>OX387425.1:7490569-8818009 GCA_947563755.1 Lochmaea crataegi
CAATTTTTGAAAATATTTGGCAATTATTAACTATTTTTTCAAAATTTTGACAATATTTGACGATTTTTCCAAATTCTTGACAATTTTTGACCATATTTAAAAATTTTTGACAATTTTTAAAAAATTTTAACATATTTGGCAATTATTGACAATTTTTTCAAAATTCTGACCATTTTTCAAAATTTTTAAAATTATTGTTCCTTTTGGACCATTTTTGACGAATTTTGATTGGTTTTTACAATTATTGACCGTCTTTGACAATTATTGACCAGTTTTGACAGTTTTTAAAAAATTTTAAACATTTTTCAAAAGTTTTGACAATTATTGACCATTTTTGACAGTTTTTGACAATTTTTGGAAAATATTTGGCAATTATTAACCATTTTTTCGAAATTTTGACAACTTTTGATCATTTTTCCAAATTTTTGGCAATTATTAACCATGTTTTAAAAATTTTAACCATTTTTGACAATTTTTCATACCTATAGGTGAGCGAGCTCAGTGCGGCAAGAGAGATTGCGCACAGTCGCTTGAATGAGTTATCGCGTGACGAACGCTTTTTCGTAACATCACACGTTTCACGAGTTAACTAGCCTTCCCAAGAAGAGAAGGGTAACCCGGTGGAGTGGGGGGGGGGGGTAAGGATAATAGATAAACCAATGAAGACGTATATCCTAAAGTTTCTATTAGTCTAGATAAGGTACTCTAAAATACAAAGCCAGTTGCGGTTCGGAACCTACAAAAGTATCTCTATGGTTGAAATTTGTCACAAATTATGTCAACTTTACGTCGCTACACTGTCATAATAACGACATAACAAATTTTAAGGCGATACACTAAAGAGATAATTCTCAAGTTGTTTTATAATTTTACGCTACCATACCATGCTCCCGACTACCCCCCCCCCCCCCCCCAATAAATAGGTGCACATAGGTAAATTCTACGGATAGTATCCTACTATAATATACTAAGTAATATGAATGAAATCTTACGGCATCTATAAGATGTTTCCGGTCTCACAGTTTAAGCTTAACCCTAACAATAAGCGTAGTAGGCAGCCAAAAATGGTACTTAACCAGGTTAGTGAACTCAAGCAAACTATCTACTATGATAATGACACTAAAAGCTTAGCTAAATCACTACTTCTAAAGATTGATAAAACAACTATAACTAAACAGTACGCTACTCTAGTAGTTAAGCCACAAAAGCACCTCCACGACGATTCTGGATCAAGTAGATATTAAGCGTTGAAGAAAAATATGGATAGATCTCACCAAATTGTTGTTGGGCCAATTCCAGGGTGTCTGGACGGATCTGGCTAATGTGTATAAGAATGTCGATCAGTTGATGTACCACACCAGTTGAGGTTTGAGATGGCCAAAGCAAGTCGTAGACTTCTAAATGTATTTTTACTTGAAAAGGTCAAGGGAAACCAGAATAAGGTGAGTAGCTGGACGAGACGTAAAAAAAGGTCCTGAGATGATGGTTGACCTGGTAATGTGTTTATTTACCAGGAAAACAATTCCGTTACAAGCGTTTCTCCATCCAACAGAGCTATTCCTGATCATCTTAAACACTTCCTGGGCGAAATCCAGAAAATTCTGATGAAAAGGTACACTTAGTACATTTGCACAGGAAGGAAGTTTTTCTCTACCCCCACAAAAATGGTGGTCCAAAAATGACAGAACTTGCTTCCACTTTGCGGGGTCACAGGTCACAGGTCACAAGGTATTCTTTTAGTTCCAAGAACAGAGAGGTTGACAGGTTGAAGGTGATATAAATAAACATTCACTGAATGGTCAAGGTCATGTCAAAAAGGTAAACAAAAATAACTTTGAATTTTAACCATCCACACACGAACTGCATCTTAACTAAAACTAAAGTTAATTATCAATTCCTAGGTATTTCCTGAATTTATTCTATATGTAAGACGCAGTCTCGGTTAAATGGTAACATATAATACCGATCCGAACATCGATAGGTACGAACCGCCGTAACGCTGGGCTTAGCGTATGGGCTTGTAACCGAGGGTTTCCGGGTTCGATCCCCAGTGGTTCCGCTTTTTCAATTTTCGGAATATGTAGCTTAAATATATTTTTTTCTTTAAGTGCCAAAACCAATACTGTTAGCAAGCAGATAAATAACAGGGTACTTGTACAAATAAATATTTTGTCCAGATATTAATGTGAATCAACCCTAATTGATTATCGGTGAGTGTACCCTTAAGTTTAGAACCGTAAAAATTGATTCAAACAACCATCAGAACGTTAAACCATCCACCTTATAGCCCTGATTTCCCCCAAACGATTCTTATTATTCGTAAAAGAGAATAGAAAAATTACTAATAGAGTCGAGAACTTTGTAGAAAACGTTTAATCTGAACAAATTCATAAAGTTTCTGTTTAGTCGAAAATAGAGCTAGGTTTTTTTTGTCGCCTCCTCCTTTGAAAATTGAGTCGGACAAGCGGAAGGAAGAATACTCGGGTATATGAATAGAAATGGCCTATCCATCCGCCAACTGGGATTGACGACATAAAGTACGAGGTAAACCCCTTAAAGCTGGAAACAAAACAATAATGCTACTGTCGAGAGAAATTTAAGACGTTTTAAATTAGTTGCGGCCGAGTTTATCTTCAACAGACGAATATAAAATAATTGCAGTTGTCAAATAAACTCACTACAATGGAAAATTAGAAAAAAGTAATCCAAAGCAAGTGAAATTTTGTGAAAAATTTAATATCATTCAATATTTATATAACGATCAGTCAATAGTTTAACTTTATTTAATTTTATCCCTTCAAAAAGGGCGTCGACCCAGCTCTGTAGTGGAACCCCTCTGATGCGATAATTATAGTCAAGCACAGTCGAGCGCGGTTAGTACTTGGATGAGCCCGTACAGCCTGCAGCCTACACCTTAAATTACTAGGGTCAGTAGCATATCACAGGTCGCAGGAATATACTGTAGATATGTCGTCTTTAGGATGAGACGTTAAACCGAGATCCATGGATAAAGATCCCTACCACTGGTTGGAACACTAGTGGATTCGGCAAAATTTTCGGTTAGGGGTAGAGTGCTCCCGGCGTCGTTGATTAGCTTCAGGTGCAGAAATAGACCGACGTTAAATAACCGAATAAAAAAAAACCCTTCAAGAAACTGCACGACTCTGCTGCTGGTGGTATCTGCTGTTGCTTTCTTTGTTTTTGAATGAAATAATCGAATTATAAACTGCTTGTTTTACCGGGATTGTGCATTTTTTCAAATTCTAATACAAATTCGGTATTAGATAATTATGGCACTTTCTAAAATACTGACCCCCACTATTACTGATCGGTCTAATTTATATACTGGTTGATGATTTCCATTGACTTTTCCGAGAAATATGCAATAAGAACATTTTCCGTCTAATTTTTAATTTTTTTAGTGTTACACCAATCCAAAAAAAAAGGTGAACGGTCGTCGGACCGCCGACAGAAGCTTGCTTCTTATGCACAATAAAATGACCATTTTTGGCCAATTTTCCAAAATTTTGACCATTTTTCAAAAATTTTGACCATTTTTGACTATTTTTCCAAATTTTAACAATTATTGTCCATTTTGGACAATTATTGACCAATTTAGATAGTTTTGACAATTATTGTTCATTTTTGACAATTTTTCAAAAATTTTGACCATTTTAGACCATTTTTCCAAATTTTATCAATTATTGACCATTTTTCCAAATTTTAACAATTATTGACCATTTTTGACAATTTTTGAGCATTTTTGACAGGTTCTGACAAATAATTGACCATTTTTGACAATTTTTCAAAAATTTTGACAATTTTTAACAATGATTGACCATTTTTGACAGTTTTTTATAATTATTGACCATTTTTTCAAAATTTTGACAACTTTTGACGATTTTTCGAAAATTTTGACCATTTTTCAAAAATTATTGACCATTTTTGACAATTATTGATCATTTTTGACGATTTATAAAAATTTTGACCATTTTAGACCATTTTTCCAAATTTTAACAATTATTGACCATTTTTGAGCATTTATGACAGGTTCTGACAATTATTGACAATTTTTCAAAAAATTTGAGAATTTTTAACAATTATTGACCATTTTTGACAGTTTTTTATAATTATCGACCATTTTTGGAAATTTTGACAATTTTTGAAAATTTCAAAATTTTAACAATTATTGACCATTTTTGACAGTTTCTGACAATTATTGACCATTTTTGACAATTATTCAAAATTTTTAACCATTTTTAAAAAATTTGGACAATTTTCAACAATTATTGACCATTTTTGACAGTTTTTTATAATTATTGACCATTTTTTCAAAATTTTGACAATTTTTGACCATTTTTCCAAATTGTAACAATTATTGACCATTTTTGACAGTTTCTGACAATTATTGACAATTTTCAACAATTATTGACCATTTTGGATAGTTTTTTATGATTATAGACCATTTTTTCAAAATTTTAACAATTTTTGACCATTTTTCGAAAAAGTTGACAATTGGTGACTATTTTTGACCATTTTTTTAAATATTTAACAATTTTTGACAATTTTTAACAATTTTTAACAATTTTTAACAATTTTTAACAATTTTTAACAATTTTTAACAATTTTTAACAATTTTTAACAATTTTTAACAATTTTTAACAATTTTTAACAATTTTTAACAATTTTTAACAATTATTAATCATTTTTGACAGGTTCTGACAAATAATTGACCATTTTTGACAACTTTTCAAAAATTTTGACAATTTTTAACAATGATTGTCCATTTTTGACAGTTTTTTATAATTATTGACCATTTTTTCAAAATTTTGACGATTGTTCGAAAGTTTTGACCATTTTTCAAAAATTTTGACAATTATTGACCATTTTTTCAAATTTTAACAATTATTGACAATTATTGATCATTTTTGACAATTTTCCAAAAATTTTGACTATTTTAGACCATTTTCCCAAATTTTAACAATTAACAATTATTGACCATTTTTGACAATTATTGACCAATTTTGACAGTTTTGACAATTATTGATCATTTTTGACGATTTATAAAAATTTTGACCATTTTAGACCATTTTTCCAAATTTTAACAATTATTGACCATTTTTGAGCATTTATGACAGGTTCTGAAAATTATTGACCATTTTTGACAATTTTTCAAAAAATTTGAGAATTTTTAACAATTATTGACCATTTTTGACAGTTTTTTATAATTACTGACCATTTTTGGAAATTTTGACAATTTTTGACCATTTTTTAAAATTCTAACAATTATTGACCATTTTTGACAGTTTCTGACAATTATTGACCATTTTTAAAAATTCTTCAAAATTTTTAACCATTTTTCAAAAATTTTGACAATTTTCAACAATTATTGACTATTTTTGACAGTTTGTTATAATTATTGACCATTTTTTCAAAATTTTGACAATTTTTGACCATTTTTCCAAATTGTAACATTGATTGACCATTTTTGACAGTTTCTGACAATTATTGACAATTTTTCAAAAATTTTGACAATTTTCAACAATTATTGACCATTTTGGATAGTTTTTATAATTATTGACCATTTTTTCAAAATTTTAACAATTTTTGACCATTTTTTAAAATATTTAACAATTTTTGACAATTTTTAACAATATTTAATCATTTTTGACAGTTTTTGACAGTTTTTGACAATTTTTGACAGATTCTGACAATTATTGACTATTCACGTTTCACATTTCTTAATGACACTACAATACTATACAATACAATTTCAGAACCTTTGACAGAAAACAAAACACAAAATTATCTAAGGTAACTTAATAAATATACAAATAAAAAAGAGTGTTATAATGAAATTTACTGTTTGGACCCTTACTTTGTGGAATCTACTCATATTAATGTTATAAATGAAACTAACTGTTTCTAATTAATTCCACTATTTAATTGAAAGATTTATGAAAATTATTAAAGGATATTGATAATTATTTCGATATTGACATATCATCGTCAGAATGACGATGATATGTCAATATCGAAATAATTATCAATATCCTTTAATAATTTTCATAAATCTTTCAATTAAATAGTGGAATTAATTAGAAACAGTTAGTTTCATTTATAACATTAATTTTAGTGTTATAATGATTATCCCATTTAAAAAGCATTGTACTTTTTCGCACGCTTTAGACGTATGTATAAAATGTAATTTCACGTATTTATATGAGTTTGTAAATGCTTAATTTTAATGGCGGTCGTAGATAAAGTAGCATTATAGGCTCTGCAGAAAAAGAAATTGGATTACAACAAATCAAAGCATCCAAAGAATGGTTCGACGAAGAATGTAAACTGGCAAGCGTAGGGAAAAAACAAGCAAGAAGTAAATGGTTGGAAACAGGGAAAGATGAAGACCTGGACGAATACAGAAAGATAAAGCAAAAAGCAGTAAAACTCTACAGAAGAAAAAAACCAATTGGGTTGCAGAACAAATGGAAAAAATAGAAAAGAACAATAAGGATAGTAGAAAACTCTTCGATTATGTGAGAAAGCAATACAGAGGTGAAAGCGCAAATGCAACAGTAAAAATAACAAAAAAAGAATGGGAAATATACTTTCAAAATCTTTACCAAAACAAAATCATATTATGGATGCAAATTATAAGGATGTAGCAACTGAAGAAGAAATCGACGAACAGCAGTACAGACCTTGTTTGGAGGAATTTATAGATGTTGTGAAACAACTCAAATCAAACAAGGCTGCAGGACCAGATGATATAAATAACGAACTAATCCAACATGGAGGAAAAGCCTTACTTCAACGAATATATGACCTGATAATGAACATATGGGCAGAAGAACGCATGCCAAACGAGTGGAGCATTGGGCATTTAGTTCCGATCTTTAAAAAATGAGACCCAACCAAATGCAAAAAAGAACTAAATAAACAGGTTGAATCCAAACTAGGTCAATATCAACAGGGATTTAGAAGGAGGTGCAATGGAAAATTGTTGGGAGTCTATTGATGGTACAGCCAGACAGATATGTCGCCCATCAATAGACCAAGAAAACTACTATTCAGGACATTAAAGATATCATTGCCTTAAATATCAATCCGTACTGTGTCCAAATGAGATAATTGCCAGCTTGAAAGGAGCCTATCCAGACAGAAGACACGATGCTGGTATATTTAGGGAATCATTGCTTTATAATGAGTTAAAGCGAGTAGCTAGATTTGGGGAGCATCACATGTACAAAGTAGCAGTGCTCCTAGCTAATGGCCATACTTGGCTTTACTATTGGATTAACACTTAAAAATTCTGTTAACAAGGCGAAGTCATCCTCGTAAGTAAATCTTAACCGTCTTTTTGTTTCTGCTGTTTCATTTTGCTCTCAACTTCTTAGCATAAATGTAGCGGGTAGCAGTTTGTTTGTTTACAAATTTGACACTAATTAACTATACAATTTTGTTTTACGCATGTCTCAAAAATAGAGACGCCAATTTTGTCCGCCACTCTCCAGTCACAATTAAGGATAGTCCATATTTAATTACTACGCATGCGCACTTGTCAACAATGCCAAAATAAGGACGCTTTTATTAGTGACTGTCACTATTTGAACCTGCCATAATTCTCTATTATTAATACCATCTAATCATCTGTCAACTTTATCTGCTAAAATAAAAACCGACCTCTCACGTTGGTATCAGTTTGATTATATCATTTACACTCACGAGGGGGGTAAGAATTACGTTTCACTTGTTGTTTTTTTTTATTTTGTTCTCTGGATTGTATTAAAGATAGGGTGGGGTATAGTTTCTCCCATTTACCCCGACAGTTCACCGGGTATCCTATTAGCTAATGGGGAATCCCTGCGGGAAGCTTTTCACGCAACCGATGCAACTTCACTAGAATTGCCGCTCCCAGAGCATAAAATCATAAGCGGGGCTTTTTTTTCTGTTCGGTAAAAACAAAGAACTTATTTTGTTGATATATGTTATATTTTGGTGGTTTTGGGATAAACAAAGAGATGTCGCTAGTGATGCGTAGTGATGAGCAAAGCAAGACCAAGACCTGGACAATCTTGGTCTTGGTCTTGATGATCCAGTCTTGGTCTTGTTCTTGCTCAAATATATTCTTGTTCTTGTTCTTGTTCTTGTTCTTGTTCTTGTTCTTGTTCTTGTTCTTGTTCTTGTTCTTGTTCTTGTTCTTGTTCTTGTTCTTGTTCTTGTTCTTGTTCTTGTTCTTGTTCTTGTTCTTGTTCTTGTTCTTGTTCTTGTTCTTGTTCTTGTTCTTGTTCTTGTTCTTGTTCTTGTTCTTGTTCTTGTTCTTGTTCTTGTTCTTGTTCTTGTTCTTGTTCTTGTTCTTGTTCTTGTTCTTGTTCTTGTTCTTGTTCTTGTTCTTGTTCTTGTTCTTGTTCTTGTTCTTGTTCTTGTTCTTGTTCTTGTTCTTGTTCTTGTTCTTGTTCTTGTTCTTGTTCTTGTTCTTGTTCTTGTTCTTGTTCTTGTTCTTGTTCTTGTTCTTGTTCTTGTTCTTGTTCTTGTTCTTGTTCTTGTTCTTGTTCTTGTTCTTGTTCTTGTTCTTGTTCTTGTTCTTGTTCTTGTTCTTGTTCTTGTTCTTGTTCTTGTTCTTGTTCTTGTTCTTGTTCTTGTTCTTGTTCTTGTTCTTGTTCTTGTTCTTGTTCTTGTTCTTGTTCTTGTTCTTGTTCTTGTTCTTGTTCTTGTTCTTGTTCTTGTTCTTGTTCTTGTTCTTGTTCTTGTTCTTGTTCTTGTTCTTGTTCTTGTTCTTGTTCTTGTTCTTGTTCTTGTTCTTGTTCTTGTTCTTGTTCTTGTTCTTGTTCTTGTTCTTGTTCTTGTTCTTGTTCTTGTTCTTGTTCTTGTTCTTGTTCTTGTTCTTGTTCTTGTTCTTGTTCTTGTTCTTGTTCTTGTTCTTGTTCTTGTTCTTGTTCTTGTTCTTGTTCTTGTTCTTGTTCTTGTTCTTGTTCTTGTTCTTGTTCTTGTTCTTGTTCTTGTTCTTGTTCTTGTTCTTGTTCTTGTTCTTGTTCTTGTTCTTGTTCTTGTTCTTGTTCTTGTTCTTGTTCTTGTTCTTGTTCTTGTTCTTGTTCTTGTTCTTGTTCTTGTTCTTGTTCTTGTTCTTGTTCTTGTTCATTTCGGTCTTGGTCTGGGTCTTCCTAGTCTAATGATAATCTTGGACCAAGACCAATTTTGTTCATCTCTGGTATTGCGCTTATTAGATTTGACAGCTGACGAAAGCCGCTGGTTTCCAGTGGCGTAAATGGGATTTTTTAGAGAGTTGATAATAGTAAAAATCGTTTTTAGGTCTGGATATTATATAAACATTTATTGAAACACGAAAATTTCACTATAAAATTAACCTTAAAAAATGCGAGTTTTTGAAAATCAAAAAAATTAAATTTAAACAAACCCTTATTAAAATTTTTATTTGATGTTACGTCCCTGACAATCAGTTTAGATGGAATTATGTCAACCGCACCCTTAATTTATTCACCAAATTCCATCTTTTCTGGAATGTCAGAGGAAATATTGTTGGCATTCGTGATTCGAAACCGTCTGATCCAAACCAAAAAAAATGGACCAAAAAAATCATTCTTGCTTATGTAACTTCTTCACAAAGTCAATTATAGTGTTCTAATTTGAAATAATTTTTTCCCCATCGATCTATGTATAATTAAAGCAAATATCAATAGAGACTATCCCACTTCTGAAATCCAAGGTCAGACCTTCGTTTTTTTTATCATCAACTACCACGACGTTTTGACAGTCCAATATCTCAAAAATGTTCGTATGACAAACGGTTTTGAATAAATTAGTCCTTGAAAGGACACCACCCGAAGGATTATTATAGCGGCATGTACAAGAAACATCAAAATTAAATCATTCTTGATACAAGATTTTACCTTAAGTATACGGAAATTTCGAAATAACGATTAAAAAAACAAGATTTTACGACATTTTCTATTGATCTGGCAACTTTGTAACATGCCCTAGTTGGTATTGCGGGAGTAGGACATGCGGCCGTTGCGCATGCGTAATGATGCGGATGCAACAGGCGATCAATATGCCGGCCCCTTCGACCGATAGCTGTGGCCCCAAATTGTTAGGGGCTCGAAGCCGGTCGGTCGACGCCACCGTCGTGACGTCTTCTCGTCGGGACGCTATTACATACCCGAGGAAAATTAAAATACAATTCTTAAAGAGGAATTTTAATTGTGGATTATTTTTTATATTAAATTGTCCAAACAATTTTGGTCTAAGTGGGGCTTACAAATATCATTTTTGTTACAATTGGAAATTTGGATTCTTTCTATTTGGGCGAAATTAATTAGCCCTAACTTGATGTCCTAAATGCTTTCTAGGGAGCTATTGACGCCGCCCATCCGATAACTGTAAACAGTGCCGTGCAAGTTCTGAGGATACGCTTTCTGTTACAAATTAACACAACTTGTACAATTAATAAAGTAAAGACCGTCCGGAAATATATGATCCTAACTTAATAAATAATATTTAATTCTTTGTTATAATTATTGGTATATTGATTTTAATAGAAACGGATCTGCTTTATACCTTAATTCTGAGTACATAAACAATATTTTAACAATAAGGTACCCATTACAATAACATGTTATTTATCTAATTGAAGATTATAAAGATAGGATCTTATATTTCCGGACGGACTATAATTAAAATTTGTTAGAAAAATCATTGAATTCAGCAATTCATACAATGTATTATCATTTTTACAGTGGAATCGTTATGTGAAATAGTCCTACAAATATCTCTTCATCTTCTCAATGTGGCAACACCGCCGATATATTCACAGCTGACTCCGATCCAAACTTGTCGCGTTTCGCTGCTTGTGCCCAACGCGTTTTCCATCGGTATTTTTCCATTTTCCTCGGCATTTTTCCGGCGACTGCGATAATTTTTTACAATTTCCAAAAAAGGTGAGTGAATCACTCTTGATTATACTTTGCATGGTAAACGAATATTTTAGAGCGAGGGGAAGGCGAAAAGGGCAAATTAAAGGTTATGTTTTATAATCAAAAAACGAAAATCGTTAATGGAAAGGTCTTCGTGGTATTTGAAGAAAAAACAAGGGGAGTTTGTTATGGCGGTGTTAAAAGCTTTAAATGTCATGATATTTTGTTTAATTTTCAATTGGATTTTATGGGGGATTTTTTTTTAAATTGCAGGTGAATAACCATTGTATCTGCTTTTTGTCTATAAAATAAGTACTCATTCACTACGTTTTAAAATAGGATTAATTTGATATAAATTAGTTTCTTAAATAATAAATCTATGTTAATTTCTAACTTTACAGCCTTATATTTCGAACACCCTACCGTTATTTTTAATCAGTATAAATTTAACAAATTCTCAAACATCCTATTCAAAAAATGTACCATTTCTGTGGTAAAAGCACGTTTGGGACTAAATCTGTGCTGTTTGGTGGATGACCTATCGGTTCGAAGCTTTGGGGGTGAAATGGAAGGTTATTTTGGCCGAGGGTTGTTGCATGCAAAATATTTAGTCAAAAGTTAGGTCATTTTGTGGGTATATTCCATTTTTTTATTTTTGTTAATAGCCCAAGAGAAATTATCGATAAAAAATAAAAAATTCAATTTCCTTTAGTCTGAGAAAACCGTTTAGTGTTCTGGCTTTCTCCCTGTCGCTATATTTCTGGAAGTAACCGTGTAATTTCTAAAATAATCACCCATAGCGGATTTTTTTCAATTTTCTGTTTTCTCGCCCGTTTTTTTTTCAATTTACTCTCTCACGTTCACACTTTTTTTGCTCTTAACCCGGCGTTGTAGAGCCGGATGGGATATTTTTCTCTGGATATCAGCAGACATATTAAAAATAATGAGGCCATAACTAATGGCGCCTTTTCCGGCATGGGCGCCTCTATATAATTCACGGAAAAGGAGGAAAAGTCAATCTTCACGTACACAAAATTTTTCCACTCAAATATTGAAGAACCACATACACAGGAAGATCGAAAATCAATCGAAATAAAAATCGAGCCGAAAGAAATCTGGGTTAAGTATTATAGAAACCCATTATTAGAAGCATAATTTAAAAAGAGTCCAAGAAAGACAAAAAGAAGAATTATTTCCAAGTACAAGATTTAAAAAAAAATTGAATACTAAGTATATGTTCACCTTGCTCCGATAAAGTGTCTTAATTATCTCTCTTTCCTTTCTATTCTGCTTACTGTAGAGAGATACGTTCACGATCTGGATGCATTTCATAAAATAATGTACATACCTTTTGACGAGTCCTCATCCTATCACGAACACCATTCAACATCGGAAGGTTTTTTCAAGTTTCAGTTACAGTTTGAGCACATCAGCACCGTATATAGTGATTTCACTCGTTGTCGGCACTTTCATGTAGCGCTGATAAAGACTTGCCGAAAAACATGATAAAATCGTTAAGAATTATACCAGATTCTATAACATACTTTAGAATTCGTTTTGTATTTAAAAACAATGCTGAATAATTGCATATAGTAAAAAAATGGAATCTTGAACCAAACTTATAAGGCGAAAACGTTTTTTGTCGATATCTCGGAAACTTTGCACTTTAGGGCAAAAGGTATTCAAACCAATATTCTAAAGAAAAAAAGATGGTTCATGGTTCAACCGGTTCATTAAATTGGCCATAAATCGTAAGCGGTGAGTTTTACAAAAAAAGTTTACGGTAAAAAACAGTGCGAAATTTTATTCTTCACAATAATGATTTTTATAATTTTTGTCATGAAGGGCATGGTTTTCGAGATATCGGCCAAAAACGTTTATCTAAGATGGTTCATGGTTCAACCGGTTCATTAAATGGGCCATAAATCGTAAGCGGTGAGTTTTACAAAAAATTTTACGGAAGCAAAAGATGCGAAATTTTATTCTTCACAATAATAATTTCCATAACTTTTGTCATAAAGTGCATGGTTTCCGAGATATCGGCCAAAAACGTTTATCCAAGATGGTTCAACCGGTTCATTAAATGGGCCATAAATCGTAAGCGGTGACTTTTACAAAAAAAGTTTATAGAAAGGAAAAGGTGCGAAATTGTATTCTTCACAATAATGATTTCCATAACTTTTGTCATAAAGTGCATGGTTTCCGAGATATCGGCCAAAATCGTTTATCCAAGATGGTTTATGGTTCAACCGATTCATTAAATGGGCCATAAATCGTAAGCGGTAAGTTTTACAAAAAAAGTTTACCCTGAATAAAAGGTGCGAAATTTTATTCTTCACAATAATGAGTTTCATAACTTTTGTCATAAAGTGCATGGTTTCCGAGATATCGGCCAAAAACGTTTATCCAAGATGGTTCAACCGGTTCATTAAATGGGCCATAAATCGTAAGCGGTGACTTTTACAAAAAAAGTTTATAGAAAGGAAAAGGTGCGAAATTGTATTCTTCACAATAATGATTTCCATAACTTTTGTCATAAAGTGCATGGTTTCCGAGATATCGATATCGGCCAAAATCGTTTATCCAAGATGGTTTATGGTTCAACCGATTCATTAAATGGGCCATAAATCGTAAGCGGTAAGTTTTACAAAAAAAGTTTACCCTGAATAAAAGGTGCGAAATTTTATTCTTCACAATAATGAGTTTCATAACTTTTGTCATAAAGTGCATGGTTTCCGAGATATCGGCCAAAAACGTTTATCCAAGATGGTTCAACCGGTTCATTAAATGGGCCATAAATCGTAACTGTGAGTTTTACAAAAAAAGTTTACGGGAAACAAAAGGTGCGAAATTTTATTCTTTCCAAAAAAGATTTTCATAATTATTGTCATAAAGTGCATGGTTTCTAAGATATCGGCCAAAAACGTTTATCCAAGATGGTTCATGGTTCAACCGGTTCATTAAATGGGCCATAAATCGTAAGCGGTGAGTTTTACAAAAAAATTTACGCGAAGCAAAAAATGCGAAATTTTATTCTCCACAATAATGATTTTCATAACTTTTGTCATAAAGTGCATGGTTTCCGAGATATCGGCCAAAAACGTTTATCCAAGATGGTTCAACCGGTTCATTAAATGGGCCATAAATCGTAACTGTGAGTTTTACAAAAAAAAGTTTACGGGAAACGAAAGGTGCGTAATTTTATTCTTTACAATAAAGATTTTCATAATTTAGTGCATGGTTTCCGAGATATCGGCCAAAAACGTTTATCCAAGATGGTTCATGGTTCAACCGGTTCATTAAATGGGCCATAAATCGTAAGCGGTGAGTTTTACAAAAAATTTCACGTGAAGCAAAAGATGCGAAATTTTATTCTTCACAATAATAATTTCCATAACTTTTGTCATCAAGTTCATGGTTTCCGAGATATCGGCCAAAAACATTTATCCAAGATGGTACATGGTTCAACCGGTTCATTAAATGGGCCATAAATCGTAAGCGGTGAGTTTTACAAAAAAAGTGTACGGGAAACAAAAGGTGCGAAATTTTATTCTAAACAATAAAGATTTTCATAATTTTTGCCATAAAGTGCATGGTTTCCGAGATATCGGCCAAAAACGTTTACTCAAGATGGTGCTTGTAGCTCCACCGGAATCTGTCTGCATTTTGTGATTTTATATTCAGTAAGTGATCCTTAACCGTATATAAAAACATTTTTACTGGTCCAATTTGTATATCGCTCGATTGGGAACTTCAAGATCCCCAAAAAGAGTATCATCGGAGACCGAGTGAGATAGACATAGCTCTGCTGGGAGGAGCTTAGAGTGAACCTACTATTCATTGTCTATGAGCAGTGAAATTGTCAAAAGAAGAAGTAAAGTCGATAACTTTGCGTAGTTTGTCGAATATTTGGTCTACGTGGTACTTAATTTGATTAATATGGTCTTTGTGAACAAATCGGGACGGATAATCTCGATTTTTCTCTGGTGCACGTCTCTGTCGTGACTTTTTCCGGGCAAGTAACTGCAGAAGTCGAAGTATGAGAGAGAAATTTAATATTTAATATTTTGTAATTAAACTAATTGGGCGGGAAAGTATCGGGTAATGTATCTTAGCATCAGGAAAGGGGAAGGAAGCGTAATGGAGAATGAACGTTGGAGATGGAAAATGGAAAGACTTAATGGCCTCTGAGATTTGATCGTTAGTGTAAGTAGTTTGGTTACAATTTTCGATAAGTTTTACTATCAATTTACCAGTAAAATATTTTTTCTCTCCTCTGCGAGCTCTTTTATTTGTCCCTATTATGAAAATTTAATTTTCCTTCACTGGTGGTCGATAACTTTGAATATTGTCTTGGTTAGTAAGTTTACCGCGGTTCGACAACTTCTAAAGCTCGAAATCTCCGTATTCAAAAGAGCGATCTCTGAAAATTACGTCGGGATAAAAAAGTCTTTATGTTTTTGCCGAGTAAGGATCTTTAATTTTTTTAAGTTATCGATTCCAGAGTTTCTTACAATGTAGCAAGTTTAGTGCGGCTTGAAGACGTTCCCGATTTGAAATTTCATTTTTACAAAGTCGTCATGCTGAAACAGACACATAAACTTTGTTTAATCTGAATAGGTCGTCAAATAAGGCGTTAAATTTTCGCTAAAATGCAAATTTGTGCTTTTTTCGGGTCATAAAAATATTTTCTTAAAGAAACATTGAATTTTTTTTTGTTAGAAGGAATGGGATCCAAATACTTTTATATTTATATATATATATTTTTTTTACTTTTTTTTTATCATTCTATTTTTCTGAGTATCAATTAAACCTATTGTATTCTATTGTAGTTTAATGGGTTCTAGCCCGTCAATAAATAAATAAATAAATAAATAAAATGGCGATTAGGTGTGTGACATTTCTGGATGTTCAATTACTAATGAGCGGGAGGGCCATTATCTCGAAAACTATCGAGTATTGGGCAAAAATTATAAGGACCATTTTTGTAGATAATGACCAGATCTTCATTTTTCCTTGATATAAAAATTCTCTATATGCCATATTTTAGGAGATATTGGCGGGAAACCAATTTTTGGAACTTTGTGGCCGGGAATACCCCCCCAAAATGGCGATTAGGTGTGTGAAATTTCTGGAAGTTCAATTACTAGTCAAACCTTACCCTTCACGAAAAATTGATGGACCGGCAGGTATAATCGCTTCTGGGATCCCTTATTTACTGGACTATAAGCAATACACAAAATAAAAATCAAACTATTTTATTGCAAATGTTTAAAATGTGCTACATCGCAGATACATATACAAATTAAAGAAATAATATAAAAAAGAATTAAAGTTCGCATGTTTTTTGTACAAAACTATAAAAAAAAGTTAACAATTCATTATTTCCAAATTACAAACCGATCGTTACCCAAGAAAATTATTTGAACTCGTAAAAACTGATACCAAAACCTCATTTTTTAAATGCAAAAAAGAAATTTCCGAAAAATAAAGAAATTTATAGAAACTCGGCAACTTTGCATAAAAAATAATTCAACACAGTAAAATTTCAGCACAATACATGCAAACTTCTACTACACTAAAACAAAGTTGGATTACATCAAAAATAAAGTAGCGTTGCCACGTCTCTTCAAATTTCCCTATTTCTTATAAACAATCTTACAAACGAGTTCGACCAGCCAAGTTTTCTGTAATTTTCATGACCTTATAGGCTTCAGCGTCCTAGTCGGTGGTGGAGGAATTCTTGTAAATCCCGCCGAATCAAAAACCGGCAGCAACTTCTCTTTGCTGCCTCTAAGTTGATTCAGTTGATCCTTTTTGAGTGGTTCAGTTGGAAAGTATGTAGCACCGTAAAAATCAAGACCTTGCTGTAAGAGTGCGTTGAATTCGTCCAAAGAAGCCACCGTAATACGTATCGGTGGTGGAGCTCCTGGGGATTGATCTAGACGGACTGGAAGTCTAGTTACTTCAACCTAGAATTAATATTAATATTAATGTCATTGAAAAGAGAAAGCATATTTTTTAAAATTTGACTATCTAATTTGGACACCATTGACTTCTTTTAGTTTTTATTGGAACCTATAAGGAAACAACTATTTTATGTATTTTTTTCATAATTTGGGCACAGTAGTTTTGGAGATATAAATTTTTATCTATTTTCTCAAATAACTTCATAAGTAGTTGATTTAAAATTATAAAAAAAAATATATTTGACACATACACAACCATACCTTTCATATGATATGTCACATGGAACAGTTTTTTAAATTTTTTAATTAACACCCCAAATAGGGGCCCCCATTTACGAAATTCGTTTATTTAGGTTACACATCGTCGCCCCGAAGTCAAAACCTCGTATCTCAAAATTCACAACTTTTTAGAAAAAACAAAAAAAATTATTAAAACGAAATTGTTTATAAAATTTATTATTTAATTCCTTGAACCGATATCGGCACCTCTTTGTTTATTTATTTTCATTTTAGTCACGTACTTTTTTTAGTCCAGTAAATGAAGGATGAAAAGCAGGCAAAGTGTACAAAAATCCTGCCGGTCCATGAGTTTTTCGTGAAGGGTAGGGTTTGACTAGTAATTGAACATCCAGAAATTTCACATACCTAATGGGGGGGTATTCCCGACCCCAAAGTTCCAAAAATTGGTTTCCCGCCAATATCTCCTAAAATATGGCATTTAGAGAATTTTTATATAGGGGAAAAATGAATAGTAGTTCATTATCTACAAAAATGGTCTCCATGATTTTTTTCGTGACATTAATATTTTCCCCAAAAACCGATATTGAAAATCTATAATTTTGAGGTTTCATGGATTTCTGAAAAATCACTAAACTCGAGAAAAAAATATCCCCCCAAAAAGGCGATTAGGTGTGTGACATTTCTGGATGTTCAATTACTAGTCAAACCCTACCCTTTACGTAAAATTCATGGACCGGCAGGTATAATCGCTTCTGGGATCATTTATTTATTGGACTATTTTAGATATTTTTGCTTTTTGTAACTAATTGAATTAGAATTACATTCTCGAATCTATTAATAAAAATCATATTTTTCTGAGTTCCAAATTTTTTCCTACGAACATCAAACATTAACTTTACTCATATAGTCCTCGGCTGTACGGGAGAAGAAGAAACAAGGGAAAATGACATAAACAATCGGTGTAAACAAGACACAATCATGTATTCAAATTATAATCTCCGTTGTTGTTAAAAATGGCGAGTCTGTTTACGGAGAGTAATTTTGTGGATAAAAAGGGTTTCATTCGATTTTTTTCAAATTTTAATAAAATAAACAACAATTAGTCCAGTCAATTTAGACATTTGAAATAACAAAAACTCCCGGAAAGCTGAAATTTCGTGGAGAGCTTGGGTTCACCATGAGGGAAGTCCCTATTAATCCCATGTGCGCTACAAAAGTTATTCGGGATCAAAGGTAAAGTCTTCAGGTTTTTTGAATTTTTTTCGAAAATGGTAAGTTTAACTTTATGATTTTTCTGAGAGTCACCATTTCTAAGATATCGCAATTGTAAGAGTCACGTTATACATGACATGTTGCATTATATTTTTCTATTGCTGCTTCAATTATAAGGACTTATGCGTCATTTTGAGTGTATATTTTCAGAATTGTATAGTTTTGGAAAAAAATCCAAAAAACCTAAAATTTTGACCCTTGACTCTTACAATCGCGGTATCTCAGAAATGGTGAATCTTAGAAAAAAATTATACAGCTAATTTTTGTCGATAATCTCAAGATCTATAACTTTGGTCTTAGGTACTTTTTCGATAAAACTTACCGTTTTCGAAAAAAATCCAAAAAACTTCAAATTGTGACCTTTTTGACTCTTACAATCGCGATCTCATAAATGGTGACTCTTAGAAAAAAATTATAGAGATAATTTTTGTCGATAATATTAAGATCTACAGCTTTGCTTTGAGGTACTTTTTCTATTAAACTTACCGTTTTCGAAAAAAATCAAAAAACCTAAAATTTTGACCTTTGACTGTTACAATCGCGATATCTCAGAAACGGTGACTCTTAGAAAAAAATTATGGAGTTAATTTTTGTGGATTATCTTAAGATCTACAACTTTGATCTAAAGTACTTTTTCGATAAAACTTACCGTTTTCGAAAAAATCCAAAAAACCTCAAATTTTGACCTTTGACTCTTACAATCGCGATATCTCAGAAATGGTGACTCTTAGAAAAAAATTATTTCTATAATTTTGGTCGATAATTTTAGGATCTACAGCTTTGCTTTGAAGTACTTTTTCTATGAAACTTACCGTTTTCGAAAAAAATCAATAAACCTCAAATTTTGACCTTTGACTCTTACAATCGCGGTATCTCAGAAATGGTGACTCTTAGAAAAAAATTATGGAGATAATTTTTGTCGATAATCTCAAGATCTATAACTTTGGTCTGAGGTACTTTTTCGATAAAATTTACCGTTTTCGAAAAAAATCCAAAAAACCTCAAATTTTGACCTTTGACTCTTACAATCGCGATATCTCAGAAGTGGTGACTTGAAAAAAAAAATTTCAATAATTTTGGTGGAAAATTTTAAGATCTACAACTTTATTCTGAGATACTTTTTCGATAAAACTCACCGTTTTCGAAAAAAATCCAAAAAACTTCAAATTGTGACCTTTTTGACTTACAATCGCGATCTCATAAATGGTGACTCTTAGAAAAAAATTATGGAGATAATTTTTGTCGATAATATTAAGATCTACAGCTTTGCTTTGAGGTACTTTTTCCATTAAACTTACCGTTTTCGAAAAAAATCAAAACACCTAAAATTTTGACCTTTGACTCTTACAATAGCGATATCTCAGAAACGGTGAGTCTTAGAAAAAAATTATGAAGTTAATTTTTGTGGATTATCTTAAGATCTACAACTTTGATCTGAAGTACTTTTTCGATAAAACTTACCGTTTTCGAAAAAAATCCAAAAAACCTCAAATTTTGACCTTTGACTCTTACAATCGCGATATATCAGAAATGGTGGATCTTAGAAAAAAATTAATTAGATAATTTTGGTCGATAATTTTAAGATCTACAACTTTAGTCTGAAGTACTTTTTCGATAAAACTTACCGTTTTCGAAAAAATTCCAAAAAACCTCAAATTTTGACCTTTGACTCTTACAATCGCGATATCTCAGAAATTTTGACTCTTAGAAAAAAATTATTTTGATAATTTTGGTCGATAATTTTAGGATCTACAGCTTTGCTCTGAAGTACTTTCTCTATTAAACTTACCGTTTTCGAAAAAAATCAAAAAACCTAAAATTTTGACCTTTGACTCTTACAATCGCGGTATCTCAGAGATGGTGACTCTTAGAAAAAAATTATACAGATAATTTTTGTCGATAATCTCAAGATCTATAACACTAGTCTGAAGTACTTTTTCTATAAAACTTACCGTTTTCGAAAAAAATCAAAAAACCTAAAATTTTGACCTTTGACTCTTACAATCGCGATATCTCAGAAATGGTGACTCTTAGAAAAAAATTACGGACATAATTATAGTCGATTATCTTAAGATCTACAACTTTGATCTGAAGTACTTTTTCGATAAAACTTACCGTTTTCGAAAAAAATCCAAAAAACTTCAAATTTTGACCTTTGACTCTTACAATCGCGATATCTCATAAATGGTGACTCTTAGAAAAAAAAAATAGAAATAATTTTTGTCGATAGTCGTTAAGATCTACAACTTTGGTCTGAGGTACTTTTTCGATAAACCTTACCGTTTTCGAAAAAAATCCAAAAAACTTCAAATTTTGACCTTTGACTCTTACAATCGCGATATCTCAGAAATGGTGACTCTTAGAAAAAAATTATGAAGATAATTTTTGTCAATTATCTTAAGATCTACACCTTTGATCTGAAGTATTTTTTCGATAAAACTTACCATTTTCGAAAAAAATCCAAAAAACTTCAAATTTTGACCTTTGGCCCCGAATAACTTTGTAGCGCACATGGGATTATTGGGGACTTTTAAGACTTCCTTTCTCATGGTAAACCCAAGCTCTTCACGAAATTTCAGCTTTCCGGGAGTTTTTGGTATTTGTCCACTATTTTTATGTCTAGATTGACCGGACTACAATGCAACGTTTAGGTTTACAGAGATCGTAATAAATTTAGTGACAAAATCTACCACAATCTCAAAAATAAATTAAATTTTGAGACTCAAATACATTGTCTAAAAAAACAAATCCATCCTTTGTCGTATTCTACATTTTACTTCGTCCCACTATAAAAAAAAATCTCAACTTTGACTCATAAATGTAACGACCAAAATGTACGGTAGTATATTTATAGGTGTTGTCACAAACACGTTTCGCACGTGACCCTATGTACATGGGGACACGTGTTACTTACCGCTATATTCAATTATGACATAACGACTGTACTTGTAGCATTCCAATTGTTTGTGACATTATTTCATGATTTTAAATAAGAACCAAACGGGATCACAACAAAATTATTTATCGATATAATAATAATAAATTCATGGGAAATAAATCCTCTTACGCCTAGCAATAAATTATAATTTGGTGATATACGAGGAGCAATCAAGATTTAAAGTAAAGAGGGATCAGATCATCAGCAACTTTACTGTATGATGCTGGTGCTGCCACCAACTATTCAATTTTTAGGTGTCGTTTTATTACACAATGTACACTTTTTCTTATTTTTCTAATAAAAATTTTACGAGACTAGAAACGGGACTCTCGGGGTGCAGATCAAACATGACAGCAACAATATGTTCGCTCCCTTGGGGAACTGGGCGAAACCCCATTGTAATCAGCCCTCCTCTGGTAATGCGGGGCTCTGCCGGAGGAGACCAACTCTTCTCTTGCTACTCATGGGTGCACAATGGACTCAAAAAAAAAACAATCCCGAGGCTGGACAAAAGTGCTCACCTCAATCAAAGGCAATAGCTGGGGAAGTACAGAAATGTCCACCCCAAGCTACTGCTCAGAATATGTAAGTAGTCTAGTTATCGCCTAAAATTTTTCCAAAAGTGTCTCGTCTCGCTTTTTCGAGAGAACGAGACAAGACGAGAAGTTCTCAAACAAAATACATCGCTCAGGATTCAAACGTGGCTCAGTTTTTTTAACATGTAGGAATAATGAACAAAAGGCATATTCTTAGTAAAAATACAATGGATATGTTGTATTTATGGTGTTTACTTTTACAATAAAAATAAAAACTAGTGACGAAATGAACAGCAATTTGTAATTTGTCATTAAAATTATGACATTTCGTAACTGATTACAAAAAAATTGCCTACTTTTGACATTTAAAAGTGATCGATTTTTGACGTACGTATTTGAAAAACATATTTACTTACCACAGAGCAATATCTGTATAGACTGGCTCGTATATCATCCTCAGGAAGGTCGGATGGAACTTCATAGACGACCAACGAAAAGGTTTTTTGAGGTCTACAAGGGATAGCCACTTTTCTGTATAATCTACCACCGGTAACCTGAAATATAAATCCTTACTCGTAGTTGAAACTAATATTAGGTTTGTTCTAACTGGAATTTATGAACCGTACTGGAATCGTTTCGAGTACTGTATAGTGCGCAAACTCGAATTTATCACCCCTTCCCAGAAGGTACAGTTTGTTTTGTATTAGGGTTGCGCGATACACTAGAAAGTATCGATATTAGGTATCGATACGGATCGGAACGTAAAGTATCGATACAGTAGAATATCGAATATTAATTTATCGATACTCGAAGTATCGATACGTTAACGATCCGAGATTTTGCTAATTTTGACGTTTTTTCGGTAAAAAACACCTTTTTGGGGGGTGGAAAAAGACATTATTGCGATTTCCGACCAAAGTTGAGTTCCTAGAATAAAAAGTTGATCATAAAAGTTGTAGATCTTGAGAAAATCTACAACTTTTACATCAGTGACTTTTCCACATAACCTCAAAATTAGCTAGAAAAACGCAAAAAACTGCATTATTCGTTTTTTATTATTAGTTTCCTTAAAAAATGTTCGATTTTGATGAACATTTAGTAGAAGGTAGCTTTGATAGTCACAAACCATGAAAAAAATTTCAAATTAAAATATTGGAAATTTTTTGAGTTATAACGTTTTTTCGGTAAAACACTTTTTGTGGGGGGTGGAAAAAGACATTATTGCGATTTCCGGCCAAAGTTGAGTTCTTAGAATAAAAAGTTGATTATAAAAGTTGTAGATCTTGTGAAAATCTACAACTTTTTCATTAGTGACTTTTCCACATAACCTCAAAATTAGCTCGAAAAACGCAAAAAACTGCATTTTTCGTTTTTTATTATTAGTTTCTTTAACAAATGTTCGATTTTGATGAAAATTTAGTAGAAGGTAGCTTTGATAGTCACAAACCATGAAAAAAAATTTCAAATCAAAATATTAGAAATTTTTCGAGTTATAACGTTTTTTCGGTAAAACACACTTTTTTTTGGGGGTGGAAAAAGACATTATTGCGATTTCCGGCCAAAGTTGAGTTCCTAGAAAAACAAGTTGATCATAAAAGTTGTAGATCTTGAGAAAATCTACAACTTTTACATCAGTGACTTTTCCACATAACCTCAAAATTAGCTCGAAAAACGCAAAAAACTGCATTTTTCGTTTTTTATTATTAGTTTCCTTAAAAAATGTTCGATTTTGATGAACATTTAGTAGAAGGTAGCTTTGATAGTCACAAACCATGAAAAAAATTTCAAATTAAAATATTGGAAATTTTTTGAGTTATAACGTTTTTTCGGTAAAACACTTTCTTTGGGGGGTGGAAAAAGACATTATTGCAATTTCCGGCCAAAGTTGAGTTCCTAAAAAAACAAGTTGATCATAAAAGTTGTAGATCTTGAGAAAATCTACAACTTTTACATCAGTGACTTTTCCACATAACCTCAAAATTAGCTCGAAAAACGCAAAAAACTGCATTTTTCGTTTTTTATTATTAGTTTCCTTAAAAAATGTTCGATTTTGATGAAAATTTAGTAGAAGGTAGCTTTGATAGTCACAAACCATGAAAAAAAATTTCAAATTGAAATATTGGAAATTTTTTGAGTTATAACGTTTTTTCGGTAAAACACTTTTTGTGGGGGGTGGAAAAAGACATTATTGCAATTTCCGGCCAAAGTTGAGTTCCTAGAAAAACAAGTTGATCATAAAAGTTGTAGATCTTGAGAAAATCTACAACTTTTACATCAGTGACTTTTCCACATAACCTCAAAATTAGCTCGAAAAACGCAAAAAACTGCATTTTTCGTTTTTTATTATTAGTTTCCTTAAAAAATGTTCGATTTTGATGAAAATTTACTAGAAGGTAGCTTTGATAGTCACAAACCATGAAAAAAAAATTCAAATCAAAATATTAGAAATTTTTCGAGTTATGACGTTTTTTCGGTAAAACACACTTTTTTGGGGAAGGTGGAAAAAGACATTATTGCGATTTCCGGCCAAAGTTGGGTTCCTAGAATAAAAAGTTGATTATAAAAGTTGTAGATCTTGTGAAAATCTACAACTTTTTTATCAGTGACTTTTTCACATAACCTCAAAATTAGCTCGAAAAACGCAAAAAGCTGCACATTTTTCGTTTTTTATTTTTAGTTTCTTTAAAAAAGCACGACATCATTTCACAACGCGATTAAAAAATCACGATATATCGCTCATCACTATAGATAACGCCACTTGCCGCTACCACTAAAAATCCCGTATCGCAAGGTATCGATACACTACAAATTTATCGATTCTTTGAATGCATCGAAAAGCATAGTATCGATACAATATATCGAGTATCGAAAGTAAAAGTATCAATACACTGGAATATCGGATAGTATCGCGCATCCCTAGTTTGTATACCGTCCCCAAGCAGTCCCAAGAACGATATTTTAATCAGTTGGAACGTGAAAGAAATACAGCACTTGCGCGAACGATACCAAAAACGGTTCTAACGTCAGTTGGAACAAAGCTAAAATATACAGTTCGACAAACTTATCGTGGCACTTAAGAAATGCGTGAACAAAAAAAGACGGATAATTATAGTGTGACTTTGGACTATTGGCCAATTTTTTTAGTATAGTAGTTTCTTATAAAGTGGCATAAATTGGTTTCTTCAACCCCTAAGCATACTGATTATTCCGAAGAATATTTTGAAAAACATTAAAAAAAGCAATCTATCTTTCAATACGGAATATTTCGAAACAACTTTCCAACAAAACAGTTCCCCGATATTACTTTTATTGAATATCGAAAATTTTCACGCTTACCTTATGAAATCCCTTCCTGAAAACTTGCTGATAGTCCTCGGGCTCCGAAAATTTAAACAATATGCCGGTGGCTGTTTTCGTCAAACTGAAACTTCCGCGGAAGTTTAGTTTGTCGCAAATGTTGGCAGCCTTGTCTAAACTTAGATCGTGCGATGGGGTGAGTAGGAATGCTCCTGAAAAATATCATATTTCATCGAAATATTTATTTATTAAACGCTACATAAGCTCATGTGGTTTGGTTCGATTCAATCTTCAGAGAAGACCGTTTATTTCATCGAGGTGGACTGTTTTTCTTTAAAAAAATTTGGGGAATTTAAATGTGGTATTTAGGGGGGTTTACAAGGGTAGTTTGGATATGTTACTAAGGCCAGCAAGGGTGTATTTAATTTTAATTCATTCCTAATGAGTCATTTAATAATTGTAACTGAAAAATAATTTTTAATTTTTAACTTTGGAGACCTATAGCTCGTTAAAAATTATTTTATTTCCTCTCACAAAAGTTGATATTCGTGGACAATCGGGGAAAAATGTTCCCAGGGCCTGATTTCTTACAATCGTTTATAAAAAGGAACCATTCAAGCGACATAGAGATCCAGAGCATCAGTGGATCGAGATAAAATTTTAAATTTCTTTAATAATATTGACTTATCAATTAGAGAAGTGAAAAGCTCAAATTTGTATAACTATGACGAAACGAACGTGACTGATCATCCTGGCTCCAAAAAGGTGGTGGTTCCAAGGAACACGAAGAGAGTGGAAAGAGTCCAGGAGCATTCCATTGCTACCATCAGTTTAATGGTTTGTGGAAATGCTAATGGAGACCTTTTACCACCAATGGTTGTAAAAAAAAGGCGACAGAAGCTTGCTTCTTATGCACAATAGAATGACCATTTTTCGTGAATTTTTCACCATTTTAAAAATTTTTAACAATTTTTGACCATTTTTGACGAATTTTGACAATTATTGACCGTCTTTGACAATTATTAACCATTTTTGACAATTTTTCAAAAATTTTAACATATTTGGCAATTATTGGCCATTTTTTCAAAATTTTGACAATTTTTGACAGATTTTTCAAATTTTAATAATTACTGACCATTTTTGACAATTATTGACCAATTTTGACAATTTTTCAAAAATTTTGACAGTTTTTGATAATTATTGACCATTTTTGACAGTTTTTTATAATTATTGACCTTCTTTTCAAAATTTTGACAATTTTTGACAATTTTTCGAAAAATTTTGATCATTTTTGACAATTATTGACCATTTTTCCAAATTTTTGACAATTATTAACCATTTTTTCAAAATTTTGACAGTTCTTGACAATTTTTGACGATTTTTCCAAATTCTAGACTATTTTTGACCCCATTTAAAAAATTTTGACAATTTTTCAAAAATTTTAACAATGATTGACAATTTTTGACAGTTTTTGACGAATTTTGACAATTATTGACCGTCTTTGGCAATTATTGACCATTTTTTCAAAATTTTAACAATTATTGATCTTTTTGGACCATTTTTGACAATTTTTGTCGAATTTTGATTGGTTTTGACAATTATTGACCGTCTTTGAGAATTATTGACCATTTTTGACAATTTTTCAAAAATTTTAACATATTTAGCAATTATTGATCATTTTTTCAAAATTTTGACAGTTTTTGACAACTTTTTCAAATTTTAATAATTATTGACCAATTTTGACAATTTTTGATTATTATTGACCATTTTTGACGGTTTTTTATAATTATTAACCATTTTTTCAAAATTTTGACAATTTTTCGAAAATTTGACCATTTTTCAATAATTTTGACAATTATTGACCATTTTTCCAAATTTTTGACAATATTTGAAAATATTTGACAATTATTAACCATTTTTTCAAAATTTTGACAGTTTTTGACGATTTTTCCAAATTCTTGACTATTTTTGACCATATTTAACAATTTTTCAAAAATTTTAACAATTATTGACCATTTTTGACAGTTTTTCAATGAAAAGAAAATGGAGAGAGATTCTCGATCAGTGGATAAAGGATGAGTCTCGCTTCCAAGGCTGTATCCCGAAAAGAAAATTTCCGAACCTACTGGTCAGATTGTGGAAAGACGTAAGTCAAAATGTGGCAGAGAATCTCAAATCAGGATCTAAAGCAACTGGTTTGCATCCTTCAAATCCTGACGAAGATTTGAAGCGCATTCCTGGCGGACTGGAAGATGCAGACATCGAAAGAGTCTTAGACATCAGCTTGGTTGATTTGTTGAAGGAGCTCCGTGGAACAGGGGTTGAGAAAAAAGGTAAAAGGGAAAAAAGTCGAACCTGGTGATGCGTCTCGCACTGTTACAGAACCTAATGTTTCTAAAAATCCTCCAAACGTTCCTGAGGAATCTCGAACTACAGCCGAAGAACCAGGACCCTCTCGCCATGCACACAGCAATTCCCTACCAGGAAGAGCAAGAGGGAAAGAAAGAGCAGCTCCCAATGTGATATCTGCAGGATTAATTGGAAAGACTACAGAGGCGCAATTGATAGGGTACAATGCACGAAATGTCGCGCATGGACCCTGTAATGAAGACAGCGAAGACCCTCATTTTGAGTGTGAACGGTGGAGGATTCGGAAGACAATGATGACAGTGATGCCCTTCCAAGTTGACAATAATTAGCCAGTGTTTTTTGTTACATTTGTGATTTTTTCAAAGAATGTGCCTTATTTTACCAAAGTTTATTTATTTTTTTATACCTAGTTATTAAAATTTGTAAGCATTTATACAGAATTTGTTTTTAAATTTCATGCATTTTGATAAAAAAAAATATTTTTTCTTTAAAAATATTGGTATTGGCTATCATTATTTTTAACCCTCTAACATCTCCGAAGATTCCGGTACGAACTCCTGGGACACCCTGTATTGTTTGAAGTTAATATTCGTACATATTGTCATGGAAACATTTTGTATTGCTACAATTCACAAAAAATTGATCAATATCAAATGAGTGAGTCAAGAGAAAAGTACTTTTGTGTCAAATTTTCCAGCATATAAATATAAATAAATACACATTTTTTTTCCACCTTTTATTTACTTTAATTTAGTTTCAAGAAAAAAATTTTCACTTATAATATTCACAAAAGCCTAAATTTTTTCCGGAAATTTTCTTGAGTAAGAATATTTTGAAAATTATTATTATAATTTTCTTAAAATATTCGTGCCCAAAAGAAAATTTCCAGGATTGGTATTCGGTAAGAAAATTTCACACCCTAATTTGGAAAAAAAATATCAATCCAACCTGACATTTTAAATTAATTTAATTTAATTTACCTTTTCAACTGTCAAAAAATTTCCACTTAAATATAGTGGCGCCTCGAAAAAATTTCCGGAAATTTTTTTAGTTGCCATGGTAACTAGTCAAAATTAAGGTTGGATAAAAAGTAGAGGTGTGACATTTTTGAAATAATAAAAAAAGTTATCGATCATTGATGTACTTACCTTTTGTCAAAAATCTGTGTTCACTCAACTCACTATTATCGTCGTCGTTCTCTCCCATCATGTCAAATTCGTGCCACATAATACGTATCTCCATTTTTTCTTCCTATCTTTTATATACCAACCTACCATTGTGTACCTACGCCTTCAACTAATAACACCTTAATTTACTATTTCTATTAAATATAATAATTGAAGATCGTTATAAATTTATCGATCAAAGGGAGCACGTCGATATTTTTAAAAAAGGAAAAATTAAATAGTTTTTATTACATTGTTCCATCGCTAAATGGTCTTTTTCTAGTCTAATAGCTTTCAAATCTCATACCGTACAATACAGTGCTAGATTTCACCACTACAGCGCAATTTCTTTCGGGATATTCAAGACGTTCATTCCTTGCAAATTTCACCAAAATGACGAGCTTTAGAAAATTAAATCATTTTTCCGCCTACCTCTATCCAAAGTATACATTTCCTGGGCTCATTGTAGGGAGGAAAAGTAAAAGTGAGGTTATGGTACGCCATCAATGAAATAACTTATACGGCATTGACGACCTAAACTATATTCTATTATATAAGTATAAATTTTACCGTTTAATTAGAGAACACCCTGTATTTTGCAGAATGGTAGAAATCAGTAAATTGTTATTTTAATTTAACGATTTTTACATTAACAATTTGACTTCAGCAATACGTTATGTTCATGATTCCGCAAAACTTGCCTACGAGTCTCGGTAGCGCAACGCGTTGGAGCTCAGTTCTCTGTTCGTGATAGGCCTGTAGATGTTGGATCGAATTCCGGCGAGGACAATTTTTTTTCTTTTTTTTTATTCTTTCATAAATAAATTATTTAAAAATGTCTTGTTATTTGAGGGAGGCGGAAAGATCATATGTATAACATGGGAGTAAAGTGACTTTTCTTCTTTTGAATGATTACTGTAAATTCATCCTCGGGAGGAAAAGTAGCACTTTCCTTCCTTCTTATACAAATAGCTATTTCTGCAATTCTTTTCATTTTTAAATCTCCAAATTTATATCGATACTTTTCCAGTTTTTCAATAGTTGTCTCATTTGAAAAATATCGAAAGCACCAAATTACTTTTCGGTTTAATTTTTTAATCCCTTTGACCGGACGGAAGCCGCGTCGCTGGGATTAATTTGCCATCAAATGGGCAAAAGTTGTTTGGGACGGTCATAATTCTTTAATTGGGCGCTTTTGTTTAGTCGATTGGCAGCTTGATTGTTTCTTGTTCAAATCGGTGTTCCGTAACGAATGAGATGAAGGTGACGTAACTGTACTCATATAAACAAATGTTTAATTGAAGTTAATATTTAAATTAATTGTTGATATCGAATGTTTTTGCAAAGGAAGCTCCCATTTTCGAGGTTAGAGTCTGAAAAATTTACAAAATTTTGTTCATTAAGCTATGATTATACATTTGGAAATTTGTCTTTGAAGAAATCTCGTTCGAACATTCATTATAAACCTCGTAATTTTATATTACCCATATTTTTAATCCCTTTGAAGGTAAATGCCGCCCAATGGCGTGCATATAAATTTTTTATAAATTCGAATATTGTGAAATGATGTTTTTCATTCAAATTAATATAGTAGATTAAAATTAACCTGCATACAAAACTCATAAAATTTGTAATATAATTTTCTATAAATAATGCCCATTTAGCCAGACAATCTGGAAAAATTGTCTGCCCCGCAATTTAGCACGAATCTGTTCTAAAGTTGGTACTATTTTGTCCTTGTAAAACCCGTAAACAATTCGTTGAATTACATTTTTCGTAGCATTGTCAACCTTATTCAGTTTTTGATTTGGTCGTTTTCGCTTTAAAGAATGATCCGTAACAGTACCTAGTTTAATTACTTTATAAATCGTTGTAAACTCGATTTTCGTTAATTCGTGAATTCTCGCGATAACCGCATTATCAGAAATTTCAGAATTTTCCTTTTTCAAACTCGCGTACATATTTAAAACAACGCGTTGACACTGAACATGTAAATCTTTATTCTGAAATTCGGCCCTATCATTTATTGCTAACTCATTTGTCTGTGGCGCCAAATTATTAGATTCCCGCGATTCCATCTTGAACTCTCGTTTCAAATGGTCTCCAAAATGCCATTCTAATTAATGACTAACAAATTGTATTTGTAAAACTTACCCTAACGTCTACGAACAAATAAATATTATATTAATAACGATTCATTCACTTCACTTAATCAACTAACCTTACTAAACTAACAAATAATATATATTATATTATTAATACTTTTCTACTTTAGATTAACTACATTTTTCTACAACTAAGAACTCAAGTATATTATTGATAATATTTCTCTACAACACAATTATTCACGCACACCCCTGGACGTTTAGAAACTCAGGTCAGGCCAGATGTTCGACACTTGCATTTTCCAGTTGGCCGAGTTAAAACTGTCCGGTTACTTCGTTATATTATGCCAAATACTGAACTGGATGTTACTACGTTGCCAGCTATTCAAAATTTTCTTAAATATAGTAACATACATAAAGTTGTTTTTAATTAATTATTCTTTTTCCAGCACTTTTAAGCGACTTATTTTATTGCTTACTAATAAATTTATATTATGTATATTTTTTTAAATATTTCCAAACTAGCTTTCTAAGAACATCACGAACTAACAGTTTACTGAAGTAAGGAGAACATTTGTATAGAGAGCCTAACAATTCTAGAGAATATATCTGACAACATTGCTTTATTTTACTGTCGTTGCACTGACATTGGATACACTATACCTACCAACTGCTAGTTTATTAAAAACAGATCCTGATTGTTTTAAGTAGGATTAATACAATTAATGTCTCAGTAATCCTTTCATTTTTCTCAAGCGTCTCCCTGAACGGTACCTAAAAATAATAAATAAGTATTTACCACTTATTCTTTAGAACTGCATGAGATATAATATAACAAATATTTATATTCTAAATTTACTGAATACCTTACTTAATCATAGGATCATAGGAATAATTTAAAAATGTTAAAAGATTCAAGGTTATTTTGTTTACATGCTGTACCAAATTTAGGAGATGACAATCTTGTCATATCTGTCAATCTTGGAAATAAATCCTCTCAAAGTGATTACAAATCAATAATCATAATATCACCCTTTTATTCATAGATCTACTGATTAAAGATCATCGACCTTCATTATTAATTAACAGTTTTCTCCCTCTAATTTCTGTCATCAGTGCTTATCTCTGGTGTTGAGTACTTTGGCAATAAAGAAGTAAATGAAAAGAACAAACCTGTTTTTATAAGACCATCATTACGTAGACAGGAGATGGGTTTTTTCCTTCCTTGTGAGGTTCTTGAAAGACCACATGGTTTAGCAACTTTGCTGATTTTTTGGAATACATTTACATTTTATTAGAGTGATCCTGTTGGAGCTCTACCACTCTGTATAAGTGGATATTTATTTTCGCTCATCTTAAGTTCCTGTCTCCACGTCCGTAGGCGAAACCTCTTTGAGGCCACACGACTTCTACGGTCTCTCTCTCTCTTTCTTTCTTTCTTTCTTATCTCTTTATTCTTTTTTTCTTCGTTATCTCCATTTTATTCCATCAACTATATGGTACTTTATCTGCAACCATTCCTCGTGTCGGATTCCAACTGAACACACCTCTATCTCGAGAATACATTAAGAACAGGTTGCCTTACAAGATTTCCACCAAACTAAGGTTTGGTTAGGTACACCAGTTCTATTGGAGGGACACATATCACTACCCGATCGTCAACAGGTAACCTTCACACCTTACTTATATCAAGGAATCCGTTATTTTGAGTAGAAGCCAACTTTTGTCTAAAATAACAAATATATTTATAAGAGTATTGTAAGTAGAATCTTTTGTCACACTTACTGAGGAAGTTCAGTTTTCCTGGTGTCATTACCCTCTGTTGGGGACAAATTGTAGATTTAGTAATAACAAATAGCACAATCACTAGAGTTTGTAAACCAGCGTATGCATACAAAGGGTATTTCTTTAATATTATTCTATATCCAACCACCCCTAAGGTTAGATTGGATACTTTAAAACTTTTCTTTTTATCTATAAATGTTGCCATGCTTTATATTAACCTAGAATAATTATTGAAGGCCAACTTCACATAAATAATTAGGTACAGCGGAACTACTTTAGGGAGTTTTTAGCGTTACCACTAGTAGGCAAGGCCTTGTTTATACTTAATCATTTAACAACCCAATATTATTTTATTTTATTAAACCAACATTTCCTCTGAATCGGTTTTTTATTTCGAATACCCCCCTGAGAGGATCTTTAAATCAATGTAACAGTTTTCAAAGTTATTTTTTTTTACTATATGGTGTGATGGGTAGCACTAGTACGTCCCTGACGCACTTTTTATAGATAATATTAACTCAAATGTCAAACCAATTAGTCAATCTTGTTCATTTTAGGAAAAATCTATAATTAAACTTAATTTTCTATCGCCCACTGTATTACCTATTGCGGCTAATATACGGACTCGTTAAATCCATAAGGTTCTCCTTTTTATTATATTCATTAATTTTAATTTTATGTCTATCTGTAAATTTAGAGTTTGTATATAGTTGTGGAAATCCTTCTAATAAAAAAACCACTGGAATCAAATTTTCTATTTTTGAACCTACGCGTGTATTATAAAATAACCGCACTTTCAAAATTTTCTCAGAAACTTTTATATATGAAAATCCACTAAAAGCTACTAAAATCTATAATAAAAAAATTAAAATTTTCCGAAATTTTGTATTTCTCACTTTCGCATACCCTCGTATACAAAATATGATACTTACGATGTTGATGATTTTTTTCCATATTTGTTAATTATTTGACAGTGGGTATCTAGAATTTCAGCACAAAATTCCCATTATTATAGACGCTATGATTTTTTGGACCTGGCGCATGTATTTTCGACTAGTAAGGTTTGTTTCCAAAACGAGCTCCAAACATGTTATTAACATTATCTGCTGCGCATGCGTGACTAGATCAATGTACCAAGTAGGTTCCAAAAAAAAAATAGTGATTATATAGAGCTTGCCATCGAACTCTCTTATCACAACAACTGCTCTGAGGTAACTCGTTCCTCTGGGAAGAAATTAACCTGGTGGAAGAAGGAGCTTACCAAACTAAAATTGAGAACTCGAAAACTGTTTAATAGTGCGAAAAGGTCAGGAGGGTGGGAAGAATATTATTTCACTCTGTCTGCTTACAACAAACAGATCAGGAAAAAGGGAGTCCTGGAGGAAATTTTGTGGTGAGGTAGAAACAACCTCAAAAACTGCTCGACGGCAGAAAATCCTTGCCAAAGATCCTATCAATCCCATAGGCAATATTTTGAAACCTAATGAATCATACACGGAAACTTGTAACGAGACTCCGCAGATTCTATTGCAGGCACATCTACCAGACTCTGGAGAAATAGGAACGGAGCCATTCGTCAGACCTCCAACTCCCCTGGCTCGTGCGAGGAATGAGGATTGGAGTGCTGCTAATAAAGTAATGACCCAGAGCAAATTAAACTGGGCTATTAACTCGGTTGAGCCATACAAAGCTCCTGGACCAGATGGTATAATCCCAGCGCATCTGCAGCAGAGGCAAATACATCTCCAGTACTTTGTAAACTCTTCAGAGCATCACTAGCAACTGGATACATTCCAACTGCTTGGAAAAAATCCCGAATCGTCTTTATTCCCAAACCAGGTAAGGATTATTCCCAGGCAGAGTCATTCAGGCCAATAACTCTGTCTTCTTATTGATAGGCATGTTAGGGGAAACTTTCTCATTGAAAGGCCACTACATTATAATTCAATCAGGTAAATCCTATGAAACAGCCTTACACCAACTGGTGTCAAAAATTGAGGCTGCCCTAGGATATCAAGAAATAGCTCTCGGAGCATTTATTGATATAGAAGGAGTGTTCGACCATTCCTCCTTTGATGATAGCTGCTGTTGCAAGGCGTGGAGCAGACGACACCACATGTCGGTGCTTTTCAACAGGACAGCAGATATTTGGAGATTCCATGGAGGTATCGATAATGAAGGGATGCCCACAGGGAGGAGTACTATCACCTTTGCTGTGGGACCTTGTCATAGACGAACTCCTGGAGGAATTGAACGGGAAGGGGATTTACACCCAGGGGTATGCAGATGATCTGGCAATACTTGTACTGGGGAAATACCCTAACGTTATATCGGAGCTGATGCAACAAGCTCTGGAAATCGTGGAGATTTGGTGTAGGAGGGAATGCCTAAGGGTGAACTGAACCAGTATTTGGAATATCAAAATCTGTTGCACGTGGTTGTACATCTCGGTGGACTCAAACCAAACATCAGACGTATTGGAGACACGTGCCAAGACAGGAACACAGCAAACTCTTGGTCAAACAACCCTCGGACTAACGAAATATTAAACCTCAGCTGGGGCCAGATAAGGAAAGTGACGGGATCACTCACCGATCACTGTACCCTAAGGAAGCACATGCATACAATTGGCATATATAGAGAGGAACCTATCTGTCGGTTGTACATGGAAGAGGAGGAAACAGCCTCTTAGAATGTGAAGCACTGTCTCATTAGAGATATGGACTCCTAGGACTAGAGTATCCAAGGGAGGATTTCTCCAAGAAGGACCTAGTGAAAAGACTGTTGAGCCTGATAAGGGCTACTGGTTTCTCCACATAAACGGTATAACCAAGAGCACAAAAAGCCTAAAGGCTGAGATGCCGAGGTCTCTAAGCCTCTGACTGGTGGTGCCGAACTAATCAATCAATCAAGTTCCAAACAAATGTGTGCTGGAACAGTTCTGAAATTTTATACTGCGCAGACTCAATATGTCCAGTTAGGAACTTTTTCTTCGGGATCAAACCTATTATTACATAACCTCCGAATAATGTTTTATTTCTTCCTGTATACAATATTTAATCACATCTTGGAGATGTCTATTCGTCAACTCCTCAACTTACTAGTAACTTAATATTAATATCAAACCGTTTTTCCCATCTACATGAACTTAGATTTCATATTATTTTTATTGTAAATCTTCACCTGCAAAATGTCTCTCGCACACAATACAGGAAATTTCATCCGCGATTCTCTCTGCTGGTGTACCAGTCTAAATTCCGAAACACCTGTTGCCCACATATGTTAATACCACTCGTTGCACGTCGCTCCCTCACTCCCTTCGAACCTTTATTCATTTATACACGGTGGTCTCTTTCGTACTCACAAAATTTTATTAAACATGCATGTCATTGTGAGACCTCCAAGACTGAAGATTTCTTGTAAAGCCGGTTAAAGCCAGGACCCAAACAGTGTTGGACAGTGTAGGGGATGCCTACCAACCTAACCTAACCTCAAACTCGCCATTACTCTAGCATACCTCGAGATGAGCGGGGGTCCCTCGCACACTCTCCACTCACACCGCCACCTCCTTATCTATCACTCCTACCTCTCATGCCATATCGAGTCCTTCTCTCCTCCTAATCATGCTCTGCACTACGCCACTCACCTCCATCCATTCCTCCTATTCCCTCAACATTATCTCCACTATGATCTTCTTTAGTTTCCTCTCCAACTTCTTCAGCACTTCCTCGTTCCTCCAGCATAATGCGAATCTGAGAGTAGGTACAATCCACTCAAGTGGGAACTAAAGCTAAATTAAATTAAATTGTCGCTTCTTGCTTGATTTAGTAGTAGTGGAAAGTTGTTTTCACGTCTCACGTTAGCACTTTCTCATTTCCAAATTTTCATTAATATCTACCTCTGATAATTTTTTTTCATTTTCCTGGCATTTACATGGGAATATTGTTATATAAGAACCACCCTGTATCTTAACATGCGTCGGTGGTGGTTTACCCATTTACCCACCCAACCACCCACTGCACTGATGGGACTGTGTTACGAACTGGCGCACCTTTCGGTAAAGGGATGGGAGGGGAGATCAATAGCGGAATGTCACGTGTGCTACGAACAGTTATTTATGGTTATCGGCATTTAATACACTCGAAAAAATAATTTAACAAATAATGTTGGAGGTTTTAAAATTGTCGAAACGTTTTTATAAATTTTACAAAATAAATTGAGTCGATAAATGATATTTAATTATTGTTCTGTGTTAAATTTTACGTTACGTTGGTTGAATATACACTTCCAAATAAAGGAAATCTTTTGTTAGATTTACCGTAGATTTTTTCACGGTTGTTAAATATCAGTGGCACTTTTTGTCACGTAAAAATTGTACCGAGATATATTTTTTTATTCTACGCATTTCACGGAACATAAAAACATCACTGAAGCAAATATTAACCTGCTTTTAAGGAAGTCAGCCACAATGCGAGAAGAATAATTTTGCGCATTAGAAGGATAATGAAAAACTGTCCTTATTTCAACTGTAACTCATAAATTAAATTAATACAAATAATTAACCCACCTTTATTCTTCTGCTATTAATAAAATCTCAAAAAAACTTCTTCGGCCTGGTTTCTTGTACGGAGCAACAAACTACATGGAGCGTTCAGTCTTAGGCTGATTGGCTACTTAAAAAGGCTCGAACTGTAATCTGGATTCAGAGGATCACAATCCATAATAGATCTGGAGAGGTTGCAGTGGAATATGCCATCAAATCTAATCTCATCTTAAGAATTCTCATAATAACTACAGATAACTACACCCATGGCTTCCAAGGTTACCTGAACACAATCCTTTGGATTTTTGTGTGTTCCTGTTTCAACTTATTCAGGAATCCATTTGAAATTGATCCTCATGCTGATGAACTCGGGAGAAGAGGTTCAGCAACTTATGTTGGACCAGAAACAATCCTTGGGGCTAGGATTGGAGAACTATCGATAGTCCCGACTATCGATATTTATCGATAGTGCTATTTTTATTATTATCGATAATTTTCGATAGTTTTACATCGGTAAAGTTGACATCTGAGATCTATCACTATGTTGTTTATATATAATTGTCAACATTTTGAAAAATGGTCAATACTAGTCAAAAATTGTCAAAATTTTAAAAGAATGGTTAATAATTGTCAAAAACTGTCAAAGTTGGTCAATAATTGTCAAAATTGGTCAATAATTGTTAAAATATGGAAAAATGGCCAAAAATTTCGAAAAATGGTCAATAATTGTCAAAAACTGTCAAAATTGGTTAATAATTGTCAAAAATGGTCAGTAATTATTAAAATTTTGAAAAATGGTCAATAATTGTCAAAATTGGTCAGTAATTATTAAAATTTGGAAAAATGGTCAAAAATTTTAAAAAAATCGTCAATATTTGTCTAAATTTTGAAAAAATGATCAAGAATTGTCAAAAATTTTGAAAAATGGTCAAAAATTCTCAAAAATGTAAAAACGGTCTAAAATGATCAAAAATTACCAATAATTGTCAAAATTGGTCAATAAATGTTAAAATTTGAAAAAATGGTCAATAATTGTCAAAATTTTGAAAAAATTGTAAAAATTTTGAAAAATGCTCAAAAATTATTAAATTTTTGTAAAAATGGTGAATAATTGTCAAAAATTTCCCAAAAATTTTACAAACGGTCTAAAATGGTCAAAATTTTTCGAAAAATTGTCAAAAATGGTCAATAATTTTGAAATCTGACAAAATTGGTCAATAATTGTCAAAAATGGTCAATAATTGTTAAAATTTGTAAACATGGTCAATAATTAACAAAATTGTGTAAAAATGAGCAATAATTGAAAAATGGTCAAAATTTTTGAAAAATTGTCAATAATTGTCAAAAACTGTCAAAATTGGTCAATAATTGTCAAAAATGGTCAGTGATTATTAAAATTTGAAAAAATGGTCAAAAATTTTGAAAAAATCGTCAAAATTTGTCTAAATTTTGAAAAAATGATCAAGAATTGTCAAAAATTTTGAAAAATGGTCAAAAATTGTCAAAAATATTTAAAAATGATTAAAAACGGTCTAAAATGATCAAAAATGACCAATAATTGTCAAAATTGGTCAATAATTGTTAAAATTTGAATAAATGGTCAATAATTGTCAAAATTTTGAAAAAATGGTAAAAATTTTGAAAAATGCTCAAAAATTATTAAATTTTTGTAAAAATGGTGAATAATTGTCAAAAATTGTCAAAAATTTTGAAAAAATGGTCAATAATTGTCAAAATTTTTGGAAAATTGTCAAAAATTTCCCAAAAATTTTACAAACGGTCTAAAATGGTCAAAATTTTTCGAAAAATTGTCAAAAATGGTCAATAATTGTTAAAATTTGGAAACATGGTCAATAATTATCAAAATTGTGTAAAAATGAGCAATAATTGAAAAATGGTCAAAATTTTTGAAAAATTGTCAATAATTGTCAAAAACTATCAAAATTGGTCAATAATTGTCAAAAATGGTCAGTGATTATTAAAATTTGAAAAAATGGTAAAAATTTTGAAAAATGCTCAAAAATTATTAAATTTTTGTAAAAATGGTGAATAATTGTCAAAAATTGTCAAAAATTTTGAAAAAATGGTCAATAATTGTCAAAATTTTTGGAAAATTGTCAAAAATTTCCCAAAAATTTTACAAACGGTCTAAAATGGTCAAATTTTTTCGAAAAATTCTCAAAAATGGTCAATAATTGTGAAATCTGACAAAATTGGTCAATAATTGTCAAAAATGGTCAATAATTGTTAAAATTTGGAAACATGGTCAATAATTATCAAAATTGTGTAAAAATGAGCAATAATTGAAAAATGGTCAAAATTTTTGAAAAATTGTCAATAATTGTCAAAATCTGTCAAAATTGGTCAATAATTGTCAAAAATGGTCAGTGATTATTAAAATTTGAAAAAATGGTCAAAAATTTTGTAAAAATCGTCAATTATTGTCTAAATTTTGAAAAAATGATCAAGAATTGTCAAAAATTTTGAAAAATGGTCAAAATTTTTGAACATTTGTCAAAAATGATTAAAAACGGTCTAAAATGATCAAAAATGACCAATAATTGATGATCAAGAATTGTCAAAAATTTTGAAAAATGGTCAAAATTTTTGAACATTTGTCAAAAATGATTAAAAACGGTCTAAAATGATCAAAAATGACCAATAATTGTCAAAATTGGTCAATAACTGTTAGAATTTGAAAAAATGGTCAAAAATTTTTAAAAAATGGTCAATGATTGTCAAAATTTTGAAAAATGGTCAAAAATTATTAAATTTTTGTAAAAATGGTAAATAATTGTCAAAAATTGTCAAAAATTTTGAAAAAATGGTCAATAATTGTCAAAATTTTTGGAAAATTGTCAAAATGGTCAATAATTGTTAAAATTTTGAAAAATTATCAAAATTTTTTTGAAAAATGGTCAAGATTTTTGAAAAATTGTCAAAAACGGTCTAATAAGAAAAAAAATGCTTACAATATTCCGAGGGTCGTGAACCTTACCGAATCCGTTTTGACAGTTTAAAATAATGATTGTAATCACACGCAATACACTCTTTTTCTCTGTTTCTCTTCCTTCTCTTTCTCTCTCCCTCAACTCTCTCTCTTCCATATCTCTCTCTCATTTTTCTTTCTTTTTCTTCCATCTCTCTCTCATTTTTCTTTCTTTCTCTCCCATTTCTCTCATATTTCTTTCTCTCTCCTCCATCTCTCTCTTTCCTATCTCTCTCTGTCCCATCTTTTTTCCTCTCCCATCTCTCTCTCTTTCTGCCTCTCTCCTATCTCTCTCTTTCCTATCTCTTTCTCTCTCTCTCTCTCTCCTATCTCTATCCCATCTCTCTCTTATCTTTCTATCCCATCTCTCTCTCTCTTCCATATATCTCTCTGTCCTTCTTTCTCCCATCCCTCTCTCCCATCCCTCTGTCTCTCTCATTTTTCTTTCTCTTTCCCATTTCTCTCTCTTTCTCTCTCTCTCTCTCTCTCTCTCTCTCTCTCTCTCTCTCTCTCTCTCTCTCTCTGTCCCATTTTTTGATAGCATTTTTATTCCATATCAACTTTCAAAATAAATTCTTCACCTAAACATCTAAACTATCGATAGTACCGAAAATAATCGATTTTTTTCGATAGTCAAAAATATCGATAAAGTATCGATAGTTCTCCACTCCTACTTGGGGCCACGAAGAAAGTGGTCAGAGGACAAAGATGGTTAGACTACAGTGGAGGAACACTCCAAAGCAAGTACACAGTAAGACCTTTATAGATGACAGTAGGAATCAGCTAAGAATCATTACAGGTTATCTAACGGGTCATGCCCCAGTAAAAGATCACCTGCATAAAATGGGGCTATATAACATTTGTAGACTTTGTGGTAGACCGTAGCCCATATTTTATCTGACTGTGAGGCAGTGAACTCGAGGAGACAAACAATTTTCGGAGATTCCTGAAACATATGGCACACATCCATTTTGAAAAATTGTCAATAATTGTCAAAAACTGTCAAAATTGGTCAATAATTGTCAAAAATGGTCAGTAATTATTAAAATTTTGAAAAATGGTCAAAAATTGTCAAAAATATTCAAAAATGATTAAAAACGGTCTAGAATGGTCAAAAATGACCAATAATTGTCAAAATTGGTCAATAATTGTTAAAATTTGAAGAAATGGTCAAACATTAAAAAAAAATGGTCAATAATTGTCAAAATTTTGAAAAATGATCAAAAATTTTGAAATGATCTTAAATTTTGAAAAATTGTCAAAAATGGTCAATAATTGTGAAATCTGACAAAATTAGTCAATAATAGTCAAATATGGTCAATAATTGTTAAAATTTGGAAACATGGTTAATAATTATCAAAATTTTGAAAAAATGAGCAATAATTGTCAAAAATTTTGAAAAATTGTCAATAATTGTCAAAAACTGTCAAAATTGGTCAATCATTGTCAAAAATGGTCAGTAATTATTAAAATGGTCAAAAATTTTGAAAAAATCGTCAATAATTGTCAAAAATTGTCTAAATTTTGAAAAAATGTTCAAGAATTGTCAAAATTTTTGAAAAATGGTCTAAAATGTTTGAAAAATTGTCAAAAATGATTTAAAAACGGTCTGAAATGGTCAAAAATGACCAATAATTGTCAAAATTGGTCAATGATTGTTAAAAGTTATCAAATTTTTTTTAAAAAATGGTCAAGATTTTTGAAAAATTGTCAAAAACGGTCTAATAAGAAAAAAATGCTTACATTATTCCGAGGGTCGTGAACCTTACTGAATCCGTCTTAGATTCTGACAGTTTAAAATAATGATTGTAATCACACGCAATACACTCTTTTTCTCTTCCTTCTCTTTCTCTCTCCCCCATCTTTCTCTCTTCCATATCTCTCTCTCATTTTTCTTTCTCCCATCTCTCTCTAATTTTTCTTTCTTTTTCTTCCATTTCTCTCATTTTTCTTTCTTTCTCTCCCATCTCTCTCATTTTTCTTTCTCTCTCCTCCATCTCTCTCTTTCCTATCTCTTTCTGTCCCATCTTTTTTCCTCTCCCATCTCTCTCTCTCTTCCATATCCCCCTCTCTCCCATCTCTCTCTTTCCTATCTCTTTCTCTCTCTATCCCATCTCTTTCTATCATATCTCTCTCATCTTTCTCTCTCTGTCCCATCTTTCTCTCTCTTTCCCATCTCTCTCTTATCTTTCTCTCCCATCTCTCTCTTCCATATATCTCTCTCTCCTCCTTTCTCCCATCCCTGATCGTGGAGACTAACTTCCACCAACAACCGCCATCTATTGGTGTCAAATAAATAACTCGGTTTATGAATATATAAATATATTTGTTTTAGCTTTGGTTGAGTAGCCATAACCGTATTTTTTATAGTCCAGAATGACATCATTATTAGATGATATTTTTTAAGCAGCGCTACGCTGTTAGTCATCTGTGGGTTCATGCAAGTCGTACTTACCTCAGAGAAAACAATTTTTTTTATTTTTCGTGTTTCCATGGTGTGTGTGTGTGTGTTGTGTATATACCAGTCAAGGTCAAAAATGTTATTGTTGGGCGTGGATTATTATTGCTTCTATCTATTTAGATGCAACGTGTGTTGGGTTTAAGATTATAATGTTGTTTTGGAGGTCAGATTACATAAAAAAAATGCAATTGTCCCATGATTTTATACATAATGATGTTTGTTTCTACTACTGGTACTGTCTGGGAAGATTTTGACATTTTGACATTGTAAAAGTAAGGACCAAGGAATACTTCTTCAATGTTGCTGGTTTCCTCATCAAAATATCTTATGCCAACTGAGAGCTGTTCCTTACCAGAAATGTCCGCTGTTTCGTCTGCTGAAACGCTATATTTTTTCACATTCTTGATTTTTATAATGTTGTTGTCACCTGTAGGCGAAATTTCTGAGCTTGCTGTTCTGTTTTTAGCTTTTTAACGATCTAGTCTCCATGGATAGATCTATTGCCAAATAATTGGCAACACTGTTATTACCATACAAAATCTTACTTTTCTTCGTATGGCATTTCAACGAGCTTCGAAAATATTTGAAAATTAACCGAAACGCTGGTCTCGTATACTATTTCGAAACACTAGCAATAACTTCTATCTATTTAAATTTCACCCGTTCCATTTATTTTCTCTCACGGCATCGAAGCTAAAAGGACACGATATTTTTAAAGTATTAATAACCGGAAAATTGAAAGTTTTTTTTTTTCTAACAAACACGATCCAAAATCGAGAGCTCAATTTTCTGCTACATAAATCACATATTTTTATCGGTCTAAAGTCTAAAAGTTCGTGAAATGTAGTCTCAATTACTACGTAGTATACAGGGTGATCGCAAAAGTACTTTAACACATTCTTCTTCTATCTTTTCAGGTGTCGGGCGAGGATTCCGGTTCCTCTTGTACCCAATGCTTCCACTCTTTCCTGTCTCTTCCTAATCTTTTCATTTCATCTAGAGTTTTTCCCTTCTTATTCCCTATCTCCTTTATTTCGTCTATCCACTTTCTTCTAGGTCTACCCCTTCTTCTGTTAATTCTACTTCCAGCTTCCATCACCTTTCTTGTACCTAATTCTATGTTTTCATTCTGACAATATGTACATACCAATTTAATTGCTTTCTCTTTATTTTTCTTATTATTGGTTATTGTTTTGTTATTTGTCTTATCTCTTCATTTCTACATTTGTCCCACTTTGTTTTCCCTGCTTTTCTTCTTAAGTGCTTCATCTCAATTGTGTTCATCTTTGCTTCATCCTTCTCACTCAGTGTCCAATTTTCACTTGCATATGTTATTATTGTGGATCTTCATTTTCACTTCCATATCAATATCTCTATGTCCCAGTATTGTCTTATTTAGTCTCGATGATTTATTCTCCCTATTTGTTATTTCTGCTTTTATCTTCCCATCTTCTGTCAATATAGTTCCCAGATAGGTCGTTGCTCTTTGCATTTGTTTTTATATTTCTTCGGTCCATATATTCACTAGCTTCTGCATCTTATTTCTGGTATTTGATATCAATACCACATCATCTGCATATAGTATCTGCATCTGATCCATTATTAATATAAATAAAAGCGGACTTAAGCTATCCCCCTGTTTTATCCCTTTCTTCATTAAAATCTTTTCTTATTTCATTCCTGCTATTTGTACTTTAGCCCTTACGTTCTCGTATGTGCTTCTGATAGCCCCTTTTAGTCCCCTAGGTATTTTCATCTCATCCAAGCATCTCCAGATTTCTGTTCGTTCCTCTGTGTCGAAGGCTGCTCTTAGGTGAATAAATGTTAGAAACATTTCTTCTCTTTCTTCTCTTTCTTCTCTTTCTTCTCTTTCTTCTCTTTCTTCTCTTTCTTCTCTTTCTTCTCTTTCTTCTCTTTCTTCTCTTTCTTCTCTTTCTTCTCTTTCTTCTCTTTCTTCTCTTTCTTCTCTTTCTTCTCTTTCTTCTCTTTCTTCTCTTTCTTCTCTTTCTTCTCTTTCTTCTCTTTCTTATCTTTCTTCTATCATTAGTTTGTCTGTCTGGTCTGTATGCTGCCTGTTCTTCTTCCAATTTATGTTCTATTTATTCTCTTAGTATCTTTTCCAGAATTCTGGAGCTTATAGCCCGTTTGTACTAGGCATATGGTTCTATAATTATAACATTGCATCTGGTCCCCCTTTTTATATATTGTTATTATCAAGTTATTTTCCCCTACTCTCTAGCTATTCTTTTTTCTTTCCATGCTTCCTTGCCTTCTGTTCCAGCCATTTTATCATTTCTGGATCAATGCGATCTTCTCCACTTACTGTTCCTGTCCTTATTTTATTCGTAGCTTTATCTATTTCGTCTATGCTTATTTCATGATCTTCTCTGTTTATCCTTTCTTCCTGTGTTGAGGTATTAAATTTATCTTCGTAATATTTAGCCCACGTTTCCATTTTCTCTGTCTTTCCTTTTTGTAACTGATTATTTATATTTCTCACTGCTTTAATATCTTTTCCTTTACCTCCTCTCACCCTTTTTATCTGTTTCCAGAATTTTCGGTTATCATCTTTATGTTAACTGCTCACCAAATTTTTCCCATGATTCCTTTTTCTCTTGTCTTATAGTATTTCTTACTAATTTTTTCTTGTTATTATAGTCATCTTTATCTTCTTGTGTTCTTGTTTGGATATATTCTTTCCAGGCTTTTTTCTTTTCCCTTACCATATTTTTTATCTCTTCATTCCACCAGCTCGTCCTTTTTAGGTGGTTTTTATATGTTCTCCTTCCACATATCTTCTCTGCAGTTGTTAATACTATTTCTTTAAATGCCGTCCATCTTTCTTCTAAAGTCAATTTTACTCTTTCATTTTCTATTTTTTGGAATTCCTGATTAGTATATTCTCGATATCTATTTTTGTTCTCTTCTTTAACATATTCAACTACAGATTTTGTTGATATATTTGCCAATATTTAGTTGTTTTTCAATGAAAAATTAGTGTAAAAAATCATAAAATGTAGTCTCAATTACTACGTAATATATAGGGTGTACACAAAAGTACTTTAAGACATTCAATGATTTTGATAAAAAATATATCCTTTTATTTTATTGTAGGCGCCGTCACTGGTGATGACTGTTCCTATTTTCCACTTACTTCATGTAATAACACTAATCGGAGAGCTTTAATTTCTTAATGAATCCTAATTAAACGACTAACAATGGATTCTTCTTTAAATATATTTTCTACTCTCGTTTCGAACAATGGATCGATTCAACATTTTAACAGATTAAAGTTAACAACATGTTTGACTTGGAATTAGACAAGGATACGAGTCCTTTTAACCGTTTTTACTACCCAAAAATGATTTGCACTTTATGCATGTTTTTTTTTTCAAATCTGAACCTGTTATTTCACAACAATGACCTTTATATAAGTTTTCTCCTGAAATACATTTTTTCAAAATTTTAGGCACAGTATTTTTGAAAATAAAGGAGAAAAACGTTAAATTTTCATCTATTTTGTCTAATAACTTGAACGCTAATAATTTTAAAATTATTTAAAAAATATATTTGAGACCCTTACAAAGAGATCTTTCATTTGATATGTCACAAGGTACAGTTTAAAAAACTTTTTTTCCATCTTCTACTTCACCCCCCAATAGGAACCCTCATACCAAAAACTGATTAATCAACGTTACACATCCATATTTGGGTAACAGAAATTCACAAATGTACTAAATTTAAAGTAAATCTATTAAGTGAAGCATTTTGACTTATTTCTATCGACATAGTCGTCTGTAATTATCAAAAAGTGAAGTCCTTACAGGCCCATTAAAGCAGTGGTGGAGGTCTAAACCAACTTAGAACAGGGCTGAAGTAGCTGAGATATGACGATATAAATATTTATAATTCACTACTTCTTTATTTTTCCCTAATTATTGAAGTGAAAACTTCTTTAGGCACGTTGAGCACTTTTTTTGGGTGAAGAAAAAACATGGATTTTTCGTCATCGTCACGCTTTTATGCAACACAATTAACATTGAAGCGTATATAGTGTTACATAAATCATCGTCACGTTTTCCATGAGCTATATGTATACTGTGTATATATGTGTACTTTTTTTGTAAAAAATTCCATTTACGATGGGCTTACGATAAAATTTTTAAAAGGGATACATTTATTGGTGTAAGTATTTTATGATTTTCCACTCCTTCCGATATATTTTCATGGAGCGCTGCCACTAGTTTTTTTGCCTGGACCAATTTCACTTAAATAGTATATTACAGTGTGATGTACACTCTTTTTCCTACGCCCTACAGAATAATAACAAACCACTTTATAGAAAAATCCCTTTCTCGCAAGTGATATAAACACCATTTTTCCTACGTCCTACTAAATAATAACAAATTTCTTAATAGAACAATACTTTTTACACAAGTTATGTACAATATTTAAATTCTTATTGGATATATATTTTTTTCAAATGTTTAATTGTGTAACAAACGAAAAACATGTGACTGAGAATTGAAAAAAAAATAGAGAGATGGATCGCAGAAGGCTTCTGCCTTATCCTACAAAAACGGCAGACAATCGTCGGCGATCCGACGTACGTCCGGAAATAATGAAACAGCTGAGCATCGAAAAAGGAGGCAGATGTATCGGGCACCTGCTTTATTTTCAGCTCGTGCCACCGATAAAGCCGTCAATAAGCTGTTAAAGGACGTACAAGAAGGGGTGCAAGAGGGGTGGTAAAAATATTAAAAAATGATTGATAAAAATTGAAAAAAATGAAGATTGGGAATATAAAAATTGTATTTAGAGGACTTAAGAAGACCTAGTGGATTGTTTCAGAAATAAAATAGTGTACATATGTTTACCGGGTGTCTCAAAAATAATTGATTTTGGCCATCTCTAAATTTTTTTTAGAAATCTAGTTTTCTTTGAAAATTTTTATATAGAAGTATATAGTTTTGAGCATAGATTATAAAAGTGAACCAAATGAGTATCGGACTGGCGAAAACCGCAGGTCGATATCTTTTTCCTATTTTGAGATATGTTAAGAAACGTGTATATTTCCAGCATTTTCGAAGTGAAAACTTCTTTAGGCGCGTTGAGCACTTTTTATGCAACACACAATACTTTTGGTTATGCAACACTATTAACAATGAAGCGTTTATAGTGTTGCATAAATCATCGTCACGCTTTCCATGAGCTATATGTATACTGTGTATGTATATATGTGTACTTTTTTTTGGAAAAAATTTCATTTACGATGGGCTTACGATAAAATTTTTAAAAGGGATTCATTTATTGGTGTTTTCACTTCTGACGGCGGTCCCATGACTGGACTCTACGTTTTTTTAAATATTAGATTTTTGTGGTTCTACTGAACTGAAATTAACAATTTTGCCTTCCACTGCTTGATCCATCTGATTTTTCCACTCAGACCTAGATCCTCCCTTCATTAAGTTACTTACTATATACATTTGTTGAACTTTTGATTGAAAATTATTCATATTGGATTTCAAATTTCCAGTTTTCAAAATTTCCCCCAAATCATTTTCTTCATATTCGAAAAAAATCTTCATCCGCAAAAATACATTCAATAACAACCTCTCTTTCACATTCTTATTTATTTTTTTTGTTCCTTTCAAAAACTAAAATATACACGCTACTGGAATATTTCCATACTTGATTATCACATGTTTAGATTTTTTTTTATTTTCTTAGGTTAGAATCGAAACTTTGAAGATTTTTATTAAAAATTGAAACAGAAGACAAGCGAGTGTCTTACTATGTAAAAAAGAGGAATAATCGGGATCTGTAGCTGTACTGAAGGTTTTTTTATTATAAAGAACACCCTGTAATTGTTATAGATCCATAAATGTGACCTCAGATATCAGGAACGTGGCAGGATTGTGTGTTCTCCTGTCGTATAGGGCTTGGCCCTTCGCAGGGCATTTAGTTAATGGTGGGTGCGGCCCTACAGCGCGGAAACGGACCTGGGAGCGGCTCTGGGAGCGGCAGAAACGTGCTACCTCATTAACTTATCGCTCTGTGGCGGCGGTCACCTTCTAATGGCCCCATTTCCGATGGGGCGACAATGTCTACAATCTTCTATCTGTTCCAATACCAATTTTATATCACCAAACATAAAATCATTCATAAAAAAGGGACGATAATTTCTTTAAAAGAACCAAAAGCGCCATCTATATGTGAGTCGTGTGTTTATGAATATATATATATATCTTATATTATTTATGGATAAAGTTTCTTAACACAGGAAGGTAATTAGCAGCACACCTTGTACTGATGCAGAGACCTGTAAATGCGTACCGAATTCCAGCACACTAAAACTTTTCGGAAGTTTGTAAAGTTGAGGATTCAATTAATCGCATTTTCTTCCGACAATTAATCCCATTCGAAATTTTCCGGAAAGAGCATGCTGCCAACATTTCTTAGTAACTTAAGGCGAAAAGTACGCAGATGCAAAAAGTAGGGTTAGGGTTTTCGGTAATTCCAAGAGTTTTCATCGATTTCATTTGAAAATTGAATTGTGGATACCTCGTATATAAAGTCACGATAAATTGTCCATTACTGAAGTAACACGATTATTATATTTATTTAACTTCTCTCCAGTATCAATCAACTTGTCATCTAACTTAAAAATTTCAAGTAGATTTTTGTTTATTTTAACGAGACAATATTTCATAATGTTTTTCGGTAAATATTTGGAGCAGTTGAAAGTAATTACCCGCAAAGTAAATATTTTCATTTTAATTTATTTATTTCATATGGCGAAGTAGTAAATATAGGGCGAGCCAAAAAAATCAACATAAATATGGTATTTTTGAAGTGAAAACTTCTTTAGTTGCGTTCAGCACTTTTTTTAGGAGAAGGAAAAACATGGATTTTTTCGTCATCGTCACACTTTTATGCAACACACAATACTTTAGTCATTCGTCACGCTGTTATGCAACACACAATACTTTTGGTTATGCAACACAATTAACAATGAAGCGTATATAGTGTTGCATAAATGACAGTTGACGTTGACTACGAGAAATTTCTTCTAAAATGCTGCATGGTTTTTCTTGTTGGCGAGGGAATTTTTGATGTGTAAACTTCTTTAGGCGCGTTGACAACTTTTATATGAGAAGAAAAAACATGGATTTTTCGTCATCGTCACGCTTTTATGCAACACACAATACTTTTGGGTCATTCGTCGCGCTTCTATGCAACACACAATACTTTTGGGTCATTCGTCGCCCTTTTATGCAACACACAATACTTTTAGTTATGCAACACAATTAACAATGAAGCGTATATAGTGTTGCATAAATGACAGTTGACGTTGACTACGAGAAATTTCTTTTAAAATGCTGCATGGTTTTTCTTGTTGGCGAGGGAATTTTTGATGTGTAAACTTCTTTGGGCGCGTTGACAACTTTTATATGAGAAGAAAAAACATGGATTTTTCGTCATCGTCACGCTTTTATGCAACACACAATACTTTTGGGTCATTCGTCGCGCTTTTATGCAACACACAATACTTTTGGGTCATTCGTCGCTCTTTTATGCAACACACAATACTTTTAGTTATGCAACACAATTAACAATGAAGCGTATATAGTGTTGCATAAATGACAGTTGACGTTGACTACGAGAAATTTCTTCTAAAATGCTGCATGGTTTTTCTTGTTGGCGAGGGAATTTTTGATGTGAAAACTTCTTTAGGCGCGTTGAGCACTTTTTTAGGAGAAAAAAACATGGATTTTTCGTCATCGTCGCGCTTTTATGCAACACACAATACTTTTGGGTCATTCGTCGCTCTTTTATGCAACACACAATACTTTCAGTTATGCAACACAATTAACAATGAAGCGTATATAGTGTTGCATAAATGACAGTTGACGTTGACTACGAGAAATTTCTTCTAAAATGCTGCATGGTTTTTCTTGTTGGCGAGGGAATTTTTGATGTGAAAACTTCTTTAGGCGCGTCGAGCACTTTTTTGGGTGAAGAAATTACATGGATTTTTCGTCATCGTCACGCTTTTATGCAACACACAATACTTTTGGGTCATTCGTCACGCTTTTATGCAACACACAATACTTTTGATTATGCAACACAATTAACAATGAAGCGTATATAGTGTTGCATAAATGACAGTTGACGTTGACTGCGAGATATTTCTTCTAAAATGCTGCATGGTTTTTCTCGTTGGCGAGGGAATTTTTGATGTGAAAACTTCTTTAGGCGCGTCGAGCACTTTTTTGGGTGAAGAAAAAACATGGATTTTTCGTCATCGTCATGCTTTTATGCAACTCACAATACTTTTGGTTATGCAACACAATTAACAATGAAGCGTATATAGTGTTGCATAAATTATCATCACGCTTTCCATGAGCTATATATACTGTGTGTTTTCACTTCTGTCGGCAAACCCATGACTGGACTCTACGTTTTTACGTCTTAAAATTACTTTTATAGATATTTATGTAACCAGTACTCAGTACTTTTTTCAAAAAAGGTAACAAGATAATAATTAATACGTTAAAAGGATTTACCCTTGGCGCTTGTAAATAACTTCTAGCTGTCATCGTTAACGACTCGATGTCTAAAAAGCCAACTTCCTCCCGAAAAGTTTTCGGTTCGCGTTTTCTGCCACGTCATACGCCATCCAACATTTTACTTTACAATCGTTTCCAATTTCCTATCATTTGGTAGCATAAAAGCCCATCAAAATTACGTTTTAGAGCGATCCGACTGCCACAAAGCTTCACAATAATAAAGCTGCTATGATATATATGAAAGCAGCGTCCCTTTTTTACCTTTTTTTTATCGTTTTATTTTCTACACTCTCTGGCTAGTTCGTTTTTGTAAATTGTGGTGATATATTTTTTAACAATACCCCAAAGCATTGTTAAAATTATTTTAAAATAAGTCTACTTCTGTTTGAATAAATTGCATTTCACTATTTAAGAAGAAAAGAAGAAAGTAAACATAACAATGTCAACCGTTGCCAGATGTATTCTAATTTCTGAATATATTTGGTGTAAAGGAAATTTTCTCATAAAACTCTTAATTTAATTAAAATGTTTTGGGAGGTAGGGATGCGCGATACTATCCGATATTCCAGTGTATCGATACTTTTACTTCAGATATTCGATATTTTGTATCGATACTATGCTTTTCGATGCATTCCAAGTATCGATAAATTTGTAGTGTATCGATACCTTGCGATACGGGATTTTTAGTGGTAGCGGCAAGTGGCGTTATCTATAGTGATGAGCGATATCGTGATTTTTTAATCACGTTGTGAAATGATGTCGTGCTTTTTTTAACGAAACTAATCGAGCTAATTCTGAGGTTATGTGAAAAAGTCACTAATGAAAAAGTCACTAATGAAAAATTCACTAATGAAAAATTTACTAATGAAAAAGTCACTAATGAAAAAGTTGTAGATTTTCTCAAGATCTACAACTTTTATAATCAACTTTTTATTCTAGGAACTCAACTTTGGCCGGAAATCGCAATAATGTGTTTTTCCACCCCTAACAAAAAACTGTTTTTTACCGAAAAAACGTTATAACTCGAAAAATTTCCAATATTTCAAGTTGACATTTTTTTTCATGGTTTGTGACTATCAAAGCTACCTTCTACTAAATTTTCATCAAAATCGAACATTTTTTAACGAAACTAAAAATAAAAAACGAAAAATGCAGGTTTTTGCGTTTTTCGAGCTAATTTTGAGGTTATGTGAAAAAGTCACTGATGAAAAAGTTGTACATTTTCTCAAGATCTACAACTTTTATAATAATTTTTTTATTCTGGGAATTCAACTTTGGCCGGAAATCGCAATAATGTGTTTTTCCACCCCCCCAAAAAACTGTATTTTACCGAAAAAACGTTATAACTCGAAAAATTTCCAATATTTCAAGTTGAAATTTTTTTTCATGGTCTGTGACTATCAAAGCTACCTTCTACTAAATTTTCATCAAAATTGAACATTTTTTAACGAAACTAAAAATAAAAAACGAAAAATGCAGGTTTTTGCGTTTTTCGAGCTAATTTTGAGGTTATGTGAAAAAGTTGTACATTTTCTCAAGATCTACAACTTTTATAATAATTTTTTTATTCTGGGATTTCAACTTTGGCCGGAAATCGCAATAATGTGTTTTTCCACCCCCCCAAAAAACTGTATTTTACCGAAAAAACGTTATAACTCGGAAAATTTCCAATATTTCAAGTTGAAATTTTTTTTCATGGTTTGTGACTATCAAAGCTACCTTCTACTAAATTTTCATCAAAATTGAACATTTTTTAACGAAACTAATAATAAAAAACGAAAAATGCAGTTTTTTGCGTTTTTCGAGCTAATTTTGAGGTTATGTGAAAAAGTCACTGATGAAAAAGTTGTACATTTTCTCAAGATCTACAACTTTTATAATAATTTTTTTATTCTGGGAATTCAACTTTGGCCGGAAATCGCAATAATGTGTTTTTCCACCCCCCCAAAAAACTGTATTTTACCGAAAAAACGTTATAACTCGGAAAATTTCCAATATTTCAAGTTGAAATTTTTTTTCATGGTTTGTGACTATCAAAGCTACCTTCTACTAAATTTTCATCAAAATTGAACATTTTTTAACGAAACTAAAAATAAAAAACGAAAAATGCAGTTTTTTGCGTTTTTCGACCTAATTTTGAGGTTATGTGAAAAAGTCACGAAAGAAAAAGTTGTAGATTTTCTCAAGATCTCCAACTTTTATTATCAACTTTTTATTCTAGGAACTCAACTTTGGCCGGAGATCGCAATAATGTTTTTTTCCACCGCCCCCCCCCCAAAAAGTGTTTTTTGTCGAAAAAACGTCATAAATCGAAAAATTTCCAATTTTTTAATTTGAATTTTTTTTCATGGTTTGTGACTATCAAAGCTACCTTCTACTAAATTTTCATCAAAATTGAACATTTTTTAACGAAACTAAAAATAAAAAACGAAAAATGCAGGTTTTTGCGTTTTTCGAGCTAATTTTGAGGTTATGTGAAAAAGTCACTGATGAAAAAGTTGTACATTTTCTCAAGATCTACAACTTTTATAATAATTTTTTTATTCTGGGAATTCAACTTTGGCCGGAAATCGCAATAATGTGTTTTTCCACCCCCCCAAAAAACTGTATTTTACCGAAAAAACGTTATAACTCGGAAAATTTCCAATATTTCAAGTTGAAATTTTTTTTCATGGTTTGTGACTATCAAAGCTACCTTCTACTAAATTTTCATCAAAATTGAACATTTTTTAACGAAACTAAAAATAAAAAACGAAAAATGCAGTTTTTTGCGTTTTTCGAGCTAATTTTGAGGTTATGTGAAAAAGTCACTAATGAAAAAGTTGTAGATTTTCTCAAGATCTACAACTTTTATACTCAACTTTTTATTCTAGGAACTCAACTTCGGCCGGAAATCGCAATAATGTCTTTTTCCACCCCCCCCCCCCCAAAAAAGTGTGTTTTACCGAAAAAACGTCATAACTCGAAAAATTTCCAATATTTCAGTTTGAAATTTTTTTTCATGGTTTGTGACTATGAAAGCTACCTTCTACTAAATTTTCATGAAAATCTAACATTTTTTAACGAAACCAAAAATAAAAACGAAAAATGCAGTTTTTTGCGTTTTTCGAGCTAATTTTGAGGTTATGTGGAAAAGTCAGTGATGTAAAAGTTGTAAATTTTCTCAAGATCTACAACTCTTTATTCTAGGAACTCAACTTTGGCCGGAAATCGCAAGAATGTCTTTTTCCACCCCCCCCCAAAAAAAGTGTTTTTTACCGAAAAAACGTCATATCTCGAAAAATCTCCAATATTTTAATTTGAAATTTTTTTTCATGGTTTGTGACTATCAAAGCTACCTTCTACTAAATTTTCATCAAAATCTAACATTTTTTAACGAAACCAAAAATAAATAACGAAAAATGCAGTTTTTTGCGTTTTTCGAGCTAATTTTGAGTCATTAATGTAAAAGTTTTAGATTTTCCCAAGATCTACAACTTTTATGATCAAATTTTTTATTCTAGGAACTCAACTTTGGACGGAAATCGCAATAATGTCTTTTTCCACCCCCCAAAAAGGTGTTTTTTACCGAAAAAACGTCAAAATTAGCAAAATCTCGGATCGTTAACGTATCGATACTTCGAGTATCGATAAATTAATATTCGATATTCTACTGTATCGATACTTTACGTTCCGATCCGTATCGATACCTAATATCGATACTTTCTAGTGTATCGCGCAACCCTATTGGGAGGTTTCCATTTGCCAATTGAAATCCTTACAGCGATCTTGATTGACGCAAATGTAGCAAATGAACTCCACCTAAACACCGTTCAATAAACATAAAAACAAACGCCACATTTTCACATTGACGACTTTCCATGAAAAACCTTTTACTTTCAGACAAGAATCGATAATATTGCGAAAATAAACTTTTTCATTAAAAGTGTTTGCAATCGATTTATGACCGAAAGAATATCAACAGTCGTTAAACATTATCTTTGAACGTAAATTTTCTTTTTATTACAATACAAACACGTTCTTGGGTAAGGAAAAGGGCTGTGAAGGAACAGAACCGTACTAATAGGTACATTTTCTTTATAATTTTAATCCAAGATGCTTTATACATATTCGTTTATAATTTACCATCACATATGAAGAAAAAACATGGATTCGTCACGATTTTATGCAACACACAATACTTTATTTGGTCATTCGTCACTCTTTTATGCAACACACAATACTTTTGGTCATTTGCCACTCTTTTATGCAACACACAACACTTTTGGTTATGCAACACAATTAACAATGAAGCGTTTCTAGTGTTGCATAAATGACAGTTGACGTTGACTGCGAGAAATTTCTTCTAAAATGCTGCATGGTTTTTCTTGTTGGCGAGGGAATTTTTAAAGTGAAAACTTCTTTAAGCGCGTTGAGCACTCTTTTTGGTTGAAAAAACATGGATTTTTCGTCATTCCTCACTCTTTTATGCAACACACAATACTTTTGGTCATTCGTCACGCTTTTATGCAACACACAATACTTTTAGTTATGCAACACAATTAACCATGAAGCGTATATAGTGTTACATAAATGACAGTTGACGTTGACTGCGAGAAATTTCTTCTAAAATGCTGCATGGTTTTTCTTGTTGGCGAGGGAGTTTTTGAAGTGAAAACTTCTTTAGGCGCGTTGAGCACTTTTTTTGGTTGAAAAAACATGGATATTTCGTAATTCCTCATTCTTCTATGCAACACACAATACTTTTGGTCATTCGTCACGCTTTTATGCAACACACAACACTTTTAGCTATAAAACACAATTAACAATGAAGCATATATAGTGTTGCATAAATGACAGTTGACGTTGACTGCGAGAAATTTCTTCTAAAACGCTGCATGGTTTTTCTTGTTGGCGAGGGAGTTTTTGAAGTGAAAACTTCTTTAGGCGCGTTGAGCACTTTTACGGTTGAAGAAAAAACATGGATTTTTCGTCATTCGTCATGCTTTTATGCAACACACAATATTTTGGTGATCATCATACTCATTGGTCATACTCAGTTATGCAACACAATTAACAACGAAGCGTAGATAGTGTTGCATAAATCATCGTCACGCTTTCCATGAGCTATATGTATACTGTGTATATATGAGTACTTTTTAAAAGGGATTCATTCTGTAGGTAGTCCCATGACTAGACTCGTTTTTTTTTACATTCGTTTAGTTCGGCTGCGGACCTGTTAAAGGTGCAGGTTTAATTACCCGCCCTTTTGGAGCCCCATTTTCAATTAGATTACATTCTCCCGACATAATTCAGCTTTATTGGGATCGTACGTAGGTTTATGCTCTGTCGCGGTCTGATTTCTTGCTTCATATGTTGATTTTGCTGACGAAATTACAACGCCAAGACTCCAATAACTTCGACTCTAAAAGCTTCATACAAACACAGCCATTTATAAATTAGTTTTATAATTGTCAGACGTCATGGAGCGTAACGAGACAGATAATTTATATAAAACCGTTGCATAACATTAATTTCCTAAAGGTATTTTCCATATTACATGTCGTTTTAAATGAAAATTCATTTATTTAAAATATTGTTACGTCGGACCTGTACTGGTCTGAGGATATGTAGAGGTCCATAAAGAAAAAGAAGAAGACATACATATAGAATCATTTGGAACTGTCATCGAAAAGTCTAGAACTGTTTGGAACAGGTGAAAAGTATAAAAGGCGGGACAATTGACATTGGTTAGTTTAGTTTTCAAACCTTTTATACTTTTCACCTGTTCCAAACAGTTCTAGACTTTCCGATGACAGTTCTAGATGAATGTCTTCTTCTTTTTCTTCATGGGACTCTATATATCCTCAGTAGAGGTCCGACGTAACATTATTCTAATATTTAAGACATTCTTTTGGTTTTAATGATGCCGATAACCGTCTAAAAAGTACATACCTATTTGATATACTAAAATTAATTGATTCCTCATTATGCTTTTATTTAGTGATCGGATTATCAAGTTATGAGTGATTTCAATAGTCGAATGATAATTCGAATTCTAAATCACTCATATTCGGATAACACTAGAGGGCGTATTATTTGTTATTTGTTGCAACCATAGAGAAATAATCTCTATGGTGGTATAACATGTATATCGCAGCTCAAGGCCGTCATCAATCCATAAGAAAAGAGATTACACCGACTACTTTCTTTTTTGATAATTCCGTAAAAAAAATCGAATTATTTTGCCATAATCGGATATTGACGATTATTGTCATAATCGAATTATGAAAGATTTTTAATTCGAATTATGCCCATCATTCTTATTATTTCTGCACATGAAACAATTTAATTTAATTTAAACGTATTGGTATTTTCCGGATATTTCCGATTTTCTAAATGCGGCAATGGCGCGTTCTTCTTCCTCTTCATCCCACCTGCCGAATCTCCACGACCTCACCATCCAGTAGTAGAGGCAAAATTCCAGTTTACCCCGTTGCGTTGCCGCGCGTACGACTTTCCGACCTTAACTCGATGCTTCACGAGCATTCCCTATATAAACAATTGCGGGGGTGGAAGCAAGACGGAACATCTATTGACGGAATAGCGGAAGCGTACGGTTCTCTACGACCGATTCCGATGCTCTTCGGGCACTATATTTTACATGCTTTTGTGATTTTCTCAGTCAGTCAGTTTTAATTCGTTGTGAGGTTCAGAACGGTTCTTCTCGGCTACGAATGGTAAAGACTTGTGCGATATTTTTAAGTGTTTTAGTGCTTTTAGAACTTTTTTTTTTGGTTGGATTATTTAGTCGTGCCTAGTAGAAGTTATTTTTATTTTACTTTTGGTTTATTTATTTCTTTTTTATTTTGCTGTACATATTACATTTTTTTATGCGGAACAATCGAGGCCAGGTTTTTGTTGGTATTGTCGAAACTTTTCAAGAGAGGTAAGAATGAATGTAGAGGAAATGGGTGAATAAAATTTTTTTTCGAGTGCACATGTAGGGGGTTAGCAGGCTGTTTTCCCACGTTTTTAAGACGCCTGCCAGAATAAATTATGTATTAAACAAAAATTTATATTTTTATATATTTAGTAATATTTTAACGGAAAATTCTTTGTTTCAAATCCAGTTTTATTTAAAATAAGTATATTAAAAATAAGAAGAAAATGTCTGGTAATAACATAAAAAGTAGGTTTTTTATTGAGTAATAGTTATTAGAAAAATTTAGCTAGTGGAGTAAAAATTAGGAAGAGTTGTTATAAATTTAGAATAATTGTAGGTATTCATTTTTTTCTAATTAATATTAATTTTACAATTATTACATATTTAAAACAAAGTTTACAGATTTATAGTGTGGAATATGATGATATTTAAATACAGTGCGTCCATAAAGTAACGCTCAAATTCTTTATTAGCTAAATAAACAATATTATTAGAAATTCCCGAAACAGATTTTTAATTTTAATTTACTATTTTTTCAAATTATAATCTAATATACAGGGTGAACCAGCTTCGTGTGATAACGTCATCACCATTTTTTTTTTTAAATGGAACCCCCCTTTTGGATTCCCAAAAAATGTATAACACGTTGCTTCAAATTGGTACAGGGTGGGCAAAAATACAAACAAAAATTATGAAAAAAAAAACGAAAATTTACAATAATATAAAATAATATTTTTTTGGTTCACTGTGGATCACTAATAAAAGCTGTTAGATACAATGTTCAAAATAATACAGGGTGTTTTAATAGTTTATCAAAGTAGTTTTATAACAATACTTAATTTCATTTAATGTGTTTATTACGTTTATTCTTTATTTATTATTTTGTGAGTAACTTGAAATTTTTGCATTTTTGCCCACCCTGTACCAATTTGAAGCAACGTGTTATACATTTTTGGAATTAGTTCAGCAAAGGAAACCCGGAAATTGAAAAAAAAGGGGGGTTACGACGTCATCACACGAAGGTGGTTCAATTTTGAAGTAGTCGTCGAGACCTACGCATAGACTATATAAAACGTATGAGGTATATGATTAAAAATTCGAAAAAAAGTCGAAAATCCTTATAGAAAATTTTCATTATGCTCACGAGAATTTCCGGGTTCGATTCTATGGGAATCCATTTAAAAAAAAAGCGCTAAATTTTGAAGTTAGGTCACTATTTTCACTAATTTTACTATATGCCGTTGTAAACGATGCCTAAAAACACTATACGGGGGGGGGTCGATTGTCAAAATTTTTTTTTGCATTACAAGCACCCCAAATAAGGAAGATTCCCCGAATATTTTCGTTCCGGGTTGATATCTTGGCGGGTCGTGTACCCCAAAAAAATTGGGTTGAGGGGGGGGTTAATTTAGGGATGAAGAGAGTCCGATACCCACCTGGGCATATTAAAAAAAATTTGTAAAAAAAAATTGTGGGTCTCACTTATTTTGGACCATACTTGTATATTTTTTCAGGTTGACCCCCCTTTTTTTGAATTCTGTAGACTCGGACAATTTTCACGAATCAAATGGTTTTTGTTTCATGTCGATAGCTCAAATATTAAAAAAGTTCGTTCAGCTTTGATGATGGATCTTTGAAGGGGGGCGATAGGGGGGGGGCGTATTTTATTTGCAGCCGAAATACTTCTATGAATTTCATTTGGGGGTCTCAAATTTTCACGTCTGAACGTATCGGAAAAAGTTATGTGGTCTGAGAGTGTACGTTGGGGGGCCTAAAAATCGATGTCCAGTTTTTTTGTTAAAAAAATTTTGTTTGTCCAATGTTCAATTTGAGGGATGCTCAAGATCCCCGTTAACTGTAGATTAGATTAGATTATAATTTGAAAAAATAGTAAATTTAACATAAAAAATCTACCTGTTTCGGGAATGTCTAATTTTATTGTTGATTTAGCTAATGATGAATTTATGCGTTACTTTATGGACGCACTGTATATTTCACACTAAAACTAATGTTAAAAGTACTTTTTAAATATTTTTTGAGACTACCCGAATATCCCTCTCGTTAAGGATGTGAAAATGTGTTAAAGCTTTTCGGAGCTCGGTAACAAATCCCTTGCTAAACTCACTTAGTTTCCATTTTAGCAATAAGGAAAGGTAAAAACTTTTCAATAATAAACGAAATTAATCATTCGAAACGATCACCGAAATCTAACAATTAAAAAGAGAATTAATTTGAATTTTGTTTTTGTTGGCACTTGCCTATAAAGAAAGTAAAGTAGAAAGAAATAATTACCGTTTCTTATTATTTGTTAAAATCGTACCTCCATTAAAGGCATGGGCGTACGCAGCATTAAATTTAGGAGGGGGGCAAATGTAAAAAGTAAAGGTTAGAAATAAAATGGGTGTTTTTTGAAATAAACAAAAAAAAAGAAAACGAGAAAATAACCATTCCCATCCAACATTCCCGTAGATCATCACATCACAGACAAACCTAATCCTTCCTCTAAAAAAATTGTGTTAGCAGAAATGGATACCACCTCAAAAAATGAATAAAAGGTCTCTTTCTATTTCAACTCCACCCACCCCGACTTACCAAATGGTACAATAAAAGTTTACGAACCCCTCGTTCCACGCCACTGGCATATTAGAATTTGACAAAATTAATACTGTTGATGTGTTTTGAAGATACAATAACCTACAAAAAATTTTAAATTTGTATTTTCATCCCCCTAGAAGATATGCAATAAAATGTGTATTTCTTCTGCACCCTTCAACAGCCTGTATCTCACAAACTAAGAAAGTTAGAGGAAAGTTGCATTTGGGTATTTTAAATATTTCTTAACGATCTATCATTCCTCTAATTTACGGGACACTCTGTATACATAAATCATGCATAATAATGATCCCATTACATTTTAAACTCATATTTTTTTTTTATAATTAATGTATAGATAATTATGATGAAGACGATGAAATCTAACACTTCTGAAAAATGTAAATTTCATTTTATTAGAGAGATAATTATATTAAATGGCTTTTTATCGTGTGTGTTTTTGTGTATAAATTGAAAAATTATAGGAAGATGCTGAGACATACAGAGTGTTAAGTAAGGAGGGAACGCGTCAATTATTACAGAAATTTGTGATATGGTAGATATTATGGTGGTATCAACATTGTTGTAAAATCTTTCGTTTTTCTGGAAATCTAAAGACTCACTTACTAGCATTCCTTGATCTATTTTTGAATATTGTTCTTTGAATATACAGAGTGTTTCTAAATTCATGCGACTAAATTCAGGATGTGACTGCTCGTATGAAATTAAGATGGGTCTTTCCTATAACAAAATTTCCTCAGCCCACCCCTTTCCGAGATATCACCCTTAAAAAGTGGTGACTAAAATTGAGATTTTTCTAAAATTTTAGTGAAGCTAGAAACTTGAAATTCTGTAATTTTCGTGCACTCGCAAAGGACTAACCGCGGGTATTTTTTCAATATTCCTGTTACATTATACGGGGGTGAAATTAGCAACCCTTACTTTATTTCATATCAAAACTTTTTTTCGAAGTGAAGTTATGAAATAAAATTTAATTTAAAATCCTTGTTTTATTTAAAAAAAATTTTTATTCTTAAATTTTTTTCCCAAAACCAATAGCTGCCGAGAAAAAAAATAAACAATTTTTTTAATATTGAAAATATTGATTGATGATCAAAAACTGTCAAAATTTTGAAAAAATGGTTAATAATTGCCAAATATTTTCAAAAATTGTCAAAAATGGTCAATAATTGTCAAAAATATTGAAAAATGGTTAAAATTTTTGAAAAATTGTCAAAAATGGTCAATAATTGTCAAAGACGGTCAATAACTGTCAAAACCAATAAAAATTCGTCAAAAATTGTCAAAAATGATCAATAATTGTTAAAATTTTGAAAAATGGTCGAAAGTTGTTAAAATTTTAAAAAATGGTCAAAAATTGTCAAAATTTTGAAAAAACGGTCAATAATTGCTAAATATGTTAACATTTTTGAAAAATTGTCAAAAATGGTCAATAATTGTCAAAGGCGGTCAATAATTGTCAAAAATGGTCACTAATTGTTAAAATTTTTGAAAAATTGTCAAAATTTTTAAAAATATGGTCACAAATTGTCAGGAATTTGGAAAAATCGTCAAAAACTGTCAAAATTTTGAAAAAATGGTTAATTGCCATATATTTTCAAAAATTATCGAAAATTTGGGAAAATGGTAAAAATTTTTGAAAAATGGTAAAATTTTTCGAAAAATTGTCATAAATGGTCAATAATTGTCAGAACCTGTCAAAAATGCTCAAAAATGGTCAATAATTGTTAAAATTTGGAAAAATGGTCAAAATGTTTGAAAAATCGTCAAAAATGATCAATAATTGTGAAAACTGTCAAAATTGGTCAATAATTGTCAAAAAAGGTCAATAATTGTTAAAATTTTGAAAAATGGTCAAAAATTGTTAAAATTTTGTAAAATGGTCAAAATATTGTCAAAATTTTGAAAAAACGGTCAATAATTGCAAAATATGTTGAAATTTTTGAAAAATTGTCAAAAATAGTCAATAATTGTCAAAAATGGTCACTAATTGTTAAAATTTTTGAAAAATTGTCAAATTTTTTTAAAATATGGTCACAAATTGTCAGGAATTTGGAAAAATCGTCAAAAACTGTCAAAATTTTGAAAAAATGGTTAGTTGCCATATATTTTCAAAAATTATCGAAAATTTGGGAAAATGGTCAAAATTTTTGAAAAATGGTAAAATTTTTCGAAAAATTGTCATAAATGGTCAATAATTGTCAGAACCTGTCAAAAATGCTCAAAAATGGTCAATAATTGTTAAAATTTGGAAAAATGGTCTAAAATGGTCAAAATTTTTGAAAAATTGTCAAAAATGATCAATAATTGTGAAAACTGTCAAAATTGGTCAATAATTGTCAAAAATGGTCAATAATTGTTAAAATTTGAAAAAATTGTCAAAAATTGTCAAAATGTTGAAAAAATGGTCAATAATTGCCAAATATGTTAGAATTTTTTAAAAATTGTCAAAAATGGTCAATAATTGTCAAAGGCGTTCAATAATTGTCAAAGTTCGTCAAAAATTGTCAAAATTTTTGAAAAATGGTGAAAAATTCACGAAAAATGGTCATTATATTGTGCATAAGAAGCAAGCTTCTGTCGGCGGTCCGACGACCGCTCACCTTTTTATTTTATTGAAAATATTATAATTTAATACCAAATAACAAGTTGAGTTTCTGTGCACTGACTGAAACTTGCAGCAAATACATTCTACAGTCATTTTAAACAGTTTTCTGCAAAAATTGACTCAAAATAAGAGAAGGTTATGTTCTATACAATTGCCAAATTACTCTTTACCACAAAACAAGTTAACATTTAAATTATAGAAAAATTCATTTAGCGGTAAATCGAGCAAATACGGACGATGAATCATTAATTAGTGTTTAAAAAATAACTCATTCAGTTCGTTGTCCTGTTGAACCTTTTTCTTTTGTTACAGTCAACAATAAACCGCCGTTCTGTTTATTCAAATTTCACCTAAAATTCCATCCAGTCTGCAACTTCCTGTCATGCAAAGTCCAATATAAGTTTTCCGAATATTACTATTAACTGTTCTTTTGTTTCCAAAAGTCTTTTATATTCACCCTACATGAAAATATACATTTACACTGGTGTAAAAATGATGTCTCTGTATTTGTCAGTCTTACTGTCACGGTAGTTGGAATCTTAGTCATTTATAATTATAGCTTTATTCGGGTTTTTGTTTCTGGAATTGCGCAGAACTGGTTGCGTAGTTTAGTCAGTACTAAGAACTGTTCTCGGACCGTTTGAAATTGGACAGAGTTTGAAAAAAACCGAACATGGTCTACAGAACTGAACTAACCTAACTAATTTGACAATCGATTTTTTTTTGGCTTGGATTGTTGTGTATCCTGTATCCCTTGCATTTTGGCCACTTTATTGAATTTTCACTTGATGATGATGATGATAAACTCTGCTCAAATATTTCCATGAAATCATTAACATCCTTTTCGTAAATATTAAATTTGAAAAGTAAGAATCCAAAACAAACAACAAACAATCCGTCAATAAAACATAAACTTCTAACCGTTTTAAGCAAATTTTTAAAATAGTTAAAGAACTGTTCTAAAATAAACCCGAAATCAGAACCATCCTGTTAAAACCCGATTTCTACTGCGCAAACTCCGAACAGTCTTAGAACAGTAATTGCATGAACCCGAATGAAGCTTTTATGTCATGGTAGTAAAATTATCCAATAGTGAGACGGCTTTTTTGTACCAGTGTACACTTCGTGTAATTCAGGAGTGAGTATAAAACAATTTATTTAGTTTTGTTTTATGTCATTATTGTCACTTTTTTTGACGTTGAAAGATTGAAGAGAACGAGATTCCGTGAGTTGTCGTAATAATTATATATGTGTTGTGTATTTTCAATTATCGCATTTGTTGTCGTTGTTTGCGGTTTAATGAGTAATTATATTTAATAACGACGGCTTACGTAACGAGTAGGTTAAAAATACTTTTATAATTTGTTATAAAATGTAGTCTATTCGATGGGTCAAGACGAAAATATTCGTTTTGCATACTTTTAGAATTATGTCTGTTTTAAACTGTACAGCTGTTTTGTATCACAGTCATTGGCGTACGACTAAATGGAGTCAAAAATTTTTGTGTTACTTCACTCCATACTAGGCTTGCCGGACGTCCCGGTTTTCAGATAAAATCCTTTACTTAACGTCCCGGTAAAAATTAAATTTGATTATCACATTCTCAGTGTAATTATCTAGTTTGTAGGGTCCAGGTGGCTGCTGTCCTGCATACAGATTGCGAAAATCCCTTTCTTACAATGCGACTTATACAAGTACGACAAGGAAAATATGAGCAAAACTACGTGAAAGAGAGAGAAGACTTGTTAGCTCAGCGATTAGTCCCCTCTACCAAAAGAGTTGGGCGTGTATTCAGTCCCCTCCTATTTATTTTAACTGCTGTGTTGCCAAATGTACTTATCTGTAGAAATTATTCCTAATTTTTGTCTCGAAATTATTAACTATGTTCAAAATTGTTGTTCGTGAAGGAATTGAGCGATTTTCAAATGCCACAATAAACAAATTAACTTTTGCATCAGCCGAAGGACCTCCAAAATACCATTTTATAATTTGCACTTTTTCGCAGGTTTCGTATTTTAATGTGGGCATTGTAAAATGTTTTATTTTCAAATACAACGGGGTGCGCTAACAATCAAGGTCTGTAGCGAAAAGATCACATACGTTTAAATGTGAGTTCTCTATGTAAAGGACACTGTTGCAGGATGAAAGTGTTTAATTTTACCTAATAGTGCATGAGCTCGAAAAAAAGTTAACGATAACGAAACTAAAATATCATTTGTACAAACTAATTGAGCTTCTGTCAACAGCGGTTGAAATGGTGGGGCGATGAACACACGCAAAACTGTTTTTGGTGGAGGGGACTGAATACACGCCCAACTGTTTCGGTAGAGGGGCTAACAAGTCTTCTCTCTCTTTCACGTAGTTTTGCTCATATTTTCCTTGTCGTACTTGTATAAGTCGCATTGTAAGAAAGGCTGCTCTAGCGGCAGTGAGTCAGATTCTTCGTAAAGATAAAAACTGTTTATACCTATTCTTAGAAATATACCTAGCTTAAATAATTTCCCATTATCTTGTGTTTCTTTTATTCTCATTACTACCTGGAAGAAATTATTTAGTTTCTAACAAATTTTAATTATAGTCTGTCCGGAAATATAAGATCCTAACTTTATAATCTTCAATTAGATAAATAACATGTTATTGTAATGGGTACCTTATTTATGTACTCAGAATTCGGGTATAAAGCAGATCCGATTTTGCTAATTTTGACGTTTTTTCGGTAAAAAACGCCTTTTTGGAGGTTGGAAAAAGACATTATTGCGATTTCCGTCCAAAGTTGGGTTCCTAGCATAAAAAGTTGATTATAAAAGTTGTAGATCTTGAGAAAATCTACAACTTTTACATTAGTGACTTTTTCACATAACCTCAAAATTAGCTCGAAAAACGCAAAAAAACTGCGCCTTTTTCGTTTTTTATTTTTAGTTTCGTTAAAAAAAGCACGACAGCATTTCACAACGTGATTAAAATTCACAATATCGCTCATCACTATAGATAACGCCACTTGCCGCTACCACTAAAAATCCCGTATCGCAAGGTATCGATACACTACAAATTTATCGATACTTGGAATGCATCGAATAGCATAGTATCGATACAAAATATCGAGTATCGGAAGTAAAAGAATCGATACACTGGAATATCGGATAGTATCGCGCATCCGTAATTGAGAGAGTGTTTTCTTTGATGAACAACGCATGGACTGATGAAAGGGGTTTGATGAAGGAATCTACAGTTAAAGGCTTGATGACATGTGAAATAAGTATCGGATTAGCTTTTGAGGATTTTTACAACAAGATTAAAACCAAAAAAGAGAATTACCCCTGGTTTAAAAACCCGTCAAGGGTGTGTATTCTTGAATATCCGCGACGCTGGGGGTGGTTCTTGTGTCCCGGTTGAACATTTCAGAAATATGGCAAGCCTACTCCAAACCCCTTCTATTGGTTTCTAAAAATACACTAAAATAAATAAAACAAATAATCTAAAATAAAAATTTTATAATATCTTCAGTACCCCAAACTAAAATTTTCTTTATAGATTGTTTGAAGGATAATTCTCAAACTATGATTTTCCAAAATTTAAAAAAAATCGAGTTATATTTACCATTTTTTGGACCACCGAAAAGTCGAATTTTGACAGTTTTTTGGGTATAATGACATGTCAAAAAATTTTTAGGTCGCAACAGATGAAATTTTCGGAAACACCCCTCCCTAAAATTTCATCAAAATCGGACAACATTTTTTTTACCCCCCCTCGATGGTCCTGATAAAATTTTTGAAAATCCATTTTTTATGGGAGAAATTGATTTTGAAGAACGGAAATTATTCCCATCGTTTTCGGGGGCATAAAAAGGTGCCCCATACCAAATTTGGGGAAATTCGCAGGAAATTTAGGATTGGGCAAAATTTTACCCCCCTATGCCGGTACTTATACATAACGGGCAACTTGAGCTGGGTTTTTGAAAGGGAAGGAAAAAAAACTCGAAAATTTACAAGAGAGAGTTTATATAGAGGATCGAAAATGATTATGTTTGACGTAATAGAGAAAATAAAAAAAATATTTGGGGGTACTTGGAGGGGGGGGGGTCATATATTTAGAAAAAATTGAAAAACGTTCATTAAAAAAATAATTTTTTTAAGAAAATTTCCATTATGCCCACGAAAATTTGTGGGCTCCAATCTATGGGAATTGATTTAAAAAAAAAATTGAAAGTCGATGTAGAGGGCGCCACAAGTGGCGCCAAATTTTGAGGATAGGTCGCTATTTTCACTAATTTCGAAATATATCTTAGTAAACGATGCATAAAAACACCATACGCGGTTTCCAACATCAATTCGAGACCATACTTGGGGGATTTTAAGGGGGGTCAATTTCGTAAAAAAACTTTTGCATTATAAGCACCCCAAATGAGGAAGATTCCCCGAATATTATGGTTGCGAGTTGAAATTTTGGCGGGTCAGGTACCCCAAAAAAGGGGGGTCAATATTTAGGGGCAAAGAGAGTTCTCTAGTTTTAAAAATAAAAAATTTAAAGGTAATCAATGTAACATTAATAATAAATATTCTCGTATAAATCCCCTATAAATAATAAAAAAATAAATACCTTGTTGAGAATAAGAATATAAAAATAAAGAATACACAGCACTAAAAAATGATATTAAAAATAAAAATAATATCCTTAAAACTCTAAACCTAACAATTCTATTAATTAATATAATTTTTCTCATTAAATTTGAAGAAAGTGGAGCAGCTATATTAGAAGAAATTAATGAAAATCATAATAAGCTTAAATTAGGCATAATGTTTATTTAAATATAAACTTCGCCTATGAATTCGTTCATACAAAATATTTGCTAAACAAAATAACCCTGAAGAACAATTTAAAGTTATAATTCCAGCTAAAACTATGCTTATATGAGAAACAGAAGAATAAGCTATTGAGGATTTTATATCTCTTTGACGAATACAAATCAAAGAAACAATTAAAAAAATAACAGTAAAAAAAATATTTAAATTTAACATAAAATGTTTAAATAAAATTATAAATCGTAACAATCCATAATCCCCTAATTTTAATATAATTCCAGCCAAAATTATGGAACCAGAAACAGGGTCTTCAACATGAGCTTTAGGAAGTCACAAATGTAGAAAAAATATTTGAATTTAAAAAAAAAACAACGAAATTTACACCTAAAGTTCAATGGACCTGCCCAATTATAAAAGCATGTCCTAGAATGTTTATTCTTATATTTTCCTCGTTTCTAAACTTTTGTTAGGTGTATCTAACTTTCCAGCACCGTATCTCAAAAAATCCATTTACTACAATTATAATTTAAACGCCAAATTGTAACTTAGACTTCGGGCTAAAATTATTGAAACTTTGAAAAACTTCTCCCTGCTAATTTTAAAGAAAATGGCCAAAACATCTTGATCAGTGATCTGTTTTTACTTTCGAGTGAATTATGGTGTATTTTTATCATATTGATAGCTGAAGAGCTCACTATAAATTCAAAAACGTGTCTGAAACACTTCAGGGTGATTCAAAAAATTAAACAGAATTGTAAGCGCTTCTTCATGTAAATAAGTGTTCAGTTGGAAACTTTCGCTAGATTCTTCCTGTATAGTGAACCGCAGGTAGCGAGGACAATAGAACCCTAATACCATTACCATTCAAATATATTTAGAAGTGATAAATTTGCCGTGACAGTGCAGTGTAGTTGGGTAAGAATAAGATCCTATTAGGTATTTGATTATAGATGTATTTTATTATAATATTTTTTATTTCATTTATTTAAGTAGCACAGATATTAAATTAATAACTTTCGACGTATTTACGCTATTTAGTGAACTCCAGGTAGTGATAACAATAGAATTCAATAGATTATTCAATTTAATTAATTAATTAGTAGGTTCTACATAAAAGAATGATTTGTAGACCTAAAAAGGGCTGATTTGTTAAAAACTTGCAGATGATGTACCTAATCAAAACTCCATTTCATCAGAATCTGACGAATCTTCAACTCCAATATTAATTATTATATAGATTCAACGGATTTTATCCTGCCTAAATTCCAATGTTCGCCTATGGTTTATTGCGGTTTTAGGGTCTCCTACCTGAGACCGTGCTATCAAAATGATAAAAATATATTATAGGCTTTAAAAATTTGAACACACTGAATGTTATTTGATAGCTCGTCTAAAGATCTTTCAAATGGTACCCTTTTCTCCGCGATTGGTCAATTTAAATTTTTACTTCCACTACAACCCTCGTATATTGTTAATAATTCGTGAATCTTTGATAAATCGAATCGTGCTCAAAAAAGAAAACAAAAATATTAGATGGAATCGGAGAGCCACCGTAACACTGTGTCGTTTTGAAATGTTTAAAAATGCATCGAGATAAACAAGCACTTTTGGCATCAGCACTAAAGTGATCGAAAACATGCACAGTTCAGGGTACGGATAAGAAGTAGAGGTAACTCCGGGAGTTTTCCATGAATTGCAAATTAACTCACTCAAAGTATATGCGCTTCACTGCGCTAGGCCAACTTGTGCTTTTCTTATGAATATTAAGGATTTACATAAAATAGAAAAGACAAAAAGATTTCAAATTTCCTAAACACCAACAATAGTGAGTTTTGTAGTAATAACAGTGGTTAAAATTTTGATTTAAAGTTAAATTTTAAAATATACGAGGTGCAAAAATGTGAAGATATCTTTTACCAGCATTTTGAAACACTCTGTAAGATGCAGCAACTTTCACAGTGGTATCAACTGGTATAAAGCTGTATGAACATTTTGTTTATTCATTCACGTTCTATTGTAGTTGCTGCATCCTATAGGGTGGTACTTTTTAAAATGTGTCGAGTTTTTAATTGCTTTTTTTGACGCTCACTGTATTTAAATTAATTTCGAAAAATGAAAAAGTGGACTAATTTCCACATCACAAATTTTGACTCTGAATTTATTTGAAAAGTACTCACAACATACCCCAGTTTGATATTAAAATCCAATTGAAAATCTGCTTTGTAAGGGTTCAAAATTACCATCTAATTACCGATAAGTTGAAGATTGGATAGCTCTTATAAGGGTAAAAAAAGAACTTTGCATAAAAAATATTCCGTAAAAATCTAAAAAAAAAAGTTATACTAATTATTCGCTTCTAACTGAAATGAAAGTGTCGCTTCTTGCTATCTACTCAATAATGGGTGAGGAAGAGTGGGAACTTTGTTATGAAAAAACGTCCGTAACCCCGGCTCTACTTAACCGATTTTTCCACCAACATTAGAGTAATAATTTCGACATAACCTAATGAGTAACATGCACGGTAGAGGTTTCTGATATTCTTATTGTAACATCCGGTATAGTTCATTAATTCATTTGGCTTCTACTCAACAGCTCAGGCACTTGAACTGAATCTTTGTACCATTTCCCATGTTATCTACTTCCATTCCAGAAGCTTCGTGTCTTCTATAAAGGCCACTAGTTTGACTGGAGGGATTTTCAGTAGTTGTGATGGTTATTGTATTAATTCCTCTCCAAAGTGCTTCCGTCTAAGTACTTGTAAGTTCTCGCAGAAGCAGAGTATGTGAGTATGTGTTTCATCATCATTTGAAAACGTAACAACATTCAACTACTTAGGAGTGACGATGGGACAAACAGGAAAAGAGCGGGTGCAAGAAATAATACTCAATGGAAACCAAAACTGCAGAAATGGAAAACTTCTGAAGAGTAAAGCCATAAATAAAAACACCAAAATAAAAATAAACAAAACACTAATAAGACCAGTGATCGCGTATGGCTTAGAAACAACGGTAATAAACAAAAAAGAAGCAGAAGACTTAAAAATCATAGAAAGAAAGATTCTTAGAACGATACTGGAGCCGAACATAACAAGAACTGGGGAAAGGAGACTCAAAACTAACAAAGAAATAGAAAGCGAGTTAAGCAATGAGACAATCGTGAAATATATAAAAGCACAACGCCCAAAATGGGCAGGACATATTATGAGACGAAAGCCTGCAGAAATGATAAGAAGAATAACATAATGGACTCCTCTATGGCCGAGAAGAATGGGAAGACCCAGAGAAAGTTGGAGGAATCAGATAGAAGAGGATACGAAAAGGATGGGAATCAAAGAGTGGAGAGAAAGATGCAGAAATAGAGCAGAATGGAAGAAAATAACTTCTGAAGCCAGGACACACAAGAAATTGTAATAATAAGAAGTGAAAAGGGAGTAATCCACCCTAATAAATGGATTTAAAAGCGCATTAGCGTTAGCCATAATCTATTAGATTTAAAGGCTTGATGATGATGATGAATGTTTGTATTAATTCCTATCCAAAGTACTTGTAAGTTCTCGCAGAAGCAGAGTATGTGAGAAGGTGTTTCATCATCAAGTTCACTAACTTTGCCCATTTTGTGCAGATGTTTCCTCAAGGTGCAGTGTCCACTCACCAGGTCTCTAACTGTCTTCAAATGTCTTTTTCCCAGTTTCACTAGCCTAGTTGAGAGTTCCTCTACTACCTTGTTCAGTAAACTCTTTGTATGGAGGTGCCTTCATTTGAGTTGGTCTTCCCTATCTACCCTGTTCCCGATTTTTAATTATATTGACTTGTTTCCATAAATTCGGTGTTGTGCCATCCGAGGTTGCTTTAATGATGCGGCTAGTAGATTCTTCAGTGACTCTATTTGTTTTAATTTTGGTATATTGCTCTAGTATGTCGAAATCCTCTTTCATATCTTTTAGCTGGGGGAATTTTCCCATATAGATGCCAGCTGGACCGCTCTTTATGTCTTCGTCTGTTTTCAATAACAGCACCTTCATGATGTTTGGGTCTTCCCGAGTGGGTGTTTCGGTATGCTTGTATACGTGTTCTGCCCGCTTCAGGTTATAGATATCTTCGAGGTCCTCTAGCGTTTTCATTGTCTCATGTCCTTCCAAGCTATACAGAGTTTCTTCCAACACGGTTTGTGTGCCCATTTCTCTGGGTTTGACACTCAACGTCTATCGTGATCTTTTCCACTGGCTCCCACTTATTTTTTTCCGGCCTTTTTCTAATGCAGACCCTATTCAGTAATTCGATCCCTTTTTTAAATTTTGTCACTGAGTCTTTAATCCCCTTTAGCGTGTTTGGGCATGTCTTAATATGCTTCTCCGTTTCCTCCATATGTCGATTGAGTCTCTCAATTGCTTCATTAATCGTGAAGACTTCTGAGCTTTCTTTCCTTTTGTATGGTTCATCGTCTACCGAGATCGAGGTGTCTATCAGTTTCCTTTTTGCTTTCCTTTTTGCTCGTTATTGAGCAAGTTACATCTGTGTAAAGTGCCCAACATGTTAAGTCTGCTATGCTTCGGTGTGCTTTTGCTTGTGTCTTTTTTGTCTGTTTGTTCGCCTAGTTGGCTACCTTCCCGAGTTAAATCAACTGTCTCTGTGCCTGGTTTTGATTTTGGGTTTTTATCGTTCATTTCTTTCCCACGAGTTGGGACGAAAATAAGTCTAGCGAGGCAGTGCGGCATTACCCCGTTTTGGATGATTACAATAGAGTTTCGCCAGGTACTCCAAGGGGATCGTTTGTGGTGCTCAAACCCTCGCACCTTCCATTCCATACCCTCAGTACGATGCCTTACTCCTTAGTAATGGGGATTGTTTATCGAGGTTTACTCCTCTAGGCGTTTTTTTCACAGTTGCCTCCGGACGCAGTGGCTTCCGTTGCCTGCTCTACACCACAAACATAGCTGCTTACCTCTATGTTGCTGGTTTTTTTTATCGAGGTTTACTCCTCTATTCCTTTTGATCCGCAGACAATTATTGGGGTTTCCATGCTGGATCCTTATTCATTGCCTATCCCGAGGTTTGGTCTGTCAGCAGACTATTGTTCCATAGGTCATCGTTGGCCTTATCACAGTTGTGTAAAGCCAGTGAACCACCTCAGGTCGTTTTTTTTGCACATAACTCTTCTGCATTGGCAGAAAAGTCTGGTCGCTCTGGTAGTGATTTTTTCCAGGTGTGCTTTCCAATTCAGTTTGGAATCAAGGGTCACTTAACTTCTTTGGATATTTCTAGTTCTTCTCCGAACAACAGTACTCTACCCTGCGGGAGAACTCTTCTATTAGTAAAAGCAACTGTTTTTTTTTGGATTAACTGAAAGGTCCTCTTTAAGGCAACTTTCCTCCACAATTCTCCTCTGGGAATTTCCCACTGATGACAATCACTATGTCTATAGGCCTTGATCATTCAACCTGCAGACCAACTTATCCCTAATTAGGTTCCATAAAAGGGGTGAAAGTACTACACCTTGAGGACATCCTTTAGTTGTCCTAACGGTGTAATCCGGTACAGTTATTTTCGTTATATACAAAGTGAAATTTTATATTTTCGAAAAAAGTTTCCGAGAAATATTATTCGCTATACTACTTTCGAAAGAAAATCTAAAAATACATCGAACACCAGATATGATTCAATTTCTCAAAACATTCGAACTATGAATTATAAGCTTATATATACACACACACACACACCATCAGTTTTATTTAAAGAACTAGTTACAGGCTGCGTCCATAGGCTTACAAGCACATTTTTAAAAGGATATATTTTCTATCAGACGCTCCTTCAAATAATGTTGTTGACCAGTGTTATCTAGAAGTTGCTATGCGTATATTTTCATATTTTGTTAATGAAAACAATTATTTTTGGAAATATAGATAACACACATCGTATTTACCCTGTATATAGGATGTAGGTGTCGTATTTCCTAACAAATGATTATATGGCGGAACTCTTATAAACATTGAAGCAGTGTATAATTTCACTAGATTCAATTATAGAGCAGATTAATAGAAACCCTAAAACTGTCAAATTGCGTCCATATAATACGTATTGGTTATTTTAGGGCGAAAAATTATCATCATCCCTCTACTTATAAACAAATGAGGTGATACATTTTCAACAAAAATATGACCGGAAATTCGCCACCCTCTGCCACCCCTACTGCTTTGGAAGGAACATACATATAGGGGAAGAAATGGCGTAAGGAATCCGCAAGATGTTTGTTTTGTTTGATTGAATAACTGAGTACTCGCTGTCGTTTGTTAGTTCGTTTACAAGTAATGTACAAATCAAAATCAACCCCAAATTCACTTAATCAAACCCAAAAAGTAGTCATAAGGCCTACTTACAATCAACAGTGTCAGCAACAGTATACTACACTTAATTTAAATCGAATAATAAGAATACGGTAAGCATCTAAAATAAACTGTTTTTGGTCATAGCCAGGGTAGGTTTGAACAACCACCCACGAATTATAGTATTCCTTAGACTAAAGCGGGCAAAGAAAAACAAAATATACACAGGGCAAAAGAATAGACTGTTTTACAGCCTTCTTAAACAAAAATTTGCAATCAACAGATGGTATTTTACCACCAACTGTTCTATACTACAAATCTATGAGATATACCTATTCCAAAAAGGGTCCAATACTCAAAATTTTCCTTACTGGATGGCAACCAACAAATAATGAACCAACAACAACATGTGGCACACCTCCAATTCCAAAACTTCAACGTTGGCGGTTTCCTTTAAATAGTGATAAATACATAGTGATGCGAAATCAGAAAGTAGATAAAATACTTACAATCGTCTTAGTGCAATATATCCCCTATCTGTTTATGGTTTCATAGGAAAAATCTATTGAAAAATCGCACATATGAGCAACCGGAAGACTTTTAAAATCGCCTATTTTGCGATTTATCGCCCGTGTTGGCAACCCTTCATCTCGATTGGCAAATAACATTGCGGGTGCGATTTTTTTAGTTTCCAATTAAAAAACTGCCCCCTTTCGTATGCCGCCCGGGCCATGGTCCTCTCCACGCTACACCACTGCTTCAATGATAATTAGTCTAATTCACACATTTCTTCTAGAAGTGTCAGTTGCGACAGAAATACTAACAATTTCACGCAGTTTATATCGCAACCTTCAAAATATTCCTTTTTATCGCATTTTGTGTCTTATCTTTAATCAAAAAAACGAAATTTACCTACGGACTTGTCACATTTTCTACCGAAAAATAAAGAAATAGACAGACAAAGCACTCTCGAACAACCAACGACCATGCTCGAGTTCCCGAATTCAAGTAACAAATTTCCGTTTGTCTCTTTTGGAATTTTCTGTTGATAGACCAGTCAAAATCACTTGGAAACTTCTCTTTTCGCAACAACGTTTTATTACACCATGTGCTTCTAAAAAAATTATGGCTTCAGCCTTGTTGGCCAACAGACCCACTTTGGTACACGTTCATCCAGAGAAATTTCTTGGCCTTTGGCCAGCTACACTCCTTTGAAGTACAACTTATGTAGCATGGCCTCTGTGTTGCATGTTCATTTATAAAAGTGAACTTGTGGTGTTTCTTTCGGTAGAGACTGTTTCAGAGACCAAGCTGAGTTAGTTTAATTGTAAAATATGATGTTCCCGATCAGTTACAGCCTCAGCCAGCTCTGAATCTCTACCTCTGTAGTAGTTCTGTATCTGTAGAGCGGGGAGGGTGAGTTTAGGCCCACAGCACTTGAGCCACATATGACCCATCGTACATCCTCCCGAGGAGTTGTCCTCCTAGGTCATCGTCCATCCTGTCCTTTCTAGGAAGGTGGACAGGTCACTTGGAGACATCTCCTTTATATCGGCAGGTGTGGGCCAAGACTCACTCTCTTATTGACGATAACTCCGGGCACTCGCATAAGACATGCCTGGTCAGTTTCGTCTTCCTGTTCACACATTCTGCATAGAGGTGTGTCCACTAGCCCCATAGTATGGAGGTGTTTCCTTAGTTGACAGGGGCCAGTCAGAAATCCTACTGTTAAGGGTAGGTACGCTCAATCACTTTAATTCTCCGATCTTCCTATTGATTTTATGGACGATTTCTGGCGTGACCTCTTTTGAGCGACAACGGAACTTGGTAAACCACTTCTTAACCATGAAAATTGATGCTGCAGAATCCCCATAGTCTATTTTTCGGTTCTACATGGAAGATGAAGAAATAACCTCACACTTTCTCTTCTAATGCGAAGCACTGGCTCACTGGGGAGATAAACTTCTGGTACTAGATCTCCCAAGAAAGGGGTTTCTCCAAAAGTTCACATAAACAGTACTACCAAGATCATAGAAAGTCTGAGGTGCTGAGGAGTTGAAACCTTGATCTTAGCAGAGATAATGAATAACAGAAAGCGCTAATAGTTATATCTGACAACGGTATATAAAAATTATATTGACAACTACATGACATTTTTTTTTAAATCAAACTACCTCGAACAACTAAACCTATAAAACAAGTCGGTTTTAGCAAAATTAAATCTACACGTCCTGTTTCGCCTCAAATACAATAGGGTCGTAAAATTCGGCACGATGGTTAAGGATTCATTAATTTGATAAGCCGGTGGCCAATGTCGTGCAGTCAGTTTAAGGGTTTTCTGAATAGGGATGGGTCTAACAGTTTTATGTTAAATAATTTAGGCCCAATTGAATAGTCTTAATACTGTAATAATTTCTTACTAATAATATGATACTTGCCTAACTTTTGCAATATTAAATAAACCCGAAAAATGTAACGCCAATGGTTTATTGCCGCTTTATGGCTATCGACCCTTTCTTGTGCTCCTATGCAATAGGAAATCTAGTATAATAGTCAAAATAAGTTAACACGTAGTTTCCAACATTTGACTGTTTGTGGTGATCAAGTCAAGCATTTCCTTTGGTGAAATTAACTTTTTTCCATTTTGTTCAAATTTAATTTAAGTTTATATGAGACTCCATAAGTTCGAGAATGAGTAGTTTTCTCGACTGGTCTATTTCGTATCTACTCTTTACGGTCTTCGCTGTTTTATCTTTGCAACTGTAGGGAAGAATAAAAAAAAGTCTGCACTTGTTGAATTCACTCCGATTCCCACTGAATTTGGTGTTGTACATTATATAGTTCTGGAGCTAGAAATTTCGACCTTTACGAATTATTTTCCCATCAAATAATAGAGTAGGAAGTTCTTCAAAATATTGAACCAGTATTATTATGTCTTCGGTAAAGTTTCTTGTAATGTACAGCCGGCCATATATAGCATAAACCCTGGCGACCTGCGTCAAGCGTGGTAGTTGGACCAGTGCGCATTAGTAGGCGTGGCCAACCTCAAGCTAAATTTGATCGGCTGTATGTATAAATGAACTGCGATCTTTCCATTGGTCCCAGCTTCACGTTTTTATATTGCAATACGGTTCCAGTTATTCAAGACTTCTCTTTATTAGTTCTTCTGCTATTTTATCTCTTTCTATTTCAGAATGTTTCCTTCTTGTTTACCAGCTTAAGTTTTTCACACTCACTTTACACTCGTTACATAACATCATTTTTTCGTCACTACTATTTCATCTTTAATTTTCTTCGTAATAAATTGGGACAACGGGTATTATGAAACCAACAAATGAAAAGAATTTCTTTTTTTTTTGTTAAATTTGAACCTACAGCTCCCGGATTATGTCATTCGGTATAGAAGCGCGAGGATGAGTCGAGTGGCATTAGAAAAGTTCCTTTTTCCTTTTGTTTGTCATCGGAATCGCATTCGATCCGTTTTCCGTTTTTTCCGTTAATTGGAAAAGCACACCGGAAAATCTTGGGGGAAATTTGTGTTTCGACTTAGCCGATGTTCATTTTTACCTCTTAAAAAGTTTAATCCCTTGACGACGGATTCTAGAAATAGTACGTGGCTTCGAGACAGTTACCTTATGATGGGGATTTTTGTTTGGTTTTCGGATGGTAACACTGCACTTTTTTAGTGATTAAAAAAATTTACATTAGACTTGAAGAATAATTAAGAAACCAATATGTGGAATGATTATTTCATTCTAAAACAAAAATTGTAACAGCAAATACCACCAACACCAGTGTGGTGCTATTTGTGATTTTTTTAGGAGAGACGCATTGATTTTGACGCCGTTACACTATTTTAAAGAGAAATTTCCATTTTATTAAAAAACTGAGTTTGTCATTCGATTCTTCATTACAAGAAAGTGAAAAATGTCGCGATATTACAGTGTCTCTCGTTTTTTTAATTGTTGAAAATATTGATTCAAAATTCATTTCTATATGCAAAATTTCCTCCTGAATCGATTGGTGGCCATTACATCGTTATCACTATCCAATTTTTTGGCTTCAGAAATTTATTTTTCCACTACTCTTACTTTGACTACTTTGACTTACTTTCGGCTATAGTTATGCCGAATTTTTTCCAGTTTTTGCAGAAATTTCAGCTAAATATTCACGTATTTGTGGCTTTTACGATTTTTTCTAAAATCGAGTAACTTATTTTCCTGCACTATTTCTCTATTAACCCACGTTTTCATATCCTCGTACACATCTCAATTCAATTCCTATTATTCCCATAGAATAATGTTCCCTAACAAAACGCCTCCCTAATCGAGTAATTGATTAATAGATTGACGTCAAAGGGTCCCGAGGGATAGAACTTGTAGTAAATAATACTGAGCTCATAGTTTCTATCCATTATATTCATGAGAACGGCCAACCTGGATGCGTCCCGCGTTTCCAACCATTATAATATCTTAGGTGTAAATTAGTGGATCAGCCAGAGGTGGAGGTATAAGATGATATCAACAGGGTATATCCAACATTTTCCCCATTTTTGGTTAAAAGTTCACTTTAGTTGATTGAACACATCAAAACAATTATCCAACATTTTTTAACCCACTTCTATGCGGTTTCGAAACTTCCCAGTAAAACACCTAACTGTAATCGTCGGCATTATTCACGAAATAACGAGAAAGAAGACGAATAACAGAAAACACAAAAGTTACTACTTGAGGCCATCAACGAAAACGATAAAAATAAACGCCAGTGCTCGGATTCGACCATTTACTATGAGAAAATCAAGTGCTCGCTATCATAACGAATGTTGGTCATTTTTCAATCTACACGCAGTCGAGACCGTTATTTCTTAATTGAAGATGGATATGCCCACTATATTATCTGGGTTTAAGTGGTCAGGGTTAAATAGTTGGTATTTATACAGTACAAGACACTAAAGTGCAAACACGAAACTTAGAAACAGAAAACAGACAAGTTAAGGTGCGTATTCACCAAAAAAGCGAGCACGAGCGAACATTCGTGTATGTTTCCGAGCGAGCGAGCGAATATGTTCAAGTTCGGAGTTGATCCATCTACTTTGTGAGAGCAGTGCGTGCGCGGTAAATATGGTTGACCATGATAAATTATTGTTGGCTAGTGCTGCTTTCGTTGTATTGACTTTATTGAAAATAAAAGGAAGAAAGATTTTGACAAGCAGCTGTATTTAAAAACCGACATAATTATAGTGGCAATAGTCTATTCCGAGATTTAACAGTAGAACAGGATTACGGAATGTTCCAGAATTTTTGCCGAATGAAGATTTTTAAACTTTGCTAGAACTGGTGGAACCAAAAATAATGAAAAATGATACAAACTACAGGAGAGCTATTAAGTACTGCGGCAGAAAGACTTGCTGTAACCTTAAGATTTATCGCAAAGCGCAAGCGATCGGAGTGCGAGCCCGTTTGAAAATTAAAATCCCACACTGAACGAGCACGAACAAGTATTTTCTTTGATGTACCGCCCTCCTCTCGATCTTTTTTGAACGCGAACAAGCAAACGTTCGCTCGCTCGCTAGCCGGTCCTCACTAGAAGATTATTCATGCAGAATGCTCGCTCGCTCTTGTTCGCTCGTGTTCCATTTTTTGGTGAATACGCACCTTAAGAGACGACACTTTGATTTCATTTTCAGTCCCTACTCAATAAATTGAATGAATACAATTTAAATTCTTCACGACACTGCCTCTGGTGGTATTCACTGTTTCTATCCTTGTCTTTTTATATTTTGCATATAGAGCTAGTGTTACGGCTACTCACTACTAAGAAAGAATAGTTAACATACATTTAAGCGAAAAAACTTACCATTCACATGAATGCACTTTTTCAAGATAAGATATGTTTGCTTCAATAGCACATGTTCACAGGAAAAGAGAATGAAACCTCTTCGCCATTCTTTAAATACAGGAAATCATATGAAAGATAACAGACTTACGTCTCATGTTCATGTCAAGCTCAGACGCCTTGACCAGGAAAGGAATTTACATTTCAATAGTGAATTCTTATTTCATATTTAATTAACAAGTGGTAGAAGAAGAGATAAGAACGAGGTCGAAGTGGGAATATCAAAATAGCAGTGGATATTTTCACGACAGAAAATTATTTTATACATTTGGGGCATACTACAGAGGCGCACTTCAAACGAATAGGTTTTTCCACATTTTGCAGCTGTGAGATGTTTTTCTGTCTTTTTTGGGGAGCAAAGTGCTATTCCAAGTGCCTTTAGGAAGTTGTAACGTGATATTTCTTCTCCACGTTTAGCGAATTGATACAACACACGACTATTTACTCCTGCTACGTTTAAAATACAAAAAAATAAAGTTTAAGGCCAGCATCTCCCCATATCCACTATCTTTTTGTCCAGTGCATCAACGCCTGCCTTGGTACTTTTATAAAATAGTATAATATCAGGTTTATTGTTTGAAGTAGCGTCAATTTTATTATCGTGGTTCATAGAAGATAATAACACGACACTTTTCTTCTGTTTTGGTACATAACTAACGAAAGTGAGATCTGAGGAAAAACCAAAAAGTGAAGAACTTACTTCTCTAGTCTTATTGGTAATTAACTGATTTGGAATCTCCTTTTTATTTTTTTCAGCGTTCCTTCGTACGTCAAACCTTTTCCTTGTAATTCACGAGCTGCCTCAATGGAACTGTACCAGTTGTCCACAGTCATATTTCTTTTTGATTGATAATAAGGTTCTGTTAATCTCATTAGTACCTGAGTGGGATCGGATAGTTGAGTTTCTTTTTTTGCCTCTCTACTGCATCCTGGCTGGACAATATCTTTTCCTGGATATATTTCGGCATTACACGTGTGTTTTTGAATCGGCTAAAATTTGAATCTTTATCCCATATTTTGCCGGCTTATTTGGGATATACATCCTAAATGAACATCTTCCCCTAAAGGGTACTAACATTTCATCCACAGTTAAGAATACTCCTGGTGTATAATTAGTTTGAGAATTGTTGCAAACTGGTTGAAAATGCTAGAAATTGGAGCAAGTTTAACTATTTTTCGCCTTTCGACTCTTGTTTCCATTTCGTCAAACCGTACAGCAGCTAAAAGGAAAAGAAATCTTGCTGGTGGCATGGTGCATCGAAAATATAAATATCTCTGCCTGTTCCAGAGATCTTCATGACCAGATTTGAAAAGGCATTGTTAATAAAGCAGCCCAAGAAATGCTCCAAATTCTACCGTATTTGTTAATTGTACAAAATGAGGAAAACATTTAGAATTCCCTTTAGTTTTAAATGAGCTATAATTCATTCTCATCGAATCGATTTTCTTGTTGGTGTTTGTGACAATTTCATTTAATATGTCGTCAGTAATCAAGAGTCTCCAAGCTTGTAATGGAAGATTTTCTCCAGATAAAATGGTGTGGATATTTTCCCATCCCTCACGTTTTCTCACTGGAGCCTGTTCATAGAAAGCTCTCCTGTTTTTTTATTAATTTTCCCATAAAAAAAATTTGTACTTGAATTTTCTTCGAGTTCATCATTCTCCGCATCGAAATTACCATTATCTTCATTATTTTTGTTCTCAGTGTCATTCGAGTCAGAAAAGGTATCCGTTCATCATGATCAGACTCCTCCTACTCACTTTAATCGCCATCATGCAAGAAGCAACGTACAGCTTCATTAACTGTAGCACTAACCGTTTCCAAAGTTTGCTCAGGGGGAATCCCTTCATCTAACCAAAAATCGTCACTTGCCAGTAAATCAGAAAGGCTAAAGCTTTTCCTCCCATCATTACTGTAAAAAATAATATTTTTACGGTTATTTATATCATTGTGTCCTTCTCGAACATTGTTCGAGGACCATAAGTCTCCCGATTTCAGCATAAGAATTGTTACCATTGCCTCCCTCTTATAAAAAGTTCCAAAGGAGGAAGTCCAATGAGGGGTTCCATTGATACTATCCCCGTGCTGTTCATTGATATTTGTTGACTGGGAAGCTTTTTTTTTTCGGTCCCATCGTGAAATTTTGTTGGAAATACCAAAAAATAAGTTTGAGGCGTGTAAAGATTTTCCATTAAAAATACACGAAAACTCTATAACTCAGCGGCATTTCATGGAATCGCTTTGATTATAGACAAGTATTTCTCAGAATTGAACGCTCTACAAAAATGCCCATTGCGGCAAAGTCGTAACTCACACCACCAGGCCACTATAAACCCAATTTTTCCATGAAATTCGCGTTTTTTCGCATTTATCTCGTAAACCACAAAAGATACAGAAAAAAAGGGGAAAAACAAACTTGTAGGAAATTCAATTTCTTACAAAAAAGTTTCTTAGTACTGAATCGCTAACATCAATATTTCTGGAGATAAATATAGATACACGAAAACTCTGATTTTTTATCTTTAAATTTCTATAGCTCAGGGGCATTTCATGGCGTCGCTTTGACCATAGACAAGTATTTCTCAGAATTGAACGCTCTACAAAAATGCTCATTATGGCAAAGTTGTAACTCACACCGGTCTCAGGGCCAGTAAGGGCCACTAAAGCCGATTTTTGCATGAAATTCGCTTTTTTCGCATTTATCTCGTAAACGACAAGAGATACAGAAAAAAATGTTAAAAACAAACTTGTAGTAAATTTAATTTCCTACAAAAAAGATACGTAGTACTAAGTCGCTAACATCAATATTTCTGGAGATAAATAAAGATACACGAAAACTTTGATCTTTTATCTTTAAATTTCTATAGCTCAGCGTTATTTCATGGCGTCGCTTTGACCATAGACAAGGATTTCTCAGAATTGAACGCTCTACAAAGATGCCCATTAGGGCAAAGTCGTAACTCACACCGGTCCCAGGGCCAGTAAGGGCCACTAAACCCGATTTTTCCATGAAATTCGCCTTTTTTCGCATTTATCTCGTAAACGACAAGAGATACAGGTAAAAATGTGAAAAACAAACGTGTAGGAAATTTAATTTCCTACAAAAAAGATACGTAGTACTAAGTCGCTAACATCAATATTTCTGGAGATAAATAAAGATACACGAAAACTCTGATTTTTTATCTTTAAATTTCTATAGCTCAGTGGCATTTCATGGCGTAACTTTGACCATAGACAAGTATTTCTCAGAATTGAACGCTCTACAAAGATGCCCATTAGGGCAAAGTCGTAACACACACCGGTCCCAGGGCCAGTAAGGGTCACTAAACCCGATTTTTCCATGAAATTCGCGTTTTTTCGCATTTATCTCGTAAACCACAAAAGTTACAGAAAAAAAGGTGAGAAACAAACTTGTAGGAATTTTAATTTCCTACAAAAAAGATACGTAGTACTGAGTCGCTAACATCAATATTTCTGGAGATAAATAAAGATACACGAAAACTCTGATTTTTTATCTTTAAATTTCTATAGCTAAGCGGCATTTCATGGCGTCGCTTTGACCATAGACAAGTATTTCTTAGAATTGAACGCTCTACAAAAATGCCCATTGCGACAAAGTCGTAACTCACACCGGTCCCAGGGCCACTAAACGCCACTAAACCCGATTTTTCCATGAAACTCGCGTTTTTTCGCATTTATCTCGTAAACGACAAGAGATACAGAAAAAAATGTTAAAAACAAACTTGTAGGAAATTTAATTTCCTACAAAAATGGTTCGTAGTACTGAGTCGCTAACATCAATATTTCTAGAGATAAATAAAGATACACGAAAACTCTGATTTTTTATCTTTAAATTTCTATAGCTCAGCGGCATTTCATGGCGTCGCTTTGACCATAGACAAGTATTTCTCAGAATTGAATGCTCTACAAAAATGCCCATTAGGGCAAAGTCGTAACTCACACCGGTCCCAGGGCCAGTGAGGGTCACCAAACCCGATTTTTCCATGAAATTCGCGTTTTTTACGCATTTATCTCGTAAACCACAAGAGATACAGAAAAAAATGTGAAAAACAAACTTGTAGGAAATTCAATTTCTTACAAAAAAGGTTGTTAGTACTAAGTCGCTAACATCAATATTTCTGGAGATAAATAAAGATACACGAAAACTCTGATTTTTTATCTTTAAATTTCTATAGCTCAGCGGCATTTCATGGCATCGCTTTGACCATAGACAAGTATTTCTCAGAATTGAACGCCCTACAAAAATGCCCATTGCGGCAAAGTCGTAACTCACACCGGTCCCAGGGCCAGTAAGGGCCACTAAACCCGATTTTTCCATGAAACTCGCGTTTTTTCGCATTTATCTCGTAAACGACAAGAGATACAGAAAAAAATGTTAAAAACAAACTTGTTGGAAATTTGATTTCCTACAAAAAAGGTTCCAAGTACTGAGTCGCTAACATCAATATTTCTAGAGATAAATAAAGATACACGAAAACTCTGATTTTTTATCTTTAAATTTCTATAGCTCAGCGGCATTTCATGGCGTCGCTTTGACCATAGACAAGTATTTCTCAGAATTGAACGCTCTACAGAAATGCCCATTGCGGCAAAGTCGTAACTCACACCGGTCCCAGGGCCAGTAAGGGCCACTAAACCCGATTTTTCCATGAAACTCGCGTTTTTTCGCATTTATCTCGTAAACGACAAGAGATACAGAAAAAAATGTTAAAAACAAACTTGTTGGAAATTTGATTTCCTACAAAAAAGGTTCCAAGTACTGAGTCGCTAACATCAATATTTCTGGAGATAAATAAAGATACACGAAAACTTTGATCTTTTATCTTTAAATTTCTATAGCTCAGCGGCATTTCATGGCATCGCTTTGACCATAGACAAGTATTTCTCAGAATTGAACGCTCTACAAAGATGCCCATTAGGGCAAAGTGGTAACTCACACCGGTCCCAGGGCCAGTAAGGGCCACTAAACCCGATTTTTCCATGAAACTCGCGTTTTTTCGCATTTATCTCGTAAACGACAAGAGATACAGAAAAAAATGTTAAAAACAAACTTGTTGGAAATTTGATTTCCTACAAAAAAGGTTCCAAGTACTGAGTCGCTAACATCAATATTTCTGGAGATAAATAAAGATACACGAAAACTTTGATCTTTTATCTTTAAATTTCTATAGCTCAGCGGCATTTCATGGCATCGCTTTGACCATAGACAAGTATTTCTCAGAATTGAACGCTCTACAAAGATGCCCATTAGGGCAAAGTGGTAACTCACACCGGTCCCAGGGCCAGTAAGGGCCACTAAACCTGATTTTTCCATGAAATTCGCGTTTTTTCGCATTTATCTCGTAAACGACAAGAGATACAGAAAAAAATGTAAAAGACAAACTTGTAGGAAATTTGATTTTCTACAAAAAAGGTTGTTAGTACTGAGTCGCTAACATCAATATTTCTGGAGATAAATAAAGATACACGAAAACTTTGATCTTTTATCTTTAAATTTCTATAGCTCAGCGGCATTTCATGGCATCGCTTTGACTATAGACAAGTATTTCTCAGAATTGAACGCTCTACGAAAATGCCCATTGCGGCAAAGTCTTAACTCACACCGGTCCCAGGGCCAGTAAGGGCCACTAAACCCGATTTTTCCATGAAATTCGCGTTTTTTCGCATTTATCTCGTAAACCACAAAAGATACAGAAAAAAAGGTGAAAAACAAACTTGTAGGAAATTCAATTTCTTACAAAAAAGGTTGTTAATACTAAGTCGCTAACATCAATATTTCTGGAGATAAATAAAGATACACGAAAACTCTGATTTTTTAGCTTTAAATTTCTATAGCTCAGCGGCATTTCATGGCGTCGCTTTGACCATAGACAAGTATTTCTCAGAATTGAACGCTCTACAAAAATGCCCATTAGGGCAAAGTCGTAACTCACACCGGTCCCAGGGCCAGTGAGGGTCACCAAACCCGATTTTTCCATGAAATTCGCGTTTTTTTCGCATTTATCTCGTAAACCACAAGAGATACAGAAAAAAATGTGAAAAACAAACTTGTAGGAAATTCAATTTCTTACAAAAAAGGTTGTTAGTACTAAGTCGCTAACATCAATATTTCTGGAGATAAATAAAGATACACGAAAACTCTGATTTTTTATCTTTAAATTTCTATAGCTCAGCGGCATTTCATGGCGTCGCTTTGACCATAGACAAGTATTTCTCAGAATTGAACGCTCTACAGAAATGCCCATTGCGGCAAAGTCGTAACTCACACCGGTCCCAGGGCCAGTAAGGGCCACTAAACCCGATTTTTCCATGAAACTCGCGTTTTTTCGCATTTATCTCGTAAACGACAAGAGATACAGAAAAAAATGTTAAAAACAAACTTGTTGGAAATTTGATTTCCTACAAAAAAGGTTCCAAGTACTGAGTCGCTAACATCAATATTTCTGGAGATAAATAAAGATACACGAAAACTTTGATCTTTTATCTTTAAATTTCTATAGCTCAGCGGCATTTCATGGCATCGCTTTGACCATAGACAAGTATTTCTCAGAATTGAACGCTCTACAAAGATGCCCATTAGGGCAAAGTGGTAACTCACACCGGTCCCAGGGCCAGTAAGGGCCACTAAACCTGATTTTTCCATGAAATTCGTGTTTTTTCGCATTTATCTCGTAAACGACAAGAGATACAGAAAAAAATGTAAAAGACAAACTTGTAGGAAATTTGATTTTCTACAAAAAAGGTTGTTAGTACTGAGTCGCTAACATCAATATTTCTGGAGATAAATAAAGATACACGAAAACTCTGATTTTTTAGCTTTAAATTTCTATAGCTCAGCGGCATTTCATGGCGTCGCTTTGACCATAGACAAGTATTTCTCAGAATTGAACGCTCTACAGAAATGCCCATTGCGGCAAAGTCGTAACTCACACCGGTCCCAGGGCCAGTAAGGGCCACTAAACCCGATTTTTGCATGAAATTCGCGTTTTTCGCATTTATCTCGTAAACGGCAAGAGATACAGAAAAAAAGGTGAAAAACAAACTTGTAGGAAATTCAATTTCTTACAAAAAAGGTTGTTAGTACTAAGTCGCTAACATCAATATTTCTGGAGATAAATAAAGATACACGAAAACTTTGATCTTTTATCTTTAAATTTCTATAGCTCAGCGGCATTTCATGGCATCGCTTTGACTATAGACAAGTATTTCTCAGAATTGAACGCTCTACGAAAATGCCCATTGCGGCAAAGTCTTAACTCACACCGGTCCCAGGGCCAGTAAGGGCCACTAAACCCGATTTTTCCATGAAATTCGCGTTTTTTCGCATTTATCTCGTAAACCACAAAAGATACAGAAAAAAAGGTGAAAAACAAACTTGTAGGAAATTCAATTTCTTACAAAAAAGGTTGTTAATACTAAGTCGCTAACATCAATATTTCTGGAGATAAATAAAGATACACGAAAACTCTGATTTTTTAGCTTTAAATTTCTATAGCTCAGCGGCATTTCATGGCGTCGCTTTGACCATAGACAAGTATTTCTCAGAATTGAACGCTCTACAAAAATGCCCATTAGGGCAAAGTCGTAACTCACACCGGTCCCAGGGCCAGTGAGGGTCACCAAACCCGATTTTTCCATGAAATTCGCGTTTTTTTCGCATTTATCTCGTAAACCACAAGAGATACAGAAAAAAATGTGAAAAACAAACTTGTAGGAAATTCAATTTCTTACAAAAAAGGTTGTTAGTACTAAGTCGCTAACATCAATATTTCTGGAGATAAATAAAGATACACGAAAACTCTGATTTTTTATCTTTAAATTTCTATAGCTCAGCGGCATTTCATGGCGTCGCTTTGACCATAGACAAATATTTCTCAGAATTGAACGCTCTACAAAGATGCCCATTAGGGCAAAGTCGTAACTCACACCGGTCCCAGGGCCAGTGAGGGTCACCAAACCCGATTTTTCCATGAAATTCGCGTTTTTTTCGCATTTATCTCGTAAACCACAAGAGATACAGAAAAAAATGTGAAAAACAAACTTGTAGGAAATTCAATTTCTTACAAAAAAGGTTGTTAGTACTAAGTCGCTAACATCAATATTTCTGGAGATAAATAAAGATACACGAAAACTTTGATCTTTTATCTTTAAATTTCTATAGCTCAGCGGCATTTCATGGCATCGCTTTGACCATAGACAAGTATTTCTCAGAATTGAACGCTCTACAAAGATGCCCATTAGGGCAAAGTGGTAACTCACACCGGTCCCAGGGCCAGTAAGGGCCACTAAACCTGATTTTTCCATGAAATTCGCGTTTTTTCGCATTTATCTCGTAAACGACAAGAGATACAGAAAAAAATGTAAAAGACAAACTTGTAGGAAATTTGATTTTCTACAAAAAAGGTTGTTAGTACTGAGTCGCTAACATCAATATTTCTGGAGATAAATAAAGATACACGAAAACTCTGATTTTTTAGCTTTAAATTTCTATAGCTCAGCGGCATTTCATGGCGTCGCTTTGACCATAGACAAGTATTTCTCAGAATTGAACGCTCTACAAAAATGCCCATTGCAGGAAAGTCGTAACTCACACCGGTCCCAGGGCCAGTAAGGGCCACTAAACCCGATTTTTGCATGAAATTCGCGTTTTTTCGCATCTATCTCGTAAACGACGAGAGATACAGAAAAAAATGTGAAAAACAAACTTGTAGTAAATTTAATTTCCTACAAAAAAGAAACGTAGTACTAGGTCGCTAACATCAATATTTCTGGAGATAAATAAAGATACACGAAAACTTTGATCTTTTATCTTTAAATTTCTATAGCTCAGCGTTATTTCATGGCGTCGCTTTGACCATAGACAAGTATTTCTCAGAATTGAACGCTCTACAAAGATGCCCATTAGGGCAAAGTCGTAACTCACACCGGTCCCAGGGCCAGTAAGGGCCACTAAACCCGATTTTTCCATGAAATTCGCGTTTTTTCGCATTTATCTCGTAAACGACAAGAGATACAGAAAAAAATGTAAAAGACAAACTTGTAGGAAATTTAATTTTCTACAAAAAAGGTTGTTAGTACTGAGTCGCTAACATCAATATTTCTGGAGATAAATAAAGATACACGAAAACTCTGATTTTTTATCTTTAAATTTCTATAGCTAAGCGGCATTTCATGGCGTCGCTTTGACCATAGACAAGTATTTCTTAGAATTGAACGCTCTACAAAAATGCCCATTGCGGCAAAGTCGTAACTCACACCGGTCCCAGGGCCACTAAACCCGATTTTTCCATGAAACTCGCGTTTTTTCGCATTTATCTCGTAAACGACAAAAGATACAGAAAAAAATGTGGAAAATAAACTTGTAGGAAATTTAATTTCCCACAAAAAAGGTTGGTAGTACTGAGTCGCTAACATCAATATTTCTGGAGATAATTAATTCTATATTTATCTATTTAATTTTACGAACAAAAATTTCTAACCTATCAATTTACTTGGTTTTTTGATAAGCCAAAGTAGTGTAGGACAGGTTCTTTTTTGGACATGGTTAATACTTTTTTATTTCCTTTATTTTCTCTAACACATCGAGATCGATCAAATTGTTGATATCATCACTTGTTTTTTTTTTTGGAACATTTTCGTTATCGATAAACTCAACTTTTAAATGCAGTTGCCAACAATAAACAAATATTGATGATGGTTCAAACTTCGACGAGACGCTGATTGGACAACTAGTAATAATTCTCACTGTGGGACAAGAACTTTGTGTACATGTGCAAATATTGCAAGCATTCGGACGACCCTCGTATTCATCCAGCTTAATGATAAAACGTTTCTTATAGTCACTTTTATTCGTTAATAAACATTATGATTGTTAATGTTTAGTTCTAAAAGTTTGGCAACATAAAGAGAGAATCTTTCATAATTGCGTCATGACTTAAAACCGACTTAGTCATGCCTCGTAGTTATAGTCGTTTACGAAACTCTTCTAGCAAAGCGCTTTCAAACTGTTTTAATGACCCATCTCAAAGAAATTGCCATGTTGAGTTGGTTCGTCCGTTACTACATGTCATTTCCCCATTATATATACATTTACTTGAAATTAATTCGAGTAGAATACAAGGAAACAAACGAGCTCTTTTGATTTTGTTCCGTTATTATCCCGACCGAATCTAGATGGTCGCCGAGAAGAAGAAGAACCAACGAATCGTAAAAGGAGTTAAAAAGACGAAGACGATGGTTTCTATGATTTATGTAGAGTAGTGGTTGTAGTAGAATCTTCCTTTGCTCGTTCGCCTACGTCTTCTTGTGGAATAGTTTGAGTATATTAGAGATGGACGAGAGTGGAAAACAACAAAAACTATTGTTTCTTTAGAAAATTCATCAGTCCTTCACCGAGAGAAGCATATTGTTGGTGGACACTCAACCACTAGCCTAAGAGGCCTAAAATATTATTCACCAAATTGCCAAAAAGCTGAATTTATTTGCTGAAATATGAATAAGTATGAACCACAAACATCACCTTAATCTACTTTAATTTTATTAAAAACTCCAATAGTCTTTTGAAAAACAGTTCCCATATAAAAAAATTAAGAAGGTTTGATTCGGGTGAACGAGGAGGCTACTCAGACTGCTTGAAAGGTTAAAAACAGCTATTTTAAAACTTATTATCGAATATAGAAAAATTTTCTTGTAAAAATGCCATTTTTTTTCTGAATTTGTACAACTATGTAACGCCACTGAATTGATTTTGAAAATCCCTTAAGAACACTGGAAATTCGAAACTCAGACGGCTTGAAAGGTTAAATTCGGCTATTTTAAAACTTATTATTCAATATAGAAAATTTTTCTTGTAAAAATGCCATTTTTTTTCTGAATTTGTACAACTATGTAACGCCACTGAATTGATTTTGAAAATCCCTTAAGAACACTGGAAATTCGAAACTCAGACGGCTTGAAAGGTTAAATTCGGCTATTTTAAAACTTATTATTCAATATAGAAAATTTTTCTTGTAAAAATGCCATTTTTTTTCTGAATTTGTACAACTATGTAACGCCACTGAATTGATTTTGAAAATCCCTTAAGAACACTGGAAATTCGAAACTCAGACGACTTGAAAGGTTAAATTCGGCTATTTTAAAACTTATTATTGAATATAGAAAATTTTTCTTGTAAAAATGCCTTTTTTTTTGAATTTGTACAATTAAGTAACGGCACTGAGTTGATTTTTAAAATCCTTTAAGTACACTGGAAATTCGAATCTACTGGACTGATTAAAGGCCGAAACTCACTTAACAGCACATTACCTGACAAGCATCGTCACAGCACCGTCGAGTGGTCAACTTGTGTATGGGTTCACTTAACGCATCGACACGGGATCAGCACCGCCGCGATACCCGACTATAGGCTTCACTTTATATTGTCAGAGATATTTTATTGCATTGTACTAACCGAAATGTGCTGATAAGTGAGTGTGAGATGCTGATGCACTTAGAAGAAACAACTACTTCTCATTGACAGACATTGAATTACATTTATAAGTTAAACAGTCTTTTGAAAAACAGTTTCCATATAAAAAATCGAGAAGGTTTAATTCGGGTGAACGAAGAGGCTACTCAGACGGCTTGAAAGGTTAAATTCGGCTATTTTAAAACTTATTATTCAATATAGAAAATTTTTCTTGTACAAATGCCATTTTTTTTCTGAATTTGTACAACTATGTAACGCCTCTGAATTGATTTTGAAAATCCCTTAAAAACACTGGAAATTCGAAACTCAGACGGCTTGAAAGGTTAAATTCGGCTATTTTAAAACTTATTATTGAATATAGAAAATTTTTCTTGTAAAAATGCCATTTTTTTTCTGAATTTGTACAACTATGTAACGCCACTGAATTGATTTTGAAAATCCCCTAAGAACACTGGAAATTCGAAACTCAGGCGGCTTGAAAGGTTAAATTCGGCTATTTTAAAACTTATTATTCAATATAGAAAATTTTTCTTGTAAAAATGCAATTTTTTTTTCAGAATTTGTACAACTATGTAACGCCACTGAATTGATTTTGAAAATCCCTTAAGAACACTGGAAATTCGAAACTCAGACGGCTTGAAAGGTTAAATTCGGCTATTTTAAAACTTATTATTGAATATAGAAAATTTTTCTTGTAAAAATGCCATTTTTTTCTGAATTTGTACAACTATGTAACGCCACTGAATTGATTTTGAAAATCCCTTAAGAACACTGGAAATTCGAAACTCAGACGGCTTGAAAGGTTAAATTCGGCTATTTTAAAACTTATTATTGAATATAGAAAATTTTTCTTGTAAAAATGCCATTTTTTTTCTGAATTTGTACAACTATGTAACGCCACTGAATTGATTTTGAAAATCCCTTAAGAACACTGGAAATTCGAATCTACTGGACTGATTAAATTGACATTTTACATACTTACGAATCTTCGAGACTCAAACACGGATGTGGGACGTAAATAAATGAATTTTTAACGTGGGGGTAATTTTTTTGGGGGGTAAATTAAGAATAAAACTTGCAAACTGTATTGAGTAACGTATCAAATAAAAGGGGTTATTTCCATGATCTCAAATATATATTTTTTATAATGAATGTTAAAATTTATTTGAGAAAATAGATAAAAATTGACAGATAGATATCGAATAATAGATTTATGGTATTAACGCCTTGAAAATATTTTTAAAAACAATTACCGTTCACTTAGAAGAAACAACTACTTCTCATTGACAGACATTGAATTACATTTATAAGTTAAACAGTCTTTTGAAAAACAGTTTCCATATAAAAAAATCAAGAAGGTTTGATTCGGGTGATCGAGGAGGCTACTCAGACGGCTTGAAAGGTTAAATTCGGCTATTTTAAAACTTTTTATTGAATAAAGAAAATCTGCAAGATTTAACCATCCATTCTGGTTTGCAATTAGAAGGGACAATATCATTTGTAGACCGGTTTCGGCGTATTCGTGTGATTTTAGTAACATCTTTAGTCCGGAATTAAGTTCACAGAGCTCTTGGACGGAGAATATCTACCTTGAGGCCGAAACCGGTCTACAAGTGAAATTGTCCCTTCTTATTGCAAACTAGAATGGTTGGTTAAATATTGTAGATCACACCGACCCCGTTCAACTTAGAAGTGTAATTCAATGACTGTCGGGGTATATAGCCCGAGAAGTAGTTGTTTCTTCTAAGTGAACGGTCGTTCGTTTTCAAAATATCAAAATTAAGGCGTTAATAGTATAAATCTAATAATCTATAAAAATTGACATTTGCAACTCTTAATTTCAAAACTATGGAGCCTAAAATATAAAAAAAGCGTTTTCTTTCTAGATTCCAAAAAAAAACCTATAAAAAGTCCATGGCAATGAAATAATAAGATCAGATTTGAAAAAATAAATTTATTTTACCACTGTTGCTTCTACTCCCTCATAATTAGTGTTATAAGTAAATAGAGTATTTATGAATCTTAAGTAGTTTCGACTGTTCTCCAAGCTAACCATATGCAGTGACTTTTTGAGATAAGAAATTCACTACGAATAATACATGGCACTTTTCCAAACAAATTTACATACATACTAGACTCCTCTAACTTTTACTGCTCGGTAAAGAAACTCCATATCAACTTTACTTTTGTTAAAAAACATTTTACACAAATTGTCAATAGACTAAGGCTTTCTACATGTCTATCAGTCTGTATCAAGTCAAAATAATAACATTCAAATACTGCACTAAACTATACAAGGGGTCTCGCTCATCTCTAAGGAAAGAAGCCATTACTACTCTGAGAGATATGTTTTACTCGTCACTCATTTTGACAGATTGATGTATATTTTGATACGTAACTTCAACTTCAACTTGAGCGTAGTTTCCAAATTATATGACAGCATATTGGAAAATAGATTAAGACTCTTAATAGATCTGGATGGTCCACAAAAGGGATTTAGGAAAGGGCACAGTACCCAAGATAGCATTTTCACGATAAAACAAATGATGGAAAAAACACAAACAAAAGAAGCTTATATGGTATGCTTGGACTTTGAAAAAGCTTTCCATAGTGTAGCACAAAAAACAGTTTGGAGTAGCCTAGAGCAAGATCGGTTCCAAGGAGTCTAACTGTACAGTGTACAAAAGCAATGGAAATGAAATATCTGAGGAGAGTGAAGGGTATGTATGTGTGTATGTAGATTGGGGTGACATTCACTGAGACCTAAAAGATCTATTGTGCCCCCTTACTTCTACTTAGTTCCTGAGGAAAGTCTCGGAGACTAGTAGCTCCTTCAGTCCTATTTCCCGGAGGAATTTTAGGATATTTGCAGGCTTTAACTTAGGTAAATATCCATCTTTTATCCAGTAATCTTAGGTGTGGTGCCCTAGGATTCTGAATTGCTGTGCAACTCGCAAGTATGTGGATGGAGGTTTCTTCTTCCATACCACAGAATCTACATTCTTCTTCCTCCACTATTTTGAGCTTTTTCAGGTGCCCATTCAGGCGACAATGTCCCGTAAGGATGCCTGTTAAAACTCTTAGTGCAGTTTTACTTTGACTTATACATTCATTTGATCTCAACAGGTTGTAGTCACCCAGAAGAATCTTTGATTGTTTAAGCCCTACTAGATCTTTCCAATGGTCAGATCTTCCCTTTTTTTCGGCTTTGCCTATTTCTTCCACTATTACATTGGAGCCGATACCGCAAAAGGGTTCCGGTCCCCAATAGGGTGTTTCTTTGCTAGTTCATCTGCTATTTCATTTCCTTCTATCCCAGTGTGTTCTGGAATCGACAGTAAGGCGACTATATTGTTCTCGCCTAGTTCATTTAGTTTGCCTAGGCATTCCCACACCATTTTGGAACTGATAACACAAAGAGTGAAGAGTATAACACAAAGAGATCGGATAAGAAAGGAGGATGTGAGAAACTGGAAACTGGAAGTAGAACCAATACTCGAAGTATTAGATAAGTGGTTCGGACACTTAACAATAATGAACAACTGACCAGTCAGGGATGTGTGTTAATACAAAAAGGAAGAGAGGAAGACCTAAGAAAACTTGGAACCAATAAGTTGTATAAATACTGGGAAGACGCAAAGAAGATGGCAAAAAATAAAGAGGAATGGACCAATTTAATCTACGAACAAAAATCAACTTTTGGACGCACAAATTTGTACTTTTCTCTCGGTTGTAGAAAAACAATTTTTTTTTGAAATTAAAAATGTTACGTTCCAAAATAACGGTTAGAAACTTCCTCCCTCTATTTATCTAAAGCGCCGTATGGTTTGGCGAAGATAAAATAATGTCACATATGGTAGGAACTTTTATTATATTGTCATTAAAGACTTATTTCAAGACGAAACGGCCAAAGGCGAAACGATATTAGTCTGGGAAACAAGAAAATCACAAAAAAAATACACCCCAGACGAGCAAAACTTTTTCTAAATAGTTTCTGGGTGGTATAAAAACTTGAATTTGTCCCGAAAAAAAATAACGGCTAATAGAAAAAGATGCCTTATCATTAAATTCAGTTAAAACTTGTTGAATATCTCGAGCGGTGGTCTTTTGTTTTCATCTGTTAACATCGGTGTCATTGCATCATTGCATCATTGTTTCTTTTTTGTTTTAACAGACGTGATTCAACTGGTTGTACTCGTTGACGTTTATTTAATAGCCTTATATACACATAGGCGTATCAATAGATTTTATCTTCTATTCAGAAGGAATATTCTCACATTGAAAGCTAGCTTATCTGATGACGATAGTGTATAAAATTAAACACACTTTTCTTTTTTTTACAGGAAAACCCCATCTAGATTCGATTATTCTGTGGTAAGTGTTTATATTTTTAAAATTTTAGCTTTCCTCCGCCAATGATTTAACAGTTCGCGTTAGTGATGTTTGAGTCGTGCCAGATGATCGTACTTTTTGCGGCCATTTTCGCTTTTTCCCTCAATTTTACTACGTAATTATCTACTCGTTGATTGTTCCCAAGTGGGATTTTAATGATATTTCCTTTTGCAAAAAAACATTCCGGGATTATAAAAGCATGGATCAATTTTTTAGATAAAATAGACCTGAATAGTCGAAAATGTTGTAGTTAATATAAAGATTTGTATGCCAATGAAAAATGATAAATTACTAGTACTTAAGTAAACTATTTTCCTAAAAAAATGTGCAATTTTCCATCAAAATGGCAAAATCACTTTTATCTATAGTTTGCTATCGGCAGGAGAGTTTGTGGACACCCTCTGTAAAGAAATGATCAACTTTGGGAAAATATTCAAACATAACCTCGAAATTTCCTCTCCGCGTTCACTACAAAACTCCTCTCTGCATCACGAAACTTGCATTTTATCTTCAATCAACAACTTCCAATTTAATGTCACAAATAACGAATTCCAATTGTAATCTGTCAGCTGACAGGTGTTGAAACTTTCAGTTATTTCACATACCGATCGTCCTACAATCATTAACGACGTCGAAAACCAAAAAAAAAACAACAACAATTCGTTACTAATTGACGTGTGTCTGTTGGAAACATCAAAACAAACATATTGTTACATTAGTTGTCATCGTTTGTATTATTTATAGTCGTTTTGATTTGTTTGAAGACAATTTCTGTCACCGGTTCATGGGAATTGCTTTATTTTTTCCCATATTTACTTAATTATAATAACATCGCCCGCCACTGACACTTACATCTTTCGAAATATTTAAATTTAAGTCCTTTTGTTCCAATATTAAAAAACTATGATTATATCAATTTTTTCCGATCCAACTCTATTCAGAACATTCTTGACATCGACTGACTTGCCCTAAATTAACTTCTCCCGATTTACAATGCGAACGAAAGAGAATAAGAGCCGTCGAGACGTCTTCTTGTAGTCGTCACGACGCCGTTGTACACTTATGTTTAATCACATAATTTTATTTGTCAAACAAATTATTTGGGGGATGATAATGCGATGTGAATGATTGTTACTGGAATTCTAGCTACTTGTTGCGCTTATATACAATAGAGAAATTTAATTACTACTTGTGGGAGAGGATAAAGAGACGGAGATGGGGTAACTTTGATTGTTAACTAGTGTTTGATAACCTATTTATGTAATTAAGCCCTTTTTATAGACAATAGTCGATTTCATGTGTCATATGTCAATTATTATCGTTTTTTTTTGTTAGAACTTACTAGTTCTGTGGTTAGAACCATCGAAATAGCTTAATATATGTGCGCTAAATAAAATGAACAGTTCTTTTTCTCATTTAACACTAGTTCTGTGGTTAGAATCATTGAAATCGTTTAATATATGCTCGCTAAATGAAATGAACAGTTCTTTTTGACATTTAACACTAGTTCTGTGGTTAGAATCATCGAAATAGTTTAATATATGCTCGCTAAATAAAATAAACAGTTCTTTTTTACATTTAACTCTAGTTCTGTGGTTAGATCCATCGGAGTAGTTTAATATATGCGCGCTAAATAAAATGAGCCGTTCTTTTTGATATTAAACATTGGCTCTGTGGTTAAAACCATCGAAATAGGTTAATTTATGCGCGCTAAATAAAATGAACAATTCTTTTTGACATTAAACAATAGTTCTGTGGTTAGATCCATCGAAGTTTAATAAATGCTCGATAAATAAAAGAAACAGTTCTTTTTGACATTAAACACTACTTCTGTGGTTAAAACTGTCGAAATTGGTTAATATATAGGCACGTTTTTTTTTCCAATCATTTATTCACCATTGGTTGATTGACGCCAGTATCCGCTGCACCGACATGTTGGAGTCACCAATGGCACATAAAAATACGCAGTTTTTGTTTACATCATTCATCATTATATCTGACAAATGACAATCCATACCACTTGAAATTTCTTCAATTTCTGAAGCTATTAATATTGCAGTCAATACTTTATTATCACATTCTGAATTGATTTCTATTTATTCGTCCATTTCTTTAATAATTCGCTCTAACCGTTTCCAATCTTCACTTTTTTGAGATTAAGTTGTCATTTTGTAAACCACCAAATTTATGCACCACCTCGAAACAACAGTGGAATGGTTTGCAATTTTGGTTGATGCAACAGTAATAACGTGTCATTTCTTCAATCTGAAATCCACCAATGAATATAAAAACGCAGTTGGTAAATTGATGGATCTACCGGTGAATAAAAAAACAAGCCTTATATGTGCGCTAAATAAAATGAACAGTTCTTTTTCACATTTAACATTAGTTCTGTGGTTAGAATAATCGAAATAGTTTAATATATGCTCGCTAAATGAAATGAACAGTTCTTTTTCATATTTAACACTAGTTCTATGGTTAAAACCATCGAAATAGGTTAATATATGCGCGCTAAATAAAATAAACCATTCTTTTTGACATTTAACACTAGTTCTGTGGTTAGAATCATTGAAATAGTTTAATATATGCTCGCTAAATAAAATGAACATTTCTTTGTCACATTTAACTCTAGTTCTGTGGTTAGAATCATCCAAATAGTTTAATATATGCGCGCTAAATAAAATGAACAGTTCTTTATGACATTAAACACTAGTTCTGTGGTTAGATTCATCGAAGTAGTTTAATATATGTGCGCTAAATAAAATGAACCGATCTTTTTGACATTTAACTCTAGTTCTGTGGTTAAAACCATCGAAATAGGTTGATATATGTGCGCTAAATAAAATGAACAGTTCTTTTTCACATTTAACACTAGTTCTGTGGTTAGAATCATTGAAATAGTTTAATATATGCTCGCTAAATAAAGTGAAGAGTTCTTATTGACAGTTAACTCTAGTTCTGTGGTTAAAACCATCGGAATAGCTTAATATATGCTCGGTAAATAAAGTGAACAGTTCTTATTGACAGTTAATTCTAGTTCTGAGGTTAGATTCATCGAAGGAGTTTAATATATGTGCGCCAAATAAAATGAACCGTTCTTTTTGACATTTAACTCTAGTTCTGTGGTTAAAACCATCGAAATAGGTTAATATATGTGCTCTAAATAAAATGAACAGTTCTTTTTGATATTTAACTCTAGTTATATGGTTAAAACTATCAAAATAGGTTAATATATGTGCGCTAAATAAAGCGAACACTTCTTTTTAACATTGAACACTAGTTCTGTGGTTAGATGCATCGAAGTAGTTTAATATATGCTCACTAAATAAAATGAACAGTTCTTTTTCACATTTAACACTAGTTCTGTGGTTAGAATAATCGAAATAGTTTAATATATGCTCGCTAAATGAAATGAACAGTTCTTTTTCACATTTAACACTAGTTCTGTGGTTAAAACCATCGAAATAGGTTAATATATGCGCGCTAAATAAAATAAACCATTCTTTTTGACATTTAACACTAGTTCTGTGGTTAGAATCAATGAAATAGTTTAATATATGCTCGCTAAATAAAATGAACATTTCTTTATGACATTAAACACTAGTTCTGTGGTTAGATTCATCGAAGTAGTTTAATATAAGTGCGCTAAATAAAATGAACCGTTCTTTTTGACATTTAACTCTAGTTCTGTGGTTAAAACCATCGAAATAGGTTGATATATGTGCGCCAAATAAAATGAACAGTTCTTTTTCACATTTAACACTAGTTCTGTGGTTAGAATCATCCAAATAGTTTAATATATGCTCGGTAAATAAAGTGAACAGTTCTTATTGACAGTTAACTCTAGTTCTGTGGTTAAAACCATCGGAATAGCCTAATATATGCGCGCTAAATAAAATGAACAGTTCTTTATGACATTAAACACTAGTTATGTGGTTAGATTCATCGAAGTAGTTTAATACATGTGCGCTAAATAAAATGAACCGTTCTTTTTGACATTTAACTCTAGTTCTGTGGTTAAGACCATCGAAATAGGTTAATATATGTGCGCTAAATAAAATGAACAGTTCTTTTTGATATATAACTCTAGTTATGTGGTTAAAACCATGGTTAAATAAGTACAGGTTAGTCCAGTAGCGCTTGACCTTGGAACCAAAATAAAAATCTGTTGCGCAGGGGGCTAAAGGCGGCCATTTTGCTATACATTTATGTGTGTGTCGTGTATGTGTATGTAAACAAACAGCCGGTTGTAATATTTTTTAAATAAAGTATAAATTTCTAAAGAAAGAAAAAAAAGTGAAATAAAAATTATTATGGGTAAGTGCAGTATAAAGTGTTGCAGAAATAGAAATGATAACAGGTTAGGCACAACAAAAAGAGCAAAATATTTTTACACGAACGAACAAAAACATTTATTAGGAAAAGTTAATAAATTTCTACCGTTACCTATTTACCCACAATATGATTAAAAATATTTTACACATGTTTAACTAGTTTTTAAAACATATTAAATTTTATTTTAAAGCATGTACTGTTTGTTAAAATGTTATATATTTAATGTAAATTCTTAAGATTTAGATATATTAATGTACATTATTAAAACTGAGAAAAAAAATTACTAGTATGTAGCATGTTGACTTATTTTTTTAAATATTGTAACATTATATTTTTAAAAAATATGTTATTTTATACCACATTAAAAAGTTTTTTAATTTTAAAATAAAAAATTTTATCAATAATTTACAATTATTTTCAATTTTCATTGATCCTATCCTAAAAAACCTTTTTATACTTTTATACTTTTTTTAAATTCCAATTTGTTAAAAAATACTTCTATTTGTAATGTATAGGTAATAAAATACATTTTTGTAAACTTTAAATTATGATAATTTTTAATACTAATAAAAGTAAATTTTTGCATGAATTATTACTTGAATATAAATATACATAAATATAAATTGTAGTTTTAAAAACTAGCGCCTCGATTGTAATTGGCTTTGCGCGACAAGATGGTTGCCTTTAAACCCCACTTCTCATTGGGCACTATATTTTTAATAAAAGCTTATGCGCGAACTGCTACTGGACTAACCTGTACTTATTTAACCATGGTTAAAACTATCAAAATAGGTTAATATATTTGCGCTTAATAAAGTGAACAGTTCTTTTTGACATTGAACACTAGTTCTGTGGTTAGATGCATCGAAGTAGTTTAATATATGCTCACTAAATAAAATGAACAATTCTTTTTCACATTTAACACTAGTTCTGTCGTTAGAATAATCGAAATAGTTTAATATATGCTCGCTAAATGAAATGAACAGTTCTTTTTCACATTTAACACTAGTTCTATGGTTAAAACCATCGAAATAGGTAAATATATGTGCGCTAAATAAAATGAACCGTTCACTTTGACATTAAACACTAGTTCTGTGGTTAGATCCATCAAAATAGTTTAATATATCCTCGCTAAATAAAATGAACAGTACTTTTTCACATTTAACACTAGTTCTGTGGTTAGAATCATCGAAATAGTTTAATATATGCTCGCTAAATAAAATAAACACTTTTTTTTCACATTTAACACTAGTTCTGTGGTTAGATCCATCAAAGTAGTTTAATATATGCGCGCTAAATAAAATGAGCCGTTTTTTTTGACATTAAACATTGGCTCTATGCTTAAAACCATTGAAATAGGTTAATATATGTGCGCTAAATAAAATGAACAGTTCTTTTTCACATTTAACACTATTTATGTGGTTAGAATCATCGAAATAGGTTAATATGTGTGCGCTAAATAAAATGAATCGTTCTTTTTGACATTAAACACTAGTTCTGTGGTTAGATCCATCGAAGTAGTTTAATATATGCTCGCTAAATAAAAAGAACAGTTCTTTTTCACATTTAACACTAGTTCTGTGGTTAGAATAATCGAAATAGTTTAATATATGCTCGCTAAATGAAATGAACAGTTCTTTTTCACATTTAACACTAGTTCTATGGTTAAAACCATCGAAATAGGTTAATATATGCGCGCTAAATAAAAACCATTCTTTTTGACATTTAACTCAAGTTCTGTGGTTAAAATCATCGAAATAGGTTGATATTTGTGCGCTAAATAAAAACAGTTGTTTTCGACATTAAACACTAGTTGTGTGTTTAGAATCATCGAAAGAGTTTATTACTTGCTCGCAAAATGAAATGAACAATCTTTTTTTGACATAATTGTGATAAATTATTAAATCAGGTGTTTTCTAACTGATTAATTTCAATTCAAAATGTTAAATAGCTTAGCAACTGTGTATTTTTTCACCAAAACTCTATTTTTAACAAAAATGATCCTTTTTTCGGGTATTTGAGGAATATTACGAGTTAAATCGTGTTTTAAATAAGAAATCGGAAATTGAAATTTTGAAATTTTTACCATTACGGTGGTTTTTAAGAAGTTTGGTTAACGCTTGTCCAATCCAATCCAATCATCGTATACCACCTAAACACGTTAAGTGGAATTCGTTCCTCTCAATTTGATGATTAATGCCAATGATATGTCAAAAGTCAATTGGGAATTGACCTCTTAGTGTTACGAACCTTGATCTTTTTGATAAATTGGACAAGTACACCAAACGACGAATAGTGTAACTAATGCAAGACTAAATAATAAGATAAATCACTAAAATGACCCGTGATTAAGACTTGTTGTCTACGAATTATACAGGGTGATTCTATAAATAGTGTTTTGTTGCCATGTTAACCGGACTTTTCGTTTTAAATTTAATGAAAATCCTACGCTGTTTTGCCTTATTGGTTATTTTAATAAATAATAATGCATCTTCAAGTCACCTACACATGAATCGTAACTACCTACATTAACCAGTCCGTCTATGGCGTCGTCATAGGTGTAGACACCTGAAGGAGTTACTTTTATATTCTTATATGAATTTTTAGAAATTTAGGTCCATTTTTTCACTGGAATAATAATGTATCGTACGCCCTTGACTTTTATCATAAATATAGCATCACTTATGTAAAATATGGTTAGTTATTCATAGCCATTTTTAAGTTGGTGATTGAATTAATAATGTACATACTTACATAATTTGTATTGTATTTAAAATACTAATCTAGAATTTTTGCCTTGAAAAATGAACAAAAATCTACTGACTAGATCAAATCGCTACAACCGTTCATTGGGAAATATCCTACAAAAAAGATACATCAAAAGTTTCTTAAAAAAAGTACGACGAACTTATTAAACATTTTTAACAACTATTTCATAGAAAAATCAATGTAAATATCATCCGGTAGGTTAAGATCCACTGATCGGACCGTGTACGTTCACCCTTATCATCGATAATTATTAAAATTGATTTTTTTTTTAGATTTAACTTATTTTTTTCGGCAGAATAAAAATTCGTGTGATCTTCCACGCCTCGCATAATATGGAGGAGACAAATATTTACATTGGCTCCGGTCTTCTTTTAGACGCAACACAGCCAATAAACAGATAAATATTTGCCGAAAGCGTTAATAAAAATTTAAAAATGTGTTTCGTTCACAAACATAACCAGCCGCTAATATACAAGGAGCAGTGAAAAAGTTCTGAATACAAAAAGATTTTCATTTTTATTGGATCTCCCTGTATATGTAAAAGTATTCCTCCGCTCTTGTGATATTTATATTCCTACTCCTACCGTTACATTTTTTTTTCAATAATTAAGAAATTCTTGAAAAAAATATTAAAGCCTTAAATCTAAAATATCAATTGTTACAACGTTGCATAATTTTCCTCGTAAACCTTAATTGTATTCAGCTCGAGTTCAATTTAATCTATAACCTGACTTTAATTTGATATCCTCGCATATTACCCCAAGGCCCGAGCTCTTTAAGAGTCACTAGGTCAAGTCATCATCGCTGAGGAGGTTCTCGAGAGACGTTGTTCCTTTGTTTCCTTTTCGACGTTGCCGGATTCAATAAAACTCCCAAAGTTCTCTTTACAGTTGAATATTTTTCACAAAAGAATAAAAATTTTAATCTAACCAACCCCTATTTAGATAAACTATTCTTATTGGATAATTTACAGCTTTTCATCTGTTATTCCTAATTTACAGCAAATTCCGATCAATTCCGATCCTTTTGACTCGCTTGGTATTATTTTGGTAAATTTTTGTTTTTTTCATCAAATTCCGTATATTTACGAACTAAAAAGCCGGCAACGTCGCATATAATTTCGCCGGAGCAAGTTCAGAGCGAAACATTCACCTTTGCAACACTCCACAGCCTACTCTGCATCTCATGCGGAAGAAGTGAAGCAAAAGAAAGAGACAGAACGTAACTGCGCCCGGTGACTTACCGTATTGTGAAAGAGCGACAGAACACGAGTAAGAAACCGCAACAAAAGAAGTTCTGATGCAACGTTGCCGTTTTATTTTTAATTAAAATTCATATTTTGTGGTTATGTTCAATGGTTTGGAATTATTTCTCGATTTGAATTTACATTAGTAAATTCCCCTGAATCGATTGATGGTTATTAGAACGTTCTATGGTATAACTAAACCTAATGTAATGACCCATATTTTTAATTCCATTGATGGCAAATGCCGCCCAATGGCGTGCATAGAAATTTTTTATAAATTCTAATATTGTGAAATAATATTTTTCATTCAAATTAATATAGTAGATTAAAATCAACCTGCATAAAAAATTTGCTTATTTAGCCAGACAATCTGAATTCGTTTATCTAACTTCTTATATTTAAATCCAAAATTTAATAAAACCGCGCGCAGTGTTTCCAAACATTGATAATTATATTCAGGAATATCCCGCAATTTAGTTCTAAAGTTGGTACCTACTATAATGTCCTTGTAAAACCAGTAAACAATCCGTTAAATAACATTTTATATTAATAACAATTCACTCACGCCACTTGATCAACTATCCTCACTAAACCAACAAATAGATATTATATTAATAATATTTTTCTACCCTAGATTAACTACACTTTTCTACAACGATGTCCACAGTTGGTGCCAGAGGGAACATATCTCTGTTAACTCTGGTAAAACTGTAATAGTCCCCTTCACTAGGAAAAAAATTGGAGGATCTTCCACCACTTTTCTACAATTTTGAGGTTATTCCATTTGCAGTAAAATATTTGGGGATTATCTTAGATACAAAACTTACATGGAACGCTCACTTGGAAAAAGTTATCCATAAGTCAGACTATCCTTGTGGACATGTCACAGGATCTGTGGAAAATTTTGGGGCTTGGGAACCAAACAAATCCATTGGATATATGTGATGATTGCTAGACCAATTATCACATGCTCGATGGTCAAAAGCTTTACAGCGAACGGCCCAAGCAAATCTCTCTGGTATACAGAGACAGGCTTGTCTGGCAATTAATGGTGTCATCAGTACCACAAGTCAGCAGTCATGTAAAGCCTTCGAGACCTACCTCCTCTCCATATATTTCTGGAAACGGAGGCTAGATCAATAAAAATTTTCACGAACATCCAAACAGCTTTGAAAGCACTTAGCGAAATTGGTATTAGACTGCCAAAAAGGACTCTCCTCAATAGGAGAACTCAATAGAGTATCGCTGGTCTGGACCCCTGGATTGCAATGAGAAGGCGGACTCTCTTGCAAGGGAGGGTGCCGGACGCGTTTTTATCGGACCAGAACCTACAATTGGCATCGCAATAATATATCAGGATTGGTTCATTCAAAGGCTTTTATACATCCTTCGAAGGATGTCTCCAAACAAATGTTAGACTATAGCAGGCATGACCTACGTTGTCCAACAGGCCACTGTCATCTGAATCATCATATGCTAAGAGTTGGACTGTCGGAGGATCCGACTTGTCGTTTTTGTCTTTTTTTGGGTACCAAATGTGGAACCAAATACCCGAAGCCATTTGCGACCACTACACAGTGTAGGACTCGCCTTACAGCCCTTCCCACTAAACAGTCCACCTTTCCTTCCGCACCTCGCACCTGTAACCACCTATTAGGCATGACATCAGATGCAGGCCGGGTATTCGACGGTCGAATCCTTTGGTGCTCTCGTTCTTCTTCCCCTTTATTCCTCATGACTTCGGTGATGAAACTCTCCCCAACATTACAATTCCTTATTGACTCAGTCATCCAGCCTATAATATTGTCGAGGGATGGACGGTGACCGACATTCCCCCAAAAACTTTTTCTGTGGTCATCCCATCTGGCGCATTTGAAAACTGTTTGCTCCACGTCTGACTCCCCACAATAGATGTAGTTATCATCGGGTGTCTTCCCGATCTTGTGCGTGTAGTTCCTGAAACTACCGTTCCCGCAGAGAAATTGGGTCATGAATTAGCCGCTCCTCCGAAATCCACACTTATTCCATCTTACCACATCCAGAATTATCCGCTTCTTCCATTGGCCCGTAGAGGTCCAAAGTTACCACCAGCTTTGCCACTCCACCAATGTCCTGCGTTTCTCGGTGTTTCTTATGTCATTATTAACTACCGGATGTAGTTTCATTCGTGCCCTCTCCTCAATTATGATGTTTATTGGTGGGGTGCCTACCATTACCAGTGCTGCCTCCAAGGAGGTAGAGATAGTCTTGTACGCACAAATGATTCTGATAACGAAGGTTCTTTGCGTCGACAACAACCTACTTCTATATTTCTTTATCCGGATCACCTGCCTCCACATTGGTGCCGCATACAGCAACACGGATGACACAACACCATATAATGCCCTTCTCATCCAGTAGCCCGGGCGCCTGATGTTAGACATTATCTTGCTCAGTGCAGAGAGTTGCTTTTTTGCTTTTTTGCAAGTTTTCTTCACATGTTCACCGAAACTCATCTTATCATCCAGCCACACTCCTAGGTAATTAACCTCTTTGCTAGGTGGGATCTCCAGGTTACCCACCTTGAACATTATATTCTCCCTCTTTCTGGGACCCTTCACAATAATTGCTTCGAGTTCTAGGAGGTTTCTCTTAATCCAGTATTGTATCTCACAATGGACTCATTTACCCTGTGCAATCTGAATAGGTATGAGCCACAATAGACTCTTGCGAGTTGCAGTGGAGCGCCTTATAGACCCACTCACCACAAACGTACCTAACCTACCTACAACACAATTCACTAAACTACACTCATTCAACCAACAAATAGATATTATATTAATAATATTTCTGTACAACACAATTCACTAAACTACACTCATTCAACCAACAAATAGATATTATATTAATAATATTTATGTACAACACAATTCACTAAACTACACTCATTCAACCAACGAATAGATATTATATTAATAATATTTCTGTACAACACAATTCACTAAACTACACTCATTCAACCAACGAATAGATATTATATTAATAATATTTCTGTACAACACAATTCACTAAACTACACTCATTCAACCAACAAATAGATATTATATTAATAATATTTCTGTACAACACAATTCACTAAACTACACTCATTCAACCAACGAATAGATATTATATTAATAATATTTCTGTACAACACAATTCACTAAACTACACTCATTCAACCAACGAATAGATATTATATTAATAATATTTCTGTACAACACAATTCACTAAACTACACTCATTCAACCAACGAATAGATATTATATTAATAATATTTCTGTACAACACAATTCACGCACATCCCTTGATGAAGTTCCGTGAAGACGTTAAATTTTTTTTTGACACAGAGGACCGCATTAATAAGTGACCGGTTACTTCGTTATATTATGCCAAATAATGGAGTTGGATTATTCGATTCCCATTGAACAGTTGCTACGTTGCCAGCTATTCAAAATTTCTTTGAATATGGTAACATACATAAAGTGGTTTTAGTTAATCTTTCTTTTTCCAACAATTTTAAGCGACTGCTCACTATTAAATTTTTTAAAAATATTTCCAAACTAGCTTTCTAAGAACATCACAAACTAACAGTTTACTGAAGTAAGGAGAACATTTGTATAGTGAGCCTGGTAATTTATTTACAGTTTTATTTTAATGTCATCACACTGACTTTAGAACAACTATATACGCGTTGTCTTTTGTTCCAGTATTCGTTTTTTTTTTTGGTGTTTTCAATGATCTTTTTTCATTTTTCCATATATTTAATGTCAAAGAATTCTGTTTCTAATATTTTACTTTTTCGTAGCTGACCGCATCGATTAAACAGGCAAATAGACGACCAACCAGTCGCGCTAGCGTCATATGTTGCTCGTAATTTCCGTTTAATTAAAATTTTAGCTTTTTTTTTTGTAAAAGCGTTTTTATTACAGCCACACACTAACGATAATTATCAGAGATAAGCTCGTGTGTTGTTTTTTTTTTCTAGGTAGATAAATTGAACTTAACAAGCGGAAATTATGTAATAACAAAATGAGAACATTGATATGCATTTCCACTAACTGAATGTGTTGTTGTTGGTCGACATGGTTTTACAACGATCAATTTTGAATAAATTATATGGGCGGTCGACCGCAGATATTCGCGAAAATGTCATAACTGATTTTTGTGATATTTTTAACGCTTATCACTGAAAAAGTTTCAAAAAAACAGTAAAGAAGAATGGCGAAAGTATGCATATAAAATTTTTGAAACAAAGCCAGAATCAAGATGGAAAGGGGAGAATATAATAAATAAGTTATAACGATAGAATATTATATCGTTATGTCTGACAAGCATTTAATTAACAATAATAATATGAGGCAAATTGACAGTTGACAATTGCCTTACGGTGGAGGGTGAACTGGAAGTGACTAATAAAACGACGACCAAAGATTAACATTTAAGAAATAGGAAAAAATATTTTTAAAAAGGAGGATTATGACAATTTTTGACCATTTTTCAAAATTTTTACAATTATTGACCATTTTTTAAAAAATTTGACAATTTTTTCAAATTTTTTCAAATTTTAACAATTATTGACCATTTTTGACAATTTTGACAATTTTTGACAATTTTTGACAATTTTTGACAATTTTTGACAATTTTTGACCATTTTTGATAGGTTCTGACAATTATTGACCATTTTTGACAATTTTTCAAAAAATTTGACAATTATTGTACATTTTTCGAAATATTCAACAATTTTTGACCATTTTTGACAGTTTTTGGTAATTATTGACCATTTTTGACAATTTTTCAAAAATGTAGACAATTATTGTACATTTTTCAAAATATTTAACAATTTTTGACCATTTTTCAAAATTTTTACAATTATTGACTATTTTTGACAGGTTCTGACAATTATTGACCATTTTTGACAATTTTCACCAATTATTGACCATTTTTGACAGTTTTTTATAATTTTTGACCATTTTTCAAAATTTTAACAATTTATTTACCAATTTTGACAATTTTCCAAAATTTTAACAATTATTGTCCATTTTTGACAATTCTTCAGAAATTTTGACAATCATTTTTTATTTCTTTGTTTTTAAGTGTCCCTTTAAAGAGACTCTATGCTAATTGAACACATAAAATAGTTATTTATGATACAAGTGATACTTTTACGCACGAGTTGCGAAAATGAAAGCACGAGCGTATAGCGAGTGCCTTTTTTCGCAACGGGTGCGCAAAACTACTTCGCGCATGAGTATCATACAATGTTTTATCTACGACCACATTTAAAATATTTTTCAAATTTTGATTGATAAAACACTGATTGTTGAGCTAAATAAACATGGGAGAAAAATATGATTGCACTCCTCTTGAAATTTCGAAAATTTTGACAATTTTTCAAAAACTTTGACAATTTTCAACAACTAGTGACCATTTTGACAGTTTTTTATAATTATTGACCATTTTTACAAAATGATGACAATTTTTGACCATTTTTAAAATCTTTTACAATTATTGACCATTTTTTCAAAAATTTGACAATTTTTGACCATTTTTTCAAATTTTAACAATTATTGACCATTTTTGACAATTATTGACCAGTTTTGACAATCATTGATCATTTTTGACACCATTTTTGACCATTTTTGACAGGTTCTGACAATTATTGACCATTTTTGACAATTTTTAAAAAATTTTGACAATTATTGTACATTTTTCGAAATATTCAACAATTTTTGACCATTTTTGACAGTTTCTGATAATTATTGACAATTTTTCAAGAATGTAGATAATTATTGTACATTTTTCAAAATATTTAACAATTTTTGACCATTTTTCAAAATTTTTACAATTATTGACTATTTTGACAGGTTCTGACAATTATTGACCATTTTTGACAATTTTTCATAATTTTTTACCATTTTTACAAAATGATGACAATTTTTGACCATTTTTCAAAATTTTAACAATTATTTACCATTTTTGACAATTTTCCAAAATTTTAACAATTATTGACCATTTTTGACAATTCTTCAGAAATTTTGACAATCATTTTTTATTTCTTTGTTTTTAAGTGTCCCTTTAAAGAGACTATGCTAATTGAACACATAAAATAGTTATTTATGATACAAGTGATACTTTTACGCACGAGTTGCGAGTGCCTTTTTTCGCAACGAGTGCGCAAAAGTAATTCGCGCATGAGTATCATACAATGTTTTATCTACGACCACATTAAAAATATTTTTCAAATTTTGATTGATAAAACACTGATTGTTGAGCTAAATAAACATGGGAGAAAAATATGATTGCACTCCTCTTGAAATTTCGAAAATTTTCCAAAAGTTTTGACTATTTTTCAAAAACTTTGACAATTTTCAACAACTATTGACCATTTTGACAGTTTTTTATAATTATTGACCATTTTTTCAGAATTTTAACAATTTTTGACCATTTTTTAAAACATTTAACAATTTTTGTCAGTTTTTGACCATTTTTGACAGGTTCTGACAATTATTAACCATTTTTGACAATTTTTGACCATTTTTTCAAAAATTTGACAATTTTTGACCATTTTTTCAAATTTTAACAATTATTGACAATTATTGACCAGTTTTGACAATTATTGATCACTTTTGACAATTTTTCAAAAATTATGACCATTTTAGACCATTTTTCCAAATTTTAACAATTATTGACCATTTTTGACAGGTTCTGACAATTATTGTCCATTTTTGACAATTTTTCAAAAATTTTGACAATTATTGTACATTTTTCGAAATATTCAACAATTTTTGACCATTTTTGACAGCTTCTGATAATTATCGACAATTTTTCAAAAATGTAGACAATTATTGTACATTTTTCAAAATATTTAACAATTTTTGACCATTTTTCAAAATTTTTACAATTAATGACTATTTTTGACAAGTTCTGACAATTATTGACCATTTTTGACAATTTTCACCAATTATTGACTATTTTTGACAGTTTTTTATAATTTTTGACCATTTTTACAAAATGATGACAATTTTTGACCATTTTTCAAAATTTTAACAAATATTTACCATTTTTGACAATTTCCCAAAATTTTAACAATTATTGACCATTTTTGACAATTCTTCAGAAATTTTGACAATCATTTTTTATTTCTTTGTTTTTAAGTGTCCCTTTAAAGAGACTTTATGCTAATTGAACACATAAAATAGTTATTTATGATACAAGTGTGTGTAGTGATACTTTTGCGCACGAATTGCGAAAATGAAAGCACGAGCGTATAGCGATTGCCTTTTTTCGCAACGAGTGCGCAAAATTACTTCGCGCATGAGTATCATACAATGTTTTATCTACGACCACATTAAAAATATATTTCAAATTTTGATTGATAAAACACTGATTGTTGAGCTAAATAAACATGGGAGAATAATCTGATTGCACTCCTCTTGAAATTTCGAAAATTTTGACAATTTTTCAAAAGTTTTGACCATTTTTCAAAAACTTTGACAATTTTCAACAACTATTGACCATTTTGACAGTTTTTTATAATTATTGACCATTTTTTCAGAATTTTAACAATTATTGACCATTTTTTAAAATATTTAACAATTTTTGTCAGTTTTTGTCAGAACTGAAACGGAAATCACCGAGAGAGTGTCGAAGGGCTGTAAAGGAGAACAGAGTTTAGTGAATCGATGTGAATGAATGTTCTGCGTTAATTGTTAATTTAAAACACTTCAAAGAATCCATTGTCGTTGGAAAAAATTGTTAAAGTTAATTTTTTAACAAGTTTGTTAATTAACAACATTTTCTCAAACTTTCTTCTTTATTGTAAACAAAAAAAAATGTTTAAATAATTGTAAAAATGTTTCTTTCGTGTAGCCTTTTCTATACAGAGTGATTCATTAGTGCGATAAACTCCAATATCTTTAAATCCTCAAAGATATTCAACCGATTCTAGCCAATCCAAAGACCCATATTTTTAAATTAGTCGCATTTTCACCGCGTGTTCCAGAACGCCGTGCCATATCAAAGGTACATTTTTTTAAATGAGACACCCTGTATAGCATTTCGAATTTGACTTCACAATTGCAATAACATATGGTTGTAATAGTTTATACAGTGTATTTAAAAAGTTCTGACCACTAGTTCCTGAAAATAGTATGAAGTTCAACTTTAAACTGGACAATTTGAAATTAATCTGCTACTAGCTACTAGCCATAAGTCTGTGATGGTCTTCTAGTATCATAATTCAATAGATCTGTTTTCATATGTAAGAAACCGTATACAGGGCGAGCCCAAACTCGAATACATCGGTTTCACAATTTTTTTTACTTGGATCACCCTGAACTTATCTTATATCGGTTTACTATACTTTCAATTTGATCAAGGAGTAGTATATCTATTTTTCACAATTTTCAACTTGGACTTTGTGAAACACCCTGTATATTATTTATATCCATCCTCCATCTTTATACGACCGTCATTTGATGCTTTTTATTGTTGTTCTAATAAAACTTGTGTTCGTCTGAAGCAGGGGAGTCGAACAAAAAAAAAAATTAAAAATAAAAGAAAAGGAGAGAACCTCTAACAAAGCCGCTCCGTGTTTATCGTCGCTTTTCGTCGGACCGACTCTCTTTGTTTCGTCGAGTGGCCGAGTTGTGTTGAAAATTTTCTGCGGTCTCGAGAGAGAGATTTTTCAGAACTTTTTCTTTCCAGTCAGGATTAAAAAATGTTCTCCGAGAGATTTTTTTTCTATTGCAGGTTTTAAATAAGAAAAGAAGAACGCTAAGTTGATTGGCTTTTAATAACAAATGGTATTTGAATGGAGTGAGATTATTGGAATTGCCTTTTTCTTGCTTAACAATTGAACAATATTAATTCTATTCAGACCCTTTATCCCCCTGCGTTACACGCTCTCTAAAAAATCCGGTCGTATTTCGCGGTTCTAAATTTTTAATCCAATTAAGATCCCCCGGAAAAAATGTGTTTAATCTATGACATTCGGTTCTATCGATTTTCCCTTACGAATTGTCGGGGGTATACCGCAAAAAGTCGGATACTCCACATATTCCCTATGGATTTATCAAAATACAATTACGGCTTTAAAAGTTGACACGTTAATTTGGGCATATGAACCTGAATCGCTTAAAACGATATCCTCCGAGGGAGAAGGTCCTTATTTTGTTGCCAAAACTCGCGTTGAAAAAGGATAACGCTTTTCGATAAAAGAGAAAATTTAAAAATTGAATAGATTAAGCTTTTACTTGATGAAGATCCATACTAATGATGAAATAAAACAATTTAATTTATTAATTATTATATTTTAACCGAGGGGTTGGCCACTGAGGTAATTTTAGCACAAGGGCTAGGTAATTTAGTGGTAATCCAAAGGAAATTTTGGGTAATACAAAGGAAGTTTTGGGTAGTCCGAAGGAAGTTTTGGGTAATCCAAGGAAGTTTTGAGTAATCCAAGGTAATTTGGGTAATCCAAGGGAAGTTTTGGGTAGTCTAAAGGAAGTTTTGGGTAGTCCAAAGGAAGTTTTGGGTAATCCAAAAGAAGTTTTGGGTAGTCCAAAGGAAGTTTTGAGTGATCCAAGGAAGTTTTGTCTAATCCAAAGGAAGTTTTGGGTAGTCCAAAGGAAGTTTTGGGTAATCCAAAGGAAGTTTTGGGTAATCCAAGGTAATTTGGGTAATCCCATGGAAGTTTTGGATAATCCAAGGTAATTTGGGTAATCCAAAGGAAGTTTTGGGTAGTCCAAAGGAAATTTTGGGTAATCCAAAGTAGTCTGGATAGTCCAAAGGAAGTTTTGGGTAGTCCAAAGGAAGTTTTGGGTAATACAAAGGAAGTTTTGGGTAATACAAGGGAAGTTTTGGGTAGTCCGAAGGAAGTTTTGGGTCATCCAAGGAAGTTTTGAGTAATCCAAGCTAATTTGGGTAATGCAAAGGAAGTTTTGGGTAGTCCAAAGGAAATTTTGGGTAATCCAAAGTAGTCTGGATAGTCCAAAGGAAGTTTTGGGTAGTCCAAAGGAAGTTTTGGGTAATCCAAAGGAAATTTTGGGTAATCCAAAGTAGTTTGGGTAATCCCATGGAAGTTTTGGATAATCCAAGGTAATTTGGGTAATCCAAAGGAAGTTTTGGGTAGTCCAAAGGAAATTTTAGGTAATCCAAAGTAGTCTGGATAGTCCAAAGGAAGTTTTGGGTAGTCCAAAGGAAGTTTTGGGTAATACAAAGGAAGTTTTGGGTAATACAAGGGAAGTTTTGGGTAGTCCGAAGGAAGTTTTGGGTCATCCAAGGAAGTTTTGAGTAATCCAAGCTAATTTGGGTAATCCAAAGGAAGTTTTGGGTAGTCCAAAGGAAATTTTGGGTAATCCAAGGTAATTTGGGTAGTCCAAAGGACGTTTTTGGGTAGTCCAAAGGAAGTTTTGGGTAATCCAAGAAAGTTTTGGGTAATCCAAGGTAATTTGGGTAATCCCATGGAAGTTTTGGGTAATCCAAAGGAAGTTTTGGGTAATCCAAAGGAAGTTTTGGGTAGTCCAAAGGACATTTTAGGTAATCCAAAGTAGTCTGGATAGTCCAAAGGAAGTTTTGGGTAGTCCAAAGGAAGTTTTGGGTAATACAAAGGAAGTTTTGGGTAATACAAGGGAAGTTTTGGGTAATACAAGGGAAGTTTTGGGTAGTCCGAAGGAAGTTTTGAGTAATCCAAGCTAATTTGGGTAATCCAAAGGAAGTTTTGGGTAGTCCAAAGGAAATTTTGGGTAATCCAAAGTAGTCTGGATAGTCCAAAGGAAGTTTTGGGTAATACAAAGGAAGTTTTGGGTAATCCAAGGAAGTTTTGAGTAATCCAAGGTAATTTGGGTGATCCAAGGGAAGTTTTGGGTAATACAAAGGAAGTTTTGGGTAGTCCGAAGGAAGTTTTGGGTAATCCAAGGAAGTTTTGAGTAATCCAAGGTAATTTGGGTAGTCCAAAGGACGTTTTTGGGTAGTCCAAAGGACGTTTTTGGGTAGTCCTAAGGAAGTTTTGGGTAATCCAAAGGAAATTTTGGGTAATCCAAAGGAAGTTTTGGGTAGTCCAAAGGAAATTTTGGGTAATCCAAAGTAGTCTGGATAGTCCAAAGGAAGTTTTGGGTAGTCCAAAGGAAGTTTTGGGTAATACAAAGAAAGTTTTGGGTAATACAAGGGAAGTTTTGGGTAGTCCGAAGGAAGTTTTGGGTCATCCAAGGAAGTTTTGAGTAATCCAAGCTAATTTGGGTAATGCAAAGGAAGTTTTGGGTAGTCCAAAGGAAATTTTGGGTAATCCAAAGTAGTCTGGATAGTCCAAAGGAAGTTTTGGGTAGTCCAAAGGAAGTTTTGGGTAATCCAAAGGAAATTTTGGGTAATCCAAAGTAGTTTGGGTAATCCCATGGAAGTTTTGGATAATCCAAGGTAATTTGGGTAATCCAAAGGAAGTTTTGGGTAGTCCAAAGGAAATTTTAGGTAATCCAAAGTAGTCTGGATAGTCCAAAGGAAGTTTTGGGTAGTCCAAAGGAAGTTTTGGGTAATACAAAGGAAGTTTTGGGTAATACAAGGGAAGTTTTGGGTAGTCCGAAGGAAGTTTTGGGTCATCCAAGGAAGTTTTGAGTAATCCAAGCTAATTTGGGTAATCCAAAGGAAGTTTTGGGTAGTCCAAAGGAAATTTTGGGTAATCCAAGGTAATTTGGGTAGTCCAAAGGACGTTTTTGGGTAGTCCAAAGGAAGTTTTGGGTAATCCAAGAAAGTTTTGGGTAATCCAAGGTAATTTGGGTAATCCCATGGAAGTTTTGGGTAATCCAAAGGAAGTTTTGGGTAATCCAAAGGAAGTTTTGGGTAGTCCAAAGGACATTTTAGGTAATCCAAAGTAGTCTGGATAGTCCAAAGGAAGTTTTGGGTAGTCCAAAGGAAGTTTTGGGTAATACAAAGGAAGTTTTGGGTAATACAAGGGAAGTTTTGGGTAATACAAGGGAAGTTTTGGGTAGTCCGAAGGAAGTTTTGTGTAATCCAAGCTAATTTGGGTAATCCAAAGGAAGTTTTGGGTAGTCCAAAGGAAATTTTGGGTAATCCAAAGTAGTCTGGATAGTCCAAAGGAAGTTTTGGGTAATACAAAGGAAGTTTTGGGTAATCCAAGGAAGTTTTGAGTAATCCAAGGTAATTTGGGTGATCCAAGGGAAGTTTTGGGTAATACAAAGGAAGTTTTGGGTAGTCCGAAGGAAGTTTTGGGTAATCCAAGGAAGTTTTGAGTAATCCAAGGTAATTTGGGTAGTCCAAAGGACGTTTTTGGGTAGTCCAAAGGACGTTTTTGGGTAGTCCTAAGGAAGTTTTGGGTAATCCAAAGGAAATTTTGGGTAATCCAAAGGAAGTTTTGGGTAGTCCAAAGGAAATTTTGGGTAATCCAAAGTAGTCTGGATAGTCCAAAGGAAGTTTTGGGTAGTCCAAAGGAAGTTTTGGGTAATACAAAGAAAGTTTTGGGTAATACAAGGGAAGTTTTGGGTAGTCCGAAGGAAGTTTTGGGTCATCCAAGGAAGTTTTGAGTAATCCAAGCTAATTTGGGTAATCCATAGGAAGTTTTGGGTAGTCCAAAGGAAATTTTGGGTAATCCAAAGTAGTCTGGATAGTCCAAAGGAAGTTTTGGGTAATACAAAGGAAGTTTTGGGTAATACAAGGGAAGTTTTGGGAAGTCCGAAGAAAGTTTTGGGTCATCCAAGGAAGTTTTGAGTAATCCAAGGTAATTTGGGTAGCCCAAAGGATGTTTTTGGGTAGTCCAAAGGAAGTTTTGGGTAATCCAAGAAGGTTTTGGGTAATCCAAAGTAATTTGGGTAATCCAAAGGAAGTTTTGGGTAGTCCAAAGGAAGTTTTGAGTAATCCAAAGAAGTTTTGTATAGTCCAAAGGAAGTTTTGGGTAGCCCAAAGGAAGATTTGGGTGAAACAAGGTAATTTGGGTAGTCCAAAGGACGTTTTGGGTAGTCCAAAGGCAGTTTTGGGTAGTCCAAAGAAAGTTTTGGGTAGTCCAAGGGAAGTATTCTTGAATCAGTCTAAGATAATCTCCAATTTTTGAAATTAGTGGAAGTCATTGACGAACTTGTATCTTTTTACAATAATTTATATTTGGAGTCGACCCATCGTAAAATCGTGCTTTTTTCATAATCTAGGAACTGTCGTGATTAGATTTCTGTTTAAAGTTAGTATGAAATAAAAAAATATATATTTCAAAGGTCGGTGTTTGCGAATTGCATTTTTATCTAGTACATTTAAATTGTCATTCAATATTCTGCAGGTAATTCCAGTTGCATTATAAAATATTAATAATAATACCATTCAAGTGGACATGTAAGTTGTTTCATTAGTTAGGCGTCTACCTATTATTCAAAACACGATTTAAATAAAAGCTAAATATGCACTAATATAAAAACAGAGAAATGCAACTTTGCCAACAAAAAAATTTGCCTGGCTGGTTTTGTCTTAGGTAATCCGAGGTAGTATTAGGTAATCTTAGGTAATTTTAGGTAATCTGAGGTAGTATTAGGTAATCTGGGGTAATATCAGGTAATCTAAGGTAGTATTAGGTAATCTTAAGTAATCTGGGGTAGTATTAGGTAATCTCGGGTAATCTTAGGTAATCTCGGGTAATCTTAGGTAATCTGAGGTAGTATTAAGTAATCTGATGTAGTAATAGGTAATCTTAAGTAATTTTAGGTAATCTGAGGTAATATTAGGTAATCTGGGGTAATTTTAGGTAATCTGAGGTAGAATTAAGTAATCTGGGGTAATCTTAGGTAATCTGATGTAGTATTAAGTAATCTCAGGTAACTTTAAGTAATCTGAGGTAGAATTAGGTAATCTTAAGTAATCTGGGGGTAATATTAGGTAATCTCAGGTAATTTCAGGTAATCTGAGGTAGTATTAGGTAATCTTAAGTAATCCGAGGTAGTTTTAGATAATCTCAGGTAATTTTAGGTAATCTGAGGTAATTTTTAGGTAATTTCCATTGAAGGTAATTTTCGTACACTATATAATTACTAGTGATTTGAACCTATCTATGTTCAACTGAAACTCGTTTGATAAAGTTACTGTGTTATCGAAACGCGCCACAAGCTTAATTTGAACATAGGTTCAAAAATGAAGATTTAAACAAATTAAATTGTTTTATTTCATCGTGAGAGGAAATTTAATTTCAATTAAAATAAATAAAGTGGGGGACTATGTTTATCTTATCTTACAGAGGAACTTTACAACGTCTTATGTACCTACCACACACAGTTTCTTTGTTCTTTTTATATTTATTTTTTGTCGAAATGGCGTTACCCTTTCATTTGTAATCGCCCGACCACCTCTGCAACCATGTTATATTACGGATAAATCGACGTAAAGGAGCTTAGCTACCATGGCAATGGGAAAATTATGTATTTACATACGAAGGTTGGATTCAATCGGTGGGTGTTTAGTACACTCGGAACTAACTAATTTCAAATTTCGTATTTTTAATTATTTATTTATAACTTGACAACGTCGCACTTGATTAGATTTTAAATATAAAACTAACTTCGATCCCTCTCGGTTGTCTTAGATCGAGAAATATCCGATAAGTGATTGATGGTGCCGTTTCTTGTGTCATAGTTGTTATTAATGACTTTGACCTCGTCCGAATTCCATCATACAGGATAGTCGATATTGTTTTAGGATTAAATGGATTAAAAAAAGTGTTTTCGACGTGCCTAACCCACCATTTAACGACGTTCCATCAGATTTTGACGGGTATCATTTTACGCAGAACGATTTAACTTCCTACATAAAAAAGAAGAATCGTTTTAAAATTAATCGATTCAGATATAATCATTCGATATTTATTAACAATTTGACGAATTTCTATACAACTGTCACTTGTCAATTGTATAGGAACTGACGGACGTTTATAATTATACTCTTCTCTGATCCATTTATCTTCTGATTTTTTATATTACATCGAAATTAAGTAGACGATTGAAAAAAATGTCTATTAACAATGCTAGTGGTCATTCTAGCAGTGATGAGATATCTACTGAATTATCAGTAGATCTACTGATTTCAGGTTCTATCTACTGATCTACTGATTTATACATGCAATCTACTGATTCAACCATAGTTCATTCATTGATAGTTATATTTTTACTATAGATTATTATCGATTATTTTCGAAATTTTTACAATCGGTAACATCTTTGTACGATTTTTGTCAAAAATTTTGGTAAAAAATGGTCAATCATTGTCAAAAATTGTCGAAAACTATCAAAAATAGTCAAAAATTTTGAAAAATGGTCTATAATTGTCAAAAATGGTCCATCATTGTAAAAATTGACCAATAATTGTAAAAAACTATCAAAATTGGTCAATATTCTTGAAAAATTGTTAAAAATTGTCAATTATTGTCAAAAACTGTCAAAAATGGACAATTATTGTCAAAAAACGTTCAAAAATGGTCAATAATTGTCAAAAACTATCAAAAATTGTCAAAATTTTGAAAAATGGTTAATAATTACCAAATATGTTAAAATTTTTGAAAAATTGTCAAAATTTTTGAAATATGGTTAAAATTTTTGAAAAATTGTCAATAATTGTCAAAGGCTGTCAATAATTGTCAAAACCTATCAAAAATTGTCAATAATTGTCAAAACCTATCAAAAATTGTCAAAATGATCAAAAATTGAAAATATTTTGAAAAATGGTCAAAAATTGTTAAACATATTAAAAAATGGTCAATAATTGTCAAATTTTTTGAAAAATTCTCAAAAAAGGTCAATAATTGTCAAAACCTGTCAAAAATGGTCAATAATTGTTAAAATTTTGAAAAATGGTCAATAATTGTCAAAATTTTGAAAAAATAGTCGAAATTCTTGAAAAACTGTCAATAATTATCAGAACCTGTCAAAAATGGTCAAAAAATTTCAAAAACTGTCAAGAATGGTCAATAATTGTTAAATATTTTAAAAAATGGTCAAAAATAGTCAATAATTGTTAAAATTCTGAAAAATGGTCAAAAATTGTTAAATATTCTGAAAAAATGGTCAATAATTATAAAAAACTGTTAAAAATGGTCCCAGAACAGTGCAACATGTGGGAAAATAGACAGTGGCGGCGGAAAAATTATATAAGTAAAAGTACAAATTGAGAGAATTAAAAAAAACTTTGATATTGTTGTTGTTTTAAGTGATTATTTCTAATGAATATCTGTATATTAATCAACATTTTTTTCATCTGTCAATATCCTAACAGATACTGAAGGTCTGTTCCAACGCTCTCTTGGAAAAACTTATCCATAAGGCTAGACTATCCTTGTGAACATGTCGCAGGATCTGTGGAAATTCTTGGGGCTTGGGACTCAAACAAATTCATTGCATATAAAGAGGTCTCACCACAAACCTAACCTAACTCTGTTCCAACCGCAATCAGAAACTGTCAGAACCGATCAGAGAATAACTGGTCATAGCAAACAATGAGTTTACTTTCGCGTAATTCCTATCACTGATTGCAATGGACGACTATTATCTGATCGTTTCTGATTTCGGTGGAACAGACCTTAAAAGATTTAATCTAAAGCACCAGCGCATTCGCCAGAATTTGAAATATTTGAAAAATTTGGCGAGTGCGACAGGGAATTTTTTTCGCTAAAAATTAATATTTTTCAAATTTATGCATTTTAGGAATATTATTAACCGTACAAATATATTCATGAACAATATATATCTGAAAACATTGTCAGATACTCACAATTTTTTAAAATGAAAATGTTTTTTTTTGACATCTACATCTAGTCATTAATAGATAGATAGATAGATAGTTTATTGTGCATAAGATAAATCTTCTCACAAGGGTTCGGTACAAAAAATTTGACCATTTTTCAAAAATTTTGACAATTTTTCCAAATTTTTGGCAATTATTAACCATTTTTTCAAAATTTTTACAGTTTTTGACAATTTTTGACGATTTTTCCAAATTCTTGACAATTTTTGACCATATTTAAAAATTTTTGGCAATTTTTCGGAAATTTTAACAATTATTTACCATTTTTGACAGTTTTTGGCGAAGTTTGACAATTATTGACCGTCTTTGACAATTATTGACCATTTTTCAAAATTTTAAACAATTATTGATCCTTTTGGACCATTTTTTACAATTTTTGACGAATTTTGATTGGTTTTTTCAAAAATTTTAAACACTTTTTAGACCAATTTTCCAAATTTTAACAATTATTGACAGTTTTTGACAATTTTTGAGCATTTTTGACAGGTTCTGACAATTATTGACAATTTTTAATAATTACTGACCATTTTTGACAGCTTTTTATAATTATTGACCATTTTTTTCAAAATTTTGACAATTTTTCACCATTTTTGACAATTTTTCGAAAAATTTGGCCATTTTTCAAAAATTTTGACAATTATTGACAATTATTGACCATTTTTCCAAATTTTTGACAATTTTTGGAAATATTTGGCAATTATTAACCATTTTTTCAAAAATTTTACAGTTTTTGACAATTTTTGACGATTTTTCCAAATTCTTGACAATTTTTGACCATATTTAAAAATTTTTGACAATTTTCGGAAATTTTAACAATTATTTACCATTTTTGACAGTTTTTTGCGAATTTTGACAATTATTGACCGTCTTTGGCAATTTTTGACCATTTTTCAAAATTTCAAAAAATTATCGATCCTTTTGGATCATTTTTGACAATTTTTGACGAACTTTGATTGGTTTTGACAATTTTTCAAAAATTTTAAATACTTTTTAGACCATTTTTCCAAATTTTAACAATTATTGACCATTTTTGACAATTTTTGAGCATTTTTGACAGGTTCTGAACAATTATTGACCATTTTTGACAATTTTTAATAATTAGTGACCATTTTTGACAGCTTTTTATAATTATTGACCATTTTTTCAAAATTTTTTCAAAAATTTTACAGTTTTTGGCAATTTTTGACGATTTTTCCAAATTTTTGACAATTTTTGGAAATATTTGGCAGTTATTAACCATTTTTTCAAAATTTTTACAGGTTTTGACAATATTTGACGATTTTTCCAAATTCTTGACAATTTTTGACCATATTTAAAAATGTTTGACAATTTTTCGAAAATTTTAACAATTATTGACCATTTTGACAGTTTTTGACGAATTTTGACAATTATTGACCGTCTTTGACAATTATTGACCATTTTTTTAATTTTTAAAAAATTTTAACATATTTGGCAATTTTTGACCATTTTTCAAAATTTTAAACAATTATTGATCCTTTTGAAAATTTTTGACAGAAAACTTTTGAAAATATTTGGCAATTATTGTATATGTCGTGCAATAAGAAGCAAGCTTCAATAATTGAATTGTATAAATTGATTCGCGATTCCCAACTATATATTTTGGAACGACACATTATATCCATTATTGCTCCAATGGCCCGATTAGCTTTTATTTTAGTCTAGTCATTAATAAGAAATCTAGTTTACTTTAATTATAAAGGTACGACTCAAATTATCTAAAGAAAAATATCTTGCTTCAGAAATTTCCAACATCACCATATTATTTTGTGTACATTTTTGCAATTTACGAAGTTTTTGCTTTGAGACATTTCATAAATTGGGTCATTACATAGCATCTCCTTCATTTTGCAATGTTTTTACAGTCTTCAAGAATTCGTTGAACTTCTATCATACTTTTCTTGATTGAGTTATTGAACTCTGAAGGTTTTTCCTCTTGTTTTTTTGTTCCACCGTACGCGTTTTTCAATTTACAATAATGATTTCTCTATAATATGATTATTTTCCAGTAAAGTGTCTTAATATAATTTGAAAAGTGCTAGACTGAACTTTATTCTGTGTCTAAATAGTATATAAATCAAGTATTTTCTCCACTCTGAAAACCATAGTCATCCGCGAACTGTAAAAATTTGCCTTTTGACCCCCCCGACTCGTATAAATTCATTACCTTTTTGATTAATGACTCCAGCAAATCTTCTCTTCTTTAAACGCTGGAGGGGTGCGACCAGATAGGAAGTACAGGAATGGATGGAGGAGGAAATGGAGAGAAGGTGGGAGGAGTATGAGAGCGCGCTAAAAGGAGCGATTGGGATTAGGAGAGATTGGATGGACCGGTAATTCGGGGAGGTGAACTACTTCTTCGCACAGGTGTTCACTGGACAGGAGGGTACCCCCATAAGATTGGGAAAAGAGAGATGATGTGGGGCATGTGTTTAGATGCTGGAAGAACGAGGAAGTGCTGAAGGAGTTGGAGAGAAAACTAGGGGAGGCGGTGTATTGGGAGATAATGTTGAGAGGGGAGGAGGAATGGATGGAGGAAAGTGGCGTAGAGGAAAGCAAGATCAGGGGGAGAGAAGGACTCGATATGGCATGAGAGGTAGGAAGAAGACGACGGTGTGAGCGGAGAGTGTGCGAGGGACCGATCGCAGTTCCGTGTTTTTATGCTCGAGTGCAATCTCGTTAAGCTCGCGAGAACAAGATTGCATTCCCTAATCGAAATGGTAGATATAAAAAAAAAATTTATTGCTACGCCACTGGTTAAAAATAATTAAACAGTAACTTCATTATGAAATGAACTAGTTTTTTTTATAACAGAAATGCCAAGGACCTAATAAAGAACAATTTCATTCATTTTACTTCAACTCGATTAACTTTTTTCAATTTTTTTTTTCAAATAAATATGTCAGCAGTTAATAATGGCTTAATATACGGGTTTTTTTGTTTAAATTAAAGAGAAACTAAGCAACTATACGGGGTGGTTCATAACATAGGCTAGGATAAAAGGATTTCGATTTAAATATGATATTAGACTGTTTATGATTCTGTCGCAAAGAAAAGTAGTTCCAGCTGACCATTGGTCGTAGGAATTTCCTTACTGGTTGGTGCCGCTCAAGGTTGAAAAGTAAAACTAACGTTTTTTTTTGTGCTTTGTAGGATGAAGCGGTGTATTTATAAAAAATTGGCTTCGGATTTTCGTTAAACGTAGAAATAGGTTTGTCCAACGCAGAAACATCCTGTAGTATTCCAAAAAGTAATTTATTAAAAACTGGCTACTGAAAATCTTTAATTACGGCATAAAAGTTATAATTTTGCCACGAATTTTATAATAAAGGCACATTTTAATTTTAAATTTTTCAATTTCCATGTCGTTTTACATTCCCGAATACTGACATTCTTTATTAATTTTCTATGCCGAAAAATAACCAACTAAAAATTCGAAACTAGAAAAAATCTTTGTAGAAAAGTTAAATTGCTTAGAACATAAATACCGCTCGTTTTTATCAAAACACCCGAAAAGTAATTTTGCCTTTTTTCCTATTCCCTGGAATCGCTTTAAGAAGGTACCTGTTGAGGAATTGAGGATCGTGTCTAAGTGGCCGTTAACTAAACTTTTCACGATCGAAGTCTTCAAACGAATAGAAAGAGAGAGGTAGAAGGAAAGAGAAAAAGAGACGTTGAACGTCATTAAACAGAAGCGTACGAAATATATAGGCTGAAACTCGTTTTAAAAGTTAATGTTAAGTATTGAAAGCAACTTTTTCCTCATTTATATCCGAAAATCCAACTTCACAACTCCGAGAAAGTTTATAGTCTTCTATGATTTTTTTTAGCTATAGTTGATCGAAGGTATTTCTCCAGCAGCTCCTTTTTCTCCCGCTAGGACTTTTTTGTTTTGGCTCTTGGTTATATCAAAAAATGTTATCTCGTTATAGTCTGGTATCCATCTAACTCTCAGTATGTTCATATTTGCAAGTTATCTTAAGAAATTTACCCATTCCCAACTATACCGATACTGTAATTTTTAATCCATTTCATGTTCTTATTTATTGTCTTTAGACTCTTGGTCTTGACCTTAATCTTTTCCTTAATGACTAGTCCCAACTACACCTAGACTTATCTGTAATTTTTTTGTACATTTCATGGTCTTTTTTAGTGTCTTTAGACTCTTGGTCCTCAATCTCTTCCCCAATGACTAGTCTCAACTACACCTAGACTTATCTGTAATTTTTTTGTACATTTCATGGTCTTTTTTAGTGTCTTTAGACTCTTGGTCCTCAATATCTTCCTTAATGACTAGTCCCAACTACACCTAGACTTATCTGTAATTTTTTTGTACAGTTCATGGTCTTTTTTAGTATCTCTAGACTCTTGGTCCTCAATCTCTTCCCCACTGACTAGTCTCAACTACACCTATACTTATCTGTAATTTTTTTGTACATTTCATGGTCTTTTTTAGTGTCTTTAGACTCTTGGTCCTCAATCTCTTCCCTAATGACTAGTCCCAACTACACCTAGACTTATCTGTATTTTTTTTGTACATTTCATGGTCTTTTTTAGTGTCTTTAGACTCTTGGCCCTCGATCTCTTCCTTAATGACCAGTCCCAACTACACCTAGACTTATCTGTATTTTTTTTGTACATTTCATGGTATTTTTTAGTGTCTTTAGACTCTTGGCCCTCAATCTCTTCCTTAATGACTAGTCCCAACTACACCTAGACTTATCTGTATTTTTTTTGTACATTTCATGGTCTTTTTTAGTGTCTTTAGACTCTTGGTCCTCAATATCTTCCTTAAAGACTAGTCCCAACTACACCTAGACTTATCTGTAATTTTTTTGTACATTTCATGGTCTTTTTTAGTGTCTTTAGACTCTTGGTCCTCAATATCTTCCTTAAAGACTAGTCCCAACTACACCTAGACTTATCTGTAATTTTTTGTCCATTTCATGGTCTTTTTTAGTGTCTTTAGACTCTTGGTCCTCAATATCTTCCTTAATGACTAGTCCCAACTACACCTAGACTCATCTGTAATTTTTTGTCCAACTTATGGTCTTATTTAGTGTCTTTAAACTCTTGGGGTCCTCAATATCTTCCTTAATGACTAGTCCCAACTACGCCTAGACTTATCTGTAATTTTTTTGTACATTTCATGGTCTTTTTTAGTGTCTTTAGACTCTTGGTCCTCAATATCTTCCTTAATGACTAGTCTCAACTACACCTAGACTTATCTGTAATTTTTTTGTACATTTCATAGTCTTTTTTAGCGTCTTTAGACTCTTGGTCCTCAATATCTTCCTTAATGACTAGTCCCAACTACACCAAGACTTATCTGTAATTTTTTTGTACATTTCATGGTCTTTTTCAGTGTCTTTAGACTCTTGGTTCTCAATATCTTCCTTAATGACTAGTCCCAACTACACCTAGACTTATCTGTAATTTTTTTGTACAGTTCATGGTCTTTTTTAGTGTCTTTAGACTCTTGGTCCTTAATATCTTCCTTAATGACTAGTCCCAACTACACCTAGACTTATCTCTAATTTTTTTGTACATTTCATGGTCTTTTTTAGTATCTCTAGACTCTTGGTCCTCAATTTCTTCCCCACTGACTAGTCTCAACTACACCTATACTTATCTGTAATTTTTTTGTACATTTCATGGTCTTTTGTAGTGTCTTTAGACTCTTGGTTCTCAATATCTTCCTTAATGACTAGTCCTAACTACATCTAGACTTATCTGTAATTTTTTTGTACAGTTCATGGTCTTTTTTAGTATCTCTAGACTCTTGGTCCTCAATCTCTTCCCCACTGACTAGTCTCAACTACACCTATACTTATCTGTAATTTTTTTGTACATTTCATGGTTTTTTTTAGTGTCTTTAGACTCTTGGACCTCAATATCTTCCTTAATGACTAGTCCCAACTACACCTAGACTTATCTGTAATTTTTTTGTACATTTCATGGTCTTTTTTAGTGTCTTTAGACTCTTGGTTCTCAATATCTTCCTTAATGACTAGTCCCAACTACACCTAGACTTATCTGTAATTTTTTTGTACATTTCATGGTCTTTTTTAGTGTCTTTAGACTCTTGGTTCTCAATATCTTCCTTAATGACTAGTCCCAACTACACCTAGACTTATCTGTAATTTTTTTGTACAGTTCATGGTCTTTTTTAGTGTCTTTAGACTCTTGGTCCTTAATATCTTCCCCAATGACTAGTCTCAACTACACCTAGACTTATCTGTATTTTTTTTGTACATTTCATGGTCTTTTTTAGTGTCTTTAGACTCTTGGCCCTCGATCTCTTCCTTAATGACCAGTCCCAACTACACCTAGACTTATCTGTATTTTTTTTGTACATTTCATGGTATTTTTTAGTGTCTTTAGACTCTTGGCCCTCAATCTCTTCCTTAATGACTAGTCCCAACTACACCTAGACTTATCTGTATTTTTTTTGTACATTTCATGGTCTTTTTTAGTGTCTTTAGACTCTTGGTCCTCAATATCTTCCTTAAAGACTAGTCCCAACTACACCTAGACTTATCTGTAATTTTTTTGTACATTTCATGGTCTTTTTTAGTGTCTTTAGACTCTTGGTCCTCAATATCTTCCTTAAAGACTAGTCCCAACTACACCTAGACTTATCTGTAATTTTTTTGTACATTTCATGGTCTTTTTTAGTGTCTTTAGACTCTTGGTCCTCAATATCTTCCTTAATGACTAGTCTCAACTACACCTAGACTTATCTGTAATTTTTTTGTACATTTCATAGTCTTTTTTAGCGTCTTTAGACTCTTGGTCCTCAATATCTTCCTTAATGACTAGTCCCAACTACACCAAGACTTATCTGTAATTTTTTTGTACATTTCATGGTCTTTTTCAGTGTCTTTAGACTCTTGGTTCTCAATATCTTCCTTAATGACTAGTCCCAACTACACCTAGACTTATCTGTAATTTTTTTGTACAGTTCATGGTCTTTTTTAGTGTCTTTAGACTCTTGGTCCTTAATATCTTCCTTAATGACTAGTCCCAACTACACCTAGACTTATCTCTAATTTTTTTGTACATTTCATGGTCTTTTTTAGTATCTCTAGACTCTTGGTCCTCAATTTCTTCCCCACTGACTAGTCTCAACTACACCTATACTTATCTGTAATTTTTTTGTACATTTCATGGTCTTTTGTAGTGTCTTTAGACTCTTGGTTCTCAATATCTTCCTTAATGACTAGTCCTAACTACATCTAGACTTATCTGTAATTTTTTTGTACAGTTCATGGTCTTTTTTAGTATCTCTAGACTCTTGGTCCTCAATCTCTTCCCCACTGACTAGTCTCAACTACACCTATACTTATCTGTAATTTTTTTTGTACATTTCATGGTTTTTTTTAGTGTCTTTAGACTCTTGGACCTCAATATCTTCCTTAATGACTAGTCCCAACTACACCTAGACTTATCTGTAATTTTTTTGTACATTTCATGGTCTTTTTTAGTGTCTTTAGACTCTTGGTTCTCAATATCTTCCTTAATGACTAGTCCCAACTACACCTAGACTTATCTGTAATTTTTTTGTACATTTCATGGTCTTTTTTAGTGTCTTTAGACTCTTGGTTCTCAATATCTTCCTTAATGACTAGTCCCAACTACACCTAGACTTATCTGTAATTTTTTTGTACAGTTCATGGTCTTTTTTAGTGTCTTTAGACTCTTGGTCCTTAATATCTTCCTCAATGACTAGTCCCAACTACACCTAGACTTATCTCTAATTTTTTTGTACATTTCATGGTCTTTTTTAGTATCTCTAGACTCTTGGTCCTCAATTTCTTCCCCACTGACTAGTCTCAACTACACCTATACTTATCTGTAATTTTTTTGTACATTTCATGGTCTTTTTTAGTGTCTTTAGACTCTTGGTTCCCAATATCTTTCTTAATGACTAGTCCCAACTACATCTAGACTTATCTGTAATTTTTTTGTACAGTTCATGGTCTTTTTTAGTATCTCTAGACTCTTGGTCCTCAATCTCTTCCCCACTGACTAGTCTCAACTACACCTAGACTTATCTGTAATTTTTTTGTACATTTCATGGTCTTTTTTAGTGTCTTTAGACTCTTGGACCTCAATATCTTCCTTAATGACTAGTCCCAACTACACCTAGACTTATCTGTAATTTTTTTGTACATTTCATGGTCTTTTTTAGTGTCTTTAGACTCTTGGTTCTCAATATCTTCCTTAATGACTAGTCCCAACTACGCCTAGACTTATCTGTATATTTTTTGTACATTTCATGGTCTTTTTTAGTATATTTAGACTCTTGGTCCTCAATATCTTCCTTAATGACTAGTCCCAACTACACCTAGACTTATCTGTAATTTTTTGTCCATTTCATGGTCTTTTTTAGTGTCTTTAGACTCTTGGTCCTCAATATCTTCCTTAATGACTAGTCCCAACTACACCTAGACTCATCTGTAATTTTTTGTCCAACTTATGGTCTTATTTAGTGTCTTTAAACTCTTGGGGTCCTCAATATCTTCCTTAATGACTAGTCCCAACTACGCCTAGACTTATCTGTATATTTTTTGTACATTTCATGGTCTTTTTTAGTATATTTAGACTCTTGGTCCTCAATATCTTCCTTAATGACTAGTCCCAACTACACCTAGACTTATCTGTAATTTTTTGTCCATTTCATGGTCTTTTTTAGTGTCTTTAGACTCTTGGTCCTCAATATCTTCCTTAATGACTAGTCCCAACTACACCTAGACTTATCTGTAATTTTTTGTCCAACTTATGGTCTTATTTAGTGTCTTTAAACTCTTGGGGTCCTCAATCTCTTCCTTAATGACTAGTCCTTCCGCTTATTGAATATCTTTCTCCAGTACTGCTTTTTATTCCTTTTTCCATCGTAACAAGCTCTTTATTAGGGCACTAGTATATATGATGATACAAACCGAGTTGCTTTTAATGGTGCTCGGGTGAAATAAGAAATTTTCAACATAAATAATAAATAAATTTCTCTAGGCATTTTTGCATTTCTACACATTGTAAATTTAACTTTCCCACTTTGGTAGATAGGCGCTCACTTACTTTTTCATTTTCCTGAATTTTCCCATTCCACTCGCCGACTCCGAAAGGAAAAAAAAAGAAAAACGATTTTCGTCTGATATCGATTGCAAGATGGTTGTAGTAGGTAGTCGAGAGGAGGCATAATATGGGTCTTATCAAAACTTAGGAGGTAATCCACCCCTCGACTCCCCCAAGAGACCCTTTCGTAACCTTGTTACCCAAACACAGACGTTCTTGAAGATATTTTCAAAAGGTACTAATGTATGATTTGTTATTTATTGTACCAAAAAAACAATATTTTGTTGAAAACTCAGTATCTGAAGGTGAAAACCCCAACTATTATACTTTACAATTATGTATAGAACTAACAGGTCAGAGTTTAAAAATATTCTTAACACTTTTTGTTTCCTTAGATAAAAATCGCTCTATTGTTGTTATAAACAGCTTTTTTGTTGTAACAATAGCATCATAAAATTAAAAATAAACTTTACAAAATTGCGTTCGGGTCATAATTAACATAAACGAGATAAATAAATTTACATGTAAATAGATTTAATGTCTAGAGTTTTTCAACGCCATCTATCTCCTTTGTTCCGTATCAATTGTAAATCGCAGTCGCGGTTAATGGTAGCTTATAATACCGAACAGAACATTGATAAGTAGGAACCGTTCGTAGCGCAGAGGGTTACTAACCGAGGGGTCCCGGGTTCGAGTCTATCAAAGCTACCTTCTACTAAATTTTCATCCAAATCGAACATTTTTTAACGATACTAAAAATAAAAAACGAAAAATGCAGTTTTTTGCGGTTTTCGAGCTAATTTTGAGGTTATGTGAAAAAGTCACTAATGAAAAAGTTGTAGATTTTCTCAAGATCTACAACTTTTATCATCATTTTTTTATTCTAGGAATTCAACTTTGGCCGGAAATCGCAATAATGTCTTTTTCAACCCCCCCCAAAAAGTGTTTTTTATCGAAAAAACGTCATAACTCGAAAAATTTCCATTATTTTAATTTGAAATTTTTTCTCATGGTTTGTGACTATCAAAGCTACCTTCTCCTAAATTTTCATCAAAATCGAACATTTTTTAAGGAAACTAAAAATAAAAAACGAAAAATGCAGTTTTTTGCGGTTTTCGAGTTAATTTTGAGGTTATGTGAAAAAGTCACTAATGAAAAAGTTGTAGATTTTCTCAAGATCTACAACTTTTATGATCAACTTTTTATTCTAGGAACTCACCTTTGGCCGGAAATCGGAATAATGTCTTTTTCCCCCCCAAAAAAGTGTTTTTTACCGAAAAAACGTTATAACTCGAAAAATTTCTAATATTTTAATTTGAAATTTTTTCTCATGGTTTGTGACTATCAAAGCTACCTTCTCCTAAATTTTCATCAAAATCGAACATTTTTTAAGGAAACTAATAATAAAAAACCAAAAATGCAGTTTTTTGCGTTTTTCAAGCTAATTTTGAGATTATGTGGAAAAGTCACTGGTGTAAAAGTTATAGATTTTCCCAAGATCTACAACTTTTACTATCAACTTTTTATTCTAGGATCTCAACTTTGGCCGGAAATCGCAATAATCTCTTTTTCCACCCCCCCAAAAAATGTGTTTTACCGAAAAAAACGTTATAACTCGAAAAATTTCCAATATTTCAATTTGAAATTTTTTTTCATGGTTTATGGCTATCAAAGCTACCTTCTACTAAATTTTCATCAAAATCGAAAATTTTTTAACGAAACTAAAAATAAAAAACGAAAAATGCAGTTTTTTGCGGTTTTCGAGTTAATTTTGAGGTTACGTGGAAAAGTCACTGATGTAAAAGTTATAGATTTTCCCAAGATCTACAACTTTTATGATCAACTTTTTATTCTAGGAACTCAACTTTGGCCGGAAATCGCAATAATATCTTTTTCCACCCCCCCCCCCCAAAAAGTGTGTTTTACCGAAAAAACGTTATAACTCGAAAAATTTCCAATATTTCAATTTAAAATTTTTTTTCGTGGTTGGTGACTATCAAAGCTACCTTCTACTAAATTTTCATCGAAATCGAACATCGTTTAACGAAACCAAAATTAAAAAATTGAAAAATGCAGTTTTTTGCGTATTTCGAGCTAATTTTGAGGTTATGAGAAAAAGTTGTAGATTTCCTCAAGATCTACAACTTTTATAATCAACTTTTTATTCTAGGAACTCAATTTTGGCCGGAAATCGCAATTATGTATTTTTCCACCCCCCCCCCCCCCCCCAATATTTGTTATTTTTTTAAGAATATTTTTTTTGCAAAAAAAAACTGAATCTGTTAAAACGTTTCATACCAATAAATTAATTTCTTTTTAAGTGTTATTATTTTTCTTTTGCCACTTCTGTAAACCCTATGCCGTTTTGTACACCCTTCATCATTTAAATCCAAATAACTCACTAATTTTTCATCGAAAACTTCAACAAATTATACACTTTCGGAACGGGAAAGAGTACAGCTTTCAGATAGGATAAAAATATATAGGGTGTTCCATTAAAGAAATAGACGATATTTGAATTTAAAAAATACCATTTTTTAAAAAAGATTTCACTAATTAAACATTTAAACTGAAAAAACTTTATAATATAAAAAGAAATTGTTCATTGAAAACCGCACCTCCCTGTCGTTTCTGAGTTCCGAGATTTTTGCAGTTAAAATGGATCAGAAACTTCTGGAACACCCAGTATTAATACAAAAATCATTGAATTACTTTTTTTGGTAAGAAACTTCACAAATTCGTTCTTAATTTGATTGGGAGGAAGCCAACAGGTAAAACCACCTGCCAATTTCGATTTAACCAGACAGAAAGAAGGGTATCAATCAAGCGAAAATGTAATAATAATCAAAGCAGGCATTGTCTCGTGAAATTATATTGTTTAGAAACAAAAGACTGTACCCTTCAATGAAACAATAGACAGACAGAGCGTTACCTGTGATTAACTATGGGGTACCTCCCAATGTCGAATTCTTGTGTTTCGCGTATTATTCGAATACGTTGATGTTCCGTTTATTTGATGGAATTTTTTAGTAAACTAAACTAAACTAAGAATGTACGTCGGGGGGCGTAAAAACCCATGTCTTGACTTTGTGTTCAAAACAATTTTCCCTACTCGCCCATATATATATATCGTTAGTCCAATTTTGATTTCGAGGGTAGCTCACGTTCCAAATTTCCAAATTTTTGACCATTTTTGACAATTATTGACCATATTTCAAAATTTTTGACAATTTTTTAAAAACTTTAATAATTTTTGACAATTATCAACAATTTTTCAAAATTTTGACAATTTTTAACAATAATTGTCCTTTTTTAAACATTTTTGACAGTTTTTGACAATTATTGGCGATTTTTGACAATTTTTCAAAATTTTCGTCAAATTTTCGAATATTTTAACAATTTTTCAAAATTTTTGACCATTTTGATAGTTTTTGAGAATTATCGACCATTTTTCAAAATTTTAACAATTTTTGGCAATTATTGACCAATTTTGACAATAATTGTCCATTTTTGACAATTTTGGATATTTTTTGAGAATTATTGACAATTTTTTCAAAATTTTGACAATTCTTAACAATAATTGTCCATTTTTCAAAATTCTGACAATTTTTAACGATAATTGAATTTACTGTTTAGACTTTTACTTTGTGGAATCTACTCATATTAACGTTATAAATGAAACTGTTTCTAATTAATTCCACTATTTAATGAAAAACTTATGAAAATTATGAAAGGATATTGATAATTATTTCGATATTGACATATCATCGTCAGAATGACAGAAGTTACATTTTATGTGGTACCTACTCAAGTAGAAACAGTTAGTTTCATTTATAACATTAATTTAACAATAATTGTCCATTTTTAACAGTTTTTAACAATAATTGACAATTTTTAATAATTTTTGATAGTTTTTGACCATTTTTCAAAATTTTAGACCATTTTTGATAATTATTGACAATTATTAAGGACCATTTTTCCGAATTTTTGACCATTTTTGACAATTATTGACCATTTTGACCCTATTTTAAAATTTTTGACAATTATCAACTATTTTTCAAAATTTTGACAATTTTTAACAATAACGGTCCATTTTTGACAGTTTTTGACAACTTTTGACCATTTTTGATAGTTTTTGACAATAATTGTCAATTATGAACAGTTTTTGACCATTTTTGATTATTTTTCAAAATTTTAGACCATTTTTCAAAATTATTGACCATTTTTGATAATTATTGACAATAATGGATCATTTTTCCGAATTTTTGACCATTTTTCAAAATTTTAACAGTTTTTGACAATAATTGTCAATTATGAACAGTTTTTGACCATTTTTGATTATTTTTCAAAATTTTAGACCATTTTTCAAAATTATTTACCATTTTTGATAATTATTGACAATAATGGATCATTTTTCCGAATTTTTGACCATTTTTCAAAATTATTGACCATTTTTCAAAATTTTAACAGTTTTTGACCATTATTGACCAATTTTCACAATAATTGTCCATTTTTGACAGTTTTTGATAGTTTTTGACAACTATTGACAATTTTTGACCATATTTCAAAAATTTTGACAATTTTCATATAGTTTTATTTGATGTTTAATCTGTTAAATTAATTAATGAATCTCTTAGGTTTAATATCGGAATATGAAAAGCATGTACTTTTTAAAATAATACCAAAAAAATCGATTTTTCGCAGAAATCGATTCTTTTTTTATTAAAATCGATTTTTGACAAATCGATTAATTTTGAATAAAGAAAAATCGATTTTTATTCAATCGATTCTTTTCCATTAATCTCACATCCCTAACTTCATAAAAACGAGTAAAAGCTCGGAATTTTACTTGTTGAAACCTGCTGCATAGAGTGTAGCGGGCTGCTGTACACTAGGGATGGCGATTCTTTCTAAAAAGATCGATTTTTAAATCGATTCGTATCGTAACCTGATGATTCGATACATAAAAGAATCGAGGTCTAAAAGATCGATTTCTAACAATCGATTTTTTTCAAGTTTGTATTTTTTACAATGTAAATATAAATCGATCTTTTTTATTGAAAAACAACAAGAAAGGTACCCGTAAATAAACAATCTCTCTCCGGGATCTCTTATCAGTAAAATTGGGGATTTTTTTAAGTTCAGGGAATTCGATAATAATAACAATTATTTTTTTATTTCCACATTATTATCACAAAGTATCGGATTAGGAATGTGTGAAATTAATGGAAAAGAATCATCGATAAAATAAAATTTTCTTTATTCAAAATTAATGGATTTGTCGAAAAAACCGATTTTAATAAAAAATAAATCGATTTCTGCGAAAAGATCGTTGATTTTTTTTTGATTGTTTTAAAAATGGACATGCTTTTCGTATATATTCCGATAATAAACCTAAATTTTTCGGATTGAAAAGAAATCAAATTAAATTATATAAAAATTGTCAAAAATTTTGAAATATGGTCAATAATTGTTGAAAATTGTCAATAATTGTTAAAATTTTGAAAAATGGTCAAAAATTATCAAAAAATTTGGAAAAATGCTCAATAATTTAAAAAAAAAAGATCAATAATTGTTGAAAAATTTGAAAAATGGTCAGTAATTGTTGCAAAACTGACAAAATTGGTCAATAATTTTGAAAAAATGATCAGTAATTGTTGAAAAACTGTCAAAATTGGTCAATAATTGCCAAAAACTGTTAAAAACGGACAATTTTTGTCAAAAACTGTCCATAATTGTTAAAAAATGGTTATTAATTGTCAATTATTGTCGAAAACTGCTGAAAATGGTCAATAATTGTCAAAAATTTTGAAAAGTGGGCAAAACTGTCAAAATTGGTCAATAATTGTTGAAAAACTGTCAAAATTGGTCAATAATTGTAAAAAATGGTCAATATTTAAAAAAAAAGGTCAATAATTGTTGAAAAACTGTCAAAATGGTCAATAGTTTCAAAAAAATGGTCAAAGAGTTTGGAAAAATGGTCAATAATTGTTGAAAAACTGTCAAAGTTGGTCAATAATTGTTGAAAAATGCTCAAAAATTTTTAAAAAATGATCAGTAATTGTTGCAAAACTGTCAAAATTGGTCAATAATTGTCAATTAATTGTTAAAAATGGACGATTTTCTTCAAAAACTGTCAATAATTGTTAAAAAATGGTCAATAATCGTCAAAAGATGTCAAAATTTTGAAAAATAGTCAATAAATAATACGAGAGCCGTTTTCGAAAATCCACTCCTTAAACACACGTAATTTATACAAAATCGATTAATATTACTCGAAAAATCGATAATTAAAAATCGATTATAACAAAATATTAATCGATTTATATAAAAATCGTTTAATTTTTCATACATCCCTACTTATAGAGTCAATAATTTAAAAAAATGGTCAATAATTGTTGAAAAACTCTCAAAATTGGTCAATAATTGTAAAAAATGGTCAATATTTTCTAAAAAATGGTCAATAATTGTTGAAAAAATGTCAAAGTTGGTCAATAATTATTGAAAAATGCTCAATAATTTTTAAAAAATGCTCAATAATTTTTAAAAAACGATCAGTAATTTTTGCAAAACTGCCAAAATTGGTCAATAATTTTTAAAAAATGATCAGTAATTGTTGAAAAACTGTCCAAATTGATCAATAATAATTGTCAATTAATTGTTAAAAATGGACGATTTTCTTCAAAAACTGTCAATAATTGTTGAAAAACTCAAAATTGGTCAATAATTGTCAATTAATTGTTAAAAATGGACGATTTTCTTCAAAAACTGTCAATAATTGTTAAAAAATGGTCAATAATCGTCAAAAGATGTCAAAATTTTGAAAAATAGTCAATAAATAATACGAGAGCCGTTTTCGAAAATCCACTCCTTAAACACACGTAATTTATACAAAATCGATTAATATTACTCAAAAAATCGATAATTAAAAATCGATTATAACAAAATATTAATCGATTTATATAAAAATCGTTTAATTTTTCAAACATCCCTACTTATAGAGTTCCCTATAAGCTTTTTTGAAAAAAAAGCAACAGTGTCTGTCGAGTCTACTGGGATCCGAGCGGTTCCGCTCTCATCACTACTTACGATTTAAAAAATCGATTTTTTCGGTCCGAGGAATCGATTATTTGATTAATCGATTTCAGATCGCCATCCCTACTGTACACCCAACGGTTATGCCAGGTACTTCTTCGGACGTATCAGTACCGAGTACGTTATTCGGAGACATGGGGCAGCATGATACTCCATCGTGTTCAACTTCCAACGAAGCTAATATGACAGTAACCTCCATACACCTTTGATTGCTCAAATCCCCTTATTTTTCCCCAATAAAAAGTTTTATCTGAATTTTCCTCGTTCCAACTGTCACAACTGTACAAATTCAATTTCCTTTTAATTTGTAGCACTCGTAAAATTTAACTGTATTCAATTTCTTCTGACTTTTTCCTTGAAATGATTAAAAAATCCGCAAAACGTAGAAATATGAAGGTAGACACTTTTAGCTACGCCCCCGTATAAATTGCGGCTACGCTACAAAGAAATTAAAGCGAGAAGAAGAAAAAATTTACGACGTTATTAATTGAAGTTTAAGTAGCTACCTGTCGGATGGGTAGGAAAATAAATCGTTTCTTCGAGAATTTTTTTCAACCGACACTGATAACATTGAGGGTTTTTTTTTAAGTTACGAAACGTCGATACAGTTTTAGAGAACAGAAAATATCTAGTAGATTAATTAAATATAAAATTTAAACTAACGGCAGTCTGAGTTGACATTGCTAAAATTTGGTCCTGCAAGTTATCTTTTGTTGTCAGGAATTTTTCCTAGTCGTCTTTTTATAAAATATCCCGGAAACGGCCAATGCATGTAAAAGCTATTCAAATCAACTACTCGACAGCTTAAACGTATGACTGACAGCTCTTGAAGATTATGTAGTTGCAGTTTTCGGCAGCCAGCTTGTCATTTCAGGAGAAAAGAGGATTTTCGTATGGAATTACGTGAAAAGAATATGTTTTAACACCGTTGTATGTTATTTTTTATTATAATACTGGACAAGTACAAAATTGGAGTGTTTTTAATCTATATTCCGAATCTGGACAAAAAATGGCGATCCTACCATTTAAACTTAAACTCGCTTAATAGTCTAGTCAACAAGTGCCTTTTAGGTCAAAAATTTTTAGTGTTTTCCGAAAATTATTATTGAGGTGTCACTCGATTCGGAATGGCATGTAGATGTTTTTTGAGAAAATTCAAGGGTCGCTCGTAAAAATTGCAAAAGTTATAAACAATTAAGTGAAGAAAAAGGGGGTTTGGTTTTTTGCAAACATCTCAAAAACTATTTTGAGATTTTTCAAATCAAAAAAAGGAGGATATTTCCTAAATAAAACTCCTAGCTCCCGGAACTGTAGGATCAATATTTATAATTTTCTCAGAGGGTTGAAAATACGCCCGAAAACGGGTACTCGCGACGCCCACTTTGGACCTTTAATGAATAAATATTATTTAAACTTATTAAATATAAAAATTAGGAACTGAAAAAATTCGGGCGCCTACAGGATAGATCGATGAACAATAATCGGCGGTCCAAAAATTTTTATCGCTATTTTTCAATTAGTTGTTCATTAGTTTATTAACAATTTTTTGTAGCACGAACATTAATATTGCAAGTGCGATAATTGTTAAACTATTAATCTGAGAATTTTTTCCTTTGGTGGAGCTATTTTTCAAAGGCCATAGAATAGATATCCGTTGGAAAAACTAAAAAACTGTTAATTTTCGCTTTGTTATTAACAATTTACTCAAATTAAAAATTATAATGAAAAAAACATTGTTTTTATAATATTACTATTGGTCCGTTTTCTCAATATCAGAAGCTACTTAAAAATGATTTTTAATAATTTTTATCTCAAAAAATGGTAATAAACAAATGCGTTGTTTATAAGATAATTTAAACAAAAATTTCGTAAACATAATCTTTGATAAATATTATGATTTAAAAAAAACCGTTTCTTAACAAAATTTTTTATTGCTTAAAAATGGATTTGTTAATTAACAATTTTTTTCTACCACTTGTCATTAATATTATGGAATCATTTTTTTTAATGATTATTTATCTTTGATAATAATAAAACAATTGATTATTGTTTAAATTTTTTTTGTTTATTTAATAAACAAATTGTTATAAACAAATTAATTGTCTCTAATTATTTTTCATGTATAATTTAAAAAATATATACATTTTTTATTGAACTTTTAATTTTATGTTTTTGTTTTTTTTAATTATACATGATTGTTTTTGTTTTTAAGTGGAAATAGAAAAAAAAATAATTAGAGACAATTCATTTGTTTATAACAATTTGTTTATTAAATAAACAATGAAAATTTAAACACTAGTCAATTATTATTATTTTATTATCAAAGACCAAGATAAATAATGATTTAAAAAAAAGATTCCTTAATATTAATTACATTATTAATATTGATAACGGTAGAAAAATATGTTTTGAATGATTTTTAATAATTTTTTTCTGCTATTGTTTCAGAATTTTTTTTTCGGAAACATAATCTTTGATGAAAATTATGATTTAAAAAAAACCGTTTCTAAAAAAAATTTTCTATTGCTTAAAAATGGATTTGTTAATTAAAAATATTTTTCTGCCGTTATTAATATTAATAATGTAATTAATATTAAGGAATAATTTTTTTAAAATCATTATTTATCTTGGTCTTTGATAATAAAAAAAATTGATTATTGTTAAATTTTCATTGTTTATTTAATTACCAAATTGTTATAAACAAATGAATTGTCTCTAATTATTTTTCATGTATAATTTAAAAAAAAATTATATTTTTTATTGAACTTTTCATTTTCTGTTTTTGTTTTTTTTTAAATTATACATGATTGTTTTTGTTTTTTAAGTGGAAATAGAAAAAAAAATTAGAGACAATTCATTTGTTTATAACAATTTGTTTATTAAATAAAGAATGAAAATTTAAACAATAGTCAATTATTATTTTATTATCAAAGACAAAGATAAATAATTATTAAAAAAAAGATTCCCTAATATTAATTACATTATTAATATTAATAACGGTAGAAAAATATGTTTTGAATGATTTTTAATAATTTTTTTCTGCTATTGTTTCAGAATTTTTTTTTCGGAAACATAATCTTTGATGAAAATTATGATTTAAAAAAAAACCGTTTCTAAAAAAAATTTGTATTGCTTAAAAATGGATTTGTTAATTAAAAATATTTTTCTGCCGTTATTAATATTAATAATGTAATTAATATTAAGAAATAATTTTTTTAAAATCATTATTTATCTTGGTCTTTGATAATAAAAAAAATTGTTTATTGGTAAATTTTCATTGTTTATTAATTACCAAATTGTTATAAACAAATAAATTGTCTCTAATTATTTTTCATGTATAATTTAAAAAAAAATTATATTTTTTATTTAATTTTCTGTTTTGGTTTTTTTTTAAATTATACATGATTGTTTTTGTTTTTTAAATGGAAATAGAAAAAAAAATTAGAGACAATTCATTTGTTTATAACAATGTGTTTATTAAATAAACAATGAAAATTTAAATAATAGTCAATTATTATTATTTTATTATCAAAGACCAAGATAAATAATTATTAAAAAAAAGATTCCCTAATATTAATTACATTATTAATATTATTAACGGTAGAAAAATATGTTTTGAATGATTTTTAATAATTTTTTTCTGCTATTGTTTCAGAATTTTCTTTTCGGAAACATAATCTTTGATGAAAATTATGATTTAAAAAAAACCGTTACTTAAAAATTTTTTTTATTGCTTAAAATGGTAAAAAATATTTTTCTGTCGTTATTAATATTAATAATGTAATTAATATTAAGGAATACTTTTTTTAAAATCATTATTTATCTTGGTCTTTGATAATAAAAAAAATTGTTTATTGTTAAATTTTCATTGTTTATTTAATTACCAAATTGTTATAAACAAATGAATTGTCTCTAATTATTTTTCATGTATAATTTAAAAAAAAATTATATTTTTTATTGAACTTTTAATTTTCTGTTTTTGTTTTTTTTTAATTATACATGATTGTTTTTGTTTTTTAAGTGGAAATAGAAAAAAAAATAATTAGAGATAATTCATTTGTTTATAACAATTTGTTTATTAAATAAACAATGAAAATTTAAACAATAGTCAATTATTATTATTTTATTACCAAAGACCAAGATAAATAATTATTAAAAAAAAAATTCCCTAATATTAATTACATAATTAATATTAATAACGGTAGAAAAATATGTTTTGAATGATTTTTAATAATTTTTTTCTGCTATTGTTTCAGAATTTTTTTTTCGGAAACATAATCTTTGATGAAAATTATGATTTAAAAAAAAACCGTTTCTAAAAAAAATTTGTATTGCTTAAAAATGGATTTGTTAATTAAAAATATTTTTCTGCCGTTATTAATATTAATAATGTAATTAATATTAAGAAATAATTTTTTTAAAATCATTATTTATCTTGGTCTTTGATAATAAAAAAAATTGTTTATTGGTAAATTTTCATTGTTTATTAATTACCAAATTGTTATAAACAAATAAATTGTCTCTAATTATTTTTCATGTATAATTTAAAAAAAAATTATATTTTTTATTTAATTTTCTGTTTTGGTTTTTTTTTAAATTATACATGATTGTTTTTGTTTTTTAAATGGAAATAGAAAAAAAAATTAGAGACAATTCATTTGTTTATAACAATGTGTTTATTAAATAAACAATGAAAATTTAAATAATAGTCAATTATTATTATTTTATTATCAAAGACCAAGATAAATAATTATTAAAAAAAAGATTCCCTAATATTAATTACATTATTAATATTATTAACGGTAGAAAAATATGTTTTGAATGATTTTTAATAATTTTTTTCTGCTATTGTTTCAGAATTTTCTTTTCGGAAACATAATCTTTGATGAAAATTATGATTTAAAAAAAACCGTTACTTAAAAATTTTTTTTATTGCTTAAAATGGTAAAAAATATTTTTCTGTCGTTATTAATATTAATAATGTAATTAATATTAAGGAATACTTTTTTTAAAATCATTATTTATCTTGGTCTTTGATAATAAAAAAAATTGTTTATTGTTAAATTTTCATTGTTTATTTAATTACCAAATTGTTATAAACAAATGAATTGTCTCTAATTATTTTTCATGTATAATTTAAAAAAAAATTATATTTTTTATTGAACTTTTAATTTTCTGTTTTTGTTTTTTTTTAATTATACATGATTGTTTTTGTTTTTTAAGTGGAAATAGAAAAAAAAATAATTAGAGATAATTCATTTGTTTATAACAATTTGTTTATTAAATAAACAATGAAAATTTAAACAATAGTCAATTATTATTATTTTATTACCAAAGACCAAGATAAATAATTATTAAAAAAAAAATTCCCTAATATTAATTACATAATTAATATTAATAACGGTAGAAAAATATGTTTTGAATGATTTTTAATAATTTTTTTCTGCTATTGTTTCAGAATTTTTTTTTCGGAAACATAATCTTTGATGAAAATTATGATTTAAAAAAAAAACCGTTTCTTAAAATTTTTTTTTTATTCCTTAAAAATGGATTTGTTAATTAGAAATATTTTTCTGCCATCACGTCCAAAGGGTAGGACCTTGCCAACACCGCTGGTGCCAGTCCACCCACTGTCCTGTACCCCTGCACCACTCTCAGCAGTATACCTCTCTGCACCCGCAGGAGTGGCCTAACCCTCGCATTCACCCCCACTCTTTCACCCCACACCTCCGCACCGTACAGCATACTCTGCTCTGCCGTCCTACCTATTACCCTCCTCTTCCACTCTCCCGACCCTTCGAAGGTGGGCAGTAGTCCATCATTCAGCACCACCAACCCGTTGGATGTCAACACTTCCTCCAGGATCTCCCCTCTCCTGTCCGTTTTCATCCCCCACCCATACAGTATTCTTAGCATTGAAGTCCCCTATCACCATTCTCCTTATGATCCTCCTTTTTCCTTTTCTCACCCTCAGGTCGTCTCCCAATCCTGTTATGCTCCTCTCATCTTCTTCCAGGCTGATATTTGGGCTTATATACACACTGTACACCACCATGTCTCCCATTCGCACTACCACCCATCCGTTTTTCTTCCTCACTTCATCCGTTTTCAGTTCATCCCCCACCACTCTTATTCCTGCCTCTCCTGTATCGTCCATAATCCATCCCTGCTTTCTCACATATCTAGCATTCACAGACCCACACACCATATCCACTTCCCTCCTAAAAATCACTTCCACCAATATATCATGCGCTATCCTGCATTTCCCTAAATTTATCTGTAACACCTTCCATCCATCCCTTCACATTCCTTCTTCCCGTGCACTGTTCTCCCCTTCCTCCCATTTGACCAGACTCGTCCCCTCTGAGGGGTCCCATTTTTTCATTCCTCTTTTCCATCGTCTTCATCTACTTCCTTCCTTCCCCTACTACAATCTATCTCCCCTGGCTTATGTCCCCTTTCCCCACATACCCTACAAAAAAAGGCCTGCTGACAGTCTCTGGCCATGTGATCCTCGCTCTTACATAGCCAGCTCTTACTCCTCTCCTTGACTCCCTTCACCTTATTACACCCTGCTGACATTACAACATTAAAAATCTCACGTTTTGTCGATTTTCTCTTCAGAATTAAAATATCTTCATCCATTCTTCTCTCAGTACTATACAATCTTTTTAAAGCAGCATCTCTGTTATTTGGCAGAACTACGTTAGTATTTCTCCATAGTAATCCCGTTGCCTGTGCCCGAATGTCTTTAGGGGAATAAATGATTTGAGACCGTTGTATGTTATTTTTTATTATAATACTAAACAAGTACAAAATTAGAGTCGAATATGGACAAAAAATGGCGATCTCCTAAATATTTATTTCTTTCAAAAACCTTCTGTATAGAAAGAAATGTTTAAATTAACTACTAGGAGATCAAAGCTAACAAATTGAACTTCTTCTTTAAACCATATTTTCGCTCTACATATTTGTAGATGTTTTCTTTAACCGGTGTTCGCACGGTTTCATAAATCTGGGATCGAACATAACCTCATTATATCTACCTCTGAAAATAGTCCCGCAGCAAATTTTCTCCCGCGTCCAATACTCCAAATCGATAAAACCACTTACTTCCGTTCTATTTTCAACGTTTTCCGTAATTTCTTGTCGACTGACTTCACTTTCTTTACGTTTAAACGTTTCTTCTAAATCAATGGCGGACTGTATGTTCGATGTTCCATGTTCGATATTCGTTTCGTAGTAACTCGTTCCTACATCAATATCACTCGTATCGGATTCCATACTATCGTTATTGTATGCAGGTAATCTGTGACTGTTTGTTCGTGGCTGGATTAATATTTGATCGGTGGAATTCCTCTTTGGATACCAAAGTTGCATTTTCGTTTTGGAAAACATTTGTATTTACTGAAAAGTGACAGATCTGTTTGACGTTTGGTTTGATTTGTTTCAAGACTAACAATCATGGATAACTTTTATATTGTTGGTATGTTAGGTCATGGAACAGGAAATTTTTGACAAGTAACGAGAATTCGCGAAACTATGTAAAACCACAAATATGGAATCCATATATTCAAATTTCTTCATAAATTTGGTTAAAATTTATGTTTATTGTGTTAAGTTCACCCAAGTTAATGTTTATCTGACAAGTTGAGATACTCTCCCTAGTTCTCTGTCAACCTGGTCTTGACGCCTGTCAGCCGTCACCAATGATGCCAACTTCGTATTAAGACCATGTTCACAGGTTACAATGAAATACACGCTTAAATATAGTAATCTTTAAATTTTGATGGAGGCTGTACACTTGAGCCATATTTTTGCGATCTAGCGTCTTTAAGCGGATTAAAGCGATTCATTTTTGCGAATAAGTAATGACGTCACGCTTAAAAACGCTTGAAGCGGAAACTGGCGTGGTCGAGAGTGCGCCAGAAAACTTTGAAGCGGTTCAGATGTTGTGCGTCATTCAATTGACAGCATTGACTGAATAAATTAATAGAGAGTGGACCAATGGTGAGGAGCGGTTAATAGTAGGACCACCGAAAAAGCTGTATCCTCACTGAGCAACACCATTAAGTCCCTCCTCCTTTTCATTCTAAATTCTAAGATCACAAATTTTAACAAAAGCAATATTATTTTATTTAGGTATATTATTTTGCTTACTATAGATTCAGAATCTCAGAAAGAAAAAAAATAAACAAAGTAAAGTACGTATGTCTCGTGAGAGAAATGTCGTTGTGATATGTCAGAATATCGCTAGATATTTCCATTTTTGCGAGGTTAAGCGTGACGCCACCGTTATGACGTCACGCTTAAGCTACACTGTTAATCCGCTTAAAGACGCTAGATCGCAAAAATATGGCTTTGGTCTTGACGCCTGTCAGCCGTGAAACCAATGATGCCAACTTCGACTACTATTCTTAAAAAAAGAGAAGAACCTGACATAACTAGATTGACATTAGAGATGGGCGACATCAGTGATAATATTAACAGCTTTTGACTAGTACCGAAAATTCGTGACTATATAATACCAGTGGCATATATCAAAATATTCAAAAAATAATCGATATATTTAAAAAATTGCTCAAGTGGCGTGAGTGGGAACTTTTTTTTGAGGGAAAATATATTTTTAAATGTTGAATTTTTTTATTGTTAATCGCTTTGTATGTTTTAAAAAGTTATTAGTTACGATGATTTGAGCGTTTAGAGAGTAGAAAATATCTACGTAGATGGTTACGTGCGTATTAATTTGTGTTTACCTTAAAAGATAATATTACCATACAGAGAGTACAATGTGTAGTCGTCATGGGAAAATGACCATTTAGAAAATGTAACTGTACATACTCTTTATTTGTAAATTTAAAATACTGTTGCATAAGAAATAAATAGGTGGGTATTTGTATAACTTTTATTTTATACAGTATAGGCTGAAACATATTTTTTTATTAAAAAACGTTCCTTTTTTATTTTTTATACATTTTTTTCATGGATCCACGTGATTTTTGAGTTGTTTACAGCTTTTTATTGTTACATTTGACGATTAAGAATAATAGCTCTACATTTTTTGACGTTTTCTAATACTGCGGTCAATTTAGACATTTGAAATAACAAAAACTCCCGCAAAGTTGATATTTCGTGGAGAGCTTGGGTTTACCATGAGAAAGGAAGTTTTAAAAGTACCCATTAATCCCATGTGCGCTACGAAAGTTATTCGGGGTCAAAGGTCAAAATTTGAGGTTTTATGGATTTTTTTCGAAGACGGCTAGTTTTATCGAAAAAGTACCTCAGACCAAAGTTGTAGATCTTAAGATCATCGACAAAAATTATCTTCATAATTTTTTTCTAAGAGTCACCATTTATGAGATATCGCGATTGTAAGAGTCAAAGGTCAAAATTTGAGGTTTTTTGGATTTTTTGCGAAAACGGAAATTTTTCTCGAAAAAGTACCTCAGATTAAAGTTGTAGATCTTAAAATTATCGACAAAAATTATATCCATAATTTTTTCTCTAAGAATCACCATTTCTGAGATATCGCGATTGTAAGAGACAAAGGTCAAAATTTGAGGTTTTTTGGATTTGTTTCGAAAACGGTAAGTTTTATCCAAAAAGTACTTTCGACCAAAGTTGTAGATCTTAAAATTATCTACAAAAATTATCTCAACAATTGTTTTCTAAGAGTCACCATTTCTGAGATATCGGGATTGTAAGAGTCACGTTATACATGATGGGCACACATTTCCACTCTACCTGTGAGGTGGTGTACTCGTCGCGTTTTTTTTTAACGGTTTTCACAGTAAGCCTACTCCACGAACTATTATAATGTGATTTTCAGGGAATATACTTTGATAAATGCATAATGAATATTTATATGGATATTGGATATTGACTTTAATTGTAGTTTTGATATTTTTTTTACTCTTCAACTTCTACTTCAACAGTCATGTCTTGTTCGATATCTTCCTCTTCTTCTTCCCCTTTTTCTTGCTGGATGTTCATCAATTCTTCAAATGAAGATGAATCAGTTGTCTCTTCATCAAAATCACCTCTGTCGTATTTAATTGAACCTTTGCAATTGGTACATGCTGGATAACACTAATCCTACCTTTTTTGCAGCTGCTTTTGCCACTTAAGGAGTTTTTCTGGAGCGGGTGGCATTAAACATTGAATCGGTTCCAAAGTATTATCTATGAATTTCCAACTCCAGTCTTATGGGTTAAGTTGATTGCCTAGCCATGTCTGAACTTGATAGAATACGTGTTGAATAGCAGATGCCGATGTTGGGGGGAGACATGATAATTGTACTTGCGAGTATTTTTGACAAAGGTTAAATATAAACAGATAAACTTTCTGAAGAATATATTTCTGTTCGCCGTTGAGCTTTTCCAGGTTTCAGAAAGTAAATAATTTGATCAATAGGAAACTTTGCAGTGAGTAGTATTAACAAATCAACATCTTAACCAACTACAATTGTTGTGTTTGTTGCATTATATTTTTATATTGCTGTTTCAATTATAAGAACTTCTGCGTCATTTTGAGCATGTTCTACTGCAATATTTGCAATTATCAATTTGTTACTTATCATGCGCTATGCCAGATGTTCAAGGCCATGCAGGTAGAGGAGATTCAGTTGGGGATTGACTGCCTTTTGAGTGTATATTTCGCGATATCTCATAAATCGTGACTCTTAGAAAAAAAATATGATAATAATTTTTGTCGATAATCTTAAGATCTACAACTTTGGTCTGAAGTACTTTTTCGATAAAACTTGCCGTTTTCGAAAAAAATCCAAAAAACCTCAAATTTTGACCTTTGACTCTTTCAATCGCGATATCTCATAAATGGTGACGCTTAGAAAAAAATTATGATAATAATTTTTGTCGATAATCTTAAGATCTACAACTTTGGTCTGGAGTACTTTTTCGATAAAACTTACCGTTTTCGAAAAAAAATCCAAAAAACCTCAAATTTTGAACTTTGACTCTTACAATCGCGATATCTCATAAATAGTTACTCTTAGAAAAAAATTATGCAGATAATTTTTGTCGATAATCTTCAGATCTACAACTTTGGTTTGTGATACTTTTTCGATAAAACTTACCGTTTTCGAAAAAAAATCCAAAAAACCTCAAATTTTGAACTTTGACTCTTACAATCGCGATATCTCATAAATAGTTACTCTTAGAAAAAAATTATGCAGATAATTTTTGTCGATAATCTTCAGATCTACAACTTTGGTTTGTGATACTTTTTCGATAAAACTTACCGTTTTCGAAAAAAAATCCAAAAAACCTCAAATTTTGACCTTTCACTCTTTCAATCACGATATCTCATAAATGGTGACTCTTAGAAAAAAATTATAGGCATGATTTTTGTCGATAATCTTAAGATCTACAACTTTGGTCTGTAGTACTTCTTCGATAAAACTTACCGTTTTCGAAAAAAAAATCCAAAAACCTCAAATTTTGACCTTCGACTCTTACAATCGCGATAACTCAGAAACGGTGACTCTTAGAAAAAAATTATGGATATAACTTTTGTCGATAATCTTAAGATCTACAACTTTGGTATGAAGTACTTTTTCTATCAAACTTACCGTTTTCGAAAAAAATCCCAAAAATCTCAAATTTTTACCTTTGACTCTTTCTATCGCGATATCTCATAAATAGTTACTCTTAGAAAAAAATTATGCAGATAATTTTTGTCGATAATCTTCAGATCTACAACTTTGGTTTGTGATACTTTTTCGATAAAACTTACCGTTTTCGAAAAAAAATCCAAAAAACCTCAAATTTTGACCTTTCACTCTTTCAATCACGATATCTCATAAATGGTGACTCTTAGAAAAAAATTATAGGCATGATTTTTGTCGATAATCTTAAGATCTACAACTTTGGTCTGAAGTACTTCTTCGATAAAACTTACCGTTTTCGAAAAAAAAATCCAAAAACCTCAAATTTTGACCTTCGACTCTTACAATCGCGATAACTCAGAAACGGTGACTCTTAGAAAAAAATTATGGATATAACTTTTGTCGATAATCTCAAGATCTACAACTTTGGTATGAAGTACTTTTTCTATCAAACTTACCGTTTTCGAAAAAAATCCCAAAAATCTCAAATTTTTACCTTTGACTCTTTCTATCGCGATATCTCATAAATAGTTACTCTTAGAAAAAAATTATGCAGATAATTTTTGTCGATAATCTTCAGATCTACAACTTTGGTTTGTGATACTTTTTCGATAAAACTTACCGTTTTCGAAAAAAAATCCAAAAAACCTCAAATTTTGACCTTTCACTCTTTCAATCACGATATCTCATAAATGGTGACTCTTAGAAAAAAATTATAGGCATGATTTTTGTCGATAATCTTAAGATCTACAACTTTGGTCTGAAGTACTTCTTCGATAAAACTTACCGTTTTCGAAAAAAATCCAAAAAATCTCAAATTTTTACCTTTGACTCTTACTATCGTGATATCTCATAAATAGTTACTCTTAGAAAAAAATTATGCAGATAATTTTTGTCGATAATCTTCAGATCTACAACTTTGGTCTGAAGTATTTTTTCGATAAAATTCACCGTTTTCGAAAAAAATCCAAAAAACCTCAAATTTTGACCTTTGATTCTTACAATAGCGATATCTCATGAATTGTGACCCATAGAGAAAAATTATGGAGATAATTTTTGTCGATAATCTTAAGATCTACAACTTTGGTCTGCAGTACTTCTTCGATAAAACTTACCGTTTTCGAAAAAAAAAATCCAAAAACCTCAAATTTTGACCTTCGACTCTTACAATCGCGATAACTCAGAAATGGTGACTCTTAGAAAAAAAGTATAAAGATAATTTTTGTCGATAATCTTGAGATCTACAACTTTGGTGTGAAGTACTTTTTCAATCAAACTTACCGTTTTCGGAAAAAATCCAAAAAACCTCAAATTTTTACCTTTGACTCTTACTATCGCGATATCTCATAAATGGTTATTCTTAGAAAAAAATCATGAAGATAATTTTTGTCGATAATCTTAAGATCTACAACTTTGATCTGAGGTACTTTTTCGATAAAATTTACCGTTTTCAAAAAAAATCCAAAAAACCTAAAATTTTGACCTTTGACTTTTACAATCGCGGTATCTCATAAATGGTGACTCTTAGAAAAAAATTATGAGCATAATTTTTGTCTATAATGTTAACATCTAGAACTTGGTCTGAAGTACTTTTTCGATAAAACTAACCGTTTTCGAAAAAAATCCAAAAAACCTCAAATTTTGACCTTTGACCAAGAATCCGAGCTCTCCACGAAATTTCAGCTTTCCAGGAGTTTTTGTTATTTGACCACTATTTTTATGACTAGATTGAGGGATTATAACGTTTAAATTATATTTTTGTTTGTAAAAAGCATGTTAATCTGTAGATTTGGGTAATTTTTCGTAAATGCGACAACGCCGACTATATCGTTGTCAGTCAAACGTTGTCATTAGTCCTATAAGTAAAATATAGAAAAAAAATCACTCAAAAAAAATATTTTTTTCCAAAAATCCACAAACTGCGAGAAATTATTATTAATACCGAGAATACACCGTTCCAGATGATAAATACACCGAAAATATATTTTCCAAAAACACTCTTTCGTTACCATAAAATATAATTTAAAATTTTTAATTAGCTTTTTTTTATTTGTTGTTTCAGGTGCCACCGAAAACCTCATCTAATTAGAAGTGGTGATACGAAGTTCTAAAAAAAAATATTTTCCACCGACCGATGAGAAACGACGCTCGAGGAAAAATGTACGCGTTTTCGACGCCAATTTGTTACGCGTCGATTAGAAAAATCATCAGCGAGACGCTGCTGCAGGCGGATTTTTGACGGGCTTGAAATTTTGCCCTCCCGTGATTTCGTACAGGGTGAGCAAAGTTTCAGGTGTGTTGAAAGTCTAGTTTTAACTACTAGAAAACGTCATTATTTGGTAAAGGTTTGATTCTGGGAAATTTTTATGTAATCTATAAGGAAAGAACTATTTTCTTTTAATTTTAGAGTCAGAAAATTCGAAAATAGAGAAAGAAATGGTAAATTTTCATCTATTTTTTTTTGAATAACTTTGTTACTATTTATTTTAAAATTATAAAAAATATATATTCAAGATCCTTGCATAAAACCCTTTCATTTGATACGTCACGTATCTTTTCTTTTTTTAAAATTCTCTTATTTGCCCCCCTACCAAAAAATTGACTTCATATTTAAAATTTATTTATTTTCAGGTCACAGAGATTCATTCTTACGTGTAGGAAATTTCGAGTTAATCGACCCAATTTGTCTTTGACAGATTTCTAACCATCATTTGTTATGTGAATCAAAGTCAACGACCCAAAATCAAAACAAATGAAACGCTTTCTTAAAAATCCCAAACAGAGCTGTCGTGTTTTTTTTCGTGTTCCCGGCAAAGTAACTGTTCGTAGTTGATTTGCGGTAGCCCATCATCAATACAAAAACCATCGAAGAAAAAAACAAACAAATTGTTAATCGAAATCGAGTTCCGTACCATGAAACGAATATCAAACAAAAACGGCGGAAATTCACACGAGAACAATCGCATTGTCTACACAGCGGCACCACAGAACTTGAAATTAGCGCAGAATCGATACATCTGTCAATAAATGTGTCAATTAGACTTGATTTGAGTTGATTAACTAACAATATTACTAAAAAGCAGGGGGACAACTGGGACATTTTTGCACGCTACTGAGTGTTTTACACTGGTTGGACTTTTGCTCGAATATAGTTTAACCGATGTGAAACAGTCGATATCGCTTTTTCACTTGTCTAGGGTGAATAATGAATATTATTAAGTGACGAGATTAATTTCGAGATCCTTTCATATTTTCGTAAATTTTCTCCTTGTCTGGATTCTGTAAAGGGCCGTATTGATGGTTGTAGCTGGTTTCGGCGTAAATTTCGTCCATCAACGCGAAAGATGATTCGTTAAAAGGCCGTGACGTAACCTGGAAATATCTAACAATGTATGTGTATACATAGATGTATATATACATCAGTGTGATGCTCTATTGTTCTTATCGGGCTTTCATCAATCATTTTGTGAAAACCCCTGGAAAATGATTGATTGTTTTCAATATTTACACATTTGAATATTAGTGTATGATGAATAAATGCTTTTTAATGGTGGAGATTGGAACTGATTGATTTTGCGTTGTTCTTTATTTCGTAGTGACAGATAAATGGTCAGCTTTTTACAAAAGATTGAATTTTTGGTTTTGTTTGACAAACTTTTAATTTAAAACACAAATTAGATTGTTAACCTGACAAGATGAGTTCACTGGAAAGTCGACCATGCTATATCTAAACCAGGGGTCGACAACTTTTTAACAAAGAGGTGCAATTTTGAACAAAGCCAAAGTGCCACTATAAAAAACTGTATAATTTTTATACGAATAAATAATGTATAATATAACATTCACCTTGGGAAAAAATGTCATATTTTATTGAAAAAATGTCTATTTTCCATGGGTGTACTAGAAAATAGAAGAAAAGGTTAATTTTTTTTTGGAAAAATGTCATATTTTATTGAAAAAATGTCCATTTTCCATGGACGTACTAGAAAATAGAAGGAAAGGTTAATTTTTTGCAAAAATGTCATATTTTTTTGAAAAAAAGGTAAATTTTTTTGTAAAAATGTCTTATTTTATTGAAAAAATGACCATTTTCCATGGGCGTACTAGAAACTAGAAGGAAAGGTTCATTTTTTTGCAAAAATGTCATATTTTTTTGAAAAAAGTCCATTTTCCATGGGTGTTCTAGAAAATAGAAAAAAAGGGTAATTTTTTTGGAAAAATGTCATAATTTATTGAAAAAATGTCCATTTTCCATGGACGTACTAGAAAATAGAAGGAAAGGTTAATTTTTTGCAAAAATGTCATATTTTTTTGAAAAAAGTCCATTTTCCATGGGCATACTAGAAAACAGAAAAAAAGGTAAATTTTTTTGCAAAAATGTCTTATTTTATTGAAAAAATGACCATTTTCCATGGGCGTACTAGAAACTAGAAGGAAAGGTTCATTTTTTTGCAAAAATGTCATATTTTTTTGAAAAAAGTCCATTTTCCATGGGTGTTCTAGAAAATAGAAAAAAAGGGTAATTTTTTTGGAAAAATGTCATAATTTATTGAAAAAATGTCCATTTTCCATGGACGTACTAGAAAATAGAAGGAAAGGTTAATTTTTTGCAAAAATGTCATATTTTTTTGAAAAAAGTCCATTTTCCATGGGCATACTAGAAAACAGAAAAAAAGGTAAATTTTTTTGCAAAAATGTCTTATTTTATTGAAAAAATGACCATTTTCCATGGGCGTACTAGAAACTAGAAGGAAAGGTTCATTTTTTTGCAAAAATGTCATATTTTTTTGAAAAAAGTCCATTTTCCATGGGTGTTCTAGAAAATAGAAAAAAAGGGTAATTTTTTTGGAAAAATGTCATAATTTATTGAAAAAATGTCCATTTTCCATGGACGTACTAGAAAATAGAAGGAAAGGTTAATTTTTTGCAAAAATGTCATATTTTTTTGAAAAAAGTCCATTTTCCATGGGCATACTAGAAAACAGAAAAAAAGGTAAATTTTTTTGCAAAAATGTCTTATTTTATTGAAAAAATGACCATTTTCCATGGGCGTACTAGAAACTAGAAGGAAAGGTTCATTTTTTTGCAAAAATGTCATATTTTTTTGAAAAAAGTCCATTTTCCATGGGTGTTCTAGAAAATAGAAAAAAAGGGTAATTTTTTTGGAAAAATGTCATAATTTATTGAAAAAATGTCCATTTTCCATGGACGTACTAGAAAATAGAAGGAAAGGTTAATTTTTTGCAAAAATGTCATATTTTTTTGAAAAAAGTCCATTTTCCATGGGCATACTAGAAAACAGAAAAAAAGGTAAATTTTTTTGCAAAAATGTCTTATTTTATTGAAAAAATGACCATTTTCCATGGGCGTACTAGAAACTAGAAGGAAAGGTTCATTTTTTTGCAAAAATGTCATATTTTTTTGAAAAAAGTCCATTTTCCATGGGTGTTCTAGAAAATAGAAAAAAAGGGTAATTTTTTTGGAAAAATGTCATAATTTATTGAAAAAATGTCCATTTTCCATGGACGTACTAGAAAATAGAAGGAAAGGTTAATTTTTTGCAAAAATGTCATATTTTTTTGAAAAAAGTCCATTTTCCATGGGCATACTAGAAAACAGAAAAAAAGGTAAATTTTTTTGCAAAAATGTCTTATTTTATTGAAAAAATGACCATTTTCCATGGGCGTACTAGAAACTAGAAGGAAAGGTTCATTTTTTTGCAAAAATGTCATATTTTTTTGAAAAAAGTCCATTTTCCATGGGTGTTCTAGAAAATAGAAAAAAAGGGTAATTTTTTTGGAAAAATGTCATAATTTATTGAAAAAATGTCCATTTTCCATGGACGTACTAGAAAATAGAAGGAAAGGTTAATTTTTTGCAAAAATGTCATATTTTTTTGAAAAAAGTCCATTTTCCATGGGCATACTAGAAAACAGAAAAAAAGGTAAATTTTTTTGCAAAAATGTCTTATTTTATTGAAAAAATGACCATTTTCCATGGGCGTACTAGAAACTAGAAGGAAAGGTTCATTTTTTTGCAAAAATGTCATATTTTTTTGAAAAAAGTCCATTTTCCATGGGTGTTCTAGAAAATAGAAAAAAAGGGTAATTTTTTTGGAAAAATGTCATAATTTATTGAAAAAATGTCCATTTTCCATGGACGTACTAGAAAATAGAAGGAAAGGTTAATTTTTTGCAAAAATGTCATATTTTTTTGAAAAAAGTCCATTTTCCATGGGCATACTAGAAAACAGAAAAAAAGGTAAATTTTTTTGCAAAAATGTCTTATTTTATTGAAAAAATGACCATTTTCCATGGGCGTACTAGAAACTAGAAGGAAAGGTTCATTTTTTTGCAAAAATGTCATATTTTTTTGAAAAAAGTCCATTTTCCATGGGTGTTCTAGAAAATAGAAAAAAAGGGTAATTTTTTTGGAAAAATGTCATAATTTATTGAAAAAATGTCCATTTTCCATGGACGTACTAGAAAATAGAAGGAAAGGTTAATTTTTTGCAAAAATGTCATATTTTTTTGAAAAAAGTCCATTTTCCATGGGTATACTAGAAAATAGAAAAAAAAGGTTAAATTTTTTGGAAAAATGTCATATTTTATTGAAAAAATGTCTATTTTCCATCGGCGTACTAGAATCTAGAAGGAAAGGTTCATTTTTTTGCAAAAATGTCATATTTTTTTGAAAAAGTCCATTTTCCATGAGTGCACTAGAAAATATAAAAAAAAAGGTCAAATTTTTTGAAAAAATGTCATATTTTATTGAAAAAATGTCCATTTTCCATGGGTATACTAGAAAATAGAAAAAAAAAGGTCAACTTTTTTGGAAAAATGTCATATTTTATTGAAAAAATGTCCATTTTCCATGGGTATATCAGAAAATAGAAAAAAAAGGTCAACTTTTTTGGAAAAATGTCATATTTTATTGAAAAAATGTCCATTTTCCATGGGCGTACTAGAAAATAGAAAAAAAAGGTCAAGTTTTTTGGAAAAATGTCATATTTTATTGAAAAAATGTCCATTTTCCATGGGCGTACTAGAATCTAGAAGGAAAGGTTCATTTTTTTGCAAAATGTCATATTTTTTTGAAAAAAGTCCATTTTCCATGGGGATACTAAAAAATAGAAAAAAATGGTCAAATTTTTTGGAAAAATGTCATATTTTATTGGGAAAATGTCCATTTTCCATGGGCGTACTGGAAACTAGAAGGAAAGTTTCATTTCTTTGCAAAAATGTCATATTTTTTTGAAAAATGTCATATTTTATTGAAAAAATGTCCATTTTCCATTGGCGTACTGGAAACTAGAAGGAAAGTTTCATTTCTTTGCAAAAATGTCATATTTTTTTGAAAAATGTCATATTTTATTGAAAAAATGTCCATTTTCCATTGGCGTACTAGAAAATAGAAAAAAAAGGTCAATTTTTTTGGAAGAATGTCATATTTTATTGAAAAAATGTCCATTTTCCATGGGCGTACTAGAAAATAGAAAAAAAAGGTCAACTTTTTTGGAAAAATGTCATATTTTATTGAAAAAATGTCCATTTTCCATGGGCGTACTAGAATCTAGAAGGAAAGGATCATTTTTTTGCAACAATGTCATATTTTTTTGAAAAAAGTCCATTTTCCATGGGCATACTAAAAAATAGAAAAAAATGGTCAAATTTTTTGGAAAAATGTCATATTTTATTGGGAAAATGTCCATTTCCATGGGCGTACTGGAAACTAGAAGGAAAGTTTCATTTCTTTGCAAAAATGTCATATTTTTTTGAAAAATGTCATATTTTATTGAAAAAATGTCCATTTTCCATGGGCGTACTAGAATCTAGAAGGAAAGGTTCATTTTTTTTCAAAAATGTCATATTTTTTGGAAAAAAGTCCATTTTCCATGGGTGTACTAGAAAATATAAAAAAAAGGTCAAATTTTTTGGAAAAATGTCATATTTTATTGAAAAAATGTCCATTTTCCATGGGCGTACTAGAAAATAGAAGGAAAGGTTAATTTTTTGCAAAAATGTCATATTTTTTTTGAAAAAATTCCATTTTCCATGGGTATACTAGAAAATAGAAAAAAAAAGGTCAACTTTTTTGGAAAAATGTCATATTTTATTGAAAAAATGTCCATTTTCCATGGGCCTACTAGAATCTAGAAGGAAAGGTTCATTTTTTTGCAAAAATGTCATATTTTTTTGAAAAAAGTCCATTTTCCATGTGTGAACTAGAAAATATAAAAAAGGGTCAAATTTTTTGGAAAAATGTCATATTTTATCGGGAAAATGTCCATTTTCCATGGGCGTACTAGAAAATAAAAGAAAAGATTAATTCTTTGCAAAAAAAAATCATTTACCATGGGGGTACTGGAAAAATTAAAAAGGTTTCATTTTTGGGGCAAAAATGTCCATTTTCCATGGGCTTACTAAAAAATAGATGAAAAGGTTCAGTTTTGCAAAAATGTCATGTTTTATTGACAAAATGTCCATTTTCTATGGGCGTACTAAAAAAAAAAAGTTCATTCTTTACAGAAAAAATCATTTACGTTTTCATTTCATTTGAAACGTTTTCAGTGCGATCCTTGTCCTTGTGTTTCTCGCGAAAGCTTTTCTATTCCTGGTTCATATCTAGTTACTTTTAATATAACACACGCCTCTGAATTGTTTGTTGTTAGCCGGCTTCGATATGGATTCAAAATGATTTTCATATGGGAAAAAATTGCTCATAGGTACATATAGGACGATCCGAAAGCTGAAAGCATTGCAAATGCCACTTTTTTTAGGCACATAAATTTATCTGGCAAACTAGTCCAACAATTCCAGAGGATCACCTTCTTAGTTCCACAAATTTTGTCCTCCATAACTCGGAGTTCCTAAATTCAATAGGCTGAAGCTGAAAATCTTGAATTTCCATCCATGCGAAAAGAAAATCATTAAAAGGAATGCTAGTAATATCCATTAAGTCTGGTTTTATCAAGAAGGAGAACATATTTATCAAAATCTTGACCTCTTTCAGCAAATTCTTCTTTCAGTCATTAAATGCAGCATAAATCACAATTATTAAGGTTGGGTGAGTATGTTTTAAGATTTGGAAAGTATTTATATGTATGGGAATAAATACATCTATTTTCATTTTAAAAGACTTCCAGGATTCATACAAATCTAGAACAGTTTGACCCGATCCTTGCAACTTAAGGTTTAGTTCACCGAGATGATTTATAATAATAGTTAGGAACATCAACAAATCCATTCTTTATTATCTAGTTCAGGAAAGACTTGAGCTTGATTTTTTTGCAACAAAATTGAGCTAATTTCTCCCAAACATTCCACAAATCTAGAAAGCACTTTACCGCGGCTAAGCCAGCATTGGATATGCTGTTTCCATTTCTTGTAAAAATGACTTGAATTGTCTGTGACTTAATGAAGAACGACCAGCAATGTAGTTGAGAACTTTTACAACAGTATCCGCCTCCTACAAGTTTTCCGTATAAACGTGGCAATGCCGCTCACCGGGCGTTCGAAAAGCCGAGAATCACCTGCTCGCGTTTTCTCTTTTCTAGAAACGTCCCGTCGCGGTCGCGTCGTTCTAGCCTGGTCTTCCGTCACTTAGCTCAATCGAGCTACGTTGCCAGATTGTGTACAGTTCCGTAGATTATTTTGAATTCACAATAAGCATCCTTAATATTAAATCTTTATTTTATTGCTTTATTTTGAAATTTTATTCACCAAACTTCACAAAGTTATGCGTGCCGTAAGTTGCCGACCACTGATCTAAACTGATATTATCAAGTGAAAAAATTTGTATACAATACAAGCATTTTTTTTAAATTTGACACAACATTGGAATTTTCGAAAAAAATTTAAAAAAAAAGGAGAAACATTTTTTTACAAACTTTTAACTTTGACCCTGTATAACTCTGTCAATTATGAAATATATGAAACCAACTGTTCTTAACTATTTATGATATTTCTTTCTCTATCGATTGGTACAAAGATTAAAGACATAGTTGGAACGGTTTTGACGTAGCAGCAAGTTATAAAGAGACATGTCAAAAATTACTCAAGAAATACACTGACCTTCAAAAATTTGACACAATTTCCTTAATAATCGAGATAATGACATGAATAAAGAAGCAAAATGTTCATAAAGCATGGTGCTAAAATTTTGACAGCAGTTGTTACCCCCTGTTATAGCTACTACATGCTACAGGGTGTAAAACACCCTTGTTCAAATTTAAAAAAAAGGATAAACATTTTTTTGCAAACTTTTAACTTTTACCCTGTATAACTCTGTCAATTATGAAATATATGAAACCAACTGTTCTTAACTATTTAGGATATCTCTTTCTCTATCGATTGGTACAAAGATGAAAGACATAGCTGGAACGGTTTTGACATAGCAGCAAGTTATAGAAAGACATGTCAAAATTTACTCAAGAAATACACTGACCTTTAAAAATTTGACACATTTTCCTTAATAATCGAGATAATGACGTGAATAAAGAAGCAAAATGTTCATAAAGCATGGTGCTAAAATTTTGATACCCCCTGTTGCAGCTACTACATGCTACAGGGTGTAAAACACCCTTGTTCAAATTTAAAAAAAAGGATAAACATTTTTTTGCAAACTTTTAACTTTGACCCTGTATAACTCTGTCAATTATGAAATATATAAAACCAACTGTTCTTAACTATTTAGGATATTTCTTTCTCTATCGATTGGTACAAAGATTAAAGACATAGCTGGAACGATTTTGACGTAGAAGCAAGTTATAGAGAGGCATGTCAAAAATTACTCAAGAAATACACTGACCTTTAAAACTTTGACACATTTTCCTTAATAATCGAGGTAATGACGTGAATAAAGAACTAAAATGTTCATAAAATTTTGACACCTGTTGATACCTCCTGTTTTAGCTACTACATGCTACAGGGTGTAAAACACCCTTGTTCAAATTAAAAAAAAGGATAAACATTTTTTTGCAAACTTTTAACTTTGACCCTGTATAACTCTGTCAATTATGAAATATATAAAACAACTGTTCTTAACTATTTAGGATATTTCTTTCTCTATCGATTGGTACAAAGATTAAAGACATAGCTGGAACGATTTTGACGTAGCAGCAAGTTATAGAGAGACATGTCAAAAGTTTCTCAAGAAATACACTGACCTTTAAAAATTTGACACATTTTCCTTAATAATCGAGATAATGACGTGAATAAAGAAACAAAATGTTCATAAAGCATGGTGCTAAAATTTTGACACCAGTTGTTACCCCCTGTTATAGCTACTACATGCTACAGGGTGTAAAACACCCTTGTTCAAATTAAAAAAAAGGATAAACATTTTTTTGCAAACTTTTTACTTTGACCCTGTATAACTCTGTCAATTATGAAATATATAAAACCAACTGTTCTTAACTATTTAGGATATTTCTTTCTCTATCGATTGGTACAAAGATTAAAGACATAGCTGGAACGGTTTTGACGTAGCAGCAAGTTATAGAGAGACATGTCAAAAATTACTCAATAAATACACTGACCTTTAAAAATTTGACACATTTTCCTTAATAATCGAGATAATGACGTGAATAAAGAAGCAAAATGTTCATAAAGCATGGTGCTAAAATTTTGACACCAGTTGTTACCCCCTGTTATAGCTACTACATGCTACAGGGTGTAAAACACCCTTGTTCAAATTAAAAAAAAGGATAAACATTTTTTTGCAAACTTTTAACTTTGACCCTGTATAACTCTGTCAATTATGAAATATATAAAACCAACTGTTCTTAACTATTTAGGATATTTCTTTCTCTATCGATTGGTACAAAGATTAAAGACATAGCTGGAACGGTTTTGACGTAGCAGCAAGTTATAGAGAGACATGTCAAAAATTACTCAATAAATACACTGACCTTTAAAAATTTGACACATTTTCCTTAATAATCGAGATAATGACGTGAATAAAGAAGCAAAATGTTCATAAAGCATGGTGCTAAAATTTTGACACCAGTTGTTACCCCCTGTTATAGCTACTACATGCTACAGGGTGTAAAACACCCTTGTTCAAATTAAAAAAAAGGATAAACATTTTTTTGCAAACTTTTAACTTTGACCCTGTATAACTCTGTCAATTATGAAATATATAAAACCAACTGTTCTTAACTATTTAGGATATTTCTTTCTCTATCGATTGGTACAAAGATTAAAGACATAGCTGGAACGGTTTTGACGTAGCAGCAAGTTATAGAGAGACATGTCAAAAATTACTCAATAAATACACTGACCTTTAAAAATTTGACACATTTTCCTTAATAATCGAGATAATGACGTGAATAAAGAAGCAAAATGTTCATAAAGCATGGTGCTAAAATTTTGACACCAGTTGTTACCCCCTGTTATAGCTACTACATGCTACAGGGTGTAAAACACCCTTGTTCAAATTAAAAAAAAGGATAAACATTTTTTTGCAAACTTTTAACTTTGACCCTGTATAACTCTGTCAATTATGAAATATATAAAACCAACTGTTCTTAACTATTTAGGATATTTCTTTCTCTATCGATTGGTACAAAGATTAAAGACATAGCTGGAACGGTTTTGACGTAGCAGCAAGTTATAGAGAGACATGTCAAAAATTACTCAATAAATACACTGACCTTTAAAAATTTGACACATTTTCCTTAATAATCGAGATAATGACGTGAATAAAGAAGCAAAATGTTCATAAAGCATGGTGCTAAAATTTTGACACCAGTTGTTACCCCCTGTTATAGCTACTACATGCTACAGGGTGTAAAACACCCTTGTTCAAATTAAAAAAAAGGATAAACATTTTTTTGCAAACTTTTAACTTTGACCCTGTATAACTCTGTCAATTATGAAATATATAAAACCAACTGTTCTTAACTATTTAGGATATTTCTTTCTCTATCGATTGGTACAAAGATTAAAGACATAGCTGGAACGATTTTGACGTAGCAGCAAGTTATAGAGAGACATGTCAAAAGTTTCTCAAGAAATACACTGACCTTTAAAAATTTGACACATTTTCCTTAATAATCGAGATAATGACGTGAATAAAGAACTAAAATGTTCATAAAATTTTGACACCAGTTGATACCCCCTGTTGCAGCTGCTACATGCTACAGGGTGTAAAAACATCTTGACATTTATGCCCCTCGTATATTTTCAAATTTAATCCCACATCAAAATTTCAACCATATCGCATTGGAAGAATTGACCTACAATTCACAAAAAAAAATCATCAAAGTCAAATGAGTAGTTCAAGAAATAACCACTTTTGAAAATATGTAAAAAAATTTGTGCCTTAAAAATCGAACAAATTGAGATTCTTTGAAACGTATTCACTGCTGCTTATCTTTCCTCTCTCTTATTGGCTTATATATAGCTCATTACTCAAAAATTCCAATGAAATATTCCACCGTTAATTTGTAGTTTTCATTTTCAGTCACGTTCGGAAAATAAAAGCGAGCAATAAGCCAAAAAAGGGGAGAATTGAAACACCAGTAGCGTCTCTCAGACAATTTTAATTGAAATCAAGACTCTTTTTAATGCTGCGACTTAAATTTCCTCAATAACATGTACAACCATGTAAATGCTTTTTGTGAACTAAAAAGATTCTATGAATTATCTTTTCTATGTTGTAAATGTTTCTTCTGTCAAAAACCAACGCTGCTTATATTTTAAAAATATAACCTTTTTAAATGATAATTGGTGCCGGCACATGAGGGGAATGCAGGTAATGAAATGGCGGACCAGTTAGCTAAAGGAGGCTCTAAAGGATACTTCATAGGTCCGGAACCATTTTGTGGAATCACAAAAGATTGCATGAGAACTGGCTAGATAGGGAACACCAGTTCAAATGGAGGGTAACACAAGGACACCTCCATACAAAGAGTTTACTGAACAAGGTAGACAAGGAACCCTCAACCAGGCTATTGAAACTGGGTAAGAGACATTTGAAGACAGTTACCGACCTGGTTACTGGACACTGCACCCTGAGGAAACATCTGCACAAAATGGGCAAAGTTAGTGAACAAGTACTTAGACGGGAGCACTTTGGAGAGGAATTAATACAATAACCATCAAAACTACTGAAAATCCCTCCAGTCAAACTGGTGGCCTTTATAGAAGACACGAAGCTTCTGGAATGGAAGTGGATAACATGGGAAATGGTACAAACGATAATTATAAAAAAAATCTCATTTTTGTTCGACTCTTGGATACGCCACTGGAAGGAGACAGAAAGAGGAAACTTGGATTGCGGCAGGCAATTCGGCCGATAAAAATGAAAGAAAAAAAAGGAATGCGAAAGAAGAGAGACTTGCTAGACGGTCATTATGTTAGAAGGGGATATCGGGTTTTATTTTAAAATGATTGTTTCGTCTGTGATCGAAATTGGCACAGAAATGGTTGTAGTTTTAGATTTTTATGCTTGAAGGATCGGTCCTGAGGGTGATTTTTTTATATCCTGCAAGTTATAAACTACAATTTATTGAATAGGTTAATGTTTCTTTTTTCCTGTCGTAGTGGATCGTAGAATATAACAAATTACGATATTTTTGTGAAAAAAAATGTTGGAGAGCATCCTCGACGTACAGTTGCTATGAAAAAATTTATCTCTAGTAGAAATCCAATGAAATCGGTTAATTTGAGGTCATTTGATTGAACACCACCAATCAGAACAAAATATACTGAAAACAGATCCCATGGGCTGTTTTCACCATGGTTACATTTTGATTTATTTCGATTTTGACGTTTCAAATATTTAATATTTCAAAATGTCACGATTTGGTCATAATACTGACGAGAATATTAACGAAATTATAGAAGCAAATATACCAAAAAATACTGTTTATAGTAAAAAGTTTGTGTGGAAAGCATTTATGGACTTTTGTAATGATAGGAAGTATATTTTTTTATTGGTGATTTCTTATGGAACTCTGAGTTTAACGCCAATCATAGTTCATTCTTTATTTAGTATAAGATAGTATTATTATTTGTTAGTTGAACCTTCATGAGACGTAAAAACATTAAATCGTTCCACGGATATGATTCCGAGAATTAGTTTTTTTCGCTCCGGAAACGTTCCAGGTTCAATCCACAATTTTCCCGGAATTACCCACCTCTAAAATACATAAGAACACATAAGAGGACAAAAGTGATAAATAAATGTGATTAATCGTCGTTCTCATATTTTATGTTGTTTGATATTTTTTAACATGACCATCTTTAAAAAAAATAAGACAGATCAAATGACCCAGACCAAGACTGGATCAGCAAGACCAAAACCAAGACCGAAATTGTCCAAGTCTTGGTCTTGCTTTGCTCATCACTAACAGCAACGTTTGTCCTGTCAGATTATTTGAAAAATTGATGTCAAAAAGAAGCCCAAATATCAAAACCAACAGATTATTCTTAAGTACAAATCGTCACTGGAGAGCCCAAAATGTTCAGTGGTATGATAATATGCCTATTGGAAGAAATACGATTCAAAATTGGACAAAATCGTCTGCTGAGGCGATTGGCTTGAACACCAAAAAAAACTAATGTCTCCAATAGATCGGTTGGTGAAAAGTGGTGTACAAGAGCAAGATATTATAAAAATTACGGTTCATAACAGTGCCAAATCAATAAAACCCTACTTGAATATTGACCAAGAACATCATAATGAAATTATTAACAGCATGAGTAGTGGAAATACATCTTCATCAGTTATAGAAACTGGATCTGGATCTTCATTCAACTTTTCTAATTGTTCTTTTGTTAATTGCACCTTTAAATAAAGTGTTTTTGATCTGTATTTTTTTTCTATAATCAGCAAAAAAATTTCTATTGCTTATAGGCAACAGACATCTGTTTTCGATATCTGTTATAACATTTTTTCGAACAATTATCATTGACCTTGGGTTATTACTACTGAAAACATTTTTAAACATGTTCGACGCTCTCTGTTTTTAATTTATTAATTCCCTTTGCAGTTCTAAAAGAAAAATAATACCTATCCTGATTAGTAGTAGTTTCTTTCACATTGTATAGTTTGTATCACTAGAAAATAACAACACGAAGAAAAAGAAAAGGAATTTTTTGTTCTTATATCGGTACGCTTGAACTTTGTTTTTCCTGTGTATTTAACTAGGTGAGCAAAGATTCAGGTGTGTTGGTTAAGATAATTCTACAAAGAAGATTCTCCAGAATTCTAATTTCTTCATAAACATTTGGTTTTTGCACGTTGGGCGCCAAATTCGAAACCAAAGTTTGTTATCTGTCAAACGACAATTTATAAGAGTGTGATTATCAAATAAATAGATTTGTTCTCAGAATGATAGATCTGTCACCAACCTATTGTAACCCTTTTTTTTTCGATACTATAGTTGAATGATGGAAAAATTGAAAAATCAAAGTATGACCACGGCTAGTCAAATCTCGGTGTGGATCCTTTACAGAGTTAACTAATACAATTCCAGGGTAGACTTTACCGGTTCGCGGTACTTTAGATTTCAATTAAAAAAAAACGTCAAAGATAAATTATCAGGAAAGAAGAGTGGGCGCCACCTGGAAAATTATTAGTCGCTTCTCGTTCTATTCAATAATTTCTGCCCAATAACCTGATCAGGATTGTGGAAAGGTACTGATTATGAACCAAGTTATTAGATTTACAAATTGACTTTAATAAAGGCTAAAAAAAAGGATTGCGAAGACAAAATGAGCACTACTTTCCTGCTCGTTGGTTAGGAAAGTTGTTTAGATCATCGAGTTGTTTAGATCAGTTCATCAGTTTCTTCAGATTTTCTGATGAAGCAAGTGGTTCCAATTCTTCAGGGAAGATAGTTTCCCGCCAGGATGAAAAAAGTTTAATTACAAAAAATAGATGCGGGAAAATTTACATCCGGGAAAATTACATCCTGGAAAATGCATCAGACTCTGATGCATTCAGCGAATGGAAAATTATGGTTTTCACCTATAATTTTCTACATGAAAAATGTTCTTAGTCTTCTCTCGACTGCTTTAGATACCAAAAAGAAGTTAAAAGTCTGAATACAATTTGTCAAATTTTAACAGAGACAAACTTCGTTTTTCCCATCACGCCTTAATTTATTCGTTATCGAATTTATTCCATTTGGATGTTCCACACTGTATACAATCACCCGAAAACGTAATTAGTTTTCTGATAATTACTGATTATTAATGCTATAATTGCATGTTTTAGTTTATTTAGACTTTTTTGTTTTGTCTCACAGACTACTAGCTCCTTTAGTCCTACTTCCCGGAGTAATTTTAGGATATCTGCCGGCTTTAACTTAGGTAAATGTATCTCTTCTATCCAGTTATCTCCTAGGTGTTGTGTCCTAGGATTCTGAATTGCTGTGTAATTCGCAAGTATGTGGATGCTTCTTCATCCATGCCACAGAATCTACATTCTTCTTCCTCCACAAGTTTGAGCTTTTTCAAGTGCTCATTCAGGCAACAATGTCCCGTTAGGATCCCTGTTAAAACTCTTAGTGCAGTTTTACTTTGACTTATGCATTCATTTGATCTCTGTAGTCACCTAGAAAAATCTTTTATTGTCTAAGTCCTACTAGATCTTTCCAATGGTCAGATCTTCTGTTTTTTCCGGCTCTACCTATTTCTTCCAATATTACATTGGGGCTGATACCGCAAAAGGGCTCCGGTCCCCAAAAGGGTGTTTCGGTCCCACTCTTGGCTAGTTCATCTGCTATTTCATTTCCTTATATCCCAGTGTGTTCTAGAATCCACAGTAAGCTGGCTATATTGTTCTCGCCTAGTTCATTGAGTTTGCCTAGGCATTCCCACACCATTTTGGAACTGATTACACAGGAGCTTAGTGCTTTAATGGCTGCTTGACTATCCGACATTATGATAATCCTGTGCCTTCTATATTCTTTATCAATATTGAACTGGGCACACTTTCTTATGGCGTGAATTTCCGCTCGAAAGATATTTGGGGTTTTTCACAAGCTTTCAGAGTGTTTGGTTCCTGGCCCGTACAAAGGGGGTTAACAAATAGCGGGTGCGACTGGCAATAATCTATTGGTCATAGTAGTTCCTCCTTACGAAGTACCCAGTCATCTCTAATCGAAATTAGGACGGATCAAGGTAGGTCGTAGTTTACCGTTAGACGTAATTTCCAGAATACTTAGACTTTTAGAGTCCACGCATCAATCTGCTTCGATCCGTATAAGCATGTTCTGTGAATTAGGAAATAAGCACTATTCCATTTGTTGTCCATCTAGCCTCTTTATCCAGAAATACATGGAGAGGAGATAGGTCCAGAAGGATTTCCATGGTTGCTGACGGTATGACACCAGTAGCTGTCAGTGAAGCCTGTCTCTGTATACCAGACCAGTTTTTAATGGGCACTGAGAAGCACAAAGTGTCTACATGAATAAGACTTATTTCCTCATGTTACAAAACTCTAAAATTTATGTAAATTTTTATGCAGATCACCAAAAGCTTTTCAGTTGTACTTCCAATGCATGGTCTTGGAGGAATTGAGATCTCTATAGTAGTTCACTAAAGCAAAGTCAAAGCTTGGAGACCACCTCCACAGTGATCCACAAGGCTCCTTCAGAAGAAATCTGCCTATATGCAGGACCAGTTGATGCTGCAGACATTCGAAATCAAGACTGTGCTTAAGGTGCATACAGGTTCGGCAAATATTTATCTTCCATATGTAGAATCTCAGATGTGCTCAACAGTGAGCACTATAAATAAAATCATATATGTCCAAGAGAGAACAGCATATTTCCCCTTCTCCCACTTCTCTAGACATTGTCTCTCTATTTTTCTATAGCTTCCATTCACAGAATGGCTGAACGGAAGATAATTATTTGCCGGATCTTGAGTATATTCCGATAATTACCCTATTCTAGCTCTAGCAACGCATAATCAACAGGTTGAAGCCTGAATTGAATAAATAAAACAATTTTTACTCTAAATATTTACATATATTGTATCACAGTAAAAAATATACACAGTTTTACACAAATATTCTTTTTTTTTTATAATAATAATCGAAAAAAATACCTACCTATAGGTAAACGTAACCAGTTGATATGAAATTGTTTCATATGAATAATTAACAATAAGAAGAATTACAGTAACAGTTCGCTAGTTTTTGAGCTTTGAAAATTTACCCTAATTATTTTTTAAACCAAATAAATTATTTCAAAATAAATACATACATCTATTTAAAAGTTTTGTGTTTTGTTGGAAATTTTGGTAACGTGACAACACCGCTATTTTTGAATTTATTCATCTTTCATATAAAATGGAACTAGGAAAAGTGACATTAGTAGTTGTACAAGGTAAGTTCTGGACCAATTGTAGGGTTCGAGTGATCTATAGTAATATCACAGAATACACCAGCAAACAAGAAGCGAAGTTTCATATCCTTTTTTGTATGCGCATGTCTGAAATGCGCCATTTTTATAATAAGATACTTGTCATACTTCACTTTGTCGACCAATTGTATCGCCGATATTTAAAAATTTTATCAATTTCTCGGTGTATTTACTAAGTTATCTGTCAACGTAGGTCTCTCAAGGTCATACATTGTATACAGGGGAAGTAAGAAATGTTAATTTTAATTTTTGAGTGAGAATTTGAGCTCTTTTGTATTACATTTTAAACACCTGAGTACGAAACTTTCAAAATACTGGTTCCTAAAAATTGATATATAGGTTAAGGCAAACGTGTTGATAAAAATTGCTGAAATTGCCATTTGAAATACAGTGAAGTACAGTTGCTGTACCTGTCCACACTCACACAACACTAACCTGGAATTCACACCTACATGACAAAACCAATAAAGGGAAACGGACGACAGGAAACACATGGGGACTAAATCCACGGATCGTTCACTGTACACAAACTGTGGTGAGACCCATGGTTACCTATGGAGCTTTAGTTTGGTGGCCAAAAACAGATCAGAGGAAAGCTATCAAAACTTCAGAGGCTTGCCTGTCTGTGCATAAAGGGTGCGATGAGAAGCAACCCGACTGCGGTAATGGAAGCCATTCTCAATCTTCCGCCTCTTACTCTGGATGTTAAGGCGGAAGCCAGAATGGCTGCATTTAGGCTGGAATGCAATGGAATCTGGCACGAAGGAACCAACACCCATAGTCATTCCAGAATCACAGATGTTATAACAAACTCGCTTCTTGGAGTGAGAAGTGATAACATGTTGGCCACAATTAACGACAACCGACCATACCATATCCAGCTAGACTGGGATGGGTCGGAAGCATGCAATCAGGAAGGAACGTTGGTGAGGTAGACAGTCGGATCTAAAACTGACATAGGAACAGGAGCTGGAGTCCATTGTGCCAGACCCAGGTGCAATGTCCAGGCATCGTTGGGTAAGTTTGCATCTGTATTCCAGGCAGAAATCTAAGTGTTTGAAAATGAACACCGAAAGGGGGTATAGAGGCCAAAAGATCCTCATACTCTCAGATAGTCAGGCAGCACTGAAATCTTTAGCATGTCCCCAGATCAGGGACTGCCTACAAAAACTTTTAACCTTGTCAAACCACAATAGAGTAATTCTTAAGTGGGTCCCGAGGCACAAGGGTATTGTAGCCAATGAAAAGGCAGACACCCTAGCAAAGTTAGGGTCTGAAACTGCATTCACTGACCACGTGCACGTGCACACGTGCCAAACAGGAACACAGCAAAACTCCTGGTCAAAAACCCTCGGGGTCGATGACTAACGAAATATTAAACCTCAGCAGGGACCAGATAAGGAAAGTGACGGGATTACTCACTGGTCACTGTACCCAAAGGAAGCTCATGCATACAATTGGCATATAAGGAGAGGAGCCTATCTATCGGTTGTGCATGGAAGAGGAGGAAACAGCCTCATACATTATCTTCGAATGTGAAGCACTGTCACATTGGAGATATAGACTCCTAGGACTAGAGTATCCCAGGGAGGATTTCTCCAAGAAGGACCTAGTGAGAAGACTGTTGAGTCTGATAAGGGCTACCGGTCTCTTCACATAAACGGTATAACCAAGAACACAAAAAGCCTATAGGCTGAGGTGCCGAGGTCTCTAAGCCTCTGACTGGTGGTACCGAACAATCAATCAATCAATTAATGTCCACACTGAATTCTTGGAGTGAATACCCCTATACTATACTATATCCATCGAACAAACAGAGCGACCCAAACAACGATAGATGCGTGATCAAAGTGTGCCTTTGCATCTATTGGCTAAAATAAACATGCCTCCACGCGCTGGCCAATCGGATTTAACTGCAGAATTCATTGTCTTTGGTACATCCATACAGAGTCGGAGATATCACGTGCACTATTCATGATACTGTTTTGGAACACTCCGTTGCTTGGATGGACAGAGTATAGAACAAATTAAAGTGATCTAGAAACAACATTCTATAACTACTTAGATCAGATTAAATTTATATCCAAAAAGACAGTATTCAGAATTAATATTTTTAGTTATCTTTTATAGATCAGGACCGTAACGTAAACTTTTAAATAGATAATGAGAATTAATTTAAAAAAAACTTATATAAAATTTAGTAAAAATTCATAAAAAGAGTGTAAGATATACCTATTTTTTTTAAAGCATCTAAAGCTACGGTTAAGAGTAATACTGACGCTATTAATGAAATTTTATAAAAACTCCGTTAGATTTTTTTTTCTTACACTCTGTATATGAATTACATTTCAAATTTGGTCGATTTTTTTGGAAATCTATAAAGAGTGTTTCATACAAAATATAAAAAAAGATCTATAAAAGTTCTACTTCCGTACATTATACGAGGTACAACAGAAAGTTAAAAAGTATATGGAAGTAATTTCTTATATACAGAGTGTACCAACCTTACGACAAAGTTCGGTATATGGGTTATTTTAAGAGATATCAAAAAATGTTATCGAGAAAATTAGTAGATGTCTTTAAGGTCCATATTTTGAACTATAAAGAGTGTTAAATAACTCCGTTACGAACCAAACATATGATTTTGTAATTGAGAACTCCTGTATATTATACTGAATTCGGACTGCTCACATTTCTTTGGGGCTTTTGATATAAGGTTTTGCTACGTTATACAAAGTCCTTTAAAAGATACTTTTATGTGAAAATCGTAGGTAAATCAACTACCTGTAGTTTACTGTACGTTGAAGAAAAAAATTGGTACACCCTGTAGAAACATATCTAATGTATAAAAATGATTTTTCAATTATAATAATAAGAGTTCTTGTCTAAAATTAATGTCAAATATCGAACTGTATAGAAGACATTAAAATAGCAATTTCTGGTGAGCGGAATTTTTAAACTTCGCGTTTTTGGCAGAAATAGAAGACGATATACATATTATAAGGTAAACAAGCCTTTCTACTCTTCAGATCTCAATCCACTTAACCTTCTATTACTTCAAAACAAAAAACATAGTAACCTCTTTTTACACTGTCTGTAATAATTTACCAAACTTCACATTTGTTTACTGGATTCATCTTAGATCCAGGTTTGCAATTAAATTCTTCACTGAACTCTTTGAGATTACTTAGAGCGCCTATTACTCTGAATGGAGCCGGAGAGTGTGAATCTTTCTCTATCTGCAACGTTGTAGCTTCTTTGGTGACAGTTGAACACCACACCTGAAACACCGTAAAAATTAGAGAATGAACTTCTTCTACCTCATGAAGAAATTATTCAAGGCCAAAACAGATCAGTGTTCAAGTCAATGAGGAGCCACCAAAATGTCCGGACTTAAATGCAAATCGTTCCTTTTGGAATGGTATAATATTTGAGTTGAATAATGAATGAAGTAGGTCTATGAAATATTCGATATATTGAAGAAAAATTTTGTTTATTCTAATCTTTATCTCTCTAAATAAAAATATGTATTTACCTGAGCGAATGCTACGAAAAATAACTGCTTATGGTTAAGAGGAATCCCAGGAAGATGTGGAGGTTCCGGTTGATGTTCCACTAATTTTAAGTAAGCATGATAAGCTGCTTTAAGTCCACCATTATCAGCTATATTTTCACCTAAGGTTTGATTTCCGTTGATATTTTTACCATTTATTGTATATTTGTCTGGAAAAAAGTTAAAAAAATAAAAAAAAATATAAACTTATCATTTCTCTTTATTACTCAATTATTGTAATTTTTTTTTAATTTGTCGAAGGTGTCGGTATTTTATACTGAATACTAACCGTACTGCTCGACGACGCATTTGGTTCTCTGCTTAAATTTCTCCACAGTTTTATTCTTCCACCAATGATTCAAATTACCATACTTGTCGAATTGTCTACCCTGATCGTCGAACCCGTGCGTAAGTTCATGTCCCATAACGACCCCCATTCCACCATAATTTAAGCTAGACGGAAACGTCGAATCGTAAAAAGGGCTCTGTAAAATACCGGCCGGAAAGACCATTTGGTTTTTTGTCGGAGTGTAATAAGCGTTTACCGTGGATGGAGGCATACCTAGAAATATCCAAAATATACATATATATATGGCAACACTGTTGATAAATTCAAACGATGTCAAAATTTCATAATATTCTGATAGTTTTTAAGTTACAGGATAATTTGGTTATCGAAACGCGCGTAAGATAGTGTAAAGTATTAGTGTTGGTGTAGTGGTATTCAGTTCCAAGTTTTGTGGTACGCTTAGAACTTGTTTTTGGGAGGCTGGGCATAATGCTGGGTCGGTACTTTGCCTGATAGATACATTCACACCCATTCCTTGAACTCTCCAAAATTCCTTTCAATGCGGCTGAAGAGACTGAGAAAGCCTAAAAGCTCAAAGCAACCCTTAACGAGGCAGATTATGATTCTGTCCTTACGATTTCGTTACACACAATACTCTCTAAAGTATATCCATCGAACTAACAGAGCGACGATAGATGCGTGATCACCATGTTCCTTTGCATCTATTGGCTAAAATAAATATGCCTCCCTACGCTGGCCAATCGGATTTAACTGCAATCGGTTGGCAGAATTCACTGTCTCTGTACAAGCTGCCTTGTCTGGGAGATCACGTGCACTATGCATGATACTGTTTTGGAACACTCCGTTGCTTGGAAGGACAGAGTATTGATGCTGTTCCCAAAACGATTGGGTTTTGCAGACATTAAAAACATTTTCTAGGTGCCCAGAGGAGCGTTAAAATGAATGTATCCCTCTTGAAGGAGTATATATTACAGTTTTATTGAGTGATATGATGAAATTTTTGTCTAATAGTGTCTAAGAAGAAAAAAACTTACTCCATGTAGTTTTGTTGACTGCTTCGTTGATCTTTTCCAAATTTTTTTTCAAATTGAAATAGCTGATTTGTATGTTATTGTCAAAGTAGGCGTTCGGTCTGATGGTTAATTTATCGAATCTCTCGTCTAACAAGTTTAAATCTTTAACGAACTCGGGATATCCTACAAAATAAACAATTTTTACGTATGAAGTTTATTATTATTAATTTTATCGGATACGAACCTATCATATCCGAAATCGCATCGGCCTTATCTATAGCTACTTTTCTTGTGTCTTCGTCCATCCAATTCAAATTTTTAAAATTCGTTTTAAAAGCGTTTCGGACATTATTTATCATGTCTTCGGCTTGAGTTTTGGAATTCTGGTCGAAAACTTCACGTACGAAAATTGCACCGATAGCAAATCCTAAAAAAAATATTAATTTCACACACTTTACCAATACCAGAACCATAATTTGAGAAGCCCTCCCGTCGTTTTGAACTTTTTAAAACATTCTCTTCTCTTCAAACATTCACCCTCACCTCGCAATTTCAGTACGTACAGTTCTTTTTGCTACAAAATTCATATTTACCCAACACAGAATTAGTATCTTGTATGCAATATCTCCATTGAGGCTCTTCACCTCCTTCGCTTCCCATCAACGCTGTCCTTAGTCCTTTATAAGCGTCTCTAAAGGCTTTAGAAAGACAAACCGTGAAAACTCTTACCGTTTGCCATACCATGTAATTGTTGAGGATGCTGTAAAGTTTAAAACATTAAAAACACTTGCAGAAGATGTACCAAGCCACCATGAGTACAGTAGTTCGAAAAACGTACGCCAGATGGCACTGTGTGACACTGACAGCTGCAGTAAAAGTACCTACGATCAAAGGCTTTCATGGAATACTCGCCTTCAGAAGACTACACAGAAAGCTACAATTGCCCATGGCGGATGCAGAAGAATGGGTGTCTCAACCCAAAAATGACCCAATGGTTGCTAAACCAAAGATCTTCTATGGATCAGTAGTGTTCGTTAAAGAAATTAAAAGGTAGATCGTTCAGTTGCTATCTTCATGGACCACCAAGCAGCACTGTAGGCTCTCTCATGATTCCATAGAGGACAAATTTCAGCTAGTATGGTGCCTCAAGCGCACTCGGAGATCTTTGCACCGTCACGGTAACCTGAGTAAGAGGACAATGCTATTCATTGGAAGGAAAACCTTCTGGGGCGTCGCAAAATCGACGGTAAAGATGGTCACAAGGAAATGGGTGGCTCATAAATTTCTAGGATGGTGGGTAATCTCACTAGGATAGAGACAGGCTAAACTGTCACAGTCGTAGGTGGTATGCTAACAAACTTCTCAGACACGCAAAGCTAATGGGGTTGACAGACGAAGCCATGTGCAGATTATGTTATCTAGAAGGGGAAACTGCAGAGCAGAGCGATTGGTTGGTTAATGTGGGATTTCTGGTACTAGTTCTCGAAGTTGATTGGCTACGTAAAAAGAGTTGAGCTGTAATCTAGATGCAGAAGCTGACAGTCAGAATTGAAATTGAATTTGAACTACGGTGCTCATTAGTATATCTACTTGTTGGGGATCTGGGAAGTATCCTTGTGGTACTTACATTTTGCCTTCTTTGGTTTTGTTGTATTCTTTGATAAGTTTAGTGAGATTTCCTAGATATTCGGGAGCGTAGACAACTACTTCTTCTTTATTACTGATTTTTTTGCCAACGATTCTCATAGCGTCTTCGAAAAATTTTCTCCAATCTATCTGTAAAATAGAGCATCGAGTTTGGTGTTTTCGTTTATATTAAAATGTGTGCTTACGAATGGCGCTTTTAATTGTAAATCACCGATTTTCATGGAATGGTAGAGCTTTTCTTCGTCTCTTCGAAGTTCGCTAGGCGTGGTGATGTTCGCTAATTTAGTTTCGAAGTCTATGATCGCTTGCATTTGATCTTTGGTCGTGTTAGGGTTGCTTCCCAATAGAATCCCCACCTTAAAAGGAAAAATTATTATTATTATTATGGTACATATTATGGATATACTTACTTTGGTCATGTATTCCAAGTAAGCCAGGAGAACCTTTTTATGTTCTTCGGTTTTATTTAAATAATTTTCTCTTGTTGGTAAAGTTAAGCCACTTTGGTCTATTTGTATAACGTGTCTGGTAGAATTTCTGTCGTCTTCTCCCACCGCGTACGAAAATAAACCACCTAATGTTCAAAGAAACCATATAAATATAGAAAGGGATCCATTTTTTTTATTCTTACCTATATTATACTTGTTTTGTATGATCTGCGTGATATTCTGTAGCGTCCAAGTGTTAACATCAAATCCGCTTTCGGTTATATTCCATCCACCTAATTTTTTTAACAAGTCTAACATCGGCTTAGCTCCGAGACTCTCCATAGTTTCGTTTACGTCCAAGCATGATTCGTAATACATTTTCGCTTTTTGCTCAGCCTTCGATTTCAGCGTATCGATTGATTGTTCTAAAATTAATAAATAATCGTCAAATAAAGGTTGCTACATGATTGGCAACACTGCAAAGTAGTCCATCAAAAACTACGCTGCTTCAGTGGTACCACCTATAACTGTGTTGCCAATTCTCAAATTCAAGCAGTATTAAGAGTACAAAATGGCGAACTTAAAGCTTTTATTACAACGTACCTAGTACTCGCTTTATAATTAGTTGGTTTTGTTGTTCTAGTTTCATAAAAGTACCCCAAGTACTTTTAGCGTTTGGAATGGGATTGGCTTGGACCCATCCTTTGCAAGAATAAGAATAAAAATCATCGCACGGATCTACGGTAGTATCCATTGCCTCTAAAATGTTATTAGCTATACGAATACATGATTTGTTTAGACAAGGCCCGGGGCTATTCGTCGGTATTATCTGAAAAAATAAAACATTTAAATTTTTGTCTGGAATAAACCTTAGTCAAGAAAAGAGTCTAAGATCCATTGAGACTATATATATCTAGTCTCCATGCTAAGATCAATACGAATTTGTGGGTATATTATAGGGATGGCGATCTGAAATCGATTAATCGAATAATCGATTCCTTGGACCGAATAAATCGATTTTTTAAATCGATATGTTGTATTGAATCGATTCAGTGAATCGATATTTCACCCTTGCAAATCGACTTTCGATTTTTTTTTATGTTTTTGGTAGAGCGGCTTTTTTTTCAATTGCCCCGGCAACATCGCAATTAGTGATGAGAGCGGAACCGCTCGGTTCCCAGTAGACTCGACAGACACTGTTGCTTTTTTTTTCAAAAAAGCCTATAGGGAACTCTATAAGTAGGGATGTTTGAAAAATTAAACGATTTTTATATAAATCGGTTATTATTTTGTTATAATCGATTTTTAATTATCGATTTTTCGAGTAATATTAATCGATTTTGTATAAATTACGTGTGTTTAGGGAGTGGATTTTCTGAAACGGCTCTCGTATTATTTATTGACTATTTTTTCAAAATTTTGACACCTTTTGACGATTATTGACCATTTCTCAAAATTATTGACCATTTCTTAACAATTATTGACAGTTTTTGACAAAAATCGTCCATTTTTAACAATTAATTGACAATTATTGACAAATTTTGACAGTTTTTCATCAATTACTGATCATTTTAAAAAAATTATTGACCAATTTTGACAGTTTTGCAACAATTACTGATCATTTTGTAAAAATTATTGACCATTTTTCAACAATTATTGACCAATTTTGACAGTTTTTCAACAATTTTTGACCATTTTTTTAAAAATTATTGACCAATTTTGACAGTTTTGCAACAATTACTGACCATTTTTCAAAATTTTAACAATTATTGACCATTTTTCAAATTTTTTGACAATTATTGACAATTTTCAGCAGTTTTCGACAATAATTAGCCATTATTGACCATTTTTTAACAATTATTGGCAGTTTTTTACAAAAATTGTCCATTTTTAACTGTTTTTGACCATTATTGACCGATTTTGACAGTTTTGCAGTAATAACTGATCATTTTTTTATTATTATTGACCATTTTTTCAACAATTATTGACCAATTTTGACAGTTTTGCAACAATTATTGACCATTTTTCCAAGTTTTTTAACAATTATTGATCTTTTTTTTTAAATTATGGACCATTTTTTACAATTTTGACAGTTTTTCAATAATTATTGACCACTTTTTACAATTACTGACCAATTTTGACAGTTTTGGAACAATAATTACTGACCATTTTTCCAAATTTTTCAACAATTATTGATCTTTTTTTTTAATTATTGACCATTTATCAACAATTATTGACCAAGTTTGACAGATTTGCAACAATTACTGACCATTTTTCCAAATTTTTCAACAATTATTGATCATTTTTTAAAAATTATTGGCCATTTTTCAACAATTATTGACCAATTTTGACAGTTTTTCAACAATTATTGACCATTTTTCCAAATTTTTTGACCAATTTTGAAAATTTTGGCCATTTTTCAAAATTTTTACAATTATTGACAATTTTCAACAGTTTTTGACAATTATTGACCATATTTCAAAATTTTTTTCAATCCGATAAATATCGTTAACGAATAAATCTCTTGGGTATATTATCGAAATATATACGATATATACCTCCTCGCATTTCTGCTATCCTGATACAAGTGAAAAATCACCAAATTTAACAAAATAACTTGAAAATCTAGTATCCTCTTTTGGAAACGAACTTTTGGTAGTCGACTTTGTATCAGGAGAGCAGAAACTCGAAGAGGTGTACAAAATATCAAGAGTGGCTACATTTTCTCGATTGGCGAATTTCGTTATTTTTCACACCTCCTCGCATTTCTGGTATCCTGATACAAGTGAAAAATCACCAAATTGAACAAAATTTCTTGAAAATCTAGTATCCTCTTTTGAAAACGAACTTTTGGTAGTGGACTTTGTATCAGGAGAGCAGAAACTCGAAGAGGTGTACAAAATATCAAGAGTGGCTACATTTTCTCGATTGGCGAATTTGGCTATTTTTTATACCTCCTCGCATTTCTGCTATCCTGATACAAGTGAAAAATCACCAAATTGAACAAAATTTCTTGAAAATCTAGTATCCTCTTTTGAAAACGAACTTTTGGTAGTCGACTTTGTATCAGGAGAACAGAAACTCGAAGAGGTGTACAAAATATCAAGAGTGGCTACATTTTCTCGATTGGCGAATTTTGCTATTTTTTATACCTCCTCGCATTTCTGCTATCCTGATACAAGTGAAAAATCACCAAATTGAACAAAATTTCTTGAAAATTTAGTATCCTCTTTTGAAAACGAACTTTTGGTAGTCGACTTTGTATCAGGAGAGCAGAAACTCGAAGAGGTGTACAAAATATCAAGAGTGGCTACATTTTCTCGATTGGCGAATTTCGTTATTTTTCACACCTCCTCGCATTTCTGCTATCCTGATACAAGTGAAAAATCACCAAATTGAACAAAATTTCTTGAAAATCTAGTATCCTCTTTTGAAAACGAACTTTTGGTAGTGGACTTTGTATCAGGAGAGCAGAAACTCGAAGAGGTGTACAAAATATCAAGAGTGGCTACATTTTCTCGATTGGCGAATTTTGCTATTTTTTATACCTCCTCGCATTTCTGCTATCCTGATACAAGTGAAAAATCACCAAATTGAACAAAATTTCTTGAAAATTTAGTATCCTCTTTTGAAAACGAACTTTTGGTAGTCGACTTTGTATCAGGAGAGCAGAAACTCGAAGAGGTGTACAAAATATCAAGAGTGGCTACATTTTCTCGATTGGCGAATTTCGTTATTTTTCACACCTCCTCGCATTTCTGCTATCCTGATACAAGTGAAAAATCACCAAATTGAACAAAATTTCTTGAAAATCTAGTATCCTCTTTTGAAAACGAACTTTTGGTAGTCGACTTTGTATCAGGAGAACAGAAACTCGAAGAGGTGTACAAAATATCAAGAGTGGCTACATTTTTTCGATTGGCAAATTTTGTTTCATTTTTACACCTCCTCGCATTTCTGCTATCCCGATACAAGGAAAAATCACCAAATTGAACAAAATTTCTTGAAAATTTAGTATCCTCTTCTGAAAACGAACTTTTGGTTGTCGACTTTGTATCTGGAGAGCATAAACTCGAAAAGGTGTACAAAATATCAAGAGTGGCTACATTTTCTCGATTGGCAAATTTTGTTACTTTTAACACCTCCTCGCATTTCTGTTATCCTGATTCAAGTGAAAATTCACCGAGTTGAACAAAATATCTTGAAAATTAGTATCCTCTTTTGAAAGCGAACTTTTGCTAGTCGACTTTGTATTAGGAGAGCAGAAACTCGAAGAGGTGTACAAAATATCAAGAGTGGCTACATTTTCTCGATTGGCGAATTTTGTTACTTCTTACACCTCCACTTTTATCTAAATGAAACTGTTTCTTATCAATTCCTATATTTAATGAAAAAATTAATGAAAATTATTATAATTGATCATTATTTCGATATTACTATATCATCGTCAGAATGACAGGAGTTTTTTTATGTGATGCCTACTTGGTGTTGTGATTGACTTAATATATATATGAATGGAAAAAAGAAGATATAGCCATGTGTACGTATAACATTGACCCTCAAAATTCGACGTCAAAATATTGAAAAAAATACGTCCTTGAACTTATGCCATAATATCAAATACTCATTAACAACTTAAAAAAATATTTTTCCAATTCATTATCATAACTAAAATGTACCGAACACTAAAAGGTATTTTTTTTCTGGCAAATTCTAGGTAATCACTAATTTCAGATGTTTAGTAAGGTGTTAACTGCTTAAATAAATAGTTTATTATGTGATAATTTATTATATACAACAAAGACGATTATATGGAACCAACGGGAAGGGAATGAACCGAAATTTGTTCTTCTCATCGCCTTAAATACCTGGAACAGGTCTACTTAGAGCCTGATCAGGTTACAGACCTAGCTCTAAAACTGATAATAGGCTCTCCCAGAAGTATAGATCTTTTGGACTAAAATATACTTGTAAGGTACTCAAAAAAGATCGTGCGGTAAGACCAATCGACCTCCTTGTAATCTTTCACTTCAATTTCACTGCCATAAAAAGTTTTTCCACTTTAAACCTTCGTTACTTTAATAGTTTTTTTTTGTTCCAGTCTTCTCCAGAACCACGCTCTTTCCTTTATACCAGATGTTCTTTCTCTATTCCTTGTGCAAGATCATACATTAGAGTTGGAACATTTTAATCCCCTTTCTATCAACTACTCACCTTTGTTGTTGTTTGTAAGACCAATGGGTGTATTTCCCAAATAAATAAAAAAGTACTAACCTTAGTTTCCTCTAATTTATGTTCCGTTACATGTAAAATTATAGCTAGTATGAATATAGTAAACAGTAGTATTCCGACTAGGATTAACAATACTTTTTCTAAAGGTGATCTCAACTTCCAAATGGTGCTACCAGCGTGGTATCGTATGTGAGTTGTACTGCTACTTATACCTTCATTCAACTGGACGCTGTTCACACTATCATCATCTGCGAAATCTGCATTTGTATATCTCGTCATCTAGAAAAGAAAAATCAATTTATAGAAATAGAAACCAAAGTGAATCAACGTTTATAATATTGATCACCATTTAATTAGAGCAGCATCTTTACTTAGTGGAAACTTATTTGTGGCTGGAGTTACATTGGAGTAGAAAGATAAGTTTGGTGATAGCCTGAGTCTAACAGCATTTTTAAGTAGGGAGTTGTGGGTGGACAGAGCAGTTACTTCCTTATGTTCTGGATCCATTTTATTAGCCACTATTAATTGCAGAGAAGTAGGAAAAAAATGGAAATTTAACTAGTACCTGCTCCAGACGAATGCAGTTACAAAATTAACGATAAAACAGGAGAGATCGTTAGATGGATACTTACTGGAGAAGATTTCAAAATATCCAGCACAATATTTTTATATTTCGTTGACCAATACTCCATATTTAAATTAATTGTTAATTTTAATAATAAAAAAAATATGAAACTCGACTTGTTAATAGGCAAACAACTTGGTGTGAACTGTTTATATAACGAGGGATAACCTTACTGGTAAATAGTAACAGCTTACGACGGAAAATCGTGCAGCGTTGTCGTCTATCAAACTAAAAGACAAAACGATCTGGCAATCTCGACAGATTTTCTATCTGACGCTAGCAAGTGTATACGTAGCGAAAAAAACAAAGTAATATGCATGCCGTCATGTTTGTAATTTCCTCGGAAAATTAATCTCCAGAGACAATTTATGGAAGAATAATTAATTGGGAAAACAAACAACTGCAAATCGATAGAGAAAGAAAAGTTGTTTGATGCGTAGAATATAATTTTCCAGAATGTTTCAACAGCAGCAGCGTGCAGTGAATAACAATTTATTTAATGACAGACTTATGGTATGCTCATATGGCAGCCATTACGCGAAGAAGTCAGTAGCGCAGGTAGATGAATGGGAGTTTGGGGATAATTAAAATCGCGTTTTGCTAAAAAAAGTCTGTATTTTCCTCCTTATAGCGTGGTAGATTCATCCAAACTCGAGTTTGGTACAACTACGTGGTTCTTATGGATCAGTAGCCAATGACACATGTAGACTTCATTATTTCAAATGGAAGCCGTTTTTACCATGTGAAAAAAAAGTGGAAACAAGTTGCGCAAAACGCCTCACTTCAAGAAACTGTGAGCAGCCTCGTTTACGTCGTATCCACACAAGCAGAAATGCAAGCCTCAACGAATTTTCAGGCAGTCCTCTCCAACCCGTAAGACCCCATGGAAATGCAGGTAATCCAGGAATACCTTTTGAAAGGTTCGATAAAAACTGCGAAGACTTCGAAAGTTTCGTTGACAGTGTAATAAATACCAAATAAAGAAACATAGGGATCATCACCCTGTATATCAAATTTCATTTAATTTAGAATAAACCAGACGCTGATATACTCATAAAAGCAGTTTAACATATTGAAAAAAATATTACACAGGAAACGAGTTTCTAAATAACAATTCCGCTGAGGCGGAAGAAACCCACGCGCTAGGAAAAAAACCTGATTTAGCAAATTCTGCGGAAGGAAGGAAGATAGACCAAAGTAACATGCGAACCAGAGTTAAAAAGCTGACTTTGGAAAATGCACAAAGCCAGGGGAACAAGCAGCTGATATGCTTTCTATCATGTTGCGCGACATGTTCGTGGGGGGTCTAAGAGACATATTCATACTAGAAAGGCTTTTTTCTGTAATAAATAAGCTTTGACTGTAAGGTCCGATTGTACAATGCGAGTTTAACCTCGGTTCAAGATAAACCTGGTTCTTAACGTTGTACAATACTACATAGTTCAGATCCTAAACCTAAATCCTAAATTGGTAGGATGGTAGAGCAGAGTATGCTGTACGATGGGGAGGTGTGGGGTGGAAGAGCGGGGGTGAATGCGAGGGTTAGGCCACTCCTGCGGGTGCAGAGAGGGATACTGCTGAGGGTGGTGCAGGGGTACAGGACAGTGGGTGGACTGGCAGCAGCGTTGCTGGCAAGGTCCTATCCATTGGACGTGATGTCTAGTGCCAGGAACAAAAGCTGGAGGGGTGCGACCAGAGAGGAAGTACAGGAATGGATTGAGGAGGAAATTGAGAGAAGGTGGGAGGAGTATGAGGGCGCGCTAAAAGGAGCGATTGGGAATAGGAGAGATTGAATGGACCGGAAATTCGGGGTGGTGAACTACTTCTTGACACAGGTGTTCACTGGACATCGGTCGAGAGTAGGGTACCTCCACAAGATTGGGAAAAGAGAGACTGGAGTGTGCCAGAGGTGTGAAGTGGAGGATGATGTGGGGCATGTGTTTAGATGCTGGAGGAATGAGGAAGTGCTGAAGAAGTTGGGAAGGAAACTAAAGGAGGCGGTGTACTGGGAGAACATGGTGGAGATATGGATAGAGGAATGGATAGAGGTGAGTAGAATAGTAGAGAGCATGGTTAGGGGGAGAGAAGGACTCGATATGGAATGAGAGGTAGGAGTGATAGGTAGGGAGAAGGCGAGAAGGACTGCCGCCCGTCTCGAGAAGTATGCTAGGGTAGTGTTACCGAGGCGGGGGTAACGGCGAGTTTGAGGTGGGTTTGGTTGGTAGGCATCCCCTTGGGGATGATTCCAACACTGTTTCGAACATGGAGTTTCCCATCTCGACCCGAAAAAAAGATCCTAAACCGCGTTCATCTACGAGTTCAACAAAGCGGTCAATTTTCCCCGCTGCTCACCTAATTTGAATGTCGTTAGCCCAATGCGCATCAGGTTGTTGATCGTCCATGTTTAACTAACGGCAAAATTCAAACGGAAACGTCAAACTGAAAAGGGCAGTAAAATTAATATTTCACAATGGTCAGTCTAAGTGCTCTATGAAATGTATCCAGTGCTCAACAAATAACTAAAGCAAATAAATCATTTCTGTACAAAACGCGGATCCGCGTCGTGCGCATCTGACCGGGGCGTTTTTTTTATTGGTTATCTCTTGGACAAATAACGCCTCTTTCACATTACACGGTTTTAATCGTGCGGATAAAATTCGTCCGAGTTTTTGCAGCGGCCATTGTTGTTTTCACATTGGCACGGACTTTTACCGCAATATTTTTATTTCATTTGTTTAGTACGACAAAATATGAATCGAAAAAAACTTTGTGCTTTGTGGTTGCTTCATCGTCGCCGAAAAAGAATAGCACGAGATCGCCTTTTTTTGGGTGCACCCAAAGGAAGATCTTGCTTCGACCAAGGTTATTAAAACTTCATCATCCATTCTTAATTCCACTTAAAACGATAAACACAAACTGAACTGCAAATACGCCGTTAATGCCGTTCGACAAAAAATCGTCCAATGTGAAAGTCACGTATGCCACTTCGGCGAACACGACCGTGCGGTTTTTAACTAGGCACGGCTGCTGCACGATACGGCACCGGCATTTAACCGTAGCCGTATAATGTTAACGAAAGACCCCATGCCTTTCCTTATTTCAACAGCGGTACGATTTTTAACCGCACGATTAAAACCGTGTAATGTGAAAGAGGCGTAACAGTTATCTTTATTTTTAAAAATGGAAGAAATGTCCGAAGATGAAGATTTCATGGAATGAGTTAATATTTTGTTCCATATTTTATTTTAAGTCGATAAAAACGTAAAAACAACACACTCGAGTACAACGTAACCTCTAACCTCATAAAATAGTAGTTTCTCGGCTTCTCTACTTCACTCAAATATTGATAAGAAGAAGAGAAATGGTATTTTATATACTCTCTTTTTTTCTAATAAGATAAACAAAGATACCCTTACATACTTCGTAAATTCGAAATCTGGCAACCCCGTGTAAATGATACCAACATTACAATAATGGAGTTTACAAGGGCTGCGTTCCGAATGAAGGTCTCTTTAAAATTTAGGCCGTAAAGTTGGCTACAGTTGGTCGAAATTGCATATGGCGACCATATAAACAACAGTTACAAAACTGAAACGCAACTCGAAACCCTTGTTTACGTGGTCGCCATTTGCAATTTCGACCAACTGTAGCCAACCTTACGGTCCAAATTTTAAATGTTTACGTGGTCACCATATGCAATTTCGACCAACTGTAGCCAACCTTACGGCCTAAATTTTAAATGGACCTTTATTCGGAACGCAGCCCTGAACCGACGTTGAACGTGTTATGGGAACTTTTCGTCTTAACATTGAAAGACGAATCGCCCACAACAATATTTCAATTTACTTTTGAAACACCCTGTATAATTCGGTTGGGTAAAACACACTTTATATATAGGAATTAAAGGACCTTCTTCAAAATGCTCTAATAGCTACTCCTGACTGGTAGGGCTAGTTGCTCTAAGCAGTGTAGTACGAGCAAGAGGTATAGTGAGTGATGCCGACAACATCTTCCGTCCGTTATTAAAACGTGCAATAAAGCAATCTGAAAGGGAAGCCGTCCCTGGAAACGAGAATAATAAAATATTCAAACTTCAATACGTAATTGTTTAGACAAGATAGCATGGTAATTATTTTTAAAATAACAAAGTTGAATTTAGTTCAAAAATATACATACATCTATTATCTATTTTAATGAAGTACTAAAAACAGTTGAGTGACTTTTTTTAAACAAACTTAATTTTTTTAACTAGCTAAATATTTTGATTTACAACACATGTCAAATATTATCGCACCATTGAATATTTTTAAATATTTTATCCACAATAACATTATAATTGGAGTTTTATCCACACTATTAAGCATCTATAGTTTATTTCAGAAAGGTACCTCATTAGGTATGCAAAGGGAGCACAGAGTGACCCAACGAATATTCAAGCCACTTTCATAGTTTGGCATTGATTTCATTGTAAAATTCTTTCTTTTTATCAAGTGCAGGTAGTACCACCCGGGATGGGGTCAATATATGGGTTTAGCCTATTGTTATCCATTCACAAACACTGAAAATAGTGTACCAAAGTACGCATACTTAGAAACAAGTGGATGGCTCCTTTTGTAAGGAACGACTAGTACCAGGAGTATCTTGGATCTTCCTTGCGATATCAAGCTTATTAGATATAGAATCCTCGACATAACTTTCTGCTATAGCGAAGCTTCTCCACCAACCATTCCACACCTCCCAAATTTGTTTTAATTAATTTCAATAATTTTTGACGTTCCAGCTGCTGTCAGAACGATATGTCAAATCACTTTTTGATGAAATCTGATTCTAAATGACTGTGATTGTGGATAAAACGTTGTATTGCATTCGTGTTTTAGTTGCGTTTTATCCACTTGAGAAAATTAACCCTCGAGCTTCGCTCTCCGTTTTAAACTTTTATGCGTGGATAAATATCTATAAATAATACACGTATTCAATAAATAAATATTAAAATTTTTGGTTTGAAATAATATAATCTGGTGGAACTAGAGACAATTTTGACAACTACATGGTGGCCATTTTAGATCCAAAAATGTATTGGCATCAAGATTTTCTTTAAATTTTAATTGAATCAAGTTTTTTTGTTAAATAATTATCTTCTTTATAATTCAAGATTTATTGAATGTACGAGCAGAGAGCGCAGCGAGCGAGGCTAATGTACAGAGCGAGTCCAATAAAGTTCAATTATATACTAGTTCCATAGTAAAAAAGGTTTTGCAGATTCAATACTTTAAAAAGAAAGCGGCAACAGTGCTTGGGTCATACACGTCTCCGACAAAGAATATTGGGAATTCGACGACTGGTAGAGTGAAATGCAGTCGCGGTTAAATGGTAGCTTATATATCGAACAGAACAATGATGGATAGGAACCGTTCGTAGCGTATAGGTAAGGTATTCGTAACTGAGGGGTACCGGGTTCGAGTCCCGATAGTTTCGCTTTTTGAAGTAAAACTTCTTTACGCACGCACGAAACAATTATGGAACAGAAGTAACTTAACCTAAAATAAAATAGTTCTTTCAAATTTGAGGTGAGTAAAATTTAGAATTTAATCAAAAATAAAACTTGTTAATAATTCAAACACTTTTTATAGATGTACATCTTATTAAATTATCACCCTATTAATTTTATTGGTACCAGTAAATATCAACTAACCTTACACTATCTATGGAGCACTGTATTGATGAAGTAATTTCAACTCTCTGGATTGCAATTTATACAGGAAAGTCACCAATTCAAATTCTCCTAGAACACAGGACCAACTCCACGACTTCCTTCACCTTTTTAAAACCTGACTTTAACTTTTCCTCCTCAATTTTATGGATCAATCTCGAGTTTTTTAACTTTCTAATATTTTTTCTTTACTTTAATATTATATTTAGTTTTCTAAATACTTCTTCTGACAATCTTTTTAAAAATTCAGCTTCTTCCGTCTTTTCAAAAAAATCAATAATCACCGTTACTATCACTTAAATTTCTTATTTAATGTCTCTTATAATCTTTAATATCTGTCCTTTCACTAATATTTTTCTTCTTACCCTTTATACCCTTCATAAAGTCACAAATTAAAACCTTTAAATTGTCCCTTTTTAAGAAAATACCTGATTATATGAATTTTCTACAATCTATAATTTTATTTGCATTCATGTAATCTTTTCAATTTATAATTACGATCCTTTTTTATCATTTTAAAATCTATAATAATTTTCCAATCACAACACAGCAATTTCTGCTATTAAAATTCTTTGATTCTGGCTAATCGTTCTGTCTTTTCAAAGCATGACAAATATTCATTGATATTGATGTCATCTTGACAGTGACAAGTCAGCCATGATTTAGGTTATAATTCTGTCAAACTATATTTTCAAATTCTCATGATAATTCCAATGAAGTATTATTAAATCAAATTGTTCGTTATTTCAAATAATTGTATAAAGAATTATACAAGTTGTGAAACTGTTTTATAGTTTATGTTTTTCTCACTTTGGAGTTCCCTGAAGATGAAAATAAAGATTTTCGAAAGCTTAGAAATCTAAGAAGAGTACACTTTTCCTTTTTTGCTGCTAATCTCAATAATGTTTGTCGTTTTGTGTCCTATTTGACTTTGTCGCTTTTTAGCTTATAATATATAGTAGTATAGTATGGTATAGTAGTATAGTATAGTAGTTCGATTGCGAGTTTGCTAGCGTTACGCGAACGGTGATTTCTTGATAATTTTGTAATTTCGTTTCGTTCTTGAACAATTTTATAAATTAATATTTTGTTCAGTTGTGTGGTCTAAAGCACACTAATTTTTTTAATGTTCAAAATATTCTGCTTATAGTAGCTGTAATAGCAATAACGAACCAGAATTATGTGGAATAAAAAATATACATAATAATTCAGATTGCAAACTTGTAACATGTCTATCGACCTGTTTCGATTTCACAGAATAAATCCTTTTAATTACCGCTCGTCGTCACTAGCCACTTCCAATTATAGTTCTGTGATTCCAAACTCTTCAACCCTGACCGTTAGACAATTGACGTCTGCCAACGGACGTTTCCATTTTTCCCAACGCCACGAGAAACACCCATTTCCATTATCGACCACCTACGGGGAAAGATCATCTTTCGCTATCTTTCATCTCTTAAGTACCTATCTTATGAATTTTGCTGTGGTAAGTTCAAAAACATAATTTATAATTAATAAGCTTCTTCTAAAGTACTGTCTGATATAATTTTCGTATGCATTCTTTATTTTTTTACAGAGATAGACGAAATTAAATTCAACACGTGGACATAAACTGTTCTTTTATACTAATATGTTAGTTTTAAGCCAAATATTCTTTTATAATTCACTGTTTTACTTTTATACAAACATTTTCAAGCGTTTTCAGTTGCGAAATAACTCTTTTAATTATAAAATAACATTTTTATAAACCGCTAACCTATAAAATATTCTTTCGTAACGCCAGTGCCGGTTTCATATATTTTCTAAGCACGATATTTTTTCATATAACTAAATAAATAACTTTTTGCTATGATTAGTTTCTTTCGGATCATTAGTATATTTTTTTATTTAGCCGATAATTATTATTTTTACTGTTTTAACATGGGACATATAATGTTGGAAAGCTTTCAGTAAATTGAATCAATTTTTTTACTTTCAAATAACTGCCTTCCTTTTTTTAACCTGAAAAGCTGACCAACATAATGTGCCATTACATTCAAGTTCCTACAAATCCCTGATCCACCTGTACTTCTAGGTAAGCACAGCCCCAAGTATATAACCCGAGAATATAATCCAAGAATATAACCCCAAGAATATAACCCAAGGATATCACCCGAGGATATAACCCCAAGAATATAGCCAAGGATAGAACCCCAGGATACAGCCCTAGATCAAAATACCGCCCTAGAACAGAACACATCAGTTCAGATCAAGACCTGACTTCTTCTCCAGGAAACCACTTCATCTAAGCTAAGTACCTATAAAAGTACAAATTCCAGTGTTCATTTCCTGTGGCAGAATAAATTTGTGTTAATTCTATTTTTATTTTTTCTAAATCCTCAACTATAAAAGTTGAGGGAGATATCGCCCGGGGTCACTTTTATTATTAACTTTTATTTAAATTCCATTAGGCGTTTCTACCTTTTCCGCCTTAGTTTTTAGTACTTTTTATCGTTAAAAAGGTAGTGGCGCCCTCAATTTTTACAACCCTTCTGTTATCCTTGTGTGACATAAACTTGGGGTCGAATCACCCTTGCGAGGAGTCTCTAGCCGGAGCCCTTCGAGCTGGTGCCCTGTGAGGTTACAGACATTTACCGTTACAAACTGATTGACGAAGAGCCCCCAAGAATATTTCAGGCTATTTAAGAAACACTTTGTATATCAGTTTATTCATACATCAAATTGAAGTCACAAGATGAAATAGAACTTATAAATTATTTATAATGAGATACTGATAGTAAAAATTAACTAAGCTACTTATCTTGTCTTTGTTTTAATAATGTCAACCATATACAGGGTGATTTATAAGTAGTGGGTCGTATTGTAGCCGTTAAGAAGACAAAAATGATATTTGATATTTGTGATGTTGAACTTTTCATAGCTTTTTTACGAACCCTGTATACAACAAAGCAGTTTTTGACATGTCATTTTCTACTAATTAACCCGACAAGCAATTTTTTTTTATATTGGGATTGTTCAACTATAATTTTTAATAAAAAGCATCTGTCAATTTTTCATTAAAAAATTAATATTTCCAAAAATAAACATTTTAGGTTTAGGGTAATTTACAGAAACTACCATTAAAATTCAACGTAGAATTCGTTGATAATATACAGGGTGATCTATTTAAAATAACAAAGCTGCGGCTCACTTCCGGAAGTGTCATGCCTGTCAAAATATTTCCAATTTTCATAAAAATCGTATAAATAGTTTCCATTATATAAATAGTGTAAGCTTGTCGTGAAACATCTATAGCAACATTGTGTAATTAATTCACAATAACTATTTAAGCGTTATAAACAAAGCACACATTTGAACAATTATTATCAAACACCAAATCAACTTACTGCATTATTTTTCCACAACCTTCTTAAAAAACTCATTTTTTGTTTATAGATTTATTCAACTGCCGAATCTACGAACAAAAAAACAGACCTGGACACTCCTGGTGAAACTACGTTCGACGTTATCAGTGATATCTTATCACTGTAAATAGACACACTGTTCAAGCAAATTCAAATGAGCTCGGAACAGTAAAATTCACATAATAAATAAAAAATGGTACAAATATTTATTAGAACTACAGGCGCATTTGGTTAGCCAGATGTCGATTTTAATTAGTTTTAATATATACAGGATGATTAGATAGTAGCAAAAGTTATTTTTAGTACTTTGATGTGATACTTTGACTAAACTATGTCGTTATTACTTTAGTCATCCAAGAGCTACCCCAAGTACGACGCTGCTTCATATTTTTTCGTATAACTCCCAAAATATTTATCGTAGCGACTTGTACTCTGTTTTAAAAGAATCAGCATAAAATTTACTACAAAAAGGAAGCTGATTATTTGTCAAAGTGTTTTTAAGAGTGTCCTTTTTTTTATTGAAAACCCTCACAAACACTCTCCGAGATAATTGATTCAAAACTCACCCTGTATGTGTATTTTTCATTCAACCATTATTTAACATAAAATTTCGACATTGATATCCCGTTAAAAATATATTTTAGACCAAAGGTCAAATTTGCGTAAACACCAACTGATGACGCTTATCCATAAAATAATTATTATATACACGGTGAACCAAGAAACTAAATATCTTAACAAATTTCCCACTTCAACAACTGAAACCTGGAGGATCTATTTTCCATCTTCTTCCTTCCTTGAAGGAATCTCAAGATATCCACAGGTTTCAATTCAAACAAATATTTCTCTTCTATCCAGCAATCTTCCAAGTATCGTATTCTTCTTTCATTTAACAGGATCTACATTCCTACTCTACTAAATTGAGCTTTCGGAAGTGCTAATTCAGGCTTATTAGAACACGTTTGATTGTTTTGACCCTGCTATATCTTTTTTATGGTCCAATTTTCCTATTTTTTCGGTATCACCTATTTCCTCCAATATGCTGATAAAGCACAAGTGTACAGGTCCTCTACAAAAGGGTGTCTGTTTACTAATTCTCCAGCTTTTTTGTTTTCTTCTATATTTGAGTGTCCTGGAACCCACAGTAGCGGGTGGAGTGATACTGGAGTGAAGAGAAAGGTGGTATCGCCTCTGGAAGACAAGGAACAGAAGAGGAAACTGAAGGAGAAAGGAAGGAAGGAAATGGAGAATGAGAAGGAAGAAGAGAGGGAGAGTGTAGAGAGATTGAAGGATAGGGTAAGGCGGCTGGAGGAGAGGGTGGAAAGGCTGGAGGAGCAGAAGGCAGCGGCAGAGGGGCGAGTCAACGAATTGGAGAGGTTGAGGAGGGAGGACGATAGGAAGAAGATATTGCAAACACAATGGGAGGTGGGGCAAAGAGACTGGGAAGGATGGAAGGAGGTTAGAGATAGAGATAGGGACTGGGATGGTTAAAAGGGGGAGGGAATAGAGGTGAAGGTGGGAAATCCAATGATAGGAGATGAAAAGGTAAAGGTGGTATGGGTGACCAAGGAAGACAGTGGAATGGAGAAGGGGATACAGGGGATGTTTAGGGATAGGTACCCGATGCTAGGAGGATATGGAGTGGGTCAAGGAGGTACGCACTACGGAAAGGAAAGGGATAAGGGTGAATACGGAGGAGTTGATCTGTCGGATGGAGGGATATTGTAGGGATGAGAAGAAGGTGTTCGAGCTGATGAGTCGGCTGTTTGGGGAAGTGGGGACAGCATTGGACTTCACAGGCTTGAGCAGGTAGAGGTGGAGGTGGAGGTGCTGAAGAAGATGGTGGCGTGGGTGAGAGGTGGCGGAGGTAACAACCTATACAGATGGGGAAAAGGGTAGGGTAGGAATGGAGAGATAATCGTGAAGGAAATTTTTATAGAAATAGTGTGAGTAGTCTCCAATATATAGATAATGTAAGCTAGTCATGGAACAGCCTGTATATACTGCTTGCAAAAACTAAGTCCTTTAATTAACCTATCTGCAGGATTTTAAAGATTTTTTATCGACAATCGATGAAAAAAATAAAATTTAGGAGCTAGTGGTTTAATAATCAATAGTTATGTGTAAAAATACCTGTGAAGGACGACGGTTGGAATTGGATCCTCCTGTAGGATTCATCGGTTATAATCCAATCACAAAAATCTCATTTCTAACGCACATAAAAAACAAATAACTGATTCGACATAATATTTTAAAGTCACTTTAAAAAGACTGCGACATTTTGTACGTAACGCAATTAAAATCGAATCAACTTCTCTAGAATTGTTCAATTGAATCTTCCCGCAACCTACTAATAATAATTTTAGATTGAACAAGAGAATAACAACGATTTAGGCCGGTTTTGGTGTATTTTCGAAACATATAATGCGCGGTAAGTGTTTTGAATACGAAATAATATCGAATTTGTATGTTAATTTTATACACAGTGCGCGCAATAAAGTTTTTCCTGTTTTAGTAATCTAGAATTGTTTTTCTGTACAGGGAGTTCCAGGAGTTCGCACCAGAAGCTTGGAAAATAATTTTTTTTAGCTCGATTTCTATTAAATTTTTTTTTATCAAAAGTGCGGAAAGTAAACTCGTGCTTTGAATGTGACGTCTACGACCTTGAAAACGACAGACCGGTGTTTTAGTAGGATTTTGCGAAGTTACTTTCCTGCTTTTTGACAGCTAGCCTCGAAATTGATTTTGACAATTAAAATTTTCTTCGCTATTGATGTTATTTGAATTATTATCTATTTCACTTCATTTTCTTACAATCTTATTCACAAACAAAGCACAAGGAAATTCGTAAAGTAAATGAATCTAACCTCAAAAACGAAACTGAACTGAAGTTTGCCTTGAAGCATTTCTGGCAAATGCTGCCAACATAATTCCAGGCTTGGCGACGTCACTGTTTTCAAGGTCAAATGTGTGTTTAAATTAAGAATATTTTTATCCACAATCACATTATAATCCACACTTATGAAGCATATAAAGTCCCACATTATCCACTAGTGGAATAATGAAAAATACAATCTTACATCAAAAATTTTTGACGTTATGGCTGCTGTCAGAGCGAAATGTCAAATCACTTTTTGATGCAATCTGATTCTAATTTACTGCGATTGTGGATAAAATGTTGTAATGCATTCGCGTTTTAGTTGCGTTTTATCCACTTAAGAAAATTTCTTGCGTGGATAAAACGCTTATACAATAAATAACCTTCAAATTATTAACATGAATTTTTTTAAATTATAATGTCTTTTTTGACATTTTAAGAGTAAATTGTATGTAGTTAAAGCCGAAGAATCCGAAATGTAAGAAGGTCCAAGGTGTTCCATTAAAATTTCTAATTTTTATACCATTTCCCGTTAAATCGGAAGTCGGCCATGTTCATTTTAGATGTGGAACAATTTAAAATTGGCCTCACCAAAATTTGAACAGCCTACATTTATTTTTCAATATTATACTTATCTTAGCAACGGATCTACCTTTTTTTGAAACACTCTGTGTACTAATCTATAAATATGTATGATTTATTTACGATAAAAAGACGATGACGTCATTTTTAGTTACTTTCCTGCTTAACAGAATAAATATAAATTTACCAACCGTCAATACAATGTATAATTAATGGATAGGGTGATTTACAGTCTACGGGTTGGCAAAACTTCAAGACGTTGTCAGATCAATTGGTAAAATTAATGAATGTTAAGGTTAGGGTTAAGTTTAACACAGATCATTGGTTAATTTATCGACAAGGTCAAGGAAAATGATTGAAGAAGCCGTTTTTCCAGCACTGCATAGCTTCTTCAATCATTTTCATTGCCCTTCTCGATAAATTAACCAATGATCTGTTTCAACCAAGAAAAAATAAGGTTATGATTTTATAAATGTGGCAACGTCGGATTTACCTCTGTAAAATTCTTCAGTTTAGTTTGACATTTATTGACATTCAATCATCGCCTTAGTATTTTGGTGCTTTCGAATTAATAGTTTCTTTCGGATTTAAAGAGAAAACAGTTATTTTCATACCTAATTATTCAGATAAATCTGCAGAATGTAGTTTAACGCATTAAAATGTCCAAGCAGTTAAACAGTAAATGTTGAGAGATAGATTCCGTTTCACATAAGAAGCCACGTGAAGTTTGCCAACTGTCTTGCGCAGAAACCAAAATCGGTCTTGTTTATCTATGTCGCCTCGTAACGATGACCGTTTCATGCCGACAGCCATTTTATTATTGAAATTTGAGGTTGTGTTTGAAGCAATCATTTACTGTCGAATATCTTAAAATAACGTTTAGCTAGTTTATCTGTATCTGTGAGTGTTGTGTGTTTCATTTGATTTAAAACCATGTCTCCTAAAAAACTTGTTGGTGTTAAAGGAAAAATTATCAACATTATTTTAATTTTGTGTTAACCTACAAAATGTGAAAACGTTACGCTACTAATTTGAAGTCGAATGTCAGTTTTATAATATGGCGCTGGTTTTGACAACTGCAACTTCACTTAAGTTCTTCTTACGTGAAACGGAATCTAGTAACATCTTTGTTAAGTTATTTTGAATGAAAATGCCAAAGTGGGAGCCCGCTTCTCCCGCTTAATGCTTAAGAGACGTAAGTTATACTATTTACATTCATTATTATTAATATTGTTATATATTTACACGTAGAAAGATTAGAAGTTTTTAATGTTAGGTTAGGTTTATGAAACTTGATATATTTTTATATAGATTGATCGGTTACTGTTTCTTGTATCTTATCCACACTTTTCACATAAATAAATACTTATATTGAATAAATCTGAGACTATTATAGACTCCGTTCCACGTAAGAAGAACCTACGTGAAGTTGCAGTCATATGCGTGAACTTGTTGTTAAAACCAGCGCCATATTGTAAAATTGACATTTGACTTCAAATCAGTAGCGTAACGTTTTTACATTTTGTAGGTTATATTGTAAAATTAACATTTGACTTCAAATCAGTGGCGTAACGTTTTCACATTTTGTAAGTTATATTGTAAAATTGACATTTGACTTCAAATCAGTAGCGTGACGTTTTCACATTTTGTAGATTAACACAAAATTAGAATATTAAAAATGTATTTATCATAAATATATAGTTTAAATTAAAAATATTTGGGAATTCTTTGAAGCTTTTCGAGATATTTTCACATACAATAGACACTGGTATATGAAAATACTTGGTATAGATAAAATATTCATACTTTCGCCAATGGCATGAAACGGTCGTTACGAGGCGACCGATTTTGGTTTCTGCGCAAGACAGTTTGTTGGCAAACTTCACGTGGCTTCTTCTTATGTGAAACGGAGTCTACAAACCTATTATTTGCCAATAAACACCTTCGATTCATGCATTACCAGGCAAATGCCAATAAAAAAGAAGAAATGCCAGATTGACATTTCTAGTTTTCTTAAAGTAAAGAGAAAAAACTGTAGTTTGGCAACGTCACAAAAGTTTGTTTTGCAACATCATCGTCTTTTTATCGTATGTTTGTTTGCTTGTAATATAAATTCGAAAACCATTTAACCGATTTTGAAAATTCTTTCACATATAGAAAGTTACATTACCAACGGATAACATAACAAAAAAATTACCGACCTCTATGAAAATTACAATAATGTAGCCTAAGGTATGAAAAATCGTCCTACAAGTGTCATTTTTTGACGAGCGCTGTCATGGAATTTTTTGTTTTAAAATGAATGTAGATAAGTTATTCACAATTTATCGTAATTAAAATATACTAATTACAAAAGTTATAAATTGTAATCAATACAAAAACATGGTTATTTTTTGCAAAAAAAAAAAAGAATACTCTCCACTTTAGTGCTAGATTTGACTTTTGTGGCATTGTAGGTTAAAATTGTTCCACATTAACCTCAAAAAATACAACGGTGACTTGCTTTGTTAGTACGAAATCGGTGACGCCGGTCTGTTAGACCGAAACTAATTTTTTTTTAGTGAATTTTCATTTCATTTTATGTTTTCAATAATATATGGGAAAAAGAAACATTATTACTCTTTAACTTTAGAAAAAATGGTATAAAATGTATTAACATAAATTATTTAAAAATAATGTAAGAATAATTTCCATAAACTAACCATAGGAAAAATTGGGTAAATTTTTAGAACATAAGTAGCTCCCCCACCCAGCACAAATAATACAGAGCGAATTGAATTGTTGAGGTCCGTCAGACCATAGAGTCACCACTGAAGGGTTAAAAATCCGTCCAGCTGACTTTCACGTTTTTTCAATGGCTTTTCACAGATATAAGGGTTCTTAAGACTAGCTATCCAATTACATATTTTATCATAGTCTAATTGGCAATTTTAGCCACAAGGACAAACTAAAATATACCATCTAACCTATATCTATATTTTTCATTAATTTTGAGATATTGTATCCAAAAAAAAAAGAAGTAAATTAATTTTATCGAAAAAAAATGTATTTTGGCTACCCGGAAGCGGGACCATTAAAAAATTTAACCACATTTACATTCCTGGCTACTTTATAATATAAAATTCATGAAAAAAAAACATTTAACTGGCCTAAAAGTATATTTGACGTACTAGAAGCTATTTGCGAATAATATTATAACCATCTAAATAAATATCTTACCTTGACACTCATAGTAACCGGGTATCGACGTCAATTTGGTGGGATTGTTGATGGTTTTGGAAAACGTGAATTTTCACTTCGAAAACAAATCCACTACCGGCTGTTTTGTCCGGCATTGAATGTCGACGCCCTGTGGAAAACAGGCGCCTTGCGTCGCGATGACGATCATCTCTGTCTCTTTTTATCGAGAAAATGCACATATTGATTGCGACGTTCAATGGGATCGCGTTACGGAAAAACGGTTGAGCAGTTCAAAAGAGTAGAAATTACGCTTTTCCTTTTCATCTGATTTACAGCGTTGCCGAAAAGTCTCGCACCAAGAGATTATCTTTGCGAAACGGATAAAGGGAATAAGACGTTATTCTGCATATTTAAGAGCAAATGTCAAATGTTTTTGACGTCAGCGTTTAGCGTACGGCAGCCATCTTGAATTTTTTGACGTATCACAAAGATCCTTATTTTTTTCTCTTTCCAAAAATAATAGCAATATCAGTTTTATTTTTCTAACTACACTAACGATATGACCTTGTAGGTTTTTAAAATTAAACAAAAAACAATAGTAGGCATTAAAAACGTCAACCACATAATTATGTACAAATTGTCAAAACTGATATTTGAAACCTTGGCTTAAACCTTCACTATGTAGTTAAAAGTGCAAACTTTCCTTCCTAGGGAGCGTTTACTTTTTATAGAAGTTAAGAGGGAAAATATTTTTTGTGGTGTCCATTTTTAATCCAAAATTAACGACGATACTGATAAATAGTTTTGTATCGCTTCCTATTTTGTATAATTAATGTTAAAATGTTGTTTTAGTTGTAAGGACACAAGCGATATTTGGATTTATATAATTTAATGAAATATTCATGTAAAATTGCTTATTTAAATACATATAATTACCATAAATTTAAATGGACCCAAAAAATTATATAAGACGTTTCAATAAGTTGAAATATATTTTAATTAACACTGTCATTGGTATATGAAACATGGTGTTCAAAGTGGAAGGTAAAGTGGCCTTAATAACTGGAGGTGCTGACGGTATTGGACTTTCTCACGTTAGAGAATTATTAAAACAAGGAACTAAGGTATTTGAACACTGCTTTTGAAAATACTTGGCAAATTGATAAGAATATTAAATAATATCTTTGAAATTTGAATGTTTTTTATTTTTCTATTAATATTATTTTAAGGGTGTGGTCATAGCTGATATTAATACGGAGAAGGGGGAGAAACAGACGGAGGAATTAAAAAAAGAATTTGGAAAAAATAGAGTATTTTTTGTAAAAACTGATGTAGTCGATAGGAAAAGTTTTGAAAGTGAGTGAATTTGATTATTTTTGGTAGAATTATATTTATTAGAAAATTGTTTTAGATGCATTTGAAGTAACGATACAACACTTTGGAAATATTGACATTCTTATCAACAACGCAGGAATTTGCAATGACCACCTTTGGGAAAAAGAAATAGACATAAATTTAGTAAGTTTCAGTCTAGTTATTATTTCCATTAATATCGGGGGGGTCGCTGGTAGTGTAAATTTAAAATGGAGACGGTTTTTCTCAAATAACTTCAATTTTGACCGAAAACCATAAAGACAAAAATTGTTGGTAATTTGGTTTTAACAATTTTTCTTCAAGTGGTATTATGCCACAGCTGTAGTGGAAAAAGTTGCATAACTTCGAGATGTAATTGACGATCTCTGATACATCTGAAACTGAACGTGCAGGATGTTTCCGAGGATATTAATTTGGCATGAAAAAAAAGGAAACTGCATAGTTCCGCGAGATAAGCAGTTATATTTTAATACAAAACAATTATAAGATTATGATCATGCCTACTGGAGAATGAAGAAAAAACCTCAACTTCGGTGGCGGTGTGGAAAAGGGTTTTCATTTTCTTTTTCTTTACCGTTAGTGAAATATTAATTATACAGAAAAAAAGTTGAAACCAAAATTGTAGGAAATTCAATTCTCTACAAGTTTGGTCAAGTACATTTATGCTGTAAAGTTTAAAATAAATGAGATAATGCAATATTTTTAATTTGGAAGTTTTTTCAGGTTTATTTGGTAAAATATCGATCTTAGAGGAAAAATTCTAGAGACAAAAGTTAAATTACCAACAACTTTCGAGTCGAGTTATTTGAGAAAAACCAATTTTTCAAAAAAAAATTACGTAATAGCTGCTCAGCAGGATTTCTTAGCATTAACATCCTGTGTCTTTTATACTATTGAGCTTATTAAAATTTTTCTTCTTTTTTCGTAGAAAGGCACTGTATATGGAACTTTACTCGGCCTAGATAAGTACTTAAGGTACTTCAAACAAGATAATGAAGGAGTAATATTAAATACTTCGTCCATATCTTTCATAGATAAAACTCATATTTTTCCTGTGTACGTTTCTACGAAACTCGGTATCCTCGGCTTAACGAAAGAATGGGGAAGTGACATTCATTATAAAAGGACCAACGTAAGAGTTGTGGCTATTTGTCCTGGACCGACAATCACTTCTATTATGAATCAGTCGAATGAAACGACCATTAATGAGGAATATCTGACATTTAAAGATGATATTTTTGAAAATGTTGAAATTTTAATTCAAAGGTTCGTGATGGTACTTACAAAGTTCCTATAGAATTTTGGTACATTTTCGTTTATGTTATATTCAGCAATGTTAATTATCGTCAAACTTATTTAGAAGATGAAATTAAACTCTTTTGGTACAATTATAAAATTCTGTTTTCCATTTAAAAAATTAGTTAATTTTTGACGTTTTAGCCCGGATGTTGTGGCAAAAGAAGCTGTAAGTATCATAGAGAACGCCCCGAATGGAAGTTTTTGGGTCATAGAAGATTCTCAACCAGCTTACCACTACATTATGCCCGAAAAAAAGCAATTCATACAAAATGTTTTATAAAAAAATACTTAAATTTAATTAAATAAACTTTTTACTGAAAAATTCGTACTTTTAAACCACATATTAACATCTCTAATGGGCGTCGACCCAGCTCTGTAGTGGAACGCCTCTGATGCAATAACTACAACCAAGCAGAGTCGAGCGAGGTTATTACTTGGATGGGTGACCACTGGGGAAACACCGTCGTAGAGCTCGTACAGCCTGCAGCGAAACACTTTAGACTACTAGGGTGCACTTTAGATTACTAGGGTGTGTAGCAATCACAGCTCGCAGCCATTATACCAATGAGCACGAGGTATAATGTAGATATGCCGTCTTTCGGATGAGACGTAAAATTGAGGTCTTAGGTCCATGGATGTTGGGCTCGATAAAGATCCCTACCACTGGTTGGAACACTAGTGGATTCGGCAAAACTTCCAGCTAGGGGCAAAGTGCTCCCGGCCTCAGCTGTGGAAATAGAACGACGTTAAATAACCGAATTATAAAGACGTCTCTAATAAGTGTTACTATTACCAATAAGTTAAAATATTGTTACTCCTTACGACTATCTTAAACTTTATTTATCTAGTCGACTTTAACTTTCACAATTAAATACAAATAACGGCTTAGGTACTATCCGAACACAGAACTCAACTCTCTAATACTACTCAACTCTCTAATACTTCAAAAACTAAACTAACGAATGTCAATTGTCCCGCCTTTTATACTTTTCACCTGTTCCAGATAGTTCTAGACTTTTCGATGACAGTTCTAGATGTATGTCTTCTTCTTTATCTTCATGAACCTCTACATATCCGCAGTACTAGCCTTCACTTTATCGTTGCAGAGCTTCAAACGTTCACGAGCAAAAATTGTGGACCCTTTCCAATATTTTTTTCAAGCTTTCTGTGTACGTAGGAGGTGTACGCTCTTCCGTTTCTTCATAAGGAGGAAGTCTTCCGAAAATAAGATTCTGGGGAAGCTTTATTTCTCTGACAGTGACTAGAATTGATGGACTATAACCGGTTGATTCGTGTTCAGAACTTCTATAGGCTGATAGAGTTTCTAGTGTATCGTCTATTCTTGGCAATGGATAGCTATATTTTTGTGTAACCGATAGTCTACACAAAAGCGAGTGGATCCATCTTTCTTAGTTACCAGGACCACGGGTGAACACCAAGGACCAGAAGCTTCTTCAATAATATTTGCGTCCATCATGTCTTCTATCATATTTTCTAACCTGGTAACTTCCTTGGCATTTGCATCTCCTGTATAAATTCTATGCTGTACTAGACTGGTGCTTCCTGTAGATTTTCCTGTCTCAAAAATGTCGCAGTTGTCATTGATAAAGTTGTTTATTTTTCTTAATTCTTCAGTTGTTAGGTGGTCATAATTTTTAACTAGTTGTTTCATGAGGCTGGCGTCAACTGTGTTCCTTGAGGTGGTCTTGTCTTTGGACCTACTTTTTACCGGTGTGCAAAGTCCTATATTTTGTTCTTTCTTCAATTCGAAAGGTTTCTTCGATAAATTAGCAACTCTAACAGGAATTGGTTGATCAACATTGACGAGACATCGAGCTACCAGAATTCCTTCATTCACTAATTCCTCACTTTCCACAATGCCCAAATATAGATCTTTTGGTTTTTGGCTAAGTCTCGCGAAGACGATTCCTTCAGAATTTTCGGGAACTTATGTATCTTTGTCCACTACAACCTTTATCTGAGAAGTCTCTTCTTCAGAATTTAGAATTATCTCTTGATTTCCAATTACTAGAATTTTATTTTGAAGGTCTCTAGCTTTAATGTTTCTTGAATTTGTGTTAGGCCATTCATCATTTCTACATTTGCTTGGCTACGCCTCTCCTCCTTCTGCCTTTCCTTCTCTTCTCCTTCCTCCTTCCTAAGTCTTTCCTTCTCCTCTCACTGCTTATTTCTCCTTTCTTCGTCTTTCTTTCTTTCTGAATGGAGTCATGAGCCACGGCTCTATACCATATACATCATCAGCAAGTAGCACAACGTTATTTTTATTTTGTAAATGATATTATTTTGTGAAGGATACCTATGCTCATACTCTATAAGTATAAGGTTTTACTCGGAATATTATGAATTCGAGCTGAAAGATTTCTTTTATAGTATTCTGCAAGTATAAGTATAACCTTTTTATTATTAATACGGCCCATTATTTCAGTGTCGGGTTTTTTTGTAATCTTTGTGTTGAGTCTAAAATACTGAAAAATACTTTAGTCTTTGTAATTAAGTATATAAAAAAGTAATATTGAGTTTGGATTTATCGTTAAAAGCACAAAAAATGTAGAATTAAATGTTATTGGACGTCTTGAAATATAAACAAAAGTAAACAACAAGTTTATAAATAGATCTTATTGAAAAATTGTAAGCTTGTTAAAGTAAACTTTTATATAGCTAGAAACCTTGAAGTCAATGTATTTACATTTAAGATGTAAAATTTTTGATAAAAAACATAAAATTACAATAAATCCATGTAATAATTGACATTAATCACCTTCAAACAAGTACGTAAACAATTTTGTAAAGTCTGTTTATACGTATAATGAAGTGACTAAAACAGATTCGTCAAAGTTAGCCGTAAACAAATAATAAAATTATATAATGGCATTTTTGACTTTTAAATCTTTAAAAAATGCTTGAGTAAGGTTGCCAATATACCATGCATATCAAGAGATCTCAGATTCTGAGCTGCCCACACCATTTTTACATCGGTTTTTAGGGACGTTAGCGTATTTATATGGACTTAGTTTTAATGTTTTAATGCCACCCTGGGCTACAGGGTGTAGACTCCTAGTGATAATAAAATATCTTGGTGTAAATAGTAGTAAATCTCCATTTTGAATCCACAATTTAAATATATTGTATAAACAGCTACTACTTTTCGCAGAATGATTTTTTAACCGACAACAATTTATTTATCACTATCAATGTTTACCATAGATTTAAATAATTAAAAACTAAATATAGAAAGTCTCGTTAATATAGGTAGGTTTATTTGTAGCAAGATGTTCACAGTGAAAGGTAAAGTTGCTTTAATAACTGGAGGAGCTGATGGTATTGGACTGTCTCACGTAAAAGAATTATTAAAAAATGGAGTTAAGGTATTAAGGTTGTTCGGTAATAATTAAGTGTTTTAAAATTGTTTTTTTAAGGGTGTGGTCATAGCTGATATTAATTCGGAAAAGGGGGAGAAACAGGCGGAGGAATTAAAAAAGGAATTTGGCGAAAGAAGAGTAGTTTTTGTAAAAACTGATGTAGCCGATAAGAAAAGTTTTGAAAGTGAGTGAATTTGATTATTTTTTGAAGAATTATATTTATTAGAAAATTGTTTTAGATGCATTTGAAGTAACGGTACAACATTTTGGAAATATCGATATTCTTATAAATAACGCCGGGATTTGCAATGAACTGCTTTGGGAGAAGGAGATAGATATAAATTTAGTAAGTATATACCTATATAAAGTGAGGTCAGAAAAGGAAAGGTGCACATATAAGGAAAATAAAAATAAAAAAGGGACTTCTTGCAAGAAAACAAAACAAACAAAGTACTTACACGACGTTGCCGGTTGTATCCTAGGTCCGGTGCTACTAAGTTGAGTTACCTAATGTGAAATGATAGTTAAACACATTCAATTATATTTGCACATATTCCACTTTTTAATCTTTTAATTGCTCCATTTTTCCTCCAGTAATGTTTAATACGCGATCTTCAAGGTACCTAATGACAATAGATAGACAATCCCAGACAGCACAAGTACGTATCTGAAACGTTCCCAGGATGTCCGTTATCATACATCCGAAGTCCCAGGTACGTCCGTTTCAGACCCTTAGCCATCCTCAGGACGTCCTGGGGACATCTTTTGTTACTAAACCATACGTCCCTTGGAAGTCCTAACTAGATCATCCTAAGAATGTCCTCCCAAGTACGTCCTCTTATTTTTTTAATGGACCTTCTTAGGATCTTTTTATTTGACACAGGAAAAATCATTAAAAATAAATACCATAATATCTCAAATATTTATATTATACATTTATATATAAGGACTAAGGACCACGACACGGTAATTTTCAAATCCTTCCGCCTTTTTCAAGTGAAAACTTAAAATAAAAAATTTAAACTTTTAAAATTTGATGAAATTCTGATAAGTCACACCATTTTGCAAAAAAAAATGTAAAAATATTCTGTTTTTCCAAAAAATTGCTGGCAAAAATTCATAGCAGGCTGGGATTATCATCTGGATCATCGCAATATAGGTTCAATAGATACATATGTGTATTTTTTTAAAATCTCAAAAATTTTATAGAAGGGTGTCCTGGTCCTACACTGATGTAATATGTACATTAGTATTACATTTTTTTTATTTTCTTTTGCTTGAATTCTCTCGCTCCTTCTTTTATGAAACTCTGAATCGCCCCCCCCCCCCCCCACGTCCTTCTGCTTGAAATTACATTTACTTGCAGCACCTGATAATAATTAAATTAAATATTATATTACTGATTGAAAAAATATATATGGGCATATAAAAGTTGATGAAATAAAACAAATTAATTTGTTTAAATCTTCATGATTTATTTTGAACTGACGTTCAAATTAAAATTAGTGACGCGTTTCGCTACACAGTAGCTTTTTCAAACTAGTCTACTACTGTGTAGCGAAACGCGTCACTAATTTTAATTTGAACGTGAGTTCAAAATAAATCATGAAGATTTAAACAAATTAATTTGTTTTATTTCATCAGTAGTATGGATCTTCATCAAGTAAAAGCCTCATCTATTCAACATATAAAAGTTGCCAAAATATATACAGGTTTCCAGTGAGAACGATATTTTATTGTTTAAATTATGACAGCTTATAACCGCTTGTCTACATGCAGTCCACAATTATTATTGACAGCTATAATTCTTCAAAACTCCAATTAATAACCCAGATACTCACCTATTTAAAGTTGGTGTACTTCTTAAGTAGGAAACCTTTATATTGCGGCAACCGTTGCTTTGAAACTGTAATTTTTTTCAAAAAGTGTAATGCAGCACAAAGTTTTGTTGGGACATCCTGTATAATACTTACAAATCAAGAGTTGCAATGGGAAATTTTTCCATAGGTTTTTTCTCCTTTCTCCCCAACTAACTGTATGTTTTCAATATTATTCATCTTATACGGTAGCTGACAGTGTCCTCTTAATAAAATTATAAGGATTTGAACCCCCGCATAACTTGCCAATTCATTTACCTAAAATCAATAAAATACTTGCGAGCTGATTTTTTCATGTATCGTCTAAGAATCGTTGGAAGGAGAGGTATTTGTTAAAAATTTATTTACTGCATCATTGAAATTTTCTTGATTTTGTAATTCTTTTTCAAATCTATCAGTTTCATCCACAGTTCCAATTGGGAAATTAAAATATTGGGATATCTGACAAAAAATGAATGAATAATGAATAAATAAATAAAAAAACGTAGAGACCAGTCTTATTGGGACTGCAGACAGAAGTGAAAACACCAATAAATGAATCCCTTTTAAAAATATTATCGTAAGCATATAATATAAATAGGTATAGTATACATATAGCTCATGGATATACGCTTCAATGTTAATCGTGTGACGATGACGAAAAATCCATGTTTTTTCTTTACCCAAAAAAGTGCTCAACGCGCCTAAAGAAGTTTTCACTTAAAAAATTTTACAAAATACCGTTCCTAGCGGTATTATGAAAAGTTCATAGTACCAATATATATATATATACCTATATATAGTCAGTAAACCCTTCTACTATTTGATGGTGTAGGGTTACTAACTAACGTTATCAATAACAGCATATTTTTGCCCGGCAACAATGCTCCCTTATCCGTCTATTTGAAATGCCTATATTGCACTGTAAATGTGACCAGATTTCCTTCCTCTTACTGTATATGAAACCATCAATGTCACCATTTTTTTTTTCAGAAAGGCACCGTGAACGGCATTTTACTCGGCATAGAAAAGTACTTAAGGTACTTTAAACAAGATGAAGAAGCAGTTATTTTGAACACTTCATCTTTAGCTTGTGCAGTATCAACGAATGTCTGGCCTGTTTATACTTCAACAAAATTAGCTGTGCTGGGATTAACGAAAGAATGGGGTAATGACCTCCATTATGAAAGGACCAACGTAAGAGTTTTGGCTATTTGTCCTGGATTGACTAAAACTACACTTATCGATAATTTAAAAGATGGAATAGCTAATGAGGAATATGGTCGAATTGCTGACGCTACTGTTGCATCATTTCAAAGTTCTGCTCAAAGGTATGTAACGTTTTCAAAGGTATCATCGTCAGAGAAAATAATTTTTTGTTTTCAATGCGAAAACTAAACAAAGTTATCAATTTTTCAAAACTTTAACTCAGGTTTCTCTTTGAAGAAAATAAATTCCGTCCTGACGTCATTGTTTTGATTTTCAGTGACGAATATTTGGATTTATACTGTACATTTTGTTACTTTTCAATATTATTCGTCTCTCCTGAATGATTTTTGTTGTTTCAGTTCGGAATTTGTGGCAAAAGAAACACTAAATATCATAGAAAACGCACAAAATGGAAGTTTCTGGATAATAAATGAATCCCAACCAGCCTTCCAGTATATTTTACCGGGATTAGAAGAGTTTGAAAATAAGGTGTTAAAATAAGACAAATTTGTATATTTTTTATAAACAATTTATTAAAAATCTCAACATATTTTTGGTAATATATCTCCACACCTAGCCGAAATCTTCAAATTAACCAAATTATCAGCTCTAGTAGGACCTATATTGACCATAGCTATCTTTTTATTTTCTTCAGCAGCTTGTAAAACAATTCTATAACTGGAAAATACAGTTAAGCTTGTACCGAGTACTAAAATTGAATCGCTACCACTAACAGCAGTTTTTACAGCTTCTACTCTAGCTTTTGGTACATTATCTCCGAAAAAAATAATATCTGGCTTAAGTATACCACTACAAGCATCACAAAAAGGAGGATTAAAGGTTTTTATGGCATCCTAAAATATAAATATACAAATAATGAAAACTTGTAATGTGTTCGCTGTACATATTACCAATGGAATCTCTACGTCTCCATCTGGTCTAATCATAGTAGTCGATTCTGGCATTAAAGGATTTAATTTTTTCAATTCCTCCTGTATATAATGTCTATTGTAACTAGTATTACATTGTAGACAAATCACCCTGTAAGCACTGCCATGGAGTTCGATTACTTTATTACTGCCTGCTTTGAAATGGAGATTGTCAACATTTTGAGTGACTACAGATGTTACCTTAAATTAACAATTCAACTCATGTTTGTGACTCAATTTCACTAGAATAATTCAGTTACCTTACTTTATTTAAATTGTGTTCTAAATTCCTGACGGAGAGATGTATAGCATTAGGTTGTCTTTGGGAGAAAACGTCCCATCCTACAAAATTTCTAGCCCAATATCGTTGCCTAGAATTGCTGTTTTTTAAAAATTCTTGATATTGGATTGGTTTATGATTAGTTCTTGCATATAAACCAACCTCCTCTGAACGATAATCTGGAATTCCTAAAAAAAGGATTTGTTAGAATGATAGGTCGGAACGTTAGTCATAAAACTTACTCTCTTTATCAGTAAGATACTAGATATAGTTTTTTGGCAATTTTATATTAAAAAATTAACTTTTATAACGTTAAAGAATATCTAAAATATGTTAAAGAGATACTTCAAGATATGAAAAAAGTCCTGTGCTATATTTTCTTATTTCTATCAGTGTCTCTGTTTCTATAGTCATTTTTACCTACCTGATTCTGTTGAAATTCCAGCACCAGTAAGAATTAAAATGTTATTAGATTCGTTTATAAAACTTTTTAATACATCGATTTCGTCCTTTGTTACTTCATTATGCTTAGGAACAAATTTAAACAGTTCAGTAGAATATTTTCTAGATGTAGAACAACATAACTTGAGCAAATTAAATCGGTTCACCATTCTTCTTCTTTTTTTGTGTAACTAGACTAGGGATATTCGATATATATCGATGCCTCGAAAACATCGATGTTTATAATGCGATACATCGAATCGATCCGATGTTTTGAAAAGCTATCGATATACTCGATATATCGATGTTTTTTCATAAAACATCGAATCGATGATAACCAGTTAATTTTACAAAAACAAGTTTGACCACTAAAATATTACCTAAAATATTTCTTTCTGTTTGTTTGTTTTAAAATAGATAAGTTTATTATTCAATAGTAGACTGACATTAACTAGCGTCTAGCGCCACCGTTTAGTTATTTAGTCCGCATGCACGCGTGCGCATTTTATAATCAGTTTGCCATCTAATTTATCCAGAAGGGCAAGGAAAATCATTAAAAAAGCTGTACAGAAGGGACAGGGTGAATGGAATGGTTATTTGTCCTTCCCCTTCTTCAAAAATTAAGCAATGACCTGTTTTAACAAAGAAAAATTAGAATAAAAAACAAGTATTAGTTCCTAATTATTCTAACCTAAAAATTAAAAATGACAAGGCAAGCTGATCATGAAATGCGCATGCGTGCATGCGGGCTCGAAAATTAAACAGTGGCGCTAGACGCATGTCCAGAAGCGCGAGTCTAAATAACTTACATTACGAAAAAGAGTACCTAAAGTGGTTTAAATAATTAAATTTAAAAACTATGTAAGCAGTTCTTTCCGAATAAACAAGACCTTTAGAGATTTATCGCCAAAATAGCAAATAGTCTACTTTTAACATGGTAACCTCCATGATAGTAACCATAGATACAGAGTGTACCGTAAATAAGGCATGATAGATCGTTAACAAATATTTAAAATACCCAAATACAACTTTTCTCTAACCTTCTTAGTTTGTCAGATACAGGCTGTTGAACGGTGCAGAAGAAATTCACATTTCATTGCATATATTCTCGGGGGATGAAAGTACAAATTTAAAATTTTTTGTAGGTTATTGTCTTTTCAAAACACCTCAACAGTATTAATTCTGTTAAATTCTAATCAGCCAGTGATGTGGTACGAGGGGTTCGTAAACTTTTATTGTACCATTGTACCTGTATTTAGAGCTAAAGAGTTTTGTCTGGGTTCGTAAACTTTTATTGTACCATATTTTTGAAACACCCTGTATTTAGAGCTAAAGAGTTTTGTCTGCAATTATTTATTGAATTACTCTTTGTTGAACTCGATTACAACACTCCGTTTTGAAGATTTTTAACTTTTTACTGCAGTAAGACAGTTTTTTAAGTTCTAGCATGCTTTAATTTACGGTACACCCTGTATAATAAAATGACAGGGAGTTTTGGTTTTAATTTAGGGGTTTTTGGAATTGCAGTTGGCGTCGCTGAGTTTGAAATGTAGGGAACGACCGGTGGGTACAATTAGTACAATAACTGGAAAATTAGGGCCGGCAAAAATTGTAAATGTTATATAAACATAAAAAAATGTATGGTGCGCTTTTTGGAAATATTTCAAAAACCTCCCGCCTCCCGGAACTGTGCCACGATATTTGTAATTTTAATGTAGGTAGAGGTGAAAATATTGGGCTAAAATCGATTACTCAACAAAATTTGTTTTAACCAATTAAAAATGAATATTAATAAGGGATAAATAAATTTGGGTTAAGTATCACTCAACGTTTATAATCAACAAGGATTTTTCTAAATCCGGAATCCAAGTTTCATACAAAACCTTCTATTCAGTACTATAAAGTGTTTAGTTTAATATTGAAACAATTTTTCATTTGCTTGAAAAGTTCAAAGTTGAGAAGGATTTTAAAAAAACGTAAAGTCCAGTCATGGGACTGCCGACAGAAGTGAAAACACCAATAAATGAATCCCTTTTAAAAATTTCATCGTAAGCCCATCGTAAATGGAATTTTTTACAAAAAAACTACACCACGATGATTTATGCAACACTATATACGTTTCATTGTTAATTGTGTTGCATAATCAAAATAAGTATTGTGTGTTGCATAAAAGCTTGACGAATGACAAAAGTATTGTGTGTTGCATAAAAGCGTTACGATGACGAAAAATCAATGTTTTTTCTTCGCCCAAAAAAAGTGCTCAACGCGCCTAAAGAAGTTTTCACTAGACTGAGTAATTATTTATCCACTTCACAGCTCAATCTCATTTATCATGTCCGGGCATAATGTTTATAATCAATTAACCATTCTATAAATCCTTTATTTTTTTTTTAAATTTATTGTATTAAAGAAGCTAAGCTTTTTTTTAATATCCCATTAACTTGCCTTCTCATGTTTAGCCGTTTATCAAAATCTGCTCAAACGTTCAGTTTTTATTGCACTTGGTGGCGGTAAAAGCATAACGATATCGGACTGGTTCAAAGAAGCTAAATCGGGTATATCTGGAAATGTAAATCCATTGGTTTTTAGGACTTCCTAAGGTAGGACACTTCATAATCGTTTGCTGCGTCCTTCCCTTTTAATATCTTTGCCACGAAGAAGACATCGTTCGGGAACCGAACCAGAACATAGTTGTCAACGATAGGTTCCCGTTCTAATTCTTGAAACTGTAAGCGATTCTTCTTCATCTGATATGACTGATTATCATAAATTATCTGAAAGTATAATTTCTGTAGAAAATTAAACTCATAGAGATATTACCATTGTTTACCTGATAATCATCTTCGTCGTCTGATGTATTGTCACTATCTTGAGTTCTTGAATTTTTCCTTGCTAACACGTTTTATTTCTTTGCTTTTTTGCATTTTCAACTGGTTTTCCAATTTCTTCTCCGTTTTTGCAGCAATTAGGTCCTTTTCTGGCGTATCCGTCAATGCTGTCAATGCCGTCAATCCGTTCTTGATTGCGGTTGTTTAGAACTACTTCAGGCTCATCATTTTCTTTATTTTCAGGATCAGTCGATCTTTCTTCAACAGAAGTAAAGGCCTCAAGATGTTCTAGAGGTCTATCAGTAAAAAAATCAGCATCTGTAAATTCATTCCGGTCAAACGGGAATATTCCGGACCTCTTGAAGCCCGAAATTATATTTGAAGGTATCACGGCCTTTGGTAGAGCTCTTCCAGTAATTTTAGCAAGTGGGTAAATGGTAATGGGAATACCAGGATTTTTAACCAGCCAGATATCGACTTCTGCATAGCAGTATGCCTTCAATGGCCCAAAGACTGTTACATCTAATGGTTGCATCTTATGGCTACAGTGCGGGGGCAGTGTTAACATTATGTTGCTTGGCCATGTTTAAAACTTGAATACCCATATGAGACTCGTGGTTATCACATATGAGTAAAGTGGGGTTATCTTTTGTACTACTTGTGTATTTGATGAAATGTTGCATTAAAGAAACAAATAGCTAGGCCAAGTGTTTCAGTTGGTGCCCCATATGCTGGAACATTTGAAATATTAATGGGTGAATGAAGAAATGATGAAACAAAGTTTTTTAACTACTTCCAGATGTCTATTTCCTCTTTTGACGATATCTTTGGACGAATTTCAATGGACATGAGAGTACAAAACACAAAATTCAGGTAGGCAAAGTCAGTTCAGTGGCAAAAAGTCCGTCTAAAAGCCCTGATCCGTTCTTTTTCTCGGATCCGTCTAAATGTGAACATTTAGCGTATCCGTCTGTTTAGACGTCTTAGTGGGAACGGGCACAACGTTTATGAATAACCAAATACTTTTTGTGAAGGATATTGTTAGATCTTGTTTAAAACATTCAAATTTGGCGCTCTTACAATCATTCAACCGCTCGCGCATGCGCGCCAATGGTGGCTGGCGCGAGGGGGGAAATGACCTCCCCGCCCCGCGTTTAAGCCTGGCAGTCGCTGCTTGACATTAGGGATGGCGATTATTTCTAAAAAAGATCGATTTTTAAATCGATTCGAATCGTAACCTGATGAATCGATACAAAAAAAATCGAGGTCTAAAAGATCGATTTCAAACAAATCGATTTTTTTCAAGTTTGTATTTTTTACAATGTAAATATAAATCGATCTTTTTTATTGAAAAACAACAAGAAAGGTACCCCTAAATAAACAATCTCTCTCCGGGATCTCTTATCAGTAAAATTGGGGATTTTTTTCAAGTTCAGGGAATTCGATAATAATAACAAGTATTTTTTTATTACCATATTATTATCACAAAGTATCGGAATAGGAATATGTGAGATTCATGGAAAAGAATCATCGATAAAATAAAAATCGATTTTTCTTTATTCAAAATTAATGGATTTGTCGAAAAAATCGATTTTAATAAAAAATAAATCGATTTCTGCGAAAAGATCGTTGATTTTTTTTGGATTGTTTTAAAAATGGACATGCTTTTTGTATATATTCCGATAATAAATCTAAGAGATTTATTCGTTAATGATATTTATCGGATTGAAAAAAAATAAAATAAAATTATATGAAAATTGTCAAGAATTTTGAAAAATGGTCAATTATTGTCAAAAACTGTTGAAAATTGTCAATGATTGTTAAAATTTTGAAAAATGGCCAAAAATGGTCAAAAAATTTGGAAAAATGGTTAATAATTGTTGAAAAACTGTCAAAACTGGTCAATAATTGTTGAAAAATGGTCAGAATTTTAAAAAAATGATCAATAATTGTTGAAAAATTTGTAAAAATGGTCAGTAATTGTTGCAAAACTGTTAAAATTGGTCAATAATTGTAAAAAATGGTCAATAATAATTGAAACACTGTCAAAATTGGTCAATAATTGTAAAAAATGGTCAATAATTAAAAAAAAAGATCAATAATTGTTAAAAAATTTGGAAAAATGGTCAATAATTGTTGGAAAACTGTCAAAATTGGTCAATAATTGTTAAAAAATGATCAGTAATTGTTGCAAAACTGTCAAAATTGGTCAATAATTTCTAAAAAATGATCAGTAATTGTTGAAAAACTGTCAAAATTGGTCAATAATTGTCAATCAATTGTTAAAAATGGACGATTTTGTTCAAAAACTGTCAATAATTGTTAAAAAATGGTCAATAATTGTAAAAAATTGTCAAAAAGTTTGGAAAAATGGTCAATAATTGTTGAAAAACTGTCACAATTGGTCAATAATTGTTAAAAAATGGTCAATAATTTTTAAAAAATGATCAGTAATTGTTGCAAAACTGTCAAAATTGGTCAATAATTTAAAAAAATGATCAGTAATTGTTGAAAAACTGTCAAAATTGGTCAATAATTGTCAATTAATTGTTAAAAAAGGACGATTTTGGTCAAAAACTGTCAATAATTGTTAAAAAATGATCAATAATTTTGAGAAATGGTCAATAAATAATACGAGAGCCGTTTCAGAAAATCCACTCCTTAAACACACGTAATTTATACAAAATAGATTAATATTACTCGAAAAATCGATAATTAAAAATCGATTATAACAAAATAATAACCGATTTATATGAAAATTGTTTAATTTTTCAAACATCCCTACTTATAGAGTTCCCTATAAGTTTTTTTGAAAAAAAAGCAACAGTGTCTGTCGAGTCTGCTGGGATCCGAGCGGTTCTGCTCTCATCACTACTTGCGATGTTGCCAGGGCAATTGAAAAAAAACCGCTCTACCAAAAAAAAATCGAAAGTCGATTTTCAAGGGTGAAATATCGATTCACTGAATCGATTTATTCCATCCGAGGAATCGATTATTCGATTAATCGATATCAGATCGCCATCCCTACTTGACATGAGTTGCGAGTACATCCAAAAAGAATAAATCTAACAATATACTCATACTCTATGGGCGAGTTGTACCAACAAGGTTTAAAACATAACTAATGGTTTAAGCAAAATGGTTGTTGTACCAGACTGGATCAGTGGGTAACCAGAGTTTTGCCAACGGGTTTGTTAACCGCCCAAAAGTGGGTGGTTAAAATAATAATCCTAGTTTTCTAACCTAAAAACTTTGTGTCAGTGGATTCTGTAAATTTTTTATTTTTACCAAATTATAATTATTGAATATTCTGATTTACCAAATTTTAGTGATGACGAAGATTTTAATGAACTTGTAAATTTACATGTAAATTCACGTTCTTCTTTGGCCGTAAAGTTTTCTGACCTTTTTTATTCTTATTCATTTTCAGTAAATAAAATAATATGCAAAAGCAAACAACATTTCAGGAACTGAGGGTTAGAATTGCATTAAAAATTCTTCTTTTATATTTTCGCTTTGGCAAAACGTAAGTAATTTACCCAACAGTAGTTCATTCGTCTAACATTCATTGATACCAACCTTTCAAAATAAATGATTAACAAAACTGCACGAAAACACCACTGGTACAACACGCACCGGTTTAAACTTTTGTTAAATTTTACCCTATGGTTAAATAAACCAGGTTTAGCCGACTAATGGTACAACCCGCCCTATAAGTATAAAGTTTTACTCGGAATATTATGAATTCGAGCTGAAAGATTTCTTTTATAGTATTCTGCAAGTATAAGTATAACCTTTTTTTTATGAATACGGCCCATTGTTTCATTGTCGAGTTTTTTTTGTAATCTTTGTGTCGGGTCAAAAATACTGAAAAGTACTTTAGTCTTGGTAATTATATAAAAAAGTAATATTGAATTTATAAATAGATCTTATCGAAAAATTGTAAGCTTGTTAAAGAAAAATTTTAGATTTACATATAGAAACCTTGAAGTCAATGACTTATTTACATTTAAAATGTAAAAATTTTTATTACAAACATACGATTACAATATATGCATATGTATTAGTTGACATTATTGACATTCAGACAAGTACCTAAACAATTTTGTATAGTCTGTTCATACGTATAATGAAGTGACTAAAACAGATTAGTCAAAGTTAGCCGTAAACAAATAATAAAATTATATAATGGCATTTTTGACTTTTAAATCTTTAAAAAATGCTTGAGTAAGGTTGCCAATATACCATGCATATCAAGAGATCTCAGATTCTGAGCTGCCCATACCATTCTTACATCGGTTTTTATATAGGGACGTCAGCGTATTTAGATGGACTTAGTTTTAATGTTTTAATGGCCACCCTGGGCTACAGGGTGTAGACTCCTAGTGATAATAAAATATCTTGGTGTAAATAGTAGTAAATCTTCATTTTTAATCCTTAATTTAAATATATTGTATAAACAGCTACTACTTTTCGCAGACTGATTTTTTAACCGACAACAATTTATTTATCGCTATCAATGTTCACCATAGATTTAAATAGTTAAAAACTAAATATAAAAAGTATCGTTGGTATTAGTACGGTTATTTGTAGCAAGATGTTTACAGTGAAAGGTAAAGTTGCTTTAATAACTGGAGGAGCTGATGGTATTGGACTGTCTCACGTAAAAGAATTATTAAAAAATGGAGTTAAGGTATTAACTTTGTTCGGTAATAATTTGGTGTTTTAAAATTGTTTTTTTAAGGGTGTGGCCATAGCTGATATTCATCCGGAAAAGGGGGAAAAACAGGCGGAGGAATTAAAAAAAGATTTTGGCGAAAGTAGAGTAGTTTTTGTAAAAACTGATGTAGTCGATAAGAAAAGTTTTGAAAGTGAGTGAATTTAATTATTTTTGGTAGAATTTTATTTATTAGAAAATTGTTTTAGATGCATTTGAAGTAACGTTAAAATATTTTGGAAATATCGATATTCTTATAAATAACGCCGGGATTTTCAATGAACTGCTTTGGGAGAAGCAGATAGATATAAATGTAGTAAGTATATATAAAGTGAGGTCAGAAAAAGGGATGGTGCACATATATAAGGAAAATAAAAATAAAAAAGGGCCTTCTTGCAAGAAATAGAAGAAATGTAAACAATGTATCCCAGGTCCTGTGCTATTCAGAAGGGTTATAAACCTAATGTGAAATGATAGTTAAACACATCCAACTGACACTTATATTTGCACATATTCAACTTTTTAATCTTTTAATTGCTCCATTTTTCCTCCAGTAATGTTTAATACGCGATCTTCAAGGTACGTAATGACAATAGATAGACAATAAATAAATAAAACGTACACCGAGAAAAACAGGCTAAGTAAACTGTTTTAATAGAGAAATTCTGGCTAACCATAATTAAAGTTGTAGAATTGCCCTAGAATTTTTTATTTTTCTGAAGACTTTTTTCTGAAATTACATTTCGTAAGCTAGCAGTTTAATTCGAGCAATTAAAATTGTATCATTGAATCATCATTGATCGCTCAGTAAATGACGAAGATAAATACTGATTGAAACGTCATCTATTCTATAACAATCGAGTAATGAAAGTCCTTAATTAACAATCACATAGTTATATTACTGGTTAATAATCTATTTAATTATCATTATTAACTAGTTATTAACAGGTTTAATCACTATTACCAACCAGTTCCATTGCTGTAATTAACGGGTTTAATTGTGGTTTAATAGTTAATACTCCCAAAAATTTTGTTTTCTGAGGTAATTGATTTTAGGTCTCTAGCGGTTACTGTTTTTAATAGGTTATTAAAGTGTTTTAATTACCTCAAGTCGACGGACCTTAATAAGTATAATTAATGCCCTTTTTATTGTTATAATTAAACATATGTTGTGTCCCAATACGTATTAAAGTTTTTACCTACAAAACAGATAAATTCTTAATAATGCTAAATAAACTTTTTCCTCGGTGTAGAGTCCAGTCATGGGACTTCCGACAGAAGTGGAAACACCAATAAATGAATCCATCGTAAATGAAATTTTTTACAAATAAATTAACCCTCTTTAAAAATTATATCGTACGCCTATGGTAGATGTAAATTTTTACAAATACATTAATCCATTTAAGAAAAAAATTTTGTAGGCCTATGGTAGAAGTAAATTTTTACAATTAAATTATTACCCCCTTATAAAAAACGTATAGTTGACGTAAAACTTATAGCGCAGAGATCTAAACGTATATCACCTTTAAGTTATGTTGCGGAGCTAAACTTTGAAAGGTATTAATATTATTTCTGTCCACTTTAATATTAATATTTAATTTTTAACTAAAAATATAATTGCTAATAAATATGTAGGTATACTTACAATTTCCTTAGAAAAACACTACACTTTTTCTTGATGTCAGACTACCAACTAATGAGTCAACAAGTGTGGCGATCCTAAAATCACCCTCTTTCAAAGATACCTAGTTATAGTTCAGTCAAAGATGTAAAAAATAATAAATTATTTGAAATTTATATTTCCACTTCTTCTTAATAAAACGAGATATAAGGTAGTGTTAATTGTCTGGTATTATGTTTAAAATATTTTTAAATATAAATAGGTTAATATTGTTTAAAGCAATGTTTGATATTCGGGTAATAAAATAGCAGAGGAAAGAACAAATAGATTTTAGATTGAAAAAAACCATGATTATATCAAAAGAAAGCTCCATAATTGCGGGTTAAAAATAATCGTTAGACATTCGATAGATTTATTTAATAATTAAAAATTATTATATACATTTTAACGATTATCAGTTGAAAGTATAATATTAAATGAATGTATCGTGAACTAAGCATTTTAAATTATAATATTGACTGGACTATGACGGTATCCTCGTATTAGAGTCGACAACTTCAACTTCGCAAAATAAGTTTTACGTAAACTATACATATATACACAGTATACATATGTAGTTCATGCAACACTACATACGCTTCATTGTTAATTGTGTTGCATAACCAAAAGTATTGTGTGTTGCCTAAAAGCGTGACGATGACGAAAAACCCATGTTTTTTCTTCTTTCTTCACCCAAATAAAAGTGCTCAATGCGCCTAAAGAAGTTTTCACTTCAAAAACTTTACAATATGCCGTTTCTAGCGGTTGTATAACCAGTTCATAGTACCAATAACAGAATATTTTTGCCCGGCAACAATGCTTCCTTATTCGCCTATTTGAAATGCCTATATTGCACTGTAAATGTGACCAGATTTCCTTCCTCTTACTGTATATGAAACCGTCAATGTCACCATTTTTTTTTCAGAAAGGCACCGTGAACGGCATTTTACTCGGCATAGAAAAGTACTTAAGGTACTTTAAACAAGATGAAGAAGCAGTTATTTTGAACACTTCATCTATAGCTTGTGCAATATTAACGAGTATTTGGCCTGTTTATGCTTCAACAAAATTAGCTGTCCTGGGATTGACGAAACAATGGGGTAATGACCTCCATTATGAAAGGACCAGCGTAAGGGTTTTGGCTATTTGTCCTGGATGGACTAAAACTGCACTTATCGATAATTTGAAAGATGTAATGGCTAATGAGGAATATGCTCGAATTGCTGACGTTAATGTTGCAGCATGTCAAAGTTCTGCTCAAAGGTATGTAACATTTTCGAAGGTATCGACAGAGAAAATAATTTTTTGTTTTCCATGCGAAAACTAAACAAACTTATCAATTTTTCATAACTTTAACTCAGATTTCTCCTTGAAGAAGGAGGTTGGTTGGTTTTCAATGACGTATATTGTGATTTATACCGTACCAGCTGTATATGTTTTTACTTTTCAATATTATTCGTCTCCTGAATGATTTTTGTTGTTTCAGTTCGGAATTTGTGGCAAAAGAATCACTAAATCTCATAGAAAATGCACCAAATGGAAGTTTCTGGATAATAAATAAGTCCCAACCAGCCTTCCAGTATTTCTTACCAGTATTAGAGGTTTAAAAATAAGGTGTTAAAATAAAACAAATTTGTATTTTTGTTATAAACAACTTATTAAAAATCTCAACATATTTTTGGTAATATATCTCCACACCTAGCCGAAATCTTCAAATTAACCAAATTATCAGCTCTAGTAGGACCTATATTGACCATAGCTATCTTCTTATTTTCTTCAGCAGCTTATAAAACAATTCTATAACTGGAAAATACAGTTAAGCTTGTAGCGAGTACTAAAATTGAATCGCTACCACTAACAGCACTTTTTACAGCTTCTACTCTAGCTTTTGGTACATTATCTCCGAAAAAAATAATATCAAGCTTAAGTATACCACTACTAGCATCACAAAATGGAGGAAAAGGTTTTTATGGCGTCCTAAAATATAAATATATAAATAATGAAAACTTGTAATGTGTTCGCTGTAAGTATTACCAATGGACGTCTCCATCTGGTCTAATCATAGTAGTTGATTCTGGCATTGAAGGATTTAATTTTTTCAATTCCTCCTGTATATAATGTCTATTGTAACTAGTATTACATTGTAGACAAATCACCCTGTAAGCACTGCCATGGAGTTCGATTACTTTATTACTGCCTGCTTTGAAATGGAGATTGTCGACATTTTGAGTGTTACCTTAAATTAACAATTCAACTCGTCCTTGTGACTTATTTTCACTAGAATAATATTCAGTTACCTTACTTTATTTAAATTGTGTTCTAAATTCCTGATGGAGAGATGTATAGCATTGGGTTGTCTTTGGGAGAAAACGTCCCATCCTACAAAATTTCTAGCCCAATATCGTTGCCTAGAATTGCTGTTTTTTAAAAATTCTTGATGTTAGATTGGTTTATGATTAGTTCTTGAATATAAACCAACCTCCTCTGAACGATAATCTGGAATTCCTAAAAAAAGGATTTGTTAGAATATAATAGGTCGGAACGTCATAACTTACACTCTTTATCAGTAAGAAACTAGATATAGCTAACCCAAGTTTTTTGGCAATTTTATATGGAAAATTAACTTTTATAATGTTAAAGAATATCTAAAATATGTTAAAGAGATACTTCAAGATATAAAATGTGCTATTTTCTTTATTTCTATAAAGTCATTTTTACCTACCTGATTCTGTTGAAATTTCAGCACCAGTAAGAATTAAAATGTTATTAGATTCGTTAATAAAACTTTTTAATACATCGATTTCGTCCTTTGTTACTTCATTTTGTTTAGGAACAAATTTAAACAGTTCAGTAGAATATTTTCTAGATGTACAACAACGTAACACGTAACTTGAACAAATTCAATCGGTTCACCAATCTTCTTCTTTTTGTGTAACTAAACTAATCCATTCTATTCATTCAGTTATATAACGGCCTTGTTCGAAAAAGTTTAAATAAAATACAGAATTAAAATGTTATTAGATTCGTTTATAAAACTTTTTAATACATCGATTGCGTCTTTTGTTACTTCATTTTATTTAGTAACAAGTTTAAACAGTTCAGTAGAATATTTTCTAGATGTAGAACAACGCAAATTCAATCGGTTCACCATTCTTCTTTTTTTTGTCTAACTAGACTAATCCGTTATATTCAACAAGTTATATAACGATATATAACGGCCTTGTTCGAAAAAGGTTAAATAAAATACAACTAATTTACATTTAATTTATTGTAATAAATTTTATACAACAAAATACTTATGGGAGAGTTTAACGGTACAGTAAAAATATAGATACAGTATCAGTCACAATTTTGTGTACAAAATATAATATAACTTGAAAGTTTCTTGATTAAAATGCGTTAAGTTCATGTAAACTAAATTCGCAACGAAAAATCTTTTTTTCTTTTTTCAATCATTGTACCTGCGAATGTTTTGACAGGATTCTGGGATACTTATTATTTTCACTAAATAAGAAAGATAGGTATCCATAGTATGATTTTTTTTTAGTTTTGTAATGTAAAGAGTAATATAAATTAATAATTCACTAAAAATTCTGCGATATTCGTCAAAATATTAAAACGAATTCAAGATTTCGAATAAAGCGAATTCGCAAAAAATTGTTTGACATCTGTCAAAATTTGAACCATGTCATTATTTTGATATAGACCAATGAGTGCGGTCTTTGCAATTCGCCATTCGCGATTCGCATTTACATGAACCAGACTTATATCAATTTGTATTCTAAATTTTAACTGTCACTGTATTAACTAGTCAATCAAAGAATACACCAGCAAACAAGAAGCGAAGCTGCCTATCCTTTTTTCTTTGTATGCGCATGATACTACTTGTCATACTTCACTTTGGCGACCAATTATATCGCCGATATTTAAAAATTTGATCATTTTCTCAGTGTATTTACTAAGTTATCTGTCAACGTCGGTCTCTCAAGGTCATACATTTTTGTTACCAAAAATTCGGGCTTCGCTTCTTTTTAGTTGGTGTATTATTTGCTAATATATTATATAATAACCACGAATGATTTTGTTATTAATAAATAAATCTTTTGATATTTATAGAAATGATATTTTCCTTTTCGAAACAAGTACATTTAAACTCGTATGAATAAAATTATTTTTTGGTTATATTTAAATTTTCCAATATTTCCAAAATTTAATTGAATTCATAGAGTCGTTTTATATATTAAAATTTGCTCAGAAATATCAAACGTAACTAAATATTATTTTCATTTGTTTGTAAAAATAGATGTACACATAAATATTATTTTAATCTACTTCATCACATCATTTATAGGACCTAAATATTACGGATAAACCATATACAGGGCTCTACGTACGTTGGAAAATATTTTCATTTTCCAATAATATGCAGATATTCAATAATTAAAATTAAGTGTTATTTGTTAAAACACGTATTTATCAAAGTGCTGTGAAAGATATTCTTAATGAATGATTTTATTTATTATACAATATTAATTCATGTAGCACCTTTGTCGTTGAGTTTGCCTGAGGGGAAGGTATCTATCTGATTATGCAACACTCAACACTGTTTTAACCATAGAATTATAAGTTTTGACATGGACTTCAATAGATATCAGAATCAAATATTTAACTTTGAAGCATTCCATTATTCCCACATATTCCCACACTTCATCAGCAAAACTCCCAGCAACCTATATGTACCAAAATTCACACCTGTAACTATATTCTAAAATCCTTGGAAGAAGAAAAATATTGTGCAGCTGCCTTTTTGGACATTACGTCGGCTTTTGACAAAGTCTACTTTATAAAATTAGAAAATCCTTACCTCTTAACTATAACATTATCCTCAAATCCTACCTACATGACCGGCATTACCTTGTTAAATACCAAGATGAAACGACCTCACTCTATTCAATTAACGCCGGTGTCCCTCAGGGTAGCGTAATTGGTCCATTCCTTTATCTCATTTACACTTCAGATCTACCAACTTCCTGTAATACTGAAACAGCAACTTATGCTGACGACACAGGGGTCATCACAGCACACAAAAATCCAGCAGCTGCATCTCTACAGCTACAAATCATAGAAACATGGTTGACCAAATGGCGGATGCAAATAAACGAAAAAAAATCAGTCCAAGTAACGTTTACTAACCGAAGAGGAAACTGTCCACCAGTTACTCTTAATGGTCATCAACTTCTACACCAGGAGGACGTCAAATATTTAGGAATGCTTCTTGATAGAAGATTGACTTGGAAGAAACATATTTTCACAAAACGGTTAAAGTTAAATAAACTATACTGGATTTTTGGACGTAGATCTAAACTATCCCTACTCTCTCCTACTTCACATTTTAAACAGTTATTCCTTAATTTAGCGGACATAATCAGAGAGATACCTTGTAAAGCACAAAAAATAGTTAGGTGGAAGTCTAGGATTTGTTTATTGTAAAAACATAATAACAAGATGAATATACACATAGAAAAATAATGTAGTTGAATTATTAATTTGAGCATATCTGAATTAAATTGACAAATATTATAAAATCGATTTATATACCAGGTGTGTCGGTGTACATATTTAATTTGTATTACAATTTTAAATAAATCGACCTATAATTAAAATTTCTTTGTGTATGTTTTAAAAGAGGTCCAATATGTTCACATTATTTCTAATTTGGTTATACTTTTTTCTTAAGAATAGATTTGGCACAACATTTTTCGTATATCCTTAATTCTGTTATAAACTCTTTTATTTTGTTGATATTTATTTATTTATAGAGGTAGTTGGTGGATTTAATACGTATACTCAGTTTTCAATAAAAAATACTTAATTGTTGAAATATCCTGATCTGATAAAGACCGTATTCCATATCAAAAACTGAATACTATTTCTAGCTCTTGTCCCCAATAGGGATGGTAAACTCGATTCCGATTCTATTCGAATTTTCTCGTAAAATAATCGATCAAGAATCGATTCTTGAAATTCGATTTTACGGTTAAGTGACTAGTTTCAATTTCTACATACTGATCACAGCAAACCTTGCAATAAAAAGTCTTACATATGTAAATTTATTTATAGTTTGATATTTATTTATAATAAATATCATTTCTTGTGAAACAACGGATCTAATGTCCAGTGTCACCAATGTGGAAAGCAAATAAAAATATATAATCGTTCTCAACTATTTTTGTGCTTTATTTAATAAATTTGAATTATTCGTTTATAACATTGAGATTCAATGAATAAATTAATTAACTATAAAAATTATTGATCTTTTAATTTAGAATCGATTCTTGCGCTCTATTAATCGATTCTTAGAATCGATAAGTATAAAAATAAAATCGGAATCGATTCTTTAAAAAAATGTTCCATCCCTATTCCCCAATTTTATGTAACATCAGTTGATTTTTCAAGGTCGTTGAACAATATACAATCGATAGTGACTACTCGTAACGTTTTTTTATAGGCCGTAAGTTATCTAGGCAGTTATAAGTGTGGGGTTGCCTATTATATGACACTCAAAGCTTTTGGAAAGTTACCTTCTGAGGATGAGAATCGATTGTGTTAAATTAGAAACTTGAAAAAACGTCCTACGAATGTTACTTTAAAATTTTGGACATCAATATATTTTTTTTAACTAGGTTAATTCGCTTATATCGAATTTTATCAACTATACATTTACTAAGTTTGTGTATTTTGTTTAAAGTGCCCAATTAACCAACTTTACGAATAATTTTTCTACATAGTATGCTAATTTTTATCAATTTATTATTCTAAATTTCGGTAAAATTCCAAATTTCTGCCTACAGGAAATAACAACAAAAAAGGTTGGAAGTGCTAATGATATTTTTTTTATTATTATTCCGTTTTTACTCATCTGGCTATTAAAAAAAAATAAAAATTATATTGTATATAACATTTATTTTAAAAAGACACATCTACCTATTAAAACGTTTCAATGTTCGTGTCATACTTCAATTTTATTTCGATTTCAATGATTAAATATTCGATTTGGCAACGTTGCCTCTCAAAAGAGTAAACAACAACCTATGGAGGGTAGAAGGAAGGAGCACCATCTGAATGTATCAAAAAGTGTCCATCGAAAGGAAGCAAATTAAGGTGGCGCCATAGTAGCAAAAGGAAAGATTTTAAAAATAGCGCCATGAATTATTAGAGTAAGATACAGAATAAAAAAAGGAAATACTACGTAAATAATTGAGATTTTAAATACTGCATATTTCTCAATTACACAAGTCACGAAAAATAATACATTTTTCAACCCAGCACACTTCACTCGGTTTATAACCCTAAATTCACATCATTTCCATTAGCTGCACGAGCGCCATTTCGGTGAATCTTCGAATTATAATTTGCAGTTTACAGGTGGACACTTTTTCAACTTGTCACCCATACAAGATGGTGCTCCTTCCTTCTACCCTCCATACAACAACCAAACAAACTTTCAATTGTCATTATTGTCAAAGCTGTCGACGTGAAAGAAGAACGTTCAGCTGGTCATGGCTCAGAACAGCGTTCGTAAAGGATGTAATTTAATTCAAGTTATAAATTGGTGCCAAACCGCACTTGCGCAGAAAATTGGTTTCAGAACGATTCTGCATGGTTAAAACTGGAACAATCTAGTTTTGACAGCGCAAACAGCAATGGAGTGTTAAACCTATATCCGGATGTTGGTATTTTATTAAATTATATTGGCACTAGTTTGCAGAAATTAATTTAAAACATTTTAAACCGAATATTTTATGAGGAAACTGGAAATTAAAAATTCCTAAATGTTTGCAACTTTCACTACAGGTACGTCACATACATAAAGATGAAGTTAGCCACTTTCTGATTTATATGTTTTATGAACTAATAGCCAGTAAAAAAAGGTCGTTTGAAGAACTGTCAAAGTCTATAATATATATATATGACTTTTTTGTTTACAGTTTTTACGAGCTTGACGATTCAATATTATAATAAAATAAAATCATTGTGTTAATAATTTTTTTTAGTTAAGTTTAGTTAGTTTTTTACCCTTACTCTGTGGAATTACAAACAGACTTTGTGAAACTGGTAATTTTAATATTTATACTTGATATAGCCGTTGATGGCACAGTTAAAATGACAACAAATTTTATGCTGTCGTAAAAAATAGGATGTCTTCGATTGGATTGGAATTCTATAGAATGACTGGTTCTCTCGCATAAATAATAACTGTATTTCGTTAACAAATTTAATAAACTTTAGCGTCGAAAATACATACAGATGGAACGATGAATATAGACAAGCCTTTCAGTATGAAATAGTAAGTATTAGAACGATCTTACTCTTTCCTTTGTGGTTTTCAAAGCACTATTCACTTGAAATATAACTTTGCTTCGGGTTGAATCACTATACAAACTTTAAATATAGAAAAATGCACTTATTTTGCAGGAAATAAAGGAATTAAATTAATTACTATGAAACTTGACCCATTTGGTCTGGAAATATCCGTTTTTATACCGGTAAAGGAGTGGTAGGTCTTAGCTGGGTTGGAAACTCAACATCGACTCTTACTAGCTGAGCTAGCCTCGTAAAAAACCAGGAAGATAATGCATTTAGGCGCGAAGTGTGCGTTTGGTCACGCCTACTTCAACTGCCGAAGAAAAATAGTAAATATTGCAAGGCGCCGGTCAGCCGCCGGGGAAAGAAAACAAAACGCGATTTTGAACTAAGGTAGAAGTATTTTGGAGGCAGTGGCGCGCCGGTAGAAATTTCGAATGAAAATAAAAGGACTAAAATATAACTGTATTAAATCTTCCAAGCGTTGAATTTTCAAATGTGAGAATAAAAATATTAAAAATAATCGATTTCCCATTATGATTTTGTCCACCAGCAACTATTAGCATTGAGGAAACATCATAAGTTTAACACTTCATTGCACGAACCCAAATAAAGCTATAATTTTATGAAAAGTGGTAGAAGTGTCTCGACATCTTGATAAATATTTAACTAACACCAAACGTACAAAATAAATACCATATATTTTCTATAATATAACAAAATATACTTACATATTTTTTTTAAATATAATTCCTTCTATAATCGAATAAAAATAAAAATTCATATCAAATCACATATCTTTCCATTGATTTTTTTCTTATTAAAAAAAATCTACGGTATTCTAGCTCGAGACTGTTTAAAAACATAGGCGTCGTACGTGCTTTTCAACGGGTATTTAACCCCACGTAATATTACTATATTTTTGTTGTAAATTGCCCACTTTGTATCCAATTTTTTTTGGTATTTTCCGGAAGATACGTTCATTTGTTTTCTATAAGTATTTGAAGTTGGAGAACTAGATCTCTGGCTAATTTTAATACTGCTTGTACGTTATGTCTTTCAGCCATTTCTAAAAAACAAAATTTATTCAGGTAAAAAAGATAAAAAGTAGAATACGTACCGTTAAAAAATTTTATAATATCAGTAAAATCCATTCCATTGGAAATTATAATATCTCTGTATGATTCCAAAAGAGAAAGTGCCAAAAATAGTACAAAATGGGAGGAAGCTACTTGTTGAGCAGCCCAAATAACCTCCCAAGTAGCATTAACATCGGGATACATCAACTCCCTTTTGAAATCCAATAAGAACCATCTGAAAAACACATTTTAAATTAAAAAAAAAAGAACTTCGTTTGAAAATTTTATCGTACGCCCATGGTAAACTTCTAAAATGTATTATGGGAGACGTTACCTGTAACAGAAGTAAAAGTGTGTGTAATCTCCGTGAGATTGCATCAATTCGTACATTTCTGAATCTAAAATTTGTATCAACGATCTCATATTGGCGAAGTGACAGTCCATGGCGTTTCCGTTTGGAAAATTTTCTACCATTCTCTCCATTAAGTGACAAAAGCACGCGTAGGTTAGAGATTCGTCATTGAAAATTACTAAAAGCGGAGCCACCAAGTCACACATTCCTTGCATATATCCAATATCTAGATGTTCCCAAACGTATCTGAAAAAATAATGGTGACAAGACATATCGTAACGCGACAGTTCGTAACCCCACAAATGGTAACGGACAATTCGTAACGGTGACAATTCGTAGCATCGACAAGTCGTAACACCACAGCTCTTCGTAAAGGTGCGTCCACACTATGCCGCTGTTTGGCAATTGGCAAAGCCGATTCGATGTAGACGCAGCCGTTGGCACGTGCCAATAAGCCAGCCGTGTGCCTATAGGTTTGTTCCAGCCGGTATTTTTAGGAACCGTTCTTGGAATCGTATTGAGTACTGTATAGTGTGCAAACTCGAATTTGGGATGGACCAATCAATTTTATCGCCCCCCTCCAGAAGGTAGATTTTGTACCGTCCCAAGAAAGATACTAAAATCAGTTGGAACGCGAAAGAAATACAGCACTTGCGCGAACGATACCTAGAACGGTTCTATCGCCAGTTGGAACGAACCTAATAAAAATCGCTGAAGTGTCGGTCTCCTTCAAAAGAAGCTAATGAGAACGGAGAGTGGGGACGTGTCAACCACTAGCCACTCGCAGCAGATAATGCACTGTAAATTCAAATTTGCCGCTTTTTTTCAAATTAGTTTCTTCCAAGGCGCTAGATGGTGCTGAAATTCAGGTTCAGGCCTTAACATGGGAGAGTCCTATCTATCCGTATGTATGTTATCTATGGTTGTGATTCAGACTGTATGCCAGTTAGCACGTGCTTTCTAGTCATGAGCGATATCGTGATTTTTTAATTACGTTGTGAAGTGATATCGTGATTTTTTAATATCAGTTATTTTAAAACGTGTCGGGATCACAGCAAAACAAAATTCGATCTTTTTGACGAATTTTCCTCGAATGAGAGCGATGAGGGTCAATATTATATTCGATTTCGAATATTTCGATTAATTCATTCAATTCATTGTCGCTTTCGCTGGCTGCAATCACGTCACGCTTTAGAGTTTCTTATAGGAACTGTGACTGACTGTGATTTGTTCGTATCAGTGAAAAAAGGGGTTAATAAACATTTTTTTTTTATATAACTTACGTGCACATGATATTTCTTAATTTATCAAGATTTTCTTTCTCCATGAAATACCAAAAATTTCTATCGCATCTTTGTACGTCTTTTTCTATTCGATGTAGATTTAGACCGAAAGTTTCTAAAAGTTCTTGCTGAAACATGAGAAAAAACAAAATTATCTTAAATACTTGTCACAGGCAAAACTCATAAGCAAAAAAAAGACGAATGTTTACTAATAGCGACCCGCCCCGCCATGGCTTCGCTCGGTGACGTCCATTTCGCATTTTTCTCACTTAAAACTTCTAATCCAAAGGTCAGGTTCGAATAATTTGGAGAGTAATTCACATGTACAAAATCAATTTTGATTATCAAACTATTTAGTTAGATAAGGATTAATATCATGATACGAATGTCATCATCTTTTGTTTCTACCCGTTCCGGGATTGACTAAAAGCGAGTTCGTAAATTCATCAGCATGCATAAAAACCGTTTGTAACGCCAATGGCGTGGAACGGTCGTTACAAGATAAACAAGACCGATTTTGGTTTCTGCGCAAGACATTTGGCAAACTTCACTTAGCTTCTTCTTAAGTGAAACGGAGTCTAGTTATTTTGTTGACAGTTGGAATTAACTTGGTTAATGGTTAGGTTAAAATTTTCAAATTGTTTTTCTCAAACTTATCTGCTGCTTCTGCTGCTGTTACTGCTTGAATAATTTATTTTATTAATTAAAATTGCCTCAATCTCGACTTAACACTGCACAAATCACACAAATAATACTCTATTCTAACCTACAAAAAATGTTAAATCCATCGGAAACATCAGCTTTTAAGTTCGATGGAACTGATGACTATATAGTTCGATTAATTTACACTGAAATTACGAACGCATTAGCTGAATTTGTACGATGAACAATCGGCAATTTACGAACGGTTTTATGGAATTGTACTTTATGCGAATTCTCAATTGCTGAATTTAGGAACTTAATTTTATAATAAAGTGTTATTGTTGTTATATATTCAAAGCGTAACGCCAAAAACTGCCTTGACATCTGTCACTATGTCTTGTCACTTGTCAAGTATTATAGAATAAATATATACTTAATCATACTAGTGAGACATATACCCTAGCGGACTTTTTTTATGTGCAATGATTAATATTAGGTTCGTAATACTTACACTGTATATGCCTCCGTTCGAGCTAGCGGGTGATACGCAAGCAGATCGAGCAGGTGATGCTAATCCATGTGTTTCTATACACGTATCTAAAGAAGAATTGTTTTCTTCTGTAACTGCATCTAAATTAGACATCCTCGGACTTTCGTTGCCTAAAAATACTGTTGCAGCAAATTTGTCAGGGGAAAGTTCAAGTACTCACCTAAGCTACATATATCAACGCTGGCATTTATCACAATGACATTATGAATAAAATCCTTCAGTTCCTCGTTTATTTTTACTTCGTTAATCGCTTCTATCTCTTCTTTATTGGTATCTTGTACTTCTGCGTCTACAAAAACAATAATTTTCGTAAAACCCGTTAAAAACAAAAACAAATAATCCTACCTGTACTGCTGCTTCTTACAAGTTCTATAGTTTTATTTTCACTCTCTAAGGCTTCGACAATTTGTACGTTCGAATTTGTGCTATCAACTTCATCTACTTCTTTTTCTTCTTCATCACTTACGTATTTGATTGTATTTTGTTTTGTTTGTTTCTGTCTTTTTTTACTTCCTTCTTTATCTTCTTCCAAAGATTCTTCTTCGTCGTCGGTAATAACATCATCTTCGAAAACCTAAGACAAAATGAAAAGTGTTTTATTGGAGTTGTATAAAATGAGGCGGTTGTTTTTACTTCGTTACAAAGTTCTCCTTGTATTTGCGGCGGAACTTGTTCCGCAGAAGTACTTTCACTGCTCAGTTTAGCTATAGCGTGCGCTTGATTTTCTTTATCTCTTTGTTTTACTATAGCTTCCACTGCTAACCATTCAGACATTGTATTTTCATATCTAAAAAGATAAATATTAAAACATCTAACCACACCACCTACAGCCCTATGTTAATCGCGAAAAATTGCCTTGGTCTAAAAGGAGCATATAACTAGAGGTGGAGAACTATCGATCGTTTTCTTCCTGACTATCGATTGTTATCGATACTTTTCGATAGACGGGAAACTAATATCTGCATTCTGTTCGACAGGATTTTAAATTATATGGGTATTGGTTGTATAATTCAATTCATTCAATAGACAAAAAAATCTTCTGTCAGAGGATATGGCACCAGCTGTACTTAAAGCTTTTTCAGATTCTACTGACGAACCAGGTATGCAAAAATATTTTTGGCAGAGTTGAGGCATTAGGTTTTGATGAATTACAAATACCGAAAACGCGTAATTGTACAGAGTTTTGCGCATGCACAACGAAATCTAATGATCTAAATTGAATATTAAATAATTATCAAATATACATACTTCTAATTGACTACTGTAGTGACAAGTGAAGTGACCGGACCACAGAATAATAAATATTCTGTGACCGGGCACTAACAGTCGACGTCATGTTAACGTAGAAAGAGAAGCGTATTCCGTCGCAGAGATCTACTCTAACCTAACTTTAGCCCATTAATAGATCATTCCAGAATGACGTCACTGACAGGTCGGCCATATTTGCTGAGGGGCAAACAAAGTTTGTTTACGGTTCAGTTGCATTGTAACTAAAGCGTTGTTAATATCAATTTTTAAGTTTTTGACCATTACTTTTTGAGAATAAATTATACTTTCGTGATTTACAGTACTTAATCTGTAATATTATTGAAAATGCCTTCGTTTTGTTCGGTTCTGAAATGCTCTATGCGAGCTGAAAGAGACAAGGTATCATTTTTCAGATTTCCTGCCGTTTTAACAAATCGGGCAGATTATTTGAACGCATTATCTAGTGAACGTCGTAAGGCATGGATAAGGACTTTAAAACGAGGTCCTTTAACAGAAACGCAGCTTAGAAATGGTCGTATATGTTCCAGACATTTCATTAGTGGTAAGATTCTTGTTATATTTCTATTCATATAATTGAAAATTATTCATATTTCAGGGAAACCTGCTCAATTGGAGGATAAAAATAACCCTGATTGGATACCAACTCAGAATATGGGATATTTATCTGCGGCTCCTAAATCAATATCAGATGTAACAAGGTATGAGCGGACTATTAAGAGGGCTAGACATCAAGATTATGAACAAGAGGTTTGTGTTAATTCTTCTGTTGATCTTTTATATATTATTTTTGACATATCTAAAATGTTTTAGGACAATACTAGTAATTCTCAGCAAACTGTTGATCTTATTGCTCCAGAAAGTGTTCCAGGCTGTTCGTATAACTTTACTGCAACTGAAGAAAACATTTCAGCCACAGAAATTCAAGGTGATTTTGTTGGTGTTTCTATTCAGACTGATTTAACTGTAGAAGCATTATCTAATTCAATGGAGGAATTTAAATTTCGTAATAGTGAAATATACACCTTGAAGTCAAAGCTAGAGACCATGGAATTAAATGAAAATTCTTTGAGGAATAATGATTCAAAAACATTATATTTTACAGGATTACCAAAGGCTGAAATGTTGTTTATACTTTATGAAGACTTGGTACCTTACCTGCCATCTCATACTAATAATGTGTTAACCACTTTTCAACAATTATTGCTCACATTAATGAAATTAAGATTAAATTTACCATTAAAATATTTGAGTTATCAATTCGCAGTGAGTCCAACAACAGCTTCAGAGACTTTTTTTAAATGTTTACATGTGCTGTATGCAAGACTCAAGACATTTGTAGATTGGCCTGAAAGAGAAGAGTTGAAGAAAAATATCCCAGAATGCTCTAAAGAGGCATTTGGCAACAAAGTAGCAGTGATTATTGATTGTTTTGAAGTATTCACTGAACGACCTTCCAATACCTTGAATGCAGCCCGCTGTTGGTCTAATTATAAACACCATGAAACCATTAAGTTTTTTATTGGTATAACTCCCCAAGGAACAATATCTTATATATCTGAAGCATGGGGAGGTAGGAGTAGTGATAAATATATTACTGAAAATTGTGGGTTCCTGAATAATATCATACCTGGTGATATAATTTTAGCTGATAGAGGCTTTCTCATAGATGATGCTGTGCGATTAAAAGGTGGAAAATTAATTATGCCTGCTTTCACAAACGGTAAAAGTCAATTACATCCACTGGACCTTGAAAAAACACGTAACATTGCTACTGTTCGAATTCATGTGGAGAGAGTAATAGGCTATTTAAAGAAAAAATTCATGATACTGCATGAAACCCTCCCTATATCGATGGTATCATACACTAGTGAAGATAATATAAGTGCATTAGATAAAATTGTACTTGTTTGTAGTGCAATAATAAATATGTGTCCATCACAAATACCTCTTCGGTAAATAAATGTAAATGTGCAATTTTTCTTTGTCTTCTTGAATTATTTTGAATGTTTACACAATGACAAAATACTCTTTGTCTGGTATTTGTATTGCTGTAATATTGTTATATAATTACATCTACCTGTGATTTGTATAGATATATATTTAATAAAAAAATAATATTCAATTTAATGCATTTGCAGGGTGAGGTCATAGGTAAAATTAATCAGATTAAAAATAATTTTGCATTGAAAAATAACTGGAATCAAAAGAAAACTAATGGAAAAATTTATGGAGGTTGATATGTATTTTTTTTCATTCGAAATTTAAAGTAAACATTTTTGAGTATTGAACAAAAAATAAATAGGTGAATATTATTAAAGTTAATCATACAAACAGTAATAAATTATATTAATAAACATCTGAATATTGAAAATCGTTGTGGAAAATAAATCAAAATGAGATATTACCTATGACATAACCAGTAATTCAAAGGCAGATGTAATATGAACTTTTTTTTCTATAGTAAACAGATATATCAGAGAAGTAACTTGCATATCGATAAAGTATATTTTGACTTATTCTGAATTCTATATACACATTTTTATTATCATTGAATTGTAATGTATTATCATATATAATACCACGAGAGTGAAAATTTTGTCGGCAAAATTTTTCGATTGTCATGAAAGTTTGTTGCTTGGTAATTTTGCGAATGACATTTTTAACAAAATCACGAGCCGTCAGGCGAGTGGTTTTGGATTAAATGTCATGAGCAAAATTACCTAAAAGCAACAAACTTGAATACGACAAGAGAAAAATTTTACCTTACAAAATTTTTAATTGAGAACTTAGTTTCCTTAGAAACCACTAACAAAGATTTTATATTGAATTTTATCACAGAGTGATAGAATTTTATACACATAGATTTGATATATTAAACGTCAAAAAATTGCCGCGACAAGACAAAAAATTGCCGGTTCAAAACCTTCAAATTTTGTCAGTTATCAATTTACTCTAGTGAAATAGTCAATTAAATATATTGTCTTTTTGAATTTGGTATTATTATTTTATTACATCCGAATTTTAAATTCTCATTTCTGATGGTTCAAACATTTATCTTTTTCTGAAATTTTTAAAGATGTTAGAAAATAAAAACAAATAAATATTATAAAAATTTCTATTTAAAAGGAAAATACAATTATGTTATACAATTAGGACAATACCAACTTACATTAAATAAATTGTCTACTTGAACACAATCAAAGTGAAACCATTGAATTTGACAATCATCATTATCACATTGGATCATTGGACTTCCATCATCTGGTTTCTCACAAATGCACCAACTTTTAACGTCGGCTTTTCCACCTTTATCAGTGAAGTACCTTGCAAGCAGCTCTGGCTTTATAACAAATAGATGGAAGTCCAAAGCTTTGCACAAATTATCGTTAAAGAAAATTTCATTAAAATACACTCTTTCTATAAAAATATTAAATTTAGACCATACCACAAAGTCACAGTATTTTCTTTCTGTGACGAACATTTGCAGCTGAATTTGGTAGTAGTAAGAGTGATTTTTTTTTAAAGATATTTCGCCATTAATATTTTCCAAGCAGGAATGCTTCATACATAAGTAGTCTTTGATCGACACATTGTCTTTTAATAGGAACGGACCTTTTATTTCAACAACACCTAAACCACAACAATCACATGACACCATTGCATCAGGTGAAGCACCAAGTTCTGGATGTTTGGAAGAGATTATTAATCCACATTCATGAACAATCAAGTTCTGATGCTTTGTCTGCATTGTATTCAAATATTGCTGGAGGGCTTCTTTTTCATGTTTTATCCCATAAGCAGTAGCTCTTAAATGTAAACTAACTTTATGTGGATAACATATATGTTTAATTGCTGTTAGAGAGGGTTTAGCAATTGATGTACGGCAAACAGTCTTAAACATAGATGCTATTATGCGTCCAGTTCTAAATTTAAACCATGTATTACTGAGGGCCTGCTCCCTTGTATTTTTCTCAATTATATTCTGTTCCTTCTCAGTAATTGTAAGTTTTGTAGTTTTGGCAACAAGCATCAACTCTTGATAGGTTATATTCATCAACTCTGGTTTGAATAACACCTCCAATGTATTTGGTAACTCTATCTCTTTTATTTCATTTGCTATCTTAGAAGCTAGTGGTTCCGTTAGAAGGCTTTTTGCTGAACAAATTCCAATGTCAGCAAACTTTGTGAGCAGTATCCTTGTTTCATCTTTATTCATTGATGGTATATGGAGTTGTTGAGAACTGGATGTCGGCTTAACTTTTCTACCCCAATCCATATCACGAACCCTCATCATCTCCACATTTTTCGTGGGAGGAACTGGCCATTTGGATAGTGTATCTGTGCAAGAAATGGAGCTTCCATCCGCTCCGCGACACTAGATTTAGCGTGCAAGCCGAATAAAACAGTAGCCACATGGCTGCACACTTCGCCAAGCCCTGTCATGCAAGTGCAATGAGCACTGGAGACACTTCCGTCGTCTAAAATAATAATCCAGACTTCCAAAGGTGACTCCCTCATTTTTTGTGAATGACGAACCTGCAATGAAAATTTATAATATTAGTTTTATCACTCTGATAGGGATTGAACAGTTTTAAAATTTTTCATCTGAGAAATGTTCTTACCTTGCTTAAAACAACAAACGCGTCGTTGACTTTCTTAGCCATAAATTTCAGAATTGCCCCTGAGTTGTAATTTTCATGGGCTTTCAAGCTTTTTACAGCTTTCAACTGCTTAGTTGTGTAGTAGCTATGAGTTTCCACTAAATAACCTACTAAATCCAGCATGGTCACAGTGGGTAAATCAGTTTGGGACGTCAAACATTCACTAATTGTAAGGGTATACGGGTCAATGTTATTTATCACTGTAATTTTCTTTAAATAACGCGAAAGAACATCTCCCGATAGTGTTGCAAAATATGCACTTCGTGACAGCGACATTATTGCAATAATCTAACAAGCAGTCTCTTTCTGTTATTATTAAATACTATAAACTATGAATTTAAAAACTTTTTTCCAAAACTATAACACAGGAGATCAAACTTTGTTTGCCCCTCAGCTAAGATGGCCGACCTGTCAAAGTCACGTGTTCTGGAATGGTCTATGGGCAGTAAAGTAAACTATCGAATATTATCGATAGTTGAAAAAAACTATCGATAGTTCTCCACCTCTATATATAACTTCAAAAGTTACGAACGAATTTCAACTTACGCTTGTCTAGTTTCTTCGCTTAATTCATTTCTTTGTTCCAAAGTGCTTCCGAATTTATAATGCCCCAATAAATACGGCCAAATTTCGTGTCTCAACTCTTGCGTTATCCCCCCGAAGTAAGTTAATCGATAAACCTCAGCGTAATCAGACACTACTCCGTCCAAACATAACTCCGTCCATTTTTCTAGAGTAATACCTGCACTAGCTTCTTCACTTCTTACAATTTTTGTGTTTACTAGACCACTTAAATGCGTTCGAACTGTTGAAAGATGTCGACAATAGGCTAACCAACCGTAGAATGCTCTGAAATTGTTTTAAATTGGAATCGAGTAAGTTTGCGGAGTGAAAAACTAACCTGGATATAATTTGTCTTTTCATAGAATCACACACGGCTTGAATGCAAACACTTGGGGGACTGTCCGGAGCGTTTTGGTCCAAGCTGAAGCTCTTGGAGGAGCTTTCGGAGCTTGTACTGGTGCTACCTAGTTGTACTCTAACTTTTGTAGGTAAGGAAGCGTGAGTGTCCAGCAGTTGATTTCGTTTTACTGGAAATTGAAATAAAAAACATTGTCACAACTTTAGGAAAACAGGACCAATTAAACTTACAAATGTCTTTATGGTTACAAGAGTTGTCGACTATTCTAAAAACGTAATCTTTACTCGTTTCTTCAGTTTCTGTTAAAGCTGGTAAAGGTCTTCTTCTCTTTGTATTGTTTTTTCCCGATCTTTGCGACCATAAAGGCGGATCCAGTCTTCCATGTGGTAGTAATCCTGTTTCTATACAACTTAAAAACGCCAACATGTGTCCTCCTTTTGGGAAATGTATAGGTGGTCTTTGCACTCCATCTTGACCTACTAATATTACGGTGCCACCAGTTTCACTATCTTGGTGGCAATGTACGTAAACTATATCTTCCAGTCTAACGTTCAAAGCGTAGTCCCAATAAATACTTTTATCTTGGGCTTCTTCAACGAAGCCGTTCATTAATTGATTCGGAGTCCATTTTATAGCTAAACCTGAAGCCATTTGGTGCAAACATAAGTAACTAAAAAAAAATTTGAACTGTAACATTAGAAGGGAGTTAAAGAGGATTTATCTTACCCAGGTATGGGTTTGGGGAGATCTGAATTCACTGGTAAGACTAGTACGTTATTTTTTCCAAAAAGCAAAGTAGCTTTCGAATTTTGATGTAAAGTTTCTACATATTCTTTCGCTATTTGTTGTGTGGTCGATCTGTTCGTAACAATATCCTCAGAGCTGGTGTTCAAAGATCTTTTAAAGTTCAATATCGGTCTACGAACCGATGGTGGTGTGGAATGTGCACTAGATATTCGATGACGCTGTACCTAAAATTTGTTTTTCACTAATTTGAACACTATGCTTTTTTTACCGATGCTTACAAGTTCGTCTGCTGGTGGATCTGTCCAAAAGTGATCGTGGTTTTTCATTCTGGAATAATCTAAAGCGCAGGGACCCATTAGAAGTGAACTTAAGATGGTTCCATACTCGGCATCTGCTACCAAAGCGTCTTTGTCGTAATATTTATGGGCGTTTGATACTAAGTAATCTATTATTTTGGCTAGCTGTTTTTCAAACAGGGCTAATCTAAAGATTAATGATTAAAACTTAATAAACGATATTGGTATAGGCAACTAAACATACTGTTACGTCGGACCTGTACTGAGGATATGTAGAGGTCCATAAAGAAAAAGAAGAAGACATACATCTAGAACTGTCATCGAAAAGTCTAGAAATGTCATCGAAAAGTCGAGAACTGTCTGGGACAAGTGAAAAGTATAAAAAGCGGAACAATTGACATTGGTTCGTTAGTTTTTGAAGTATTAGAGAGTAGAGTTCTGTGTTCTGGTAGTGAGACGTTATTAGTATTGAATTGTTAAAGTTGTAGAAATAAAGAAAGTTTAAGAAGTTATAAGGAGTAACATTGAATTTGACTGGACGCCGGATTGTCAAAATGCTTTAGTAGAGATGAAGCACCGATTTTAGCCTACCCTCGGAAGAAAGGAACATTTATTTTGGATTGTGATGCATCCCAAAACGGCATGGGCGCCGTTCCATCACAAGAACAAGAAAGCGAAGAAAAAATGATTGCACACTTTAGTAAAACCATGGGAAAGGCTGAGAAAAATTATTGCTTCACCAGAAAAGACATCAAAGCCCTTGAACACTTCCATTCTTTTTCTTTATGGACCTCTACATAATTATCCTCATTACAGGTCCGGCGTAACAATATTTGAATTGATAATTTAGTATAGGCAACCAAACACACAAAGTATTTTTTTTACCTGATCCACAGATATTTTGGCAAAGGATTACTGGGTAAAGAAGCATTTTTCTTTAAAGTAGGTTTAGTTACGCTATCACTACTGCTTGAAGATCTCCTGGTGGGATCGACATTTTCCAGTTCTTCCACTTTTTTAGAAATATTCGCTGCTTCAGAACTATGTTTGGCTATTTTGTGTAATAGAGCTGTAGTGGAAGACGTTTTAAAGAGACCAAGAGCTCTTCTTCTTAAACCTAAGCAAATAAAATATAAATTTTCAATAATGCAACTATAAAAAGGAATAATTAATTGATCAAATATGTACCCTGTGATAGACAGGCTTCGACAGCTCCACACAATGATGTTACACAGCCACTTTCTTCGTGAACGAATTTCTTAGTGACTGATTCTTCCATAACTTGTTTGACTTCTTTTTTCACCGTCGATATTAGCCGTTCCTTAAAGTCTTTTTCTAAAACAAACAAACGTTTCTGATTTATCAACTTTTGTTAAATTTTATTTAGTTTATCGAGAAAAATTCGAGCGTCCACAAATGATGAATATATCCCAAATATCCATGTAAATAAAATATTTATTTGTTGAAGTGAAAACTTCTTTAGGCGCGTTGAGCACTTTTTTTGGGTGAAGAAAAAACATGGATTTTTCGTCATCGTCAAGCTTTTACGCAACACTCAATACTTTGGTCATTCGTCACGGTTTTATGCAACACACAATACTTTTAGTTATGCAACACAATTAACAATGAAGCGTATAATATATAGTGTGCTGCATAAATCATCGTCACGAGCTATGTGTATACTGTGTATATATGCGTACTTTTTTTGTCAAAAATTCCATTTACGATGAAAATTTTAAAAGGGATTCATTTATTAGTGTTTTCACTTCTGTCGGCAGTCCCATGACTGGACCCTACGTTTTTTTTATTTGCATTTTTCGAACAAGAACAAAAAGTGCCGATTGTATATCTTATCTCCGAAATACCAATTATGATATGACGCACCGGATATCCGAGATAAAGGTTTCACTTTTACGTGTGCGGTTAAATGCAGAAATAAGTAATAATAAGTTTGGTAGTTTCCTTGTGGTCTCGTTATTTCATTGCAATTCTGAATAAACCACAGAAGATCTCACGTAACATTGTTAAAATTAACTTAATTAAAAATATATAAGGTACAGTTAAGATTTTTACAAAGCAAAGAAATGACTTAAATGTAAAAAAAATCTTGGTAACTAGACAACCCTCCATAGGTGAAATATTTATATGTAATTAATTGACATATTTTTAAGATAATTTGACTAAAATTGATATTGGAAGATGTACTTTTTCGTCGACCGTGTATTTTTGAGCTATATTAATGTAAATTAGTGACTCCTATCAATGAATGATTTTCTTTTAATAAAGATACAGGCAACTACAACATACACTAAATCTTGTTTTTTGAAATTAGCTTATTTTACTGGAGAACAGTTTTTTAACTAGCACTGTGTATTGTGGGAACGATTAACAATCTCAATCATATCTTGACTGCTAATGATAACTATTTTAACACACTGGTATTCATAGGCTTAACTAGAATCTAAAGGGAGGAACTAATTTTTATTAAGAAATGCATCTTCATTGTTTATCTGTGGCTCAAGTTTCGACCAATTAATAGGTTCAACCTTTATTTTGGACCAGATTTCAATGTTGCCAGACTTTACCACCTATTTTTGTGGAGATATTAGAAAAATGCAGAAAAATAGACGGTATATCTTAGGCATACATAAAAGGCATTATAATTTATTATACACAAATTTGAATTTTTGTCACCCTGTATATAGATGCTCATTAAATTTACCTATAGATGTTATAAACGTTTCAATCAGTGAAGCTTCAAAAAATTATCGATATATTGATTAACCTTTATATTTGCGTGTTTTATAAACTTTAATAAGCATTTTTGTGATCTAAAACTTACCGCTTAGAGACATTTTCAGCAAAAATACACGTAAAACACTTGTAATTAAATAAAATTTATTATAAAACAACAAAAATACCGGAAGCAGTCGATAAGATTAAGAGGATGTATCCTTACTAAGATTTCGTATGAATATGTTGATAATTAAATATTTTCTGTTAAAACCGCGACCATTATGTTTCTTTACGCTCGTCTACCTTGAAAAATAATCGATTACGTTCCTTCTGCGCACCAAAAAACGTTTCCAAATGAGCGGCAAAATTTAAATTCGCCGTCCCGACGCCTGGTACGCTTTTTAAGACCACACCCACCAACCGAGCTAAATACCAGTGTTTGTAAAGGCCAGAAAATAGTAACTTTTTGTTTTTAAAGTTTTATTCTGATGCCCCTGGCAAATACACTGTTGTCAAACTACCAAAATTTTCGCCATTGATACAAAATTCTATCACAATATTAACTTAATATAATTCAACAAATTGATTTATACAAATTTTATTCAATTCCTAACAGTTTTAATTTGAAGTTTTTGTATACATCAATCATGAAATAAAAAGTTTATCATATATCATCATCAAATCTAAAAAATCCGACAAAAACTCAACATGACGTGGCTACACTGTTTTGAATTAAACAATATTGTAGATTTCTAATTGTAATAGATTTTATTGTTTGTATTTGTACTGCTTGCATTATTTACTTACAAATATTTTTTTTGTGTAAAGTGTCTACAAACATTCGGGAGCATTATTTATTATGGAATTAAGATGGCAACAGAAGTTAAGAATCCTGATGAAGTTTTGAAAGGTTTTCAAATGTATGTTTTACAGCAATTTAAGTAATTGCGACATGAATATATTTTATTGTTTTACCAAAAATAGTAGTTGTAGCACACCCATTAACACATGAAAGAAGCATCCATAGTTTTTCTATATCATTAATATTCATTTACGTTCTTTACACATTGAGGTTAGGTGTATACTTCAAAGTTGATAAATTATTAAATTTATAAGTTGTAGTCATTGTAGTGTATGTATAAGTTTTCAAATTTTACACAGAAACTGGATCTGTCTTAGAGACGCAGACGGTGGAAAAATATTTTGGCAAGGATCTGATGATTTAAGTTATTCCGAAGTAGAACATGAAGCTCGAGTACCTAAAACGATCCTCAAATGTCGTGCAGTATCTAGAGAGTTTAATTTTAGCTCCAAAGAGCAAATGGAAAAATTCAGGCTGGAACAAAAAGTACTATTTAAAGGGAGATGTCTTGAAGAATGGTACTTCGAATTTGGTTTTGTTATGTCAGAGTCGACAAATACATGGCAATCTATTATGGAGGCCGCACCAGAATCGCAGATGATGCCAGCATCTGTTCTTAAGTAAGTAAACTTGAATAATTTTTAGATTAATTGTTTATTTTTACTATTTTTTCAGTGGAAATATAGTTATTGAAACAAAGTTTTTTGATGATGACCGTTTGATTACCACATCTAGGGTACGCGTTTTTTACATTTAGTTTTTTTAAATAAGTTGTAACTGTATTAAATTTAATGAAAATAAAATGTTAGTTTAAGTATCTTACTCAACGTTTTTAATAAAGAATTTCATATAGAACCCGTTTTATTACTTCCACCGTCACTCGAAAGGTACCGCAGGGATAGTACACACAATAAAACCACAGTAATTGTAGAAAAATATGTTTTATAACATGAATTGAACATGGTTTAAAATAAACTTCTATGGCATTAATTTTAGGTACACATGATTTTGGAAAACGCTGACTTCGATTAGTTTTCTAATAAAAATAGCAATAAAACTTTTATAATATACAATGCCATAAAGGGGGTCCGGTGAACTATAGAGAGCCACGAGTTTTTGACTGATTTTGCAAAAAATCGATAGTACTCACCTATTTTGAAGATTATCAGTCAAAAACTCGAGGCTCCGTATAGTTCCCCGGACCCCCATAAAGTATGTTATCACAAACAATTTAAAGAGCTTAGGTACAAGTTGCTTAACATACAGATAGGGCTCTTTATTATATAACTCATAAAAAAAACATACAATTTACTTATTATGTATAGATTTTTTTTTGGTTTAAATTTATCTTCGATACACTTATTCTTATTATTTTCATTTGTATGGTTTACGACGTGATTTAACATTCTATACAATATAAGGTCATTGCGATAGAAATTGTACAATTGCATTTTTTTTTAAACAAATAGTTCGTCAAAAATAATTTTTTTGTTTGGAGAAATATATATTGGATCATTATTCATAAAAATAAATGTATAGGGTGAATTATGGAATGGAATCATTGGAACCAGACTTGTTCATTGTTGAGGTATTGAAATTGGGAAAAAGAAGTATCCAGAATATTTTTTTGGTAGTATACTTCAAATTTTGTAAAATATGGTTTTTACAAAGGTTATTGTGCCACACTGTATATTTCAATGTTCCTTGTTGGTATCTCGTAATTATTAAAGTTAAATGGGAAAATAGTTAAGTATTTTCAGGAGTAATGTAGTGACGTTTGAAAAGTTTTACTATTTCCCAAAATGAAGGAAATAGATAGATTTAGCTTATAGCTTTATTGACGTCCTTACATGAAGTACTTAGTCATAATTTTACAATTTCACATTGGATAATATGATATAAAATCGACAATACCTGTATAAAAACTTCAAAATACAAATAATCATATGCGTTGATTTTGTTACAAACATATTAAAAATAATGTATACGACAAATTTAATACAAAAACTTAAAAAACATGTTACTTAATTAACAAATCAATGTACTTAATAAATGAAACTAATGAACTCATCGACACTGTAAAAACAGTTAGCCTGAAGAAAATCTTTTACAAGCGAATGCAATCTTCTCCATGTATACTTTTTGAAATTACTATTGGTGTATTTCTGTAGTTTGTTGTACAATCTCAGATCACATTTATTATTTTGTGAAACGTGTAATTTAGATTTCAAGGGTAATAAACTCATTGCGTTTCTTGTGTCGTAATTATGAACATTAGAGTGAGAAACCAATGCATCCTTGTGTTCATGGATGTATAAGATTGTCTATAAAATATACACACAAGGGAGCGGAAGAATCTCATCTTTTTTAAAGAGAGGACGACACGTGGCATAATAATAATAGAGATGAAAATAAAAATTGACAAAATTATATTTTTACAAATATTTCTGGAACTGTTCCTATAAAATTTCAAACGTTACTAAATTATTACTGAAAATATTCAACATTTTTCCCGTTTGCCCGATTTCCTAACTCTTATATGGTTCACGAGATACCAATAAGGTAACATTGAAATAGTGATCACCCTGTATGTCTCCTGTTAGTTAAAAATTATCGTCGATGTTAAATGTCAATGATACGAATAGACACAATTTAATCAAATAATTCCAACATTTCAATAATGCGGGTCAGATTATTTAGATATAATTTTTTTTAAGAAAGTAAACTGGAATGATCCTAATGGTTAGATTCACCCTGTATGAAAAAAATATTCTTTTTGAACAAAATTTCAGTTTTAAAACGTCCACAATTTAAAAATTATGTGCAAATATCCCCCCCGAAGAAATAAAAGAGCTTAAAATGGTTTTAAAAATAATTTTTTTTTTCATAAAATATTTTAAAAACAAAAATCACATCTAGAACTAGTTGTACAAATTCCACAAGGTTATAAGCCCATCAGATCCACTTACTGCCATTATGTTGGACTTCCAATAATTAACAGGAAAAGGCGAAAATTGAACGTCAGTGATAGAACCTTCGTGATTCTCCAGAACTGTCAAAACTCTTAAAGTTTTCCAAGAAAATATCCTAATTTTACGATCCCATCCTCCTGACACCAGAACTTTTGAATCAGATCGAAGTTTTACTATCCCACAACCCTGAAAATTTAAAATGATGTAAAAAATTATTGTACGTCCATTGTAGATGGAAATTTTAACCCCTTTTTGCTATACGAAGTGTTTTATTTAATATTACCTCATTCGTGATGGAAACTTCGGCTTTAAGGTCCATTTCATAAGAACTATTTATTGTGAACACCTGAAGAACGCTGGAGGCAGAACCGCATACGGCCCTTTTAGATATGGGGTCGAAAGTTAACGAAGTTAATTGGTCTTGAAGTTTAATGTGTCCACAAGGCTGGAACGTGTTCATGTCCCATAAAATTACATCACCTTAAATAATAATATTCAATACTTGGTGTGTAATGTGTTTTTTTTAAATAGATACCTGTCTCATATCCAGCCATAACACAACAGTTGTTTCCTATATTAACTTCTTGTAACGCCATAATGGATCCTAGATTTTCTCTTCCTGGATGTAACTGATTTATTTTTGTTAAATCGTGCATATTTAAGATATCTACACAACCTTTTTCTTGAGGTACTATTAATGCTTCGTTAATTAAAATACTTTTACAGTAGCCTATGCCACATGTAGCCCCGCTTTCTACTTGATAGGAACTTTTTTTAACTGACCAAAGTTTTATGGTTCCTTCCTTTTCCTGAGTTATAATTTTAAAGTCGAAACTGTGTAGGGATTGTAATGATTTTCCCATTTCTTGTTTATGTTGCAGTCTATTTGTCTAAAAATGTTATTACTTCATAATTTCTAAATGAAGGTATACCTATATGTTTAAAATATTCTGAGTTTACTAACTATACTAAGTATGTATATTATGTTGCCTATCTATTAGATAGAAACATTTTTGGATTTTACATTTAAAATTTTATCAAAACAAGAATACCTAAAATCTTTATTTTGATTAAATTATATAATACTATAATCAACAAGCTATAAAAAATTTATCACTCAATGGAGGTTACAATCAATAAAAAGACAAGCTTTGTTGTTGTTTTGCTGAATATTTTTTATGTATACAATAATATTAGAAAAAAACTTTGCAGCTGGATTTGTTGCTTGAAAGATTTCATTCAGAAAATAGTGTGCATTAGATATTAGCATCTGTGTATAAAAAAAACATGTGCCCACACAATGAAGCTGATTGAATTTATAAATGTAAGTGTTTAGGCTTACCTCCAAATCCCAAAAATATACGGTACCTTTTTCTGTGCCTGCTAAAAGCTGTGAAACGAAATTTTCCCCCCGAACACAAAAATTTAAACTGTGAATGTGCCCCATATCTTCCCTAAAGCAGAACACTGGGTCAGGTGGTAGAATTGCCATTATTTTTATTTACACTGTTTACACGTCGGGGCTACTTTCATAAATGATTTAAATTTAAAAGCAAATGGCAAAACTTAATAAAAAGGGAATGAAAAAACTAGGGCCTAAACAAAAAATTAACCTAACCCACATTTGTTTTGATTTTTCATTGTCTCTCTCTTTCTATCATATGTTATTTCAAGATTTGGTTGACTTGGAACACCGACTTTCTATTTATATATCTTTCATGTCAAAATTGACGTTTACCTAAAATTTTCGTAAATTTTTACTCAATAAATGATGCTTTATTGAATATTTCATTGTATAGAATTATTTATTTATGTTTATTATTCATAATACATCAAAATTAATAAAATAACAACTGATCAAAAACTTTATAATATAATAACTGACGTTTACTGATTTGTTACGTTCTGTGATCTGAAGGTGCCTGTGCATTTTTTAATTTTTTATTAAAAATGGCGATGTTGAACAACAATATCATTTGTTGATAGCGATATAAACACAAAAATATCCTATTTCGTCTGTTAGTCCATTTAAATTGATGGCTCGTATAAAAAAGTAGTGATGATTATCAACGCCACCGACTTTAATTCAGCTTTATTGTTAATAAGGTGAGGAAAAAATACGTGTTCTAGTTTTTTTTTTGTCTAAAATTGGGCTATTCAACAGACATTACTGTTATATAAGATGGATTTTATTACTGCTTTATTATTTCACTTGTTAATTTCTTGTTCGTGCTCGTATGTTTACTGTTTGAAAAAGTGGAACACTGGAGGCTCTTAATTATAAGTGCAAATATGAAAATATAGGTAACTGTTCCTTCAATTTTGATAGTCTGTTATTTCGAGTGAAATTAATATATTTGTACTTTATTAGAAAATATGGGATACACTAATTATTAATCCCCAAAGTAGAAAGTTGATAATCCTATTTAATATTTCCAGATAGTAAACAACTGCCGTAATGGCAGACAGCCAAAGTCAAACAGTTGAATATCAATGGGCCTATTCCATAATGGACTCGAGCCGGGTATCCACGTTCCTAATTTCAATGTTGCTCATTGTCTATGGCTCTTTTCGCAGCCTTAATATGGAACAAGAAGCAAGGGAACGAGCGAATGGTACAACGAACTCTCTGCTGAATCCTCCTCAAACTGCTCCCGCCGAGAACAGTGTTCAGACGTTAGATACTATGCAGGCATTGTGTTTGCCTCTGGGAGCTAGCGTCTCTTTGCTGGTTATGTTTTTCTTTTTCGATTCTATGCAGATGTTGTTCGCAATATGTACTGCTGGTGGGTAAAATATTAAAATTAACTATACTCTAATAATGATAAATTGTTTTATAGTGATTGCAACAGTGGCTCTTGCATTTCTTCTGTTACCTATGTGTCAGTATATAATGGGTCCATGTTCAGACGGTAAAAAAATATCTTTCGGTATGTGCGGAAGGTTCACAGCTGCTGAATTATTCTCGTTTTCATTGTCTGTATTCATTGTATGCATTTGGGTATTGACAGGTGAGTTTTTAATGTAAATGCTTTTGTAAAATTAAATTTTAAAACTATTTCAGGTCATTGGTTACTTATGGATGCAATGGGCATGGGATTGTGTGTAGCTTTTATTGCCTTTGTGAGATTACCCAGTTTGAAGGTGTCTACACTACTTTTAACTGGGCTATTGATATATGATGTGTTTTGGGTGTTTTTCTCTTCATATATTTTCAGCACTAATGTAATGGTGAAGGTAAGTACATACAAAAATAATTATCGTTTGAGAATGTAGTGTAGATTATCATCTATAAATAATGTAAAAACAAAATTCTTACTAATAAGTAATTATAGGATATGCAAGGTTATCAAGTAATAATAAATATAAGATTCGATACGAAAAAATAACATAATTACTTCCTATATGTAAATGCTTATAATATATCCTATTATCAAATAATAAGCTTATCTGAAGTTTGATTGTAATTATAATATTGTTGTTATATAATTAATTATTGCATTAGCTGTTTTTTATCAATACCTGTTTCTGGTATGACCAAACTTGTCGATGACATAATTATAGGCACAAAATTATTCTTGTTGTAATACTAAAGATGGTCAATTGTCTAATGTGGGAAATTTTAGAAACTTCGATGTTTGCTAATCATATTAAAGACAGTCCTGAACCCGTGTTTCCGCTTTCAGGTATCCACCCGGCAAAAATTAAACATCTCTTAGTAGAATATTGGAATTAATTCCAATTTAAACTTATCTTTTCCCCATTTATTTTACACTATAGATGAAGATTTGGTTAATTAAATGTCCCACATTCAATTTTAGAAACTTTCATCCAGAAAATAGCTCAGTATGTCTTTCTTCAAGCCATGTATCCACTTTTCGGAACTTATTCCAATATAATTAAACACCACTTTCTTCGCGAAGCCCTGTTTCCACTTTTCGGTACCTATCCGGCGTTATTAAACCCCAAGTTCTTCCTCAATCCAAGTTTCCACTTTCCGGTAGGTATCCGGCGTTATTAAACATGACATCCTTCCTTAAGTATATTAATTGTTGTATATTAATGATCCCTTTCTGTTCATTTTTAAGGTTGCCACTAGACCTGCTGAGAATCCTGTAGGAGTGGTGGCTAGAAAGCTACACATTGGCGGTGTTGCCAAAGAAGCACCTAAGTTGAGCCTCCCAGGAAAACTAGTATTTCCAAGTATTCACAATTCAGGACATTTTAGCATGTTAGGTAAGTTTTATAGATAAACGAGTTAGTGTAAATCGTCATATTTTAAATAATTTTTTTTTAGGTTTAGGAGATATTGTAATGCCAGGTCTGCTGTTGTGTTTCGTTTTGCGCTACGACGCTTACAGAAAATCTCAAGGTTTATCGGGTTCCAGACTGACTTATTTTCATTGTTCTCTCTTAGGATATTTTCTAGGCTTACTAACAGCAACCGTCACTTCCGAACTGTTCAAAGCCGCCCAACCAGCTCTATTATATTTAGTTCCATTTACATTACTACCATTATTAACCATGGCGTACCTCAAGGTAAGTCATCCATAGAAATAACATAGATTTGATATTTCTCAGTGCGCATGTCTATCTGTACTTGTTGATATATTTATCAAACGAACGCACCTAAAAGTAATTTTTACGCGTGCGCATGTCTTTATCTGTAGTTGTTGACATATTCATCAAACGAAAGCACATAAGAGTGATTTTTACGCGTCGCATGTCTTTATCTGTAGTTGTTGACATATTCATCAAACGAAAGCACCTATGAGTGATTTTTACGTGTCGCAAGTCTATCTGTACTTGTTGACCTGTTTATCAAACGAACGCTCCTTTAAGTGATTTTTTCGCGTTCGCATGTTTTTATCTGTACTTGTCGACATATTTAGCAAACGAACGTACCTAAAATGAATTTTTCGCGTTAGCATGTCTATCTGTACTTGTTGACATATTTATCAAACGAACGCACCTAAAATTGATTTTAACGCGTGCGCATGTGTATCTGTACTTGTTAACCTTTTTATCAAACGAACACACCTAAAAGTGATTTTTTCGCGTTCGCATGTTTATATCTGTATTTGTTGACATATTTATCAAACGAACGCTCCCAAAAGTGATTTTTACGCGTGGGCATGTCTGTATCTGTAGTTGTCGACATATTTAGCAATCGAACGTACCTAAAATGAATTTTTCGCGTAAGCATGTTTTTATCTGTACTTGTTGACATATTTATCAAACGAACGCACCTAAAAGTGATTTTTTCGCGTTCGCATGTTTATATTTGTACTTATTGACATATTTTTTAAACGAGAGCACCTAAAAGTGATTTTTTCGCGTTCGCATGTCTATGTGTACTTGTTCACATATTTATCAAACGAACGCTCCCAAAAGGGATTTTTACGCGTGGGCATGTCTGTATTTGTAGTTGTTGACATATTTAGCAAACGAACGTACCTAAAATGAATTTTTCGCGTTAGCATGTCTTTATCTGCACTGGTTGACATATTTATCAAACGAACGCACCTAAAATTGATTTTAATAAGTGCGCATGTCCATCTGTACTTGTTTGCCTTTTTAACAAACGAACGCACCTAATAGTGAATTTTTCGCGCTTATACGTTTTTATCTGTACTTGCTGACATATTTATCAAACGAAAGCACCTAAAAGTGATTTTTCCGCGTTCGCACGTTTTTATCTGTACTTGTTGACATATTTATCAAACGAACGCACCTAAAAGTGAATTTTTCGCGCTCGCACGTTTTTATCTGTACTTGTTGACATATTTATCAAACGAACGTACCTAAAAGTGATTTTTTTCGCGTGCGCACGTTATTATCTGTACTTGTTGACATATTTATCAAACGAACGCACCTAAAAGTGATTTTTACGCTTGCGCATCTCTGTTTTTTTCCATGTGATATCTCTGAATATTTTCTTTTAGGGTGACTTGCGACGAATGTGGTCAGAACCTTTCAAATCATTAGCTGTTTCTAAGCATTTACAAGATGTGTGATAGATTTTTCGACTGTTATTATTACCTACTGTTACTTCAATTTTTAATTATAATAAATTAAATTTAAGATGAAAAAGAAGAACTATAGAGTGTTTTACATAAAAAAATGTTTTTTAGCGAATTAAGAACAAAGAGATATGAACGTGAACAAATTGAAATTTTATTTATTATTATCGATTAAATATCTATTGTCAATTGAAGGAAAAAAAAGTACATAATATTAGGTAAATTTTTTGGTTTCAATATAACAACATAATACGTACGTTACAAAGACATTTTGTTACTTTTTTTTTATACATTAAATATAATTTTTTTTTGCTTATAACATTTTGTAGTTTTATTTCTTCCAACCCATCACTTAAGCGTCGAGTTATAGAGAGAGAGAGAAAAACAATTTGACATACGAATATGGAGATCGGTAATGCTATCTCTCTCAATCTACTGATTGACTTATCAAAAGAACTCTTAAACGTCAGAAAGTGAATTGCGCACTAGTAATAAAACAGAATCTATTGACAAAGAAGTGATATCTATTATGTATGTAATTTAATAAGCGCACTTAGAACTGTTGGCGACGGGAACAATTCGGACGATGGGACCCCGTATATAGTATTTATCTATGGTTGGGACTGCCATTTGAAAGTTTAACATAAACTTGACGACAACCTTGAACGAAAAAATCAATGGAGCGACTTACAAATACCTCGTTTGGTAAAATGATGAATACAATGATTATTTTCCCTTCCCCTTCTTGGGAATCTTAGTGTGCGGTCACGAGTGTAGATCCAGCGCTGTATTATTGTTGGGAATGGAAATATTGGTAAATAAAACAATTTGGAAACTTTTGGAATAATATATTAAATTTTTCAACTCGTATTTACATAAACTACAGAGCAGTTAATACCAAATTGATTGAACGAAATATACACAGAAAAAAAATTAATCACACCTGAAAATTGTTATTAACAAACAAATATACAAATTGTAAAACGAAAAATTGTGCAAAGTGAATTTATACACTGACCCGTAAAAAAACTCGTCAATAATTTTGAGTAGTCGGTTTATTTTGCAGGTTAGTGTATCAATAAAAAAAGAGGTGATGTATTAAGATTACCTTAAAAATAATTAATACCCAAAAAAACTAACTACAAAATATCAGTTATTAGTTTTATAAAAACTGATAATACAGAGTGTCCTACGACGTTTTACAGGCTGACTCGAAAAATGTTCCCACGACAAATGTGAAAATAGGACAACCGATATATTACATTTTTTGATAAATATTTCAAAAACAAATTATTTTTTTTCCAATTGCATATTTCACCGCACAATGCGGTATTGTTGAATTTGAATTTACTGTTTGGACCCTTACTTTGTGGAATCTATTCATATTGTTGAATTTGTTTTTGAAATATTTATCAAAAAATGTGAAATTATACCGGTTGTCCCATTTTAAGAAATGTCACGAGACCGGAAACTGGAGAAAAAACTTCTTTTTTGATAATGAATATAAGACTAAGCTCTCACTTTTGATGTGTCGAATTTTGTACATTTTGTCATGTGAACAGTTTTCGAGATATTGGACTGACAAAAAATTGCAGCTACACCCGGTATAACAATAATTTCGGTTGAAAATTAAACAGTGTAAACTTTCGGTGTGAAATAAAAGCGTGAACACAAAATTGTAGTTTGTTAATTCGTTTTGGATTATCCACCCGTGTTGTAAATTATATTTTTTTACGGCTTAAATCAATACTTGAACATTCTTAGAGTGATATGGATGCTTCACCCGAATTTTACATAATATTTACTCTACGACTTATTTTGAACGTTTTCAAAGCGATATGGATTTGTCTGTCCAAGTTGCAAACTATATTTTTTACGACATATGAAAAAAAAGAAGAAATTATGAGTTATGTTGTTATTACGCGAACTTGAGCTTTCTTAGAGCGATAGGGACTATCCACCAGATTTGTTTACTATATTTTTTCTACGACTTATTAGATTTGAAAAAAATGTTATTTGAAGTATTTTTGCAAATTTTAATGAAATAATTATTCTTTTGTGTTCACACTTTTAATTAGAGATTGCAAAGACCCCGTATGAAATGACGAAATAACAACGAAATAGCTCTGTATCCAAAATATGGTACTTAAAAATACTCATTCTTTTGTGCTATTTTGTAAAAATATAAATATATATATAAACATTGCACAAGCTTCACTACAACTGTACTTATAATACGGTACACCCCCGTATTATATGAGCAAGTACAGTAATTATTATAATTCCAACAAAAAACATCGAATTTGGTTTTAAATATTTTTTTTTGGTTTTCAATACCAAATTTTCCAACATAAATTAAAATAAAAAATTATTTCCGCATTAAATAAAATATTATTTCCAACGATTAAAAAATATACAATTTCATTCTGATAAATAATAATATTTTCGAAATATCAAAGTAGTTGCACGTGAGTATGTAGAAGAGAAAAAAATAGAAATTGTTTCGATATGAAAAAAAATGTACTTTACAGTCGAGGGGGTACAAGCCCCCATTAATTTTTCGAAATTCCAGGACCGTTCAAGATAAAAATTTGTAGGTTTTCACTATTTTAGCACAATAGAGACTAGCGCATATGTCAGTAAAGTACATTTCTTTTTACAATTTTTTTAATTATGCGATTCTATCTAAGCGATAAAAAAATATAATATATCACTTGAAAGGTACTTCTAATAAGTAGATAAAGGTACAAATTTGTTAATTATCTGCCGATTATTTTACATTTCGACACAAAAATACTGATGCGTTTATTGTAGTCGGTGATGTGGAGGGGATACTACCTACAAATAAAGTGACCAAGTTACAAAAATCTGCACACAAAAAAAAAATTAAAAAAAGGCATTCATGAGAACTGCCAACAAAACTAAAAATACACAAATAAAGAACACCTTAAAAATTTTATCGTACGCCCTTGGTAAATATGAATTTTTACAAATGAATTAACCCCTTATAAAAGTTTTTTTGTACGTCCATGATATAGAAATTTTTGCAAATAAACGAACCCCTTGAAAATGTTTATAGTACGCCCATGGTAAATGTGAATTTTTACAAATAAATTGATTTCACGTCCATAGTAGATGAAAATTTTCCTATATAAAATTAACCCCCTAAAAATTTTTTATCATACACCCACGATGAAGAAATTTTTACACATAATTGAACCCTTTTGGAAATTTTTATCGTACGACTCTGATTGAGAATTTTTTCCAAATAAATGAGCCTCTCAAAAAAAAAGGTGAGCGGTCGTCGGACCGCCGACAGAAGCTTGCTTCTTATGCACAATAGAATGACCATTTTTGGTAAATTTTTGACCATTTTTCAAAAAATTTGACAATTATTGACCATCTTTTCAAAATTTTTGACTATTTTTTCAAATTTTAACAATTATTGACCATTTTTGACAATTGTTGACCAATTTTGACAGTGTGACAATTATTGATCATTTTTGACAATTTTTCAAAATTTTTGACCATTTTTCCAAATTTTAACAATTATTGACCATTTTTAACAGGTTCTGACAATTATTGACAATTTTTCAAAATTTTTGACAATTTTTCGACAATTTTTAACAATTATTGACAATTTTGACCGTTTTTCAAAAATTTTGACAATTATTGACCATTTTTTCAAAATTTCTTCAAATTTTAACAATTATTGATCATTTTTGACAATTTTTCAAAAATTTTGACCATTTTAGACAATTTTGCCAAATTTAACAATTATTGACCATTTTTGAGCGTTTTTGATAGGTTCTGACAGTTTTTCAAAAATTTTGACAATTTTTAACAATTATTGACCATTTTTGACAGTTTTTTATAATTATTGACCATTTTTTCAAAATTTTAACGATTATTGACCATTTTTGACAGTTTTTTTATAATTATTGACAATTTTTTCAAGATTTTAACAATTTTTAACCATTTTCAAAATTTTAACAATTATTGACTATTTTTGACCATTTTTCAAAAATTTTGACAATTTTTGACAGTCTTTGACAATTATTGACCATTTTTTCAAAATTTTGACAGTTTTTGATAATTATTGACCATTTTTCCAAATTTTTCACACTTTTGGAAAATATTTGGCAATTATTAACCATTTTTCAAAATTTTGACAATTATTGACCATTTTTCCAAATTTTTGACAATTTTCGACCATATTTCAAAATTTTTAACAAATTTTCAAAAATTTTAACATATTTGGCAATTAGAGAGAGAGACGCGCGATACTCTCTCTCTTCCGACCGTTTGGGAATCTCTCGTGCCGGCGTGTATGAGAGAGAGAGAGGCGTGCCGGCGTGTATGAGAGAGAGAGAGGCGTGCCGGCGTGTATGAGAGAGAGAGAGGCGTGCCGGCGTGTATGAGAGAGAGAGAGGCGTGCCGCTGTGTAGCCTACGAAAGAGAGAAAAAGAGGCTGAGGGAGAGAGGGGAGAAAGTTAGCGCAGCGCACACTGTTGCGTGACGAACGCTTTTTCGTAACATTACACGTTTCACGAGTTCACTAGCCTTCCCAAAAGTCATATGTCGTGCAATAAGAAGCAAGCTTCAAAATTTTATCGAACGTCCATGGTAAATGGAAATTTTCCCGTATAAATTAACCCTCTTAAAATTGTTAGTCACAATACAGCCATTTGAACAAATTAATCCCCTTAAAAATTTTTATCGTACGCCTATGTTAAATGGCGTTGATTGTTCCTGAATGAATAATCGATTCAGATGGAAAAGATTGTGCGTTATTTATTCAACGTATACTATTAATGACCTAAAAATTGAAGAATCATCCACCGTACAGCACCGATTTAGTCCTCGAAGAATATTTTATTGAAAATAAAGCTGCAAAACCCGAATAAAATTTTTTATCCTTTTCTTACCTTAATTTATCTTCGGTAGACGATTTTTCGTTCGCTTTTTCAATTCTCAATCGTTTCGTTTGTTTTTGGTGCTGCTCTTGAAAATCCCTCTCGGTTATATCGAGTCTGTTTATCTACGGAACAGAAATCAAATTGTTCAACAATTTTTTTCCCAAAAAAAAAACCCAAAACTTACATTATAAATAAGATTCTCTTCGGCCAAAATACTTTCCGGAGGATTCCGTATCCTGGCTAACGTTTCGCAAAGTCCCGGACATTGTCGTCTACTTTTCGGTGTACCTAAACAACCTAGAAAGATAAAAGAAAATTAAATAAAACCAAGGAAAGTATTAGAAGAATTTTTTTCAACTTACCTATGAGAATGACCAAAGACGTTTTAAAAAGAACCTTAACTCCTTCGCATAAAAAAACGTCCCACACCCTCAGGAGAGTATCCCAGGGTAAGGTCCTGGTAAAGGCGCATAAAAACCACTCGGTGCAATAAAACATCGGTTCGGCGTTAACTTTTTTCAAATGTCTATAAACGGGAGGACAAACTTTTTTTAACAAACCTGAAAATATAAAAAGAAATAAAAAAAACGTAGAGTCCAGTCATGGGACTGTCGACAGAAGTGTTTGAATCCCTTTTAAAATTTTTATCGTAAATGGAATTTTTTACAAAAAAAAGTACACATATATACACAGTAACATATAGCTCATGGAAAGCGTGACGATGATTCATGCAATGCTTCATTGTTAATTGTGTTGCATAAAAGCCAAAAAAGTGCTCAACGCTTCTAAATAAGTTTTCACTTCAGAAAGCTTTTCATTTTCTACTTGTGTAACTTACCTTGTAATATTAGCCCGTCCCTTTGTACTACGTCCATGGTAGGTGAATAATAATCTTCGAGATATTTATTAGAAATAGATACGAGACACCAAAAAGCTTGTACTGCCGGCATGTGCATTAAAAGAAAAGCTGCCACTGGTGCCTGAGCTTGACAGTAACCGATATCGGGAAAATGGACGGTATATGCTTTTAGAACGTTAAATAATTCTTGTTGACTAAAAAAAATAATAGTAAATACTATAATTTAGGAAAATTGGCAACGATTTGGCAACGTTTAATTTTCAAAATTTGACTAGAAAATTTCGAAATACTGTAAACTTATTTACCCTGGTTTGTCTTCGGAAGAAAACATTTCGTGATAGGGAAACTGTCTATGAATATCTTTCTTGATATCTTCGATACATTTTGGATCCGCTTCTGCACTTAAACAATCTTCGTATTTGGTAGGATGTTTGTCCAATAGAACTTTACCTCCGCATAAATATAACCAAGCTCTCGGTCTCATAGATTGAGGTATACCTGAAACAAATACCCCCCCATTTTTTAAATCAAATCGGAAAAATCGAAAAGAAAAGTTCCGCAGTTTCAAAAAACCACGCGAATTCAAAGGTATACAGAGCGTCCATAAAGTAACGAATAAATTCACTATTAGCTAAATAAACAATAAAATTAGATATTCCCGAAACTGGTCGATTTTTGATGTTAAATTTACTATTTTTTTAAATTATAATCGAATATACAGGGTGAACCACCTTCGTGTGATGACGTCATCACCATTTTTTTTAAATGGAACCTCCCCTTTTTGCTCAATTTCCGGATTTCCCATTTGTTCTCCATTGATCGTTAGACAATGACTTTCGTCTCTAACATTCTGTAGCATAGCGGGTTTTATGTTCTGTATTTCTTGTCTAATTTGACGGATATTTCCAGGTCTGTTTGTGTAGACTTTCGATTTTAAATAACCTCATAAAAAGAAGTCTAATGGGCTCAGATCAGGTGATGTAGCGGGCCATTCCACTGGTCCCCTTCTTCCTATCCACCGTTGTGGAAAAGTTCTCTTTAAAAAATCGCGCAAAGTTACTGCGAAATGTGGCGGTGCGCCATCCTGTTGAAACCAGATTCTGCGGTCTAAATTACTGGGTTTTTGAATATCACAAAAAAGCTGGATCAGATCTGGTATTAATGTATTTTGTAGGAAATCCAGTTAAATTTTCATCAAAAAAATTTGGACCAATAATTATTGTATTTCTCACAATACCAGTCCATACGTTGGTGTTTTGTGGTCTTTGCATATGGTACTCTTGCATCCAGTTTTCATCAGAACAATAACGGGTGTTTTGCCGGTTAACATGACCGTTCAAATAAAACGTTGTCTCGTCCGAAAATAAAACGTTATCAATGAAATTGTTCATGGATGGTATTTTACCTTTTTAAAAATGTTTGATACTGAAGACTTTCCAATATCAAAATCCCTAGATAATCCTCGCACTGTACAAAGTGGATTTTCTACTGCCGACAAAATTATGTCTTGTTGAATATTATTATTAATTTTTGGTGCTTTGCTGCATCCTTCACGTGTCCTAATTCTCTGTATTTTCGCTCTATTCTGCTTACCGCAGATTGCGAAATAGGTTCAGGATCTGGGTGCATTTCATGGAATAATCGGCATACATCTTGTTGAGTCCGCATCTTTTCGTCAATAACAATCAACGTTAATATTTCAATCCTATCACTTTCGGTTAAAGGCATTTTGTAAAAAAAGTTGCAAATGATAAATTCATTGGATAGTTTACCTTCAATAAAGGGTTAACAATTCAGAATTGTACTTTAATGTTTCTGAAAAATAGTGAAAAATAACACAATAAAAATATTTTTATGGTTTAGGGGCTTGGATCACTAATAAAAGCTGTTAGATACAATGTTAAAAATAATGCAGGGTGTTTTTAATAGTTCATTAAAGTAGTTGCATAACAATATTAATTTCATTTAATGAGTTTATTACGTTTATTCTTTATTTATTATTTTGTAAGTAACTTGAAATTTTTGCCCACCCTGTAACAATTTGAAGCAACGTGTTATACATTTTTGGTAGCAAGGGAAATCCGGAAATTGAAAAAAAAGGGTGGGTTCCATTAAAAAAAATAATGTTTATTTAGCTAATAATTAATTTATGCGTTACTTTATGGACGCACCGTATAACTTACAGACAAATGCATCTGCTTTTGTGGTCTATAATGAAAAATGTCACCTTGAAACAACAGAATTGTTAATCATATATGGCGATCAGTGAGTCGATGAACACTTGCCCTTCATTACTAATTGGTTTAATTCCAACATTTTTTGGAAACTACTTTTAACAAGCATATAAAAGCACACAATCGTTTTTTATCAGCAAATAAAAATAATTCTAATTTTCGATTTCCTACATATTCTGTTCACCCAAATCATCTTAATCCTTCCTTTTTACAAACAGCCAGTACGACCCTGTCTAAAATATCTGAATACAATTATCGTTAAGGAATTTACCAAATTCTTTAACTTATTTCGTTCCATATTGAGAATTAAATACTGAACCGTAACCGTTGAAATGCTTCAATGACTATTTCAATTAAAATAAATGTACTTGCGATCATTACAAACTTCCACTCACCTTTTCTACACCTCTCCTTAACCTTCCTATAATTATTTTCCATGTAAAAATTCCACTGCGACAACATCTTCAGCCATTTTCTCTCCCTTCTCAATACAGTTTCCGCAGGGGGCCCGTTTCTAGGTTCGGGAGAATACTGAGTACCCCCTAGGAATCCGTGTCGATCTGGCACTGTAGAAATTACGCTGCCATCGATAAGCGTAGACGCTTCCGAGCATATGGATACAGTGTCTACTGATGTCATGTTGGCGGGAATTACTATTACCGGCCGTGAGACATCTTTAAAACCTAAATAAATAAAGTTCTATTATAAAAGATTTTTTCCACACCATAGTGTTAGTGGTAAACGAGGGTTGTTATGGTAAATACAAGACCTACCGTTTCTAAACGTCATTTTATTTTATCACTTATAATTAATATAACTTTCTCACATCTTTATAAGTATTATCCTAATTATATAATATTAATTCTTATTTCTTTAACAATGTTAAGCAATGTTGAATGTCGTTATCAGTTTTTTTTGTAAATATTGCAGAATGAAACCAGATTATACATGAATATTATATATAAAATTGTCTGTCGCAAACAGGACCGTTTTAAGGTAAAGTCCATTCATACATGGAGTATTGAAGGTGTTTAGGGTAGTGTAACCATAGTAATTTATTTTGTGATAGTTTAGAAGAGAGTTGTCAAATAAAATATAAAAAGGCTGTCGTAACAATATTTCCTCCATTATTTAAATATTAATAAACCTAGGCCCAAATCCCTCAAATTACATTATTGGTATTCCTGGTGGAGATTTAGGGTTTTGGAAATAATTAAAAACTGTTTAAGCTTGGGATTAAATAAATGAAAATGCAAATCCTCAAGCTAGAGAGAGAAACTATTAAGGGGTCACTACAAAAAGTTTTCAAGAAAATAGAAGAGGTGGATCCAAACGATGAAGAACGCATCCAGTGATTCAAGTTATGGATAAAGCAGAACGCGTTTTTGCGTTGAATAGCAGCATTAAAGAAATAATATTCATTGAAGAAGAAAACAGTACAGAAGATATTAGTGAAGAAATAGATTATCAAGAGAACTTTCGTGATGAAGTTTGTAAATAAAGAAACCGATTTGAGTTTATGATCTAAAATATGAGAGGAATGAAAATAAGGAAGACTAGAAATAAAAAACTCAAAAAACCAGTAGAAAATTTCAATCTGTTAGAAATTGACGGCAACGTTAAAAACTGGACAAATTTCCATGGGAGCAATAATTTTTTTGGTAAGTTAAATTGGGAAAAAATTGAACAAGTAGATAGTTGATAGTTTTGAAGAGAGTTGTCAAATAAAATATAAAAAGGCTGTCGTAACAATATTTTCTCTATTAATAAAATATTGTTAAATCCCACAAATTACATAAGGGTAGCCATAAACAAAAATAAATAAATAATGGTAATATAAAATGTATAATTAACAAAAATATTCGTATCTGATTCACTGGAAAATTAATAAGGTATTTATATGTTTATCATTGTTTTTGAAATATTGTTGGAATATTAAATCTTTTGACATAAAAAGAAAATGAGTCAGATAAAATTCCACTACAATTAACATATCAGTTGGAACCAAAATGAGTTGTTTTTTATAAAGGATCTATATTTTGAATACAAAATATACAATAAACATTGATTCTACTCAAAAATTGTTATCATCTCTCCTTTTTTTTTAACCTTCATAGCTTTTGGCATATTAAGAATACTCTGCTGAAGTCAGCTCAATATTAACAGTTTTGAGGTTTTTAAAAGACTGTTATGACCATATCTCATCCCAACAAATCCAATTTACAAGTTTTTATTATTTTCCCGAACTAAACCTAATTTTTGTAGATTCCAATGATGAATTTATCATGAACCACAAGGTAATAATAACTCATTTCTACAAAAATAAATATATGCAAATTACTATTTTGTTTCCAAATAATATGCTATCTCGAGTACAAAAAAGTATTTTTCACTTTGATAAACTTTTCATTTCATGAATAAGAAATTTTCTCAACATCCCTGTTCTAGTAAAAATTATCAAGAATCATAGAATTATCCATTTTTTCACTTTACCTTGGATTACTTGCACTTTTCCTAAAAGCTCTAATTAATTTCGATCAATTCATTCATTAGAAATTATTTTTAATTGCTCTTATGGTGCCACTTACATAAGTTAATGATAGAACAAAAGAAATAAATACCACACACCTAATTATTCCAAGAGGTTTGGTAATCACCGTAATTTGCAATAATTTCTAATGAATCATAATATATGTAAAATCCCACAGCCCTATGAATCTTCCCGTATACATTTGTAAGTTTTTTAACCAATTCAATTGACCTGGTTTTTTTTTATTAAATGTTTTCCAATGTGTTCTAAACACCAATATACCACCCACACTAATATTTACAGTAAATATAAATAGGCAAGATGTTTACTTACCAATACGTAAGTTTAAAACTCACACAAATTAAGTTTAGAGAAGTTGTTAGATACTTTTCTGCTATTAATAATGAGACTTGTAGTGCTGCGATAACATTACAAATAATTTTAGACACAAACTAAACAAATTAATAAAATAATATGTTTTTTTAAGCAACTAGACGTCAAAAACTTCTAGAGGCGAGGCTCTGTCTTGTTGACAATTGTGCAAAACATATGACATTGACAAGCTTTTCTTCTTTTTTAAATACATATTAATGTGCCTAGTCACACTAGGGATGGCGATTCTTTCCAAAAAAGATCGATTTTTAAATCGATTCGAATCGTAACCAGATGAATCGATTCATAAAAAAATCGAGGTCTAAAAGATCGATTTCCAAAAAATCGATTTTTTTCAAGTTTGTATTTACTATGTAAATATAAATCCATTTTATGAAAAACAAGCAAAATACCATAATAAACAATCTCTGTGATCTCTTATCAGTAAAATCAGGGATTTTTTAGTTCAGGGAATTCGATAATAACAATTATTTTTATTACGATATCAAAGTATCAGATCAGATATAAAAGAAGACACTTATTTTGTAAATGTATTTGCTACTTTAAAAAGTTAAGAAAATAGATAATATAGCTTATAGTTCCCAAAACCAAACCAGAAAAAATCGAATGTCGATTTTCGAGGGTGAAATATCGATTCACTGAATCGATTCATTACAATATATCGATTTATTTGGTCCGATGAATCGATTCTTCGATTAATCGATTTCAGATCGCCATCCCTAAGTCACACGTGGTTAAGGATCAATTTTTAATGAAAAAGACAATAGTGTAATGCTAGTTATCTATCTACTGCCATTTGACAACATCTAAAAACCATGTATTAAACGGAAAACGAGAAGTTCCAAGGGGAAGATGGAAAATTCCAGGCGTTCCTCAGGGAATATTCCCAAACTTTAAGCTAATTCACCCGCACAGGCTAAATAGTGGAGGCCAAAAAACTGAAAGAAGAAGAAGAAAGAAGAACCATGTGCAGGTATTAAGTATTAACCTTAGATAAAGGGGCTAGGGTGAGATAGAAATTAAAAGTAAACGTACAATGATATAATTGTATACATTTATTAATTCTATTCTATAAAAATATTATTTCAAGATGTCCATGTTAGCAGAGAGAAAACGTAAACAGAAGTGGTCGCTGAATCCCAGAGGAAAAGAGTGGAGCGAAGGTGAGTTTCTGTTAGAGTATTGAAATAATCTTTAAATTTAATAATTTTGATTTTAGATGCAAATAAATTCGGGCAAAAGATGCTTGAAAAAATGGGCTGGCAAAGTGGTAGAGGCTTGGGACTGAAGGAAAATGGAATAACTGAACATATAAAAGTATCTTTTAAAAATGACAGCAGGGGTAAGTTTATAGTAGTAGACACCTGGGAATAAGCAATAATTTTGATTTTTCTAAGGTATGGGCTATAAGGAGACAAATGACCAGTGGACTGAGCATGAAACCAATTTCAGTGCTCTTTTAGAATCATTAACGGGGGAAGAAAAAGTTGAAGAAAATTTAAAAGTTAGTTCTTTAGAACAAAAATCACAAAAATCAAGAGCCAGGGTTCATTATCATAAATTTACTAGAGGAAAAGATTTAAGCAGGTATTCTGAAAAAGATCTAGCTAATATATTTGGTAGAAAATCTTTACAAAAAGTTAAAAAGGAAGAAATAAAAAAAGAAACAGGCTTAGATTCTAAAGATGGTGAAAGTGGTAACGAATATTTAGTAAATGGAGGTTCAATGATGGATTATTTTAAAAAGAAACTTCCAATTATTGGAAAAAGTAATGGATACACTGTTGGAAATAATGGAGTTCTCCAAAAACAAGAATATGAATCAGAAAGTGAGACTAGAACTTCTTTTGGTTTTGGGTTTAATGCTAATAATAAAAATTCAGAATCTGAAAGTGAAGCAAGACCTTCATTTGGTCTTGGATTTAATTCAACGGAAACTGGAAGTAAACCATCTTTTGTGTCTTATATATCTGATGATCAGTCTAACAAAAGACCAGCTGAAGATATTGAAGATACAGTTTTATCTCCAAAAAAGAAATCTAAAAAAGGTAAACCAAAAATTGAAGAAAATAATGGAATATCCAACCCTGCTTTTAATCCAATGAGTACACCTATGAAAATTCAAAAACACGTTTTAAATACAATTGAAGAAAGTATTACTGAAGACGTTAATGAAAGTATTTGTGAAACTTCAACTAGGAAAAAGAAAAAATCAAGTTTAGAAAGAGTAGAAGTTGAAGAGTCTATGAAAAAGAAAACGAAAGATAAGGTGGAAGTGAATCAAGCTTCTACCAAAGTCAAGAAGAAGAAAGATAAAAATGTAAGTGTGGATAATCCAATGTTTGATGATACTGAAGATGTTTCCATAAATATTGAGCAAATTAAAGAGAACCCTTATGAAGTACCTTGCAAGAAAACAAAAAAGAAAAAATCTGGAAAAAGTGTAGATAACCCTATATTTGATGCAACTGAAGATACATTCACAAATTTACGAGAAATAGAAGAAAATCCATATGAAATTAAAGCAAAAAAAACTAAAAAATCAAAAAAATTTGATATTATCAACCCAAATTTTGATAACACTGAAGAAACTTCAATAGACGAATCACAAATACTTGAAAATCCTTGCGAAGTGAAACCATCTGAGAAGAAAAAAAAGAAAAAGGATAAAGCAGCTTTACATGATCTCAGTTTTGAAGACCAACTAGAAAAACCAGTAGAAAGTATCAATCCTTATGAAGTAAAACCAAAAAAGAAAAAGAAAAAAAAGGAGGAAAATGGAATAGCTAACCCTGCATTAGATCTAAACGATACAAAAAATGAAGAAAGCACAATTATAGAGGATTACGATCTTATGTTAAATATAGTTTCCACTCCAGTACAAAAAGAACAACCCACCACAAGCTCAGTAGTATCTTCAAGTAGAGTAGAAAGTGTGAAAAGTAGAAAAAGTGTAAGATTCAGTAACACAACTCAGGAATTAATAATTCCAAACAACGATGATCTAAAAGAAATGTATGGAAAGAAAGATAAAAGCAAAAAGAAAAATAAAGGTTTAGATAACATCAATTTTGATAAACAGAAAACTAATTTAGACGAAAACATAGATACAATTGCTAAAACTTTGGATAATTACCAAGCTGAGATAGAAAACGATATGAATGAAGAAAAAATGCAGACAGCAACTGTTGAAGACTTTATGGTAGGGGAAATAGGGAATGATGATGGTGAAAATGAGCTAACCAAAGATGGAACAAAGTTGAAATTTAAATATGCTAATATTGATACCAAAACGCCTTTTTATATGATGGATAAGGTCGGTGCTAGAAAATCTTATAAACATTTGATTAAAGGGGATATTTTATTGAAGTTTAAAAATACTAATTTACATGATATTAAAGGATATGGAGTGAAAAAAACGAATATTGTATAGTCAATGTTTTTGTAATTTTATAAACGCATGTAATGACGTATTTTTTTCAATTAAAACCGATCTTATAATTTTTTTAACCTGTAATTGAAATTAATAATTGATTTAATAAATACCTGTTGTGAATGTTCTTAAACACAATCTACTTAATCCTCCGCGACTAACATGCGGCGGTAGGACTTCATTAGTAACATCGGTCTCAGAGACCGACATTCAAAAAATATATAAAACAATGTGCATATTCTTTTTTTATTTGATTTGGGTTGAATAATAGCTATTAATATAACGAGATTATTATGCGATTTATAATACCTAGCAATGTCCGAGACGGTGTTAAATCGCTAATAATCAAGTTATATTCAAAGCTTTATCGTATCATTGGCGACGGCGATGCAACAAGGTTTTATGGCATTTCAAAAAGTCTTCAATAAAATCATGCAAGATTTTGATATTCCTGACGATATATTAGCTGCAGCTAACACTATAAGGTTGAACTCGTGGAATTATTAACAACAAGCTTTCATGGAAATTATCAAAGGTAATACCACGAGAGCTTCAAATTTTATCGATAATTTTTTCTTTTCCACGAAAACTTGTTTATTTGGCAAAAATATGAAAACAAACCGATTGATAAAATCACGAGTCCGTTAGGACGAGTGATTTTATCTAAATTCGGTTTGTTTGAATGTTTTTGCCTCAAATAAACAAGTTTGAGTGATGAAAATAAAAAATTATGTGATAAAATTTGAAGAACGAGTTGTATTTGGGAAGATTATTTTTTTCAACAATTTAAAAGGATTTTGTATTGAATGTTCAATATTCTCTTGGGTGATGGCGCTGAATCGGTTTGTGTTCATTTTTCAATAAACTTCGAAGCACTTTTAGTTGTCAATAATGACAAATTCAAAGTAAAATTTTGACGTTTCAATGTAAACAAGGTATTATCGATGAGGAAGCAGAATTATCAGTATAATACCGAATGATTGGCTAGAATAATGTATTGCTATTGGTTAAAACCACCAAAATGTCACATTTTGACAAGTGAAAAAAATAATCCGGTTAATTTTCAAGCACAAGCGGTATTAGGGAGAATATTCCACTCATACATGTTGAATCAATGCAACGAATGCTAAATTATTAAATGGAAATTCAGCGGAAATTCCACGTCGTCATGACAAACCAGCGATAATTCCACGTCGTCATGACAACCGTTCTCAAAAAACGTTAAAATAATAAACGTGAAACGTCAAAGAATAGTTTCTTAGAGGTCATGAATCGATTCGGAGATATAATAGAACGGGAAATTGACAAAAATGTATTTCGTTACTGTTTCAATAAGTAAATAATTTGTTTTTATTGAGATTTTTAAGTTAGAGACGTTACATTATCTATCTGAATATAGTGGAGATATACAGTAATTTGTATTTTTATTCGTGAAATATTCACTAGTTATATCACAAAAGGTGAATATTTTTTGACATTTTTGTGTAAAATTTCTGTAAAAATTGCGCGAGCAAGCTGGAGGGATATTTTTTAAAAAGAAAAGACTATTTTTACAGAAATTTTGCGGAAAAATGTCAAAAAATATGTACTTACCTCGAATGGTATATGGTCAGATTATATACCGAAAAAGACGAAAACATACGACGAAATGGAAGATTTTCAAAATAATTTATGGTATGGTCTTTTCGGCGTTTTTTCTGATATTTTCTATTGAAACATCACTAAATCGATTGAAATCCATGTTAATTAACAAAAATGTGACGTTAATGTGACAACATTAAAAATTGGCTGTGGCAGGTGGGCCGGGGTATATTCACTTATGTCAAAAAATATCCAGTATAATTTGCTTCTGATTGGTCGCAAAATGGCATTTGATTGGTTAGAAACGGATGGAGGTATATAATCACTAAAATAAACCAATGATACATTGATATTTAAATATTTGAAAACAAATTCTAAGACTACCTTAGCGGAATATGACAATTGACGTTAAAATAAACGAAATTTAAACAAGTAAAAATTATATACTTTTTCAAATCTGTCAAGTTGAGACACGGAACTTTATGTGGAAAATAGTTTTATTTAAGCGTCATTATGACGAGTTTCTTCAAAATGAATATAAAATGAACGATACTTTGGTAAGTGTTTCAATTTTATTCCTTATACAAACGTTTAATTAATAATAATTTTAGCCTTTTTCTGGTTGGAAATTGTGTCCTACAGCATCAGTAGGATCTTTAAAATTACCATACGTATGTTATCTCACAGAAAGCTGTTGTAAAACGGGATGTTGTACCGTTCATTCCTACCACCATTTTAAATCATGGTATTTCTGGTAATTATAAAATTTTCTTTTTGCATCTACACTCACCGGAGCAGTTGAATATTTTTAAACAAACTTTAAATTTTAATGCTTTATTGTGATGATTTATTATTATAACAAACAAAACAACATACTTTACGTATTTTCTAACAACAATTAAACGTTTAATTGAAGAAAAAAAGTGTTTTGTAACAATTTAAAAAACTAGGACGAAAACGCACAAATAGGTGTTGTGGAAAAATTACCTGAAATCAAAACTGAAACGACTTGCTAGCAAAAACTGGGGAGCCGCATTCTTAATAACTGGTGCTGCCCCCACGTGCTCGAATTACTGCTTGTATCCTCCTTGGCATGCATAAAATCAAGTGGCGAATGTCCGCTTGTGGAATAAGTTGCCATTCCTCTAAAAGAGGTTTTAAAATTAAAGGAACAGGAACACGACTCCGGATCCTTCGTCTAATAATGTCCCAAACATGTTCTATGTGGTTAACATCCGGCCATCCCATAACAGGAATATTAACCTCCGTTTAGGTGCTGTTCAGTAATTCTCGAGGTGTGAGGTCGGGCATGCATCAGAAGAAAGTCATTTCCAATAAAGCCAACATAAGGGACAACAAAATCTTGGAGAACGTCCTCAATGTACCTGGCAGCAGTTGAGGATCCTCTCGGAAACATGTATAATTCAGTGTGTGCCTCCAGAGAAATCCCGGCCCACACCATAACTGTGAGCACCCTTGGTATCCTGCCCTAGAACTGGAGGTACATTTTGCAAAACGCTCGTGTGGGCTTCGCCATACTCTCTCACGACCATCTGGAGACCGCAGGCTAAATCTGGTATCATCGGTGAACAACATTCATTTTCACCCCAGTGCTGATGATTTCTGGCAAATTGAAGTCGCGCAACACGATGACGCCTAAGACCTTCTGAACCTGTTGAAGGACTACGACTGGTAAGATTGGCTTCTTCGAGTCGTCATCTAATTGTACGTTCGCTTACGTTGGTTTGCCGGACGTGCTAAAGTCGATTTCGCAGACTTTTTAAGATGATGAAACGATCATCACGAGCGCTAGTTCTGCGTTGGGAACCAGTTCCAGGTCGTCTGGTGTAACCTTCAGTTTCCAAAAAACGTGTAAAAGTAGGGTATTGGACAACATATCGCTTCAAGCAACGCAACAATAGCAGCCTCTTCCCTTTATTGGTTTTGTCATATAGGTGTTAGTTCCAGGATAGCTTTGCATCCAGCATTATGACCAGATACTTGACCTCCTGGCTAAGACACAGCTGCACGTTGAAGAGGCTTGGCAGTTTTAGTCTATCAAGCTTCCTTTTTCTATTGAAGGGAATGAGCGCAGTTTTTGCAGGGTTCGCCCTTAGGCATTCCCTCGTACACCAAATCTCCACCATTTCCAGAGCTTCTTGCATCAGCTCCGATATAACGTTAGGGTATTTCCCCAGTACAAGTATTGTCAGATCATCTGCTTACCCATATTCAACTGCTCCGGTTTTCGTGCCGGTGAGTGAATATACCGGGTGGGGTATTGCACCCTCTAGCGGTGGGCCTATAAGTCTGTAAATAATTTCCAGGTTTTTCTTGCACTATTGTTAAATAAAAATTAATTTCGTTTGAACACAACCAATTTTTCAGGTTAACAGTAATCCTTATTTTCGGCATTTTGTATTCTTGTGTTTGGTACTGTAAAAAAATGGAAGGATTGAGGAGAAAACGCGAAAGAGAAGAACAGCCGAACGGAAGTCGATTTTTATCTCAGTCTCCGCCTAGTTCACCAAGAGCATTTTGTTTGATAGATTTCGAACAGAGCAGCAAAAGCGGTAATAAGAATACTTCATAGAAACTTCTTCATCTAAATTTATGCACAATATTTACATTGAAAATTATCTCACTCCCACGCCCAATTATACACCACACACATTCATACTTAAGATTATGATGAGGAACTGTCTTCAAAACATATTTCAATTTACAAAATAAACAATAATTGATGGTTTTATATGCCTCCATACTGCGGGAGATCGATTGTGCTGCGACTAGCGGCACGAGTTGAAAGTAGGTATGAGGTAGAAAAATAAGAACTGTAATTAGCGTGCAGAAATCTACATTTCACTGACTTAATAATGTCAATGTTGCCATGTTTCAATTATAAACTAACTATATTATTGTTGCGAGGTCACCAATTCAAAGCCAGCCCTGTCTTTCGACTATAATTTTTGGCGAATGCGCTTGCTAGAATTTTCTGGTTACTGCAGTTTTCACGCATATGAGGAGCGTCATAAAATACTAGAACTGTCCAGAACTGATAAAGACTATATATACGCGGGTTTTTGAACGAAGACGAAGAGTTAGTTCACAGACAGTTTACAGAAGTTCTCAGTAATCGGACAGTTAAAGAAATAGTGAAGATAAATAGTGTAATATTCAAGTGGTAAAAATAAATAACTATTATACCGAGTGTAAATAAATTAGTAGACATTAGGTAAATTGTGTATATAAATTATGTTTAATACAGTGTGTGTATATTTAAGGTGTGTCTGGGGTTCCCACAGGAACAATGAAATATCTAGTTAGTTTATAATTGAAACATGGCAACATTGACATTTGTAAGTGAGTAAAACATATATGGCGCCACTTTAAGTACCCTTAATAGTTACCTATTTTTCTACCTCAGACCTATTTTTGACAAGTACCGCAGTATGGAGGCATGTATATCTTCTTTTGTTTTTGACTTAGGTGTCTTGAACGTAGTATTTTTACAGCTACATTTGATCAAAAAGATCTTCCGAAGTATGAAGAGGCTTTGAGCATGGCCAGAAATAAATTGACTCATGTTGTCGAAGTTCATATTTACGAGGATTCAGGTTCGGAAGGTTTGCCTACTTATGATGACGTCAAAAATAATCCTGAAAATAAATATTAGCGATTGTTTTTACAAAGTGGCATTAAAAAGATATATTATGATCTGTGTTTTTTTGTTGGCAATTTAATTCGAATATTAGATTAGAGCAGAGAAAGATGAATTTTAGTTGGCGGGGCATTGTAGACAGAACCGGCTTCATTTTAGATAGACCTGATTAAAAAAAAGGCAAATATAGACCAAACATTATATAAAACAAACGTAAACAGTAAAAACAGCTCCTAAAATGAAAGATATGTGAACAAATATATAAGTAATGAATGAATGAATGTAAATGAATGACTGGATAGTATTTAGAAAATTTGAGGACGAAATTTTATTTCTTAAGAGTTTTTACGAAAATGTTTAATGTAAACTCAATTTTCAGGATACTTTTTGCGAGCAGTATACAGGGTATTTCTAAATTCATGCGAACAAATTTAGGAGATTTCCTCGCTCAGGTAGCGATTTTTGGAGTAATCCATCGTTTCTTAATTCTGAGAATTTAAATAAAAGAAATTAAAAAAAAAAGTTGTACTAACGAAGCTTCGCATAGGATTGGTAGCTTTTAAATAAAAGTCTGAAGAAAATATATAAATATATATTTTATTTCCTATTAAAACGTATAAAATGCAAGAGATGCACCTCTTTTATCACATTTCTTTTTCAACATTGAGCAATTGTTGGTAATATATGTTGGGTTTATTCATACAGCTTGTATTTTATAAAATATCGTTAGAGGTATTTACAAAATTATATAAAACTACATTTTAAAATAAATTTTCCAAAAAAAAATATATAATTTTTGTCAAAAGGTGACAGAATTAAAGACATATGTAAAAATAGTTCCAAAATAAAACAGTAAAATTGAAAATTAAGTTTAGAATGTGTCATACAGAAATGAGACATATAGAAATCTGTTATCATCAACGGTACAGAATAATTTTTTGTTACCAGCAAATAGCGTTTTAAAAAAACTATTATTTTACTATAATTTACTGTTTCTTACTTTTTTACAATGAAAATAATCGTAGCTTTGTAAATATCTCTAGGCTATCATTTGTATTTGTACAATAATTTTACAATAAATAATCTAAAAAACCTTACTTTCACAAAAATTATTTACAGGGTACAGTCAATATTTCACCTAGCATATGTCATTTTTTGCTCTACATTATATGTTCGGTAAAATATCGACAGATCTGTATTTTATCTACGTTTCCAGCTTAATATCTTCTTTTTAATGAATCACCACTGAACTTAAACCTTTTATAATACGTACTTACAAAAAAAATATATAATATATATATCAAAATAAAATATACAAGAGTTTCGTTGTTTTCAGACTTCTCCATCGACTTCAGTTCCGTCGTCGTTCAATTTGAGCAATGTGTATGTATCTCTTCGGTGTAGAAAACGGTTCGAGGAACTGTAGAGGTATGCACTACCGCGTCTTTGCAATTTTTTCATGCCTAAAGTAACAAAAATTCCAAAATAAAACGGTTAAACTGAAAATTAAGCTTAGAATGTGACGGATATCTATTAGCGACAAGCCGAACTACCCGACGCATCAGATTCTATAATCGTCAACGCTACAGGATAAGTTTCTACTACTAGCAAATAGATGGCGTTTCACTATCTTTAATTGCATTTTGAATAAAGTTACGGTGCAACGTACCTATTTCGATAGTTTCTTTGGTAAACACCAATGATTTGTAAGCATTAACGAATACACCTAGAATAATGCACGTGCCAATAAAAATACATCCGTATGTCATGACTGGACAAGCGATATCGGCAAAAGTTGTCGCTAGGTATATCCATCTTCTTATGGAGGGAGTTAAATCTTCCACGCCCTAAAACATAAATGGATTTATCTATAGATATTATTTAATTACTAGGTTATGTGGATGGGAATAACATCCTGTATCTATAACTGGTACTACATAAATCCCTTATATACCAAGTGACGTTATTGAAGTGAAAACTTCTTTAGGCGCGTTGAGCACTTTTTTTGGGTGAAGAAAAACCATGGATTTTTTCGTCATCGTCACGCTTTTATGCAACACACAATACTTTTGGTCATTCGTCATGCTTTTATGCAACACACAATACTTTTGGTTATGCAACACAATTAACAATGAAGCGTATAAGTATATATTGGTGCGTACATCATCGTCACGCTTTCCATGAGCTATATGTATACTGTATATATGTGTACTTTTTTTTTGTAAAAATTCCATTTATGATGGGCTTACGATAAAATTTTTAAAAGGGATTCATTTATTGGTGTTTTCAGTCCCATGTCTGGACTCTACGTTTTTTTTACATAGCTTTTGTGGTCGTGCTGTGAAATATTACTCACAGTTGACATATTCGAGTGTTCTAGTGCTGATGTTGGGAAATGTAAATAAAATGAGTATTTTCCCTCCCCCTTCTTGAAAAACTTGAAACTTACGTCATGCTCTAGAGGCAACTATAGCCGAATAAGAAAGAATATTAGATAATTGAATTTGATATTTACTAGAGTCTTATATTATTTCGATGACTTGTCAAAATGGTCCAGTTATGACGACAAAATTCGATTTTATTAACGTTTAATGGGACTTATGATGTAGGTACCGGGGATAGTGTCCTGTGGATATGGTTTTAATATATCGACCTTGAAATATCATCAAAAATTTTAAATAAAATTCTAAGAAAAATAAACAAATAAAAACTAAATTTATTTGATTATAATAGGAGCAAAAAATGTTTTATTCATTGTTGTAGATCACTTTAACCGAAATCAACAAAAAAAATTTGCTTAAAACGTTCCTTTAATTTTTAATTCTAATTTAAAATAAATAAGTTGTTTTTTTCTCGTCCCACACAATGACGCATACTCTTTTACAAGAATTTACCCTCTCAAAAAAAATTTTTGTGTACTCACCTCTTCTATCCACATTATCGGAAAAATTATACTGGGAAAATTTTTAACCATGGAAATGTACGGAGCCTTCTCTACTTTTAGGTTCAATTGTACCCTAATTTGACCCTCCAAAGGCACACCGAGCTTCTAAAAATAATAAAAAATATTAAATACGCAGTAACCCCCCTTTTTCCATGCGAGATCCGAAAAATTGGTCGGTGGACAATGTAGGGTGAATGGGAGCATTTGCAATACATAAATTGTCATTACTTACTGTTTGTATTTTGAAATATGATTGATGTTTTTCTCTGATAGGGTTTAGTCCTTCAAAAGGTTCAGATAAACTTGGATCTGCGTCCAAAAAGTGGGGGAAAGAAATATATACTGGCGAATCTGAAACAAAAAAAAATTAATCGTCGTTTCTAGTTTTAATTTCTATTGTACACTCACCAAATTGACATGGACTAATATTTTGTAGTCCTCTTGGAGGACAAAACTCGTTTCCAGGACAAAAGCACTTGTTGTCGGGATTTTTGTCGACAGATTCAAACACGTTATCCGGTGGGGTGTACAAGTCGGCAGATATACCTGAAAATTCATAAAGAAACAAATTCATCGGCGTTCATTCACTCTAAAGGGCAGTATGTGAATACTGTTAACCTATTTCAAAAAATTAATGGTTATAGATCTGTGGTTTTAACAAAAGATACTCACCGTGCTTGGTAACGGATTTTCTATACTGCAAAGGGAATGTTCTGCAAACGTCTTTGTCATAAATATAAACAAAATCTTCTTTAGTAAAATATCTGGGTGGGAAAAATGAACCTTCACTGGATCTTAAATTGTTGCATGGTGACTGGGACCAATACGAGAGTGTATCTTTGCCATTAAGTTTGTCAATAAGTCCGAAATCGTGCATGCCGCTAATTCCTGTGTATATATTATGGATTTCTGGTAAAGTACCGTTACGCTGAAATCAAAATTATTAATTCCCGATGAATAAATTTGATAGCTCAGTCGAATTAGATCAAAAAAGGGGCAAACCCGGAACAAATTCTAAGTGCACTTCAGCAATTAGTGAAGTAATTATTAATTGCAGACGACCAGAATTGTAGAAAATTTAATTTTGAACAAATTTGTTCATAACAATTTTTCATGTGAAATTGAAAATAAACGAGTTGTTAATCAAACAAAAATTCAACCCCTATTTTGGAGTATAAATCGGAAAATATCGATCCTAGGAAAAATTTTATGGGAACCAAAATTGTAGGAATTTTAATTCTAAACAACTTTTGTAGCAACCATTTTTCGTGTGAAATTGAAAATAAACGAGCTGTTTATCAAATAAAAATTCACCCCCTCTTTTGGGGTATAAATCGGAAAATATCGATCCTAGGAAGAAAATTATGAGAACCAAAATTGTAGGAAATTAAATTCCTAACAACTTTTGTGGATACCATTTTTCGTGTGAAATTGAAAATAAACTAGCTGTTAATCAAACAAAAATTCACCCCCTCTTGTGGGGTATAAATCGGAAAATATCGATCCTAGGAAGAAAATTATAGGACGAAAATTTTAGGAAATTCAATTCTAAATAACTTCTGTAGAGTCCATTTTTCATGTGAAATTGAAAATAAACAAGCTGTTAATCAAACTAAAATTCACCCCCTCTTGTGGGGTATAAATCGGAAAATATCGATCCTAGGAAAAAAATTATAGGAACCAAATTTTAGTAAATTTAATTCTAAAAAACCTCTTTAAATACCATTTTTCGTGTGAAATTGAAAATAAACCAGCTGTTAATCAAACAAAAATTCACCCCCTCTTGTGGGGTATAAATCGGAAAATATCGATCCTAGGAAGAAAATTATAGGAACCAAAATTGTAGCAAATTTAATTCTAAACAGCTTCTGTAGAAACCATTTTTCGTGTGAAATTGAAAAGAAACGAGCTGTTAATCAAACAAAAATTCACCCCTTCTTTTGTGGTATAAATCGGAAAATATCGATTCTAGGAAAAAAATTATGGGAACCAAAATTGTAGGAAATTTAATTCTAAACAACTTCTGTAGAGACCATTTTTCGTGTGAAATTGAAAATAAACGAGCTGTTAATCAAACAAAAATTCACCCCCTATTTTGTGGTATAAATCGGAAAATATCGATCCTAGGAAGGAAAATATCGGAACCGAAATTGTAGGAAATTTATTTCTAAACAACTTCTGTAGAAACCATTTTTCGTGTGAAATTGAAAATAAACGAGCTGTTTCAAAAATTCACCCCCTCTTTTGATGTATAAATCGGAAAATATCGATCCTAGGAAGAAAATTATAGAAACCAAAATTGTAGGAAATTTAATTCTAAACAGCTTCTGTGGATACCATTTTTCGTGTGAAATTACAAATAAACGAGATGTTAATCAAACAAAAATTCACTCCCTCTTTTGTGGTATAAATCGGAAAATATCGATTCTAGGAAGAAAATTATGGAAAACAAAATTGTAGGAAATTTAATTCTAAACAGCTTCTGTGGATACCATTTTTAGTGTGGAATTGAAAATAAACGAGCTGTTAATCAAACAAAAATTCATCCCCTCTCGTGGGGTATAAATCGGAAAATATCGATCCTAGGAAGAAAATTATAGAAATCAAAATTGTAGGAAATTTAATTCTAAACAGCTTCTGTGGATACCATTTTTAGTGTGTAATTGAAAATAAACGAGCTGTTAATCAAACAAAAATTCATCCCCTCTTGTGGGGTATAAATCGGAAAATATCGATCCTAGGAAGAAAATTATGGGAACCAAAATTGTAGCAAATTTAATTATAAACAGCTTCTGTGAAAACCATTTTTCGTGTGAAATTGAAAAGAAACGAGATGTTAATCAAACAAAAATTCACCCCTTCTTTTGTGGTATAAATCGGAAAATATCGATCCTAGGAAGAAAATTATGGGAACCAGAATTGTAGTAAATTTAATTCTTAATAACTTCTGTAGATACCATTTTTCGTGTGAAATTGAAAATAAGCGAGCTGTTTCAAAAATTCACCCCCTCTTTTGATTTATAAATCGGAAAATATCGATCCTAGGAAGAAAATTGTGGAAACCAAAATTGTAGGAAATTTAATTCTAAACAGCTTCTGTGGATACCATTTTTCGTGTGAAATTGAAAATAGACCAGCTGTTAATCAAACAAAAATTCACCCCCTCTTGTGGGGTATAAATCGGAAAATATCGATCCTAGGAAGAAAATTATGGGAACCAAAATTGTAGGAAATTTAATTCTAAACAACTTCTGTAGAAACCATTTTTCGTGTGAAATTGAAAATAAACGAGCTGTTAATCAAATAAAAATTCACCCTCTCTTTTGTGGTATAAATCGGAAAATATCGATCCTAGGAAGAAAATTATGGCAACCAAAATTGTAGCAAAATTAATTCTAAACAGCTTCTGTAAAAAACATTTTTCGTGTGAAATTTAAAAGAAACGAGCTGTTAATCAAACAAAAATTCACCCCTTCTTTTGTGGTATAAATCGGAAAATATCGATCCTAGGAAGGAAATTATGGGAACCTGAATTGTAGGAAATTTAATTCTAAACAACTTCTGTAGAAACCATTTTTCGTGTGAAATTGAAAATAAACGAGCTGTTAATCAAATAAAAATTCACCCTCTCTTTTGTGGTATAAATCAGAAAATATCGATCCTAGGAAGAAAATTATGGCAACCAAAATTGTAGCAAAATTAATTCTAAACAGCTTCTGTAAAAAACATTTTTCGTGTGAAATTGAAAAGAAACGAGCTGTTAATCAAACAAAAATTCACCCCTTCTTTTGTGGTATAAATCGGAAAATATCGATCCTAGGAAGGAAATTATGGGAACCTGAATTGTAGGAAATTTAATTCTAAAAAACCTCTGTAGATACCATTTTTCGTGTGAAATTGAAAATAAACCAGCTCTTAATCAAACAAAAATTCACCCCTTCTTTTGTGGTATAAATCGGAAAATATCGATCCTAGGAAGAAAATTATGGCAACCAAAATTGTAGCAAAATTAATTCTAAACAGCTTCTGTAAAAAACATTTTTCGTGTGAAATTTAAAAGAAACGAGCTGTTAATCAAACAAAAATTCACCCCTTCTTTTGTGGTATAAATCGGAAAATATCGATCCTAGGAAGGAAATTATGGGAACCTGAATTGTAGGAAATTTAATTCTAAAAAACCTCTGAAGATACCATTTTTCGTGTGAAATTGAAAATAAACCAGCTCTTAATCAAACAAAAATTCACCCCCTCTTTTGGGGTATAAATCGGAAAATATCGATCCTAGGAAGAAAATTATGAGAACCAAAATTGTAGGAAATTAAATTCCTAACAACTTTTGTGAATACCATTTTTCGTGTGAAATTGAAAATAAACGAGTTGATAAACAAACAAAAATTCACCCCTTCTTGTGGGGTATAAATCGGAAAATATCGATCCTAGGAAGAAAATTATGAGAACCAAAATTGTAGGAAATTAAACTCTTAACAACTTTTGTGAATACCATTTTTCGTGTGAAATTGAAAATAAACGAGTTGTTAATCAAACAAAAATTCACCCCATCTTGTGGGGTATAAATCGGAAAATATCGATCCTAGGAAGAAAATTATGGGAACCGAAATTGTAAAAAATTTAATTCTAAACAGCTTCTGTGGATACCATTTTTCGTGTGAAATTAAAAATTAACGAGCTGTTAATCAAACAAAAATTCCTCCTTTCTTTTGTGGTATAAATCGGAAAATATCGATCCTAGGAAGAAAATTATTGGTACCAAAATTGTAGGAAATTTAATTCTAAACAACTTATGTGGATACCATTTTTTGTGTGAAATTGAAAATAAACGAGGACCACGCAAAACAAAATTTAGACTGCCAGTGACCCTCCCCCAACGAATTCCGAAGGAAAATTGCTGCTTGTTCAAATCCTAATCCGACTGGGCTATGAATATTTTACTTACTTTGATGAGTAGCCCCATTTTTTCGGCGGGTCTTTTATATTTTGGATAAAATTGATGCGCCAGTGCTACCAATTTATCATCATAACCGAAAACTAGTTCATCTGCTGTAATACTGACAAATGGCTTGAAAGAACCCATGCTAAGCATAACTGATATGGCTTTTTGGACATAATAACCTAAATTGTTCGATTGGGACGCTAAAGTCTGTAAACAAAAATTTAAACTGAGGTTATGAGTACGGAAATTATTTATAAGTGTATTTACCAATAGGGGAATATTAGGTACTATGATTTTTTCGTTTTTGTCTATCGACAATTCTGGAATGAACTGTAGTATTTTTTTGTGCTGGAAAGAAACCGTTCCGTTATCGTGAAATTGAATGTTTATTTTTTCCATGTCTTCTCTGTAACAAAAAAATATTAAATAGGCAGTGATATAATAAAAATTGAACCCCTTTCAAAAAATTTTATATGCCCATGTTATTACAAATGAATTAATCTTTTATAAAAATGTTATAAAAAAAAGTCTAGCGTGCACATGATATAGTCAAGGCGCAGCACGTCACATTAGCATGTCGGTGACGTTACTAAGAAATATATGCATTTTCAAGGGTCACAAATAGTATATTACAGTACAAGGGCAGAAAGTTGGGATTTATGCACTGCGCGGCATCAAGTGCAGGAATCTCAACTTTATGCCCATGTAGTGTATACTATTTTTCTTACTAACTCGGTCAAAAGTACCAAAACAATTAACCAACATTAGCATTAGCTATTTGTAAACAAATTTTGAGGTTATATGAGCGACAGTATAGCGGAGCTTGACATCCGTTATAGTGTCGTACGATGGGTAAGCGCGTGCCTACCATCGTGAAGGTTGTCGGTTTAAGTCCTACCGACATTACTTTATCTATATCTATTATCATAGTTTTGCAGAATAATATAATTGAAGCGATATGTAAGTCAAAAGCCAGAAGGTAGGAGTTATATTGAAGGTTATTCATATACAAATGCCACAATATAAGAAAGAAAAAAATTATCACCGTTTCCAGGATTCGAACTACTCCTACAATTCATAATTCTCGGCATCCAAACCCTATACCGTTCGGCTATTAAGAAATAATAATTTGTCAACCAATGATTTATGTCAAAATTTAAAAAGTGACGTTTTATGACATAATTAAAGGAATTAATAATTATTATTTTTAATTTAACTAAACTATTATCAAATTAATCTCGACATACATAATTTTGAAGTGAAAGGTGCGAAAAGTACGTTGCTCAAAGGAACGTAACGCGGAGCGCGCATATAGCTTGATCAGTGCATAATAGTAGTTTGTGCAACTAGTGTGGATATGATGGGCATATCGCACGAGGACGAAGTTTGAGCACGACGCCGTAGGCGGAGTGCTCAATCGTCCGAGAGCGATATGGACAATCCACACGAGTCGAACAGTATATTTTTTCTACCACCCACTTAAGAAAAAATCTAGAAAATAAACATTTTATTAAACTATAATATAACTTCAAATTAAAAATTTTTAATAATTTTACTATTATTATTATTTTATTATTATTTAGAAATAAAATTAAAATTAAAAAAAAATTCCCAACGAGGAATCGAACTCTGATCTACCGCGTGAGAGGCTGGGATGCTTACCACTGGACTACCGATGAATATACTAATCATCTATCTATAACGTCAAATGTATTACATAAAAACTGACGTTTGTCAGGAGTACCCTTAAATATTCAATTTATTCTGTTTCTATACGTTATACGTCTCCTTTGCGGCAAAGCGAATATCTGGTGGAAAATTATTTATTGATTCATCACTGGAATCACTCATTTTGACTAATATTTTTCTTAAAAGCTATAGAAATATTTTGACAAGTTATTTTGACGTTTCTATGAAATTGAAAAAAGATTAGTTGGCGGGTACTAAACGCAAATGCTGATTGGTGGATTTCATATACGTTCTAGGATGTATATGAAATCATATCCGTTCAGTTAACCGGAATGGCCTACATTTACATTCTGTAAATTGTGCAGAAAATGGATAATATACATGTGGGTGTAGAAAAAAGTTATATATAATCGGAGCCGAAACCGTACTTTCGACCGAGCTAGTAAGAAAAAACTTTTTTGATTTTGGACTTGTGGGAATATTATTTGAAAAAATATCAGATCTCTTACTTGTTGTAATTGAGGTTAGATTAGAATGAATTATTATAAGGTGTGGAAATTAAATAGATGTGATTAATTTTACGTTATGGTATTTTTTTATAAATATTAAATTATCAAAGTATACGTGATATAGTTCACATTTTTTAAATATTTTTCAAAACATTCGGTGCTCTATTAATAATTTTAAAAATTCCGTTAATTTATAAATAGTTCATTATATCTAATTGTTTTCGACTATCTTAAAAACTATATTATATACTCTATTTGAAAAAGGCAGAGAGCAATAAACCCTTGTAAAATAACCATTCCAATGGCGTACCTGCTTGTGATTCTAAAAATCTCAATAATTGTGAATTTTATATTTAAGCAATATCCTAAAATCATGAGTGATTTTTTCACGAAAAATGGTTCCGACTATTTGGGTTTCTCTGAAAATTCATCAGATTTTTCATTTTCCGATAACTAATAAATATTTCGTGTTCGAATAATATTAATAACCCCGTGTTGTAAATAAATTCTATAATTCTAGAAAAATAATTGATTATTTTAAATATTATTATAATTGACTCTGTAATGAACATATTATTATTAATTTTTATTGTTTTATATGGCTAGTCATTGTCGCAATCATGATTTTCATTTAATATCATACACCTACCTAAAGCCCTACCTAAAGGTTCGGCTATGTCTGTAATTACAAGCGATTCGAAGATAGGATTTCTATTGTATACCGGCGTTGTACAGGGTTGGGTAGGCAAATAAAAGAATAAAGATGTTAATTATAATGTAAATCGTTTTAAAATTCTGGAGTTTTAGTTGCTCACCCGGTAAGGGTTTTGCATTTTAAATTAGGTTTTATTACTCTCTGTCTATTTCAAACAGACTATAGTAACATAAAAGGCCATTAGTTTGATTTAGAATAGATATTTGGTATTATGAAAAAATATATGTTTAAGAGAAAAAAAAATTGGAAATTTTAAAATAAAAATCTTTTATTTCCTTATGGGTTTTTAGTAAAGCGCGGATTTTTATGCAAATGTATATTTTATGCAAAAACGTAGATATTGGATACATTTTTTGAATATTTTACCAATTTTGGGCATATTTTCTGAATATTTTATCATTTTTTTATATTAAAAAAAAATAATAAATCATTTAAACACTACCCATGTACAATAAGGATTTGAAGTAAAACTATTGGGGTAAAGTCTTTACCTGTGGAAATCCCTATTCCATCAATTACCGAGAATTACAGTAATATGTTCCAATTGTTTTCTAATGGTGCCAAAAATAACATAATATCCTGTAGGTACCTTTTTTTCGGGTCGAGATGGGAAACTCATGTTCGAATGGGTCCCACCTCAAACTCGCCGTTACCCCCGTCACAGACCCCCGCCTCGGAATCACTTCCCTAGCATACTTCGAGACGGGCGGCGGTCCCTCGCACACTCTCCGCTCACACCGTCGTCTTCTCCCTAACTATCACTCCTACCTATCATGCCATATCGAGTCCTTCTCTCCCCCTAACCATGCTCTCTACTACGCCACTCACCTCCATCCATTCCTCCACCCTCCTGAACATTATCTCCACCATGTTCTCTCAATACACCGCCTCCCCTAGTTTCCTCTCCAACTTCTTCAGCACTTCCTCGTTCCTCCAGCATCTAAACACATGCCCCACATCATCCTCCACTTCACACCTCTCGCACACTCCAGTCTCTCTTTTCCCAATCTTGTGGAGGTACCCTACTCTCGACCGATGTCCAGTGAACACCTGTATCAAGAAGTAGTTCACCTCCCCGAATTTCCGGTCCATCCAATCTCTCCTATTCCCAATCGCTCCTTTTAGCGTGCCCTCATACTCCTCCCACCTTATATCCATTTCCTCATCCATTCATTCTTGTACTTCCTCTCTGGTCGCACTCCTCCAGCTCTGGCCATCACGTCCACCCACAGTCCTGTACCCCTGCACCACCCTCAGCATTATCCCTCTCTGATTTGATTTAATATATTAAGTTCATCAAGGCGTTTCTACCTTTTCTGCCTTAGTTTTTTTAATTCATTAGTATTTTTTATCGACGTCAAAAAGGTAGTGGCGCCCTCAATTTTTACAACCTTCCAGTTATACTTGTGCGACATAAACTTGGGGTCGAATCAACCTTGAGAGGAGTTTCTAGCTGGCTCCCCTTACCGCTACACTTTTTTTTCTCATATCTGTTCACTTTTTTGAGATATTTTTGCATAGATTTCAGTTAAAACTGTGCATATTTTCGTCATTTGTACTGAATATAAATGTGCATATTTTTTCAATTTTTCTTGAATATAAATCCGCGCTTTAGTTTTTAGCAATCCAGCTGTTTTTTTTTAATTTTTCAAATAGTTTTTATTGAAGGACAGATAAAAGGAAACTTGTATGTTACAAATGCAAAATAACTATAGTCAATCAATTTAAATAATAATTACTTATAAATAAATAAAAAATTAAAATTACATCGATCGGTAAACGGAAACGGTTTTCAATTACGTCACGTTATAGTTAATCGTCCATAAACAAATAAGTATTTTGTATTTATAAAAAAAAACAATATCTATTTATTTATAGAATTGTTTTTCGATTGGAAGTATAATTTGTTAACGCTTAAATAGAACATTCCAGAACACATGACTTTGACAGGTCGGCCATATTGTTCTGGAGGACAAACGAATCGATTAGTTAAAGTTGAACCTTGTTTGTTTCTGTTTTATGAACAAAAATTGACTGATATAGGTACACTAAGAACCGTATTATAGAGCAAAGTATTATGCCGAAATTACGCTGAAATAAATATAATAATAATAATAAAATATGCTGTATGACACGACCAAAAATTCTTGCGAAAATTTTCGTAGTAAAAATATAAAACATGTTCTATATTCTCCAGACAGAAATTTATAAAGTGCGTGAGAATCGGCGCAGAACCACATAATCGGTTTGTTTGACATTACACTCATTAATTGCCTTTTAGATAATTTATAAATAAACAAACAACAAATTTCTACAACATCTAACATTACAAGTTCTTTCTTGTTCACTATTTTTGAGAAGAAAATAAATCTTATTATTGAAAATGAATAAAATTAGGTTAATGCGAGTATGTTTGTTTACTGTTCATCAGCTGTAACAGAATAACCCGACTGCGCATGCGTATCGTATGAATTACTCCGAAAATGTTTGGAATATTTATTGCCTGTGTAATACAAATTTTAAGAAAATGTGGTAAATTTCAGAGTAATTTTCTGCATAATTAATTGCTGTGTAATAAGGCTCTAACTCACTTGTTATTCACTGAGGGGGCCCTGTTTTAATGCACTAATTCAAGCATCGCGGCGTTGATCAGAGAGATCAATTCGCTTTGTTAAAACAGCCTCGCATTGCACACTTAACAACACTAGATACAAAACGATGGCATTTTAGATACCTTTCAGAATTAATTGTTAATTAAAGTCTAGCTGTTTACCAGTAAACCATGAAAACTAAATAAAATGTGTGCCCTCCAGCACAATATGGCCGACCTGTCAAAGTCGTGTGTTCTAGAATGGTCTATTAAGTAAATTACTTAATTTGAAGATCAAAAACAACCTTAAGTAGTCAATTTGGTGCCAAACTGTCTACAAACAGTTGAAAAATTCAATCAATTTACTTTGGCTGTTTTAACAAATTCTGAACAAAATTTTTTACCAAAAGATTAAAAAATATCCTTACTGCAAAATTCAAATGATCCAGACCTGTATTTTACTTAAAGGATATATTTATATCTAATTATATGAAATTTCCATTTTGTAATAGAGTAAACATACATTGTCATATTAACAAATTTCCTGAAAAAAATATCGCTAATAGTATAAAACAACAAAAACATTTAAAAATTTTCCTATGACATCTGCAATGTCGATGCATATTATGGTTGTCTAATTATTTTTAAATTATTTTACGGTATTTCCATTTTAAGAGAGATATCTATATACAGTGCGGTCCTTAGGCATGGAATAAATTCATGTATTTGCTTAATGGAAGCCATTCTCAATCTTCCGACTCTTGCTCTGCATGTTAAGGCGGAAGCGAGAATGGCTGCATACAGACTGGAATGCAAGAGAAATTGGCTAGAAGGAACCAACACCCATAGACATTCCAGAATCACAGGTGTTATCACAAACTCGCTTCTTGAAATGAGAAGTGATAACATGTTGGCCACAACCATACCGTATGGTTTGGAAACATGCAGTCAGGAAGGAACGTTGGTGTGGCACGCAGACGGATCTAAAACTGACATAGGAACAGGAGCTGGAGTCCATGGTCCCAGACCCAGGTGCAATGGTCCTCGCATCGTTGGGGAAGTTTGCATCTGTATTCCAGGCAGAAATCTACACTATCGACACGTGGTTGCAAATGAACATCGAAAGGAGGTATAGCGGCCAAAAGATCCTCATACTCTCAGATAGTCAGGCAGCACTGAAATCTTCAGCATGTCCCTAGATCAGATCTAGACTGATCTGGGACTGCATACAAAAACCTTTAGACCAGGCAAACCATAATAGAGTAACTCTTAAATGGGTCCCGAAGCACAAGGGTATTGTAGGCAATGAAAAGGTAGACAAATCTAGGGTCTGAAACTGCATTCACTAATCCTGAACCAGTATTTGGAATATCAAAATCTGCTGCACGTGGTTGTACATATCGGTGGATTCAAACTAAACATCAGACGTACTGGAAACACGTGCCAAAACAGGAACACTGCAAACTCCTGGTCAAAAACCCTCAGAGTCGCTGACTAACGAAATGTTAAACCTTAGCAGGGGCCAGGTGAGGAAAGTTACAGGATTACTCACTGGTCACTGTAGTCTAAGGAAGTCCAGGCATACAATTGGCATATATAGGGAGGAACCTATCTGTCTGTTGTGCATGGAAGAGAAGGAAACAGCCTCCCACATTATCTTCGAATGGGAAGCTCTGTCTCATTGGAAATATAGACTCCTAGGACTAGAGTATCCAAGGGAGGATTTCTCCAAGAAGGACCTATTGAAAAGACTCTGGTCTTTTCACATAAATGGTATAACTAAGAGCACAAGAAGCCTAAAGGCTGAGGTGCCGACGTCTCTAAATCTCTGACTGGCGGTGCCGAACCAATCAATCAACAGTCATTTGGTGTGAAAAAATTTACCTGGAAAGTTTTGAAGGGTAAGATGAGTCTTATATCAAATTTTCATAGAAATCTAAGCAGTTTCAAAAAATTTGGAGGTCACAGTTGATTTTCAGCTTCAGTGACTGTACTATTGCTGGCTTTACCAGCGCCAAATAAAATTAGTGAAAAAAAATAACCGTACTTTACGAAATTCAATGTTTGTACTGAAAAATTCGCATTACATAATATACCTAAAAAATGTCAACAAAATTAAAATTCAGTTATATAAGAACCAGTTTTTCACATTATTTTTTTCATATTTAAATTAGATTAATTATAGGAAAAAACAATAGTATTTACAATGTAAAAAGTTGTTTATCACGTCACATCAATCAATAAAAATAACAAAAACAAAATTGCACACGTAATATAAAATCAGGACTTTCACCCAGGAGGTTAAACACAGAAAAGTTATTGTATTTAATATAGGAGAGTATGTAACGCCACTGGTGATAGGATTATTGTTAAATCAAGAGTAATACATTCATTTCAACGGTCTTACACTCTTTCATTTAAGACGAATTTTTTTCATTTGTTTATATTTCTGTCATTCTGTCATAAAGTATTCATAATAAAATAATTCAATTTGAATTTATTTATCTAGTATAAAATATCTTACAAAATGGGTAATTATTCAATTAATCAAAAATATATATTTATTTCTTAACATAGAATTTTATTTTATTTTTAATACTGATGATATATTCTTCAGATTCCGAAGAAGAATATGAAAACCATCAGTCTTCTGATGAAGAAGAATACGAAAACGATGAAGGCAAAGAGGAAGACCAAAACGGAGAAGACGCGAATGAAGTTGTTAATTCAGATGAAGCTGCTGATGAGAATGACAAAGTCGTGGATGAAAATTTATTGAAGGAAGGTGACAAATTTGACCCCCCCTTTTTTGGATTCTATAGACTCGGATGATTTTTACGAATCGAATGGTTTTTGTTTCATTTCGATAGCTCAAATAGTAAAAAGTTCGTTCCGCTTGGATGATGTATCTTTGAAGGGTCGGGGGGGTTGTGGGGGCGTATTTTTTTGGAAGCCGAATTACTTTTATGCGATCCATTTTGGGGTCTCAAATTTTCATGTCTAACCGTTTCGGATAAAGCTATGTGGTCCGAGAATGTACGTTGGGGGCGTAAGAATCGATGTCCAGTTTTTTTGTTCAAAAAAATTTTCCCTTCACGCTCATATATATATTGTTTGTCCAATGTTCAATTCGAGGGGTGCTGAAGTTCCCCGTTAACGGGAGAGACTAGCTCGAGCGTCACGACATCGTGACTTTTCTTTGGAATGCGTAGTAAGGATGAAATTATAGAAGAGAGAATGTATTGTTTTTCTTTATTTTGTGATGTATGGGAAAATAGTATGAAATGACGAAAAATATAGTGAGTGTACGAATAATAATAAATTGTTTGTCCAGTGCCCTTATTAATAATTATAAATTGTTCGTACAGTACCCGTATTAATAGACTCGGCCTTTTTTAATATACATCATACAGTCTACATACAACACAAAAATATGTCTTCGTAGCCGAGCGGTATAGAGTTTTGGATGCCGAAAATTACACATTGTAATAACTTTCGATATAGTTCATATTAATCCGTAAATCGAACTAAAAAGTAAAAAATAAATGAAATAAAAAAATTTAATAGTATTGAACTATTATATTTTTTGAAATAAAAAAATTATTTAATTTATTTTGGTAGTGAATTTATTAGAATTATTAGAACTTTCTGTTGTTTATGTATTAATTTTAATTTTGAGTGCTTGAATTTATTTTAACTCATTTCATATGAATATTTGAGGAAGTATTTTAATTTATATCCGGTCCACTCAATATATTTAATTTTATTTAGGCCTCCACTCATCTTCACAAGCCGAACTAAACTCAGTTTCACTTGCATCGTGGTTTCATAAAATCACACAATGATTTTTTGTTTCAGAAGCATCTCATTAAAAAGGCCAGACCACTATTATTCATAGACATTTTTTTTTTGAAAATATCTTAGGGGACGTCCATTAATTACGTGAGGCATTATTGAGGATTTTATGACCCCCTCCCCCCTTGGTGAGATGTAGTAAAAGATTTTTCTCCACCCCCTACCCCTACCCCTAATCTTACGTGAAATTTTTCAAAATTTGGGTTTTGGGTGTAAAAGCGTTGGATTTATAAAAAAAAAACAATTTGCTTGATTACTTTCATTTAAGACTAGCAAATACTGGTATTTGGGAATATTACGGTAATCTAAAATCACAGTGATAAAATTAGATCATAAATACACGTTTTTTATTTTAATGTAACTTAACTTTGACGCAATCTTACATCGTTTTCTCCGAGAAAAAAACTACGTGATATTTGCCAAGATCCCCCTTTCTCCCCCAAGTGAGATTTGGTAAGATTCTGCTCGATCCCCCCCCCCCCCCCCTGAACACCTCACGTAATTAATGGACGCCCCCTTATAATTTTTATAATTTAATGTAAAATCTTTCAAAAAACTGATACACAAAAAAAAATATACAGTGTGGAAACCACTTATGGAATAAAATTCTTTATGTCATTATTTTAGAAAATTATAAAAAATGCCGAGACACGTCAACTTTTAACTTGAGGGGGACACTTTTTGACGCTAATGTCATAAACGTCAGATTCACCCCCTCCCTACTAGAGACACCCCTTACATTTTTTCAAATGGCATTAGGTATCAAGTCACACCTCATTTAAAAGGTCTCGTAAATCTCTATTCAATCATTTTGTTTTGCCTTTGATACAAGCCTTCCATTGTTATTTAATCGTTGTTTAAAATTGGCTCTTTTTCAACTTTTATTGCCTGAATGTTAACGGTGGTCACTTTGACGCATGATTAAATAGCAGTTTTTCATTGTTAACAGTTGTCTTTTTACTATTTGTGAATTTTTTATTCTTTAAAGAGTCTTTCTATCATAACACAATATAATATAGTACAAAACGATTTTCCATAAAAATGAATGAATATTTATAATGAATGTTCAAACTGGTACTGCAAATATTTATTATTATCCTAGATCTGATTCGTATTTTTATATTTAAGAAAAAATGAAATGTCGTGTTTAAATTGAATAATATAATAGTCAATTCTTATGGTATTGTTTCGAGAAAAATTATTCAACCAAATCTGATATATTTTCACTATAAAAGTGATTGTTGTACAAATATTTCCGACCCAACCCATTTTATAAACCAATGCCGTTCTTTCAAGTTTTTAAAAAAGGATTTCGTACCTTTGAAAAAATGGAAAATTCTTGTAAAGTGTTAGAAAATCCGCTCCAGCTTCGCTCGGTATGCAGCCGGGTGGAGTTTTCAAGTAGTAAACAATCAGTGCTATTTTGCTTGCATATTGTATAAACAATATTGTTGTGGTTATAACATCATAGAGATACTACAGTCAAATTCAATTCAATCAAATTTTTGTAAGTCAAAGATTAGGGTGAACGTTTGTAATACGTTTAAACGGTTCATTATTGTGATATTTTGATTAGGATTAATCACAGACCGGCCTTTTTTTCCATTTCTTTCAACGTAATGTGTTAGAAGGACATTAACAATCAATGACGCACACCAAGAAGGCTATTATATGAACTTTATCTCTATGTATACCATACAGCAATATGGTCAGGATATTGTGTATTCTGTTTATGTGTTCTTAGCAAAAATGGTTCATGGTTTTGTCAATAACGATGTTATTGCCAGTAGAGCTTCAATTTAACTACTGGCAACATTGTATTTCGGCATTAAATAAGAAAATGAGACGATTTATTTTTACTTTAACCTATGAATTGTTCGAGAAATCTGAATTATTTGTTATATTATTTTTCCTAAAGTAATGTCGCGAAGTCGTAAAACAAGCAAAGCCTAAATGGGACTGTTAATTAATTATTTAGAAGATAATAGAATATTGGTTACTGAGAAATATCACCCCTTAAATGTCGATTATAGATATGGTGGAAAATGGAGCATGAAAAAATAAAAAATAGTGGCACTTGCCATTTCTTATTTGAGCAGAAACATTCAGAAAAATTGCCATTGCGTTAACAGATCACAGTGGAGGAAAGTCGCCCAATATGGGGTAGTTCAGAGCAGATTACCCCTGCAAAGTTAATGCCTGTTCCAACTGCTTCAAAAGTTATTATTAAAAAAAAGAGTTCAAGAAGTGGAAAAGCTGCCGTTATAACTAGCACTCCATACAAAGAGGAATTAGAGGCCAGCATAGAAGAAAGAAAGTTACCTTCAAATTCGGGAGTCTAAAAAAAGATTATTGATTCAAAATCGAGTCAGCAGAAAAAAATTAAACCTACCCAAAAGAAAAAGAAACAGTCAGTTGCTAAAGAAAAAGCAAACAAACGCAAGTTGGTATCCTGGAGTTCTTCTTCAGATTCGGCCCTTGAACCGGAGTATCAAGATCCAGATGACCAGCAGGTAGAAAACTTTGAAGAAGATGCCGTTTGTATTTTTTGCGAAAATCCGTACTCCGAATAATGGGTGATGAGTCAGGGCTGCTTCAAATGGGCTCATGTTGAATGTGCTGGTTGTAAAAGAAATCGGTATATTTGTGATTTTTGCATTTCTAAATAATTTGTTCTATGTTTTTTCTAGATCAGAATTTTTTTATGTTTATAAGGGACGAAACTTTTTGTTAGATATACTTTTTGCATTTCCATAAATAAATATAACTAAAAAAAAATTTTTCATATTAAATTGCAAACATAGTGTACCTACCCCATATTAGGATATCATATGCCCCTAATATGGGGTAGTGCACTTTTTTTTTAATTCTGCATATTTTCATCTGCTATTTTTCAAAACATGTTTCTTCTTATTAAATGCTTGATAGAATATAGAAATAATGCTTAAAACTACCTCCGTTTTATTATTATGGTGTTTTGAAAAAAACTACCCCATATTAGGAGACTTTCCTCTATATCTAAGAGTGTTATCCCTAATTTGACGATATTGCAATTTAATAGTTTCCCTACAAATTATTCAAATAAACAACCTATCAAAATAAGATTCGTTCGCAAATCATCTATTTTCAATTTTCTCAGATTTCTGAAAAAAAAAATAATAATGAAAAAATGGATTTATTAATTTTAAATATTTAGCAAGTATGAAAATGAGGTTAAAGATATCTTCAAAATTGTCATTGCTCAACATGATGATCAGAATACCATTTTTTGGAATGTTGCTATATGATAGCAATATTATATTTTCTATAACGATATTGTTATTTGCGAACAGAATTGCACTGAATGTCTTCAAAGTTAGTGTTTTTTTTTTGACTCATTTATAGATAGTAACATTTTTGAATTATTGAAAATTAAAACTCATACCCCGATAAATCATATTTTTGTCTATTTTTCTTTACAGCCCCAACTACCTGTGTATTACGAAAAAGATGAAAGTATATAAACTAAGACAAGCGTGAATTATACCGTGGTTTTTTTGGTTGTACTGCGAAGTGTAGAAAAATATATATATACGATATTAAAATGATATAACATTAAAAATAATCATAAGTTTCATTTTCTTACGTGCACCGGTTGACCTATTTTAAGAGTCGATTGCCACCTTTGCTGTAAATTGTTTCTTACGAGGGGAATTACAAAAATCGTCATTTTAAAATAATAGAAAGTATAATTTATTAAAATGATTTTAAAATTCAGTCAAAATTTAGAGGGGGTATCTTCAATTTCTAAACGAAAACTCCATTGTGAAAGATATAATATTTGTCAATAGATAACTATATAAAAAAATAAAATTAAAAAAAAACACTCGTTCGAACTTGCCCCATGTAATACAAGTCCTTGGTGAATCATTGAGGGGTGAGGACGAATTTCGAACATACCCCTCACATTTTTTTTACTGTTGAAATATTTAAATCGATAGTTTTAAATGTACTTATACAAAATACATAAATCTCAGAAATGTACCTGGAACTTGGCAACGCTGCAAATGATCTGAAAATATATTTGGGGTTAAATAGCAATTTTACAGAAGTACCAAAAAAATTTCTTTTGAAATAATGTACAATTTGTACACCTAATAGTTATTTGTGTATTTAGAGCGTAAAGTAACAGATTGCCGCTTGAGAAAGAATGTTGCCGCGCGACGCGGAGCGGAGCGCGGCGATCTTTCGAAAGCGGCAATCTTACTTTACGCTCGAAAAACACACATAATTTTTTCTGCAGTCACCCTTTTAATAATTAAAACAGTTTTTTATATTATCTTAGGTTATAATAGGAGTGCTGGAATAATCGCTATTCGATTCGATCGATTTTTAGTTACCGATTTTTCTAGTAATAATCGATTTTTAGTAAATCCATTTTATATATTACGTGTTTAATTCGATTTTCGGAAACGGCTCGTATTATTTATTGACTATTTTTCAAAGTTTTGACAACTTTTGACGATTATTGACCATTTTTCAAAACTTTTGACAATTATTGACCATTTTTCAAAATTCTAACAATTATTGACCATTTTTCAAAATTTTGACAATTATTGACCATTTATAAACATTTTGACAATTATTGACCATTTCTCAAAATTCTAACAATTATTGACTATTTTTAAAAATTTTGACAATTATTGACCATTTTTTAAAATTCTACCAATTATTGACCATTTTTGACAAATATAGACCATTTTTAACCATTTTTGACAATTTTTCAATATTTTAGAACATTTTTCAAAATTATTAACCATTTTGGATAATTATTGACAATTGTTGAGAATTATGGACCATTTTTCAAAATTTTTGAGCATTTTTGACAATTATTATTCACCATTTTTGACCATATTTCAAAATTTTTGGCAATTTTTCAAAAACTTTAAAATTTTTTGACAATTATCAACTATTTTTCGAAATTTTGACAATTTTGAAGGATAATTGTCCATTTTTGACAGTTTTTGACAGTTTTTGACAGTTTTTGACAGTTTTTGACAATTTTTGATAGTTTCTGACAATTATTGGCCATTTTTGACAATTTTTCAGAATTATTGACTATTTTTGATAGTTTTTGACAATTACCGACCATTTTTCATAATTTTAACAATTTTTGACAATTATTAACCAATTTTGACAATAATTGTCCATTTTTGACAGTTTTTAACAATAATTGACAATTTTTAACCATTTTTGATAGTATTTCACCCTTTTTGACAAGTTTTCAATATATTAGACCATTTTTCAAAATTATTGACCATTTTTGATAATTATTGACAATTGTTGAGAATTATGGACCATTTTTCCAAATTTTTGCGCATTTTTGACAATTATTATTCACCATTTTTGACCATATTTCAAAATTTTTGGCAATTTTTCAAAAACTTTAAAATTTTTTGACAATTATCAACTATTTTTCGAAATTTTGACAATTTTGAAGGATAATTGTCCATTTTTGACAGTTTTTGACAATTTTTGACAATTTTTGACAATTTTTGATAGTTTTTGACAATTATTGGCCATTTTTGACAATTTTTCAAAATTATTGACTATTTTTGATACTTTTTGACAATTACCGACCATTTTTCAAAATTTTAACCATTTTGACAATTATTGACCAATTTTGACAATAATTGTCCATTTTTGACAGTTTTTAACAATAATTGACAATTTTTAACCATTTTTGATAGTATTTCACCATTTTTGACAATTTTTGACAAGTTTTCAATATTTTAGACCATTTTTCAAAATTATTGACCTTTTTTGATAATTATTGACAATTGTTGACAATTATGGACCATTTTTCCAAATTTTTGACCATTTTTGACAATTATCAAGTATTTTTCAAAATTTTGACAGTTATCAAGTATTTTTCAAAATTTTGACAATTTTTAACAATAATTGTCCGTTTTTGACCATTTTTCAAATTTTTTGATCATTTTTCAAATTTTTAGACCATTTTTCAAAATTATTGACCATTTTAGATAACAATTTGACAATTGTTGACAATTATGGACCATTTTTCCAATTTTTTGACCATTTTTGACAATTATTGACAAATTTTGACAATAATTGTCCATTTTTGACAGTTTTCAACAATAATTGACAATTTTTAACAATTTTTCATAGTATTTCACCATTTTTGACAATTTTTGACAAGTTTTCAATATTTTAGACCATTTTTCAAAATTATTGACCATTTTTGATAATTATTGACAATTGTTGACAATTATGGACCATTTTTCCAAATTTTTGACCATTTTTGACAATTATTGACCATTTTAAAAAATTTTGACAATTATCAAGTATTTTTCAAAATTTTGACAGTTATCAAGTATTTTTAAAAATTTTGACAATTTTTAACAATAATTGTCCGTTTTTGACCATTTTTCAAATTTTTTGATCATTTTTCAAATTTTTTGACCATTTTTCCAAATTATTGACCATTTTTGATAGTTTTTGACAATCATCGACCATTTTTCAATATTTTTTTAAAATTTTGACAATTGACCATTTTTGAAAATTTTTTTAAAGTTTTTCTCAATTATCGACCATTTTTAACAAAATTATTGACCATTTTTGAGTATTTTTCAAAATTTTAACAGTAATTGACAATTTTTGACAGTTTTTGACAATTTTTGACAATTATTGACCATTTTTGACCATATTTCAAAATTTTTGACAATTTTTGACCATTTTTCAAAATTATTGACCATATTTGATAGTTTTTGACAATTATCGACAATTTTTCAAAATTTTAACAATAATTGACAGTTTTTGACAATTATTGACCATTTTTGACCATATTTCAAAATTTTTGACAATTTTCATATAATTTTATTTAATTTTTAATCTGATAAATTATTAATTATTCACCAATTGAGTTAATTCGGAGGGCGTGGTTTGATTAAATAAGCGAGCGAAAAAGATTCCTTTTTTGCACTAGAGCGTAAAGTAACAATCCTCGGCATTAGTCGACTTTACGATTTCATTTGAATATAGTAATTAGTCATTTTACGCGCTACTGTAGAAAATAATATTTTCAGTTAAAAACTTTATTAGATACCAGTCAAAAAAAACCTTGTAAGGAAGGAAGTACCCTCTGTATAAGGCACGTACCCCGACATCATATGTTTGGTAAATAGGGTACCTTCCTGGTAATAATTTCTGGATGAAACGAAAGTATGAAAAGCACAAAATTTCATTTCGTTGTAATTTCTTACGGCTTCGTGTCCACAATAAAAAATAAAAACGGTACCTGTTGTAAAAGACATGTTAGTGTGTCATACAATGGTTTCCGGCTATATATAAACGTATCTATTTGTATTTACTTTCTCAGTTAACCCAATTATTAGAATGAATCAAAGGTCACTGAATGGAGAGTGAGAACGTACAGCTGGTACCGCTCTTGCTAGGTACCATCTTTTTACGGCCACATATCAATTGCACTCGTACTTTTTTTAATACTTTTTGTTTGTAAACATTGTTTTTAATATTATTTTACATTTTTTTAAAAATATTTTACCTTCAGCCCTTCAGGTTATGGTCTTGTGAGTAATTGAAGGTGGAGAATGATTTTATCAAAAAACTAAGTTAACCATTCGATTTTTCTACACAAGAAACTCTATTTTACGAATTTTTAGCATTTTTCAAGTTACAAAAAATTGTTTGTTGTATGGAAATATTTCACGATTCAAATTTTTCTCCGTAAATTATTTTAATGCTTGAAATTAACGATTTAAAATTCACTCATATATGTAAAATTTCCTCCTGAATCAATTGGTGACCTTTAGAAAATTCTAACTGTTGAATTGTAGAAGTTACGCGTTGTTTTTAGTTCCAAAATTTGTTTTTTTTTGGGTGTATACAATGATTTCACTTTGACAATTTATAAAATAACAACCCCTCAGATTATGGCCTTGTAAATATTTTTCCCTGTAGATTGGCCTTTTGTAAGTACTCTCCTAAAATTTCAGTTCAATATTAATAGTTTTATCGTAATCTGCTGGTATTATTCGCTGTTGTTGTTTCGTAATAAAATAATCGATTCAGAAGTTGGTTTTAAGCAAGGAATTTACCTAGCTGTAAGATATATGTCGAATTGACTATTGTCTTTCTATAAATTTCTCCTCAGATTAGTGAATGTGTGTGAATTATAATGAATAATAGAAATAAAAAAACAAAATAATTTTTAAAAAAAATCTATCGATCGTATTATGCGAGATTTTTGTATTGAATATCTGACGTAATGAACCAAAAAAAATGTTAATGAACTTGGACAGTTTTCATTGGTTTGAAAAATTCGACGACACACTTTTATTTTTAATTATGTCATAGCTTTAATTAATTCATCAAACAATCACGACGAGAAAAGCTATATATTTTTATTCCGTAATCTCGTAATTCCCTGAGGCAAAAAAATGAACCGAGCAAGCTTAATTTGTAATTTTCCTCCACACCTACTGAGGCACCTCCAAATAATTCGAGGTATCGAAAATTAAATTAAATATACTTTTTTCTCTCCCCCAATTTTCTAAATACCCCGCAAAACCATCCAATTTATGACACCATGTACATTTTCACTTCAACACATCAAAATATCTCTAGTTGCGGTACAACAAGTACCTTTTACTTTGTACAGCGTTGAAGAGAGTAACGTTACTGACCTTGACATTGACTAAGGTGCTCGATTCAATTTCTATTCAGCATGATATTTACTTTACCAGATAATTTATTATTCTAACTAGATATTATTTATGAATTAATACACGGTTAAATGTATAAATAACAATGAAAATTGTTAATTTACTTATAGAGTCAAAAACTTCAACAAATAAAACACTTTCATGTGCTTGGTGAGTCTAAAGTGCCCTGTAAAGAGCCCAACCAGAATCCTGACTGTTGGCCGATTCTAACTTGGTAAATTTTGGCGATGGTTCTTTGGGTCTGACTCATTCCCGGCACCTTGAAAGGTTTTAGTCCCATTTCTCTACATACTACTCTTTACTGGCTCCACTGGAATTCTGGACAAGAAATGGGACATACTTCATGGGGTATAATCATTTTATACTAATGATGATTGTTAGACCAATGATTACATATGGAGCTATTGCTTGGTGGTCAAAAGCTTTACAGCGAACGGGCCAAGCAAAGCTCTCTGGTATACAGAGTCAGGTTTGTAATGGTAATCCTTCTAAACCTACCTCCTCTCCGCCCACAAGGCGAAGTACTATCTCCCCTACTGTGGTCACTCTTGATGGATGACTTGCTTAGCGCTCTCGAAAGAAGAGGGGTAGAACTGCAAGTGTATGCAGACGACCTTGTCATCATGGCAAGGAACAAGTCAGGAAGGGTAGCATATAATATCCTCCAAAAGACGTTGGACTATGTCCACAGTTGGTGCCAGAGGGAACAGATGTCTGTTAACCCTGGTAAAACTGCAATAGTTCCCTTCACTGGGAAAAGGAAATTGGAAGATCTTCCAGACTCTCCTCAATAGGTAAACTCAATAGAGTCTGGATCCCTGGCCATTCTGGAATGGATTGCAATGACAAGGCAGATGTCTGTTAACCCTGGTGAAACTGCAATAGTCCCCTTCACTAGGAAAAGGAAATTGGAGAATCTTCCAGACTCTCCTCAATAGGTAAACTCAATAGAGTCTGGATCCCTGGCCATTCTGGAATGGATGGCAATGACAAGGCAGATGTCTGTTAACCCTGGTAAAACTGCAATAGTTCTCTTCACTAGGAAAAGGAAATTGGAGAATCTTCCAGACTCTCCTCAATAGGTAAACTCAATAGAGTCTGGATCCCTGGCCATTCTGGAATGGATGGCAATGACAAGGCAGATGTCTGTTAACCCTGGTAAAACTGCAATAGTTCCCTTCACTAGGAAAAGGAAATTGGAGGATCTTCCAGACTCTCCTCAATAGGTAAACTCAATAGAGTCTGGAATGGATGGCAATGACAAGGCAGACTCTCTTGCAAGGGAGGGTACCACACGTGTTTTTATCGGACCAGAACCTTCAATTGGCATCGCAATAAGCTTTGCCAAACAAACACTAAATACCTGGACAGCAAGAAGAGTTTTAGACTTCTGGCATAATATACCAGGATTGGTTCATTCAAATGCTTTTATACATCGTTCGAAGAATGTCTCCAAACAAATGTTGGACTATAGCAGGCATGACCTACGTTGTCCAACAGGCCACTGTCATCTGAATCATCATATGCTAAGGCTTGGACTGTCGGAAGATCCGACTTGTCGTCTTTGTCTGGAAGATGATGAAACAGCAGAGCACCAAAGACTAAATAGTTTATAGTAAAAGTATAAATCTGACGTACCTGTAGACAAAAGGACCGACTTCTTGTAGTTTTGGTTTCTCGCCGTCGGTAAGAAATTTTTCTGAGTTAGTTACATTAAATATATATACTTTGGTTAGTCTTATCACTCCCGGCTTTTGCCAGTAGTGAAAACTTAAAGAACCATCTGATAATCGTAGATTCTGAAAAAAAAAAATTGGGAAATTTTTTTTCGATTTTTTCTAATTATTTTTAAAATGATAAAATGATAAAACTTACCTTTAAAAGTATATAGTCTACCCATGGAATTGAAGATAGAATAACTCCTATAGCTAAAGTAAATAATCCTATTAAAATAACAGCCAGTCGACCTAAAATAAAAAAGGAAAAATAAAAAATTGCTTCCTTGACGAATTTCATGAATTGTAGAAAACAACTAGAGCGGTGACCTTAATTTAATTTTTTTTTTCACCAACAAGTTCTGCTGCTTAGACATTCCTTCTATGAACTTTCCATATTATAGTCGAATAGAAATTTAAAGTATATTAAAGAATCTAATAGACGTTTTTTTTCTGTAAAACACGCGATCGAAAGCGTTTTGATCAGGTCAGTAATAAAAGGAAAAGTTCGTGACAGATTTCAAATAAATTTTTTTTTATTAAATTTATAATTTAAATAAAATATCGGTAACTCGGTAACTTTTCCCCCCAAAAATAGTTCTGTGTTTTTATATTCCAAAAAAAGAATAAAACCGTATCCTTCGGAGAACCCCAGTATCTATTGGTCAAATTCTGTTTATAGGGTGAGTGCCTTCAGTTTCAGCAGCGAATTAATTAACTAATATGAAACCATAGTTAAAAATAAACTTTTTTTATAAAAATAGTAATCAATAAAGTAGGGTATGCGCCATAAGGGAGAAGGGGGTACATTTGAACATAAGGCACATTCGAACACTTTCAAATTTACCGCCACTGTCACCTCTGGGTAGGTAGTTCGGACAATTTCCGTACTGGCTCAACTGCACTGACACGTAAGTGTTCAGTTTTGTAATATTTATGGCGAGAGCATGTGTTTATTCTTTTTGCGCCTTTAAATTGATTTAATTAGTGAACATTTAAAAGTGCAATTACTTTGATTTTGGTAACAAGATTAGTTTTTGTTTTTAGGGCAACATACTTCTCAAAGGATATAGATTTGTTACCTTTTTAACTGAATGTTCTGTGAACATATATAAGTAATCAGAACCTTAATGTACCCTAAGGTGTTAAGGTATTTTTGATTATGTACAAATTTAGACCATTCCCGATTATTTACAGCCTTTAACTTCGCCTCCTGCTAATTTAATCCACATTCTTTAAGGATTTCCGCTACTGCAACATCCCAGGTTTTTCGTGGTCTCTGCATTGGTCCATACAACCTTAACTGATTCCTTTCTAAGCTTCTTCCTTGGGGTTCTACTTCTAGCTGTTCTCTTATATAAGCATTTCGAATTTTCTCCATTCTTGAAATTTCCAATACTGCTCTCAGATACTTCATCTCAACCGCTTTGAATTTTCTTTTTGTCTCTCTCGTAAGAACCCAGCTTTCGCTCCCATAAGATAAAATAGGTTTAAAAACGGTTTTATAGATTTTTGTTCTCTTTGACACTTCTTTCTTGCGAATGAAAGTATTACTTATTGCATAATATAGATTGAGGGCACTTTCAATGCGTCCATTAATCTCAGCGTTATTTTTCCCTTCTTTATGAATTTTCACTCCCAAATATTTAAATGTATCCACTTGCTGTACTTGTTCTATTACTATTACTATTACTTTTGTTTTCTCTATATTTATTTTTAGATTTCTACTTTGAAGAGCTCCTTTCCAGACGTCTAGATTTTTTTGGAGATCTTTTTCGATTTTAGCATATGCCAGCAAAGGCGCATTCAGAGATCTGTATAAGTTCCATATTTCTATAACCCACCGTGAATTTCTTTACTTGATTTTTTACCTCTTTTATTGTATCGTCCATTATCACATTGAACAGTGTAGGACATAATACTCCCCCTGCCTTAAACCCTCTTGTGTAGTAAACTCTTCAGATTGTAGGTTTCCGGTTCTTACATAATTCCTCGTATTTTTGTATATACTTTTCATACCCTCGATTAAACTCTAGTTTACTCCTCTCTTCTTTAGACTAGCCCATATTTGCAGTCTGGGGACACTGTCAAACGCTTTCTCTATATCCAAAAATCAACATATATAATATTGTTTCTACCATTTTTTTCAATTAACTGTCTCACTGTAAAGATGTAATCCTAAACATCTCTGTTCTTACGAAAAGCACTTCTAGTTGATGTTCTATTGTGTTATTTAGTCTTCTTTCAAGAATCCTTTCATAAACTTTTAACACTGTACTTAATATCGTAATGCCTTTATAGTTTGAACTGTTATTTCCTTTCTTATATAGAGGTAATAATATTCCCAATTATTCGGTATTTTTCTTCCAGTATAGATTTTTTTCAGTGAAAGAGTTAATTTTTCTACTCCTTTTCTTCCTAGGTTTTTTAGCATTTCCGATGTAATTCCATCGTGACCTGCAGCTTTTCCTCGTTTTAGTAAGTTTATTGCTGCTTCAACTTCTAGGTTAGTAATTTCTTCAATTTCATTTATTTCATATTGAATGTCTTCATCATATATTCCCTCCGACTGTTTGGTCGTTATTTCTGGGTTCAGAATCTCCTCAAAATATTCTTTCCATCTTTTCATAATATTTTCTTCTTCAACTATTATTATTCCATCTTTTGTTTTTATATGTTTAACGCTATATTGTTTTCCTTTTCTGAGTGTTTTGAGAACTCTATAAAACAATTTTCGATATCCTAAATTGTCTTCTTCCAATTTTTCTCCGAATTCTGTCCAAGATTTTTCTTTTGCTTGTTTTACCATATCTTTCACTTTTGTTCGTTGTCTTTCATATTCTTCATAATTTGTATAGTTTTTCCATTTTTGTTTTTTAATTTTTACCTCATTTTTAATTTCTTGGCTCCACCTTTTTGTTTGTTTTTTTATTTCTTGTTACTCTTACTGTTCCGCATGCTTCTTTTGCAGCATTAATTATTGTATCCTCAAATGCTTTCCATAGGGCATCAATATTATTGTTTATGTTTTTAAAAATAGTATCCATCTCGGTTTAAACTGCCTCTTTATATAATTTTGCAGTCTTACTTTCGTTTAGTTTACATGATCTAATTTTATCTATCGTACTATATTTTTTATTTTCTATTTCAATTTCTAAATTAATTAGTAATTTTGAGACTACCAAATAATGGTCAGAATAAATTTCTGCTCCTCTTTTTCCTCTTGTGTCTTTTATCTCCTTTCGGAATTTTTTATTTATTATTACATAGTCTATTATGGATTTTCCGCCTCAACTCTTTACATCTCTGGTGTATTTGTGGATATCCTTATGTTCAAAAAAGTTGTTTGTTATACAGAATTCTATTAACCTTTTTCCGTTGTTATTTCTAGTGACTTCTCCATGCATCCCTATTGTTTCTTCGGTTTCATCATCTTTCTTCCCTACTCTACTATTTAGATCTCCTATTATTATTATTCTCCCCTCGGCATCATCTATTTCCTCAGCCATGCGATCCCGAAATTCATCTTTATTTTTTGCTAACTCGTCTTCATTTGGCGCTTATACTACTAATACTGTTGTGTTTACTCTTTCTCCATTTCTATTTCAATTTTTAATATTCTTTCATTGACAGCTGTCCATTGTCTAATATATTTTATATTCTTGTGATGTACGATACAACTTATTCCTTCTCTGGCTCTATCTTTCTGTTCCACTCCGCTATATAACATAATGTGTCCATTATCCAATTCTACTTCACCCTTTCCTTTCTTTTTTGCTTCAGTTACACCTATGATATCCAAATCATTCTTTTCAAACTCCTCAATTAACTCTTTTTCTTTTCTTGCTATGCTTCTAACATTCCATGTTGCTACTTTCCCTAATTTTCCATTGGTAATTCGTCTCTTCTTCTGTATCAATGTTTTTTGTCCATATTTGTGATTTGTTTTATTCTCCATTTTATCCAATTCCTTAAAATTTTGTCTCATATCCGTTTTCATAAACTGGTTTCTTTCTCCTGCCTTGTCATTATTACTTATAATTATGTCTGCTAGTTTTTTAATGCCGTATCTTTAATTTTTCTCAGTTCTCCTCTTCGTTATCCCTCCTCCCTCTTTCGTCCCTATATATAATTTTCTATACCCTATTTTAGTTGCTTTTCCATTTTGATGTTTTGTGAATAACTTTTTTTTTATTCATGAAAATATTAGATTTTAACATGGTCATAGGGGTATATTTAAATGGCGTTCAAATCTACCTCAACAAAAGTTTGTTATATTAATTTGATGTCTTTATTTCAGAAAAATAATGATAAATAAGAAAAAACGATTTAAGCCAGAGAATATAGAGGAAGAAATGCACCTATCCAGAAAATTGGGAAAGATCAGAAATGGCTGATTTGTGAAATAAGGGCAATGTCGGTTGTTTCGTCAAAAATGAAGTTAAAGATCAAGCTCTTTTTAACATCTAGTATAAATGACAATATTTCCTATCTGTAGCATTCAATTAGTTCGTTCTGAGCCTTCGAATATATGAAGGTCGCTCTTGAAGTAGTATTTTTGAGATGATTTTCCAATACAGTGTCAGCAGATTTTATTCTGTATTTCAACATCTCCCGAAAATTACCTTCATTTGCACAAGACATTGAGTCAGTAGCCATCAGATTTCCATCGTATCTATGCCCTCTAAAACAATGTTTTGACGTCCCATAAAAGTGATTGTTTCTACAATAGTTTTAATAAAATCGTTAGCTCTTGTGATACAAATTATTATTGTGAACTTCCAAATAGCCTACATATAGGGTATGTTAAAGGAGAAAGTATAGACCCATCCAGAACTGAGAAGATCGTCTCGTTTTTCATCAATACTTCAACTTCAGTATTGTATATTTTGGAGCATACTGTACTATTTATAAACCATGACCTCTTTGAAACGCCTCTGGTGACTGTACCCCAGACCTTTCTAATATTCGTGCCTGTAAACCACCTGCTTTAAACAATTTCGACCGAAAATTGTTGCAACAATCACTTAAAATCGATATAATTAAAAACAACTATTTACATAACAAGAATTTTAGCTCTCGGTAAAATAGATGCTTTGAACTAATAGAGGAAAAAATGTGTAAGCAGAGAACCAAGGACGTTCATTGGCCGATATAAAACGATACACGCGAACAGATGCGTACCGAAAATTGTTTTATTGGAAAAAATTTTAAAAAAAGTATCATAATTTTTAATGTACGTTTTTAAAATAAGTTAAACAATCCATCCTGCTTAGCTCCTCGTCTAGGCGACAACAATATATTCACCTTACTGTGGATTCCAGGACACACTGGAATTGAAGGAAATGAAATAGCAGATGAACTAGCAAAGAGGGGGACTGAAACACCCTTTTAGGGGCCGGAACCCTTTTGCGGTATCAGCTCCAATGTAATATTGGAAGAAATAGGCAAAGCCGAAAAAAAGAGAAGATCTGACCATTGGAAAGATCTAGTAGGACAAAGACAACCTGTGAGATCAAATGAATGCATAAGTCAAAGTAAAACTGCACAGGGATCCTAATGGGACATTGTTGCCTGAATGGGCACTTGAAAAAGCTCAAAATAGTGGAGGAAGAAGAATGTAGATTCTGTGGCATGGAAGAAGAAACTTCCATCCACATACATGCACAGCAATTCAGAATCATAGGGCGCAACACCTTGGAGATTACTGGATAGAAGAGGGACATTAGCTTGTAGATTTCCTAAAATTCCGTCGGGAACTAGGACTAAGGGAGCTGCTAGTCTCTGAGACTTTCCATACATATATACTTATACATACATAAGGAAAAATTTAAAAAATAGAATAATTCTGGATAACGACAGTCTTAACAAAAAAGTTACGGCCTTGCGGGTGTTTTATGTGTAAGTGAAAGTTCTTTGCAATTACTGTCGTAAAATACTCAATGAGTATAATTTATTTGTTCATTAAGAGATCATTAATCTTGATTTAAATCGTTAAAACATTTTAGGCCATTAAAATATTTAACGGGTAAGTACTTCGATTCAATGAAAACGTATTAAAAAAAACCATCCTTTCAACTAATTTCCATTCTTTTTACACTCATTAGTACATTGTAGTAAAATCGGGGGAATAGGGAGGGTGAATCATAATGATTAAGGAATGTCTATAATCTGTTTGTATAATTCGTTAACGAATAGAAATTTTCACTTATTATTATTAATCTACAATTTCAAGGTAGAATATTTTTGTCAACATAAGTAGATATTAAGTAATATGTAAAATTTTTAATATTTCTGTAAGATTCTTGTAAAAATATTACGAAATTAAATCCCCATATTAATGTTAACGGTGACCCTTCTTATGTTTAATTTATCGTGTGTTAATTATGAAATAATATTAACTAATTTTGATAGCAAATAAAAAAAACGTTACGTTAGTATTTGGGAATTAAACCATGATTTATGAAATTTTCGACTTACTGTGACTAAAATGTTGTGATACGAGCATCTGGAGTGGGACTCCATCCTGCCCGAGTTTTTGTGGATCAACACCTATAAAATTGTTTTTCGCATATCTTGTTAACCTGAAGTACTGCTTATAAAGCCCCATAGCTTCCTACCCTGCGAGGGCGTAACCTGTAACAAAAAAAACTAACTTTACCATATTATATAACACTTTCCTCAGTCAGTCAGTCATTTTAAACATTTGCTCTCAAATATACTATACTTTCATGTTTATGTTTATCACAATCCATTAAAATAATAAAAACATTGAGCACCCTGTATCTGTACTTATCGCACATGTTTATAGGTTATTTTCGTCTTAACACCCTGTATAGGTATTGTATGAATTAATTTGAGTAAAAAAATTTTTTAAGTCAACCCAATACCATAAAATTTCACAAATTATAGTAAATTTATAGAAATCGGTTTATTTTTCCCATTCTAGTTGAATAATAAAAGAAATCCTCCTCCTATTTCACTTAAAGCATTTTAGAAATTCACTTGTAATTTTTTTTTTGAAATCTCCGTCAACTTTCATTCATTTCAAATTGCATATGTCATGGCTTAAGTATCTAATATCAGGATTAAGTACAATTATATTGTAATCTTTAATAGAATCATATCACGCGAATGTTATTATTTTTACAGGGGGAAATTTACCAAAAATTATGTTATTGTTTACGAGTAAGTCATAATTAATGATCACTAAGTGATACAAAGCTGAATAATTAGAAATAAATTCTAAGGTTACTCGTGTTCAAAACATATTAAAACAAATAATTACTTTCGTTGTAATGTCAACTTTTTTTCCAACTAAACGTTTCCTTGTTAATGTTACGTTATCACTAGAATAATTAATTTTTCTGTTTTTGAATAGAGTAATAAATAATATACTTGTTGTTTCTAATTAATTCGATCATGATTTGTAAAAAGGACTTTTTTCTGTATTTTTTCAAAATTTTAGGATCAATATTTTCGAAGATAAGATAAATTTTCATATATATTCCTAAATAACTACAAAACTATTTATTTTAAAATTATGAAAAATATATAGTCGAAACTCTCGTAAAAAGATCTTCAATTTGATATGTCACTCGATACAGTTTACAATTTTTTTTTTAGTTTTCAATTTAGCCCCGAAAAAGTATGTCCCATATTCAAAATTCATTCATTTACCGTGTCCGAATCACATATTTTCAATAATTCTTCCATTTTTATATATAATCAGCTAATTTTTTTCCTGGCGGCTTGTTCTAAGTGCCATAAAAAATATTATCAAATATTACAATTATTTGGGGGCTCGATTTCCTTTATAAACTAATGAATTAAAAATAAATAAAACTATTGAAGATTTTTAAAAATTGTAGTATTTTAATTTTATTTTTTGGATTATGTACCTACGAGGTGGACCAAAAAAAACGGGGTTCCCTTTTGGGGGACAAATTGGAAAATCTAAAAAATCTTTTCTAAACTACACCTTCCGACATATCAAATGAAAGGTCTTGCTGCGAGGGGCTCGAATATATTTTTTTCATAATTTTAAAATAAATATTATTGCAGCAGTATTGTGCCCAAAATGTTGATAAAATTAATTTTTGACCTTATAGAATAGATATTAAAATACAGTTTTTAGAAAAACTTTAGTAGACATCAGTCTTATAGAAGTCAGTTTTTTTATCTTTTAAAAAAAGCTTTTGATAGTAATTTTAATATAAAATTTAGTAAATATTATGAATTACATAATCGTCGATAAATATCGTATGGAATTTATGCAAAATCAATGAAATTCGCAAATTGTAGAGTAAATTTACAATATGTGGTTTTTTTGATAAATCGATGTGAAAGTGGACTTCGTACCTCGAAGCAAGGCTACAAAAATGTAAAAAATTATAATTTATGTGTGTGTAATTAATAAAAATTACACACACTAGCTCGGATATAGTTTAATTTTATTATTATTTTAGAGTTGGCGTTCGATAACCAAGGACTTTTTTCTGTATTTTTTCAACATTTTCGAAGATAAGAGGGGGCAGACGGTAAATTTTCATCTATATTCCTAAATAACTACAAAACTATTTATTTTAAAATTGTGAAAAACATATAGTCGAAACTCTCGTAAAAAGATCTTCAATTTGATATGTCACTCGATACAGTTTGCAATTTTTTTTAGTTTTCAATTTACCCCTGAAAAAGTAAGTCCCATATTCAAAATTCACTCATTTACCGTGTCCGAATCACATATTTTCAATAATTCTTCCATTTTTATATATAATCAGCTAATTTGATTCCTGGCGGCTTGTTCTAAGTGCCATAAAAAATATTATCAAATATTACAATTATTTGGGGGCTCGATTTCCTTTATAAACTAATGAATTAAAAATAAATAAAACTATTGAAGATTTTTAAAAATTGTAGTATTTTAATTTTATTTTTTGGATTATGTACCTACGAGGTGGACCAAAAAAAACGGGGTTCCCTTTTGGGGGACAAATTGGAAAATCTAAAAAATCTTTTCTAAACTACACCTTCCGACATATCAAATGAAAGGTCTTGCTGCGAGGGGCTCGAATATATTTTTTTCATAATTTTAAAATAAATATTATTGCAGCAGTATTGTGCCCAAAATGTTGATAAAATTAATTTTTGACCTTATAGAATAGATATTAAAATACAGTTTTTAGAAAAACTTTAGTAGACATCAGTCTTATAGAAGTCAGTTTTTTTATCTTTTAAAAAAAGCTTTTGATAGTAATTTTAATATAAAATTTAGTAAATATTATGAATTACATAATCGTCGATAAATATCGTATGGAATTTATGCAAAATCAATGAAATTCGCAAATTGTAGAGTAAATTTACAATATGTGGTTTTTTTGATAAATCGATGTGAAAGTGGACTTCGTACCTCGAAGCAAGGCTACAAAAATGTAAAAAATTATAATTTATGTGTGTGTAATTAATAAAAAGTAGATACAAAGCTAGCTCGGATATAGTTTAATTTTATTATTATTTTAGAGTTGGCGTTCGATAACCAAGGACTTTTTTCTGTATTTTTTCAACATTTTCGAAGATAAGAGGGGGCAGACGGTAAATTTTCATCTATATTCCTAAATAACTACAAAACTATTTATTTTAAAATTGTGAAAAACATATAGTCGAAACTCTCGTAAAAAGATCTTCAATTTGATATGTCACTCGATACAGTTTGCAATTTTTTTTAGTTTTCAATTTACCCCTGAAAAAGTAAGTCCCATATTCAAAATTCATTCATTTACCGTGTCCGAATCACATATTTTCAATAATTCTTCCATTTTTATATATAATCAGCTAATTTTTTTCCTGGCGGCTTGTTCTAAGTGCCATAAAAAATATTATCAAATATTACAATTATTTGGGGGCTCGATTTCCTTTATAAACTAATGAATTAAAAATAAATAAAACTATTGAAGATTTTTAAAAATTGTAGTATTTTAATTTTATTTTTTGGATTATGTACCTACGAGGTGGACCATAAAAAACGGGGTTCCCTTTTGGGGGACAAATTGGAAAATCTAAAAAATCTTTTCTAAACCACACCTTTCGACATATCAAATGAAAGGTCTTACTGCGAGGGACTCGAATATATTTTTTTTCATAATTTTAAAATAAATATTTTTAAACTTATTGCAGTAGTATTGTTAACAAGGGCAGACGGTAAATTCTCATCTATATTCCTAAATAACTACAAAACTATTTATTTTAAAAATATGAAAAATATATTATTCGAAGCTCTCGCAAAAAGATCTTCAATTGGATATGTTACTCGATACAGCTTGCAATTTTTTTTTAGTTTTCATATTACCCCTGAAAAATTATGTCCCATATTCAAAATTTATTCATTTACCGTGTCTGAGTCACATATTTTTAAAAATTTTTCCATTTTTATATATAATCAGCTGATTTTTTCCTGGCGGCTTCTTCTAAGTGCCATAAAAAATATTATCAAATATTACAATTAATTTGGGGCCCGATTTCCTTTACAAACTAATGAATTAAAAATAAATGAAACTATTGAAGATTTTTAAAAATTGTAGAATTTTAATTTTATTTTTTGGATTATCTACCTACGAGGTTTACCAAAAATTAACGGGGTTCCCTTTTGGGGGACAAATTGGAAAATCTAAAAAATCTTTTCTAAACTACACCTTTCGACATATCAAATGAAAGGTCTTGCTGCGGGGGGCTCGAATATATTTTTTTTATAATTTTAAAATAAATATTTTTAAACTTATTACAGTAGAATTGTGTCCAAAATTTGGATAAAATTAATTTTTGTCCTCATAGACTAGATATTAAAATACAGGTTTCAGAAAAACTTTGGTAGATATAGAAGTCGTTTTTCTTTTAAAAAAACTTTTGATAGCAATGTCAAAGTAAAATTTAGTAAATATTATGAATTACATAATCGTCGGTAAATATCGTATGGAATTTATGCAAAATCAATTAAATTGTAGTGTTAATTTAAAATATGTGGCTTTTTTGATAAATCGATGTGAAAGTGGACTTCGTACCTCGAAGCAAGGCTACAAAAATGTCAAAAAATTATAATTGATGTGTGTGTAATTAATAAAAAGTAGATACAAAGCTAGCTCAGATATATGTTAATTTTATTATTATTTTTGAGTTGGCGTTCGATAACCATTTTTGAAACTTTCGTTACACAGAGAGGAAATCGTAGTTAACTAGGTCGTGAGTAGCGGCTTAAATATTCCAAAGATACGATGAGCGTAAAGCTAGGTGTCCATTTGAGATTTTCTCTCGAGCCGCTCGTCCATTTGACAGAAAACTTACGAATTTTTACTCTCCAGAGAGTTTCTTCGGAGATAGTCTCCAGACCGTGTCCACAGCGACTGTGTGTTTGTGAGTTCAATCAGAAAATTTAGATAATATGGAAGTGCAAAAACTTTCTGCCGCCATTGTATGCTACAATTTGTTGTCAAATAAATTTTTCTGCTTTATTATTACACCCTGTATAATTATGACTTAGACCGTTGGAACGCATTTTCTACGGGCTTTTTTTAAGACGTATCACAAGAAGGGGGCTGCTATTTAAATTTTTGTAGGTGGGGTAGGTGAGGCCTAGGGGGTTGATGAGGGTGCGTTCTCTCTCATGTCATTTTAGTTCCCCCTCTCTACCCTAGAAACGGTTTTAAAATTTTTTTGAAATCTCTTTTCGTTCACGAGGTACAGCCCATTGTAAGTTTTAAAATTGACACCCTGTATAATAGATTTGGTTGGACCATCAATTGCGAAAAAAAATACGAAAATGCGAGAAGCAATTTTTTTTACCATCGGGTATTTATTCAATACACAGTATTTACATAAAAACTTAATTTCATGGTGTTTATGATTTGCAGGTGATTCCTAAAACAGTTTGAATATTTATTCCGAATACCAGTTTGTACCATATAGGTAGAATAGTTAGGGAGGTGACGCCTGCAATCTACAGCGCGTTGAAGGATTCGCGCATAGAGGTGAACAGATCTCCTGGAAAATTTGTTGCCTCCTTTCCCTGTTGCGGTACTAAGAGCACTTTGTATCCCATAATGGAATTTTCTTCATAAGTCCCTGTTAATGTGTGTATTTCATTTTTTTTAAGGAGCCGTCCCTTCAGCAAATCCGTTCCCTGTATTAGCTCATACAGGTTCTTTGCTGGTTGGTTGTAGAAGTCTTCTGGAGTCATTTTGGGTCTACCATACAGTTTCTGCCTCCTGTGGTCCAGCGTCTCACAATTGCATAGTATATGCAGAGCTGTTTCGGTATCCTTTTTGCATCTTCTGCATGTGAGGTCTCCGTTATACAGCCCTATTTTGTTCAGGTGCTCCTTTGTGGGAAAGTGTCCCGTAAGTAGCCCCGTTATGGTGCGTAGTTTGTTCCTGCTCATTGAGAGCAGTTCTTTCGCTACTTTTTCTGATGGTTCTTTTATAAATTTCTTTCCATGTATTTGCCTGGGCGTATTCTTCCAGTGTTTATTGTGTTGTTCTTTTACCCACCCTTTTAACCATGACCTAGTTGAGCATCTGGGAATGCCCACAGCTGGTTCGGGTCCGTTCATCAGGGTTGACGATCCTGCTCTTGCGAGTTCGTCAGCCTTTTCATTGCCAGCGATTCCTTTGTGACCTGGGACCCACTCCAGTGTTACACTGTTCCGAGTCGCCAGTCTTCTAAGTTCTTCGCCGCATTCCATACCAGCCGAGATGTTAGCTTAGAGCTCTGAAGTGCTTTAAGGGCAGCTTGACTGTCACTGTAGATCCTGATCTGCCTGTTGTTGTAGGCTCTCATGTTATTTGCCCTTGCACATGCAAGTATTGCGTAGACCTCTGCTTGAAATTCCGAGGCGTATTTTCCAAGCGAGACGATTCCTTCATATTTGCTCGACTTGCTGTACATGCCCGCTCCGGTGCCGAGCTCATTCTTTGATCCGTCTGTGTACCAGATCAGTTCATTTGCTCTACTGAGTGGTGGTGCATTCTCTTCCTCAAGCTCCTTTCGATCTTTGATGACAATCTCGAAGTTCTTGCGAAAGATATATCTGGTGGTCATGTGGTCTGTTCGCATTTTAAAGATGTCGTCATCCACATGCCTTATTTCTGTGTGTCCTCTCCCATGTGCCACGTCATGGTCTGATGCTTTCTCCAGTCGGGTTAGAGCTGCCCTTGCTTCGCACATTATGACACAATGTAGCGGAGGAAGGTCTAGCATTGTCTCCAGCGCCGCTGTAGGAGTAGTCCTCATTGCCCCTGTAATGCCAATGCATGCAAGTCTTTGGACCTTGCTTAGTTTTAGCATTGCAGATGTTTGTCTGATCTTTGGCCACCAGTGGCCACCTGTGGATGACAACCATTTTGTACAACCAGTGTACCATGCTTGGTCTAAGTCCCCATTTAGTGCCGTAAGTGCGTCTGGCAACCATGAAGGTTACCTCTGCCTTCTTGACCACGTGCTGCAGGTGTCGGTTCCAAGTTAAACCTGGGTCTAGGATAACCCCAAGATATTTTACTTCATCCGACAATCGTATTGGTTCACCTTGAAGCGTCAGAGTGCCAAGTCCTTCCCTTTTCCTTCTTGTGGTAAACGCAATTATCTGTGTTTTTGAGGGACTTATGCGTAGCCCTTCTTCTACAGTCCAGCCTGTTACTACATTTAAAGCCATCTGGAGTCTGTCTCTGGTTGTACTGTTGAATTTACCTTGGGATAGAATTACCAGGTCATCTGCATATCCTATGGTGTTAAATCCTTCTCTGTGTATGGTTCTAATGAGCCCGTCCATAACCAGGTTCCACAGCAGCGGGGAAAGTACTCCCCCCTGTGGACAGCCCCTGGCTGCACGTACGGCCATTGTCTCCCCCATAAGAGTTGTTTCTATTATCCTGCTTCTGATCATGCAGTCTATCCATTTGCAGCTTGTGGCATCGATCCCAATTTTCCTCGTTGCCTTGGCTATGGATTCGTAGGAGGTGTTGTCAAAAGCTCCTTCTATATCTAGAAAGGCTGCGAGCAGCACCGCTTTATTTTCCAGCACGTATTCAGCCCTTTTGACGAGTTGATGTAATGCTGTTTCAGTTGATTTTCCCTCTCTGTATGCATATTGATCTTGGTGTAGTGGTCTTGTAGCCAGTAAACCGTCTCTGATATGTCTATCAAGAAGTTTTTCAAGAGTCTTAAGCATAAATGACATCAGACTGATTGGTCTCAGAGCTTTAGCCGTGTCCTGTCCAGATTTTCCAGGTTTTGGTATAAATGTAGCTCTGATGCGTTGCCAAGTTCTTGGAATATGCCCTAGAGCAAGGCTAGCTCTGAGCAATTCACATACCCTGTAGTGTAGTGTGTTGCCTCCTTTTTGGAGTAGGATAGGATAAATCCCGTCTGGTCCCGGTGATTTATATGGTTTAAAGCTGTTTAGAGCCCATTTTGTTTTTTCCACGTCTACCTCTGCCTTCGCTATTCGCCAGTCTATCCTGAATGCCCATCGTGGTCGATCCAGTCCTGTCACTGGGGAGTTTTGCGGTGGCATGGTAGGTATTGATCCAGGGAAGTGTACCTTAAGTAGCTCTTCCATGGTTTCTTTCCCATTTCCAGTGTATTGTCCGTATTTCATTAGTTAACCACTGATTTTTCGCCGCCATAACTGTTAAATACCATCAGCGAGCGCCTATCCATATGCTCGACTCGCTCAATCTCGTGAGAGTTTCTTATACTCTCCCACAGTTACTCTCACAATTATATCCAATGCTCTCGAGAGTTTTACTGTCAAATGGACACCTAGCTTCAAGGTTTTTAATTGCCAGTGGGCTACTCTTTTAAATATGCGGACTATTAGCATTTAATTAAAAAGTATAAACATTTTTTTTGAATTTCGAATCTAATAAAATTTAACGAAGTTGAATAACGTTCTTTTAAAAATAGATATTGACACAATTTGGTATGCAAAATACGATAATGATTCCGATAATGAAAAATTTGTTGAAAAAAAGCCATCATTTTTTATATAAATTGTGATGTGTTAAAACATAACTTCTACTTAATGATTTTTTTTTAATCACCACAACTACCTACTCATCAAATTTTTAAAATATTTTTATGTGTCTGATACTTAATTTTATAAAGAATTATTACAGTTTCCTGTAAAATTGTCGTATTTAGAAAAGCGTGTTACCAATAGATATCGAAGAATAAAAATATATTATTATAACGCTTACAATATTGTTTTGAAAAATAGTTTTCAAAAACAGTGACCGTTCAACGAAGAAGAAACAACTACTTCCCGGGCTACATGCCCCGACAGATATTGAATTACACTTCTAAGTCAAACCAGAAGGGTTGGTTTAAATTTTGTAGATTTACCAACCCCGCTTGACGGGGGTAATTCAATGTCTGTCGGGGCATGTAGCCCGGGAAGTAGTTGTTTCCTTTTCGTTGAATGGTCACTGTTTTTGAAAAATATTTTCCAAAACATTGTTGTAAGCGTTAGAATAATATATTTGACATATATATATATATATATATATATATATATATATATATATATATATATATATATATATATATATATATATATATATATATATATATATATATATGACATAGAGCTTGCCTCCGAACAACTTCGCGAGGCCATCGAACTCTCTTATCAAAACAACTGCTCTGAGATAACCCGTTCCTCTAGGAAGAAATTTACCTGGTGGAACAAGGAGCTTACTAATCTAAAATCGAGAACTAGCAAACTGTTTAACAGTGCGAAAAGTACAGGAGAGTGGGAAGAATATTATTCCACTCTGACTGCTTACAACAAATAGATAAGGAACGCAAAAGGGAGTCCTGGAGGAAATTCTGTGGTGAGGTGGAAACAACCTCAGAAACGGCTCGACTCCAGAAAATCCTATCAATCTCATAGGCAATATTTTAAAACCTAATGGATCATAAACGAAAACTGGTAGCTAGACCCTGCAGATTCTACTGCAGGCACATCTGCTAGACTCTGTAGAAATAGGAACGGAGCTATCCGTCAGACCTGCAACTTCCCTGGCTCGTGCGAGGAAAAAGGATTGGAGTGCTGCTAATAAAGTAATAACCCAGCGCGAATTGAACTGGGCTGTTAACTCGGTTGAGCCATACAAAACTCCTGGACCAGATGGAATAATCCCAGCGCATTTGCAGCAGGTGCAAATACATCTATCTCTTCACTCTTGATAGCATCACTAGCAACTGGATACATTCCAATTGCTTGGAAAAGAGCCCAAATCGTCTTTATTCCCCAACCAGGTAAGGATTATTCCCAGGCAAAGTCATTCCGGTCAATCTTCTTTCATGTTGAAGATAATGGAGAAACTTACTGACAGGCATGTTAGGGCAAACTTTCTCATTGAAAGGCCACTACATTATAACCAACATGCCTATCAATCGGGAAAATCCTGTGAAACAGCCTTACACCAACTGGTGTCGAAAATTGAGGCTGCGCTAGGAAATCAAGAAATAGCTCTCGGAGCATTTCTTGATATAGAAGGAGCGTTCAACCATACCTCCTTCGACTTCATGATAGCTGCTGTTGTAAGGCGTGGAGCAGACGATACCACATGTCAGTGGATTAAAAACATGCTTCTCAACAGGACTGCAACGACAAGTTTATTTGGAGACTCCATGGATGTATCGATAGTGAAGGGATGCCCACAGGGAGGAATCCTATCACCTTTGCTGTGGGACCTTGTCATAGACGAACTCCTGGAGGAATTGAAGAGGAGGGGGATATACACCCAGGGGTATGCAGATGATCTGACAATACTTGTTCTGGGAAAATACTCTAACGTTATATCGGAGCTGATGCAACAAGCTCTAGAAATGGTGGAGATTTGGTGTGGAAGGGAATGCCTAAGGGTGAACACTGCAAAAACTGCGCTTATTCCCTTCACTGGAAAAAGGAAGCTTGATAGACTAAAACTGCCAAGCCTATTCAACGTGCAGCTGTGTCTTAGCCAGGAGGTCAAGTATCTGGGCATAATTCTGGACGCAAAGCTAGCCTGGAACTCACACCTACATGAGAAAACCAATAAAGGGAAGATGGCCCTAATGGTTACCAAACGGGCGATAGAAAACACATGGGGACTAAATCCACTGACAAAGGAACAGGAGCTGGAGTCCATGGTGCCAGACTCAGGTGCAATGTCCACGCATCGTTGGGGAAGTCTGTATTCCAGGCAGAAATCTACGCTATCGACACGTGTTTGCAAATGAAAATCGAAAGGGGGTATAGAGGCCAAAAGATAGCCAAGGAAGCACTGAAATCTTTAGCATGTCACCAGATCAGATCCAGACTGCTCTGGAACTGCCTTCAAAAACTTTTAACCCTGGAAAACCAAAATGGTGGGTCCCGGGGCACAAGGGTATTATAGGCAATGAAAAAGTCAGACACTCTAGCAAAGCTAGGGTCTGAAACTGCATTCACTGGACCTGAACCAAAACCAGTATTTGGAATATCAAAATCTGCTGCTCGTGGTTGTACATCTCGGTGGATTCTAACTAAACATCAGACGTACTGGAGACACGTGCCAAAACAGGAACACAGCAAACTATTTGTCAAAAAACCCTCGGAGTCTCTGACTAACGAAATATTAAACCTCAGCAGGGGCCAGATAAGGAAAGTGACGGGATTACTCACCGGTCACTGTAAGGAAGCTAAGGAAGCACATGCATACAATTGGCATATATAGGGAAGAAGCTAACTGTCGATTCTGTATGGAAGAGGAGGAAACAGCCTCTCACATTATCTTCGAATGTGAAGATCTGTCTCATTGGAGATATAGACTCCTAGGACTAGAGTATACAAAGGAGGATTTCTCCAGGAAGGACCTAGTGAAATGACCTGATAAGGGCTACTGGTCTCTTCACATGAACGGTATAACCAAGAGCAAAAAAAGCCTAAAGGCTGAGGAGCCGATGTCTCTAAGCCTCTGACTGGTGGTGCCGAACTAATCAATCAATCAATCAATGGTTCATTTTTAGCCACTTTCTATACAAATCAACTGTTTCAACTCTTACTACGTGTAATCTTTCCATAATTATCAAATATATACAAGCGACAACAACAGAGAACATTCAACTTAAGAAAATACTTACTATTTATAGCTTTAAGCCCAACAAATATTCTGGAGATGATGGTATCTTTCCAGCCCTGATATCCTAACTCCTCTCCTAATTAAGATATTCCAGATGAACTTCCTTCCACTATTTTGAGCTTTTTGAGGTGCTCATTCAGGCGACAGTGTTAAAACTCTTAGTGCAGTTTTACTCTGGCTTAGGCATTAATTTGTTCTCACCTAGATGTATTCTTCAAGGAATATCTTTGATTGTCTAAGCCCCACTAGATCTTTCCAATGGTTAGATCTTCTTCTTTTTTCGGCGTTACCTATTTCTTCCAATATTACATTGGAGCTGATACCGCAAAAGAGTTTTTGCCCCCAAAAGGGTGTTTCAAGAGGAGCCAAGTCACATAGACTTATAAGCCTTACCTGATCTAACGGTTGTCAGACCAATTATTGCAATGGTTTGGTGCAACAAAAACAACTAAAGGCAAAAAGAGATTTGCAAAAAGTGCAGCGGCTCTCCTACAAGAGAGTTACGGGACCAATGCGCAGCCTTAGAAGTAATGCTCCAGTACATCTACTTTTTATACGATAAATTCGTTCTGAAATTTCCCTTTCCCTTTTTGGGTTGACAACTTGGACCGAAGTCCTCAATTGGCGGAAGTGATATTATATTAAAAAATGACTTTATCAAACCTCGTATTAAAATTAACGATTTCTGCATTCCGTTTCTGGTATTATTTTCAAATATTCACCTATTGCATTTATCCATTACATAACCGCTCTCATAACCAAGCTGCTATGGCTGTGTTTATTATTCTAATACTATTTAAATTTTTTGTGTTCATTTTTTATTTAATGAGCGTCCACAATTTTACGGATAGTAGTTAATCGAGTAGTTTTTGTTAGTAGACCGCGAAAATACATTTATTAGTCAAGAATATACGCCTTCGACCAGTTTTGTAGATAGACAGGCGTTGTTGGTACTCGTAGTAGTTACGTCGATTTGGCAATCTTTATAATGTTTCGTTACCCAATAAAAATCCACCGGTTATGGTAAAACGATAAACGGTTGGAATTTTATTGACATTTTTAGCGGTAGAAAAGTTTTCAATTGAATTAAATTCTGGAATATTAACATAGAAAAAAAAGTATGTATAGACAAGATAAAAGGGGTGAAAAAGGGGCTTAATTTAAATTTCCTTTTTTTTAAATGTGAAGTATAACTCGTCCAGTGTAAGTTGGCTGAAACAGTAATTATTGTTTCTTACATTAACGGTAGAGTGGTATACTAGACATTTACAGGGAAGTATTGATTTTTACATGCGCACTAGCGGTTCGGCGCTAAGCTTGAGAGAGGAAAGTGTAAACGCTGTCTGCTGGCTGGTCTCTCTGAATCTATCGCTAATAGGCGAAATAAAATTCCTTTGAAGCCGCAGAGATATCGAAGAATTATAATTTGAAAACAATAAATTGCTTAAACGATCATTCTTATCTCTGCGGTTTCTACAAGGTTTTTAAGAGGTAGATCTGTATCTAGAATTTAAATAGTTTCTAAGAGGTTCCTACAAAGCCTGCCTGATGGTTATACGAGGCTTGCCTGAAGTGCATACCTCTTAGTGTTGTTCCTGAGTGTCTCAGAGGGTTCTGTGAAGCTTAGTTCACCGCTTGCCTGAACTTATCCGAAGATATCTGCTACTTATCGGAAGATTTATCCAACTTAGCAGAAGACCTATATAACGCTTACCTGGAGGTTCATCTGACCTGACAATTACCTACAGGTTACCCACCATCCATCGAGGGACCTCAACTATAAGCAATCACTTCAGATAAGTAGCTTAAGAGCAAATAGTGATTTTTTTTTGTACGGCATTTATATTGTTCTTATTTGTGACTCATTAAATAAATTTCTGCATTCGTTCTTGGGTTTGATAAGGGCGTTATCAAATAAGGTTTTATGCCATAACCACTATCACCCACAAGTAAGTCTTTACCAAATATCCCATTTGTAAAATCGTGTTTGAGCCTTGAATTTCGAAAAATATTCGCATCCTGTGCAAATCCTGGACATCTCTGGCCGTTCAGTGCAGAGAGAGAGAGAGAGAGGCGTGCCGCTGTCAAAATTTTAAAAAAATGGTCAATAATTATAAAAAACTGTCAAAAATGGTCAATAATTGTTGAAAATTGTCAAAATTTTTAAAAAATGGTCAAAATTTTTGAAAAATTGTCAAAAATGGTCAATTATTGTCAGAACCTGTCAAAAATGGTCAATAATTGTCAGAAACTGTCAAAAATGGTCAATAATTGTTAGAAGATGCCAAGAATGGTCAATAATTGTTAAAATTTTGAAAAATGGTCGAAAATTTTGAAAAAATGGTCGAAAATTTTGAAAAAATGGTCAATAATTATAAAAAACTGTCATAAACGGTCAATAATTGTTGAAAATTGTCAAAATTATTGAAAAATTGTCAAAGATAATCAATAATTGTCAAAACTGTCAAAATTATCAATAATTGTAAAAATGCTCAATAATTGTTAAAATTCGAAAAAATGGTCAAAAATTGTCAAAATTTAAAAAAAAAATGGTCAATAATTGTTAAAAGTTGTCAAAAATTTGAAAAAAAACAGTCAAAAATTGTCAAAATTTAAAAAAAAGGTCAATAATTGTTAAAAGTTGTCAAAAATTTGAAAAAAAACAGTAAAAAATTGTCAAATTTTTTGAAAAAATGGTCAATAATTATGAAAAATTGTCAAAAATGGTCAATTATTGTCAGAACCTGTCAAAAATGGTCAATTATTGTCAGAAACTGTCAAAAATGGTCAATAATTGTCAGAAGCTGTCAAAAATGGTCAATAATAATAATTGTTAAAATTTTGAAAAATAGTCAAAATTTTTGAAAAATTGTCAAAGATAATCAATAATTGTCAAAACTGCCAAAAAAATCAATAATTGTCAAAAATGCTCAATAATTGCTGAAATTTTGAAAAAATGGTCAATAATTGTCAAAAATTGTCAAAAATTTGAAAAAAACAGTCAAAAATTGTCAAATTTTTTGAAAAAATGGTCAATGATTATAAAAACTGTCAAAAATGGCCAATAATTGTTGAAAATTGTCAAAATTTTTGAAAAATGGTCAAAAATTTTGAAAAATTGTCAATTATTGTCAGAACCTGTCAAAAATGGTCAATAATTGTTAAAATTTGGAAAAATGGTCTAAAATGGTCAACATTTTTGAAAAATTGTCAAAAATGATCAATAATTGTTAAAATTTGAAAAAAGGTCATAAGATATTGCTATTACGATATGGCCAATAATTTCAATGACTATCGACGAGAAATGGTTTTGTTGCACATTCCTTTTAGAAGTGAAGATAATGATGTTCTTGCATTCTATTGCGCGTACTTTTATTGATGGTTTTCCCAACCTCGCATTCTATTGTGCATAAGAAGCAAGCTCCTGTCGGCGATCCAACGACCGATCACTAATAATTTTCACATGAGTACAATCTAGTGCACCTATACATCTAGGAAATTTTGCTATATTGTAAAAACCAACTCGTACACTTTGTCTATCAAACTCGGTCATGGGCATTTTAATGTTTCGTGATTTCAAATTTGCAATTGCACGTAGCACTTTAGTAATTGTCCTGCTTCCTGTAGATGTATCTACTCCGCAAAAATCACTTACTACTTGTATAAAAGAGCCTGACGCCAAGAAGCGCAATGTCAGCAAAAGCATATTCCTAGATGACATTGCTTGATTCCTAAAAACAATTATTATTGATATTAAACCAAGTACTTTTTATTCAACAAATTGCTAATGATGTTAGGACTCTGATAATCACAATTCACATGTAATTCATCAATTAAAAATTGAACAGTTTGTTTTGACATTCGAAATCTGGTTTTAAAATCCTTCCATTTCATTCCATTTTTCAAAATGGTCCACCCTTTCTCGATAGGTTTTCGGTAATCTCGGATTATCAACTTGAGCAATTAACTCCAAAAAGTCTTCATCATCTGTTAACTCATGTAAAAGATCCATCCTTTTTATAAATTCCATTTATTATTATTAGAAAACAATTTCACTTTACAACTGTCACACGTCACAGTAACTTAAAATGTTAGGTTATATCTCCACGTTCAAACCGTTGAACGGTCAAACACAATCGTTCAGTTGAACCGAGTTTTGATCTGCAGTTCTGGACTAATCCAGTCTGATACAACGTGTCTAAAACCGTGAACTGATGTTGAACTTAGTTGGTACAACCGGCCCTTAAAGTCACTTCTTATTATTGGAACAACACAACTTGAACCTGGATATCCTGGATATCCCTATAGCTTTAATATTTGTAATATCATATCTTCTTCTTTTTTCTATTCATATATATTAAGTCAATCACAAGATAGGTCACTCACTATTTGTTCTAGCCATCAAGTAGGCATCACATAAAATGTAAGTTCTGTCATTCTGACGATGATCGAAATAATTATCAATAAGTATTTTAAATGTTCATAATTTTTTCATTAAATAGTGGAATTAATTAGAAACACTTAGTTTCATTTAAAAAAGTATTATGAGTAGATTCCACAAAGTAAGGGTCCAAACAGTAAATTCAAAAAACAACTTCATACCTCTTGTAACGGTAATGGCTCCCTCTTGAAGGGCTCCGGCTAGAGACTTCTCTCAAGGGTGATTCGACCCCAAGTTCATGTCGCACAAGGATAACAGAAAGGTTGTAAAAATTGAGGGCGCCACTACATTTTTGATGTCGATCCTAGCCTAGGTCTTGGGGCTGTGCTTACCACAGCAAAATTAATTAGATAGGAAGCGATAAAAAAATGGTGTCTTTCCTCGAAGAGAGTCGATAGCGGAAAGGGCTGTCCCTCGTGGCGTTGAAAAAAACGGAAGCGACCGTTGGCAGACGTCAATTGTCTTATGGTCAGGGTTGAAGATTGGGGTGGCTAATGAGACGGCGAGCGGTAATTAAAAATTAAAATTAAAATCGAAACAGGTCGATAGACATGTACTCTCACTAAGAATGTTTGTGTTTTTTTATTACATTTTGCTATATTTGAATACTTAAATGAATTTTCTTTACTATGTTTGTTTCATATTTCCTAGCATTTTTCACATTAATAAACCTTCAACAGGGAAAAAGTTGGTAACAATAAAAAATATGAAGATAAAAAAACTCAAAAAATTTAAGTTTGAATTTTCCTAGCTAAAACTCAATATTTTGCACCTACATTAAAAAAATCCAAAGGAGAACCCCCCAGCCTTTTTGTCGTGGAAGGGGCTTAGATAAAACAGTTTGGAGACCCCTGTTCTAGAGACACACTCTCAAATAACGAACGAATATGGAAAAAACATTTTAACTGAAAAAAAATACTGGAATTATTTTATTCGTAGTCGTAAAAAATGAGCTTCGTTAAGCTATTTTATATTGTGTAATCGTAATTAAAGAGCAAGTAACAAAAGATACCATTAATAATAGTGTTAATGTCGTTGACCCAAAAAAATCATACATTTATCGATATAGATTATCATCAAGGATTTTGAAGTGATTTTTGGTAGGGGCAGAGCTACATGTTAATTTGTATCACGTTGAGATTTTTTTGAATGGATGAATGAAATACAGGATGTCCCACCATAAAAAATATAATTTTGAAGTGCCTCACTTTATTGAGACATCTACACAGGGTGTTTCATTAAGAATTGTCTATATAGTAACTGGAGAAACCTTAGCACGAAAAATGAAGATTTAAGCCAAAACACTTAAATAAAATATTCCTCCTTACCGTGATATAGTGTGTTTTATTTTAAATATTCTAAAAGAGGTAGAGGTAGAGGTAGAGGTAGAGGTAGAGGTAGAGGTAGAGGTAGAGGTAGAGGTAGAGGTAGAGGTAGAGGTAGAGGTAGAGGTAGAGGTAGAGGTAGAGGTAGAGGTAGAGATAGAGGTAGAGGTAGAGGTAGAGGTAGAGGTAGAGGTAGAGGTAGAGGTAGAGGTAGAGGTAGAGGTAGAGGTAGAGGTAGAGATAGAGGTAGAGGTAGAGGTAGAGGTAGAGGTAGAGGTAGAGGTAGAGGTAGAGGTAGAGGTAGAGGTAGAGGTAGAGGTAGAGGTAGAGGTAGAGGTAGAGGTAGAGGTAGAGGTAGAGGTAGAGGTAGAGGTAGAGGTAGAGGTAGAGGTAGAGGTAGAGGTAGAGGTAGAGGTAGAGGTAGAGGTAGAGGTAGAGGTAGAGGTAGAGGTAGAGGTAGAGGTAGAGGTAGAGGTAGAGGTAGAGGTAGAGGTAGAGGTAGAGGTAGAGGTAGAGGTAGAGGTAGAGGTAGAGGTAGAGGTAGAGGTAGAGGTAGAGGTAGAGGTAGAGGTAGAGGTAGAGGTAGAGGTAGAGGTAGAGGTAGAGGTAGAGGTAGAGGTAGAGGTAGAGGTAGAGGTAGAGGTAGAGGTAGAGGTAGAGGTAGAGGTAGAGGTAGAGGTAGAGGTAGAGGTAGAGGTAGAGGTAGAGGTAGAGGTAGAGGTAGAGGTAGAGGTAGAGGTAGAGGTAGAGGTAGAGGTAGAGGTAGAGGTAGAGGTAGAGGTAGAGGTAGAGGTAGAGGTAGAGGTAGAGGTAGAGGTAGAGGTAGAGGTAGAGGTAGAGGTAGAGGTAGAGGTAGAGGTAGAGGTAGAGGTAGAGGTAGAGGTAGAGGTAGAGGTAGAGGTAGAGGTAGAGGTAGAGGTAGAGGTAGAGGTAGAGGTAGAGGTAGAGGTAGAGGTAGAGGTAGAGGTAGAGGTAGAGGTAGAGGTAGAGGTAGAGGTAGAGGTAGAGGTAGAGGTAGAGGTAGAGGTAGAGGTAGAGGTAGAGGTAGAGGTAGAGGTAGAGGGAAACTATATTTTGCCACTGTTTAAAGAAACCTAGCATGTGTAAACTCTTAGCAAAGTATGAACAAAAAATATTGGAAGCTGTCAAAACTATGGGCTAAAATCATTTGGAATATTTAAAATAAAACACCCTATATATCGGTTAGGAGGAATATTTTATTTAAGTGTATTGGCTGAAATCTTCATATTTCGTGCTAAGGTTTCTACAGTTAATATATGGACAATTCTTAATGAAGCACCCTGTGTGACGAAATTTTCAAAATGTTTTCATGCATGTCCGTGGAGATTTTTAGATTGTTGTTTACTTGATAAATAAATAGATCTCGATAAATTGAATGCAACTATATGAAAGTAGGTTCTCTAAACAAGACACCATCAACCTTTCATTTCATTTATCTAGGCGCAGATTCATTCACGAAAAGTAATAAACTTTCTTGTAAGTGGTTATTTTCTTGTAAGTGGTTATGCAGTTCTTCTAACCTTCCTTTTTCAACCGTTGTGAATAAGGAGATTTTAATCTTCGACATTTATAACAAGTTAAAAAAAAGCTTATACCATTGGCCCAGTTGTAAAAGAGTTTCGCCTACGTCTGGTATGTACCTAGGCATTTTTTGAAATAATTTAGTTCAAAAAAGCTTGTAAACTGAATTTTTAGTTGGAGAACTTATAAGAAGTGTGATATTTCTTAGGTCAGAACCATTGAATCTCAAGGTTTTTAGTCGCTATTCGTTCAAAGAGTTGAAAATTTGAGTTCTCCTACGACTACCATCCAAAACACTATTTTGCACATTGGTTATAATATGCAAAATTAACAATTTCTCATAGCAACAAAAGTTGTGGGAAAAGTGGCATAAGGCATAGCCAAAATAATTACCTACAGCAAATTGTTTGATTCCTGGATGGCGGTCGTAGGAAAAATACAGTGTGCAACTTGTTACACAATATACTATTATTATCACAAATTCGTGAAATTTTTGATATTATTTTGTCTTTTTTAATGTTTTCGTTGTTTTAGTGTTCTTTGTATTATTTTTATAATTAATTTCGCTCAAACTGACGTTTTTAGCTAGAAAACTGTTCAGAAGTGGGATATTTTTTAGGTCCACTTGTCAAAAACGAGGTTTTTTGAGATTTCAATCCCTATTTGTTCAAGGAAATTAAATTTTGAGTTTATTATTACATATACTTGGAATTTTTGGTATTATTTTGACCTTTCAAAAATGAAAAATGTTTATTCCATATAAGCAAATTTATGGATTAATTTATGTATTTTTCAATTTTAAACGTTGTTAAACTTAATTTAGTGCAAAAAGTAACATAATAGATGCGTTTAGCTAGAAAACTGTTCAGAAGTGGGATATTTTTTAGGATTACTTGACAGAATCGATATTTTCGGGCATTTTAACCCCTGTTTGTTCAAAGAGAGTTTCTCATTATAAATAAGTGGAATTTGTGGTATTTTATGGTTTTTGGTTGTTTTGGTGTTCCATGTAGCTCTTTAAAATATCCAAAATATTTGTCCTATGTAAAAATATAAATAATTTTAAGCAATTTTAAAAATAAATTTGTGTTTTTTTAGTTTTAAATATTTTTATAATTAATTTCGTTCAAAAAAGTTCATAATAGAGGTTTTTAGCTAGAAAACTGTTCAGAAGCGGGATACTTATTTTTAGGTCCAGTTGTCAAAAACAAGATTTTTTGAGATTTTCAATCCATATTTGTTCAAGGAAATTAAATTTTGAGTTTCTTATTGCATATACGTGGAATTTTTGGTATTATTTTGACCTGTTACTTTTTTCTTAGTTTTGGTCTTCCGTACAACTTTTTCAAAACTGAAAAATCTTTATTCTATGTAACAATATTTAAAATTTTAAGCAATTTTATGTATTTTTTAATTTAAAACATTGCTAAACTTAATTTAGTGCAAAGTAAATAAATAATAGAGGCGTTTAGGTAGAAAACTGTTCAGAAGTGGGATATTTCTTAGGATTACTTGACAGAATCGATGTTTTCGGGCATTTTAACCCTTGTTTGTTCGAAGAGAGTTTCTTATTATAAATTCGTGAAATTTGTGGTATTATTTTGGATATTTTATGGTTTTTGGTGTAGCTAGTCAAATATCCAAAATGTTTGTCCTATGTAAAAATATAAATAATTTTAAGCAATTTTGCAAATAAATTAGTGTTTTTTAGTTTTAAATATTTTTATAATTAATTTCGTTCAAAAAAGTTCATAGTAGAGGTTTTTAGTTTAAAAACTTCAGAAGTGGGATTATTTTTAGGTTTACAAAAACGAAATTTTCTAAAATATTTAGTGTCTCTTTGCTCAAGGATATAGCATTATCTAAATATTCAAAGTTTTGGAGTTTTTCCCTCATAACAGTATTAAAGATTTTAAGCAATTTTATCAATAATATGTGGTTAATTTGTTATATCCAAAAATAATATAATTGTATATATATAGTTTTTATGAATATTACATAATTATTTAAAAATACATATTAGAATTTGTTTAATTACCATAGTAAATGATGAAATAAACTTACCTAATGACTAGTTTTGTTGCGACAAACTCAATTTTAATCCATAAATTAAACATAAGAAAAGTAACTTTGTAACAAATTACTGCTTCCTGTTAATTACTGAAATTTGGTTCAAATTAGCATCGAAAAATTTAACTGATTGTTTATCTCGATATGATTAAGCTAATCAAAATTGTTAACAAATAATTTTCGGGACGAAAATAAACACAAAAAAATAAATATTAAATAATAAAAACAAAAATTACCAAAAACCTCGAAAACGGTAAAAATAAAAAGAATTATTTTACGAAAAAATCGATAATGAGGCGTAGTCGATTCTACTAGAAAATATTTAGGTACAAAGTTGATTTTCCGAAAATGAAACAGACGGCAAATTAAATTTCGATTCCTTAAAACACTCTGTATAATTCAAGGTGATGCTCTTTTCCGTAAAACCAAATTTTAGTTATTCCATATTCCGTACAGGGTAGCTCAAGAATACTGATATTTTGTAAACAATACATTTCTTTTAACGAAACTTACTGTATATTTTTTATATTCCTAAAATTTACTATTGACTGATGTCATAAAGTGCACTTCAATGGAACAACATTTCCTTTTCTCTTCACAGGGTGGTAAAAAAATACAGATATTCTATTTGTAATTTTTTTTTCCAAATGTACCAAATATAAGTATTTCACCACCACCTTGTATAAAATACCTCAAATTTGGCTCCATCGTAGAAAAACTTGAGGTACCACCTTACTTCACGCTAAGCTTTGTGTTCATAAGAATTCATAAATATGGGCTATTTTTGGAGATAGATCTTTATATCGAAAATTGTTGGGAAAAGGATAATAAAGACAAAAAGGATGTAATATATAGGTTGCTTCTTTCAAAATATCGTAGATTTTTTAGAAAAACCCCGTATGTGCAAGGTAAAACTAAAACTTTTAGCGCCTATAGACTAAAAGCCGTAACTCAAGAAAAATTACGTAAGAAAAACTGTTTAGATATAGACGGAGTCAAATACGTTGCACATAATATAACATCTCGAGAAAGTATTACATAACCCCATTTAGCACTAAAAACCTACTTAAAAAAATTGAAATAAATTCTTTATCGGTTCGAATATATTTATAATATAACGTTTAACACACACACACATACATAAAGGAGCTACGATTTTAAATTATTTCATTTCTTTTTAAAATTTTCTATTTACTTAATAATATAACCAGCAGCAGTTATTCAATGTGCACTCTGACGTAATTATTCTAATGTAATACTTACATATTTACAATTCGGTCGAAATATAATAGATTACGTATATTTACCCGAAAAGTATTCGTCAATATTATATTTGTTCAAGTGTATTATACAAGCCGAGACATAAAAAAATTAATGTATAATTTTGGTCCAAAATCGTCCACCGTACAGCCCTGATTTAGTCACATGTGATTTTTTTATAGAGCATTTTTTGCGCCTGCAAAAGCCGTTTATGAAGAAATTGAATATATTGTTTCGAGGTCACCAACTCAAAGCCAGTCCTGTCTCTCCATTATAAATTTTGGTGAATGCGCTTTCGAGAACATTCTCGAAAAGATGCTTTGTTTTCTCATAGGACGAGCGCGAAGGTACTGGAATTTTCGAGAGTTGATAAAGACTATACGCGAGTTTTTGAGTGAGTTGACAATTAGTGAAACGGACAGTAAAATGTCAGTTCACAGACAGTTTACAGAAGTTCTTAGTAATCGGACAGTTAATGAAATAGTGAAGATAAATAGTGTAATATTCAAGTGGTAAAAGTAAATTAGAACTATTACACCGAGTGTAAATAAATTAGTAGACATTAAGTAGAGTGTATATATAAATTAAGTGTGTGTTTCTTTAAATAAATAAATAGTAATTAGCCATAGTAGTGTGTATAATTTTATCCCAAAAGTAAAAACTATTTAAATAAATAACAAAAACATTACAATATTTCGTCCAACGTCAAACACCCTACAACCCTGATTTAGTCACATGTGAATTTTTATTCTCGTATATTGATAGTTTTTTTGCCAAGGAGACGTTTTTCAAAGTCTGCAAAAGCCATTTTTGAGGACTAAGAAGAAATAATTATAATTTCGACCAAAATCATCCAGTGTACAACCCTGATTTAGACCCATGGAATTTCTTATTCTCGTAGATTAAAAATTTGTCGAGTAGTCGATGTTCTTGATAGTCTGCAGAAGTCGTTTCTGAGGAGCGAGAAGAAAGAATTCGAATTTTGTCCAAAATTATCCACCGTACAACCCTGATTTAGTTCGATGGGATTTTTTATTCTCACACATCAAGAATTTTTTGGGCAGTTTACGTTTTTCTACATTTGCAAAAACGGTTTTTGGGGAAAGATAAGGAAGAATTCGAATTTCGTCCATAATAATTCCCCCCGTCTCGTGCAACTCATTTAGTCACATGTGAAATGTTATTCTCGTATATTGAGAGTTTTTTGCAAAGACGACGTTTTTAAAAGTCCGAAGAAGCAGTTTTTGAGGAAAGAGAAGACATAATGATAATTTCGACCAAAATCATCCACTGTACAATCCTGATTTCGTCCCATGGAATTTCTTATTCTCGTAGATCAAGAATTTGTCAAGTATTCGATGTTCTTCATAGTCTGCAGAAGCCTTTTTTGAGGAGCGAGAAGAAACAATTCGAATTTTTTTCAAAATTATCCACCGTACAGCCCTGATTTAGTCCTTTGGGATTTTTTAATCTCACACATTAAGGGCAGTTTACGTATTTCTTCTTACGAATTTCGTCCATAATAATTCCCCCCGTCCCGTACAACCCTGATTTAGTCACATGTGATTTTTTAATCTCGAACATTAAGGATGTTTTTCGAAATCGGCAGTAGATGTATTTAAGAAATAGTATTTCTAAATTTAAATAAATATTATTTATGTTCTTTTCTTTAATTATGTGTACGAACTTTTTTCGTTTCTTTTTTATCATCCTTTCGGTCATATCCTTTGATAAAGTTTTATAATTATTTTATATACAGGATTAATCAAAATGAATACATGATAACAATGAAAACATTTTTAACAAGTAATTCTCCTTTTAAGGACGCATTGTTTGTTGAAAAATCCTGCATAATATTTAAAATAAATAATTTCCTTGTAATATATAATAAGACATAAATTATTATAATAAGCCTTCGTTCATACAGCCATCAACTATTAATAGAAAATTTCACACATAATAAGAGTAAAAGTGACAGAGTCACGTATACCTACTTAACTATGACAATTTTTTTGTTTTTAAATGAACAATAAAAGAATTGAAACTAAATAACGATATAATTTGTACTAATAATGCTGTTGACGTGTTTTATAATCATTATGACACGCGTTAAAAGATGTTTACTATATTGAATTTAATTTACTTAATATTATTATTAGTTGCTTTACTTTTAGTATTTTATGTGTCCTAGCTACTAACTCCTTTCAGGTTGTAGTTCAAAAGTGTTTCCTTATTTTTTTTCAATAAACTTATCCAGAATAGTTATTTGTGTATTTAGAGCGTAAAGTAACAGATTGCCGCTTGAGAAAGGAGCGCGGCGATCTTTCGAAAGCGGCAATTTTACTTTACGCTCGAAAAACACACATATTTTTTTCTACAGCCGCCCTTTTAATAATTAAAACAGTTTTTTATATTATCTTAGGTTATAATAGGAGTGCTAGTATAATCGTCATTTTCGCTATTCATCATGATTAACCTTATAAAGATCTAATGACTAGGGATGTTAAAAAATAATCGATTTTTATATAAATCGATTATTATTTTCTTATAGTCGATTTTTATAGTAAGATTAATCGATTTTTAGTAGATCGATTTTATAAATTACGTGTTTAAATCGATTTTCGGAAACGGCTCGTATTATTTATTGACTATTTTTCAAAGTTTTGACAACTTTTGACGATTATTGACCATTTCTCAAAATTTTAAAAATAATTATTGACCATTTTTCCAAATTTTTGATAATTTTTGACCATTTTTCAAAATGATGACAATTTTTAACCATTTTTGACAGTTTTTGACCATTTTTGACAATTTTTCAAAATTTTAGACCATTTTTGATAATTATTGACAATTATGGACCATTTTTCCAAATTTTTGAACATTTTTGACAATTATTGACCATTTTTGACCATGTTTCAAAATTTTTGACAATTTTTCAAAAACTTAAACAATTTTTGACAGTTATTAACTATTTTTGACAATTTTTAACAATAATTGTCCATTTTGACAGTTTTTGACAATTTTTGATAGTTTTTGACAATTATCGACCATTTTTAAAAATTTTAACAATTTGACCAATTTTGATAATAATTGTCCATTTTTGATAGTTTTTGACAATTATTGACCATTTTTCAAATTTTTTTCAATTTAAATTTTTCATTTCTGACAATTGACCATCTTTGACCATTTTTCTAATTTTTTAAAAAATATTTAACAATTATTGACCAATTTTGACAATAATTCTCCATTTTTGACAGATTTGACCGTTTTGATAGTTTTTGACACTTATTGACCATTTTCGACAATTTTTGCCCATTTTTCAAATTTTTTTAAAAATTTTGTACAGTTGTCTATTTTTGACAATTTTTAAAAAATTTTGACCATTTTTCAAAATTTTTGACAATTATCGGCCATTTTCCAAAATTTTAACAATTATTGACCATTTTTCAAAATTTTAAAAATAATACTGACCATTTTTCAAAATGATGACAATTTTTAACCATTTTTGACAGTTTTTGACCATTTTTGACAATTTTTCAAAATCTTAGACCATTTTTGATAATTATTGACAATTGTTGACAATTATGGACCATTTTTCCAAATTTTTGAACATTTTTGACAATTATTGACCATTTTTGACCATATTTCAAAATTTTTGACAATTTTTCGAAAACTTGAACAATTTTTGACAATTATCAACTATTTTTCAAAATTTTGACAATTTTTAACTATAATTGTCCATTTTGACCATTTTTGATAGTTTTTGACAATTATCGACCATTTTCAAAAATTTTAACAATTTGACCAATTTTGATAATAATTGTCCATTTTTGATAGTTTTTGACAATTATTGACCATTTTGACAATTTTTGACCATTTTTCAAATTTTTTTCAATTTCAATTTTTCATTTCTGACAATTGACCATTTTTGACCATTTTTCAAATTTTTTCAAAAATATTCAACAATCGGCCACTTTTGAAAATTTTTGACCATTTTTCAAATTTTTTTAAAAATTTTTGACAAATATTGACCAATTTTGGCGATAATTGTCCATTTTTGACAGTTTTTGATAGTTTTCGACACTTATTGACAATTTTTGACAATTTTTGACCATTTTACAAATTTTTTTAAAAATTTTTCACAGTTGACTATTTTTGATAGTTTTTGACACTTATTGGCCATTTTTGACAATTTTTGACCATTTTTCAAATTTTTTAAAAAAATTTTTACAGTTTACTATTTTTGATAATTTTTTGACCATTTTTCAAAAATTTTTCAAAATTTTTGACAATTATCGACCATTTTTCAAAATTTTAACAATTATTGACCATTTTTGACAGTTTTTGACAAGAATTGTCCATTTTTAATAGTTTTTGACAATAATTGACAATTACTGACCATATTTCAAAATTTTTGACAATTTTCATAAAATTTTATTTTAATTTTAATCTGATAAATTGTTAATGAATGAATCTCTTAGGTTTATTATCGGAATATGAAAAGCATGTACTTTTTAAAATAATACAAAAGATGGTAACATAATATACTGGGTGTTCCATTTAAAAAAATGGAGTTTTTGCTCATTGAAATCTCCTGAATTAATGATTATCCAAAAAATACCCCGAACCCCAGTCGAAACTTCTACTCTGTTCAGACATTTCAGCCATCCTTTACCTTCGTACCTACCAAATAATTTTCGTAAAATCTTCATATTTTTCGCTCCAGCTTGGCAACGTCGCAAATTATGGGAAAAGAATAGATAGGGCTAGATGCAGAAATTTACGCTGAATTCAATGGTAAACAAAAATATAGGGTGTCCTACTATAAAAAGGTAAATTTCATGTTGTCTATCTCAAATTATTTTAGAAATGTGTATCGGCGAAAAGACAACAACTTTTATTGGAAACCTTTCCTTGTATTTTTCATCCTAAGTGAGTTATTGCACTTCCACACACTAATGGGCCACCCTGTATAAAATATCTACTCAAATTTTGTTAAGAAGAATTATTTATTATTGTTCAATAATTTTTATTATTATTAAACAATAGTTATTATTTTAGTTAATTTTAATTTTTAAATGTCCAAAATATTATTATTTTCTGTGAATTTGTTCCGGAATCAAATAATTTGAGATTAATAAATAATAAATGAATTAAATTAATTAATAATAAATTAATTAATAATAAATTAATTAATTAAATTAATTATTAATAAATTAATTAAAATTTACTTCCGTCGTTCTTCTTCCTCTCTCCACACTTTTAACTCTTCATACCTTGAAGCTCTTTGTCAATTGGTCTTATTTTTTTTTTCATTCCGATGAAAATATTTAAAAATTGAATTGGGTTTCTACCATTATATATTCTCCATATTCCTAATTTCATATTTCTATTTATAATTTTATTTTTGTTAGAATTATTTTTCTTAGTTCTCTCAAAATATTTCAAAAATCAACAACCTTATTTAACTCGCAACGCCCCTCAACTTTTTTTAGATAACCCTTATTTTCAAATTTAAATTTTTCAATTGACTTATCCTAAATTTGACATGCGTTAACATTTGAATTTCACTTTCTCTTCTTTTTTAAATATTAGGAATATTTAGGAATATTTATTTTTTATAGTGACACATTGATATATAAAAAAAATTATTCTGAAATTTCATATCTATACAATACTTACAGTACGATTCATGAAATTAATAAAAACGAACAAAATTTTTATATTTGATTTTTAAATCAAAATAAGACGAAAATTCACCAGTCAAAAACGAGAAAAATCATGTCAAAAAGTTGTTGACACTTTTTCTGTCGAAGCAGCGTTGCCAAATACAGGAAAGATCTAAAATGTAAATCTTATTATCCAGATTTCTAGTAAAATTGGATATTTTTCTTCCCTGACGTAGTTCGAAAAGTATATAGAATAAGACGTTAAATATATAGCGTTGCCAAGTCGGTAAAAAATAGCAGAATGCAGGAAATATTTGTTAGATAACTAGATTTTGTTTTTTTGTTATGCACATTTTCTACAAATATTTAACAATATTATAATATGTTATTTAATCTGGGAATATTAAAATGTAGTACCGATGAAGAAACATCCTTTCTTTATAAAATATTTCCTAGTTGATGTGAGGCCATTTAAAATTATAATTTGACCCACTTACTGCTTTTTGTTGATTTTTATGGAAAAAAGTAATTTTATAGTTAATAGGATGTAATTGTTGAACAAATTCGAATGTTCCCTTCCACTTCTTGAAAAAATTGCAACCGCGATCATTATGCGGTATGATATTTAAAGATATAATTGAAAAATAATTAAGGATAATAAAAAAATGCCGCTGGCGATTCGTGGAATGGAACTTGATTCACCTTTTTCTTTGTAGTGTCTGAATATTTGATTATAGATCAGTAGGTGACGGTCAACGTCAAAAAAGAAACGTTTGTGATGTTTATGGAGAGAAATTTTGCTAGATGTGGTTACAATTTATTTTTTATTTAAATAAACAATAAGAGATTGTCAAAAGTTGTTTAGATTCGGTACAAAAAACTGAAAAAGTGTGCAAAATTTTTTACTGAAAAGGGCAATGAATGTAAAAATTGCACCAGTTATCACAAGCATTTTATATACAAAAAACTTTTTATCAAAAATTCCTTAATCTGAACTTGAAAAAGTGTATAGAAAAGTCAAATATTACTATTTACCACACATTTCATTTTTCTCCAAAAATTCGATAACTAAAACTTGAAAAAGTGTATGGAAAGACTGCTAAAATTTTTTTACTGAAAGTAAAAAAGTGTACAGAAAGGCATTGAAAAGGGCAATGAATGTAAAAATTGTACCAGTTATTACAAGCATTTTAAATTAAAAAGAACTTTTTATCAAAAATTCCATAATCTAAACTTGAAAAAGTGTATAGAAACTTATAAAAACTACTAGGAAAGCCAAATATTACTATTTACCAGAAACATTTAATTTTTCTCTAAAAATTCGATAACTAAAACTGAAAAAGTGTATAGAAAGAGTGCAAAATTTTTTAATGAAAAGGGCAATGAATGTAAAAATCGTACCATTTATCACAAGCATTTTATATACAAAAAACTTTTTATCAAAAATTCCATAATCTGAACTTGAAAAGTGTATAGAAACGTACAAAAAGTACTAGGAAAGCCAAATATTACTATTTACCAGAAGCATTTTCTCTAAAAATTCGATAACTAAAACTTTAAAAGTGTATAGAAAGAGTGCAAAATGTTTTACTGAAAAGGGCAATGAATGTAAAAATCGTACCAGTTATCACAAGCATTTTATATACAAAAAACTTTTTATCAAAAATTCCATAACCTGAACTTGAAAAGTGTATAGAAACTTATAAAAAGTACTAGGAAAGCCAAATATTACTATTTACCAGAAGCATTTAATTTTTCTCTAAAAATTCGATAACTAAAACTGAAAAAGTGTATAGAAACGTATAAAAAGCACTAGGAAAGCAAAATTCTACTATTCACACACACGCATTTCATTTTTCTCCAAAAATTCGATAACTAAAACTTGAAAAAGTGTATGGAAAGGCATTGAAACATTGAAAAAGTGCTAGGAATGTGTTCCAGAAGTTATCAGAGTTGGGGGATGATAAAGGTGCTGAAAATAATGATAGTAATTCATGTAAAATTTCGCTTCGTTAACGAATTATAAGCCTCTAAAGTTGGAAAAATATAAAATTGTAGGCACCGTCGTAAATGAATTTTACAACGGAAATTCTTATTTTTTGGTCGGAAAAAACTTTTCATTGAAACGCTTAAGATTGGGTATATGGAAGTGAATATAAACTGCCCTTTTTTTCGGCCTTAAAATAAAGTAAAAGAATAAAAATATGGTTGTTTCATTTTAAAAAAAATGGAGATATTTAACATTTTTGAACTTGAACTTTTCATCATTTTCTTACGAACCCTGTATACAAAAACGGAATTTTTCGACATTTCACCAATTACCTTGATCTTCGTACTAATCAACCCGACAAGATGTTTTTTATTTGGTATTGGGGATGTTCTCACCGAATTGTCAATATGAGGGTCTGTACCTGTCAATTTTATACAGTGCTTCTCAAAAGTCCCCTCCCCCCTCTTTTCTTTTGAATGGTGATACTTAGACAGATGAAATTTTGAGGGTGAAAATGAACTATTGTAAGCTTCTCCACTAGTGGTAACAGGTGACGTAATAGGCATCGATGACGTCACCTGGCAACTGAAACCAATAATATTAAATGGTACCTTATGGCAAGTGACACCTCGTTTGAAAGGTATTCAGAATACCTATTCAATCATACTATTTTTTTTTGGTTCACGATGTTTTTAATGGTTAAAATAAATAAACACTAAAATTTGAGTTTCGCTTTTAATTAATAAAGATTCAAAAGTTAATTGTCAAAAAAGTTGAACTTTTTTAATTGACGTTTTTACATGCGATAATATCTTGAATTTTTAGTTTAATTATTGTTTAACGAGACGTTTAGGTATCTACATAAACAAAATTGTACGTGCTCTTAACTGACAAAGTAACAGCTATCTTAATTATTGGTGAAAGTGGAAATAATTTTCATGCGGCGGAACGTATTTTTAATGAGATCGCTTATTTGAGGGAGCTTTTTCATGAGAAGCACTTCATAGATAGTGTAAGCTCGTCGTGAAACTACCTGTATAGTAGGTTACAAATCGCTGAAGTGTGAAATTATTTTTTGCTAGTTTTAATTTTTTTGACACAAGTTATTGCTCAAACAAATTTTGTGAAATAGTAATAATAATAATAATAAGAGATTCATTTCACTATCCTTGAATAGGATACTTTCATGTAGCATAATATATTTACCCAATCTTCAAATTTTTACCTGGTTATATCACTATGTTTTTTGTTGATTTCTACATATTTATGCATATGCAGATATGCATCGTTTACAAAATTTGTGTGTCGTAGAAATTTTTTAGTTACATCATCGACATACAGCATTATTGCTAAGATTCTACTGGACTTTTATTAAAATGAAATTTGGTGCACATATTATGAACCTTCTAGAATCAAACAAATCCCGCAAACAAAAATAATATCTCAAGATCTATTTCTTGTTGCTTTTCTATAATAATTTTAAAAATAACCGAATTGAAAGCTTTTAACCTGCAGTAATCAAATTAAATCTAATAATATCATAACGAGGATCTCATCATAAGAATTAGAAAGTAATTACTGTTATTGGTTAATTGACAAAAGCAAGAGAAATTAGACCATCATTTTCTTGATACCAATTATAGTAAGATCGCATCAAAACGTAAAAAAAATAATGAACCGTCGTAATGCAAGTAATTCTGTATTTTTTACCGGTTCTAAATTCATCAAGCTCTCTTCAACCATTTTTTTCAACTATTGGTAAGTAATAAAATTGATTTTTCACTTCAGCTTCAAAAGGTCCTAAATCCGTCCCTGTTTAAAATGGCAACAAGGTTTACAAATGTCTGCTGTTGTATCGGTGTACTTAATAACGATGTTATTTCAAAATCCATACGGTACATTTCGAATTTAATGAATTTTCCACTTTCTTCAATAAGTAATTATTCATATATTAAGTAGAGCAAAAAATAAATCGGACATGAAAACCACATAAATTTCCCGTTCTAGCAAATATTCCTTGGTTAATTGATTTGTAAACATAACTTTGACCGATTCTCATTTAAAACTTGCCATTTGATTAAATTCAGTTGATGAAACATAGACGTACTTATAAATGTCACAAAAAGGAGTGAAAAAAACAAAAATATGAACAAATTTTTGATTTCCAACTTTCCTTACGAAGGGAGAGATGCGCAAATTTTATATGAAGAACCGTCATTATTTTTAACTCAAAGTTTTTGGTACATCATGTATATATTTTTCAAAGACTGTAATACAAGATCGAAGATTCATACTATTCAATATCAAAACATGAAATAGACAGTTGAAGAGTAAACGTAATTTGGAATAAACATCGCCAAAGATTATAGAAGCTTCCAATTTCCCATTATTGAACTTAACTTCTGATATATCAAACGAAACATCCTGGCAATTGTTTATTTACCATTTTCTCATACAAATACTTTAATTCTTAACATATTCACATCATAAATATTTCTTATTCTAGTGAAAACAAAATTTTATTCCTAAGACAACCGTAGAAAAAATACAGAACGTAACTAGCGTGGGATAAATTTTTGCTTATCAAATGAGTAAAAAATTAACCCATTGAAAAAAATTCTGACAGCGCTTATTGGTTTTTGCCTATGTTTTTAGTTAAATACACAAAGTAGACTACTGCTTACTCGACCATTGCTTCCTCTGATGGACTGACATCATTTTATTTCTGTTTTTTTTTGTTTCAAAGGTTTATAATATTTTCACTTGTGTCATGCTTCGGTGGTAAAATTTACCAAATCTCAAAAGTAATTACTTGTTTCGTTTACAAGAATTATGTACCATACAATGATACTAATTAAAAAAGGATCAATTATTATTTATATAATTTTAAAAAAAATTCTGTTTTGGCATTTTGTCCTTCCTAGTACATTCTTCTCATTTGTCCTTTTACATTATTTTTCTCCTTTATCCTTTCTTGTCCTTTAAAGTCCCCTTTTAACTTTAAAGTCCTTTTTCTCCTTCTTTGTCCTTCCCTGACCTTCAATCTGCTTTCTTCCTCTTCTTTGTCATCTCTCCTCCTTCCTAGTAGTTTATTTATTGTTATTTCTTGTTTTTTCTTGTTCTTTCTTGTACCTTCTTGTTCTTTCTTGTTCTTTCTTGTTCTTTCTTGTTCTTTCTTGTTCTTTCTTGTTCTTTCTTGTTCTTTCTTGTTCTTTCTTGTTCTTTCTTGTTCTTTCTTGTTCTTTCTTGTTCTTTCTTGTTCTTTCTTGTTCTTTCTCGTTCTTTCTTGTTCTTGTTCTTTCTGGTTCTTTCTTGTTATTTCTCGTTATTTCTCGTTCTTTCTCGTTCTTTCTCGTTCTTTCTCGTTCTTTCTTTCTCGTTCTTTCTCGTTCTTTCTCGTTCTTTCTCGTTCTTTCTCGTTCTTTCTCGTTCTTTCTCGTTCTTTCTCGTTCTTTCTCGTTCTTTCTCGTTCTTTCTCGTTCTTTCTCGTTCTTTCTCGTTCTTTCTCGTTCTTTCTCGTTCTTTCTCGTTCTTTCTCGTTCTTTCTCGTTCTTTCTCGTTCTTTCTCGTTCTTTCTCGTTCTTTCTCGTTCTTTCTCGTTCTTTCTCGTTCTTTCTCGCTCTTTCTCGCTCTTTCTCGTTCTTTCTCGTTCTTTCTCGTTCTTTCTCGTTCTTTCTTGTTATTTATTGTTCTCTCTTGTTCTTTCTTGTTCTTTATTGTTCTTTCTTGTTCTTTCTCGTTGTTTCTGGTTCTTTCTTGTTCTTTCTAGTTATTTCTTGTTATTTCTTGTTATTTCTTGTTATCTCTTGTTATTTCTTGTTATTTCTTGTTATTTCTTGTTATTTCTTGTTATTTCTTGTTATTTCTTGTTATTTCTTGTTATTTCTTGTTATTTCTTGTTATTTCTTGTTATTTCTTGTTATTTCTTGTTATTTCTTGTTATTTCTTGTTATTTCTTGTTATTTCTTGTTATTTCTTGTTATTTCTTGTTATTTCTTGTTCTTTCTTGTTCTTTCTAGTTATTTCTTGTTCTTTCTAGTTATTTCTTGTTCTTTCTCGTTCTTTCTCGTTCTTTCTCGTTCTTTCTCGTTCTTTCTCGTTCTTTCTTTCTCGTTCTTTCTCGTTCTTTCTCGTTCTTTCTCGTTCTTTCTCGTTCTTTCTCGTTCTTTCTCGTTCTTTCTCGTTCTTTCTCGTTCTTTCTCGTTCTTTCTCGTTCTTTCTCGTTCTTTCTCGTTCTTTCTCGTTCTTTCTCGTTCTTTCTCGTTCTTTCTCGCTCTTTCTCGTTCTTTCTCGTTCTCTCTCGTTCTTTCTCGTTCTTTCTCGTTCTTTCTTGTTATTTATTGTTCTCTCTTGTTCTTTCTTGTTCTTTATTGTTCTTTCTTGTTCTTTCTCGTTGTTTCTGGTTCTTTCTTGTTCTTTCTAGTTATTTCTTGTTATTTCTTGTTATTTCTTGTTATTTCTTGTTATTTCTTGTTATTTCTTGTTATTTCTTGTTATTTCTTGTTATTTCTTGTTATTTCTTGTTATTTCTTGTTATTTCTTGTTATTTCTTGTTATTTCTTGTTATTTCTTGTTCTTTCTTGTTCTTTCTTGTTCTTTCTAGTTATTTCTTGTTCTTTCATGTTCTTTCTTGTTCTTTCTTGTTCTTTCTTGTTCTTTCTTGTTCTTTCTTGTTCTTTCTTGTTCTTTCTTGTTCTTTCTTGTTCTTTCTTGTTCTTTCTTGTTCTTTCTTGTTCTTTCTCGTTCTTTCTCGTTCTTTCTCGTTCTTTCTCGTTCTTTCTCGTTCTTTCTCGTTCTTTCTCGTTCTTTCTCGTTCTTTCTCGTTCTTTCTCGTTCTTTCTCGTTCTTTCTCGTTCTTTCTCGTTCTTTCTCGTTCTTTCTCGTTCTTTCTCGTTCTTTCTCGTTCTTTCTCGTTCTTTCTCGTTCTCTATTGTTTTTTCTTGTTCTTCCTCGTTCTTTCTTGTTCTTTCTTGTTCTCTATTGTTCTTTCTTGTTCTTTCTTGTTCTTTCTTGTTCTTTCTTGTTATTTCTTGTTATTTCTTGTTATTTCTTGTTATTTCTTGTTATTTCTTGTTATTTCTTGTTATTTCTTGTTATTTCTTGTTATTTCTTGTTATTTCTTGTTATTTCTTGTTCTTTCTAGTTATTTCTTGTTCTTTCTAGTTATTTCTTGTTCTTTCATGTTCTTTCTTGTTCTTTCTTGTTCTTTCTTGTTCTTTCTTGTTCTTTCTTGTTCTTTCTTGTTCTTTCTTGTTCTTTCTTGTTCTTTCTTGTTCTTTCTTGTTCTTTCTTGTTCTTTCTTGTTCTTTCTTGTTCTTTCTTGTTCTTTCTTGTTCTTTCTTGTTCTTTCTTGTTCTTTCTTGTTCTTTCTTGTTCTTTCTTGTTCTTTCTTGTTCTTTCTTGTTCCTTCTTGTTCTTTCTTGTTCTTTCTTGTTCTTTCTTGTTCTTTCTTGTTCTTTCTTGTTCTTTCTTGTTCTTTCTTGTTCTTTCTTGTTCTTTCTTGTTCTTTCTTGTTCTTTCTTGTTCTTTCTTGTTCTTTCTTGTTCTTTATTGTTCTTTCTCGTTCTTTCTCGTTCTTTCTGGTTCTTCCTTGTTCTTTCTTTCTTGTTCTTTCTTTATTTCTTGTCATTTCTTGTTATTTCTCGTTCTTTCTCGTTCTTTCTCGTTCTTTCTCGTTCTTTCTCGTTCTTTCTCGTTCTTTCTCGTTCTTTCTCGTTCTTTCTCGTTCATTCTCGTTCTTTCTCGTTCTTTCTCGTTCTTTCTCGTTCTTTCTCGTTCTTTCTCGTTCTTTCTCGTTCTTTCTCGTTCTTTCTCGTTCTTTCTTGTTATTTCTTGTTCTTTCTTTCTGAACAACTCCTAAACGGATGAGCCGATTTTGATGAATTTTGCGTATGTTTGAGTGAGTAACTGGATGGTTTGGATTCACAATTAATCCCAGTAGGTGGCGTTGCAATCGAGTTCACAACTCCTAAAGGGATGGGTCGATTTTGAGAAAATTGTGTGTTCAGGTAGATTCGAGAATGGTTTAGATTCATAATTTGTCCCGGAAGGTGGCGCTGAAATCGGGTTTATACTGAACAACTCCTAAACGTTTGGTCGGATTTTGATGAAATTTTATGTGCGTTTGAGTAAGAAACTGGATGGTTTATATTCACAATTAGTCCCGGTAGATGGCGCTGCAATCGGGTTCATACTGAACAACATCTAAACTGATGGGCCGATTTTGATGGCATTGAACATAGGAGTTTTTTTTACGGCCATTTCAAAAAACGGGTAAAAAATTTGTTGGTCCGAAAAATTTTAAGAAAATTCAGAAAAGTCGAATTTTCAAGAAATGTATTCCTTTTATCAAAAACAGTAACAAAAAAGTAAAAATTTGTATGATATGGAGACAAGACAGGACAACGTCTGTCGAGTCTCCTAGTATAAGTATAAAGATAGATTTCACATATCTTACAAGGTAGAACGTCTTTCAATTAGTAATTTTCCTTCCATCTCTTCTCTTCTCCCTCTTTATCCTTCCTTCTCCTTCCTTCTCCTTCCTTCTCCTTCCTTCTCCTTCCTTCTCCTTCCTTCTCCTTCCTTCTCCTTCTTTATCCTTCCTTCTCCTTCCTTCTCCTTCCTTCTCCTTCCTTCTCCTTCCTTCTCCTTCCTTCTCCTTCCTTCTCCTTCCTTCTCCTTCCTTCTCCTTCCTTCTCCTTCCTTCTCCTTCCTTCTCCTTCCTTCTCCTTCCTTCTCCTTCCTTCTCCTTCCTTCTCCTTCCTTCTCCTTCCTTCTCCTTCCTTCTCCTTCCTTCTCCTTCCTTCTCCTTCCTTCTCCTTCCTTCTCCTTCCTTCTCCTTCCTTCTCCTTCCTTCTCCTTCCTTCTCCTTCCTTCTCCTTCCTTCTCCTTCCTTCTCCTTCCTTCTCCTTCCTTCTCCTTCCTTCTCCTTCCTTCCCCTTCCTTCTCCTTCCTTCTCCTTCCTTCTCCTTCCTTCTCCTTCCTTCTCCTTCCTTCTCCTTCCTTCTCCTTCCTTCTCCTTCCTTCTCCTTCCTTCTCCTTCCTTCTCCTTCCTTCTCCTTCCTTCTCCTTCCTTCTCCTTCCTTCTCCTTCCTTCTCCTTCCTTCTCCTTCCTTCTCCTTCCTTCTCCCTCTTTATCCTTCCTTCTCCTTCCTTCTCCTTCCTTCTCCTTCCTTCTCCTTCCTTCTCCTTCCTTCTCCTTCCTTCTCCTTCCTTCTCCTTCCTTCTCCTTCCTTCTCCTTCCTTCTCCTTCCTTCTCCTTCCTTCTCCTTCCTTCTCCTTCCTTCTCCTTCCTTCTCCTTCCTTCTCCTTCCTTCTCCTTCCTTCTCCTTCCTTCTCCTTCTCTCTCCTTCCTTCTCCTTCCTTCTCCTTCCTCCACCTTCCTCCGCCTTTCTTCACCTTCCTTCTCCTTCTTTCACCTTCTTCCTCCATCTTCCTTCTCCTCCCTTCTCCTTCCTTCTTCTTGTTGTTTTTCCTTGTAATCTCTTCTCATTCCGTGTAGTTTCTACCTTCTGCTTCCTATTCTCACTTGTCGCTACTTATTCTTCTTTGTCATCACTCCTCCTTCCTAGTAGTTTATTTCTCCTTTTTTCTTGCCCTTTCTTGTAGTTTGTGTATTAGTATAAATATAGACTTCACATATCTTACAGGGTAGTTTCAACTACTGGCGGAATAACTTGAGCATAACATAATTTGTGCAAAAACGGTTTGTCAACGATTCGGTGAACTAGACTAAAGGAACTAAGGACAATAATGAAGTCCTGAATAGAATTTCAATTGTTTTTGTTATTTGATATACCTCTCTATCAGTATTAAATACTCAAAAAGGATTCTGTCAGCTCTTAGATTTTTATCTTCATTTTTATTTTTTTCATATAAAGAAAGTACTCTGAATTTCTTGATTAGATTTAAACCGATTTTAACGAATCTTTCGTTTCTTATCGAACACAATTATTGTATTGTATTGTACAACTTTCGCTATTGAATTAGTAGATTTACCATTTAAACTCGTTAGTTTCATTATAATTACATCAAGATGTTTTTCTTTATTCTAACACACAAACACAATTTCGTAATTGACACTTCGCAGATGATGTCCATCAAAAAGAAATTCAATCCCTTTCACTATACTTTTGAAATAATTAAAATATCAAAACAAATACTAGTTTACTTAATTACAGTTTCCTGTAAAAACTGTCATATTTTAGTAAAGCGTGTTATCAATAGATGTCAAAGATAATAGTTTAATAAGTACTATTATAACGCCTTACAAAGTTTATGAAAAATATTTTTCAAAGAACAGAGACCGTTCACTAGGAAGCAACAACTACTTCTCGGGCTGTATGTCCAGACAGACATTGAATTACACTTCTAAGTTAAACGGGGTTGGTATATCTGCAAGGTATAACCAACCATTCTGTTATCACATTTTTAACATTTCCTTTACTTGGGTTAATATATCGTTGTCTTCAGTCCAGGATTATGCTCTCAGAGCTTCTGGACGGATGAGTAATAATAAGATAAGTAATAGAGTTTCCACTGTCTCCCGAGTCTTCTTATTTTAAAATTTAAAAAAAATCGTCAAAATTGGATTAATGTATTAAATCTATAAACATTTATCGTGTTGCAATTGCAAAAGATGCAAGAAGCCATATTATAAGTGGTTACATAAGAGGCTACTTTGAAGAAAAGGTGTGTTTGTATAAAAGTGCATACTACAATTGCGTTACGTATGTCGGGTAGCTCATATATTCTCCTTTCGGTTAAATGTCGGTCGCTAGGATCCACTTTTCTTTTATTTTTTAATATTTTACGTAACTGAATTTTAGTTGGTGAAGGTCGAGTTAACGAGATAGTCGCTTTTTTTTCATTTTCGGCTGAGTGTTACAAAATTATTGTACCAGATTGCTTAAAATGTGATAATTTACATTCGAAATTTTATTTCGACATTACTCGAGCCAAAGCACTTAAGTTTAATTATCAAATGGAAACTTGTCACTATTTTCCTTCAATTCTTGTTCTTTTCTAATTTTTCTTTAAATAATTAATTTTTGACGTACCTCGTATTCTTGTTCTTTTGAAACTTGAATAACCCTAGAGGTAAAAAAACTACTTCGTCGACAAATTTGCAGGAATATTGTTTATGTATGGAATACTTGTTAAAATCATTGCAAAATTGTTTTGATAAAAATTTTATACGTACCTACATACAACAAATTAATGTATTTCTCGATTTTCAATAAAATTTGTTTAGAAACATTTTAAATTTGTTTTATTGAAAAAAAGCTTAGAAAAAAAATATGTTTTTCGAAGAAATCATAGAAAAGTCAGATGTGGCCACGTTAAATTTGCTGCCGGAGAAATCCAAATAAAATTGTGTAAAATAATATGACACTTTTATGAAATGGCGGAACCAGAACAATATTCATAGCTTTACAGTGCTATTAGCTTTTTTTGAAGAAAGGTCTAGAAAATTCAAGTCTTCTACATTTTGGTCCAGCTATTCTAAACTAAAAGCCATTCCCCCATTCAAGGAGAAGCAGGATACGTTCACGCTGGATACTATCAACCACCAGGTCCTTTGATAACCGTTCCACCTCCACACGGACATAGCCAACCGCCGCATCCACTTCCGCCTCCCCTTACCAAAAGGATTCCACCACCATCGGAAACGTCTCCATCATCTTCCACGACGCCTTCTGTCATACCTCACGACGTACCTCCACCTATTTCCACTGGAGATTTTTCAGATAGCGAGGCGATAATTACTTCGGTGACGACGGCAAAAGATCCAGCGCCGTCCCCGCCGCATCCTCCAGCAGCTTATAGATACCAATATCCGGGCTATTCGTATCCTTATCCTCCTCACTCCACATTTCCAAATTACTATTATGATTTTATTATTTATATAGAAAAGATATTGTATGCAACATATGCAAAAAGTGTCTTTTTTTTCTCTCAAATTAAATATTAAAATGATATTTATTTAATTACAGTTTCCTATAAAAATTGTCATATTTTAGTAAGGCGTGTTATCAATAGATGTCAAAGATAATAGTTCAATAAGTACTATTATAACGCCTTACAAAATTTTGAAAAATATTTTTCGAAGCGTTGTTCCCAGTCCAGGATTATGCTCTCAGAGCTTCTGGACGGATGACATCTACCTTGTACTGACGAGGCGCAAATACGCCGAAACAGGTCTACAAGTGATGTTGTCCCTTCTAATTACAAACCAGAATGGTTGGTTATATCTTGCAGATATACCAACCCCGTTCAATGTCTGTCGGGGCTTATAGCCTGAGAAGTAGTTGTTGCTTCTTAGTGAACGGTGTCTGTTCTTTGAAATATCAACATTCAACTTTTAAAATTATTCATACCAACCAAGAAGTTTTGGTGCTATTAAGACTTCTCCCAATACAATTCTTTCGCCACACAAGATAAAAGTATGAAGAAAATCCTGATTAACTAGTGAATTGTTCCAGGACCTTTCTGTGATATAACATAAGAATTGATAATGATACAAACTAAAGAATTCTTTAATCAAGTAAATGCTTGGTCTTCTAATAATCCATAGAAGAATCAAAAAACAAAGATGATGAACTCTTAGCACATATATAGGTCTGGTAAAGACTAAGGAGAAGACAAGCCAGAATCTCTTCAATATTTACAAGAACCGCCTGTAAGTTCCATACAATCTAATCTATCATTGGCTCTAGTGGTACTACCTTGAGGGAAGAAGTTAGACAAAAACTGCAATTAATTAAAGAATCTTTTTTGATTAAGTTGGGTGATGTCCTGGTGACCCAGGAGCTCGTTCCAGGGAATTATTATTTTTATTTCTAATTAACATTTTGTACCAATTTCTAATTTCATATTTTTAGTAACATGCCGGTGGTAGTATTTTAAATTTATATATTTATAATAATATAAAATTATTTAACTGAAAAAAATTATTAAGATCATACTAACCTTATCTTCTGTACGTTAAAAAATCCATAGATAAAAAAAATTCCAAAACAGTCACTTCACATAAAAGTACAAACCACTACGAAAATAATCCCAAAATAAATAATCCACTAAATATTCTATCTCGACCCTAATTTCGAAAAAAAATTATATCACGCTTAAGTAGTACCGAACTTTTGAAGATACTATTGCCATAGTCCTTCAAGTTTTTGTTAGAGTGTGTTAAAACCGCGAAGAAATCCAAGAAAGTACTGTAGAACTATTGGCAAAAGTGGGTACTCTCTATCACTTTGATAAGGTACCACAACAACTTTAATAATATTCAAGTGGGGACAGTTCGATACTTATATGTAGAACGGACAAAAATTTCGTAAGGTACTATGTCTAACTGGACGATACGTTTGTCGAGATGTTTTGTAAAAACAAGCTTAATTTGTTGTTAGTAGGTACTACGAGGTACGATCAAATTAAACTTCTTTTTACGTACAAATTTTATGAAAATAATTAAACCAAAGTACTACTACCAAACAACTAGATGGATCGTAAATTGCCTGCTATAAATTTATATGTCTTACTACATAACAGCTAGGTAGTACTAGAGGCATTCTAAGTCTTCTGCTGCGAACAAAGGTTAGCAAGGAACTGGAAAAAAACTATTAAATTGGTCGAAAGACCAGCAGTGGGATACTAAGGAAATAAAGCAATGGGAAAACCAAGTAAAAGGGAAAATTTTCAATTATCTTTCAAACCATAAGAAAGTGTGTCTAGTTGAAAATTGATGAAATATATAGAAGGTGAAGGTTTATATCATGAGGTCAGAGAGAGTCCAAGGAGAGATAAGAGTGCAAGATAGAGACCAGAGTGAAAAATGGAGAAACGAGAGTCCAAAGAGAGATAAGAGTGCAAGATAGAGACCAGAGTGAAAAATAGAGAAACGAGAGTCCAAGTGAAAGACGAGAGACGAAAGTGCAAAAGAGAGAGACGAGAGTGCAAAAGAGAGAGACGAGAGTGCAAAAGAGAGAAACGAGAGGCAAAGTGAGAGACAAGAGTGCAATAAAGAGACGAGAGTGTAATAGAGAAACCAAGGAGTGACAAAAGTGTGAGACAGAGAAGAGAGTGTAATAGAGAAACCAGAGTACAAGAGAAAGGTGAGAGTGCAAGGAGAGAAATTAGTGCAAGATAGAGACGAGAATGCAAAAGAGAAACGAGAGTCCAAGTGAGAGAAAAGAGTGCAAGATAGAGACGAGAATGCAATAGAGAAAAAAGAGTACAAGAGAGAGACGAGACTGTAAGGAGAGACAAAATTGTAAGATAGAGAAGAGAGTGCAATAGAGAAACCAGAGTGAAGGAGAAAGACGAGAGTGCAAGGAGAGAAAATAGTGCAAGATAGAGACGAGAATGCAAACGAGAAACGAGAGTCCAAGTGAGAGACAAGAGTGAAGATAGAGACGAGAGTGCAATAGAGAAAAAAGAGTACAAGAGAGAGACGAGACTGCAAGGAGAGACAAAAGTGTAAGATAGAGAAGAGAGTGCAATAGAGAAACCAGAGTGCAAGAAAAATACGAGAGTACAAGGAGAGAAATAGCGCAAGATAGAGACGAGAGTGCAAAAGAGAAACGAGAGTCCAAGTGAGAGACAAGAGTGCAAGATAGAGACGAGAGTGCAATAGAGAAAAAAGAGTACAAGAGAGAGAGAGACGAAACTGTAAGGAGAGACAAAAGTGTAAGATAGAGACGAGAGTGCAATAAAAAAATCCGAGTGCAAGAGGAAGACGAGAGTGCAAGATAGAGACGAGAATGCAAAAGAGAAACGAGAGTCCAAGTGAGAGACAAGAGTGCAAGATAGGGGCGAGAGTGCTATAGAGAAAAAAGAGTACAAGAGAGCGACGAGACTGCAAGGAGAGACAAAAATGTAAGGTAGAGAAGAGGGTGCAATAGAGAAACCAGAGTGTAGGAGAAAGACGAGAATGCAAGGAGAGAAAATAGTGCAAGGTAGAGACGAGAATGCAAAAGAGAAACGAGAGTCCAAGTGAAAGGCAAGAGTACAAGCTAGAGACGAGAGTGGTGCAATAGAGAAAAAAGAGTACAAGAGAGAGACAAGACTGCAAGGAGAGACAAAAATGCAAGATAGAGACGAGAGTGCAAAAGAGAGAAACCAGAGTGCAAGAGAAATACGAGAGTGCAAGGAGAGATAAGAATGCAAGATAGAGACTAGAGAGCAATGGAGAAACGAGAGTCCAAGAGAAAGACGAGAGTACAAGGAGAGACGAGAGTGCAAAAGAGAGAAACGAGAGTGCAAAAGAGAGAAACGAGAGTGCAAATGAGAGAAACGATAGTACAAGAGAGAGACGAGAGTGCAAAAGAGAGAAATGAGAGTATAAGAGAGAGACGAGAGTGCAAAAGAGAGTTGAGAGAGGAAAAAAGAGTCGAGATTGCAAGAGTGAAACGAGAGAGAGTGAGAGGAGTGAGGCACAGAGAGAGGGTGGGACAGAGAAAAAGAAATGTGAGAGTGATGGAAATATGATTTATTTCAGTCTGATATATTAAAATTACTTTTATTGAATGTAACGTTAATATGTCGACACATTTTGCGTAATTTGGTATTTTGGCAGAATCTTGATTATTTTAAAAACAAAACCTAATGGATGTATTTTTTTTCTTAAGTTATTATTAACGATTTAAAGTGGATATTTCGATGCATATCTTGTATCTAAGTAATCTGGGAAATACCACCTACTTAAATTAATATAAAATTAATCTATTATAAATAATTTAATTTGAATTTGAAAATTACTTAATTATTCAGGTGATTCTGGCTTGTTAATGGTAAAGATTAAATATTGTTTCCGGCGCCTTCGCCACAATTTAAATTTTTTTCAAAAAGAGTGTTTCTCATTTCTAATTAAATCGAAACGGAATGAAAATGTCGCTTTTTGCTTGTTTATATACAGTGATGAACTCAAGTACATACAGGCATTCGGTAGTATGTAATTTTTTCTTAATTTTTTTTCATTACTGTCCATACCTTAATGCATTTTGTTGTTTGTTTTGGTTGAAAACACTTTACAATTATTTTCCGAACGAATAAATTTTCTTAATTATACTGTTTGTAGTACAAAAATACGATAATTGATTACTGTGTTTAATTGAATTTGTCGCAGCGCGTACGATATCTAGGAAAATTAGAAAATTATATTAATAGAAATAAGGTACATGCGTCAATATTTCGATTGTAATTATTCCTTATAATTGAGTTTTAATTAATATATGCATATAAACGACAACAATTTACAATTAAAATCATTAACGTAATAGTTTTTAGTTCCGGGAAGATATAATTTTGTTTATATTTTTAAATATTTTGCGAGAAGTGTATAAAAAGGAAAATTTTCCGAATACTGCCTTAAATTTGCGTTGAATCAATAGTTTTTTTTAGAAGGTGAGAGTTAGTGAGAAAAAGATGCGTGTCACCGGTAAATATTTTCGAAGGACTTCCAGTAAATATTTGTATTCGCAGAAATTGAAATTTATTTTAAACAAACAAATATTTGAAGGTTTTTGGTTAATAAATCTCACCTATGATGATATTCAAAGAGTCGTGAATATTTTAAATACAAGAAGATTTAAAAGAATATAAAATGTGTGATTGGTAATTAATTTACCTTTAATAATATGGTTAAACAAAAATATTTTACAAATTTTTAGTGTTTTTGCAAGAAATTTTCTACCAAGGGTATGCAATTTCACATAATTTTCTAACACTTGAAAATATTCCAGTATAATTATTTTGTACTGAGTGTCTGATTAAGAGAGGTAATATTTAAATTTTATAGTACTATAAGGGTACGTTTATTATAGAAAAATGATGTTTTTGTGTTATTATTGTGAACTACGCCCTCTAGCGTTGGAGTAGAAAACTTGAAAATAATTTCCAGCAGTTACTCGTATGCGAGATTTTTTTCTCTAGGCTGTACGATAAATAGTTTCTGAGATACAGCGAGTTACATTTCTTAGTCAGATACCCGGTACATGTAAAATTGTCAACAGTCATTTTATCAAGTGCAGAATAAAAACCCTTCCACTTATGGTTATGTTGAATTTTTTAATAGTAAATTGGTCTTTTAAGAGTACTCTGCAGAAATTTCACACACACACACAGTTTTGTGGTTTTTTGATTTTAGTCCAGTAAATAAAGGGTCCCAGAAGCGATTATACCTGCCAGTCGATGAATTTTCCGTAGTTCAGTAAACGAAGGATGAAAAGTAGGCAAAGTGTACAAAAATGAATTTTCCTTGAAGGGTGGGGTTTGACTAGTAATTGAACATCCAGAAATTTCACACACCTAATCGCCATTTTGGGGGGGTATTCCCGGCCCCAAAGTTTGGTTTCCCGCCAACACCTCCTAAAATATGGTATTTAGAGAATTTTTATGTAAAGGAAAAATGAAGATCAGGTCATTATCTACAAAAGTGGTCCTCGTGATTTTTTAAGAAAACTCGATAGTTTTCGAGATAATGGCCCTCAAGCGGGATCCTCCCGCTCCGGAGTTGAAAGACTCAGGACCGGGCGAATAAATTATTCAATATCTCGGTTAAAAATGCATATTTTTTTACGATTCAAAATTCAGATGAAAGGGTAAATCCACAACTATCATATCCATGATTCAAGGCCCATTTTTATATTTCAACCATATTTATAAAATGCGTCAAAGATTTTGTAATAACTGTTTTTTCGAGTGTCGGGAAATTACTCATATTTTTCTTAATAATAGACATTTACTCTCGATTTTTTGTTATTACGGGTCCTTTGAAGGTCTTTATTGATCTCATAAATGTTTATTGGCCATATTTCTTGTCCCTTGATTTTTCAGTTGGTGTTTTCATTTCCAAATTTTTGCTGTTTTTCGAGGTTGGGAATATTTTGCGAACAATCACTGTCTAAAAGTTTGTACATTATCGGATTGTCTTCCAAGATACGTCATTTTAAAGCTGGGAATTTCTCCTTTTTGGTTGTGCCCTCATTTTCTTTCTCGAGCTTAGTGGTTTTTCAGAAATCCATGAAACCTCAAAATTTTGGATTTTTCAAGATAGATTTTTGCAAAAAAGATTAATGTTGCGAAAAAAATCATAGTGACCATTTTTGTAGATAATGACCTGATCTTCATTTTTCCCCTATATAAAAATTGTCTAAATGCCATATTTTAGAAGATACTGGCGGGAAAACCAATTTTTGGAACTTTGGGGCCGGGAATACCCCCCCAAAATGGCGATGAGGTGTTTGTGAAATTTCTGGATGTTCAATTACTAGTCAAACCCCACCCTTCAAGGAAAATTCATTTTTGTACACTCTGCCTACTTTTCATCCTTCGTTTACTGAACTATTTTCTAAGTTGAAAATGTGTTTTTTTGATATATGTAAGGTTATACATTCCTTTCGGAACAGTAACCACAAATATTTGGCTCTTAGACCTTTTTGTTTCAGTGGAGGGTCAATCCACATTGATTCACTGCTTGCATTTAAATATTGTCTTGTTTCTTTGCTATTTCAACGATTTTCCTCCATTCCTTCCTGTCCTGGGTCTTTTGCCTCCAGTTTTTAATTTCCATTTTTTTCTAGGTCTCTCTATATTTGGTCCATCCATCTACCTTTTGGTCTGTTTGTAACGGTTATTCTCTTAACATTACTACCTTCTTTCATCCTTCTGATATATCCAAGCCATCTTATTCTGGATGCCTTTATTATTCTTCCTATGTTCTCAGTTTCTAGTATTTTTACTATTTCCAAGTTTGTCAATCTTTCATTTAATTTCTTTGGTCCATAAATTTTCCTAATAATTTTTCTTTCGAATATTTTTAACTTTTCTTCCTCTTCACTTGTCATTACTGTAGTTTCGGCTGCATAACTGACTGCTGTTCTTATTGCTGTCTTGTATATTCTCATTTTTGTGGTTCTCTTGATTGTTTTGTTCTGCATTAGGGGTTTGTATTTATAGTAAGCTCGGTATCCTGCCTGTATACGTTCTGCGATTTCATCTTTTTTGTCATTGCGATTGTTAATGTTTTTGCCGAGATATTTAAAGTTTTTAACTACTTCAAATTCATATTCTTCTATTTTTATTGATTGATTGTCTTTGTTGCCTCTGTTTCTTTGTACTTCCATGTATTTTGTTTTTTCCTCATTGATTTCCAGTCCCCTTCTTCTGGATGTTGTTACAATCGTTTGCAGCGTTTCTTGTAAACTTTTCTGGTCTCTCGCAATTATGGCCACATCGTCTGTACCGTTTTATTGATGACTGTTCCAGGTAAATTACTTTTACTGATTATTTCGTCCATTATTAAATCAAAAATTGCTGTTGAAAGCCCATCTCCTTGCCTCACTCCTGAGATAATTTGGATATACGTCCATTCGTTACAACCGCTGCTTTGGAATTTATCATCGTCATTTTCAGTAACCTCATAATTTTCTTGGCTACCTGCATTTTCAGTAAGTCTGCTTTAATCTATTTTCTTGCTTAAAGTCAATAAATAATAGGTGCATCTTGATGTCCCGTTCATAACATTTTCCCACCCTTTGACTTGAAATCTGGATTGCATCGATAGGTGATCTTCCCTGTGGAAATCCAAATTGGTACTCCCCTATACTAGTTTCAATATTTGATTTTAGTCTCTTCAGTATTATACTTGTAAGGATCTTATATGCAATAATGTAATTTTTCTATAGTTCGAGCATATGTCTTCTTTAAAATTGGTACTAACAACCCTTCATTCCATTCTTGCGGCATTATTTCGGTTTCCCATATCTGAACTATAAGTTTATGTATCGCCATCTCCATTTCATACCCTCCGTGCTCTAACATTTCATTAACGATGCCATCTGGACCCGCTGCTTTATCATGGTTTAGGTTATTTATTGTTTTTTCGATAGTCTCATTAAATATTTCAATTTTATTAAAAGAATGAGTCCGCCAGTGGATCCCTCTTCTCAAAAATCCCCATTTCACGGTTTTCCTTGATTCTTTTCACCTGGAAAGTTTCAATTTCATGTCTAAATCAAACAAAAATATCACATAATAATTTTAATCAAATAATCAAACAAATCAAATCAAACAAAAATATCACATAATAATTTTAATCAAATAATTTTTGTATAAAGTGCTATAGCTTTTACATTAAATATACACCAAGTCCTCGTGGTGTTTCTTTTGTTCCTTCTTAAATGAAACATTTTTAAAAATCCTACAAATGTTAGAAAATCTTCCAGTTAAATGGTGCTCTGTTACAAAATCCACTTAAAAATTTGGTGATAGTATTGGACCTACTCACACTCCAGATCTAATTTCTATTCATAGTAAACATATTAATATCTATTCTGAAGCTCCTTTATTATTTTTTCTATTTCCTACATAATCCTTAATACGATTCTTCAATGTTACGCATACGAAAAAATATACTATTTCTACGATAGATATAAAACTCAAACCCATAGTTACACTGCATATACCTCCAAAAATACCTAAAATATACAAAAATACATACACTGTGTTCATTTCAAAAGGACCCATCCTTAATATTTCAAAAATGGGACATATTAAAAAGAAATGCCGAAACACGTCAACTTTCAACTTGAGGGGGACACTTTTTGGCGCTAATGTCATAAACGTCAGATTCCCCCCTCCCTACTGGAGACACCCCATACACTTTTTTAAATGGCATTAGGTATCAAGTCATACATCAATTAAAAGGTCTGGTAAATCTCTATTCAATCATATTGTTTTCCATTTGATACCAGCCTGTTATTGCTATTTAATCGTTGTTTAAAATTGGCTTTTTTTCAACTTTTCGCATGCCCCCGTATTGTGTTATGATAGAAAGACTCTTTGAAGAATAAAAAATTTACAAATAGTAAAAATACAACTGTTAACAAGAAAAAACTGCTATTTAATCATGTTTTCAAAGTGACCACCGTTAACATTCAGGCAATAAAAGTTGAAAAAGAGTCGGAAATGCTAGAGAGACTACCTCTCTACCCGCATCAGCATGCTTACCGGGCAGGCAGATTTACGGACTGCACTGGTACAACTGACGGAGGATATCCGAGGTGCTCTAGACAACCAAGAAGCCGTAGTATGCGCCTTTTTGGATATAGAAGGAGCTTTTGACAATACTCTTCATGAGGCTGTCAAAAGAGCATTAAATAGAAGAGGTGTAGACAGCACAACATCCAAATGGATGTCGGAGCTGCTCACCACTAGAGCAGCAGGACGGTTCATTCAACAAGTCCATCGTCGTTCATATACTTTAAAACATGTACATTATTCGTTTGTGTGAATACATCGTTGGGTCGAAAATCACAGGAGTTGGAATGGGAATAAAAGGGCTTAGCAACAAGTTCTTAGAATCGTGATGAGCAGAATTGGTCTTGACCTTGCGATTTTGCAAGACTAAGACTGAGAATGCGCGGGCAATACCGAATACTCTAGAGCAGGTCCAAGAAAAATACCAAGACTGAATAAGCAAGATAGATTACAAGAAGGAATGCTTAAGAGCATCTCTCTACATAGACTACAATGGGCTTATCAAGCAGGGAAATCAGGAGAAGCTGCCCTACATAATTTGGTCATAGGTGTCGAGAGGAGACTGAATCATAAGGAAGTAGCCCTTGCATCGAAGGTGCTTTTGACAACGCATCGATGTAATCAATAAACAGATCCCTTAAAAAAGAGGGATCAGCATGCAAATGGATAGGATCCATGCTCGAGCATGATATAACTGCAAAGAATCCCTTAACAGACTGGTAAGGGACAACAAAGTGTCTATAATATGGGTGCCAGCACATGAGGAGATTGCAGAAAATGAAATGGAGACCAGTTAGCTAAAGAAGGTTCTAAAGGAATCACAAAAGATTGCATAATCGGGAACTGGCTAGATAAGGAACACCAACTCAAATGGAGGTTGACACAAGGGCACCTCCATACAAAGAGTTTACTGAACAAGATAGACAAGGAACTCTCAACCAGGCTACTAAAATTGGGTAAGAGGGTGACCTGGTGACTAGACACTGCATCCTGAGGAAATATCTGCACAAAACGGGCAAAGGTTGATGCTTGTAATAAGCAGAAAAATTAAGACTTCAAACTATTTAAAAAAAAACTTACTTATCATATCGTACCAATAAAAAAATGCATCTTGTTTATTGAACATACCCAACGAGTTTTCATAAGTAATATGAACAATACTAAAATTTGCTTTTTCTCTAAAAAAAACAAAATATTAATCACCTTATCATGAATACAAATATCGAAGGGAATTTGGTTAGGATGGATGTAAGAATGTATCAATTTGGTGACCTATTTGACAAGGACATTTTAGTAGCTTCCTAAATTGCTCTTGGAGCTTGAGAAATCTGATTTCAATTTAAATGTAGAGACTTTCTGGAAAATAATTTTTGTTGTTTTGTGGCATTTGGTCCATTCCAAAGTGTTGGATGCTAGACAATTAATATTGGTGACGTTATATTGATAGTACTGACGTTATACATGGTTTCTTTAAGACAAATAGTACTTCTAGTAACTTTGTAGGATCTTACAAAGGTAAATACAATGGAGAGTCGAAGCACTATGTATGTACTGTGTCCCTAAACCTTTATTCAAAGTTATCAATTCCCATTTCTGAACCGACTTAAAAGACACTTAATATTGTATGTTTCAACAGTTTAATTTGTTCAATTTCAATTAATAAATAAAAGTTAAATTTGTTTTTATAAATCCAGTGATTTTTTTCATTAAAATAAATTTAATTTACGAGGGATTTATAAAATTTCATTATTAAATCCTTAAGGCCAGATGCCGAGTCAACGAAATATTGTGAAACGTTCTTTACTTGCCCTTTTATAGAAATATCTGCTGATTCGGTGGATACTTCATATCTAGTATCTGAACAGCTTGGTACACATTCTTTACAAAGGATAGAGTCCTGTTTTTCCCTTTCCAGCTGCGATTCTCCATAATCAACAGGATATAGCGTCCTCCACTTGTCTTGAAAAGATTGAATCATCATTTTGGTTTTTATAATAAAAAAGTAAAAGAAAATTATATGCAGGGAGGTTAATCTGATTGAGAAAATGGGAATTAACTAAACTAAACATGGAAACCGTCAAAACAGTGATTTCGTGAAATGGGACGGAAGTGTGTAACAGGAAGCTAGTAGTGAAGCGCGCGATATTTGATTAGACCAATGAGCGCAAGCGGTGGTAAATTTCGCAGTCATTACTTAGCTTTATCAAATTTTGAGGTTAATTTCTGTAACTGTTTATTGGAGAAGATTAAACAGTGTTGCTTTTTGAAAAAATAGGAAATAAAATACAACCACTAGTCGATATTTTCGATAAATCCGATGTGTAACATCTTTCCGCTCGGTTCCCTGTGAATTGTGGTAGTGATTTTGTGAAATGGGACGGAAGTGTGTAACAGGAAGCTAGTAGTGAAGCGCGTGATAATTGATTAGACCGATGAGCACAAGCGGTGGTAAATTCCGCCGTAATTATTTAGCTTCATTTAATTTTGAGGTTAATTTTTGTCACTGTTTATTGGAGAAGATCCAACAGTGTTGCTTTTTGAAAAAAAGGGAAATAAAATACAACCACTTGTCGATATTCTCGATAAATCCGATGTGTAACATCTTTCCGCTCGGTTCCCTGTAAATTGTGGCAGTGATTTCGTGAAATGGGACGGAAGTGTGTAACAGGAAGCTAGTAGTGAATCGCGCGATATTTGATTAGACCAAAGAGCGCAAGCGGTGGTAAATTTCGCCGTCATTATTTAGCTTTATTAAAATTTGAGATTAATTTTTGTCACTGCTTATTGGAGATGATCCAACAGTGCCGCTTTTTGAAAAAATAGGAAATAAGATACAACTACTCGTCGATATTTTCGATAAATCCAATGTGTAATATCTTTCTGCTCGGTTCCCTGTAAATTGTGGCTGTGATTTCGTGAAATGGGACGGAAGTGTGTAACAGGAAGCTAGTAGAAAAGCGCGCGATATTTGATTAGACCAATGAGCGCAAGCGGTGGTAAATTTCGTCGTCATTATTTAGCTTTATTCAATTTTGAGGTTAATTTCTGTAACTGTTTATTGGAAAAGATTCAACAGTGTTGCTTTTTGAAAAAATAGGAAATAAAATACAACCACTAGTCGATATTTTCGATAAATCCGATGTGTAACATCTTTCCGCTCGGTTCCCTGTGAATTGTGGTAGTGATTTTGTGAAATGGGACGGAAGTGTGTAACAGGAAGCTAGTAGAAAAGCGCGCGATATTTGATTAGACCAATGCGCGCAAGCGGTGGTAAATTTCGTCGTCATTATTTAGCTTTATTCAATTTTGAGGTTAATTTCTGTAACTGTTTATTGGAAAAGATTCAACAGTGTTGCTTTTTGAAAAAATAGGAAATAAAATACAACCACTTGTCGATATTCTCGATAAATCCGATGTGTAACATCTTTCCGCTCGGTTCCCTGTAAATTGTGGCAGTGATTTCGTGAAATGGGACGGAAGTGTGTAACAGGAAGCTAGTAGTGAATCGCGCGATATTTGATTAGACCAAAGAGCGCAAGCGGTGGTAAATTTCGCCGTCATTATTTAGCTTTATTAAAATTTGAGATTAATTTTTGTCACTGCTTATTGGAGATGATCCAACAGTGCCGCTTTTTGAAAAAATAGGAAATAAGATACAACTACTCGTCGATATTTTCGATAAATCCAATGTGTAATATCTTTCTGCTCGGTTCCCTGTAAATTGTGGCTGTGATTTCGTGAAATGGGACGGAAGTGTGTAACAGGAAGCTAGTAGAAAAGCGCGCGATATTTGATTAGACCAATGAGCGCAAGCGGTGGTAAATTTCGTCGTCATTATTTAGCTTTATTCAATTTTGAGGTTAATTTCTGTAACTGTTTATTGGAAAAGATTCAACAGTGTTGCTTTTTGAAAAAATAGGAAATAAAATACAACCACTAGTCGATATTTTCGATAAATCCGATGTGTAACATCTTTCCGCTCGGTTCCCTGTGAATTGTGGCAGTGATTTTGTGAAGTGGGACGGAAGTGTGTAACAGGAAGCTAGTAGTGAAGCGCGCGATGTTTGATTAGACCAATGAGCGCAAGCGGTGGTAAATTTCGCCGTCATTATTTAGCTTTATTAAAATTTGAGATTAATTTTTGTCACTGCTTATTGGAGATGATCCAACAGTGCCGCTTTTTGAAAAAATAGGAAATAAGATACAACTACTCGTCGATATTTTCGATAAATCCAATGTGTAATATCTTTCTGCTCGGTTCCCTGTAAATTGTGGCAGTGATTTCGTGAAATGGGACGGAAGTGTGTAACAGGAAGCTAGTAGAAAAGCGCGCGATATTTGATTAGACCAATGAGCGCAAGCGGTGGTAAATTTCGTCGTCATTATTTAGCTTTATTCAATTTTGTGGTTAATTTCTGTAACTGTTTATTGGAAAAGATTCAACAGTGTTGCTTTTTGAAAAAATAGGAAATAAAATACAACCACTAGTCGATATTTTCGATAAATCCGATGTGTAACATCTTTCCGCTCGGTTCCCTTTGAATTGTGGCAGTGCTTTTGTGACATGGGACGGAAGTGTGTAACAGGAAGCTAGTAGTGAAGCGCGCGATATTTGATTAGACCAATGAGCGCAAGCGGTGGTAAATTTCGGCGTCATTATTTAGCTTTATTAAATTTTGAGGTTAATTTTTGTCACTGTTTATTGGAGAAGATCCAACAGTGTTGCTTTTTGAAAAAATAGGAAATAAAATACAACCACTTGTCGATATTTTCGATAAATCCGATGTGTAACATCTTTCCGCTCGGTTGCCTGTAAATTGTGGCAGTGATTTCGTGAAATGGGACGGAAGTGTGTAACAGTAAGCTAGTAGTGAATCGCGCGATATTTGACTAGACCAATGAGCGCAAGCGGTGGTAAATTTCGCAGTCATTACTTAGCTTTATTGAATTTTGAGGTTAATTTCTGTAACTGTTTATTGGAGAAGATTCAACAGTGTTGCATTTTGAAAAAATAGGAAATAAAGTACAACCACTTGTCGATATTTTCGATAAATCCCTTTTGACTTTGTGAAAATAGAAACAATTCAAAACAATATAGTTCCTAACTGGTGCGAAAAATATACCCTCTACAAGTGTTAGGAATCACATTTTTTCTACGAGCGGGCGGAAAATGAAAAAAATAAAATTAGACCATTTCCACTTCTAGACTCAGTGAGTTCTTTTAAACAATATAAAAAGTTTTTTCTTACTTGCATAGGAATTTAAGCAAGATAAATGTCCCAAGTTGCATTGTATATAATTGTTCGGATTTTTGAAAACTCCAATAAAGTTGTAAGGTACACATTGACAAAGGGCCAGTATACTTTTTATTTTGCAGTCCATGATACAATCGCTGTAACTATAATCGCCGAATATAGTTTTTATTTCATCGCTAAATATACATCCTCTCTAAAAAAATCAGTTAAATATAATTACTTTACATAGAATTTGAGCCTTATTCCCACTTCGCCCTAAAGCTTATGATCGGTTACAGCTTTTAGAAGGAATTGTTTATTAAATACATTAATGAGAATATTTTCTTGTTTCATACTTTTATCAGTAGTAGAGTTTTAATTTTTGAATTTACTCCCAAAGTTTCGGTGCAAACTCCTGGGAATTCCATGTATATATTTACAAAAATACTCAAAACGATTGACGTTTCCCTACCCAGTTTTGTTCAGAATCCACAAAAATCTATACAAAATTGAAAATAAACTACTTTACCTTATCAACTGAATATTTTTTAATTTCTAAAGTAGCCATTTTGTTGACAGATCTTACTCTTAAAAACGTCTCGGTGCTTCTATCTATTACCTTTTCTATCAACCCACCGGAAGTAGTATCAGGAAAATCAGTAGGAAGTGATAGTAGAATCTAAAAAAAATGACCAACTCAAATGGTTTGGACTCTTTCAGCCTTCGAATATGTCCAAACAGGACGCTATAAAAAAATTTACATACTTTTGCTGGAGCTTCTGTTGCTAGGGTAGTAAATAATGTATCTGAAGAATTCGACAAAACACTGAATTGTAAACCATCTGAGGGTGCAAAAGATATCGGTTTGTAGCCGTTTTGGGCGCTAAAAATGTATATATTTTTTAAATGTAATTGAAGATTTATATTAAAACCGGGACGTACACTATTGGAGGAACGTTTGTAGTAGTAGGATCTGATATGTAATTGAAAACACAACAGTAACCATCCATGGTTAATTGGGTTGCGAAAATATCCGTACAAGGACGGGAGCGACCTCTCCATTTGCAATTTTGCACTACTTCCTCGCATGATGACTGTAGCTAAAAAATAGCTTTTTTTTAAACTAATCTCAACATTGAACTATTGATTTATATGATAAAATTTCTACAGACATTGATGGTATTAATCCCATTAATTAGGGTAAGGTGGTAAGGGAATCGAAGACATAGTCCTCCTTGAACTTAACAGGGACAAAGGAAGTGAAATCACCTTGTACACTTTGCAAAAACTAAATTTAATGACATATCTGTACCTCAGAACCATTGTATCGTCCAGTAAGTCCAAAAATATCAATTTTCTCGTTTCGAACCACACTATCGTATACATACTGGAAAATATATTTTATGGATTTAGCTAGAGCTATAAGATCACAATGTATGTTTGAGCCATACTACCGTATATCCAGATACGATGTTTTGGTTCTAAACTGTAAGCTCAAGTGAGTGAACTCAAGTCCATTATTGTCATTCTTTTAATCAGCTGTTGTTATCTCAGTTGAGGCTACAGTTGATTGATTGAAGTAAGAGGTTATTTCAGTTAAACATTGCAGACATTTCTAGTACGTTTTAATGAAGGCTAGTGTTTTAACGTGGTTACTATAAAACAGTACTGTTTCAAGCAGAGGAAAACTTAAGAGCTTTAGACTTCTGGCATAAAATACCAGGATTGGTTCATTCAAAGGCTTTTATACATCCTTCGAAGAATGTCTCCAAGCAAATGTTTGACTATAGCAGGTATGACCTACGTTGTATAGCAGGCCTTTTAACAAGCCACTGTCATCTGAATCATCATATGCTAAAACATGGACTGTCGGAAGATCCGACTTGTCGTCTTTGTCTGGAGGATGATGAAACAACAGAGCATATAATTTGTGCCTGCCCCGCCGCGGCTCGAATCAGGTATCTGATGTTTGGCAGGGTATCTCTCTCGCCCTCGGACCTGAAATATAATTCACCAAACAAACTAATCGGCTTTGTTAAGAAGCTGGATTTGTTTGGTGAAATCTGAATAGGTATGATGTAACGTTAATTTCGTTCACTTTACTTTCCTTCAGTTAATTAATAATAAATTATCGTATGGGCGGCGAATAGCCAGTCCTTTCTCATACCCAACACCGAGAAATGTTTCAAGGCTGAATATATTTGCTGTGGACGAGAGTCGAAATCAACGTTTCTATACGGACCGATCGAGGTCCACCTGTCGTGAAAATAGTCACTTCTAATTTTGATATTCCCACTTCAGTACTCGCTCTTATCTCTTCTTCTACCAATTATTAATTAAATATGAATCAAGAATTCACTACTGAAATGTAAATTCCTTTCCTGGTCAAAGCGTATGAGCGTGACATGAACATGAGACGTACGTCTGTTATCTTTCACATGATTTCGTGTATTTAAACAGTGCAAAAAGGGTTTCTTTCTTCTTTCCTGTGAACATGTGCCATTGAAGCCTTTCCAACTTATCGTATCTTATCTTTAAGAAGTGCATTCCTTTGAATGCACTTTTTTTTACCTGGACCTGAGAACTTTACCTGGACCCAGAAACTTTACCTGTACCAGAATTTTACCTGAGACACTACCTGTAACTACTGTAACCTAAAAAGGACACCAAGGACACCATCACCATCACCGTAAACTCCAGGAAAGTAACATAAATATTTCCTCGCTTTTAGAATTTCATAACTTTCCCTCTATCCGTTTCAAAGATAATCCCTTGGTGCGAGACTTTTGTGTCTGCTTTACAGAACGAGCTTACGTACTTGTTTCAAACGGTCTGTCGTATTAAAATATCCATCTGAAGTATAATCCCATTTTTCCAAAAAATTTTGAAAATAAATTAAACTGTCCGGGTTATTCGGTAGATTGTATTCGTATAAATATCCGAACAGAGATATATTTTCCATTATAGAAGCCATATCTATTTTAGATTTTTCAGATCTATAAAAAAGATTTAAAAAAATTATAATAATAGTCCAGGACCAAGAATAATACCCTCCGATACGTTATAGATAGTGAGCTAGCGGTCGCTGAGGTAATAATATGATAGTACCTCCCTGAGAAGAGGATCAACTAGTTCTTCAGCCGGATTTACTATCATAGTACCTCAGCAAACACCAGTTCTTAGGTTGGTATTTATATTTCGGGAATTGGCAGGACACCTAAAATCTGCTTTTGGAGTGTAGAATTATCTTTTCTTGCTGTTTTTTTTAATCCACCAAACGGTATTAAATAGAGATGGAGATCTCTTAAGAATCTGTATTTTAGTACAGCAGCGTGTGAAACCCTGTTTTTCTATTGTTTTTCAGGGTTGATTTATGTCACAGAGACATCGTCTTAATATATATTTATCCATAAAAACCTGATTACGTCTACGAGTTTTAAAAATATTGTTGCGAGGTCACCAACTCAAAGCCGGCCCTGTCTCTCGACTGTAAATTTTGGTGGCTGCGCTCCTTTCGAGAACATTCTGGAATAAGGTTTTGTTTACGCGTATGACGAGCGTAGAAAACTGTAGAATTTTCGAGAGTTGATAAAGACTATATATAGGCGGGTTTTTGAGTTGACAGTTAGTGAAACGAAGACAAAGAGTTAGTTCACAGACAGTTCACAGAAGTTCTTAGTAATCGGACAGTGAATTAAATAGTGAAGATAAATAGTGTAATATTAAAGTGGTAAAAATAAATTAGAACTATTATACCGAGTGTAAATAAATTAGTAGACATTAAGTAGAGCGTGTATATAAATTAAGTGTAATAAATAAATCAATGGATAGTAATTAGCCATAGTGTGTAGACAGTTCACAGAAGTTCTTAGTAATCGGACAGTGAATTAAATAGTGAAGATAAATAGTATAATATTAAAGTGGTAAATTAAATTAGAACTATTATACCTAGTGTAAATAAATTAGTAGACATTAAGTAGAGCGTGTATATAAATTAAGTGTAATAAATAAAACAATGGATAGTAATTAGCCATAGTGTGTATAATTTTATCCGACCGGTAAAAACTAGGTATTTAAATAAATAAGAAAAACATTACAATATATTAATTTATATTAACAAAAAGATGATTTGTGAATTTTTTTTTCTTAAAATCCATTCTGAGAATCTTTAACGTATTCAAAATTATAGATTCAAATTTATTTCAAAACTGGTGTGAAATTCCGTTATCTTTTTTAATTCAAAATAAAATCGGTTATATAATAAATGGCTTACTCACCTTGAAGAATCTTTAGTCGAGTCACTGACTCTATTTTGTCAATATATTACTACATTTTTCCATCCGCAAAGTTTAAACTGAGAAAGTTTTCATACCCCAATGCAACAAAATAATTATTTAGACACTCAAATATATATTTTACCATCTTAAACGCTAAGATACATCGATTATCCACCTTATAGACCTGATTTAGTCCCGAATAACTTTTTCAAAATATAACACAAAAAAGAATGGTCCTAATTTTATTCCTAGATTGAAAATTGTATTTATTTCAATTAAAAAGTCTTATCAGAAACTGAAAAACATTTTTTCTACCACATTCCCGATATATAAATATAACCCACTATGCAACAAGGACTGAGAAAGTGTTTTAAATCACAAAATTCAACCCTGATCTAAAATCCACGTCTGCGTCTAATTTTGATATTCTGTTTCACTCTATGCACCCTGTATATTAGTTAAAAAGTGAATTTGATAGATTACAGGAAACAGTAATAATCTATTGATAGTACAAACAGATGTTTGTGTCGATTAGAATTTTGGTTTGCGGTTGGAGGTGAAGATGTCGCTGTTAATACAACATTTCCTTTACTTGATGATATGTATTGATTGTGATTTCAGTATTATCTTTAGTCCGGGATTAAGCTTACAGAGCTCTCTACCTTGTACTCATGAACCCGGTCAACAAGTGATATTGTCTCTTCTAATTGCAAACCAGAATGGTTGGTTAAATCTTGTAGATTATACCGACCCCGTTTAACTCAGAAGTGTGTTTCAATGTCTGACGGGGCATATAGCCCGAGAAGTAGTTGTCTCTTCAAAGTGAACGGTCATTGTTTTTAAAAATATTTTCAAAACTGTAAGCCTTTAATAGTATAAATCTTAAATTAGTAAATTTGATACCTACAATTCTCTAGCGTAAATTGCAGCCCTCCGTTTACTTATTTTATTGATGTTACACACAGAAATTCCTGGCATCGGAACCCCTGTCAAATGAGGTTCTGTAGTTTCTACAGTCGTCACTGTAGGATTTGTCATAAAACTTTGCCAAGTATAGATTATTAAAAAGCATGTACACCCGAAACTCAACATATGAATGATGAACCAAATGAATCTGAAACAAAAAATGTCTACTCACATAGTGGCTAAAACCAGAGGAAGAACCACAAATAGATAGCTAAGAAAGTGTCAGGAGGTTACTGGATCTACAAGGCTGCATGTTGTGCTCAGTGCCTTCAGTAATAAATTTTGGAACTTTAAAGATCGTGCAATTCAAAAGGAATCTTTGAGGAAGAATCCAAACTGGTTAACCATGCACAGCCTCAGGATCAATACAAAATTTGGTACAGATAAAAGATGATCTAATAAATATGGTCATCCAGAAATTCTGAAGAGAAGCTGTCAAAATTAAGCTTCAATGGATATTTGGATATTTGGACATGAAGGGATAAAAGGGAATTAGGTAGCAGAAGAAGGATCAAAAACATTTTGTGTCACATCATCAAAGAGGATTCACTAGCGTAGGAAGAATGGGAAAAGAGAACTCCACAGGAGTGCTTTAGCTTCCTCTAAACGGAAGCTCAGTAGCTTCAGGTTGAACTTAGCAAAATATCTTAAACTTGGAAAATCTGGAAATAATTATTAAGAAAGAGAACTGGGTAGAGAAGCAGTTGCTGCTGGGAAGGAGCAAAAATTGCTTCAACTTGGAAAAAAGAAGCAGACTGAATGCTAGGAAAGAAGGAATACAAGGGGATAAAAGAGCAGGAATAAGATTCTATAACATTCGTAGTGGCTGCAATAGAAATGAATATATATGCATATATATTATTGGAGGAAGATTTATTTTGTTAAAGACCTTGCATCATAATGAAGTTCTGTGATAAAAGTTTGAACTTTACATCGGGTAGGAAGTTTTATGTCATTAAAAAGTTTATTCTTATTTGTTTTCCTTGTTGTAGGTTTATAAATTAATGACTATTAAATATTATAATTTTGACGTAATAATTAATTGAATGATATGATTAATTCTCAAATTCAATAATTCAATTTAAAATTTTCTAATGAATGTTGTTTTGGTATGTTAATTTCTTTTTAGAACCAGTTTTTTTTTTTATAAATTTACGTATTTTTGGGTAAAATTTATCGGTTTTTTTTTCCTGCAAATTTCAAGGACTCTCTACCACCAATAAAAAATTTTTAATTCATTAATTTATTACCAAAATTGCGATGGAAATACGTCAATATATATTTTTTTTCTCTAGACTAATTAAGTCAATCCTAATGACGTCTTTTATATAAAAAAGAAAAAATACAAAAAAACCACTGAAAAATACAAAATTAACAAAAGAAGCACTTGCATTTAAAAAATTGGAAGAAAAAGGACTAAATCAACTGAAAATATGAAAAATCGTCTAAGAGCACTGAAAAATTATTAAATCTTGGAAATTTACGAAAAAATCGCTTAAACAATATAAAATTCACAAAAAACCTCTTGAAAAATTCAAAATTAACAAAAAAAAACCGCTAAAAAATATAAAAAAGCCCAAAAACAATGAAAAATTTCAGAATTTAAAAGAAAAAAAGACTAAATCAACTGAAAATAAGAAATATCATATAAAAACTCTAAACATTATTGAATCTTGGAAATTTACGAATAAAGAAGCTTAAAAAAATACAAAATCTACTGAAAATAAGCGGGAATGTCTAAAAGCAACGAAAATCTACTGAAATCCTAGAAATTAACAAAAAAACGCTAAAAAATACAAAATCAACAAAAATACCTCTGAAAAAATACAAAATTAACAAAAAAACACAAAACAATGAAAATTCTCTTAAATTTCAGAAATTGAAAGAAAGAGGACTAAATCAACTGAAAATATGAAAAATCGTCTAAAGGGCACTGAAAAATTATTATTATTTACGAAAAAACCGTTTAAACAATACAAAATTAACAAAAAACCTCTTGAAAAATACAAAATTAACAAAAAATTCCTCATAATTCCAAAGTTCCTTGGAAAATTTTAAAAAAACTTAATACCTTTCGACTGTTGCTTTGGAATTCAGATGATTAAATCCAGCTAAACTAGAATTAAAAATGTAGTCTTCGAAAGCATTTTTAAACTCCACTTTCTCTATGTGCTTCATGTTTACACTTAACTTGACTAACGATCGGAAATCGAAGTGTTGTTTTTCTATTTTCACTGGAAAATTGTAGGTACAGAGGAAATGGGAGGTGCTGGGAAAATCGTTTAATCGGAAACGAAACATTCGTTCCATAGACCAGATAGAAAACAAGAAATAAACCGATCCATAAAAGTTAGGAGAGTCCACAAATATTGGATTTATGTTAAAAATTGTTTTCTTTTGCATTTTCATCAGTTATACTTCATCACAATAAGTGCTCAAAATGCTGGCCATTTGTTTGTTGACATTTATACATAAATAATGATGCTTTTAATGCCTACAATTGTTTTTTGTTTAATTTTAAAAACCTAGCAAAGTGCCTCATTATTTATTTAAAAGTACTATAAATATAGTGAGTCTTCCTTTTTTTCTATGTGGAATAAAATGATAAGACAGGTCGGTTTTACCAAAATTAAATCGACACTTCCTGTATCTCCTCAAATACAATAGGGTCGTAAAATTCGGCACAATGGTTAAGGATTAATATGAGAAGCCGGTGGCCAGTGTCGTGCAGTTAGTTTAAGGGTTTTGCCGAGTAGGGATATGGGTCTTACAGTTTTTTTTTCTATTAGATAAAAGTATAAGCGAGAGCTCTCGACATTTTTGTTCTGCCAATATTTGCCTTCATTAACCCAGGTTTCGTCTAAATAAAAAATGTTTCTCTCTTCCCTTCGGTACTCTTCAATTTGCCTTAAATATTTTCTTCTCCAACAGATTATTATATAGTAGAGTACAATTTAATTTAGAAAAATAAAACTGATATTTTATAAGACATTTTGTATTAAGTGATGCATTGCTATTATTTTTGGAAAGAGAAAAAAATAAGCTTCTTTGTGATACGTCAAAAAATTCAAGATGGTGGCCGTACGCTAAACGCTGACGTGAAAAATATTTGACATTTGCTCTAAAAAAATATGCGGAATAATGTCTCTTTCATCATTCTAGAATTTCATAAATTTCCCTTTATCCGTTTCAAAGATAATCCCTTGGTGCGAGACTTTTCAGCGACGCTGTATAAAGAAGACTTTCCTTATTTGATAACTTTGAAGGAAGTGTTGAAACTTTTAGAACAGATGAGGGAAAATTTCCCAAAATTTTCAAATATGCACAGACAAATTAACATTTTGACGCAACCATCAACTTTATGAGAAAATTTCATGGGTCATTTTTTGGGGAGCATTCTATTTTCTGTAACTTATCTTCCTAAAAGTTTTTAATATTTTCTACATTTCCTAAGTTATTTGCATTAAACTGAAAATATTTTAACCTAAAAATTATTTTTTTATTATTTTTAATTGCAATTGTTACACTAAAATATAACTTTTGAAGGAATAATTATATCAAAAAATTGTGAGAGACATTTTTTTTGAATCAGTCTAATATACATACAGAGTGTCCCTGACTAATTCAGGTTGTCACTTTAATATTACTGTGAAAAATCATTTTATGAATATTTATTATAATATATCTAACATTTTTCTCAGAATTGAAATCGATTCATAAATAATCAAGAAAATAGATAGCTTCTCAATCCAAGCTTGAATTTTTTACAAACTGTATAAGTAACTTGAATGTACAGGGTGTTTTTAAAATCAATCGAAAATATTCAGGTGGTGTAAAATTATTATTGGTCTTTAATACATACGAACGATATGCATTTTGTGTATGGTTTGCTGAAAAATATCCCTAGATTCATCTTAAAATATTTCCTCAAGTCTCCACTTTACTTTATTTCTTATTTAGTGCCTGAGCTTCACTTCCGGGTAGGTTAAATTGCAGTTAATCTTTACGGAAAAATATTTTAAATAAGAATCTTTTTTGTGGTAAAAATTGGTAGTTCCATGTACTATTGAAACCATTTTTTTTAATTTTATCTATTTTTGCGTTTTTATTATTTAAATTAAATTTATTTTCATCAATAATAGCTTCTTTGGGTTTCGCCATTATTTCTGAAATTGGAAGAGATAAATTGTGGAAAATTCGGCGAAAGATGAATTTTAGATGGGAAAAAGTAATCAGAAAGTCGCCTTTAATCGAAAAAGATGAAATCGTATGTTGGAGACGGAATTATTTGCGATCAATTAGGGATTGTCGCAATGGAAATGGAAAAGGAAAACGACTGATAATTACGCATATTGGAAGTACAGATGGGTTTTTGAAAGATGGTTGTGTTCGAATAATATTAATAACCCCGTGTTGTAAATAAATTATATAATTCTAGTAAATCATAATATAAAAATAATTGTAAATTATAAATATTATTATTAATTGATATTGTATTATTATATAGTCTTTGTCGCAATCATGTTTTTCATTTAATATCATACCTGCTTACCCTACTTAAAGGTACGCCTGCAATTATAAGTGACCCGAAGATGGGATTTTTATTGTATACCGGCGTTGTGCAGGGTTGGGTATGCAAATAATAGAATAAATATTTGAATTATAATGTAAATCGTTTCAAAATTCCGGAGTGTTTCGGTAAGGGTTTTGCATGTTAAATAAGGTTTTATTAATCTATGTCTACTTCAAAAAGACTGTAAATAATAATATTGTTTAATTTTGTTTCAAAATTTCTTGATAATTTTTTTTTTTTCGATATATTAATAATTGTTAAGTGCAAGAGAAAAACAATTTAAAAAATCACAGAATATGGAAAAAAAAATTCATTAAAAATAATAAAAACTCACCTAAAACTGTATATAACAAAAAAAGCTCACTTTTTCTAAAATAACCACGCACTGCACTCAAAACAATACTAGTCCCGTTTTTTTTAAATTCGAAATAATTTTTTTTTCAAAATTCGCTCGGTTTAAAAATTTTTTTGGTGCTAGGAAACGACCGATTAACAATTGAGGACTCCGCAGAAATCGATTGTTTAAAAAACAAGTTATTATTTTTTTATCATCAGTTGCTAAGGTCACCGAATCTAAGGTACAAGGCTGGGGATCTTTTCGAACAACTCCTCCTTGTTGTCTCAATTAAATTTAAAAATAATATGTTTAACAAGAAAACTATTTACCATATTCGGAAAAGCTTTTTTGCTGATTCGGCTTGTTAATTAATAATACATTATTTTTAACAACAATGCAATTAATGCAGTGTAAAAACAGTATTATAATTTCATTGGTTTAAATTATTATGATGTACAAACGTAATTTTTTTTTATATAAAATGAAATTCAGAAGTGGGAAAAACTTCTGTTAGGGTCATTATTTTAGTTGAGGAAGAGGAGAAACTGAAATTTGCCAAAAAACTACTAAAATCGTCTAAAACCACTAAATTCAATCTAAACACACTGAAAAAGTAACCAAAATTGTATTAAAACAACTAAAATTGAGTAAAAGTAGTTTTTTATTTTCACAAAAGAAAATTTAGATGTAGGAAAAACTTCTGATAGGAACAATGTTTTAGTAAATTTTGGGATTTTTGTGGACATCAATAAAAATAATGAACTATTTTTTAAAAAAATTCACTTTTTTTATAAAATGAATAAAATAAAATCGATCTACGGGTTCAAAAGTTATGGGAGTTTTTATCCAAATTAATAATTAAAAAAAAACAAAGTTTGATATTTTTTCTGTGGTTGAATAATTCTGATAGAAACAGCATGAAAATGATTTTGGAACTTTTTGGAAAAATATTACAGAAATTTACAAAATTAGCACACCGTTAGACCATTTACAAAAAATTCCTAAATTTCACATTTTTTATTATACCACCCACCCTAGACTTTATAAAGGGTTAAAATTTGCCAAATTATAGTCTACCATTCCAATGCCACCCCATACAGCAAATACGGTTCAGTGGTTATCAAAATGTAGTGGTTTCTAGCCAAATTAAAAATTTTCAAAAAAAATCAAAAAAATTTTTTCTAGTATTTTGTATCCACTCCGAATAGTTAATACTTCAAAATAAAGCATATTTGTGCATTTTTTTTTGGTAAATTTGTAAACTTGAAATTTTTTTAAACAAAATGAATTAAAAATTTTTAATATAAGAATTACCAACAAATTCTTAAATAACATTTATGAAATACGACAAAACCAAAATAAACACGTCTAACAATAGAAAACGCAAATTCCGTTTCATTAATAAATTAAGAAGTGACCAATAAAAACTGACAATTAAATATTACCAATTTATATTATTACGTAATTTGTGACAACATCGTTTATTTTAAAACATTCTCTGATTATAACTTTTGGTTTTTAAGACTTCTTGAATTAATTACCATTCTTATGGCCACTATTTTCGAGTATTAACTCACTTTGAAATTTTAAAAATCGAAACTAATTTTTCTCAGACACTTTTATATGTGGAAATCCACTATTTCGACCCCGTAGGTTACGAAAATTCCCATAAAAAGTTTCTAAAGTTAATACTAAGAATTTTTTTTCTAGAATTTTGTACCTCTCACTTTCGTATACCCTCGTAAACAAAATATGGTAGTTACAATATTGCTGATTTTTTTCAATATCCGTTCATTATTTGAAAGTGTGTATCTAAAATTTCAGCTCAAAATTCTCATTATTATGGGCTTTATGATTTTTTGACTGGATGCGTGAATTTTTGACCATGACTTAAACGCAATTTGAGATTTCCCAAATCTGAACCAAGTTTTTCCAGGCACTTTTATATAAGGAAATCCACTAATTCGACCCCGTAGGTTACGAAAATTCCCATAAAAAGTTTCTAAAGTTAATACTAAGAATTTTTTTCTAGAATTTTGTACCTCTCACTTTCGCATACCCTCGTATACAAAATATGGTAGTTAGAATTTTGCTGATTTTTTTCCATATCCGTTCATTATTTGAAAGTGTGTATCTGAAATTTCAGCTCAAAATTCTCATTATTATGGGCTTTATGATTTTTTGACAGGATGCGTGAATTTTTGACCATGACTTAAACGCAATTTGAGATTTCCAAAATCTGAACCAAGTTTTTCCAGGCACTTTTATATAAGGAAATCCACTAATTCGACCCCGTAGGTTACGAAAATTTCCATAAAAAGTTTCTAAAGTTAATACTAAGAATTTTTTTCTAGAATTTTGTACCTCTCACTTTCGCATACCCTCGTATACAAAATATAGTAGTTAGAATTTTGCTGATTTTTTTCCATATCCGTTCATTATTTGAAAGTGTGTATCTGAAATTTCAGCTCAAAATTCTCATTATTATGGGCTTTATGATTTTTTGACAGGATGCGTGAATTTTTGACCATGACTTAAACACAAATTGAGATTTCCAAAATCTGAACCAAGTTATTCTAGACACTTTTATATACGGAAATCCACTAATTCGACCCCGTAGGTTACGAAAATTCCCATAAAAAGTTTCTAAAGTTAATACTAAGAATTTTTTTCTAGAATTTTGTACCTCTCACTTTCGCATACCCTCGTATACAAAATATGGTAGTTACAATATTGCTGATTTTTTTCCATATCCGTTTATTATTTGAAAGTGTGTATCTGAAATTTCAGCTCAAAATTCACATTATTATGGGCTCTATGATTTTTTGACTGGATGCGTGAATTTTTGACCATGACTTAAACGCAATTTGAGATTTCCAAAATCTGAACCAAGTTTTTCTACACACTTTTATATATGGAAATCCACTAATTCGACCCCGTAGGTTACAAAAAAGCCCATAAAAAGTTTCTAAAATCAATACTAAGAATATTTTTTTCTAGAATTTTGTACCTCTCACTTTCGCATAGCCTCGTATACAAAATATGGTAGTTACAATGTTGCTGATTTTTTTTCATATTCGTTCTTTATGTGAAAGTGTGTATCTAAAATTTCAGCTCAAAATTCTCATTATTATGGGCTCTATGATTTTTTGACTTAGTACGTATACTATAATCCGACTTTCAAATCTTCAAAATCGGAACCAATTTTTTTCATACACTTTTATACGTGGAAATTCACTAATTTGACCCCGTAGGGCTATTCAGAAAATTGAGAAGTGAGAAAAACTTCTGATAACAATATTTTAGTATATTTTGAGATTTTCGTTGACAGCAACAAACGCACCATTAGACCCTGATTGATTAGATTTTAATAATTTGGGAAGAATTAATAACAATTTGAACTCTTGATGATTTTTTATTTAAACAAAAAACATCAGATAAGAAGTACAGTATAATTTAGTAAGGCAAGAAGTGAAATGGAAAATTTCAGTTAATAAAATAATAAAATTAAATTTTTCTACAGAAATATTTTGATTGAAATTTTCTTTCCTAATCTCCTCCACATATTTTTATAATCACTCTGTACATCAGTAAACAATGTAAGCAGACGTTTTCAAATGGTCACTTGATATTCCCTATAGGTGCCTAAATATTAATAACAGGGGGGGGGGCACAAAAATAAAACATTTCACTTCTCGCTTGAAAATTTTTCTAAAATTCTTTTAGCAGTAAAAACGAACATTGTGTTAATGTAAATAAATTTTCTTAAAACTCGTAAAAAAGCATTTTTTTGTTGATGCAAAATTAAATTTAATAACTTTACACCCTGTATTTCAGCTAAAAAACCAACTTGAGCGATACTTTTAGCAAGTATATACATAATATTAATAATATACATACAATATATGTAAAATAATTTACAAAATTATCATCACTGTACTAACCCAACTCGGATAAAACTGAATCCAAGTCCTCTTGTAATCCTGCTGTCATTTCTTTTTGTTTATTCAAATCGTCTTGTAACCTCTCCGCGTTGGTTTTCAACAAAAAGTTTCCTTTCTTCAAGGCGTTTAATATGTTTTCGTGTCGTTTAGATCTAGCCGTCAAATTCGTTTTAACTATATCGTTTGGAGCGTCTTCATCTTCGCTTTGACTCTTCTCCGAATCCGTATCTTCGTCTTCGCTTTCTGATTCTTCTTCTTCGGTAGATTCTTCTTCCTCTTCGGATTCTTCCTCTTCCGCTTCTTTTTCTTCTTCCTCTTCGTCTTCTTCGTCATCGTCTGTATCTTTCATCAAAGCTGCCATTTTATCAACCTAAAAATCACAATATCAACTACAATATCAATTTTAAAAAAATATCAACCCATTACTTCTTTCTTTAATTGTTTATACTTCTTCTTCTCATCCTTCATTTCAGTATGGTGCTTTTTGATGATCTCCCTTAAAGCTATTCTTTCCTTCTTAGCATTATCTTCTTTAGTCTTCAAACTCTGTAATTTCTTTCTGAGCATCTTTACTTCTTTCACCAATCTCTTTTCCTTCTTTTCTTCTGTGTCCTCTCCGTCGCTTTCTTCTTCTGTTTCTTCCTCTCCGAATTCATCGTCACTGCCTTGTCCTACCGCACTTTGCTTTCGATCTGATGGAGAGAATCCTTTTCCTGAAAATAGTGAGACATATTTTTTGTTTGAGATTTTTCTTAAATTAAAGAGATCAGAAGCTTTGTATCATTTGGCGTTATTATCTAATTTAGGCTTCTTGAGGTATGGCGATATAATTTTGAAAATATGGTTTGTCAAGGTTAAGGAATGTTTTAATTTTATTGGTTAACACAAATTTGAGTGACATTTTCAACGCCAGATGATATACATATATGTCTATCTAGCCCATTGGATGGAGTTAAGAAGGAAAAAAACATTTTTGTTAAAAAGAAAAATATGTCTACCACAACTCTACTTATACGAGGGTTATCTTGTTTTTCAAAATATTTTCCACGAAGGAGACAATTTTAAAAAATTATTGCGCTCAGAAAATTCCATTTTCCGACTAGATGTAACCATCTTATGTTAGTCTTTCTCTCTCTCTCTTCCTCATATTTATCATTGAGAGTCAATTACCGGTCAATTTTTATTTTTCACAGTTATTGAACAATTAAACTTTATAAAACGGTAATTTATATTTTTCTTTACAACAAAAAAAAAGTGAATACATTGTAACGAATAACAATAATTTATGACGTGTGAACGATCATCTAAAAACATTAAAAAAACCATCATTAGAAACATTTTCGTACGTCTATATCACCAAATGATTAAATAATGAGAAAAACCACTTTAGTCGTCTTGTTTTTACAATAACTTATTTTCAACGCATTGTTTTTTTTTTAAGTAATGAAGATGATAAAAAAATGTTTTATTATAAATTTGACACGAAAATACGTTTTGGCATTTTACCAAACAGAAACGATTAATAAAGAGAATAGCAAAACTTCCAATCAGCGCTTCTAAAACAGTTTTGAAGATCGTCTATATTCGGATGGGAATTTTGATTTTTTCACAAAAAATCCAATTAACTTCAATCGAAAAAATGAAGAAGTTCAATTATTTGAAACAAATGAAATAAAAATTAGATCGAAGATAATAGAATTATTACTGTTATAACGCCCTACGAAGTTTCAAAAAACAATGACCGTTCAACTACTAAAATCGTCTAAAATTATTAAAATCAACCAAAATTCACTGGAAAATCGTCTCAGAGTAGCCAAAACTTCATAAAAACAAGTAAAACTGACTAAAAACAACCAAAATCGCCTAAAGCAATAAAAACTTCCTAAGAATAACTAAAATAATCTGAAATCGACCAAAACCTCCTAAAATCGTATGAAATTATTAAAATCAACCAAAATACACTGAAAACTCGTCTAAGAGTAACCAAAACTTTATAAAAACAACTAAAATTGACTAAAAGGAAGTGAAATCGACCAAAAACAACTAAAATTGACTAAGAACAACCAAACTAACTAGAATTGACTAAAATAAACTGAAATCGACCGAAACCTCCTGAAATCCTTTAAAATTATTAAAATCAACCAAAATACACTGAAAAATCGTCTAAGAGTAACCAAAACTTTATAAAAACAACTAAAATTGACTAAAAACAATCAAAATCGCCTAAAGTAATAAAAAATTCCTAAAAACAACCAAAATCGGCTAAAGTAACCAAAACTTCCTAGAAATAACTAAAATTGACTAAAAACAACCGAAATCGTCTAAAGTAACCAAAACTTCCTAAAACTAACTAAAATGAACTGAAATCGACCTAAACCTCCTAAAATCGTCTAAAATTATTAAAATCAACCAAAATACACTGAAAAATCGTCTAAGAGTAACCAAAACTTTATAAAAACAACTAAAATTGACTAAAAACAACCAAAATCGCCTAAAGTAATCAAAACTTCCTAGAAATAACTAAAATTGACGAAAACAACAAAAATCGCCTAAAGTAACCAAAACATCCTAAAACTAACTGAAATCGACCAAAACCTCCTAAAATCGTATAAAATTATTAAAATCAACCAAAATACACTGAGAAATAGTCTCAGAGTAACCAAAACTTTATAAAAACAACTAAAATTGACTAAAAACAACCAAAATCGCCTAAAGTAACCAAAACTTCCTAAAACTAACTAAAATAAACTGAAATCGTCCAAAACCTCCTAAAATCGTAGAAAATTATTAAAATCAACCAAAATACACTGAAAAATCATCTCAGAGTAACCAAAACTTTATAAAAACAACTAAAATTGAATAAAAACAACCAAAATCGCCTAAAGTAACCAAAACTTCCTAAAAATAATCTGAAATCGACCAAAACCTCCTAAAATCGTATAAAATTATTAAAATCGAACAAAATACACTGAAAAATCGTCTAAGAGTAACCAAAACTTCATAAAAACAACTAAAATTGACTAAAAACAACCAAAATCGCCTAAAGTAACCAAAACTTCCTAAAACTAACTAAAATAAACTGAAATCGACCAAAACCTCCTAAAATCGTATAGAATTATTAAAATCAACCAAAATACACTGAAAAATCGTCTAAACCAAAACTTTATAATAACAACTAAAATTGACTAAAAACAACCAAAATCGCCTAAACTAACCAAAACTTCCTAAAATAAACTGAAATCGACCAAAACATCCTAAAATCGTATAAAATTATTAAAATCAACCAAAATACACTGAAAAATCATCTAAGAGTAACCAAAACTACCTAAAAACAACTAAAACCAACCAAAATCGCCTAAAGCAATTGAAACTTTCTAAAAACAACCAAAATCCGCTAAAGTAACCAAAACTTCCTAGAAATACCTAAAATTGACTAAAAACAACCAAAAATGACTAAAAACAACCAAAATCGCCTAAAGTAACCAAAACTTCCTAAAAATAACTAAAATTGACTAAAAAAACTGAAATCTACCAAACAACTCCTAAAATCGTCTAAAACTACTTAAAATCAACCAAAATACACTGAAAATCGTCTAAGAGTAACCAAAACTTCCTAAAAACAACTTAAATTGAGTAAAAGGAAGTGAAATCGACCAAAAACAACTAAAATTGTCTAAAACCACTAAAATCAACCAAAATATACTGAAAAATTGTCTATAAATGACTAAAATTGACTAGAAGACTCAGAAATTGTCTAAAAGCTACTAAAAACAATGAAAACTAACCAAAATTGTCTAAAAACAAATAAAGCTAACCAAAAACAGGCTAAAAACAATCATGACACCGCTAAAACCATTTGAAAGCAAGCAGAATTGAGTGGAAACCGATAAAATTGATTAAAATCAACGAATAACAATAACTCAAATAGGTTAAAAGTAACCAAAATTGACTAAAAATGACTAGAGCAACTAAAACTTATCAAAACTAACCAAAGTAGTCTAAAAACAAATAAAGTGGACTAAAAACAGGTTAAAACGAGAACAATCATAATACTGCTTGAAAACAAGCACTGAATTGGTCGACATACGACTGTGTTTCAAGCAGAGAAGATTGCCGCTATATCCTGTATTGACATTCACTGACAGCCAGGCTCTGCTTAAAGCTATCAGTAATCCAAAAACTAGGTCTAGACTGGTGAAAAACTGCAAAGAATCCCCCAACAGTCTGGCAAGAGAAAACAAAGTGTCTCTAATATGGATAGGGGCCTATTCTGTAACTCTTCCTCTAATATTTAGAGGCCGTTAAAAGTTTTACTGGCGCTAAAATGAAATCGGTATTCGCTAACCACATTTCCGTTAAAATTTTAAAGGATTCCTTCAAAATAGCCTGTTAAAACTATTATTTTTAAAGGGATGTTATGTGTGCCTTTAAATAATAACGGTAACAAAAATGGTGTATGTAGATGTTGCTGGTGAAGCTTCGATTGAGGAATTAATTCATTCAAAAGTCTTTTTCGCTTTCCCAAGAAAGTGTCAAGAATGTTAATGGATATGCTAGAACCATATCTACAAGAAGGACACAGAATTACTGCCATACTAAAATACATATAAAAATACATTTAAAAATTCTTACGTCCCTGGCCCGACCTAATATTAGTTTTCATTTCACCAATTGTCTGAAAAATATTTGTAGTTAATAGGTATGAATTAACAAAAAATGGATCTTATATTATAGAGTTCACATCACTTACGTCTTTCCACTGTTTGATTGTTTTTGGCGGACCGAATAAATTTAATTTTGCTGTTAGATCCTTCCAAACATTATTTAATTTGGGTAAATCCACAAGGTTTACTTTCCCTCCTAACACCAGCTTATTCTCTTCTAAAATAAAGTATTCCTTTTGTTTTTTTGTCGTTCTCGGCGCCCGTGACATTTTTCTATTTTTGTAACTACTCATAATAATTACTTTCATAAATGACTAGAAGCGTGCAAGAAACCAAAAAACGAGAGCCTAATCTCCCGACCTGCTTCCCCCACTATCTTGGTTAAAACAGATCATTGGTTAATTTTATCGAGAAGGGCAAGGAAAATCATTGAAGAAGCTATACAGTGTTGAAAAAATGGCTTCTTCAATGATTCTCCTTGCCCTTCTCGATAAATTAATCAATAAGACATAAATTCTAAATAGTGGGAGGAGCAGGTCGCGAAAATAGTCTCTCGTACCAAAAACAGTTCATGCAGGTTAGCATGGAGGATAGCCTCCATGCAGGTTAGTTAGAAATGTTCTTCTTTTATCATCATCAATTTCCTCTTCTTTTTTAATAAATTTTGTCTCTAACTTAGTCATCAAATAGCTCCTTGAGCACTGTGGCCAGATACTCTACTTAAAATTTTAAAGGAATCCTTATCCTTACTTTTTTAACAGTCCTCTAAAATGTATACTTGCAAAATAGCATTTCAACTAAAAATTTTTAGAGTCCCGTTAAAAACTTATTTTTAAGAGGCCTCTAAATTTTAAAGGATTAGTTACAGAACAGACCCCATAGGAAACTTCTACCAAAGATTGTGCTATGCAGGATTCTAACTCATTCATGAAGAATACTTATAGCCATTTTGAAAATTATTCTACATTCTTTATACTAGTTGAAGTATAGAAAATGTTGAAGTGTCAGGTGCCGTTAATTATATCTAGTGTACATTTACGGTGCTTATAAACGGTTGAACTTTTATTCATTTCCGGTTAGTAGATGCCAATAGTTCCTTAAATAGGGAGTAAAACACAAATTTCATATGTAGTACTGTCATTATTTTTAGCTCCTTTAGTATCTCCCCAGTACGAACTCCTGGGACGTAGGACGAAGAATAGAGCTTAGGAAATAGAGTTAAACAAAGTGCTCTAGCTTAGAGAATTATTTTACGTATATTTTAGAAGATCCTCATAAAGCATTTGACATAGACATTTTGATCAGTTTTTCTCATTATGTTAATCAAAATACATAAAATTAATAACAAATTTCAACAAGTACTAAATTGCTATGCACCAACAATATCATGATACAAACAAAAATTTAGAAACATTGAAATATATCTTACTCGCCTGCATTCCCATAATCATCATCAGACTCAAACCAAAATCCGAAGGAAGTACTGGTATTCTTTACCCCTATTCGTCAACAACAACATTTTTCACTCAATTAAATCGTATCAAATTTGAAAGAAAAAAAAAGTTTATACACAATTGACGTTTATCAGTTGACATTTGACAATTATCGTTTAAAAATCGACTTGTTATTCTCATTTTCAGGTTATTAGGAAAGAACAATATTTATTTAAATCATTGAATCATTTTATGGTTACTAAAATAAGTGAACAATGACCTAAATCCTATTTTTTCAATGTATCTAGAAAAAAAACGCATCGATCCTAGTACCTTATCTCGTGGTTGGTATATATCTATCGTTTTTCATTTCAAGATTAAATACTTCTCTCAAGTATTCAGTAACTGGAACAGACTCCTCTCTTGTCTACTATTGATTTCCCATTATCATTCCCATTTACCAATTATTAAGTTAAGATTAAAAACGCGATTTTAATACCCTAAATAGATCACTCCATCTATAAATCAACATGCTATCAAGGTAGTAATTCGCGCAACCCCTGTATATACGAAATAGGTGTCTTTTAACGACTGTTTTTCGGCAAGTCTTTATCAGCGCTACATGAAAGTGCCAACGACGAGTGAACCTACTATTCATTGTCTATGTACTTCGCAGCGGGCTGTAACGCGACATGCGACATGCGATAGATGGACGAAAAAAATTTGAGGCGATGTTCACTTTAATTATATTGACTTAAGTGGACGAGCTGACACTCTGTATAATAAATAATGCTCGCAGAAGCAAAGAAAGTGTCCAAGTACAAGATTCTTCACGTTCGGTCGACATAGTTATAAACGGCGTTGCCGCATCAATCGAAAATACTGAAATCTCGGGAATGATATACATAAGAGGAGCTAGGAACACAAAACAGCTCCAGTAGATCCATAGATATTCTATCTTTATCATTGTATATCAGGGACAGTATTAGAATGTCACAGTGCTTTGGTTGAGGCGACAAACAACAACGTAATTCAAAATCGCAACTAACGCGTTATTGTTTTGATTTTTCCTAAATATACGTAAAATAAAACAATTTACACTCACCCATCATGGCGTCTTGTAATTTTCTCTCCAACATTTGATTCTGTCTCTTTAGTTCTTCCATTTTAGACTTCGTAGTATCCAGATCTTCTGCCGCTTGCGTATATTTCACTTCTAAATCTTGCGAAGTCTTCCGAGCTTCTTCTGCTTCTTTTTTTAATCCTTGTATAACCTGAAATAATCGGTTTAATATAAAAAAATGGACGAAAAATGGCGGTTACCTTTTCATCTGCAGCTCCGCTCGATGTATTATTTCCGCTCGATCCGTTTTTGCTTATTTCCTTTTCTAATTCGGCTTGTAAATTTAGAATTCTCGCTAACAATCTTTTATTTTCTCTCTCTTGTGCTTCTTTATTTCTCAATTCTAACGCTAACATTTGTTTGGTGCTTTGTAGATCGTCTCTGACTTTATCTATGTCGTCCATTTCGTCTATTTCGTCTGGCGCTATTTCATCCTTAAAAACATCCTTATTAAAATATATTTAAATTAATCCTTAATTCACTTTACGTACTGGATGTATACTAGCCATTGAGATGGATTTTTGAATCTGTTCCTCGATAGTCATTTGTCTTCTAAATTTCCTCAATCCATCGAGACAAGGCTTGCTTCTGTCATTGGTTTTGACACTTTTAAGACAAATACCTTTTTCGATCTAAAAAATAAAAATTATTATCAAAAGTAGCTTAATTCTATTGAATCTTTCACCTGTTTGAGAAGCTCGTTATGGACGTTTGGCTCTTCGCTTTTATAAATCAAATGCTCATCGGCCCTTTTGGCTTCCGGTAGTAGCGGAGTTGATCTGTCGTTACATACTACGTGCTTTAAAGTTTTCTTTGACTCGATTTCTTGTAGGAGATTATTCCAGTCTGGCCTATTTTTAGCCCTGGATCTAAAAAAAATTAAAAAGTGTCAATGTTTTCGATGAAAAATTAACAAAAAGTGGTTTTATATTCCAGTTGTACACATGATTTTTTCCATAACTCTTAACATATTTTTGACGTAAAACATTTTTGCTTACCTTAATTTATTTAGCCTTGATTTCTGCTTATCTGTCAAAGGCTTAGTGGGTTTCGCGCCCGGCATCATAGGCGGAGGCGGTGGCATACCTGGTTGTGGTGGAGGTGGCGGTGGGATATGCGACTGCGACAATTTTCTCATAGACGCCTCTCTTACGAGAGCATTTCGTTTTTTAGGAACTTCCTAGGAGATAAACATAAAATCATTATAAATGTACTGAGTTAGAGGCATGTAAAGTTAAAAAATGTGAAAAATTACATGTTATATAAAACTTACAAGGTTTTTGAAGAACTTTTCGTTCGAATAGAAAATTTCTTTAAAATCAAATGCTCTTGGTAGCACCGTACGGTAATGAATGTTGAATGTTGATTTAAAATTAGCAACTTTGGCAAACGGAAAAGCTCAAGAGGTGATTGATTGGTTTATAGCGTCAAGAATTAAAAATTTTCAAACGTGAATCATTGGAAAAGGTCAGTGTTCAGTGTAAGTGTAAACTTAAAATAAATCAATTTCGATGCAATTGTAACGGAAAGATGCTTACTTTTTCTAGATCGGCCTCTTCTTCTTCTTCATCTTCTTCTTCTGAACTAAACGTATCGCTTATAGACAAAGAAGGTTTTCTTGGGGGACTTTTTAATACTCTTTCTGAAGCTTTTTGCAAAGTCGGTAGGTTGTGTAGCTTGTAATCCTTTTTGGGGGGTGATTTTTCCCTTTGCGGAACTGGTTTAAGAGCAGGTTTTTGGAAGAAACTCTCTTTTGCTCCATTTTCTTGTGGTTCTTTTGGTTCTGACTTTTTTACTTTTTTTAATTGTACACCAGCTACAAAAAAACGGAGGAGAAAAATTTTAGGTAGATTTTTAGCTTTAGTATTTTCTAGATGGAAGATTTGAGGCTTAATACAGGGTGAGTCATGGAAATCTGTACATACTCGTACCTCATATTGAGAGTATTATTAAGCCAAACATCAATATAGTGAGTTTTTGACAAAAATTCTAGTAGAAAATCATCATGTAAAAGACATTATGAATATATATTTTCGACTCGTAAATGTTACTGACGAGATTGTTATAAACATTTAAAACGAAGAAACGTCCTTTTTTAGTTTTTTGTTAATAATACGAAAGTTTATTAAGTAATCGTAATGGTGTCAAAAGATAAATTGTAGATAATAAAAATACCAATACAACGCATTTTTCAGCGAAGTGATTGGACAATTAGGAACGAAGAAAATTCGGAAAAACTGTCATTTTTTCAAAAATTATATATGAGTATGTACTGTCCCTCATAACTCACTCTGTATGTTGGTGAATTACGATTAATTTTCATTCAAAGGAAATTTGATATAGTTTACTGATTGAAGAATTAAAATTTTATCAAAATGTCAACAAATTCCCTGTCAAATAACTCAAGCAAAATATATGTTCGTGAAATTGTGTAAAGACATTTTTAGATCCTCTTTATAATCTTATCTATGTTCCATGAAAAAAATTTTGTTAATTTTTAAAAGCTTTAATATGTTTACAAAATTCAAGCCAATGGGAATTTAAAATCTAACGATAAATAACCATGTCAAAGATCCTTGATCATCCTTCCAAATAGATAAAAAGCAGCATAGGCGTAGAAAGGGGATTCAACAAAAAATCAAAAACTCAATTTTAATTAGATTAGACAATGTATATTCTTTATGTTATACAATTTTTGACTTTTTGCGTTTTTATTTTGAAATGATGATCAATAAAAATACTTTCGTCAACATGGTCATGCCCTTACCTAAAAGTTTGTGTTTTCTAACCCCTTCTTCGCCGTTTTCCTCCTTCGGTGGGGGTTTTTTATTAACTTTGGTCGGTTTCAATTGAACCTCAGCTAGAAATGTATTTTTGTGTTTAAATGTTTATGTAATTTAGATGAAAACTAATGAAAAGCCATGAAACACTACTTTAAAAAAATTCTAAACTACGCCACTGGTAGAAATTAAGTCGAAATATGCTCGTGGTGATGATGATACACACCACGCACTTCGTTTGTTTTGCCAAATTATACTGTATTCGTTTTTAGGATTACGTGTTCTTTTGATTTTAAATTTACACGGTCTATTTAAGAGCTACTTTTAATATTCAAACACTCTATCAAACGTAATTTTACGTGAAAACTCATCAACGAAACGGTTAATAGTAAAACAAAGTTGAGACTGAAATATGTAGATATTTAAACTTGTCACATCTAGACTGCAATCAATTTAATTATAAATTTTTGCATTAGAAAGAAATTGATGGATGTAAATTTCGTGAAATATTCTAGAAAAATACTTGTTTTGTCAATATTAATTCTTTCAGTTAGATCTGGAAAATAGGAAAGCTACTCGAAGCAGTTCCATGAACTTTATTGCAGGGTGCCGTTTATTCTCATTTGCTATCTTTATGATTCTTTTTTTCTAACCTTCTATCTTCCTCTATTTTTTTGCCTTTCTCTTTCTTTTTGTTTTTCTCTCTTTCTTTTTTTCTTTATGCCTTTCTTTCTGTCTTTTTTTCTGCCTTTGTTTCTTTTTGCTTTTCTTTCCTTCGTTTTTCTTTTTATCTGTCTTTCTGTCTTTCTCTCTGACTGTCTTTCTGTGTGTCTCATTCCTGTTTTAATTTCTGTCTCATTTCTGTATTTATTTCTGTCTCATTTCTGTCTTTACTTCTGTCTCATTTCTAACTTTATTTCTGTCTCATTTCTGTATTTATTTCTATCTCAGTTCTGTCTTTAGTTCTTTCTGCCTTTCTTTGTTTCTGCCTTTTTTTCTTTTTGCTTTTCTTTCCTTCGTCTTTCTTCTTGCCCGTCTTTCTGTCTTTCTTTTTTTATGCTTTTCTTCCTTTCCGTCTCTTTCTGTCTTTCTCTCTGTATGTGTTTCTATCTTTTTTCCTGTCTGTCTCATTTCTGTATTTATTTCTGTGTCAGTTCTATCCTCATTCTGTCTATAGTTCTTTCTACCTTTTTTCTTTTTTTCCACCTTTCTTTATTTTTGTCTTACTACCCTTCTATCTTCCTTTTTTGTCTTTCTGTCTTTTTTCCTGTCTGTCCCATTTCTGTTTTTATCTCTGTCTCATTTCTGTCTTTATTCCTGTCTAATTTCTGCCACTATTTCTGTCTCAGTTCTGTCCTTATTCTGTCTTTAATTCTCTCTGTCTTTCCTTCTTTTTTCCCACCTTTCTTTATTTCTGTCTTCTATCTTCGTTTATTTCCTTTTTTGACTTCATGCCTTTCTTCCTTTCTGTCTTTATATCTACCTTTCTTTCTTTCCGCCTTCCTGTATTTCTGTCTTTTTTCCTGTCTGTCTCATTTCTGTTTTTATTTCTGTCTCATTTCTGTCTATATTCCTGTCTCATTTCTGCAACTATTTCTGTCTCAGTTCTGTCCTTATTCTGTCTTTAGTTCTCTCTGCCTTTCCTTCTTTTTTTGACTTTAAGTCTGTCTCTATATCTGCCTTTCTCTCTTCCCGTCTTCCTGTCTTTTTTTCTGTCTGTCTCATTTCTGTATTTATTTCTGTCTCATTTCTGTCCTTATGCTGTATTTAGTTCTTTCTGCCTTTGTTCCTTTTTTTCCACCTTTCTTTATTTATGTCTTACTCCCCTTCTATCTTCGTTTATTTCTTTTTTTGACTTTATGTATTTCTTCCTTTCTGTCTTTATATCTACCTTTCTTTCTTTCCGCCTTCCTGTCTTTCTGTCTTTTTCCTGTCTGTCTCATTTCTGTTTTTATTCCTGTCTCATTTCTGTATTTATTTCTGTCTCAGTTTTATCCTTATTCTGTCTTTAGTTCTTTCTGCCTTTGTTCCTTATTTTCCACCTTTCTTTATTTCTGTCTTACTCCCCTTCTATCTTCGTTTATTTCCTTTTTTGACTTTATGTATTTCTTCCTTTCTGTCTTTATATCTACCTTTCTTTCTTTCCGCCTTCATGTCTTTCTGACTTTTTTCCTGACTGTCTCATTTCTGTTTTTATCTCAGTCTCATTTCTGTTTTTATTCCTGTCTCATTTCTGCCACTATTTCTGTCTCAGTTCTGTCCTTATTCTGTCTTTAATTCTCTCTGTCTTTCCTTCTTTTTTCCCACCTTTCTTTATTTCTGACTTCTATCTTCGTTTATTTCCTTTTTTGACTTCATGTCTTTCTTCCTTTCTGTCTTTATATCTACCTTTCTTTCTTTCCGCCTTCCTGTATTTCTGTCTTTTTTCCTGTCTGTCTCATTTCTGTTTTTATTTCTGTCTCATTTCTGTCTTTATTCCTGTCTTATTTCTGCAACTATTTCTGTCTCAGTTCTGTCCTTATCCTGTCTTTAGTTCTCTCTGCCTTTCCTTTTTTTTTTGACTTTAAGTCTGTCTCTATATCTGCCTTTCTCTCTTCCCGTCTTCCTGTCTTTTTTTCTGTCTGTCTCATTTCTGTTTTTATTTCTGTCTCATTTCTGTCTCAGTTCTGTCCTTATGCTGTATTTAGTTCTTTCTGCCTTTGTTCCTTTTTTCCACCTTTCTTTATTTCTGTCTTACTCCCCTTCTATCTTCGTTTATTTCCTTTTTTGACTTTATGTATTTCTTCCTTCCTGTCTTTATATCTACCTTTCTTTCTTTCCGCCTTCATGTATTTCTGACTTTTTTCCTGACTGTCTCATTTCTGTTTTTATCTCAGTATCATTTCTGTTTTTATTCCTGTCTCATTTCTGCCACTATTTCTGTCTCAGTTCTGTCCTTATTCTGTCTTTAGTTCTCTCTGCGTTTCTTTCTTCTTTTCCACCTCTCTTTATTGCTGTCTTACTCCCCTTCTATCTTCGTTTATTTCATTTTTTGACTTTATGTCTTTCTTCCTTTTTGTCTTTATATCTATCTTTCTTTCTTTCCGCCTTCCTGTCTTTTTCCTGTCTGTCTCATTTCTGTTTTTATTTCTGTCTCATTTCTGTCTTTATTCCTGTCTCATTTCTGTATTTATTTCTGTCTCAGTTTTTCCTTATTCTGTCTTTAGTTCTTTCTGCCTTTCTTTTTTTCCACCTTTCTTTATTTCTGTCTTACTCCCCTTCTATCTTCGTTTATTTCCTTTTTTGACTTTCTGTATTTCTTCCTTTCTGTCTCTATACCTGCCTTTCTCTCTTTCCGTCATCCTGTCTTTTCTCCTGTCTGTCTCATTTCTGTATTTATTTCTGTCTCAGTTCTGTCCTTATTCTGACTTTAGCTCTTTCTGCCTTTCTTTCTTTCCGCCTTTCTTTCTTTCTTTCCGCCTTCCTGTCTTTCCGTATTTTTTCCTGTCTGTCTCATTTCTGTTTTTATTCCTGTCTTATTTCTGCCACTATTTATGTCATTCTTTCTGTCTTTCTCCCTGTGTTTTTTGTTTCTTCCTTTCTTTTCATCTTTGTACATGTACCTTTCATTTTCTCTATTTTTTTATTACCAGCGTTAAACTTACAGGTTGTCCCAAAAGTTCGTACCAAAGAGGAGTAAGGCACATATTTTATATGAAGTACTATAATTATTTACAACTCCTCTATCATCTACCAAACTTTTTAATACGAACTCCTGGGAAATAATTGTTACAAAATACCGGACAATCTGTAGATTGATTTATTTTATCATCTATCGATATGATATCAAAATGATCACAAAATATCTAAATACAATACTTTCTATAGTATTTTTGTTTTCCAGATTCTTCCACATTCCACATAGTAAATAAAGAAATTTCACTCTCATCAACACCACGAAAGCCATATGTTTATTCTATAAATATATATCGCTTCCTTTTTTAAATACCACATCCAGATTTTGTTTATAAGATTCGATTTAAATTACTTTCAAATTTTTCACAAACTGTATTCAAAAACTCACCTAAGGGATTGTAGTCTTGTTTATCTGATCCTTCTGTGCTTGTATTACTATCTTTTCTGGAAGGTGTTTTGAGAGCCCATGGAGCAGACGGTGTAGGTAACGGTGTAGGACCTTCTTTCACCCATGGTGGTCGAAAAGTTGTTCGTTTCACTGTTCCTGTATCATTGTCACTTTCTTTACCTGCAGGCATTGCTGGGAAATTCTGAAAAATAACGAGAAATATGGCGGTTTCTTACATAAAAAAAATTTTATTCTTCATAATTTTAAAATATTCTGATTTCTTCAATACCGTTACATAGCTGTATTATATGTTGCCTAACTATTAGTTACTTTTAATAAAAATCGTGAAATAGTAATAATATGCAAATTACAACATTATCTTGACTATTTTTAAAAATGCTTGTCGATAAAATTTTGAATTACTCCGTATGGAACAGTTTTAAATACAACAAAATGAAGCAATCAGAATCAGGTAATTGATATTTATAATAAATTAATTGCAACTTATATAACTTTTATAATTTAAATATCTTCTGTATATGTTCCTTGTGGTGTATTCATTATTCTTTTTGTTAATTATTTTGGATAATTAAACCACAATCTTTTAAAAATATATATAAAAGAGATTGTGGTTTAATTTCCCAAAATAATTAACAAAAATATCAAATTTGTTTTACTAAAAATTTCGAACATTTAAATATACTTTATAACATGTTTGCTACGTCAGGATATGACAAGAAATGGCATTGACAGGTGATAATTTAAGGAGGCCATTGTTAATTTATTCAGTACCTATCGATCCAACAACTTTGTCAAAAATATTTTCCACTCTTATTCTATCAATATCGATCAATTTCTTTGTGTATTGTTGCGTCGGACCTGTACTGTACAATAAAGAAAAAGAAGAAGACATACATCTGGAATCATCTAGAACTACCATCGAAAAGTCGAGAACTGTCTGGAACAGATGAAAAGTATAAAAAGCGAGACAATTGACATTAGTGAGTTTAGTTTTTGAAGTATTAGAAATTTGATTTCTGTGTTCTGATAGAGAGACGTTATTTTGTATTGAATTGTGAAAGATTGAGACAGAAAACGGTGTAACTTTGGTGACAGCGATGGGATATAAAATGTATAAAAAGTAAATACTAGATTCACCATATACGACAAAGACATGGATACTTCCGGGCCCTCAGCATGGTTTTTGAAGATGGAAGAAGAGAAGGAGGTGGAAAGACGCAGAAAGGAGGAAGAAGAAGAGAAGGAAAGACGCAGAAAAAAGAAGGAGAGAAGGAAAGACTCAGATAGGAGGATGCAGAAAAAAAAGGAAAGAGGTGATGAGGAGAAGGAAAGATGCGAGGAAGAGAAGGAAAGACAGAAGGACGAGAGGGGTAGACAAGCAGATGTAGAAATTTTGAATGGCCTAACACAAATTCAGGAAACATTAAAGCTAGAAGTAGGACAGCTTAATAATAGAGTAGACCATTTCGAACAACAACAAGAAAATTTAAGATCTGCTTTAGAAAAGCAAATTAGAAATGAAATAGTTAATTTAGAAAGAAGAATTCGTACCTAAGCTTCAGTAACTAATATTGAAATTTAAGGCACGACCTCGTCCTCTTCTCTAATCGAACCTGGCCCCATTCAAAGTATAGTGTCTCAAAGCCACTCAAGCAAGACTCTAAAACCACCCACAATTGATGGCCAAACGACATGGGAGACATTTCGACTCCAATTTGAAGCTGCGGCCGGGGCCAATGGATGGACTGAGTCACAAATGGAGGCTTCATTAATAGTGTCGCTTCGTGGGCAGGCGGCAACCGTTTTGCAGTTTCTTCAGCAAGACAAGCCCAATTATGCGTCCCTCGTACAGGTTTTAGAGACAAGGTATGGCCATCAGCACTTGAAGCAGATATTCCAGAGTCATCTAAAAGTCCGCAATCAAAAATCAAATGAAAGCCTAGAGGAATTTGAGGCCGATATAAAAAGATTGTTGCATTTTGCCTATTCCCAGACATCTAAAGATTTCCTAGAGCAAATCGGAACACAGACATTCGTTGATGGATTACAAGATGTGGAAATGCAACAAGCTCCCCGACTACAGCACCACAAAACGTTGAATGAAACTCCGATGGCAATTCTAGATGATTCCAGATGTATGTCTTCTTCTTTTTCTTTATGTCCTCAGTACAGTTCCGACGTAGCAGTATTAATTGATTTTGTTGGGATATATTGCTTTAATTAAACAAATATATACTAACTCGATTTCTATAAAAATTGGCATAAGTAGATGGAGAACAAGTTATGGCGAATTTATGGAAAATATTTTGACGTACATGTTACTTCCGGTTATACCGGAAGTGAACGACAACTTTGTTATTTTAAATGTAACACCCTGTATATTATTACCTTTTCGGATTTTACATTAAATTTTAATGTCGCTTTGTTTAGAATACCCTATATCTAAAATTTAAACTTATCGAGATATTCATTTTTTTGATAAAAAATTGACAGGTACAGAACTTCATATTGAAAATACACCAAATAAAAAACATCTTGTCGGATTGATTAGTTGGAGGATCAAAGTAATTGGTGACATGTCGAAAACTTCTTTTTTGTATACAGGGTTCGTAAAAAGGTAATGAAAAGTTCAACTTCACGAATGTCAAATACAGGGTGTTACATTTAAAATAACAAAGTTGTCAAAATATTTTCCATAAATTCGGCATAACTTGTTCTCCATCTATGCCAATTTTTCTAGAAATCGTGTAAGCTCGTCGTGAAACACAGCATTGCACTTGTATTTATATATTATATACTTTTTTCATTGTCGACCTACGGATTTAAGAACCGCCAGCCTACGTACTATATTTTCTTTCACAAAAATAACTAGTGATCGATATACGACGTCCCACGTGCGGTAAATGTTTTCAACATAAAAATAAGTATGCTTTCAAATAATAACAACGGCAACGTCGCAAATTGTCATTTTATTGAACTTTAATGAAAACATCCATGAAATCATTGCGTCCAAATGCAAATTATTGACACAGATTTATCAAATTTAGATTCTTTTATTTGGGTATTTAGAAAAAAATGTAAATTTTCAATTATTTCTGTCAAGATTTTCACGTAAAAGATTCGTTTTTAGACCGACGAATCGTTCTTTGTTAGTTTTCGGTGCATTCCGAGACGTCTTAACAAAACTTGAGAATGTTTTTACACGACTGGTCTGGAATTTCGTCCACGAGATGAAAAAAAAAATAGACGACAACTAAGAAAGTTTCCTCAGTCTGGAAATTTTTGGATGAGTCGAATTCGACTAGATTTTTTTACGGATATATTTTAAATTTACATAAAGATTGAAGCATGAATAAATTGTTGTCATAAAATTGGCATAAAAGTTTGTATGTGAATTTTTTTTATTATCTTACTTGTAAATGCTATACTTACATTTCTTTAAAACTATTAATTTCCAACTTTAGAGACCTATAGTTCGCTAACGAAAATAGTAAAGCAAAAATTGTATATATGAAGTGACTTTTAACTCATCTATCATCTACCAAATTTTTAGTATGATCTCCTGTGGGACACCCTGTATAGTAGGGATTTAAAAATAAATTCATTTTTATTATATCTTACCTTTAAAATTCCAATATCCAAAATCTTCCAAAATACTATAAAACAATCACTAACTCCACAAAAATTATTTTTAAAAAAAAACCACCAACTATCACTATTTTAATATTAATTAGCTTTCGAGACTTTTCAAAATTCGTTGATATTTTCGCGATTACTGAATTTCAGTACAGCAGACATTTTCAAAGTGCCAGTCTGAAATAGCTGAAACTATTTTTGTAAGCGATGACGCGTTTTTCTTGCCATTGGACTCAGTAACTGATTTCGTTCAGTTGAAAAGTTTTTCAATCGAGTTTCACTATAGCCGATTTATTTTTCTATTTTAACAGATGTACAAATTCCATTGTAACAGACAGAAATTTTTTTTCATGTAAATTAGACGTTATAAGGGATATCCTTTAGATAACAATATTTCCTTATACTAAAAAGCTGACTTATGTAATATTTTTTTAATTCCCAATTTTAAAAAATTGCTTTTCAAACATTATTATTAGATACCAATACTATTTAGTCAAGGTAGCAGTCCATCAATGTATCACTTTCAATTACAGTTAATTAAATTATTATCTGATTTTTATTTTTTCCTTGAATTTTTTTTTATTATAGTCGATTTGAGAATGATTGATAGCAAAGTATTTTTTTCTTCTCCTGTTTTATAATATACTTAATAAAAGACTAAAATCTGTATCATAATGATATTCATTATGATACAAATTTTCATTATGATACATATTTTTAAGCCAATAGGAATGCGACATTCGCACAATATTTAATATAGCCATGGATACCTGGTTGACATTTCTGAAATTAATTATATTAGGTGACACTTAATTTGACAGCTGTCAAATAATTTTGATTTTCAAAAGTAACTATATATGATAATTATTAATTAAATAATTCTTATTAATCGGAGTAGAAAAAATATTGTATGCAACTTTCATGTAATGGCCATTAATACACTCGCATATTATATACGAAACTCGCCTGCGGCTCGTTTCGTATCCTACAACATGCTCGTGTCTTAATGGCTATCATTACATGATCGTTGCATAAAATACTATTATTACACATATACATACATTATTACTTGCTTCTTTCGGTTTATTTTAAAAAGCATATTTAAATTATTGACAAATACTATCCGTCATTTGTTTACGATTTTAATTCGCGATTTTTTACTAGCATTACAAAATTTGTGTTTTCAGTCATTTTCAAATGGAATATCCAGTGGCGGATTTAACTCCTGCGGGGCCCGGGACTAAATCGAGCGAGGGCCCACTTAAGGGCGGAGAAAAACCTCAAATAAGAAAAAGTAATACAAAAACTTTACCAACGAGCTTTATTAACAATAGAAAATATGTTATTTTAATGAACACTTAATGCAACATTCTTTATTTTTTCTCTAGTTTTTTTTACCATAACATTTCTTCTGTATCACGGGCCCCCCCGGCTTCGCGGAGCCCGGGGCTTAAGCCCCGGCTAGCCCCTACGTTAATCCGCTACTGGGAATATAAATTATCAATTTTAACAACTTTTCTTGATACAATTATTTACATATTGGGATTAAACAAAAAAAAATTGTTTATAATCATATACAGGGTGTCCAGAAACTCTCCTGCCAAACGGAAACTACAGTTACTAGAGGTGATGTTAAGTCGATTTAGCTCAAATTACCTTAATCCGAAAATGCTTCCTAAGGGAGCTACATCCCTTTGAAAAAGACGTCCTCATATGAGTTTTCTTCAAATTATTCAAAAATACCGTTACTTAAAATATTCAAACTTGGTATAATCAATAAACAGTTACAAACCAGTCGTTCGCTGTAAATAAATTTTTTTCAGATCCATCACAAGCATGTCAGTCTGGGGGACCAACAGGTATTTTTATTGAAAACATTTTATTTTCAAGTTTTTTATGTATCCAACACCGAATTTGGAAAACTCAAGATAATTTTCATAAAAAATGTTCTCATCTTTCAAATCGATATCATGAACCGTTTTCGAGAAATATAAATTTAAACTTTTTGAGTTTCTTACATAAAATCATGTTGGATTATAAAATTGTATCTGTAATATTTTATGGATCTGAAAAAAATTTATTTACAGCGAACGACTGGTTTGTAACTGTTTATTGATTATACCAAGTTTTATTTTTTTAAGTAACAGTATTTTTGAATAATTTGAAGAAAACTCATATGAGGACGTCTTCTTCAAAGTTTTGTAGCTCCCTTAGGAAGCATTTTCGGATTAAGGTAATTTGAGCTAAATCGACTTAACATCACCTCTAGTAACTGTAGTTTCCGTTTGGCAGGAGAGTTTCTGGACACTCTGTATATATAAATATTAAATTGATTTTAATTTGGTCAATATTTTTAGAAAATCCACCCGCCAAAAATCTTCTCAGGGCGTGGTTCAAAAGAATTCCTTTTATTTTAATAAAATTGTCTAGTAAAAATTTTTTTAAACTCAATTATATTAGTACAGTATAATTTTCATTACATAACTTTTATATGGAAACTATCTATTTAATTATGTATGAAGAATGATTATTGTTTTTCAGTTATTATTATTATTATATTATTCCCACTCCAATTATTTAATTTTTAGATTTTAAATTTTTTTTAAAGTCCAAAATATTATCGAATTTCTGTCAATGTCTATTTCCTCACTATTGTAAATTAATTTGTATTCCGGATTTTTTATAACTAAACTTTTTCCTAATTTGAATAAATTGAAAGTTACTCCCCTCGATAATTTCTTTCTCTTGTTACAATTTTAAATCTTCATACCATGAAGCTCTTTATCAATTATTTATATTCAGTCCAAATATTTTCTACCATGTTATGTTCTGCATCAATCCTATTTAATTTAGACGTCTGAAGTTTATTCTACCATATTATTATTTATTATTTTAGTTAAGTTATTTGATTTATACGTTGATTTTAAATTTTTCTGACTTTTATAATAATTTTCCAAAAATTCATCCCATTTATTTATATCGGAATTCCCCTCAATTTTTTTTGGTTAACCCTTCTTTTTATATTAAAATTTTTCAATTATTGGTTTATCCTAAATTTTGACATGCGTTATCATTCGGAATTGACTTTATCTTCTTTTTTAAATAATTGATAAAAATCTTCATCATCTGTCATATCTATACATTTTAATTTGGTTAATACAATTCTTCTATTCTTTTTAAATAAAATACACAATACTTCATCAACTGTCATATCAATACAATATATATATACATATTATGGTGTAGGGTAAAAGATTTCATTACTTAACATTACATATTTTTCTTATATTTGGCAATAATGTTTTGTGGTAATGTCTTCGTGAACAAACTCCTTCTTATTTCTTGCTATTGTTGCCTCATTCCATGATTGTCCCTTTTCTTGCAGAATTTTTCTAACGCTGCTGTCCCATGTTTCTCTCGGTCTCCCACGTTTCCTCTTATTCGCTTTTCTTGCCTCCCATACTTGCTTAACTTGTCTGGAATTTGACATTCTTTTTAGGTGTCCCATCCCAATTGTCTTTTTTGAATACATATTTTATTTCTAGATCCTTTCTTATTTTTGTATTTCTTACTTTATCTATTCTTTTGACTCCTATAACTTTTCTGTCTGTCTGTCAGTGTCCATGATTCACAACCAAACGTCAGAATTGGTCTATTTATAGTCCTAAATACATTTATTTTTGTCTTCATTGACATCTCTTTTTTGTTTATAAAAGCGAGGTTCATTGCATAGTACAATTTTAGTGTTTTTTGCACTCTATAGTTTATTTCTTTTTCATGTCTCCCGTTCTCTTGTAGCTCTACTCCTAGATATTTGAAGCTTGTTACTTGTTCAATTATAAGATTGCCTACTCTTATCTGTTTGTTTTTGTGTTCGCCTACTTCTACCACAACTTTCGTTTTGTTTTTATTTAATTTCATCCCATATTATTCCATGGCATCATTCCAAATCTCCATGTTCTTTTGTAAGTTTACCTCTTGTTTGGCCACAATGACTAGGGGAAAGTCGGGATAGTTCGGACACTTTTTTGATTTCTGCAGTCGTAAGCAAAATAGTCATCCATAAATGACTTCAAGACACCAAGTGTTCTAGAACCAACCTAACTTATGTACAAGTCCTAGAGCACCTGTTTGGGTTAGATAGGAGGTAGAGAAGCACCACTAGCACATATTATTCCTACTTGCGTCACCAATTCTCCTCTTCCCCTTGATGTGACTTTGCCGATTTGGTGTTGCCCTTTCTTACCAACTACTCTTTGCACCTTCTGCACCGTGGTTACGCCAGTATGAAAATAATACCTAATAATGTTAGTGAATTAAGGATATGACGATTACTGAAATTATTACCTCATCTAAATTATAAATTTCCGTTGAGGTGAAATTATACCGACGATATAGGCTCTCTAACTTATCAAAAAATGCATTTATATTTGTTTCATTAAAGCTAGACATCCTAGCTAAACTGGTAGCTTCTGGTTTCCGTATGGACAATGTTGGATTTCGAGATAAAAATGATGAAAACCAATCACGTCCAGCTATTTGTATTTCTGTCCATGTTTTCGGAACTTTCAGCTCATTCCGAGAAGCAAATTCAAAAGCTAGTTCACTAACTTCTTTCGGATGCAGTCCATAAAACAAATTAGCACATTTGATGAGGTAAGATGCTAAGCTTTTTTCCATTTCTTCAGTAAACACTTATTTTATTTTGAAATTAGGGATGGGATTTAAATTATCCATTCCCTCCTCTCTAGCTTTCATTACATAGTCAAAAAGTCGTGATTTCGTCACTCCATGCCTTTGAGCACTTTTTCTAATGGACATATTATCTTTCAATGCTGATGATAATGCTTGTTTCATACCTTCTTCTGAAAAAGTGCCATCAGTACGTTTTTTGTATTTCTTTGGAGCCATTATTAAGACACGAGTACACAAATACCTAAAATAGAGAAATTTACATGCAGATATCTAATTTATTGTTTTATAAAGACTACTACGGTATACATTGGACACCCGAGTGATAATTCGGACACGTCGCCCTAAATAAACAAATATAACAAAAATGGCGTCAACAGAAAAAGTAAGTCAGAAATAGAGCTAATTTTTATATTAATACGTAGACATGCCTATGTTGTTATTATGGTATAAAAGTCATCCAATGGAAATGCTTAATGGTCGGTGCGCTGCTTACCAAGTGATTACAAAATATTGCATCCAAGACGAAAAATGTCATCTACCCTGTCTAACTTTCAAACACACACTGAACTGGAAATTGTGAACACACCATATGATTTAGCATCAAAACTGCCCCCTAGCGTTGGATTTCTGACAATGAAATCTTAATGTAACCGCGAAATTTGAATGTGTCCAGAGTATCGCACTGTCCGAACTATTCCGACTTTCCCCTATATCATCTGCAAATGCTCCTTCTAACACTAAACTTGTACCATTTTTATATATCTGTTTCCTACCTTAAATTTTTTAACTTTTACTTTACATTTCTTTGTTACATTGAACAGTAGACCTCCTCCTTGCCTTAATCCTTTTCTTTTCTTCTTTCTGATAGTATTTTCCATAGCTTGTTTCTTGGTATTCGATCAAAGGCCTTTTCCATGTCGATAAAACCTAAATACACTTCTTTGTTTTCTATTCTATTGTTTTTTCCATGATCTGCTTTAATGTAAATATGTGGTCCTGAATACTCCTTCCTGTTCTAAACCCGCTTTGGCATTCTTCTACTTCTAGTGTATTTTCTGTTACTGATTTAATTTTTGTGTCCAATATTTGTTTGTAAATTTTCATAGCTGTTACAATCATATTTATCGCCCTTCTTATATATTGGTGTTATTAGAGATGTTTTCCATTTTTGCGGTACTCGTTCTTCATGCCCAACTTTATTGTACATTATAATCATAATTTTTTTATTATCAAAAATATAAACAATTTAATTTAATTCAATTCAGCCAAAATTTATTCTCCACAAATTTAAATAACCCCCAAAAATGCTTTTTAAACTTTGTTTAACATTTTCCAAGTACCGAAAAATCGTTTGGGACCAAATCTGGACTGTATGCTGGATGACTTAACGTCTGAGCCTGTCAAATATAACCTTGTTACCATTCTGATAACGAGGATTTATTTCAAAATATATCGTTGGCTTCTAATAACATATCCACTTAAGCCTCAATATGTAGACCCGATTAAAATCAATAAATAAAAATTTATTCCATCCAAATATTTCTTGTAATTGTTTGACGATATGAAACAAAATTTTAGTTCTACTCCAGACTGGGACGTTTCCAAAGTCAACTCATATTCCATGGAGACTGTTCTATTTAAAATATATCGATAGTCACCGAAAATAATATTTTCTGATTTTTTTTTATATAGTTAACGTGAGAACCTTGTAAAATATCAATATAGATAAAATACAGTTATATACAAAAAAAGTATAAATTTATATCCAAGGCTGTTCTAATTAACCTTATATTTTTATGTAACAGAACACTGTAATTCCCCTTGGAAAAAAAAAGATAATACGTAACTGGACAGGTAACCTTATTTTATCATTTACCTTCTTTTAAGTACCAACCTATGCATACCATTGGCGGCGTGGTATACAGGGTGCTTAATCAAGATTTGTCCATACAATAACTGGCGTACGGTAGGGATATAATAAAAATCAAACTATGAATTTTCTTCAATATAAAAGTGAAACTTTCATAAATATCAATATGAAAAAATTTTTGTTGAAATCTTCATATTTACTGAAACACCTTGTATAATAAGGAGTAATCGACAAATTTATCAAAAGAATAGTTTAAATTCTATTATTTCAACACCTTATATCGTAGGGGAATATTTTTCAGATACCGTTTAACTAAGAAGAAACAACTACTTTCCAGGATATATGCCACTACGAAGATTGAAAGACTGAATAGATTGATTTTTTTTCAAGTTTTTAGTATTCAAATCAAGAAAAAAGAACTGAAAATCTTTTTTTATCTTCCTGGACCACACAAAATAGTTTGTTATTTATAAGAGCATGAGAAGTTTTTGATTTTGATAAGTTGTGCCAGTGCAAAAAGAGGCTTTATATTCGAGTTGCATACTTGATTTTTTCCAATACTTTAGTTTTTCTATATAAAAATATCATTTATATCACTGTTTTGATAGCAAACGTCCAATTTTTATTGCTTTGGCATGGACATTGACACTGACATGGGTGGTTAAAAATGAAAAATACTTGAGGTATTGAAAAGAATCGTTTTTCCATCTACATTTTTTTTCAATTCCTGCCACTGACCTGATATTTATGAAAAATATATTTAAACAAATAAAACAATATCAAATATTGAGATATACTGGAAACCCCGCGGTTTTGATAATTGGGTATTTATATCTGTATGGCAGTTTTTTTGATATAGTCAGATGTTTTTTTTAAAGAGATTGGTATTTTTTATAATCCCGTCATGTATCCTATCAAAAAATAATTATAACACCAATTATCATTTATGATGAATTTATACTGGGTGAACCACGACCAGGAGATTTATGAAGAAACTGAGTATATGTAAGAAATTTTTTTCAGGAAATAATCACATTCAGCTAAATATGCTGGATGGGGTTTACTAAATTATGGAGGCGTCCATTAATTACGTAAGACATTTAGGGAGAGAGAGGATTTGCTTGCGTGGAAGTGGGAGGGGTCTGGAAATTTTTTTTTATTAGAAAGAATGAAAATTGGGGGAAAACTGTGGATTAAATTAATTTTTCTATACCAAAATATGGTTAAATCTTTCTCACTAATATTTATCGAGATTTTGCGACTTAAAATAAGCATTTTGAAAAATTTCACATGATATTGTTGGTTGTAGAAGCGGTTGAGGCAAATCTCACCAGAGAGGGAGGGTGGTTAAAAAATCACTGCCTGTAATCAATGGACGTCCATGGCTATGATTTTAATTCTAATTTCCAGCATTTAAGTACCCACTAGAAATAATTATCTTATTTTTAATTTTATGACTGAACTTTAAAATGTAAAATACATGAAAATCCAGCAATGATAAACAAAATTATGCTAATATCTGATATCCGCGATTAAGCTTTTTAAACCTGGGCTGGAAAACCAGTACCGGCTTTGTAATAATTGTCGTAAATAAAAATATATTTCTCCAAATGACATTAAAAGTGGCTTTTTAATGACACTTGACAGGCATAAAAGGTGTATTTTTACTGCCTACTCAGAAAAAGTTTGTTGCTGTGCAACGTTCCAAGTAATAATTTGAACCAAATTGGTAATCAAAATTGATTGTGTGAATTTAATTATTTGAATTTTGCGTGAAATTGGAACGAATTAAATTATTTTACATGGCAGAAAAGAAGATTAAATGCATTGGCTGATTTCCTAGCCTTGTCTATGAAACACCAGGGTTCCGATTCTCCGGATACGTAGAAGCGATCAAAATTTTCTGGGGTAGCTCCCTGGACCTATTCTTGAAAGATACCAGTATTATTTGGAGCAATGGCCACATAAAAATGGGTCCAAAACAAGAAAAGAAGAATAAAAATGTCTACAACCGCTATTAATAGTTGCGCAGTGGGTCTTTGTTTTGTTTTGGTTATATTTTGGTTTTGGATTTATAATAATTTGTTGTCGATATTTCAATTTGCAATATAAAACTCAGCCAAGTATAGATTTAAATTATATAGTGTTATTATTTGCGAATAATTAAACTTTTTTTAAAATCTTCATCTTGCACTATTTTTAAATTCAAAATACCCTGTGCATTTTTGAATACTCTACTTTTATCCCAAATTATTTATTTAAAAATATGATCCTTCCGTACTCCTTTACCCTGGAGAAACAAAAGCTCGTTGACACATTTAATGTTGAACAAGTAAATATTCGTCTATATCGTCCATTTTATAAGCTTTCAATTCAATATCTTATTGAATTTATAACCAAAAGTAACTTTAAAACTTAAAAAAACCAAAACGAAATGACCAAAACAAATAAAATTTGCAGAGAAGCCAGAAAACTGCTGACTTTTCTCTTAACTTTCCTTGGTTCTACCAAAGAATACACCAGCTAACAAAAAGCGAAGCCCGGCGCATTTTCCTTGATGTTTTGGTAACCAAAATTTATGACCTGGAGAGACCGACGTTGACAGATAACTTAGTAAATACACTGAGAAAATGATCAAATTCTTAAATATCGACGATATAATTGGTCGACAAAGTGAAGTGTGACAAGTATTTTATTATAAAAATGGCGATTTTCAGACATGCGCATACGAAAAATGATCGGAAGATTCGTTTGTTGTTAAGTGGTGTACTTTGGTTCTACTGCTTCAAAGCGAGAAAACGGTACGCTGTTCCCTGGCCCGAGAGTTCACGAGAGCTTATTTTTCCGACTCGGTACCCCCCACTATTCAGAATTTCTGTCAATTTCTTCAATTCGCCCCCAGCCGCGGCATTAGATCTTGTGCTTTTCTGTCTAGTAAAACAAATAACTATTATTTTGCCTTATTAGTGTTGAGTGGGCTGAAAATAAGTTAATTTCTTGAAGTAGTTTCTAGTGGATATAATTATCATTGTGACATAGAAGTATTCAATAAATTCAAAAGCTACTTAACTGGTGTTAAAAATTCTAATACCAATAGAAAAGTACATTATTTTATAAAAAAAATATGAAGTTTTTTTATATAATTAATAACGTAAATCTAGTGTCTTTGCTTTTGCTGCTGTCACTATGACATTTTATAAATGAGTCTGAACGCAAGTAATGAAGAGCTACCAAGTGATATTGACGAAGCAGCAAAAAATTTAAGGTAGTTTACGATTTGCAATAATTATGACAACATTTTATAATAATTAATTAATTTATAATGTATGTCCTCATCTTTTTATCACTAATTTTAAAATCAGCAGTTCTAAAAAAGATTGTTACGTTATATGTCAAATATTTAGAAACTTTTTTTCTGAAACTTCGTCTACAACTAAAACCCCCCTCCCCTTATCTTATCTACGTATATGATTATTGAATTAGAACCATTACAATTACTTCTTTGGTAGGTAAGTGGGACTCCCCTTTGGACTGGGCCAGACCGACAATGTCCTCTCCCATCATTTGCTATATAATACGTTTTATCTCATTTCAACAATTTTGTTTAAAATAGTGATCAGATTTAATATAATCACTTCATATTATATGCGCTGTACAAAAAATGTTTACATTTCATTTATTTTAATCAACTTTTATCGCGTGAAGTAGTTAAATTTACGCATCGATTGTTTTTTTTTCAAAGTTTATATCAATTGTAAAAGTGTACAGTGATTAGTATGAAGCTAAATATTTTCCAAGAAATTTTTCTATTGTGTTTTTTCGTGTCTGGTAAGTTTTTTAAGCAAGTTAAGATGATTTATTCAATATGGCTGCGATCAAATTTTTACTCGTTTTTGAAATTTGTGCATATCTATCTAATGATACAATTAAAGTATTGGAGTAGAAAAAATAGTGTATCTCGCATTTAATGGCCATTGAGGCACTCGTATCTTAATAACCATCAGTAAATGCTCATAATACAAGGGTTGTCTTTATATTTTGCATATAGAGCTAGAAAAATCACTTTTGCACACTATTGTTTATCAAGAGAAATGCATTTTTGCGTCTTTTGGAACCAATTCTAGAGCAGTTATTCCAATCGCTTGTTGGTACTTTTTAAATGCGTTAACTGCATCTTCTGGGGACTAGAAACTTTGACCTCGCAGTTCATTAATTTTTGAAAAAGTAAAAAGTCATTAGAAGTTGTTTGGAGAATAGTCCAGCAATTCGATGTTTTCTTGCTTCGAAAACTCAATTGTTTTTAGAGGATAGAGGAACCTGATTGTGAAACAAAAGTTCTGATGACTGTTTAGCATGGTCACAGAGCAAATTAATTTGGCCTAAGGTGCCTATTTTATATCCAGAATATGAAGTCAAAATAGATGAAGTTTTTTGAACATCACTAAGTTTTATTTTCAACAATTTAAAGTCTTGGTACGTTAGAATGTTAACTTGGCTTCCAGTATCAATCAAGTTTACTTTACACTGTTCAATATTTATAGTTTCAAACCATTCCACTGCATCAACATTTTGGTTTAATACTATCCAACCAACAACATTATCTATCAGGAGAATCAGATTTTTCACTGTCTGAGTTTGTGTCACAAGTATCAGTCTCTACATCAACTACCTCTCTACCTGGGACTTCCTACTGCAATACCTTCGATAATGTCCTTTACGATGACATTTGGAGCAGACACGTTTGTAGGCAGGGCATAGATACATCAGAATTTTCCTCTTCTGTATACCGTGATGTTGAGGGCTTATGGTATTGTCCCTCAGGATTTTCTCGACTCTGTATATGCTTCCTGGATTTTATGGAATGGACGGCTTGATCCTAAGCTTGAGAAATAACTTTTTGAGTCGCTATACTAGCTTCCATTGATCGACATATCTTTATCGCTTCAGCTAGTTTTAAACATAGAGATACTACAGATAGAGGCAACAATCCAGCTTATAAGAGAGAGATAGAAAGTCAGAGGTTCAGGCTGTCTTTCTCTAACGGCGCGCTTGCTATAGACGAGAGACAAAGACAGAAAACCTCTGATGTCTGTCTTTTTCTCTCTCACCGGTGTTCAGACGGACATTCCCACTTACACAGCGGCCTATGGCTTGTTGCTTCTATCTGTAGTATCTCTATGGTTTTAAATCAGATTCCTGCAAAAGTCTTTCTTGAATTCTGATGTCTTTGATACCCAAAACCAGTCTATCACGAATCAACAAATCAGTTTCCTTAAATTCACATGTAGAAGCTAGCTGTCTTTGTTGTGTTGTGACGAATTGATCAACAGTCTCTGTGAGCTGTTGATCCCTCCTGAAGAACTTGAAGTGTTCATAAACAGAGTTTTTATAGGGTTACAGTAAGCATCAAACTTGTCTAAAATAGTAGCAAGTTTAGTTTTATCCTCTGACTCAGAGTATTCGAATGTGTTATAAATTTGGAGTCCCTGATCTCCAATTAAATTGAGTAGTACTGCGATTTTTACATCATCTCTTTTTGCGATTTTCCGCTTGCTAAAATATAGTTCTGGAACTATATAAAGTTTTCAGTGTAATTTGTCATGTTTTGTTCCACCAATATTATTGAACTTGAATCTCTAATATGCTAATTTATAATTCTAATGACTTGTTCTATTCTTCATAATTTTTTAAATTTATTTATATGTGATTATCCACCTATGGGGCCATGTCAAACCTATGATGTACTCTTAAGTGGCCGACTACTGGCGCAATCACCCTATCTAACGTACAGTATCGGCATTTTTACGATGACCCTCGTATGAATAAAGACTTTATAATATGAAAGAGACTTAATAAAAATGTTTTATAGTATAATAAAAAAAGTATAGCTTGACCCTCGTAGATCGATCCGTCGATGAATTTATAAACACGATTACTAAACCAAGGGGAATTACACTTGTTTGACGACTGGTTTTATAAAATGTATTTTATTTAATTCCCTATCAGTATTGTTTCGACATCGATTGTTATATTATACTTATATTAATTTCTTCTTCTATAATAATTACAATGGGTATGTAAAATACATATTATTTATTTACATGTTCCTTAAAAGAATTTCTTTATTTTCAATTCTCCGAGCTTATAACAACAAACAAAATAATCAATAAAATGTAGTCGCGATACATTTAAACATCTTATTACAGGATGTCTCATTATATCTTCCAAACGGGTCTAGATATAATGAAAGTTTCGTTATGACATATATGTTTATATAAATGATCTACTTCCGGTTTTATTACTATGAATAAAGTGAAGACAATATGTTATTTTTTAAATGAAACGCTCTGTATAATAAGCAATATCCTAAAAGGCACATATTTTTACTTTCTAACGGTACCTTAGAGTTTAAAATTCTTACATGAAGAGCGAAGCTAGAAAACTTTAACTGGTATCATAATTGATATACTTAAACCAAATTTTATTTATTAGCTATTTAATCAAAAGTTCGATGTGTCTGCCATAAACAAAATATAATGAGACACCCTGTATAGCATAATTTCTTTTCCTTCCAGTAGTATCGCCATCCACAGACCCAACTATAGTAACACGTGACGAATGGCATGCTAGACCTCCTAAATATATCGAAACCATGTCGAATCCAGTGCCGTACGTCGTAATACATCACAGCTATCAACCTTCGGCTTGTTATAGTTTAATCGATTGCATTAAAGCTATGCAATGGATGCAGGATTACCACCAAATAACCAACGGTTGGGCTGATATTGGTTACAGTTTTGCAGTTGGTAGCGATGGAAGAGTTTATGAAGGAAGAGGCTGGTCACGTGTCGGAGCGCACGCTCCGCTTTACAATAACAGAAGCATTGGAATTTGTATAATTGGAGATTGGGGAGGTGAGGATTTCATTTGTGTCATTTGCTTTTCATTTATAATTTAAAACAAATCGATATGCATTTCCGGTATGTTCGAATCCTTTATTCTGTTACGAATTCTACTAACCGCTACCACTGACATATCACGAATTCTTAGAGAAAATTAAAACAGAATTCTTGAGTTAAGTCTGCTCCACAAAGCACCTATCTTTGTGGTCTGCTCACCGCTAGATACCATGACACTACTGACACATCACGAATTATACAATTTCTGCAGCTCCCTTAGGAGAGAAAACTAATCATTATTCATGTGTCTATTCTCTGCTAGATGCCACCACGCTAATAGCACTTGTGCAGTTTCCCTAAGACAGAAATCTGTTACATAATTGGTGTGTTGTCAAAGATTACAAAATTTGTAATCTTTGGTGTTGTCTACTCGCTACTAGATGCCACCACATTACTGACATAAGCTTTATGATCATAGACTTTCAAATAATATTAATATTAGATTCTTTCCAACTGGCTATAGAACCGTTCTAGGTATCGTTCGCGCAAGTGCTGTAGGGGGTGATAAAGTTGATGTGTCCATCCCCAATTCGACCGAGCAAGTGGTGGAGTGGTTACGCTCTCTGCTTGCATTCGGAAAGACCGGGGTTCAAATCCCAGGTCCGCCTGACCTGCTATGAGTTTTTTCAGAGGTTTTCTCTTAGCAATAGGCAAATGCTGGGTCAGTACACACCTCTCAGGAACCTACCACCGTTCCCTCCACTCCCATCCCCTGAACCAAACAATCCTTATTCCTTCCAATGTTGGCTAAAGAGGCTCTGGAAAGCCTATACCGGCCCGCTCCCTTCGAGAGGGGGAAGAATGAAAAACTCTCCTTCCTTTTTTCCCCAATTCGAATTTGCGCACTATACAGTAGGTACTCGATACGATTCCAGAACTGTTCCTAAATGCCAGTTGGAACAAACCTATCAGGATTGTTAAAAGTGCAATCACAAACGGTTGGAAACTGAACGACTCATGCACCATGTGAATGGAGTCGTCCAGTTTCCAACCGTTTGTGATTGCACTACGAACAAACCTATTGATTTGTATACGAATTCAAAGATTCGATTTTTTAGTGGAGCTTCCTCCTGAACAACAACTAGCTACAGTTCATCGGTTGATAGAAAGAGGTGTCCGAGAAGGTTACATCCAGCCAAATTATGAATTGGTAGGACATAAACAAGTTAGAGAGGGTACGGAATGCCCGGGAGATAGACTTTACAAAGAAATACACACGTGGCCCCATTACTCAGCAGATCCACATGAAATAGCTTTAAGAAATAAGATCAACAAAATCGAACCTGTTGAAAACAAGGACAAAGAAACTAAAGATGAAGACACAAATGACAGTAATTCGAACAGTCTGCAAAAAAGAACGTCAACAAGTTGATGTAAATGTAAGGAAAATTATTTATTTTTATATACAAATTTATTTTATTTATTAAACTGGCTTTATATAGATAATAAAAGACAAATTTAGAAAAAATATTTATTTAATGACAAATATCCTTAAAAAATAAAAGTAACAAAAATAGTTATTTAATAAACATAATATAAAAGTCAAGTATTTATCTTGTAAACATAACCTTAAAAAACTCAAAAGTAGAATATAAACTAAAAAGTACATCAAAATATTTTTAAAAAAACGTGAAAATTAAAAAAAAAACTTAAATTTCAATATTTCCAAGTACAGTTTTCACTTCGGAGATAGTGGGTCTCTTAGATGGGTCCCTATGCAATATCATATCCTTTGTGTAATGATACAATACGTGTGGACAAACCGGAGAAAAATCAAGTCTACAATAAAAAAAACTCAAAATCAAAATACTATTTCCATAAAAAGTCATAAAAGAATATAGTTGTGCTTGTCAATTGATAATGCGGTGGATAGTATTGTGATGCGATATAGCGGAGCGTGTCGAAAGTAGATATGAGGTAGAAAAGTAGGTAACCAGAAAGTGTAAATGCTAGCCGTTTCTGCGAGGTATCTGGTATGTTGAGTAAGATATAAAACAAGGTTCTATTGTTACTATTAATATTTTTAAATTAAAAGAAAGTCAAACTGTATTGTACCCATATGGGTACGACCAAAATGAAACAATTGGGACAATGCGAGACAAGCGCCACAATGGAAAACAGCCCACCAAAAGCACCTCTGCATCCTTGGGAATTACCGGAAGAAAACTGGCATCGGATCCACATCGACTACGCCGGTCATCATTTTTTATTGGTAATCGAAGCAAAATCGAAATGGGCCGAAGTGGAACCTGTAAAAACAACTCTAACATCTTTCACAACCATTGAAATCCTGAAAAACATTTTCGCTCGATACGAATTTCCAGAAGTCCTCGTTTCTGACAACTCATCAATTTTCATGAGTGAAACAAACACAGGTTCTGCAGGGTAGCTGGGATTTTTCACAAGCAATTAGCACCGGGACATCCTTCTACCAACGGATTAGCAGAACGTAACGTTCAGACTCTAAAACACAAATTATTAGCCATGAAGGACGAACCATTTACCATATACCAAAAAGTTCGAGAAATACTTTTTCGCTGCATGCTAATGGGAAGACACCTTCAAAAGAGTTCCTCCACAGGCAGATCCGCAGACATCTGAACGCCCAGAAACCGACCAAAGTAGTGCAACCAGCAGCACCATCCAGACCAGCACGACATTCAAGTGTGGGAGACCGAGTGGTAGCACGCTACTACGGAAACAACAAAAACTCGTGGAAACCGGGAACAGTCGTAAAGAAATTTGGTCAGCTGCACTACTCAGTAAAATTGGGCGATGGGTGCATATTCAAGCGTCACATCGACCAATTGATCAAGACACGCATCAACAAAAAGAAAGTGGCATTTGCGGATGAAGTTGACTCTCCAGCTGAAAAGCATCAGCAGATACCAGATCTTGGCAACTTGGTCACAATTCGAGCAGGATCATGCCAACGCCCAGAGCAATCGACGCCTGCTCGACTAGTCATAAGTTGTTTAGTTTTAGTAGTAAGTAAGAAATATAGTTATGTCAATGTGTCAGTCAATATTAATGTGTGTAGATATCCGTGTGAATTCTTCTGTAAAATATAAACCAGTTTACGCCCATCAATATCATTTATACTATCTCGGTCACAATACAAACCACGTGTCTTAACTTTTATTCCGCTGCCATGCATCTGTTCTCTGACAACTGACATTTGACATCGCATCACCATGATCCGTATCAGACCACAGATATTACATATCTCTACCTCATATGCTCTAACTTATTTTTTATAAGAAAATGTACAAATATTTTTGACTATTAAAAAACACTTACTGAGATCGTCCATGATGAACCGCTTTCATTATTACACATCTCATTAAATATGGCATAAGCGCATACTGAGGGTTAGAAATTAATTTGAACGTTTCCCAACACACAATCCCCATAGCCCATACGTCACCTTTGAAAGTATACTTTTTAGAATGTTCCGATTCTGGAGCCACACTATACAGCTCATTATACTAAAAAAAAAATTAGTGAAAAGGCATGAATCATAATGTATTTATTGCCCCTCGTATAATTAAAGTAAATGTACGTTATTAATGAAATACTAGAGTCATCTAATCAACATAAAAAAGTATTCGTAATCATAAATACAGTATGCGCCAAAATATACAATACTGAAGTATATTAGGTACTTATTATTTATATACATTACATGTGCGCCATTGCGCTGTAGGTACTGTTCATAACGGTCACGCAGATTTTCAAACATATTCGATAACACAGGTTGCTGCATATTCCACAAAACGATCTCCCCAAGTAAATCATCAACAGCTCTGGGTGGGTATGTACTGCTAATGAGCAATTTCTCCTTTAACATACCCCATACATAGGCATCCGGTGGTATAAGATCGGGGGAGTTTGATGGGTAGTTGAAATTAGAACCGCGGAAAATGATGCGCCCTTCAAAAGTTTCCTGCAGCAATGCTATCGACAGGTTTTCTATCCGAAGTTTCCTGGCACGACAAAACATTTTGAGATCTTGGAGAAATGGCGTTACCACCTCAATTAAATACGGACCAATCACACCGTGTGCTGAGACTTCACACCATATCGTTACACGGTCACTATGTAGCGGTTTTTGTATTAATACTTTACATCACGATCTGTATCGATACCTATTAGGTCTGTTCCAACCGCAATCAGAAACTGTCAGAAACGATCAGAGAATAACTGGTCATAACAAACAACGAGTTTACTTTCGCGTAATTCCTATCACTGATTGCAATGGTCGACTATTCTCTGATCGTTTCTGATCGCGGTTGGAACAGACCTATGATCGATACTTTCAAGTGTATCGCGCAACCCTAAAGCAAAAAAACATAACGCTGCTACTATCATACGTCAAAAGCAGACATGCGCATATCAGTGGCACGCAATTCCGTATTGTATATTATGGCACATACCGTATATTTAGTTTTGATATTGATGATGATATTACATATGTCATATTATTATTATTAGAAAAACTCCTTCAAGATCAGATAAAATTATAATATGCAAGTTACTTTCAAGAAGAGTTTCTATTAACAACCCGATCCTTCAAAATATTTTTAAGCGTACCTCGGGATCGACGTATTCTCCATTACAATCTCCCACGTAAACGGAATGTGTGAAATAACCAATTTTACATTGGTTGTTTTTGTTTACATAAATATTTTCGCACGTTAAACATCGATGCAAAATGTTTTTATTATGCAGGTATTCCATGCCGGTAGCTACATCTATCAATAATTTCATGAGATTTGAAGAGCCTACATTTATTTTCTAAAACAAAAAGTGTTCTTTCGATTATTTCTTTTCAATTTAATAATATAAACTTACATGCATAACTATTGCTTGAGATAATGGATAGTCCATATACTCCAAAATCAGGTTCATCATAGTATTATCCACTGCCAACAGTTTTATCAAGTTGGGATGGTCCAGTTGTGACATCAACATCGCTTCTTCGTACATTATTTGTCTTGATCGATTAGGTTTTTTTACAAAAACTACTGTTTTGTTTCCAGGTATCATTAGTTTACCCTTATGTATTGTATATAATTCATCATATTCTATAATAATTAAAGAAATAAGTTTATTATTAGAGAATGAATGAAAATGTACCTCTATGGAAATTCCCAAAGGTGTCGCTTCTGTTTGAGTGGGTTATTGTGTAACCCTAGTCACAGTCACTATTTAGTACTTACCGTTTGGGGAAAAAATTTCCACAGTGTCAACTTTTTATAATCAGTAACTTGCTAAAAATCGCCGTAAATATTACAGTACTGACAACTTTGGACATATAGCAATTCGGAAGGCCCGGGGTTCAAATCCCAGGCTCGCCCGACACCTGCTGAGTCTTTTCTTACTGGTAAACAACGGATGATAGACTTTAATTAGTAATAAGTTCTTAAAATTTCTTGCATATTGTATTGTTCCATATCAAACGGCCTTAAAAAGTATGTAATTAGAATACCCAAATTCGTCGGGCGGATCTGGGACAGTAAGGCAGTTTTTAGCGAGTTACTAGTCGTCCGAATTGCTATACTTCTAAGTTGTCAGTATTGTAATATATAAGGTAGTTTTTAGCGAGTTACTAGTCGTCCGAATTGCTATACTTCTAAGTTGTCAGTATTGTAATATATAAGGTAGTTTTTAGCGAGTTACTAGTCGTCCGAATTGCTATACTTCTAAGTTGTCAGTATTGTAATATATAAGGTAGTTTTTAGTGAGTTACTAGTCGTCCGAATTGCTATACTTCTAAGTTGTCAGTATTGTAATATATAAGGTAGTTTTTAGTGAGTTACTAGTCGTCCGAATTGCTATACGTCTAAGTTGTCAGTATTGTAATATATAAGGTAGTTTTTAGCGAGTTACTAGTCATCCGAATTGCTATATATCAAAGTTGCCAGTACTGTAATATATAAGGCAGTTTTTAGCGAGTTACTAGTCTTCCGAATTGCTATACTTCTAAGTTGTCAGTATTGTAATATATAAGGTAGTTTTTAGCGAGTTACTAGTCGTCCGAATTGCTGTACTTCTAAGTTGTCAGTATTGTAATATATAAGGTAGTTTTTAGTGAGTTACTAGTCGTCCGAATTGCTATACTTCTAAGTTGTCAGTATTGTAATATATAAGGTAGTTTTTAGCGAGTTACTAGTCGTCCGAATTGCTATACGTCTGAGTTGTCAGTATTGTAATATATAAGGTAGTTTTTAGCGAGTTACTAGTCATCCGAATTGCTATATATCAAAGTTGTCAGTACTGTAATATATAAGGCAGTTTTTAGCGAGTTACTAGTCTTCCGAATTGCTATACATCTAAGTTGTCAGTATTGTAATATATAGGGTAGTTTGAAGCGAGTTACTGGTTATAAAAAGTTAAAACTGTCCAAATTTTTGCCCCGAACGGTGAGTTCTAAAATGTCTCAGTGACCATGGTCACTGAATAAAGCACTCACACACAGAAGCGACACATTTTGAGATTTCCATAAAGATGCATTTTGCGTTTATTTTACATATTTTTTTTAAAATGAACAACTATTATATTGATAGTTTTGTATATGGAAATAAATATCATAAATAAACAGATAAACTTACCCAATAATTCTTCGATTTTTATATTATTTGAATCGACAAAGTATTTAACCAACTTAGTGGACAAAAGCGCACCTAAAATTGAGAAAGAAGTTTTGTAACTGTAAATAAAAGAAGTTTGTTTTTTGAAAAACTCTACCTACTTACTTTGAATACCCTTATTTAATTCTTCCAATTCTTCTTTATTTGTCTTCAATATGTTATTTATTAGTAGATCCAATAAGTCCAGCTTTGTCTTGCTAAAATAAATAAAAGTCTGTCAAAACTTAAATTAAAAAACAATTAATTATATTTACCCATTTTTAGAATCAGTTTTGTTGAATAAATTCAACACTTTTTCAAGTACATTGATAAAATGTTTATCTTCCCCTTTAAACTTGTTAATAACAGCCTCTATAAGTTCCAGACCTGCATGTGGTTCTTTAGAAACTCCACCAGACTTTTTAGTATCTTTTGGATCGATTTTAGATGTTGAGGGAGAGGATTTTTGTACTTTCTGTACAGTTTCTAGTTCCTTATTTGTTTCCACAACTGATTGAACTGGTACACTTTCAACTTCTTTTATTTCAACTGAATTTTTTCCTTTCGAACGATTTCTGTGTCTTCTTTTGGAGGTACCATTATTCTTAGCGGACGATAACATATTTTCTGGTTTTTTTATCCAGGAACAGCCGTCAGATTTATTCTAAATAAAAAAAAATTATTAATAATGGAAAGCAAACCAATCTACACCACTTCAAAGTAACATACTTATATAGCCACTGCAACCCTGTATTCTCAACATGTTCAAGCCCTGCCTAATACATACATTAATCCTACTTACATTATTCGAATCCATTTGAAAAATCAACTTCGTTACCACAAAAACTGGAAAAATAATTTTTTAAATTTAAATAAATCTTCCAACTTTTTGAACAAATTTAATATTTCAAATATTCAGTGTAACGAGAAAAGCAATTTTTTTAATAGACTTTTTCAAATGCAAATATCTTCTATTTTTTCAATAGAACACCCTATATATTTTGATCTTATAACAAGGCTGAACTCTTCCCATTTCCGAAAATATATTATTTATTTATTTTTAATTGTAAAATGAGTGAGTTTTTTGGTTTTTAAAGGATTTTACATTAATTTACAAGCGACAAATTTTCAAGGAAACTTAAAAAACTAAGTAAGGTAAGTTGATCGTGGATTTTATTTCAATTTACTTCAATTGGAAACGAATTAAATGAATTCAAATAATTAGGAAAGTCAATTATTCAACAATACCTACTTAAAATTTTTTCCAACAATAGCTTTTGTTCGATAATACACTGATAAGATAAATTGGAAACTCAACAGTATTCCATGATCTCAGAGAGAAGCGATGATTTCAATTATATATCACACTGTATATTAGTTATACTGTAAATAAAAGTTACAGATAGACAGTTGCAGATTATAACACATTACAATGAATGTAGTTTATAAAATATAATCACGATCAGCACATTAAGAAAGTAATTACAGCTTACGTAGGTATAAAAGATATAAACAAATTCTTCACAAACCCAAATATTACAGCGTAATCTTTGACAAAACCAACAAGACAATTTTTTCAACGTTATGAAAAATTTCTGTTAGCCATTTTGTAAAAGTTCTTTTTAAACACAATTTGAACATTTACTCCACTAAATTAACCGCAAATAATCATTAACAAATTCTAATATTTATATTCCTTGAAAAGCTATACTTTATAATAGAGATTTAATTAAATAAGATTCATGGCCACGTTAAAAACATTTTCATGATTCCCTCCCATTCTCTATTTCCATTAGAAAAACACAATAAATATTTTACCAAAATCATCCAAGTAAAAATATAATTTGAAACAACTAATTTATGATAATATAAACTAAAATCACTCACCAGAAATCACAAATTAGGGCAGATGCTTGAAATTTCCAGCAGCTTTTATTTGATTGAGATTGTGAAGATATCATAAAGATAAGACTACAAAAACAAAAGTAGTTCTGGACAGGGGAATTGGAAAGACGGTAAAATACGATAGCGTCCTCTGCGAGAAAAAGCATGAAACGTATTATACTCAGTGGCGTATCATTAGAAGCATTCATTGAATTGCAGTATATAAAAATTTTAATAACTTTATTAATAACGAGGATTTTACCAGATTCGTAAGAAAAATAATTCAAAAACTTCAGAAGACATACGATTTGTTGCCGAAGCAAGTTTTAAACATATGTTATTAACATTCAGTGCGTTCCGAATTACGCATGTAAAACATACTGTTGCACGGCGCTTCGAAATCGTTCCATTTTACTAATGTGCATGAAGCGCTATAGTTATTCGGAACGGTTGTATGCGCATTCTGTCATAGGGTTCATAGATAACCTATAGGGTTGTCTCTGATTCTGTGCGATATAATTTAAAAATGAACACCATGCAAAATATCAAAAAACGAATTTCAGCAATTGCAATGTTTTTGTTGAAGTTTTTAATAAAAAATAATGAAAGTGACAGTAGTTCTGAATCTAGTGAAGACGAAGATGACAGCGAAAATGAAAATATATCTTTAAATGATATGCAGACGTTGTTCGCATTATCAATAGTAGATAAAGTACGTGGCGAACAAATTGTAGTTGAAAAAATTACAGATTATGTCGATCGTGTGATTCCTAATTACGGATGAGACGCATAGATTGCATAAACGCATCATCTGCCTCGTGTCGGGAGTAGAAGCAGTCAATGCGCTGGAAGGAGCGTAAAAATTCAGTGCGGTTAGTACAACATTGCAGAAGTCTTAGCGCTATCAATGCGCGCATTGATTAAATCGGAACAATTTTCTATGCAGTCAACGCGCTTTATGCGCAAATCGGTATGCACTCATTATCTGATACGCATGCGTAGCCAGAGAAACGTATCGAATGCGAGTCATTATTATCTTCAGAAATACGCCAAATTTTAATTTCGGATTCACTCTCAATAAACAAAACATTCATTTTAACTACAATAATACATATGCATCTCTGGTCTGGTGGCCAAAGATCAGACAAACATCTGCAATGCTAAAACTAAGCAAGGTCCAAAGACTTGCATGCATTGGCATTACAGGGGCAATGGGGACTACTCCTACAGCGGCACTGGAGACAATGCTAGACCTTCCTCCTCTACATTGTGTCATAATGTGCGAAGCAAGGGCAGCTCTAACCCGACTGGAGAAAGTATCAGAACATGACGTGGCACATGGGAGAGGACACACAGAAATAAGGCATGTGGATGATGACATCTTTAAAATGCCAACAGACCACATGACCACTAGATATATCTTTCGCAAGAACTTCGAGATTATCATCAAAGATCGAAAGGAGCTTGAGGAAGAGAACGCACCACCACTCAGTAGAGCAAATGAACTGATCTGGCACACAGACGGATCAAAGAATGAGCTCGGCTCCGGAGCGGGCATATACAGCAAGTCGAGCAAATATGAAGGAATCGTCTCGCTTGGAAAATACGCCTCGGTATTTCAAGCAGAGGTCTATGCAATACTTGCATGTGCAAGGGCAAATAACATGAGAGCCTACAACAACAGGCAGATCAGGATCTACAGTGACAGTCAAGCTGCCCTTAAAGCACTTCAGAGCTCTAAGGTAACATCTCGGCTGGTATGGGAATGCGGCGAAGAACTTAGAAGACTGTCGACTCGGAACAGTGTAACACTGGAGTGGGTCCCAGGTCACAAAGGAATCGCTGGCAATGAAAAAGCTGACGAACTCGCAAGAGCAGGATCGTCAACCCTGATGAACGGACCCGAACCAGCTGTGGGCATTCCCAGATGCTCAACTAGGTCATGGTTGAAAGGGTGGGTAAAAGAACAACACAATAAACACTGGAAGAATACGCACAGGCAAATACATGGAAAGAAATTTATAAAAGAACCATCAGAAAAAGTAGCGAAAGAACTGCTCTCAATGAGCAGGAACAAACTACGCACCATAACGGGGCTACTTACGGGACACTTTCCCACAAAGGAGCACCTGAACAAAATAGGGCTGTATAACGGAGACCTCACATGCAGAAGATGCAAAAAGGATACTGAAACAGCTCTGCATATACTATGCAACTGTGAGACGCTGGACCACAGGAGGCAGAAACTGTATGGTAGACCCAAAATGACTCCAGAAGACTTCTACAACCAACCAGCAAAGAACCTGTATGAGCTAATACAGGGAACGGATTGGCTGAATAGGCTGTAGTCAGAATACTAGGAGTATCCACAATAAGCCCAGAAAGCTGAGGTGGTGCCGGCGAAGGGACGGCTCCTTAAAAAAAAACTACAATAATAATAATGAACGTACACAAAAATTGAAATTATCAAAAAGTAGAAAAAAAGAATCATTTAAAATGAAAACGCATGCGCGAAATTAAAAGTTTTCTTTTATCCTGGAACTAGGAAAAAAAGGGCAAGTCCACGTGACGTCACGCCATGATGATAAACAAGCGCTCTTAGCACTACACGTCACAAAAACACCCTTCCTCTCCTATTCCGCGATGTAGATGCAGGTTTTCTGTGTTTTCCCTGCATATTAATTTCCACGTAACGAGTGGAAACAAGGTTATTACGGAAACACCAAACAAGTTAAATTTGCCCAGAAAAATTATTTTATACTGCGCAGACTCAGTTTGTTAATAATAGCTAGGAACTTTTTAGTTTTTATGATTAAAACAATTTGAAACATTGACTTTTGTTTTGTTGAAAAATGATCCATATGTTTGAAGTGTGGTTCTATTGGACCTACATTGCTGCAGTGCTGCCAGCCTAGGAGTTTCCCCCCCAAATTTACGGGGTATTTTTAACTTCGAATATTTATTTTTTTTAACTTAAAAAAATGAAGGTTTGATATTATAGGCCCAGGAATAACCAAATTTAGCCCATCACTTTATTTCTAATATAGCGGCTTAGTGACATCTATAGTACCAACGAACTTATAGAAGGGAAGGCCTTGCCAACGTGTAACACCGAGAGGTTTCGAACTGACCGTGGGATGTTGCCAGAAGGACGAAAAAGACGGTTTGTTGCATAAAACGCGAATGAATGTCACTATGGTGTTTAGAAATAAACATACCATCGACTAGCAATTTATTAAAATCACCAAAGCTACAGAAAAGAAAAAATATTGTCCAAAATATTCCAATACTTGGGAAACAGATCCAGACTTAAAAGGTATAGTTATTCTATTATATTTTTCTTACTGTGGATTACTGTAATAATGTACTTAATAACATTTAATTATTTATTTTATTGTTTCCCAATAACTGTAGGGGTCTTTGGTTGGAGCTTTAGAGGGAAAATTTCTGCGAGTTGCATTGCTGCAGTTGCGCTCAAATTGTAGCAACTTGTATCTACTTAAGACACCGCAAAACCATCAATTATTTATGTCTACTGGTGCGGTAATTTGCAAAATATCATGTTAATTTGTGTCCCACAACTTATATACTCTTCATTTTATTATTTTCAATCTTTTTGTGTAGCAAAACAATTTAGTTTCATCTTTATAACATCAGTACTTTAAACCACAATTTTAGTATTACTGGTAATCGTTGACAAGACAATCTGCACTTACCAATATGGCTACTAATAGTAACAGTTCCAATTGTTTAAGTAGAATTATCAAATAAAACGCATCGTAACTTTAAAACCTTACATTTATTTACAATTATTTTATTGAATTTAAATAAACAATTCATTTGTTCCTAATTTATCGATCAATTTCACCGAATACAACATCGAGGGTACCAATAATGGCAACAATATCAGCCAGCATGTGATTCTTTCCTAATTTATCCAAAGCAGCTAAATGTGCAAAACCTGGAGCTTTAATTTTACATCTGTAAGGTTTAGAACTTCCATCCGAAACGAGATACACACCGAATTCTCCCTTGGGTGCTTCGATAGCTGTGTATGTTTCACCAGGCGGTACTTGATAGCCTTGGGTGAACAGCTTGAAATGATGAATCAACGCTTCCATAGAAGTCTACAAACATAACAATTTAAATAAAGAAAATACTATATTTTGTGACTCACCTTCATCTCAGCTCTACTAGGTGGCGTTAGTTTGGCGTCATCGGTTTTTATTTCCCCTGCCGGCATTTGGTTTAAACACTGATTTATAATCGCCAAAGATTGTCTCATTTCTTCTAAGCGACAAAGATAGCGATCGTAACAGTCTCCATTAGTACCAATAGGTACATCGAAATCTACTAAATCGTAAGCATCGTACGGTTGGGTTTTGCGCAAATCCCATTTTATACCAGAACCTCTTAGCATGACACCACTGAAAAGAAACTGATTAATAATAATTAAATCACTTTTATAATGAATAATTCACCTGAACCCATAATTCAAAGCATCTTCTGCTGAAATAATACCAATATCCTTCGTTCTCTGCACCCAGATTCTGTTTGTTGTCAAAACATCTTCAACTTCATCTATTCTTTCATTGAATTTAGCAGCAAATTCATAGATGTCATCCATCAAACCCAAAGGAAGATCCTAACATAATATTATCTTATCTAAATACCTATTGTTTTAAAACAAAATTATACAGGTACTTACTAGTGCAACTCCTCCAGGTCGAACATATGCAGCATGCATACGAGCACCTGAAACCCTTTCATAGAATTCCATGAGCTTTTCACGTTCTTCAAACAGCCAGAAGAAAGGTGTCAAAGCTCCAACGTCGAGAGCATGTGTACCAATACCCATAATATGATTCAAAATTCTGGTGATTTCAGCAAAAAGAACTAGCAAATAAAATAGTATAATATTAACTCTGTTATTAAAAAAATATTTGATTACCTCTAATATATTTTGCTCTAATTGGTACATCGATATTAAGCAGTTTTTCAATAGCAAGGCTGTAACACTGTTCATTACACATCATAGATACGTAATCCAATCTATCAAAATATGGTAAAGCTTGAGTATAAGTTTTATATTCTATAAGTTTCTCAGTGCCTCTGTGAAGAAGTCCAATATGTGGATCTGATCTTTTTACGACCTAATTACAAAAAAAAATTAATTAAGCATTACAAATTTTTAAATACTTTACCTTACCTCTCCATCTAATTCTAGTACAAGTCGTAATACTCCGTGGGCGGCAGGATGCTGTGGTCCAAAATTTAAAGTAACATTCTTGACACCTTTTTCAACAGGTGCTTTAATGGCATTCCAGGGCTGCATAGCCCAGTTCTTCGTGATTTCATCTGGATACATAACCGGGCCAGAAAACTGGTTTAACCATTCTGCGTCTGGATACCATTTACCAGCATTTAGAGATTGACTAAATTAATAAATATTTTCAGTACTGTAACACTAATTGAACAATTTAAAAAGCTTAATGATACTACTACACTTAGAATACATAACCTCCACAATTATATAATAACAAATAAACAATCAGCCAATGAATGAATACTTTTTATATTAGATGAAATTACCCTGTGTGTATTAATGCCGCTCCATTCTTTAAAAATAATTTTGATGGTAATAATTCTACCGATTTTTTCAAAACAGAGTTCATCATTGCAGCTGCCATTGCCATTTTTTGACAGCTAATCATTCAGACAGAGACAAAAAATACCCAACTGACAAGAAGCGAAACTTCTGATAAAAACTAGTGATGAGCGATATTTCACAAACTGTTGCTTTTTCACTGATAAATCACAGTCAACCACAGTTCCTATTAGCAAATCAAATTTAATTAATTTGCAGCAGAACTGAAAACAAAGATTTCAAAATGTACCAGGGTTATAGTATATATAATTATTTTATAAAAAGCACTGTTTTAATGATGAAATTTACAGTTATCGAGTTGAAAAAAAAGTTTTATTTTTTAAATAAGTCAATTTAAATTATCGTTCTGTGCTAGTAGGTGATCTGTGGTTCTATGTTCGACGCTATCTCTTTTCATTTATCTCCTATTTCTAGTGATGAGCGACATCGTGATTTTTTAATCACGCTGTGAAATGATATCTTGCTTTTTTAATATCAGTTATTTTAAAACGAGACGTGATCACGACATTTGATAAGGTATGTTCCAACCGTTCTAGGTATAGTTCGCGCAAGTGCTGTATATCTTTCGCGTTCCAACTGATTTTAGAATCGTACTTGGGACGGTACAAAAACGGTAACGGTAACAAAAACTAAATTCGAGTTTGCGCATACAGTACTCGATACGATTCCAAGAACGGTTCCCAGATACCAGTTGGGACAAACCCCTGAATACAAAATATTAGGATACTGTTTGCTGTTCTCGTTTCTAGAATAAAGAGCACAGTCTCTTTATAATCTTAGAGAATTCAAAAAACAACAAAATTCGATCTTATTGACGAATTAACGTCGAATGAAAACGGTGAGGGTTAATATTATGTTCGATTTCGAATATTTCGATTCAGTCATTCAATTCATTGTCTTTTTCGCTGGCTGTGATCACGTCACGCTTTAGGCTACATTCGTAATCAATTCGCTGGCCAAGTGGCACTTTGGCACGAAAGCTAAGCAAATCTATTTCAGTGAGATCGTTCACAACGCAATTTGGCGTCAGAGTTGAAGTTGAAGTCGTCGAAATTTCTTGCAAGCTGCAAACTTTCACTTCGACTTGAACTTCGTGCCGGCTATGGGACATGCGCATTAATTTTTGTTATTTGTTTTTTGATATATCTGACATCTGTCTTATAGTCCATCACTACTAAACTCCAGTATATACTGCTATAAAAAATGAATCCAAATCCAAATTATATATTATAACCTCAGACTGAAGTAAATACAGACAGAATCATGCTTCGACCATATGTTGAAGGAATCCTGACAATTATTTAGGAACGAACGCGCTTGCGTTAAAGTCGACTTTGAAGTTATTGTGAATGGCAAATTTCGTGCCGACTTGCGTGCCAAAGTGCCACTTGGCCAGCGAATTGATTACGAATGTAGCCTAAGGCTACATTCGTAATCAATTCGCTGGCAAAGTGGCACTTTGGCACGCAAGCTAAGCAAATCTATTTCAGTGTGATCGTTCACAACGCAATTTGGCGTCAGAGTTGAAGTTGAAGTCGTCGAAATTTCTTGCAAGCTGCAAACTTTCACTTCGACTTGCACTTCGTGCCAGCTATGGGACATGCGCATTAAGTTTTGTTATTTGTTTTTTGATATATCTAACATCTGATAGTTTGACATTTTCATCGAATTGTGTGTTTTTGGTTTGTTTTTCTTGATTTTTCCGTACGACTGATTAAAAAAATAAAATGGAGGAGGAGGACATTACTTCTACTTTACTTGAACTACTAAACTCCAGTATATACTGCTATAAAAAATAAATCCAAATCCAAATTATATATTATAACCTCAGACAGACTGAACTAAATACAGACAGAATCATGCTTCGACCATATGATGAAGGAATCCTGACAATTATTCAGGTACGAATGCGCTTGCGTTAAAGTCGACTTTGAAGTTATTGTGAATGGGAAATTTCGTGCCGACTTGCGTGCCAAAGTGCCACTTGGCCAGCGAATTGATTACGAATGTAGCCTTAGAATTGCTTATAGGAACTGTGACACTGTGATTTGTTCGTATCAGTGAAAAAGTAACAGTTTGTGAAATACCGCTCATCACTACTTATTTCACTAGACATTCTTGTCCTTTGTCATTTTTTATACATTTTTATGATTTTCTCGGTTATCAAGTTTGAGTGGTGAATTGTTTTTAAAAAAAGTGAATTTTGTGAAGCGAGTACAATAATTGTCATTTCAAATCGAAAGAAACTAATCATTTAATTAATCTAAATAAGGTGTTAGAGCTTAAGAAGTAAGTAAACATTGGAATCAAGCTATTTTTTTTAACATCTCAAGTTTTTGCCAACCCATTTAAAAAGATAGCCGGCAAATCATCAACTAGAGATGAATGTAATGGATACAAAATGGTATATAATTATCAATCATTAGGATCATTTTTAGTGTTTTTAACCTCCCTTTATACCTACATAAAGATTATATATAACTATTATCACCAGAAATATGATAAATATTTTATCAAGACGATTCCACAAATAATATTGTTTTCCATCTGCATTCTTAACATATTGAAGAAATTAATTCGTATCGCTTGTAAATAACCTTAAAATGTAACAATATACAATCACTGTTAAAAATGTACTTTCTTTTTCATGGTTTGATGAACTTTGTTTGTACTGAATTATATATTTAAGATAGGTGCGTACTTTAGAACATTTCCTTTCTATCCCAATAAACAAAAATAATACATTCTTCAAAGTTATTTTTTTGTATTTGAATACAATATTTAGTGATTTTTGAGTCTTTTTTACGTTGCTTTTGAAATTATAAGTATATACTAGTAAAATGAAGTTTTTTGAAAAGTATTTCCCAATCTATGGGTAGTTTTAAGAGTATGGAGGATATTTATGCGGAATTCATCAACTGCTTAGGCTTTATTAAAAAAATTAAAATGAGAATTCTTATATTTTTTTGTAGTTGCAAAATTTTAGAGCAAACGCATTACTCTTAAAACAAAATTTTAAAATTCACTAAAGTTCAATGTAAAAATGGTACTTGTCACTGTCATATGTCGAAAGATGAGTAAAATTATGGCGTTTCACCCTGTATAGAAATATTCCCTATTTATAATTATCTAAAACTAAGTGATAAGGAGTACAAGTAGTGAAGCCAATGCTCATTCAGAAAATCATTCCCTGTCTCGCCAGATATTTTCTTATCGCAAATTTTTTATTATGCTGCTTGTGTGAATTACCGAAACCATAGTTTTATTAATTTATCAGTTGTATGTGACTCATTGCAATTGTGTTTGTTGAATATAAAACAGTTTTTTCTAATTATAGCTAAAAGTAGGTCTTGAGTGCACTGAAAATATTTAGTCGTCGTCGTGTTGGTATTTTTCGCAAGAACACAGTGAGTTTAAATATACAGTGAGATCAGAAAAGTTTTCCTAGACAATACAAACAAAATATACATATACTTATACAGAGCATTTCAATGTAAACTATCCACCCTACATAATTCTGAAGGTGTCACTTTTATGAAAAAATTAAAAGAAAACGTAAAAAATCATATGAAGGGGGACATCTTTTTGCTCATAACTTTAACCCCCTCCCCCCTATGGTCACCACTCCCAATTTTTTAAATAGACACCCTATACATTATTGCATTGTTGGATTCTCCTCTATAAGAGGATTACAAAAATGTATAATACATAAGTGAAAAGTCAATCAGTTGGGAGTTACGGATAATTCAAATATACTAATAACACTAAATTATTTTATAAGGTGCTCAAATTGACTTCCATTGGTTTCCATACAATGATACAATCGAGCCTCAAATGAATTTCGAACATTATGTAACATTTCTGGGATTATTTGTCGACATTCTTGTCTAATTCGCTGACATAAATCATCTATAGATGCTGGCTGAGTGGCATAAATTTTGGTTTTCAGATATCCCCATGTAAAAAGTCTAGGGAGGAGGTTAAATCGGGTGACCTAGGTGGCAAATCCAACATTGGGCCTCGTCTATCTTTAACCGAGCAGGAAATGATTCGTTTAAAAACAGTCTTACATCGAGAGCGTAATGTGGAGGTGCCCCATCTTGTTGAAACGCTAGCAATGCTTCTGACATGGTATCATCATTTTCTAGTATTCATGTTATTTCGGGTTCAATAGCTTCTCTGAGTAATTGTAGGTAAGACTCACCATTTAAGCTTACCTCAATAACTCTCTTCCAGAAAGAATTAAACATTTAAATTCTGTAATAGCATTTAAAATCCAAGTAACAGATTATTTAATGAATGAATATTTCTCCAGGAACAATAACAATCTATAGAATTAGTGTAGTGAAGGTATTCTGCTTATTTTAACTTGTATGTTTTTAAGTTGTATATTTTTTTGTAATTTTAGCAAAATGAGCTAAATAAAGGAATTAATAAAAAAATATGGTCCAACAATATAGTCACAAAAATGCCACACCAGGCGTTCAATTTTTCTGGCGTTTGACTATGAAACTCCCACATTATGTGTGGGTCATTTTCTGCCTAATGTCTACAATTATGTTTGTTTACCACCATTTAATGCAAATGAACATTCGTCGGAAAAGCAGATATTGTACAATTAAGCTGGAGTGTCGTCCAGTCGTTCACTCATCAATTCACAAAACTGTAGGCGCCGGTCGAAATCGTCTTCATGTAGCTCTTGGACTAATTTAATTTTGTAAGGATGGAATTTGTGTTTATATTAGTGGATGATGTGAATTAAACAAAGAATTTATATCAACTAACTTATATTTCAAGAAAATAATATTTTAACAACAGCAGGTAACATATATTCGTCAGCTTATTTGTCATCGCCATTGATTGCAATACCAAAGCGCACCAGGACCGGCCTTAAAACTAACAATCGGCCTTCATGTTGAATCTGATGTCCTCGCCAGTTGTATAATATCCTGGAGCACCTGAAATTTTCCTAGAACAGTAAATAGAGTGGTAGAATTTAATAACACTTGTTCTAATCACAAAGGTAAAGCTATTCATTCCTCTTCTATCACGTGTCCTTTGTTACCACGTACACCTATCACACAATATTCTTATTACTATGAACTTTGTTACCATAGTCCTTATACAAATTACTTTATGGCCACTTGTGTCCTCCTCGTGTGACCATAGTTACCACATGAAACAGTTTTTCTTTTCTTATGTGCCCAAGTTACCACAACCACATCAACCTTTTCTATTATATATATATATATTTTTTTTTTATTGCAACACAATCCCTTTTGCACAGTTTAATCCTATACGATAGTATATTATTGCTTGACAAAAATAATAATACCACTAATAAAATTAACAATAATGGTTCATCATAGCCGATACTATGGTTACAGGTAGGCTGTATTTAATATAATTATTAGTATTGTTTCTTTTTTTTTTAAATAAACTAACCCTCTAAAAAAAATGAGCTCATCTGGGAAAAAATCTAGTTTAGTGAACCAACGCGGATTTTGATGAAATATTTTTTTTTTAATTAATTCGAGGTCGCTGAACACGAAAATGAAAAAAGAAATCGGCGCTCTCTTACCAAAAACGAGTTATGAATTTTTGAAGATGAGTTCAGATCAGCACTGCACTGGTTTTATTGTCATATAATAACTGATTTAAATGATGCATTATAAAGTCTACACAATGTTAATTACACTATAATTACTTTTTACGATATTCCTCTCACACACACATTTAAAAAACACTGATATTGATATTCATTTCTTGTAAATTCTTTTTTTAATTCCTCAATTATTATATATTTTGACATTTTCATGTAACATGACTGACATATAAGTTTTGGTCTGTTTCTTCTTAGTCGTACAACTTGTACCTAATAGCATATTCAGCCATAAAAGATATTTAGCCACTTGAATTAGTTGCTGAGTATATTCGTTTTCATGATCGTGACCATATCGTGACATAGAAGATATAAACAAGATGAACATCATGAACATACACCTATTTTTCCGATAGCTAGCGCCGTATTACAGCTGAAACATTTTTTTTCAAATTTTGAGAGATGTTGATTTTAGGAAGATGGTTAGTTTTGAGATAAGTTTGGTTGATATTTATCATTTATTTGAAGGATAATGAACCATTCAATTTGATCATTGAGGATGCTGAACAATTTTTTTTCTCTGAATTGCACTCATCAATTAATTCTTTAAAAAAATCACCTCCTCAGTTGTTCGGCCTCTATAAACACTGCTGACAACGAAAATAGTTGCTGCAGGTGTAATTCCAAATCAAATTTTTAACATACTGCTAATATTATAAGACTTTGGTTATCAGAAGCTGTTTCCCCTTTTTAGAAAATTTGAAAATTCTACTAATATCGCTTCCCGACCAACTAACACCGATCAAAGTGAAATCGCAATCGCTTCTTATCATCTTGATACATTCATTAGATTGGATTTCCGTTTGAAATAATGAAGTAGATTGATTATCGCGAGCGAAGCGAGCGCGCCGGATCGACGTTTCGCAATTCGCGCGCGCGAATTGCGAAACGTCGATCCGGCGCGCCTTTCTCACAGTATGTAGATGGCTGTTCATATAATTTTTCCATAACCGATTTCAGTTAAACGAAAGTTGAGCCAAATACAGCGCCAGCTATCGGAAAAATAGGTGTATGTTCATGATGTTCATCTTGTTTATATCTTCTATGTCACGATCATGAAATCGAAAATATTCAGCAACTAATTCAAGTGGCTAAATATCTAATGGCTGGATTTGCTATTAGGTACAAGTTGTGCGACTGAGCGGAAACAGACCAAAACTTATATGTCAGTCATGTTACATGAAAATGTCAAAAGATATAATAATTGTGGAATTAAAAAACGAATTTGCAAGAAATGAATATCAATATCAGTGTTTTTTAAATGTGTGTGTGAGAGGAATATCGTAAAAAGTAATTATAGTGTAATTAACATTGTGTAGACTTTATAATGCTAATGCATCATTTAAATCAGTTGTTATATGACAATAAAACCAGTGCAGTGCTGATCTGAACTCATCTTCAAAAATTCATAACTCGTTTTTGGTAAGAGAGCGCCGATTTCTTTTTTCATTTTCGTGTTCAGCGACCTCGAATTAATTTAAAAAAAAATATTTCGTCAAAATCCGCGTTGGTTCACTAAACTAGACTTTTACCCTCATCTGTACTATTAATAGATGAGTCACTATCAGTTTCTTCTATTACTCCTCCTTTCCATTTCCTTAAAGTGTCTGCTGGAACTACAGTTTTGAACCTTTTATACCCCTTCATTCCTTCAATAGCTACCAATTCATAAAGATCATTACCTAGTACATTGCGAATTTTGTATGGCCCCTCAAATTTATAATATCCAACCTTCCTACATACTTCCTTATAGCTTTTATCAGATCCTGCCCATAAAACAAAATCACCAACTTTGTTTTCACTTTTTATCGTACCTTTCTTTCATTGTCTTGGCAATCCATTTTGTCTTTGGCTTTTTCTCTAACTCCATCCTCTACCTCGAATTCATTATCTCCCAGATCAGCATGTCGATTCTTATTGTACCCAAACATGAGCAAATGTGGGTTACATCCTGTGCTTTTATTTGGTGTATTATTCATTCCCCAAATTACATTTGGCAATGATTTCTGCCATTCATTTTAACCACTACTTGTACACAATAACTATAAAAATTACTAGTTTAAGATTTATTCGATCCCTACTTCTGAAATATTAGTGGATGATGTGATTTAAACAAAGAATTTATATCAACCAACTTATATTTCAAGAAAATAATATTTTAACAACAGCAGGTAACATATATTCGTCAGCTTATTTGTCATCGCCGTTGATTGCAATACCAAAGCGCACCAGGACCGGCCTTAACTCAAACATTTATGTAAAATTCTGAAAACACTGCACTAGAAATTTGTGATATTGACTGTTGTTCTTCTAACGTAAGTTGTCCTAAAACGGCATCTTCCATAGCCTCGTTGTGGTTGGTGTTTTTTATTGGCAACTGATCCTGTTTCAAAATAATTTTGCATTAATTCAATTACATACGTACTTATATGTGGCAGTTCTTCCGGGATGAGCAGCATTAAACTGTCTAGCTGTAGCTCTTGTAGATTTATTGCTTTCGTAGTAGAAATCCTACAATTTCAATTCTATCTTGCAGAGTATACATCATTTTTATGGAAGATAGATAGGTACTTGTAAATGTTGATATTTGAATGAAAACTAAGCTACCTACTTGACACTTTATTTAAAAAACGTCAAACACCAGTTTTTCGGTTGCTATGTTTTTGTCCCCAAGCAAAACATCGTTTACTTAATTGAGTAGAGTTAGTGTCACAGTAAAGGCATAGTTTACATTGGAATTATCCGTAACTCCCAACTGTTCGAGTTTACTCTTATGTATTGTAATCCTCTTGTAGAGGAGAATCCAACAATACAATAATGTATAGGCTGTTCCATTTAAAAAATTGGGAGTTGCGACCATAGGGAGGAGGGGGTTAAAGTTATGACGTCTACATATTAGCGAAAAGACGTCCCCCTTTATGTGATTTTTGACGTGTTTTTTAATTTTTTCATAAAAGGGACGCCTTCAGAATTATGTGGGGTGGATAGTTTTTATTGAAATGCTCTGTATATCAGTGCCTTAAGCTTTATTTTAAATTTTATAATAAAAAACCTTTTTAATTTTTGACAGATATTCGATTGTGATGTTTTTAAAATAAGGCTGTGAAGTATTGAATACAACAATGGATCAAAAAAGAGTCATTAACATGATGAGAGGGCTGATAGTCGCCTCAAAGTATCCCATGACACTGAAGCAGTTGGATAGTAAGTGTTTTTCTATATATTTAGCTTATAGAAACAATTTAAACTCTTTCTATTATTATTTTAGGTGATTATAGACTTGTAGTGGGTGAAAAAATACCATTTAGCAAGTTAGGTTATAGATCACTTGAAGAATTTCTCAATTCAGCAGATACTTTAAACGTATTTCGAAACAATAATGGAGAAGTAGTCGTAAAAGCTGAATGCAGTGCACAGTCGGCTCATATTGTTGAAATGGTGCAAAAACAAAAAGCGTAAGTATAAATACACTATACAGTGAGCTGATTTTAACCAGTTTTTGTTTTATTTCGTACAGTCCACCTAGACGAGTTAACTATTCATCTAAATCTTATGCACCTGCAATATGGAGACCGAAATACTCATCGAAATATAAAAAGAAATATGCACCATCTTCTAGACTTGAAGCTGTATCACACAACCAATTTGTTGATTACTCGCAACCCACAGTGGCCTCTAAAATAGTAATACCAGATCATTCTAGTTATTCAACTGTACGCAGCAGCAGCAACCGCTTACCACCTAGATTGCAAAAACAGCAAAGTGTATTTGCTAAGCCTAAAGTTCAACCACCACAGGTAATTAAAGTGTGGGAGTAGAAAAAATAGTGTATGCGACTCGCATTTAATGGCTATTCAGACACTCGTATTTTTTTTAAGGAAAACGGAAATGGTTTTTTGAAAAACGAACAGAAAGAAATACTGAATAATTTATCTGAAAATAATTGTTCTCCGGGTGTTAGTAGACGAATGAAAATCACCAAATTAATGTCGGCAGTTAGTTTGGATAGGGATAATGGCAACAGCAGCCCCGTCAACGATATAGTTACCCCCATAATGCTACCAACTTTACCAACAAAGGTGAGTTACAATAATCCTATTTGACTGTTTGGTATTATTGTGCAATTTCTAGGTCCCCGATTTTGTTCCCACCGGTGATAGCAAAACCGATTTGGAAAATTTTGTGGAATACCACAAATTAGGCCAGATAGATGTCAGTGTTAAAAATATAGCTAAAAAAATAAACATATACACTTGCAAAATTAAAGTAAGTTTCTAATTAATTTTAATACGTTTCCTTTTTTAATTCATATATATTTTTTTTTTTAGATCGACAACCACCAATTCACCAGTTACCCAGAAGAATTCAAAAATCGCAACGACGCCGAAACTTACTGTTACAAACAAGCTTTTAAAGAACTTTCCACAAAATATGGTAAAAGAAAATCCTTATTTTTGTCCAGCGATAAAGATATACTAGAAAGAATACCGAAAATGCTCGAAAAACATACTGGAGGTAAACGCTTTGGACAATTGACAGATGACATAGGACTATAGAATTATTATAGTTCTATGTCATCTATCAATTGTCTAAAGCATCGTATAGTTCCGTGACAGTTGTCAAGTGTTCCATGTCACACATGCAGCGCTTTTCGAACTAGTGTGTTAATAACGTATATATCAACTTGAGTATTGTATTTTTAGGTCTTTGGGAATGGCAAGTTCAACAAGATTATGTGGAAAAATATAGCGAACAATTACCGGCGGATTGGTTGAAGATTATCGACAGCAGTCCTTGCATACACGTACAAAAAGTTGTCAATAATTTCACTTTGAAACATTGTAAACCAGAGGAGGTAAGTTTTGTAATTTTTTTACTTATGTGACACAGAAACTTGACTGCCTTCAAGACTGGTCCTTGATGTACTAATATTATAATCGTTGGAGCTGTGAATTTTGCTTTGTGATTTGTATACATTTTTTTACAGATGAAATGTTTATGTGTAGTTCTTTACTACTGTGGTTGATGGAATACTGCATTGTTTACTAACTACCTGCAAAATATTTAGTGCTTTTTCAAACGTCTTCATTTTTAACATTTTGGTCGCTCATATAATGTTGGATTTTTTTGCATTTCCGTTTTATTTCATCCTGCATGTTCCCTCTATCTAAATTTGGAATCCGGTTGATGTTCTCATTTATTTTTTATATTTTAAACGTCTTAACTGAATTTATCTTGAATTTCAACGTTTTGATAGCTCATATCTACCTTTTTACCGCTCATATCAACGTTTTTATCGCTCATTTCAACATTTTATCGCTCATTTCAACATTTTATCGCTCATTTCACCGTTTTGATCGCTTATTTTTATCATTTGATGTTCCAATTTTTGGATCTCTTGTTTTTTTCCTGTACATGTTCCCTCTATCTTAATTTTGAATCCCGATTGACATTTTTGTTTATTTTTCATATCTTAAATATCTCGACTATATTTACCCTCAATTTCATCGTTTTGATCGCTCATTTCTACCTTTTTATAACTCATATCAACGTTTTTTCACTCATTTCACTGTTTTTATCGCTCATTTCTACGTTTTGAACGCTCATTTCGTTTCGATCGCTCATTTGATGTTCTAATTTTTGGATATCTATTTTTTTTCCTCTGTAAGTGTTCCCTCCATCTTAATTTGGAATCCCGATTGATATTTTCATTAATTTTTTATATTTTAAACGTCTTGACTATATTTACCTTAAATTTCAACGTTTTTATCGCACATTCCAACGTTTTTATCGCTCATTTCACCGTGTTTATCGCTCATTTCACCGTTTTTAACGCTCATTTCACCGTTTTTATCGCTCATTTCAATGTTTTTATCGCCCATTTGATGTTCCAATTTTTGGATCCTTGTTTTTTCCCTGTTTATAGTTTGGCAAGTCTGAAGCTACGGGGCATTCGTAAGGGGGGAGGAAACATGGCCGATATTTGTCATAAACGTTCAAATAGCGTACGCGGTAACGGTACCTATTTGTTAAAAATCGTACTTGAATTCAATATGGATACGAAATAATAAGATACCAAGTAAAACTGAAAATACGAAGGAAAATATTGACATAATAAACGCCACTGGATAATCAATGTTAATCAATTGTCGAAGTGAGAGGGAAGAACACACGCACGCGCTTGCTAATAGGAAGTCAGGTGGTTACCTAGCAACGGAGGTCATTTCAACATTTTGATCGCTCATTTAATGCTCCAAATTTCATATTTTTGTTTTTATTTTATCTCCATTAAAATTTAACACGCTGACTACTATAAACCTTCATTTTTAACAATTTCCTTTTGTCTCAACTCCAAAAAAATAATTTTACCTTCACCTGGACATTTTAAAAACCATTTCACAGCTTTAAAATCATCTAACTCGCTTGGATTTGCTTTGGGCTAACATTTTTTAATGCAATTACGATTTCTAACCTCTCAGGTATTACAGAAAGGCCAAATGTGGATGAAATCGATGACTATAACCGACGTCTCCGTTCCATCGAACACTGTCGAATTAAAAGACGATCAATTGTCTGCCGAAATCACTTTCCTACTGTCCGCCAATGAAATATGGTGTCGACAATCCGATACGGAACAAAGCGTGAGTTTATTTCTTTGAACATGAAAACATTTTTACTGAATTGACGACTTTTTAGGAAAATTATATCAACATGGTTGCTACCATGGAAGAATACTATGCGAACAACAAAGAAAGTCTGCGCGCGCCGATTGTCAATCGTAACGGATATTACGTTGCTTACTACGATTTCGGTTGGTACAGGATAAGAGCTGTGGAAGTGACAGATACGACCGTTTTGTGTTTCTATATCGATTTCGGGGACGAAATTAGACTTCCTATTGATAAAATTTATCAGCTGAAAAGAGAATTCGCCTTTTGTCAAGCACAGGTAAGTGGAGAAAAAAAATTTGATGTTTTTTCGTGGAAAAAAAATTGAAAATTTTCAGGCTTTTGTATGTCGCTTAGCTGGCCTAGAGGATCTGTATGACGCTTCTGTAGGTTCTGCGACTTTACAAAATCTGTTGTACAAACATGTGTTATTAGAAGTTGCCATTGATGCCGTCGGTAAGTAGACACCATTTAGTGTTTTTTAGAACCTTCTGACAGCAGAAATCATAAGATGGACGTTTGACGTATCCTTATGTCAATTGTCGTGGTATTGTCACTTGTCAGTTGATGTACTGCCTGTTCTTCGGGGAAAACTGTCATGAGAATCTTCCAGTTTATTTCAAAAATGTTCTTTCTTTCAATTTCAAGAGTTTGGACTTGAGTTTTCATTTTCTATCGTCTGTAATGATTTTTTTCGCAACTTTTGCACACCATTTAGTACCTTTAAGAAAGTTTTGACACTTCTGACAGCAGAATTCATAAGATGGACGTTTGACGTATACGAATGTCAATTGTGGTATTGTCACTTGTCAGTTGATGTAGTATCTGTTCTTCGGGCAAACCAGTCATAAGAATCTTCCAGTTTATTTCAAAAATGTTCTTTCTTTCAATTTCGAGAATTTGGACTTGAGTTTTTATTTTATATAGTCTAATTATTTTTTTCCCAACTTTTGCACACCATTTAGTATTTTTAAGAAAATGTTGACACTTCTGACTGCAGAATTCATAAGTTGGACGTTTGACGTATACGTATGTCAATTGTCGTTGCCAGTTGATGTATTATTTTGTCTTTCATTTTTTTTTCAAAGACTTCTCCTACCTTGAATTTTAGAAAATATAAAGTAACAATAGATTTGGTTTTTTTTTGCAAATTTTAGTTACCGATGAAAAGGATGTTAGTCTCCCTGTATACATGTACAGCTTGGACAATGGCAAATGCTTAAACGAAGAGTTAATTCCACAACTAACTCTCGAATCTGCAGCACCCAACATTGTAACCGTAAGTTTGCTTAAATAAACATACACTGACCTTGAAAAAGATAACCTCTCAAAATCCCTTTTCTGTCTTTTAGGAAGCGATTATGGAAGTATACGTTTCTAACATAGCCGCCAACGGAGACATTTACATCCAAAATCGCTCTCGCGGCTTCGATCGCTTGTTACAATTGCTACTCGACATTGAAAATCAAATCACTAGTAATCCGCCTACCGATACCATCCAACCGATCAATAGAAAAAACAGCGAAAATAAAATTTATATGGGCAAAGATAATATGAGCGGCCATTGGTACAGGTAAGTTGGCATATTACTATTAACAAGCTTTATTTAGTATTGTCATTTTAATATTTTCGGATCTGACATACATTTTAGGGAATTTGATACTTATATATATGCTTTTATGCTGCCACTATAGAAAATGCGTATTTTTTAACTCGGAAAGTGCGTCGTTGCCGGTCTAGATCGGAAAATTGACTTAACTGCTCGGTAAAGTGACAGAACTGCTCGGCAAAGTACCTATAGTAAAATTAATACCTATTTAGAGGTACCAGCCGTTTTAGTAACTTAACGTATGCGGCTTCTTGAACCATCTGAACCCGCATGAAAAAAATTAGGTTATGACCTTTGTCATGTCAAATGCTTGACATATTTCTTATTGCATTGGCGTAGTGACTTGAAATTTCATATTATCAGTGGCGGTTTGTAATAATACAAATTAATTTTATGAAATTCATAAAATTCTAAAGATGTTGACATAATAAAAGAATATAAAAGAAGCGCACTAATTTTAAAAACATTGTTTTATTAACTAGATACATAGTTTTCTTAAAAAAATATGGCAATTCAGAGTTCCATTAAGTACAAATTCTAGATTTTAAAAAAATGACAACGTGATCTTGAAGGAAAAGTTTAATTAGTTTCTAAATCAGAATAACTTTCGGAAAGTGATAGTTCATCATCGGATTAATTGGATACAGAGATCACCATAAGTTCGATGTTTAGTAGGTCCAGTTTGTTTTCTACTTCCCATGCTTCAGAAATAATTTTCTCTGTATGATTTATGTAATTCTGCCAGTGTTGCTCCGGTACATTTTTTACAACGTCATTCCATACTTTTAAGACTTCAGTAGGTGACCTTGCAGTTTTCGTAATAGCTTGGTCATAATGCCTTTTGACCATACCATTTCGATGGCATTAAAATGGCAATGATAGGGTGGTAGCCTGAGAACACAATGACCATGCTCGGCAGCGTATTTGTCTAAATGATAATTTTTTTCTGGCAAAACTTGCTTTTCAATTATATTCCAAACAGCATCCTTTAAAATGTGATCTGGAAAAGGAATATTCTTTTTTTTTGAGCCATTCTAACATGCGTGTTTTACTCCAACTTTTTCTTGGGATTTCTTCATCCAGGCGACTATGATACGTTGCGTTATCCATTATAATTAACGATGGTTCTTCCAAGTTTACAATTAGCTGCTGTTTAAACCAATTTTCAAAATTTTCGGTGTTCATGTTATCATGGTAATCGCCTGTTTTTTTATTGCATTTAAAAATAAGCGATGCATTTGCCACAAAACCTTTTTTATTACCGGCATGAACAATTACATATCGTGTCCCACTTCCAGTTATTTTTAAATCACTGTGTTTAGTACCATCTTGCCACATTCTTCTGTCCCCGCTTTTACTAAAAACCCATGTCTCATCCAGAAAAACAGGTGTAAAGAGCTTTGCGATTTTAGCAGCATGGCATTTGTTCAAAAATAATATTCTTTTTAATCTGACTGCAGGCATTTCCAATAAATGTTTTCTTCCATCCTGTTTTTTGAAATGAAAACCCATTTTTTTAATTCCCAAATATAACGAACCTTTGGAAATCTTAGTTTCTGGAGACTCTTCGATAAATTGCCGTAAAATAGTTTCTACTGTGATTTTATCCTTTCGCGCATACATTTTATAAATTACTTCCCTCAAACAATGCAGGGTATTTTTTGTAATTCGGGTTTTGCTCCGGGAAACGCTTGCAGACATATTTCTTCTACATTCGAAATCTGTAGCTCTGTTTGGTTTTTCAAGATTATATAATGTGCTTTCTGGAACTTTTAGTGCTTCGGACGCTTTTTGAATTGCCTTAAATCGAGATCCTAAATCGTTTTGAAAATAGTTTACTACATTAAGCATAAGTTTTTTGGATTCATCAGAATATCGCATTTTTATATCTTATTTTGCGTTATGACATTAACATGAAATCAAAATTTGACGTAACTTCAAAAACGTGACATCTAATAAATTAGTTACGACGTTCATTTTTGTTGGTAATTTTTTGTTTCAACCGATTTATTAATAATAAATAAGGATGGTCTTATTCTAAATGGGTATAAAATTTACTATACTTACTTTTCATTAAAGACAAAATACCAAAAATAATAATTTTCGAAGGGTATGTTAAATATCACAGTTGCCATGACAATACCGTAGCCATTTGTCAGTAGATGTTTTTGACGTTTTGATGCACTTTGTGTATTATTACAAGTTTGTAAACCATTTAAAGATGAGAAGCGATGAAAGTGACGTAGAAAACATTCCATTCGAAATTAAAGAACAAAATTCAAGGAAAGGTATGAAAAAGTCTATGAATGTTTCGAAAAATGTTATATGTTTTGTTATACATTTTGAGCAATTAATATTCTGTTCCTATATGATTGTCAAATTATTGGTGGCTGCACAACAAATATTGTACGCGCCACACTCGGAAAGTGTATTTACAGGGCTCGCATGCTTTCAAGGTTCCGCCTTCGGCGTCGTCCTGTAAAGTATCACTAGCTGAGCTTGACACGTAAAAAACTATTGTTGCGCATGTACAGAGACTGTCATATGTCATATAATTGGTGATATTTAATAGGCTAAATCCGGCTGCTGATGCTTTTCATTCCAAAAAGAAGAAGTTTTATTACATTAAATACGATAAATATTCAAATTTTGACAATAAAATGTCAAATAGCATGTTTTAATCATTTCAGAGACATTAAAAAAGATCTCTAAGTTGTCATTCGTCTTAGGCTCGAAAATTTGCCTCTTTTATTTCGGGAATTGTAACACTACATTTCTATTGTGAAGTTTGACATTTTTGACGTACACTTATCCGTAATATTTTGAGACATGAACGAAAGTTGTATTTTTGTTTGTAAATTATTTATTGTTTTAGGGTCAAAATAATAGACTGGTCTCCAAAAGAAGATATGGCGCAAATTTACTACTTAGACCACGGAAACACCGACGTAATCAAAGTCAAAGAAACCGTACTGTATCCTCTGGAGAAACTCCACGACATAGTCAACATTTATCCACCTCAAGCCGTCAAGGTACTTTAACTCACTCGTATTCGAATCAGGTTTATATCCGGGCTTTTTTTTAGATAAGAATGTTATTGGACGAGATGCCGAGCGATTTTTTAACGGTCGCAACAAAAGTACTGCCAACCGAAGAAGCTGTCATCATTAAAGTGATTAAGAATAATCAAGAAGGCGTACCACTAGCGGAGTTTTTCAGTAGAACTTCCGAAGGGGGACTTTTCTGCATCAACAAATCGATCGTAATGGCAAACGAGATCAAGTAAGTAAAATTGCGATGTTACAAATTGTGATACTTTTCTTTAAATATGGGGAAAATTTATGTAAGTAAAAACTTCTTTAGCGATTTTTGGTAGGGACAAAAAGTCACCGACACGCTTTTTTTTTTGGATGACTAACGATAAAATTTTTATAAGGGGTTGTTTTTTTTGTAAATCTTTCTATTATGGGCGTATGATAAAATTATTAAAAAGGGTCAATTTATTTGTGTTCCTTATTTTTTTAAATGTATATTTCAGAAAAAGTGACGACAGCGTTAAATTTAAAAGAAAACCAAACGAAGGTGCGACCAGTAAGTATCGACTAATTTCGTCGATAATAGAATTGTATTAGTTTTTTTTTTAGAAAATGTACCCTCCAGCGGTAAATTAAAATGCCCCGATCTACCGAACGTTAACGAATCCTTCGAGGTACACGTACCGTTCGCCGTGAATCCTTACAATTTCTTCATTCAACCGTTAGAATCTCGTCCTAAATTGTATAGAATGATGGAACGGTTACAAGAACGATACAAAACCGTCACATACAGTCCTCTAACTATCGATCAAATTACGCCCGGTAATATTTACGCTTCGAAATTCGACGACGGCAACTGGTACAGGTAATTATTATTTCCATATAAATAATACCATAAATTAATATTTATAGCATCATTGTTATTATTATTGATTTCTCCCATTTTTTCCAAAATTTTCACTTGATACGTTTTTCCCATATTTTAGGTTTTTTTGTAGTGGGTTCATGGGAAACCCCCTTTATGTATTTTCCCTTCGTCTCCCCCTCGTTTTTCCATAATTTTCGTATTTTTTTTCTCAACTCTGAATTTTTGATTTTCATCTTTTTTCTTTCAAATTTTTGTTTTTCTCGCATCATTTCATTCCCTTCAAACTTTCCCCTTTTTTCCATCTTGGTTTATTTTCCCTTCTTCCTCCCTCTCGTTTTTCCTTAATTTTCGAATATTTCTTTCCTCTACTATGAATTTTTAGTTTTTTTTATCTTTTTCCCAAATTTTTTGGAATTTGGGGAGGTTCTTTTCAAACTCCCGTTCTATTCCCTTCGAACTTTTTGTTTACTCCTTTTTTTTCCAGAATTTATATTTTGGTATATTTTCCCTTCTTCCTCTCTCGTTTTTCCACAATCTTTATCTTTTTCCAAAATCCTCTGGAATTTGGTGGTGGTGTGATGGAAAGAGGTTTTCTTTCAAATTTTTGTTTTTCTCCATCATTTCATTCCCTTCAAACTTTTTCTTTGCACCTTTCTTTTCAAAATATACAGTTTTTCACTTTTTTAGTTTTCCCCCCTTTTTTCATTATTTTGGTTTTTTTTGAGGGGGGCATGGGGAACCCCCTTGGTTTATTTTTCCTTCTTCCTCCCTCTCGTTTTTCCTTAATTTTCGAATATTTCTTTCCTCTTCTCTGAATTTTTTTATCTTTTTCCCAAAATTTTTGGAATTTGTGGAAGGTTTTTTCAAATTTTTGTTTTTTCCCTTCGAACTTTTTGTTTACTCCTTTTTTTTCCAGAATTTATATTTTGGTATATTTTCCCTTCTTCCTCTCTCGTTTTTCCACAATCTTTATCTTTAACCCAAATCTTTTGGAATTTGGAGTGGACGTGTTTTTTTTCAAATTTTTGTTTTCTTTCCTCATTTTTCCCTTCTTTCACCTTTTTCCAACATTTCATTTTTTCTTTGTTTTTCATTATTTTGTTATTTTTCCCCAATTGTTGCGATTGTTTTCGCTAGCTTAGTTTTTTGAGGGGTGATTTTCCCATAATTGTTGTTCATTTTTTAAATTGTTTTTACTCCCAAGTCTTTTATTTTTTCATTTTAAATTTTTCCTCCTTTACTATGAATTTTATTTCCCAATTTTTTGTTTCTTTACTTTTTGGAATCTTTTTTGAGAGGAGGAACTGGGGCGAAGCGTTAGGGTTTTTTTTAATAAAAAACGTTTCTTTAAAGAATTGCGACCTACAAAGAGCTGTGATTACGTCACTATGTCAGTTTTCTTCGGCTTTTGCGCCTGGGATATTTTTTTAACGTTATTTTTTTTTCAGGACCAGTGTTATAAAAGTAATAAACGACGGATCTATATCAGTATTTTATTGTGATTTCGGCTACTACGCTAATTTGACAGTACAGCAATTAATTCCGTTAGATGTAGAATATTTAGAATTACCTTATCAAGCTCTTAAAGCAAGAATTTCAGGTTAGTTGAAAAGTTAGGTTAGGTTAATTTAAATATTATTAATCGCCCCCTATCTCAGGTATTAAACCGAAGAATTCGAATTGGACGATGGAACATTGCGACGAATTTAAGGAAATGGTAGAACGGAAGCATTTCTATTCGATTCTATTGAAAGTGGCCAAAGACGAATTGTACGATTCCGATTTGGTTTTGGATCTTTTGCTCATAGATACGTCATCCGATGACGTAGATATCTACATAGGAACCGAATTAATCAACAGAGGTATAGCCGTCGATGGGGAAAAAGGAAAATAATTACATATATATGCGGATTTTTAAAAGATGTATTTCTGTGGTCGGTGTGACTGTAGATTAACCCCAAACCTGTCCTTTGAACGATATTAAACGAACAGGACTAAGCCGCAATGTGTTAAAAACATTTTTCCCATTTTGTCGTTTTTTATTATTAAAATAATTTAATTTGAATGAAAACATTATTTTTTTCATTTTGTAAATTTTTATTCACGAAAAATCGTCCGGAACCTATCAACCGCTTCGTAGTGACGTCATTATTGCTTGTTCGCGGTAAATATGAATGAGACGTCCTGTTCGGTATAGTTGTTGCCATTTGACAATTAGTAGTGACTTGTTTTATGAAACGTCAAAAAATTTTTCTTGATATTCTAGAAAGTTGTACAAATCCGATTTGTATAAAAAATGTTTCTTATCTAAGAGTTTATTTAGTATTGAGAGTGTCGTCTCTGTTTTTTATTTGTAAGCAGTAATATATGTGCATAAAATAAAGGCAATTCTTTAAAAATTACAATCGACACTTCTCTGTCACTGATTACCAGAATTAAACCATTTAAAAATGTTATAAGTTATGAATTAACTCACTTACATCCCTACACCTCACTTACCTCCACATAAATTATTGCCAAGTTACAAAACCACTCCAAATACATCATTTTAAGGGATAAGGTGCGGTTTTTAAACATTGACATTGTATACACTGTCACAGATGACAGCTCTATCACTAAAAACTGGAATTCATTGAATTTGGCAGTACTGTCTTCAAATATATGCAGCCATTTGTTTCAAAGCAAGCTAGTAAGATGGCGACTTCTTACTTTCGGTGCAATGGAGACATTATTTGAGGCAATCGCATGGTTTTGTCCTAGTATTTCATCAAACATGTTGCTACTTCTGATAAAAATCAACATTTACATAGCATGCGTAAAAATTGAGTTCCCTTTGTGTACTGGGTGCCTATTCACTAACTCGAGAGAGCTGTCGTCTGAGATCTCTCTCTCTCTCTGTCTTGCTCTTTCTTGCTATGAGGGTCTCAACTCTTACTTTTTCAAGAAGGGGAAGGAAACATAACCATTCCCTTCACCCGTCCCCTTGAAGGTTCTTTAAGGTGAAGGTTGCGCACTTTATAAGAGTTTACTCTCCTAGGAGCTCTCACTTCTTAGTGAATAAAAACACCCTGTTAAACATTTAATCACAACTTTCACACATACAAATATATTTATTACCATTTGTTAAATAATCAATATTTATATAAATAATTTGTTTGGCCAGTGTAGGCACACTGCTGATAGAATATTTGTTATATATTTGAATAAACAGTTATTTCCGTATTTATAAACAAGACTTGACCTTGAGCATTCGTTTTGACACATCTTCCAAGTAAAATGTGTCAAAACTGATTATCAAGGCCGTGTTCAACCTTGTTTATAAATACGGGCGTAAGTTTAGTGAGGCATTTCCGATTTTCCTGTTCTATATCAATATCTTACCACTTTGTAAACCGTAAACAGTTGCTTGTGTAGACATCTACTTATTTTATTTGGTCCTTTCGAAAGTGAGTTACTGAATTACTAAATTTGTTACATAACAATTTATTTAGAAAGTCAAGTCTTGTTTCAAAACTTTTTTTGTACGTGGCGGTGATTAAAAATTATTTTTGTAAATTTAAAAATTGTAGCTGGCCACAATGTTCTGTTACCAAATTAATTAAGTTTTTTGTTAACGGAAATGTTATATTTTTGAGCTTTGTTATAGAAGTTTTTATGTTTTTTGTTTGTTTAATTTCATAAATATTGACTGAATTTTTTGAAGCAATACTTTGAAAAATTTATTTGGCATTGTTGTATTGAAATATTTTTAATAAAAGTTTATTTATGATTTTGTCGTATTATTAGGGATGGTTTTATAATGTCAAGTTTTAGTTATAAATGTCCAACTGACCGTTGACTGCTATATTTTCCCAATACCAACCATGGAAACTTATATATAATTTGGCAAACCTCTAAAGCTTCGCGGCATTGGTAAGGAGCAAGGAAACATGGCCGATATCTGTCAGTGGACAACTACTTTCTTACCTATAAACATTAGCAATCACCTTTCTAGTTTGGCTATGAAGTGTCTTTCCACGAGTATAGTGATTCATTTTAAAAAAATGAACAAACACAAAAGCGTACACTATTCAAAATAACAGAAACGTTTATTAATACTAAACACAAAATGCCAAACTTTAAGGTGCCAAATAAAACTGAAAATACAATGATAAACACTGAAAATAAATACCAACGCCACTGGATAATCAATATCCGCCAATAGTCGAAGTGAGAGGGACGAGCACTCGCACGCGCTTTCATAGCAACGGGCTGTTCGATAAATCTTCACCAATTGAGTTAGTTCGGTCGGAGTACGCCGTAATTTGATTTTCGAACGACGTTGCCGGTTTGAAGGAAACCCATAACACATTTGAAAAAGTGTTTTACATTTATGATTGATTTTGAGTCGATATTTCCAAGCATAAAGGGAGTAAGCAAAAAGCAATTTATATCGCGAAATATTTCCATACCTTTGTTCAAAATTTACAACAAAAAATTAAAAAATGCTAAAAATTCGTAATCGACTGGCACAATCAGTTTTTTGATAAAATCATTCTTTCGCCTTCAAATAGAGTCATGCATTTTTCGAAAATCCACTTTTCAAAACAAAAGATTCTCAAAGAGATAGAACGTTCTAGTCTGCGCCAATCAATTCAGGGGAAAATTTTACAATTACTAGTGAATTTTGAGTCGATATTTCCAAGCGTGGGCCACAGAAAACAGTCCACCCCGATATTTGGGGTGGATTGCGTTGGATTTTAAGGGAATTAGGAAACACGTCGATTCTGTTCTAAGGGGGACACATTGTTACGATACAGGCATCTGTCATTTGTCAACCCCCTCCCTTCCACTTCACCAACCCCTTATTTTTAAATAGGGAATATACCATTTGCGGTACATCATTAGAAAGGCATTTAGATGGAGTATTCAGACATAATGATCGTCCACGATTTTTTTCGATTTTACACCATCTTTGAATAAAAAAGTCTTGATTAATTTAAAGTACAACACCTCTTAGAAATGGAACGCAACGCCTATGGTTTGCTAATGTGTCATTTTTTCTGTCACATCAAAAGTAAATTAAAAGAAATATTGCAAAAAATTAGTAATTTGCTACTAATACAGTTTGTTTAACAGTGTTATTTGTTTATTTTGTGAATACTCGCAAAATGGTATATTCTATTGCAGAACGAGTTGAGATTATTTCGGGAAGTGTGTAAGAAGAAAGCGAATTTATTTAGTCAGCTTCATGAAGACAAGCAACTTTATCACATATACGTATTACAGCTAATGATAAAATTTCGTCAAACAGGGTCAGTAGCTAATCAACAAAAAAAGAACTATGAAAATAGGGTTAGGACTGAAGCGGCAGAAGTAGCAATTTTAGGTCATATTAATTTAGATCCAAGTACAAGAAAATTGGCCGAAGAATCTGTTTTTTCGCGCACTACCTTTCGTAGGGTTTTGAAACATCATAAATTTCATCCCTTCTAGATTCATTTGGTACAGGAAATAAATGAAGATGACCCATATGACAGTTTTGTGAGATTATGACTGACAAAATAAATACTAATGCAAACTTTTTATTCAATATTTGTTTTTCGGATGAATGTTCCTTTTTTGTAAATCGAAAATCCTAGACTATTTCACGAAACACATACCCAACATTCTCTTAAATTAAACGTGTGGGCAGGAATTTATGGGGGCCATTTTCCATTGATGGCAACTTGAATATAGAAACGTATATCGAATTATTAGAGGAGGCTATTGATCCTGCTCTCACAGTTAGAAGATCTCTTTTTCCAACAAGACGGCGCACCTCCACATTACAGTGGAGCTGTAAGGCAATATCTTAATGAACGATTTCCTAGGCAATAGATTGGAAGGAGAGGCCCTATTGAATGGCCTGCAAGATCCCGGATTTAACACCCCTCGATTTTTTTGTGGGGTTATTTAAAGAGCAAAATTTATAAGACCCAACCCGCTTCGTTGGAAGAACTCAGACGACGAACAGTACACGAATGCAGTCTAATAACTCCTGAAATGCTTCAAAACGTTCGACATAATTTCGAACAGCGACTCTACAATTACACTGAAGTCGATGGACACCATTTTCAACATCTAATTCATTAATTCAATATTATTAGGTATATCATAACTTCTAATTTAGTTAATTTTCGTTATAGTATTACAATTAATTATCATATTGTTTTTGCAATATTTGTTTTAATTTACTCTTGATGTGACAGAAAAAATGACACATTAGCAAACCATAGGCGTTGCGTTTAATTTTTAAGAGGTGTTGTACTTTAAATTAATTAAGACTTTTTTTTGCAAAGATGGTATAAATATCGAAAAAAATCGTGGACGATCATTAGATTATTTTGAAAAAGAGAATTTGAATTTGGAGTACAAAAATCTTCAAAAAGAGAAAGCACGCATAAATTTGCACAGTATATAATTTAAATATTCAATTGATAAATAAGAGTTAATAATAAAAGATAATAATATAAGTAGTTTGTTCATTATTTTGGGAAATTGAACCACAATCTTTTTTTGTATTTCTTAAGTAGTAACAAAACAAAGCAATTATTAGTGAAGTGGGAAATAATCTTACACAAAAATAGTATACCTACCTCTGTAAATGATACCTAGTTGAACTATGATTTAAGAAATACAAAGATATTCTACCATGAATATATATTGATAGTTTCAGTATTCTGCAGGGACCACAAACATCCCAATTCTATATTCCATGTAAAGACAAAAATTTTAAGGTAGAATAAACATTCTGAACAGAACTGTTGACAAATCCCTGATCCGAACTGTTTTAATTACCATATTTTGCATTTTTCACTGTTTGTTGGTTAAATATTTGTTTGGTTCTAAATTATTGTAAAAGATCATATCTATTATTATTATTAAGAAATTGCAACACTGTTCGTCTCATTTTTATGCGGATGATGCGCAGTTGTATTATTCTTTTAATGAAGAAGACGCGGTTGTGTCGTGTCTGTAAAAAAAGATTTAAAGTCACTAATAGCTATATCCAATCAATTTTGTCTATCACTGAATAGTGCTAAATCAGTTGCACTTTTATTTGGAAAGCCAATGGCCAGGAAGAGGTGCTTAAGCTTAATGAACTTAAAAATTGATGATAATATCATTAATATAGACGATAGTGCAGAAAATTTATGATTGATCATTGACTCTGATTTACGCTATTCGTCCCATGTAACTTTAATCGTTCGTTACGCCTTTGCTAATCTCAAATTAATATACAGCAGCCGGACAATGCTTACAAAAAAACAAAAATGTTACTATGTGAATCACTTGTATTATCACAGTTAAATTATGGCGATGCGGTTTTTGGGCCTAGATTATTAAAAAGAGACGTACTAAGGTTGCAGCGTATTCAGAACTGTTGCATCATGTTTATATGTGGATTAAGAAGAAGAGCACCCACTTCATACTATTGTAAAGAATTGCAGTGGCTTACTTTGGAAGAACGTCGCAAGGTATTATACTATAAAATTTTACATACACAAAAACCTCCGTAGGTGCTTGTACAATAAACTTAGATTTAGAACTGACGTACACAATCCAAACCTCTGAGACAAGTTGGTTGCTTAACGATGCCTAAACATTCAACCGTTTATTTGAGGGCTGCTTTTCATTCTCGCACTCATACTCACATTGAATAGATTTAAACGTGAAATTAAAAGTAATTTGCTTAAAGGTAGCTTAAAAGTGTAATGGATAGTATCTATATATACTAATTTTATTTTTCTTTGAATTAACTGTTTGGACCCTTACTTTGTGGAATCTACTAATATCATTATTATGAGTGAGGCTGAGGGTTTCTGAGTGGTTCCACTTTGCTAGGGGGTGTTTGGGAGTTCGGGGTTGATGGTTGTTTCGATTTTTTTAATGTCGAAATAATTATCAATGTTGAATTTTTGAATATTTTCTGTTGGGGTGGGGTTGCCTGGAGACTTTTGGTTTCATTTGAAATAGTATTATTCATTCTCTTTGTCATAAAACTTGTAATTTCTGGTTTCTACCCAAAATGTTAATATTAAATCATAATGGATTTGTAATTCTCTTCTTGGTAAAGGAATTCTCACTATTTTTTTTTAAATTATTTTTTGACTTTTTTTTGTAGTTTGTCTTTATTTTGAGTTGTATTCATAGGTATAGTGTATAGGTATAAGTATTTGGTAACTGCTTGAATTTGAATCCTGCCATTTGGCAAACCGCTGTGTAACATTTTGAACCTTTTTTTGTTTTTCTTTGTTTGTATGCACTGTATGTTTGGCTAATAAAAGCATTTATTATTATTATTGTAATAAATTGTAAAAAATGAACCATTACAATACCTAACGAATATCGATAAAAAATATTAAACACTTCAAACTGCCACACGATGGATTTGATAAATATGTAAATATAACAAGTTCGTACTTGAATTTGTTTTCTTTTATCTCAAAGAAATGATATGCGATACGAATATTTACTTGAGATTTTGATGAATGTTATAAAAGTATTATTATTTTGCACATGATAAATACTTAAATATGATTTGGTTAAGACTCATCTTTGGTTTATTCCTCATTAATTTAAGGTAAGTAACATTTTTTTAATAATAGAAAAATCACTTACCCGGTAAAAATACTCTAGCTATACATGAAAAATAAGCTTCAGTTACTGATGGATTGGAAAACCCCGCTCCTTCACCGTAATTTTAAAAGTTAACTTGCATACAATTTTTTCTTATTATTTTAAATCCTTCGAACCACTAGGTATAATTTTGATCGGCTTTTGAGGTATTTTTGTACCAAATTTCACATTTTACGGTGTCTATTTTGTTTTTGAATATTGGGAAAAAGTAGGTACATGGTATCGAAATAATACTAAAATTTTTCTCCTCCGGATCCTCCTTGCAGAGTTAAAAGGTTTATATGTATGTATGGATATTGGGATGACATTCACTGAGACCTAAAAGATCTATGGTGCCCCCTTACTTCTACTTAGTTCCTGAGGAAAGTCTCAGAGACTAGTAGTTTCTTTAGTCCTATTTCCCGGAGGAATTTTAGGATATCTGCAGGCTTTAACTTAGGTAAATGTCCCTCTTCTATCCAGTAGTCTCCTAGGTGTTGTGCCCTAGGATTATAAGGTTATATTAGATTAGTTTTTTATTTGAGTGAAAAAAATGCAATTGAAATGTCTCCGAAGTAAGCTAATTTTGAAAAAATGGTTCACATAATATTGTGCTTGTTTTTTTTAGTTTTTGCGATTTAAATAACAAAAAGTTCCCACCAGATTTTATTTTTGGCTGTGCAACTGCTGCTTTTCAGATCGAAGGTAAGACCCTCCCAATATCATTAAAATATCTTTTTTCGTCGACCTTTACAAAAAAATGACATTTTACGTACTAATTTCCGAATGAAAAATCGACTATTTTTGAAGGTAAGTATTTTTCGTCCGAATACTCTTTTCGTCCACTAAAACGTCAACAATTTCAAATTTCCGAAACATGTACTAGGTTAGAATTTATGCTTATTGTTAAATTATAGGTTATTAACTTTGGTATGTATGTGTTTAGTTATAATAATTATTGTAATCATAAAATATATCGACTAATCAGTTTGATTATAATTTATTTATCGATATAAGTAACAATTGCAAAATAAGCAGGCACGCGCTAGATTGAAAGAATGTTTAGGCTGGCAATTGTTGCTTTGGGCTTTTGGTCAGAGAGTTCAAATTAAACATTTGTTGAAGAAAGATGTGTTTTATTTAAAGAACGTCAACCCTTATTAAAAGGAACCTAAACCGAATAATTTAACATTATTGCATTTTTGAAAATACAAGGCGTTGGGTACAGAGCGAAAAAATCTAGAGTATTTAGTCCAGATAAAATAAACAGATTTATTCGTGGTGCCCCAGATGAAAATAATCTTTTGCACAGCGAACGAAAAGTGTCTGCGGACGAAAACTACTAGCTTTCAGGAATAGTCGATTTTTCATTCGGAAATTAAGAATTTTTTGTAAAGGTCGTCGAAAAAATTTAATATGCACCTCGGCGAAGAACAGTCTAGTGTCTCGCCTGCTTGCTATTAATTCGCAAGCTCGACTATAATAGACAGTTTTTCGTCCTTGGTACATAAATAAATATTCCTTACTAAAACTACAATTAACCGAGCAGTTTAAAATAAAAATACGACAAATATTATTTTTATATAGATGAACATTATAAAAACCCTAAGTATATGCAGCCACATTTTAAGTGAATTCTTCAGTAAAAACATTATTAATTAAAATCACTAAATTTGTTTTGTTTACCGCGGATCAAACTATCGATGCAGTGGCTTTCACTCTATAGATCCTGGATCCTGGAAAAAAATCAGCGAAGACGTATCAATGATTTTTTGTATTCAGGGATAACCGAAAGTGAAGAGTAAAAATTTTCGGAAAAATATAAAATCTTTATTAGGGTTTTCAGGAAATTTTTATGAGGATTTTTGGAATCTACGGGGTCGAATTAGTAAATTTCCACATGAAAAAGTGTACCTATATAAAAATTAGTCGGAAAATCGAAAAATTTTCATACATGCATTTTTTTTTTCGAAAATTATTTATGATCTAGGAAGTTGATGAAAATTTGGGTTATGAGGTTTTTGAGGTCGAGAAATCGCGGAATACTGTAGTTCTCTAAAAAAATTATTTTTTTCAATTATGGGAAAGTTATAGGTAAATTACACGCGTATAATCAAAAAATCGTAGAGTCCATAATAATAGGAATATTGAGTGAAAACTTTAGAAAATTTCAATAGTCATTTTAGAAACGGGGACAAATTAGTGGATTTCTATGTATAAATATGTAATAAAGACCTTAGTTCCTATTTTAAAATTTTGAATCTTCAAAAAGTGAGTAGTACCTTGAAATAACTTAAAATTTTTTTGCTTAGGTGCATGGGATGAAGATGGTAAAACACCAAGTGTTTGGGACACCAAAAATCATATAGTTCCTTCAGTAATATCGGATAACAGCACTGCAGATATTGCCTGTGACTCTTATCATAAGTACAAAGAAGATGTTGCTCTTCTAAAAGCAATTGGAGTCACTCATTATAGGTTTTCAATTTCATGGCCAAGGATTCTTCCTAACGGTAAACATTAATTCCGAAATCACTTCAATATAATTTTTATTCTTCTTACTATTACTCTTATTATATTTAAGGCTTTGACGATTACATAAATCCACTTGGAGTTGGCTATTACAAAAATTTAATAGCAGAACTAAAAGCAAACAATATTGAACCACTAATCACAATAAGTCATGGAGATCTTCCTCAGTCACTGGCTGATATAGGTGGTTATTACAGCCCATCTTTTCCTGAGTGGATAACCAATTTTGCCAGAGTTGCTTTTAAAGAATTCGGAGACGACGTCAAATATTGGTTTACCATTAACGAACCTTATGAAGTTTGCATATGGGATGGAGCTGAAAAAGCTTATCCCTGTGCTGCTAATTTGTTAAGAGCACACGCCAAAATTTGGCATATGTACAACGAGGAGTTTAGAGCCACACAAAATGGTAAAATTTTTGCAATTCACTTGTTTAATATTTATTTTTATATTTAAACTAATTTAAGAACTGAAAATATTATTATTAAGTGTGGTATAATGTTTTGCTAACCCTGTAAGTGTAAAAGAGAGGGAAAGAAGGGCAATATGCGTGAGCGGAGGGACAATTACTGGTGGAATGAGGAAATAGAGGAGCTGTGGAGGGAGTGTAAGAAAGAACGAAGACGGATGCTGAGGGGAAGAGGAAGGATAGAGGGAAGAGAGGGATACAAAGAGAAGAAGAAGAAGGAAATGGAGCGTAGGGTGGAGAGGGAAAAAAGAGGCAAGTGGGAAGAGTTACTGGGGGAATTGGAAAACAATCCATGGGGAAAGGCGTATGAGATAGCAGTGAAGAGGATGGGTGGAAATAGGAACGAGGTGCTACAAGATCTTTCTTGGCGAAATATATTTACCAAGCTGAGAAAATCACTTCAGTATAGATCTTTCTAATGTCTTAAAATGTTTACTACTATAATTACTTGTAATATTTCAGGTAAACTTTCAATGGTACTAAATTTAAATTGGTATGAACCAGAAACGAACAGTACCGAAGATATAACTGCCGCTGAAACAATGCTGCAATTTTCTGTAAGTACTACGAAAAATACATTTTATTTTAAATTTGTTTTTTTATTGTTTATAAAAATCAGCTTTCGAGCAGGTCTAATCTCGTGAAAGCGTCAGTAGGACCGGGGATAAGTTTAGTAGCCATAAAGTCTGTTTTCATATCACTATACCTCTAATGAATATGTTTTCTGATCTAACTGTTTTATTTTGCTACATAACCCCATTCTTGCTTCTCTTATCACGAGGAGTAGTGGAGGAAGGCCAAATAAGGCCTCTAGTGCTTCTGTTGGTGTGCTTCTCATGCACCAGCAATACAGAGGTGAAGTCTTTGCATCTTGTCTAGTCTCATCATGGCATTCGCTTTTGTCGTCTTACACTGTATATTCAGTGTATTCTGCGTGAACTTAGCCCCTACCTTTTGTCATTATTAATGTGGTCTCTGATCGCTACTTTTTCCAATTGTTTGGTCCATATCAATCCCGAGTCAATCGTTACCCCAATATATTTAACTTTTATCACCATTGGATTCTCCGTACCTTTTTTTTTCGGGTCGAGATTTCATGTTCGACCCAAACAAAGTGTTCGACCCAAACAGTGTTGGACTCATCCCCAAGATGCCTACCAACCAAACCCACCTCAAACTAGCCGTTACCCCGCCTCGGAATCACCCTAGCATACTTCGAGATGGGCGGCGGTCCCTCGCACACTCTCCGCTCACTCCGTCGTATTCTCCCTAACTATCACTCCTACCTCTCATGCCATACCGAGTTCCTCTCTCCCCCTAACCATGCTCTCTACTACGCCACTCACCTCCATCCATTCCTCCTCCCCCCTCAACATTATCTCCACCATGTTCTCCCAATACCCTGCCTCCCCTAGTTTCCTCTACAACTTCTTCAGCACCTCTTCGTTCCTTCAGCATCTATACATGCCCAACATCATCCTCCACTTCACACCTCTCGCACACTCCAGTCTCTCTTTTCCCAAACTTATGGAGGTACCCTACTCTCGACACATGTCCAGTGAATACCTGTGACAAGAAGTAGTTCACCTCCCCGAATTTCCGGTACATCCAATCTCTCCTGTTCCCAATCACTCCTTTTAGCGCGCCCTCATACTCCTCGCACCTTCTTTCCATTTCCTCCTCCATCCATTCCTGTACTTCCTCTCTGGTCGCACCCCTCCAGCGTTTATTTCTGGCTCTAGCCATCACGTCCAATGGGTAGGACCTTGCCGGCACCGCTGCTGCCAGTCCACCCACTGCACCACCCTCAGCAGTATCCCTCTCTGCACCCGCAGGAGTGGCCTAACCTTCGCATTCTCCCCCGCTCTTTCACCCCACACCTCCGTACCGTACAGCGTACTCTGCTCTACCGTCCTACCAACTACCCTCCTCTTCAACTCTCTCGGCCCTTTCACATTACACATCAATCTCCCCAGCCATGCTGCCCTCACTTTCCCCTTCTCTGCGGCCATTCATCACATGCTGTTATATCAATGAATGACGAACCCCCGTCACCCCTCACGAAGGTGGGCAGTAGTCCATCGTTCAGCAACAACCAACCCGTTAGATGTCAACATTTCCTCCAGGATCTCCCTTCTCCTGTCCGTTTTCTTCCCCCCCATACAGTATTCTTAGCATTGAAGTCCCCTGTTACCATTCTCCTTATGATGCTCCTTTTTCCTTTTGCCACCCTCAAATCGTCCTCCAATCCTGTCATGCTCCAGGCTGACATTTGGGCTTATATACCGTACCTAGAGGAGATAATAGTCCCAACTATGTTCGATTTCTTCCGTCCATTCTGTTACTATGTTCAGAGCCTGTTTCATGCTTTCATTAGATTATTTCAACATACTGGGGACTTCAAAATTTATGAATTAACAGTAAGAATTTCATTCAAATATGCTATCTTTTACAGTGGGGATTTTTTGGCCACCCATTATATTATGGCGACTGGCCAGAAATAATGAAATCTCGCATAGAACTAAGAAGCAAATTAGAAGGTTATAATCAGTCCCGACTTCCAGAATTCACACAAGAAGAAATTGAGTACATTAAAGGAACCAACGATTTCTTTTCTTTCAATTCCTACACTACAAGTCTTGTAAGAGCAATTCCGGAACCGGAAATTGGCCAGCCGGATACAACTAAAGATATTGGAGTTTATTCTTACCAGCCAGATGATTGGACACCGGCAGCTTCGCCATGGCTTAAGGTGCGTTCATTTAAAATTACAGAGTTTTGCTTGGGACTGTGAATATTATGGTGAGCTAGTAACGACAAGGTAGCTTCAAATATCTTAGAAAAATTAGTTTGTAAACAAAAATAATAAATTTTTGATTGTAGGTTGTCCCCTGGGGAATGAGAAAGTTACTGAACTGGCTAAAAAATGAATACTTCGATCCTGATATGCTCATAACAGAAAACGGATATTCTGATTCTACTGGTCAATTAGATGATCCAATCAGAACTAATTATCTGCGAGTAAGTTTGTTTGTTTGTACATTTTAAGGCCATTACCGCACTCGGATCGGTTACGGTTCTTTTATGCGTGTTCCTGCCTTTATTCGGCGATTAAAATCTGAGAATATTCAATAATTTTAGGATTACTTGAGTGCCGTAAAAGATGCTATGGATTACGATGGAGTTAAAGTATTTGGCTACAATGTTTGGACCTTGATAGATAATTTTGAATGGAATGCTGGATATACGTAAGTATGAATAATATCAACAGAAAATAGTAAATTATGTAAGAAAATGAGTATAATTAATAAGATGTACTTAAAAATGAATTAAATGTTCAAATTGCGTGCCGTTTATTTCATAATAGTATGTTCGGTAATATATAATTTCTTTTTAGAACATCATTTGTAATTTTGCTTCGCGGCTAAATATCTTCTTAAAAACAACAAATATAAAATGATCGTTTGATAGTCGTTTAAAGTTATTTGATGTTTGAAATGTAATCGTTAAAAGATTACCTGAACGTTGCTTTGGTAGCAAAGAAATATAAGTTGGAGAGAAAACAATCTTTGTTATCTTCTATGTTTTTATTTTTAGGCAAAAGTTCGGCTTGGTTTATGTCGACATGAACGATCCCAACAGAACAAGAACCAGAAAGGATTCCTCATATTATTATCAAAAGGTTTGTGAAACCCACTGTATTGTTGATGAATGTGTAGATTGATTCTAATAAATATTTACCAAGTAAAAGGATTTTTTATTTTTTTATTTTGAATTAACTGAAACTTCCTCTATAAGCCGACAATATACAGTTGACAACATAAAATGCATTAAGACTGCCTCACGAGGCAAAATTACGTCACATACATATCACACTTTGTCTTTTTCATTTCCTCCAGTTAATCTTTACCATCTTGGAGGTTATAATTATTTGGTTCTACAAAAAAGTAAGTGATTGATTATTTCAACAGTCTTTTCACTATAGGTCCTTCTTGGAAAAATTCTCCCTTTTGTGCTCTAGTCTTAGGAGTCTATATCTCCAATGAGGAGACAGTGCTCCACATAATATGTGAATATAATATGTGAGGTTGCTTCTTGCTCTCCCATGCATAACCGAGAGATAGGTTCATCTCTATATGTGCCAATATACATTACAAGTGTACCTACATTTCCTTATCAAGCCCCTGCCGAGGTTTAATATCTCCTTATTCAGCGACTCCGAGTGTTTTTTTACCAGGAGTTTGCTGTGTTTCTGCTTTGGCACGTGGCTCCAGTACGACTGATGTTTTGTATGAATCCACATGCTGCAGTTTTTACATCCGAAATGCTGGTTCAGGACCATTGAATACATTTTCAGACCCTAGCTTTGTTATGGCGTGTACCGTTTCATTGGCTACATCACCCTTGTGTCCCGGGACCCACTTAAGAGTCACTCTATTGTGGTTTGCCAATGCTTAGAGTTTTTGAAGGCAGACAGGATCGGTGCTAATACTGCCAAGCAAGGATTTATACAATTTGCTACATCTATCAGTATCTAATCTACAGTCTAGGAATATATGGTTCACTTTCCCCACTTTACTACAGATGCAATAAGGATCTTCCTTCACTCCAATACGATGCAGGGGGACTGGGGAGCAGCAATGCCCATTTCTAAGTCTACACATCACAGTGATGAAGGCTCTCGAACTATTATTAAGCACTTTAAACCATGGACTTCTGTAAGGTTTGTGATGAATACTGGCATACATCACCCCTCTACGTTCGGACATAATTCTCCATTTGCTCCCCCAGGATATCCATAAGTTATTCTTAAGATATGGTAGAAATTATCTATAGTCGACTTTGGAGGAAGGAGGCTCGTAATCTCTTCCAACATAAGCTAGTTTATCAGCGGTATCAATACAAGGAATATCGGTGTGGCTCGGAATCCAGACCAATTCTATGTTTTGTTTCCTGACATGAGCTGACCATAGAAGCTCCTTACTGATCTGTCTTGCCAGAAAGTCCCTGGAACGTAATTCTATTTAATTTAGACCAGTCTAGATCCTATCTGAGGGCATGCTAAAGATTCCTGTGCTAATATCGGTAGGTAAATAGTCTTTCTGGACAATTATGTTGTATATCTCTTATTGTGCCTTCTTTCAGTCAATAAATTTTTCTAATATTTGAAACTTCCGAACGCCGCCCACAAAGAACGATTATTCCATCCATACGCTGTGAGTATTTTAATATCTGAAACATGTACGTCTTCCTGATTTCCTTAAACGCAATATGTGGCCAATTTTCTGAATTTATTGACGGAATCACTTTGTACAATACACGCCTCGTGAATAAATAATAATACTGTGGCAATAGTAAATGAAACGGCAGACAATGATAACGTATAAATAATGCAGTCATCGTGTGCCTTCTAGTCAGCGAGTTATCAGAATTTGTGGTTACACAACGTAATTAATTTTGAGCAGATGTTTGTTTATTAGAACGACAACTTCGAATGTATTATTGTATATATACAATACTAGCGGTCACTAAAAAGGGTGGATTTTTTATAAAACTGTAAGTATGCAAGTTAACCAAAAACAGCCACGCTTCAGATATACGCTTCTCAGTGGCGTAGCTTACCATAAATAGGCCCTGTATCAAAATTTGTCGGGGGACCCTTCTACTCGACTACCGTGAAATAGGAGATTTCATAAAAGAAATAATAGCACTCTTCTTGAATAAAATAATAGTTATGTATTGTATAAGTGGTTTAGATAGTGTTTTATCCACGCAAGAAACATCAACTTCATTATATGTTTTCAAACATGAATTCTGGAAATTTCATCGTAAGCCTATGTTGGAAGGAAATTTTTACAAATGAATCAATTCCCTTTTTAAAAATTTCATCGTACGCCTCTGGTAAACGGTAAAGTTTTTATTTTACGCCTATCATAGATGGAATTTTTTACAAATAATTAAATCCTCATTATACGCCCAAGCTAGATGGAATTTTTATCAAATGAAATACCCCTTTTAAAAATCTCATTCTACACCCAAGGTAAATGGAAATTTTCACAAATAAATTAACTCCCTTCAAAAATGTTATCGTAAGCTCATGATATAGGAGTTTTCATAAATAAATTCACCCTCTTTGAAAATTTAATCGTACACCGATGATGGATGGAAATTTTTACAAATCAATTCATTTTTCTATCTATACAGGGTGTCCCAGACTAATTTATCCAGGCTATATCTCTTAAACGAAAAGAGATTTTCGACAAAAACTGATCTATTCCATTTCTAATACACTTTAATATGGCGTAGAAAAAATCATCCCTTAAATATTCATCCCTTAGTTACAACCCCTAACTTTAAATTTTTTATTAGCAGCCTGTACATTTTTTTATAATTTTGGATGTGGTCTTCCATCGTCTATTAGACAAATTTTTCAAAAATAGAATGGGTTCGTAAGTAATCAAGAAACAAGCAACAAGACGGAGCTCCTCCACACAATGCGAGAATCGTTAGCGACCACCGTCTCGATAACCACAACTCTCCAGAAATTATGTGATTTGTCAACTCTTGACTCTTTATTTTGGGCAGGGGGTTTACGTTTCTAGGGTGGTATTGTGGTACTATCTATTGCTCAAATTTATTTGAATAATCCTTAATACAGACTTTATTATTTCTGTCCATTGTTTACAAAGTGGAATTATTTGTTGGATGACATTGACAATTGGCCGTGACAGTCGTGTCTTAGATATGTCATGGCTTACATAGAGGGAAGTGTAGCACTTTATGACTTGATCTGTGCGGAACACGCTCGGTATAGTGAGCAGTGTAGTTCGGATGTAGGTTTTGGGTAGGTTTCTCTTTGGTAGTATTCTGTACTGAAGTTGAGGAAGTGTCAGTCACTTTTTTTCCGATGTGTGCTTTCTACTAGATGGCTTAGTTTCCAAAAGTGCATCGAACGAGAATCTGAATTTTGTTAATGACTGAAGTCATCCCCTGCTGGGTTTTATAGGTTCTCGTTCTGAATTAGTTATGGAATATACCGTATAGTATTTTGTTCTACAGGAGTTCGTATGGTTGGAGAATTCCATCCTGTTCTGGAAGCCGTTTTCACAAACCCTTTTAGGGGATATATTGCACTCAAACGATTGAAAGCCCCAACGTTGAAGTTTTGGCATTGGAGGTGTGCCACATGTTGTTGTTGTTCGTTCATTATTTGTTGGTTGCCATCCAGTAAGAGGAAGATTTTGAGTACTGGACCCTTTTAGGAATGATTTCGGGGAGAAAGTGAACTACGCTGATGATGAATCTGACTGTTTAAGTAAAATGTACCGTGAAAATTCCGACGAAGAATTCATGCAAGATGTAGACGCTATTAGATCCTGAATCTGGAATGCCAAATATCAAAATCGGTGACTTTTTGCCGGTTAAGTATTGCACGAAGAAAACCCAAAAATCTTATGTTGGAGAAGTGGAAGAAATGGTCGACGGAAAATATTTGATAAATTTTCTCAGAAAGAAAGGAACTGGATTTACCTTACCCCAAGAGCCTGATAAGGACCTAATAGAATTGGAACACGTGGAACTAAAACTACCTAAGCCAAGAACGTCTGAATTAACTGCAAGGTCTAGTTCAATAAAGCGGTTTCAAGTTGACTATAATGTCAACTAAATTAAATGAAAATCTTGTATTTTTTACTGTTTATACGATTTATGTTAGATCGTACCACCTTCATTCATATGACTAAAACTTTTTGAATAAAGAAATTTGATTTTGTCCACATCTGCCCCTACACTGTCCAAATCTACCCCAGCCAAGGGACACATCGGGACAATTTGGATACTTGGGAAAATATCAAGATCTGATTAATCTATTAGTGGATAAGCGCTAATCCTATGGTGATAGATACTACACTTATCACTGTCAACAACATAACATTATTTGATCAATGTATTGAAAGCCACGCTATATACGCAGCTAATTATATTTGTAGCGTCCTAATGTTCCCCCTTCTCCTAGTTCAGTCTGTAAATTTATAGTCGAGGCGTAGCAGACACTAGCAAACAAGCGAGACAACAGACAGTTCTTCGCCGAGGTGCATAGTAAATTTTTTCGACGACCTTTACAAAAAATTATTAATTTCCGAATGAAAAATCGACTATTCCTGAAAGCAAGTATTTTTCGTCCGCAGACACTTTTCGTTCGCTATGCAAAAGATAACTTTCATCTATCACTATCCATTCTTGATTATTATGAACACCACGGTCTTATTCACACGTAATATCTAGCGGATTTTGTAAATAATTAATTTGACAACAGCAAATGACAGTTATTCTTACAGCCATTCTTACACCGTACCGTATCATATAGTAACCACAGCGAACGAAAAGTACTTGACGTCAAAAATAGACAACGTAAAATGTCATTTTTTAAGGGTCGACGAAAAAAAATATATCATAAGTAAATGTACAACCATGGAGACTATACAAGGAGATCGAACTCATACGGGAAAATTGACAAAAAGTGTCCTCAAAATCGTCAATCTAAGCAGTTTGTTTTTTCACCGCGGCGTCGCGCATTGTACCTAAGATACCATTTTAAAACTGTCACGACAATAACCTTACTTTTTATATTTCACTTGTGAATTATAAAAACTAGAAAATTAAAATTGTTAAGAATTGATAATGTTGTTGAAATTTATTGCAATAGTGGTTGGTAGTGCAGATTATTTAAAAGGAAGACGTGAATTGAATTTAATTTGAGTAAACCAGAGTTTTTTCAGTTACCAAAAATAATAAGAAATATTCAAAGATAAATAAAGTAAGAAAGGAAATATTTATTATGATCGACTTATATTATATACCTTACTAGTCTGAAGTCTAGAAAAAGCACAATTGCATACAAAATACTTTACTTTTGCTGATGACATTATTATGTTCTATACAAGTACAATTTAAGAGAACTGGAAGAATAAAGGTCAACAAAGATTTGAAGAAAAACCAGAGATGGTTGATAAGGAGTAAGCTGTAATACTAATTTGAAAATATTACTGGCATGTTCTTTATACAAAAAAATATGAATTCAGTTGATATTCAGATAAAAATAGGAAATGAAACATAAATAAGGTGAGAACATACAGTGAAGCAAATATTGGTGCACTAAAACCATAAGACATTGAAACTAATCGGTGACACTTATTTCTTACCAATCTTCAGCTACCTAATTCCAGTGTGGCACTTGTAGTATAACATTCATAGATAAAACACAAAGGATTCAAAATAGTGTAGAGAATGTTTTGTGTAAGTTCAGTTACAGAACGTCCACAGTTATATATTTTGTGTACGTACTTATGCATTTTACTAATTGTGACTTTCCACTGTGTTTGCTTCATTAGGAAATGAACTTTTGTAAATTACAATTTTTGTATTTTTAAAGTACTTAAAAAAATTATTTTCATGTATGATACGGAATTATTTAAATATATTTTATATTGAAAATCCGTGCATGAACTAATGTCATTAGTAAGTTGTACCTATTGATTGAAAATATATTGTATTTTTCATTGTTATTGAACAGATTGAATATTATACATTGAGTTTTAAGACTTTGGGCTTCATCCTGTACATGTTAAACCATTTCAGTATTCTGTTATAAGTTTTTGTAGCTTATTTACTGTTATTTTGAGATTATTATGACTGATCAAAGCGATGTCATCTATATACTGCAATATGTATGCAAATTTAAATGTTCTGTTGCTAAATCATAGTTGTAACAAGATAGAGAGATTGTAGAGCAAATAGGACAGTGAGGAACACTGGATGGAGAAGTCCTTAAATGTTTGGAATAAAACTGTATTTCACTTTTACTTGTGGTGATCTATCAATAAGGTAGTTTTCAAGATTAATGCAAGTATTTAGAACACATCATTTCATATAGTTTGTAGAACATACCACAGTTCCAAACACCATCAAACGCTTCCGTAATGCATAGAAAAATAGCAGCACTATGTTTTCATCATAGATTAGAGGTTTGTATATTTGATGTCAGGTTCGATAGTGAATGCATAGTTGAGCATCTGGTATCAAGATATAGATGTATTTTCTGATATCCTTCAGTTAAAATTTTTTGCAAGAGTATCCAAAATTTACTAGTAATCCTATAAAGCCTATTGGTAAATTGATCAGTAAATATGAAGCATTCTAATTATCTTATTTTAACTTCAACAGTTCACTTATTACTCATAGTACCTAAGCTGGATAAGTATAAGAGGCCATAGGATAGGTAGGTATCAAGTTAGAGACAAAATACTGATTGTATCTTTGAACAAAGTTTAATGATCGAAGGATTGTACACTTTATATTTAGGTAAAATAAGTTACATAGTGTGTAGTAAATTACTTCTCGTGCAACTCTCTGTATATTCAATATTTTCATAATTTCTTCTTGTAGAGGCTTGACCAGTTTGGAAGCAATCATCTTTTCGTTCATTTCATGGAAAATAACCTAAAATATTAGATATTAATTCTGTAATTGTTTTATTACTTCTTATTAATATGACAAAATTTGTGTGTTATTAGAGCTCATGACTACTGGCTATTTATCTATACATACCTTCTATGTTTTCAAACTGTATTTCTTCTAGTTGCAATTCTCAATTATTCGATGGCCATTTAATATAGTACATTTGAAGCGGCACATTTCCTCTAAGCATTTCAAGTGATTTTTCCTTTTTTTTCCGGCGTTTTTTCATATTTTTGTGTAGCTAATATTTTTTTACTATTTAGGAAGCCAGATTCTGAAAAACTTCATACATAAGTATTGTAAACATGTCTCTTTATTCATCTTCAATTTATTTTTTGTAATTGGGCAATCCAACTTGTGAACTTGGTTGTAGAATATACTTACTTGCACGTAGAGATGAGTCTTCTTTATTCTTCAAATTTCTCTTTTAAAGACTTTAAGACTCATTCTAACTGTGCTGGACCTTTAAGTGTGTTCTAAAATTCCATACTGAAGATAAGACATGATATTCATATTTTTCATCGCGTAAAAGCATAAATACATTCAGCAGCACAGAGTGGAACTCATTATTTTACCACCAAACGATTACAATTTTCGATATTTTTGAAAACGAGGACAAAAAACGGATTTCTTATTCACAACATTTTTCCATTTCTGTGACCTAACCTCACTTACCTCACACGTGAACAGCGAACTGTCAAAGAAGCTAGCAACCAATAAAACATCATGAAATCGAGTTTTATGATTGGCTGTCGTCAGATTTTTTGGTACCTTAGCATATGTGGCGCCCTCTATAATGACCAGAAATTGGAATACATGGAGTTCGATCTCCTTATCTAGCCTCCATGTGTACAACAATAATAAGAAAAATCGAGGGCATTGTTCAAAGAAATAAGAATTCCACACCATTGGCAATAGACAATAATTATTGTGTAAAATGTAGGTACAGAAAGAAAAATGTAAGCGGCGGCGCATCGCTTGCATTATTCTTGAATGAGTCGTGAGCAGAAGGCCGAATAGGAAGAGAATAAAGATTCGAGAGTGTCATCAACCCTTTATTTATAGCATTAATCGGTTAGATTCATTTCATGAAAGTGGGTATCTTGGCGTTTCAACGTCGAGATTCTCGATCGTGAACAATGGGAATTAGTTTAGGAGCTAATTCTCCTTTATTTTAAATGATAATACTTAAATACTAAACTAAACCGTTTAGTTAAGATAAGATTTTAAAAAGTTGATTAGATCTTCGCGATAGATCATCTCGAACTGTATAGTTTCAAATGGCCTCCTAAATGCCATAAGTACAAATTAATTACTAATAAATTATATTTATAAACCTCACTGGTCTGGTCGTTCAGCAAATTGTTAAAACAGAAACAAATCTACTTGGAATAAAATACTGCTCTACATATAAACACTACACAATTCACGGCGCCACTGGCGGTAATAACTAATGTAGTAAATCATTTTAACGACACACTGGGTCGCATAAATAATTAACCGATTTTGTTGGTGCCTATGCAAAATACTCATCTAGAAAGAGTATACCAATACTCCAAATATAATGTATTTTTTTTTTAATAAAAAGAAGTATTTGTCGATGTTGTTGAAGAGAATTCTTGTAAACGCGTCTCGACTAAATGATGAACAATGCGGATTTGCATTATTCTGCACGTTACGTAACTGAACATCTTAAATATATTTTACAATCGAACGGATTAAAGATTGAGTACCTACCTATGTTTAGGGCCTTGGGCGAAAGAATTTTCCGGGTTCCATTAAGTAAATTGGCATAGTTTTACACGAGTTTTAAGTTCCCAGCAAATACTAAGACCATCGGCTGTAAACAAACTTTATCTTCGCGAGAGATGAAAAAATTCGTTAATTAGGTAAGTACAACTATAATAGTAGTTGGAACACAGCGAAATATAATGGAATCAGTCACGCCAGATCTGGTGTTTAAAGACAACATTGTGTTTTAGTATATTTGTTAATTAACCAACAAAAAGTACAATAATCACTTTAAAAACTTGGTAAATTGAGTTTTGATGCTGGAACTTTTTTATTGAACTTCTGATCTATATATAGCATCAAAAAAAGTACAAATAAATACGTTTCTGTCGCATTAAATGATCCTTCATCTACATATTGTTAGATCTTGTTTAAAATATTCAAATTTGGCGCTATTATAATCATTCAACCACACACGCTTGCGCACCAATGGCGCCGGGTAGTCGCTGCTTGACATGGGTTACGAGTACATCCAAAAATAATGAATCTATCAATATTAAGCGTAATCTGAAATTTGTTGTGGGCGATTCGTTATTCAATTTCAAGACGAAAAGTTCCTTTAAACATGTGTGATAAGTTTTAGGATGCTCAATGTTTTTATTGTTTTAGTAGAAGCAATAACATTGTGATAAACATAAAAGTACATTTCAGAGAAAATGTTCAAAATGTGCACCTCCAGCTAAAATACAAACATCCTACTAACATCTTATGGGTTGCTGAAGACGTTCCTAAAAGACAGGATTATTGCGAATAACATTACAACTTATTTTTAAAAATATCTTTTAAATTTAGGATCGAGGCTGTGTAAACAAGGAATTTTATATATCCCCACACAAAAAAATCCAGAGGATTGTGTTCAGGTGACCTTGGGGGCCATGGGTGTAGAGATCTGGAAAACTCCAGTACGAATACTGCAAAATGTGGAGGAGCACCACATACATCTTCTGATTATGAGAGGTACATAACTGGAAGTTCATTTTCTAGAAAATGAAGGTATGTATCACCCTTCAACTGTTAAGGAAGGAAAAATGGTCCTAATAAATTAATAATCGTCGATAATACCAATCCAAACATTGACCAAGATGGAGAGGAGTGCTATGACTCTGGCATGTGGATATACATCAGCTCATGTATGGTTATTATGAAAACTCATAATTCCATGTCTTGAGAAGTTGGCTTCATCTGTAAACAAAACAGTGGAAGAAAAATTGTAAAAGACATAGGCAATACGAAGCGGATGGTCATTAGGCAGCACGTTGTATATGGTATGGATAGAATTAACTTTCTTTTAGAACATTCCAAACAGTTCTGGAATTTGAAGAACCTGATCTTCGAGTTGTGGATTTCTCGCAGTTCTAGGTTGTCCAATATTAGCAAGTGAACGTAAAGTACTTCATGAAATGGGAACATCGAGAAGACCTGGAAAAAAAGGAACAAAGAGAAAGAACCATAGAAGAGTGGCAGAAGGAATGGGAAAGAAACACATCCAAAGCGCAATGGACAAAAATGCTGATCCCATCAGTCAAAAAATGGGCAGTTAAATTACTGGTTCTCCCAATTTTTATTAGGACATGGATCCTTTAACTCATATGTACACAGAATAGAAAAAAGAGAAAACAATATCTGCAGAGAATGCAACAGGGAAGACAACGCAAGGCACACCTTCTTCGACTGCAGTAGATTTCATCACAATAGACTTCAGCTGGAAATAGAAACTGGGTACATTCTGACAGATGATAATGTGATAGATAAGATGGTGGATGGCAAACTATAACAAGATCCTAAGGCATATTACCGACATCGTTAAAACCAAAGAGGAAGAAGGTAGAAGAAATTAAGACTACCAGCAGTGTACCTGACGCAAATTAGTGATAGTGGTTCCAGGGGACTGTCTGGCACAGAGGTGGGTTTAGTCCGTAGGGTCTGGTGGGTCCAAATGCTGCCCGAAATTCCTTACGAGGGTTTTTCGAGTGGCACCACCAGTCGAAGTCGCGACACTGTTGGGGAGAGGCATAAAAAGTACCCTTCGCCCGTAACTGAGGTTCCCACCTGTCAAAAAAAAGGTTGTCCAATAATATTCCTTGATCTTGCAAAAGTTTCTTGTAAACGAAGATGCAATTCATGGCAAGCGGTTATTTGGATAACGCAGGGCTTACATAAGTCTGGCCTCTTAGGCATTACCATTGGCTAATCCATATTAGTCATTTCAGCATTAGTAAACATAGGCATCGTTATTAACTGAACACAAACGAAAGCACAGCTGGTGCTACTACAATATTAGAATGATAAACATTTCTTGTTTGTTTTTGCGTTTGATTTCAGTAACTGTCAAGATTCCAAAGGTGACAGAGAATAAACATGTTCTTTCTTATTAGTTTTGAAACCAGTAGCGTCGCTAAGGAAAAATTATGGTCGAAATAAATTTCACCCTGTATCTCCCTAACGATAAAACAATATCACACATGTTTATAGGAAGTTTACGTCTTAATGACAACAATATTTCAGATTACTTTGGAAACACCTTGTATATGTCCTTGGTAGAAGTGATGGATATTTAATCCTAACCTAACTTCTAAGAAAATTTATTTTTATTCAAGTTCCGTTTGGTGTTATGTATTTTATTCAATAATAATAAACCTTACAATGAATGACAGAGCTGGTCGCTTTTTAAATGATTTTCTAGCCAATATCAAACGTAGTTCATATATTAGAATTTGTGGGAGTAAGCTGGTTACATGAAAAGTGTAATTAAGACATAAATTTTAACGCAAAATACATCGATCATCTAATAGATATAACATCCGGGTGTTACCGAACTCAATTTGCAAAACATCGAATTGATGATCATCCCATCAACAAATTAACTTCTAATCATTATCATCACTTTCTACAATAATTACAAAAGTTAATTTAGGTGCCGCTGTATCTTTGAAGAATGCAGTTAAATGAGTATAATTCAAGATGTTACTAATTGATTGCCTTAGTTTGGAAATATTTCACATTAAATGAATAAGCCAAACTAGCGTAATACACAAGAGACATTATAAAATTGCGTGTAATTATGTATCCTATTATGTTTTTATGAATTTAGATTTTTTTTATCCGCTCGTATTTTACTTAAATTGAGGCTGAGACGATGCAATTATTTGTTTATTAACAAGCCGTTTGTCATTGGCGTAACACCTAAATAAGTTTGATACGTTTCTTATTACCAGAGCTGAACATTTACTTTTTATTTAAAGTACTTTAACCTAGTTCCACATTCACGAAATTTATTCTACGATCACGACTAAATTCTAAGTATATTAAAAACTCTAGTAGCATCGCCACGCCAGTGTTACCAATTTTAGAAATATAAATAAAAGCTCATCGTGAATGGGTTTCCCCGAACTGTGTCTGTCTCTTGAAGTCTACAGCCACAGAACACACAAGGAAGAATAAAATTGTAACGGCTTTCTGCGCCACCTATTAATGATGATTTCTGTTGACTTTTAATCTATTTAAAAAAAACCAACTTTGACGAATACTTAATATCTTTTCATATATGAGACTCTTAATCTCAGGGTCGTGGGTTCGTGCCCCACGTTGGGCGCTAATTATTTGTAACGACTAGGAAATGCTCGAAATTCCAGTATCCGTCGAATATGTAACTTGATGCAGGATCAACTCGATTGTCCGACGGATGATGATAATTATGGTCACTCACTTTTCTTATTAACGAAAATATTAGAAAAGAAAAAACATAAACTTTATTGAATTATTTCTCAATTACAATAATCTGTCAAATATACATCAATCTGACAACATTAATAACAGTAAACAAACTGTAACTAGTCATCAAAAAACAAAATCAGCTCAACCTTGAAATAATTATTCTGGATTCCTTACAATGGCCGAAAATTATAGAGATAGAGTAAATGTTATGAATTAATGTTAGAAAAATTTCTTAGGTCGGGAGAACGTAGAAAACGGGTATTAGAGATACTATTTAGGTCGACAGGGTCGTAAAAAAAGAGTTTAAAAGGAACTATTTGAAATATTTTAATAAAAGAAAATGTTAAACATAACGATAGATATTTTATCGTTGCAGGACACGATGCTGATTGGTACACTTTTTAACGATGTTTGCATAGCAATAACAATTCCAAACCGAGGAGGTATCTGACAAAGCCCATCCCCATAATTTAAAAACTATCGCTTTTACCATATTCGATAAAAGTATAATTAAAGCATCGCCAGTGTTACCAATTTTAGAAATGTAAATAAAAGCTTATCGTAAATGGGTTTCCCCGAATTGTGTCTGTCTCATGTAGTCCTCAGCCACAGAACACTTAAGGAAGAAGCGGCAAGCAATGTACCTAAATGAATCAGTAACGGCTCTTAGTGCCACCTATTAATGATGATTTCTGTTAACTTTCAATCTATTTAAGAAAATCAACTTTGACGAATACTTAATATCTTTTAATTTATGAGACTCTTAATGTCAGGGTCGTGGGTTCGTGCCCCACGTTGGGCGCTAATTATTTGTAACGACTAGGAATGGCTCGAAATTCTGGAAGCAGGATCAACTCGATTGTCCGTCGGATGATGACAGAAAATTATAGAGATAGAGTAAATGTTATGAATTTTAATGTTTGAAAAGTTTTTTAGGTCGGGAGAACGTAGAAAACGGGTATTAGAGATACTATTTTGGTCGACAGGGTCATAGAAAAAGGGGTTAAAAGTAATTATTCGTAATATATCAATAAAAGATAATGTTAAACATAACGATCGTTGCAGAACACTTTTCAAGACGTTCTGTATATAACGATATTTGCATAGTAATAACAATTCCAAACCGAGGCGGTATCTGACAAAGCCCATCCCCATAATTTATAAACTATCGCTTTCACCATATTAGATAAAATTTTATTACAATTGCGCCGTCGTCGTCACTGCCATCAAGTCACGACGCCAATTCCAAAAGAACGACGCACGTTTTGAGAAGAATAATGGATGATCTGAAAATATAAAAATGATCGGAATATGTGCTTTATGGATAATTCTTAATACACGATTCTATGTTGTATAAATTCCATTCAGAGATTTCTCAGTGATTTTCTTATATTAAAAAAAAATCATTCTAAAAATTAATTATTCAAAAGCGAGTTGAAGTGTCAAGTTTAAAATTCACTTCCAAAGAATACAGCCCTATACTGAATTTTTTTTCTTAAAATTTGAGCAATGAACGAAATTAATTTTTAAATCCCGGATATTATATCTGATCTTTCTGCATTAAATTCCTTCCCAAATTATCCAATTATCTGTAATAAGATAAAATATAGTGGTACCACGCCTTCTTTTTGGTACTTATCGTTCGTTGCATAAAGAATGACAGGTGCAAGATGTTTTGATTGTTAAATGGCGATATAAGTCTTTAGCGAAAGAGATTAACGCTTCCCCGAAGGCGGCTATTAAGTAAGTAACTACCGTTCATTTGATATGAAATTTTATTAATTAATAAACTGTATAGGTTGGGTGAACTTTTTTTTTCGATACATTTTTAGAAAATACAAACTGTGCTGCTGGAGGATATTCTCAAATTAAATCGGTTTTTATTTTTTAGTGATTATATTCAATTTTTAAATTAGCCAAGCTAAAAATTCCAAGTCCAATTAATGTAAAAAAAAACGAGGATGAAGTTGATAAAGAAATTACCACTAAACAGGATGTTATCAACTCCTTCAGGAAAACGATTTTTTTAAATATTAACAGTTTTCACCATCTATAACAACTGATAAACCTCAACAAACTCAAGAGGACGTTGGAAAACCTTCAATTGCCAGGACCTTCCAATCAAGGTAACACTGATAAAGACATCCCAACCAATCAAGAAGAAAATATGGTGCAATTGGAAAGTTCAGTTTTTTTGAAAGGATCTTGACCTATACAAACCATTATTGAATGAGACTCTTAATCTCAGGGTTCGGGCACCACGTTGGGCGCCAATCAAACAAAAACTACTTGGTAAAAAATTGATTTAAAGGTTTATTTTGAAAAAATTGAAGCTGTATTGAATTTTTGTTACAGTATAATTTGGTTATTTACTTAGGTAGGTTCTTGTCTAACTGATTGCAATAATTTGGAAATAACAAAGCAGGTGTCAGGTTTGTCAACAAAACATACCAAAGTGATTGTAAGCGAAATATATGTTTCGATAAAGACGTATTGGTATAAGCTGGAATAAGGCCAGCTTGAGCTGAGTTCTTTGACAAATTAAGTAGTTTGAAATATCTCTCCATTTAACCTACTATTAATCATAACTATAAGAAGGGACATGATGTTTATATATTTTTTACATGTTGACCTATATATAATATCCAATATTGATATCAAGCCAATAAAATTTAATGGAAGGATCAATATAAGACTCATTGAGTTGAATATATTTTCTGCAATTCAAAAGACATGCACGGCGATTATGCTCTGTGAAATTGGTTATAATTATTAGAATTCTTCAGAAAATGTGGAATTAAAGACATTTTGAGCACAAGGTTCCTTATTTAAATTGTGCCTGAAGTAATACGTTAAATAACCATGATTATGCTAACAATGCATGGATCAATCAACTGTTTACCATGCATGAGTGAAATTGAAAAAAAAAACGTTAAATCACTCAGATTCTCAATAATTAATTTTAGCGGGAGTTTGGTCGATATTTTAATTAGTTTGATATTTGTATTTGCAATAACTGTAATGTGTAGTCACGATTTGACATAGTACGATGTTCGTGTTATTGAAATTACCTACGTATATTTAATGTATCATAAATAAAATAAAATTTTCATTAGATTCCGAATTTTGACTAAAGAAAACTATTTACAAGAGGCGGAGAATGGAAAATATTTGCTAGGGAAAGGGTTAATGATAATACATAAAAGTGGAGCATGCTGAAGAAAGGAAGTAAAACACTTAAGAAGCGAAGATGTGCAGATGTGAAGAAGGGACTGTTTTTAATACCTATTACATAAACAAATATTTCTCAATATTTCTTCGTAACGCCTGGTGATATCGACCTATATACTGAGTCGACATTTTCCACTTACTACTATAGAGGAAATTTCAGCTGACATTAAAGGTTCTAAGTTCTTTGCATTATTAGATTGCACAAAAGGATTCTGACAGATTGAACTTTCAGAAAGAACAAAAAAAATATTAAGTTTTGCTACCCCATAGGGAAGATATTCTTTCAAGAGACTTCCGTTTGGAGTATCATCAGCACCTGAAATATTCCAAGAAATTTTAACAAATTTACTCAGTAATTTTGAAAATGTAAGAGTATTATCGATGACATTTTTATATATGCAAAATTTAGAGAAGAACTACAAAAAACCTTTAGTGAAGTCGTAGAAACACTAAAGAAATGAGGCTTCGAACTTAATAAAAATAAATGCATTTTTGAATCGAAAAGAATAAAATTCCTGGGGCACATTGTTTCAGCAGACGGACTAGAAGCAGACCCAGAAAAAGTAGAAGCTATACAAGCGATGAAGACACCAATGAACAAATCAGAGATACAGAGACTACTAGGAATGATCACATACCTAAATAAATTTATTCCAAAAATGTATGACCTAACAAATCCACTGAGAGATTTGTTACCCCAAAATACAAGCTTTATATGGGAAATTCATCACGAAGAAGCTTTGAACAAAATAAAACAAGTTCTTCAAAGTCCTCCGCTGCACTTCTTCAAGAGGGACAACCAATAGCCTATGGAGCAAGAGCGATAACCAAGTCTGAAGAGAATTATCTACAGATTGAAAAAGAAGCACACACTGTACAGTTCGGATGTAAGAAGCTTCACGAATATGTTTATGGTAAAGAACTGACAATGGAATCAGACCATAAGCCACTTGAGACAATCTTCAAGAAAACCATACAATCTGCTTTAGCGAGATTGCAGCGCATAATATACAATCTTGCAACATACGCACCGAAAGTTATATTTAAAAAAGGCACAGAAATATCCTTAGCAGACTTTCTTAGTCAGTCATCTAATCTGAAATATGAACAAGAAGAAAATTTGAAAGTTGCAGTAATACTACCTATGTCACTCGAGAGGAGTTAATTACAGCTACAAAGGAAGATCCACATTTACAGTTACTACTTCAGACAATAATACAAGGATTTCCAGAAAAAGTCAGTGAACTTCCCACAGAACTACAACATTATTTTAACTTTAAAGAAGAATTGAGCTATCTCAAAGGAATCATTTTCAAAGGAAATAAAATTGTAGTACCAAAATCACAGATCCCTAAAATGCTAAAGAATATTCATTAAGGACATGCAGGTGTACACAGCTGTTTAAGAAGAGCACGAAAAATTCTCTATTGGAAGAGACAATATGACAACAACATAAAACTAGTTAAAACCTGCTCTGTCTGTGAACAAACACAAAAAGACAATATTAATGGTATAGTGCTAGTTAAAAAGATTCCTACACTTCCATGGCAAATAATTGCATCTGATCTATTTGAATTAAAAGGAAAAACTTACCTCGTAATCTGTGACAGCTACTCTGGATATTTAGATTTCCAACAGCTAAAAGGGCAGTCTTCATATGAAGTTAAGATAAGATAAGATAAATATGGGGCTTACGTGCTTCTGAGAGCCTCTCCACTACGACCTTTGCAGATCTATTGTGTATGCCCTCCTGTTATTCTAGAGTTCCTTGTCTAAACCCGTCCTTATTACTAGACGCATGGCATACCTCAGGTCCTCCATATATTGGGAGGGTTGTGGTTTTTCCTCCCCTATCGTTGAAAACCTCAGCCTAGTCAGGCCTTCGCAGTAGCACTGTATGTGTACTGGGCAAAACCTACATATGGTTGTTTCTGCCAACCCAATGTTGTTCATGTGTTTGTTAAGTCTACAATGCCCTGTAAGGAGCCCAACCAGGATCCTGATTGTTTTCCTGTTCTGACTCAGTAGATACTCCGTGAATTTTGGCGAGGGTTCCTTGATGAACTCTTTGGCCTGCCTCATTTTTGGCGCCTTGTTCCACCATTCTCGAGACTGATTTTTTATCCAAGTGCTGCTATTTGTTTTTTGCAGCACCACAAAAAGGTTCCGGGCCAATGGGAGAACAACGTGCCCCTTCTCGGGCTAGTGAGTCTGCCTCTTCATTGCCCTTGTGATCTGAGTGGCCTGGTACCCAAGCTACGGACAGTCTATTACGACTGCCCAGCTCTTGTAGCGTCTCCAAGCAGTCCCAAACAAGTTTGGAATTTATCTGCATGGAGCTGATTGCTTTTATAGCCGTCTGGCTGTCGGAGTATATGGCAATGGTCTTTTCATCAAACTCTTGCCTTAATAGCTCCCCTGCACAGAGCTGTATTGCTGCAACTTCTGCCTGGAATATCGTCATATGTTTACCCAAGCTCAGTGAGACTTTTATCTTTGGCTTGGCTATATATATTCCTGCTCCTACACCTTCCTCGGTTTTTGAGCCATCTGTGTAGCAGGACATTTCTGCATTAGTTGGAGGTCCTTCCTTCCATGCTTCATATGAAGTTATAGAACAACTGAAGATATTGTTTGCTGTACATGGCATACCAGAAGAGCTACAAACTGATAATGGAACACAATACATGTCTAGAGAATACAAGATCTTTCAAAAAGAGTGGAAATTTAACCATGTTACATCCAGTCCACATCACCATCAAGGCAATGGGCTCGCCGAAAAAGCAGTTCAAGTAGCCAAGAACATATTAAAAAAATGTAGAATTGACAAGTCCGATGTTCAGCTTGCTTCATTAATCTGGAGAAATGATATTTTAGGTTCACCCAACCAAGGTCTATAAGGCAGAATAACCAGATCTCCATTACCTACAGAATACAGTAACCTAAAATAATGCAAGGAGTCACTGCTGAACTAAAACGATTAAGAGAAGAACAAGCCAACTACAGTAATAAGCACACTAAAAGACCAGACAATTTTGAAATTAATGAAAAAGTCAGACACAAAGTTGCTTATCGCCAATGGGAAGGGGCAAGAGTGGTAGAAAATCCTGAAGGTCTACCAAGATCTGTAATCATTCAAACTAATCAAGGTCAAACCCTACGTAGAAACTTCAGTCATCTGCACAAGACACAAGCAGACATTACCAGCAACAGAGAGTTAGTTCCTGATACTAAGTACACAGATAAACCAGCAGTAACAGTATAACAAGCACCAACTGTTCCTGAGTCACTCCCAGTATCAACAAGCTCGTCACCAAATACTTCTAATCATTTGCAGAATTCAAACCTGGCTCAACCAGCCACAGCATCAAGATAATTAAATCAATAAATAGACTTGATCTTTAATTATACCTAAATTAGTAATTACAATATTATTTTATAAGTTATATTAAGTTGTGCTGTGCAATTTATGATTATAGGTATAATTAGTTAACCATTAAGTATTAACATAATAGTATGTTTGGAAAAAATCTATAATTTAATATTATTTTCATGGTAATTGAAAATTAATACGTTGCGTCAAAATGTAAGTTTAGAAAACAATGTTATTATAGTTTGGCAAGTCTATCTGAATCTACGGGGTATCGGTGAGGGGGGAGGAAACATGGCCGATATCTGTCGTAAACGTACCAATAGCGTACGGTACCTATTTTATAAAAGTATTAAAAATAATAGTAATTATGCGCCAAGGTAGAAAAGTGAGATATTATTGTCGAGGTCTTTAATGGATCCGAGACATTAATACACTTTTCTACCGTGGCTCATATAGCATTTTTTTCACTACTTCACTACTGGCATTTTATTTTTTTAAATATTAGTTTGTCGACTCCCGTTTCACATGACATGACAGCTGTGCACAAGTTAACCTCACATTCTATTAAATGGATTGAGATTTAGTTATAATCAAGTAGGCTCTGTATTTTTCTACCTTGGTTAATAATGAACAACTTTACTACCTCAACAAAAGTTAATAAAGTTAGGTTTAGAGGCTAGTAGTGAAAAATTATTATTATTATATAATAATTATATATAGAAACTGATTTATGCTTTGCTTTAAAGGTATGGTATTTTTCAAAACACGGTAACTATTGGTTAAAAATCGTACTTGAATTCAATATGGATACGAAATAATAAGATACCAAGTAAAACTGAAAATACGAAGGAAAATCTTGACATTATAAACGCCACTGGATAATCAATGTCAATCAATTGTCGAAGTGAGAGGGAAGAACACACGCACGCGCTTGCCAATAGGAAGTCAGGTGGTTACCTAGCAGCGGGGGTTCGATAAATATTCACCAATTGAGTTAGTAGGAGGGCGTGGTAATTATGATTTTCGCACGACGTTGCCAGCTTGAAGGAAACCCATAACATATTTGGATTTTAAAGAAATTGAAAAAATAATGTTAATAGACAAAATCCAATGAAACAAGCACATTAAAGAACTAACGTTTAATCATTATTGACATATTGTTAATAATAAGAAGTCCATTTTCTAATTATTATCACTACATACTTAGCACTTTAGGTTTTTCATAGTTAAACGTGGCAATGTCACATTAACCGTTTACTTATTTTCTTTAAAAATCATAATTAAACCACTATTTACGACGTTACATCTTTTTGAAAGTTACCTTATTTTGCGGAATACTCGGGTCACTGTTTTCGAAAATATTTTGTTTCATTGTTCAGATTTGCAGAGATTGACAGGTAGAACGCATAATACACCGGAGATAATATTAGTATCTTTTGTAAATTTTACTCCAATCCAAATTTCAAGCAGAATATTATTGCAAAAGAATTGCATACCTCCAGATTTTTTTTCCTAAAATTAAGATCAATAAAGTTAAATGAGTTTATAAGAATTCGAATTATTCCTAAAAAAATAGCTATTATTACTATAATAACTCTTTCGATGAGTATCCTGAACCTTTGCTCTCACGTCTACTAAAATCAAATTATCTGCTGTCGACGATAAAATAGAAAAATATCAACATAAAATTATACTTAATTATATAAAATATATGTAAGATAACTTTAATGTAAATATTTATCTCGTTTACATGCATATGCACTAATTAAACAAACTATTATATTGTTATTACGCTCTCAATATAATTTATTGGTAGAACAAATTGAAGGTTAGACTGAAATGAAATGATCGTAAAAATTAAAATTCTATAATTTCTTATTAAAATTTTATTGCAGAATTTCCTTTTTTGAATGAGCACAAATAGTGTTGTTTTTCTGTAAAATAAATACTCAGTTATAACATTACATTGCCGTGATAAAAAAGGTTTTCTGTTAAACCGAGCAGTCGGTAAGCTGATTCAGGAACCGGTACAGAAAATGGTAGAGTTTATATATTATATAATTTTGATAGCGAACAACAATTTGGATATCTAACCAATAATACTCTACACTATTTGAATTTTTCACTAATCATAAGTTGAGAAGGAAAAAAAATTGTATTTATAGCCCGTTCAGTATTAAAACCGTTGCACGTCACATCTGTCATAACTGTACTATGTTGCCAAGCCCTTGAAATAATATGAGAATCTAGTATATGTCAAATGAAGTTTATCAAATATTTTAGGTTAGGTTTAGTTATTGATGGTTATTGCGTGCAAAGAAACTTCGACTTATTTCAGTTACATACAGAGATGTTACATATAAAATTTTAATTTGTATGTTAACCGTACAGCACTAAGAAATTCTTATTTTAAAAACTATGGAATTATTTTTAGCACTAAAAAGGTATGTATGGAATAGTTAACACTTTTATTTGTATGTTTATACCACACACTTAATTAGTTAGAAGTTATGGAACTATTCTAGTATTTAAAATGCATGTATGTATAAATAGTATCAAGGAAAAAATATTCTCTAATATAATTTTTAGGTTACAATTACCTAAGCACATGTTGGCTTCTAAAATGTTTTTTAGAAAAGCCGGGATGTGAAGCTTTAGTGTGTAGGTCATTCTCAACAAGGAAAATCATCCTGAGATATATGATCATAGCAAAAGAAAATTGTGCAGCAAGCACCACCACAGCTCAGAAAAGGAGAGCAAATCCATTCTATTCTCCGAGTGAAGGTATATGCAAATGATTGACTAAATCGTAGCACTGAAATCAATACATATTATAATTATCAGTATATTGGTGAATTATTTATCACTCCATCATCTTCTAATCAATCCAAATTTATATTTACCATTTTGTTTTAGCTCTCCAGCACCCACCGCAACTGAAAGTATTGCTAATAAATGATTGATCGAATGAGACCTTTCAATTCAATAAAAACTATTAAATTAATTCTTTGTAGTTTTTATAAAACTTTGTCATATACACATGTACCTTTAGAAAATGCTGCCTGAATTACTTATTTTGAATATCATGATTAAAATAAAATAATAAATAATGCCAACCCAATTTTTATGGAATTGTTTTATTAAAGAGAAACATTGCAAATTTATAAATTAGTTACTACACCGAAAAGTTTGTAATACTATTTTTTTAAATAAGGTAGAACAATAATTGTCAAATAGAAATCCTTCAAATTTGAGAGGTTCACGGACAAACCAATTCCAACCCGCAACTTCTGGAATCGGCTTGCTTGGCAGTAGCCAGTATTAACTCAATAGGATTTTTAAAAAGATGGTAGGTAATACTTTGTGACTATACTGTTCTATCATATCCACAATGTATTTTGTTGGGGGGTTTGTTTCTGAAAAAAACATTTATTGAAAGGGCAGTATTCAAATAACCTATATTATTATTTTTGTAAAAATAAAAGTAAAACAGCATTTATTGTCTATTAGGTATAATTTGAAGTAAGAATTTTGAATGTATTAAACTAGTTGTGTAGTCTTCTGAATTCTAACATATAATTTGCTATATCACTGTTCAAATACAGTTTGTATCTACTTACTAGGCTGTAATATAAATAAGCTCAGCTTCAACATTTGTTGATTGAATTCTATATTGTGTCATTAACCTAATATTATCGAAAAGCATATTGTCCATAATTTATTAAAGGTTCAGAAAGATTCAATAGTAAGTAATTGGTTTTCAAACCATTTAAAAACATGTTCTTCATTCATTTTCCCATGATAATAACTCAACTGAGATTCATATAAAAATATACTTTCTGCTCCATCAATATAACCATTTTCATTCTCAGCATGTAATACAAAATATCTAGAATAAAAACAATTTTGCATTCTAAAATTTTACATTATCATTGTAACATACCTTTTGACATGAACAGGAACACTACTCAGGAACATTCTACATTTAATAATTATTGTTCTTCCTCCAATTACTGCAGTAACATTCCTAAAGTGACATGATTATCTATAAAAAAAAATGTCCATGTATAATTGCCAAGTATTAAGAATAATGTAACAGAATATAATAAATACAGTTGATTGGGTATAATATTGAACTTATACATACTTGCTTCATAAACGCTGTAAATAGTATCAGGAGTAAATGCATCAACTATTGCAGTATTATTAAGTTTCATTTATACGTTTTTTTGGATGTGACTTTAACTTTGATAACTCATTACTGCTTGTGAAAAATTACTCACAGTTCTTTGCAGTTTTTGTCACAACATAACCCCAAAAATGTCAAGACGTCAACTGAACCTGAAATAAACCATTTTAATCGCGGCAACAGCGCGCGTTTTTGCCAACATAAAAAGTTTTTATTAAGACTGACGTTAGTTTGAGTTTAATATTTAATTAACCTACGAGCTGTATTCTTTAAACATATATTTATATTCTTTAATACAATGCGACCTACAAATTTCAATATTTATTGAGTTTTGAGAGGCTTAACATAGTGATTGACAGCGGATTGACAGCAGCAATCGAATGACATGATATAAACGAACGTCTCTTTTTCGACACTTTGATGACGTGCAACGGTTTTTGTACTGAACGGGCTATAGATTGAAAATTGAAAAGTTTTCTCAGTCTATACAACAATGACTGCTTTTGTTTTTAACAATATTTTCAAATTCATATCTATTGTTGCAGGGGACCGGCAAGAGTTGATTTTTTTTCTAATTAAATGCAAATCGTAGTTGAACTTTTAACTTCGCCATTGCCGCTTTTTGTTGCATAACAACACAATAAACTGCGTTGGTCTCTCCCATCAGACGAGCGGATAATTTTCACGACTATAGTTGCTCGTAGCACTACACTAAATGCAACCAAACACTTTCTCTGTCACGTTTTTAATTAAAAATCGTTACAAGCACTTCGCAAAACTTTTATTAGATAGATGTATTATCTGGGAACTGTTTTATTTCTAATATGTGAGCTATTAAGCTGATAAGGGTGGGATGATTGGATGTGATGAAATAAAATGCATCCAAAGACTGCACGAAAAGTTATCAAAACGCACGATTTCTATACAAAATAGTTACTCCTTCTATCAAAGTGGTTTTGTTAGAAAGAAGTTCAATATACTATTTATGGAGTCTGTGTGAATTGATTCAAATGCTAACAAAAACGTAATTCCGTCTCCAACATACAATTTCATCTTTCTCGATTAAAAGCGACTTTCTGTTTACTTTTTCCCATCTAAAATTCATCTTTCGCAGAATTTTTTACAATCCTCCAATTTCAGAAATAATGGCGAAGCCCAAATAAGCTATTATTGAGTCAGAACCATTTTTCGTGAAAAGAACTTCACATGATTTTAGAATATTGCTTGAATATCAAATTCACAATTATTGAGATTTTTAGAATCACAAGCAGGTACGCCCTTGTAATGGTCATTTTACAAAGGTTTATTGCTCTCTGCCTTTTTCAAATAGAGTATAGAAAATATAGTTCAATTGTAGACTCCGTTTCACTTAAGAAGAACCCACTTGAAGTTGCAGTCGTATGCGCGAACTTGTTGTCAAAACCAGCGCCATATTGTAAAATTGACATTCGACTTCAAATCAGTAGTTTAACGTTTTCACACTTTGTAGATTAACACAAAATTAGAATAATGTGGATAATTTTTCCTTTAACACCAACAAGTTTTTTAGATAAACTAGGTAACGTCTTGAAATATTCAAAAATCAAAAAAATTCGACAGTAAATGATTGCTTCAAACATAACCTCAACTGTCAATAATAAAATGGCCGTCGGCGTGAAAATCGTTTATAGCGCCAACGGCATGAAACAGTCACAGATAAACAAGACCGATTTGGGTTTCTGCGCAAGTCAGTTGGCAAACTTCACTTGGCTTCTTCTTATGTGAAACAGAGTCTACGTACATACGTAAAATGGACAAAAAATGGTAGTCAACCTCATTTTTATCGAGATAATTTGCCTGGACTATTATAATAGATTACTACGGCTCCGAAATTAGTGCCTGCTTAAAAAATATTCACCGTTCACTATTAAAATAAAAATATACAGGGTCTTTCATGGAATATAAGAATGTAAACAAATGATTCAAACTCATGAGCAGTAGGTAGATTATGTTTCGTTATGTAAGCAATATAGAATGAATTAAGAATAAATTATTTTAAAAGAGCGTACGTACAACGATTATTTGTAAGAATTTTTCTATTTAATACATTTTGACTGTAAAAATGAGCGGTACTTGAGGAATCGTGGCTGAACAAGAAATTTGAACTGATGATTGTTCGTAATATAATCGAGTGAAATAAAATAACTTCAAATTAGAACCTGGTTGACAGTTGCTTCAAACACAACCTCAAATATTAATAATGAAATGACTGTGGGCATGAAAATCGTTTGTAACGCCAATGGCATGAAGCGGTCGTTACGAGACGACATACATAAACAAGACCCATTTTGGTATCTGCGCAAGTCAGTTGGCAAACTTCACTTGGCTTCTTCTCATGTGAAACGGAGTCTAAAGTTCAGTTTTTTGAATGAATCTTCCACTATACAAACTATTACTATAAATGAGACTCTTAATCTCAGGGACGCCTCACGTTGGCCGCCAATGAAACAAAAACTACAGGGCACTTCAAAAAAACTGATTTAAAGATTAATTTAAAAAAAATTAAATTACTGAATCGTTGTTACAGTATAATAGGTGTTAATTTAGTTATGTAGGTTCTTGTCTAACTGATAATTTAAAAATAATAAAGCCGGTTGTCAGGTTTGTCAACAGCCTGGAAAATTTACATTTTTACATTAAGGTATTTTTCATATTTTGAGTAGTTGGTGGAGATAAGTGTTATGGTGAAATAGTATTCTTGGAATAAATTCTTCTTTTTAATAAAAAAAAAGCACTAGATGTGAGCTCGTGCAAAGATGTCATCTAAATTTTATTTGAAGATAAATGAACTTAATGCACCTTAAAATCCCGTTCATAAATTTCAAAATGGCATAAGCCACGACTATTAGTTGATATATTCATTATTCGTGCATTTCTTGCATGTTTCTGATTATAATGAAGGTGACCTAGTGATATTGCTGGATATAATTTGTGGACACAAGTTAATTGCAAACAAATAATCTTTTAATGAGTTTGTTAATTCGAAAGGACCATAATCCCAAGGGTAAATTCCACACCTAAATTGAACCTAATTTTTGAAAACGGACCTTTAATTCTATAGGTAAATTGGGTGGAAGCAAGTAAACGAAAAATGACCAGCGTTAATGGAATGAACGGCAAAATAATGTACCTGATCTCTGAAAAGGACCTTCAAGGTTGTGGGGATTTCCATTATCAATAACTGTTTCCTATAAGAGGTGGATTTCACCCATCCGTATTATATTATGTTGTGGTTTGCTATATATGCTCGGTGCGTTGTGCTAAATCTGTAGAAATTATGTAATTCACCCTTCCCCTTCTTGAAAAATATCCAATTTTCAATAAGGGGACATTCATAAATTACGTCACACGAATTTTAGGACTTTTTAACCTCTCCCTCCGTCCTTTTCACAGGTTGTCACATTTTTAGAACCCCTCCCCTCTGATGTGACCTCACACATTTTTTAATTTTATGCATTTTCATTTTTTCTTATTTTTATTAAATAATCTTTAATAAAATCAACATAAAGTCAAATATTTTAGTGTGTTTTTTTTGTGACGTCTCACATCTTTTGACCCCCCTGCCCCTTGTCACAAAATGTCACATTCCCCTTAAACGTATAACGTAATTTATGGATGACCCCTAATGGGAAGGTAAAATATTAATGGAATTCACCCTTCCTCTTCTTTTTAAATAAACGTGCCTCCTTCTTTTTTTTATTCCAAATAAAATTTTATTCATTTCTTATTACGTTTATTTTCAAACTATCCTATACATGTCATGTCGATATTGCGTTTAATCCTTCAAAGCTCAATGCCAGTTTTTGATCTGTTCGCTCACGCTCGCTATGAATAAAATGATTTAATTTGTTGTCAAACGTGACCAATTTCTATAATATTAAAAGGTAGAATATTAGAAAATTGGCGGAAGAATATTTTACCTATTGTAATAGTGGTAACACTCCTTTTAGCAGGAGCGTACCGCAAAGGAACGACAATTAGAAGATCCTTATTAGGTTTGGAAGAAATTATAAGTCTTCAAGATAGAAAAATGAGCTCTAGAAATGCTTTTGAAGAGTGTTGGAGACGATACAATTTGAGTTATTAAAACATGCTTTCTACCAACTACTCCGGAGAGCCCCTTGGGGCTATATGCACTGACTCTGTTTCTTCTATCCACTCTATCAAAAACAGATTCACTAAGCATCCTTTGGTCCATAAGATACATAATGCTGGTTGCATCGCAAGGTGTTTTGGTTGAGACTTAAGGAGCTGAAAGCCTTCTTTAAAGCTTCAATACTAAACTCATGGCAATTCCACTTTTTCCAAGTCCTCCTTTATGCAATACCTCCTTGTGCCTCTTTACTATTAAACCCATTCTATTAAATTGAGGAAAAACTAAAAGATTCTGTCCTGGTGAGAGACTTGCAAAATATTCTTTAAAATTTCCAGAATAATGAAATCCGAAAAGGTGGCATTGCTCAATACACTGTTAAAAAATTATGAGGAGTGCTGAATTTCAGTTTTGTCTAAAATGTATCAATAGTGTGAAAAAAAAATTTGTGAAAAAAATAGATTACTTAAGACAAATAATTTGTCATCGGATATTGTCATTGTCGTCTCTTGCTCTATCCTTTGTCTATGAAACACTATAATACAAAAAATATCAAATAAATAAATAAAACCTTAATTAATAAACATAACAATTCCATCTCAGATGTTTAAAATAATTTAATAACTCACTAAATGTCGATGCCACTGGTTAAATCTCACCTTATTTTGAAAATCTCTTATTTGTGATTTGCTCTTGCTTGCTTAGCTTGCATGTCAATTATTGTGCAAGCATGTAAATAATCGTGATCATTCGATCCTGGGAATATAAATGTGGAACTGACCGCTATATTTTATTCGCACACTTCTATAAGATGTAGAATTTCAGCTGTCTTTTATAATAAACTGGATAAAACACTATTTTTTTTTAATATTCACTGTAGTATTTTCTTGAACTGTTTTAATTAGTCCAAATTAGATGATAATATCATGAACTTGTGGGTGTGAGTGTGTGTGTGTGAAGAGAGGATGGCTTGAAAATATACCCATTAGCCACAAATTGTTTTTAGTTTTCTAAATGCTGGTATAGAGATATTTGTGAATAGTGTGAATATTGTAAACTTATAAGTGAATTTCGGTCATTAATCAATATATTATAATGTTTTTGTTATTTATTTAAATAGTTTTTACCGGTGGGTTAAAATTATACTACTATGGCTAATTACTACTGATTTATTTATTAAACTTAATTTATATACACACTTTACTTAATGTCTACTAATTTATTTTCACTCGGTCTAATAGGTCCAATTTATTTTTACCACTTGAATATTACACTATTTATCCTCTCTGTCCGATTACTAAGAACTTCTGTAAACTATCTGTGAACTAACTCTTTGTCTTCGTTTCAACACACTCAAAAATCCGCGTATATATAGTCTTTATCAATTCTGGAAAATTCTTGAACTTCCACGCCCGTCCTATGCGTAAACAAAACGATTTACTAGAATGTTCTCGAAAGGAGCGCATTCGCCAAAATTTATAGTCGAGAGACAGGGTCGGCTTTGAGTTGGTGACCTCGCAACAATATTTTCTTGCCCTAATAAATATGGAATGTTGATGTTTTGGCAACAAAAATGTATGACCTTGAGGGATAACAGATAACTTAGTAAATACTTTGAGAAAAATGATCAAATTTTTGAATATGGGCGGTATAATTCATCGACAAAGTGCAGTATCTTATTATAAAAATGGCGCCATTCAGACATGCGCATACAAAAAAAGGATAGACAGCTTTGCTTCTTGTTTGTTGGTGTATGCTCCATTATTTCGAATGGAAGCCGTTTTCATCATCGAGTTTTATGTGAAAAACAAGTACGCTGTAAATTTTTTTGTAAAATTACCATTTTTTTACTCAACATGATATGGCTAAATTTACTAATCAGTGTGTATGAATTCAAATTACAACACATTTTGAGTAATTTTCCAAGACATATGAGAAAATTTGCTAAGATGCGGTGTAATTTTACAATCTTAGAGTATAAATCTTACTTGTTAATTTTACGGAACTGTTTATTAAATTTTATTAACAAACTTTGAAGATTTACCAAAATTTTTAGTAATTTGAGTTGCTATATTTTTTTTGTAAAATTACCAAATATTTTATAATTCGAATTACTGGGAAGTGTTTAGAAATTTGCAAATTTTTTTATCATTTTTACAATTTGAACTGTAAAATTACAAAATACATTATAAAATTACTAAAAAATACTATTTGTCTGTAAACATGTGTAATTTTACAGGTTATCAATTTTCGATACCAAGCTCATTAAATTTACTCACATTGTTTGTGTTTTGAATTACTAATTTTGTTGTAAATTTACAAAAAAATATTGTAATTTAAACTACAATCAAAGTATTGAAAATTCATAAATTTTTTTGGTATTTTTACTATTCTTATTGTAAAATTACACAATGTATTGTAAAATCACTAAAAAATACTATTTGTCTGTGGCCATGTGTAATTTTACTAAACAGGTTATCAATTTTCGATACCAAGCTCCTAATTTATTCACATTGTTTGTGTATTGAATTACTAATTTTGTTGTAAATTTACAAAAAATATTGTAATTTAAACTACAATCAAAGTATTGAAAATTCAAAAAATTTTTTTGGTATTTTTCTATTCTTATTGTAAAATTACACAATGTATTGTAAAATCACTAAAAAATACTATTTGTCTGTGGCCATGTGTAATTTTACTAAACAGGTTATCAATTTTCGATACCAAGCTCCTAATTTATTCACATTGTTTGTGTATTGAATTACTAATTTTGTTGTAAATTTACAAAAAATATTGCAATTTAAACTACAATCAAAGTATTGAAAATTCAAAAATTTTTTTTGGTATTTTTACTATTCTTATTGTAAAATTATACAATGTATTGTAAAATTACTAAAAAATACTATTTGTCTGTAGCCATGTGTAATTTTACTAAACAGGTTATCAATTTTCGATACCAAGCTTTATCACAGTTTCTTGAAAGACAACAAAAAAAATGTTTATTTACATATCATTAAAAATTTATCAATATTTTTGTATCATATTTATATGTAAAATTTTGATTTGAAAATTATATATAGTAAACTTATGATTAATGAAGCATTTTTTTTAAAAAGCTATAAAGTTAGAAAATGTTGGTGAAATAGCTGGTTAGAAAATGAATTATCGGATACTTAATATTATTTAATTTTTTTCTTGCAGTTAAAAGTAATGATTTTTTTTCTCATTTTGGCGTGAATTGTTTATGATACTTTGTGAAGTATTAATATATTATTTTATGCTGTCACTCGTATTACTATTCCATTTTAATCACTAAATAGTTTTATTAACGTAAACAACATGTAATAATATTTATTTATATTTTAATTTTAAATTAATCAATTTGTTAACGCTTCAAATGTTATTTTTATTTTGTAGGAATTATTATTATTTTGTAAACCAAGTGGCAACGTCGCTTTGGTCATTGTTTTTGAGTACCCGCTATGCATCGCCGAGGGCGGTACATCGTTTTATTTTTTAGCTCTTCGAACTCAAGTTTTGGAAGAATATTTTTAACGTTGTGAAAGTAAAATTAAACTAGTCATTAGTGCAAATATTATACACAATTAAGTCCAATTTTTAACGTTTAAATTATTTAAATTAACGACTGACAGGTTATCTGGAACTATCTAAAATTATTAATTATGTTGATTAAGAGTATTCGTTGCAGATATTTGGCAAAAAATTGGCGCATCAGCTTAATTTTAATTGAAAATTATCAGATCGACGTAATTTAAGAATTTTTAAACTGCAAAATACTTTTAGAGTAGAAATTTTCAGTAAGATTTATCTACAAAATTTATTCAGTAAAATTATACTGAATAGGTTTTTGGAAAATCTTTGGTGAAATAACATCAGATGTCTCTAATTTTAAAAATCTCAATTGAAATCAATTGTACAGAATAGTACGAAAACTGCATAGTAGATTTACTAAACATTTTTATGATCAATTATTGATTAAAATTACAAAACTAAATAGTAAAATTACTAATCAAATTTTCTGTAACCGCTTGGTCAATTTCCAAAAATATTTTGTAATTTTATCAAACCCAATTCAACTGAATTGGGTGGTATAGTTACAAAACTGCATAGTATATTTACTAAGCATTTATATGATACATTATTGAGTAAAATTACAAAACTGTATAATAAAATTACTATTCAAACTTTCTGGAACTGCTTGGTAAATTTCCAAAAATATTTTGTAATTTTCTCAAATTGAGTTGAGGCATTCTGTTTAGTAAATTTAATAAATTGTTTTGCGTTAAAACTTCCAACACATTTTTAGTAACATTACCCAAGGCCCAAACTGTGCTACAGTGGACATTGAAACTAGAACAATTAACTTATTGATGCCGTGTACTTCCTTGGGTACTACTTTTCATCCGAAAACAACATGGCATACTGAAACAAAAATATCTCTCGGTGTTGGGCGTTAATGAAAAAAAATGAATATTTAAAATTGAAGGTTCTTGCCAAACTGATCTTAAAATTTGGAAATAACAAAGCCAGTTCACAGGGCTTTGTTATCTGCGGAATTAAGTTAAAGATAGATATTATTAGAAAACAAAGGGTGCCACTAATTTTATTTCTATAAAAAAATTAGAAAAACTCAAATAAACAAAAATCAGCTAACTTTTCACTACAGTTATCTGCTTTTAAAGAATACTAAGGTACACTAGTGAAAAAGTAGTTATCTACAGTATCTGTGTGCTAAATAAAACTTACTATAGATAAATATATATAAAATGTTACAAAGTATTTCCCCTTTCTGAAGATTTGTCAAATTTAAAAACCGGGAATTATGTCATCCGGAAATTGAATCCAGGGAGCTATGTCTTCCGGAACTAGTGAATTACCGGAACATGTGATTCATGAATAACAGGTACTTACTGTTTAATCCATGAAACTGTCTATTGCAAGAACTTTCTATTCAGGAACTGAATAGAGGCACAAGGCACAGGTACTTTCTTAATATACAGGAACGGTATACTGTAATATTCCAGGAAATTTCTCACAGGAACGGTATATGGGTTATCCCAGGAAGTGTATGCCCAAAAACTGTGTACCCAGGAACTGTGCATTAATCCCAGTAAAGTTCAGAAACTACTTAAGTAAATAGGCAGCACCGATTCGGCCTATAGCTAGAGGCGCTAACATGGGAATCTCCATAAGAAAATCGCAAAAAAAGCTAAGCTCAAAAATAGCAAAATTGGTTCCCTTCAAGGACACGCGTCTGCTTCCATTCTAAGACGTTTTCTGAAGCGTTTTGAGGCATTCCGAGACGTTCTGAGACGTTTTCTGAAGCGTTTTGAGACACACTTGTTACCTGTCACTTGCCACCTGTCAAATGTCACCTGTCTAACGGCAATTTCGGTTCACCTCCAAGACTCCCCAAATTTGGACCAAATTCCTCAAATTGACCCACGCGTGACATCATTGACTTCTGAAGCGTTTTGAGACGTTTTCTGAAGCGTTTTGAAGTGTTTTGGGACGTTCTGGAGTGGAGTGACACGTTTTGAGAAGTTATGAAGTGTTCCTGGGTCTGTATCATCAATGAATAACTCGCAATGCCCGAGAGCACTTCAGAACGTCCCAAAACACTTCAAAACGTCTCAAAACGCTTCAGAAGTCGATGACGTCACGCGTGGGTCAATTAGAAGAATTTGGTCCAAATTTGGGGAGTCTTGGAGTGTAACGTTAATTTCGTTCACTTTACTTTCCTCCAGTTAATTAATAATAAATTATCGTATGGGCGGCGAATAGCCAGTCTTTTCTAATGCCCAACACCGAGAAATGTTTCGAGGCTGAATATATTTACTGTCGACAAGAGTCGAAATCAACGTTTTAATACGGGCCGAACAAGTTCCGTCTGTGGCGAAAATATCCACTGCTATTTGTTAGCCCCACTTCGACATCGTTCTTAACTCTTCTTTTATCAATTATTAATTAAATGTGAATTAAGAAATCACTATTGAAATGTAAATTCCTTTCCTGGTCAAAGCGTCTGAGCTTGACATGAACATGAGACGTGAGTCTATTATCTCTCATATGGTACTGGTTCCGCTTTCTCAGAATTTACCGTTCAAAGTTTCTGCTGTGTTTGTGTGATGATTTTTTTTCCTAATGTTCTGCTTGCGCGATGACCATTGGCTACTGTGGGCGCTAACTGGCAACCTCCCTGGTAAGAGCCAAGGAAAAAAATTGCATCTGGCTTTCCGGTGAAGACTTTGGACAGCTCCCTTTCTTTCATTTTTTTTTATCTTTACTTTTCTCTAAATTAATTATTCGGAAGAATCTTCAAATTTGTTCTTTTCTTTCAGTATCGCAGTGACTTGTTCCTTTCTTCTTAGTCTTCCTATCGTTCAATATCTTCTTTCCTTCAGTCTCGTAATGACCCAATGATTTCACTTAAGAAACAATTTAAAAGTTGAGTTGAGTTGAGATGATTAATAATAAATTATCGTATGGGCGGCGAATAGCCAGTCCTTTCTAATGCCCAACACCGAGAAATGTTTCGAGGCTGAAAATATTTACTGTCGACAAGAGTCGAAATCAACGTTTCAATACTGGCCGAACGAGCTTCGTCTGTGGTGAAAATAGCCACTGCTATTTGTTAGCCCCACTTCGACATCGTTCTTAACTCTTCTTCTATCAATTATTAATTACATGTGAATTAAGAATTCACTATTGAAATGTAAATTCCTTTCCTGGTCAAAGCGTCTGAGCTTGACATGAACATGAGACGTAAGTCTATTATCTCTCATATGATTTCGTGTATTTAAACAGTGGCAAAGAGGTTTCATTCTTTCTTTTCTGTGAACATGTGCTATTAAAGCCAAACGTATCTTATCTTTAAAAAGTGCATTCATGTATCTGGATCAAGAACTTTACCTGGAACTTTACCTGGGACAAGGACTCTACCTGAAACCAGAACGTTATCTGTACCTAGATCTGGAACTTTAACAAGGACTCCATCTGATACCAGGACCGGATTCAGGATATCTTTACCTTTATCTGGAACCAGGACTCTATCTGGAACCATGACTGAATACACCACTCCAGGAAAGTAACATGTATATACCGAGATCGCTTCTTCAACATAGAACAACTCAATAAAAAAGCTAGTCATTTATTTTTTTTGTTTAATTGTTTTTCTAAAAGTCAATATACAGCTTGTAAATTTAATAACGTTGTTCATAGAGTTTATTTTCCCTTCCAATATTCCAGGATTTGTCGTTATAATGCTGATGTGAGTAACAAATAGACTAGTATTATTCAGGATGGCGCCCACTTACCTTTCTTAACTTCCATAATTTTTAATTAATAATTTCAGTAACTTGATTAATAATTAACTTCCTTCAGTACCTTAATTAAAATAAATTTCAGGTATAGGATTACCCGAGAACCGGTAAGACTACTCTCTGAATTTTTACTAGTTTGGTCTCAGAATCTACACCTGAGGTGCTCTCTAAACTGAGTAGCCGTTGCAGGAGGTGAACGAAATTGCCATTAGACAGGAGACATTTGACAGATGGCAAGTGACAGGTGACAAGTGTGTCTCAAAACGCTTCAGAAAACGTCTCAGAACGTCTCGGAATGCCTCAAAACGCTACAGAAAACGTCTTAGAATGGAAGCAGACGCGTGACCTTGAAGGGAACCATTTTTGCTATTTTTGAGCTTAGCTTTTTTGCGATTTTCTTATAGAGATTCCCATGTTAGCGCCTCCACCAATAGGCCGAATCGGTGCTGCCTATTTACTTACTTAGGTTGTCATGGAATTTATTTGACGTTTATAAGTTGAATTAGCAAATTGGTCGGACCATAAAGCTAAAATGTATATGACGTTACGAACATGTATAAGTATATCTATGTATTTTTAGTAATGTTACGAGGTCACCTACTCGAAGCCGGCCCTGTCTCTCGACTATAAATTTTGGCAAATGTTCTCAAAAAGACGCTTTGCTTACGCATAGGACGAGCGCGGAAAATACAAGAACTTTCCAGAACTGATAAAGACTATATATACGCGGGTATTTGAGTGCGCTGACAATTAGTGTGAATAAATTAGTAGACATTAAGTAAAGTGTGTATATATTTTAAGTTTAATACAGTGTGTGTTTCTTTAAATAAATAAATAGTAATTAGCCATAGTAGTGGGTATAATTTTATCCCACAAGTAAAAACTATTTAAATAAATAACAAAAACATTACAGCAATGTGCTCTGTAAAGAGAGGCAAACTGTAGTTAATTGTTGTTATTACCTTATTGTACATCGAAAATGTATACCACTTATTTTTCAGTCTTCTCTTACTATAAAATTAATAAGAAAATCAATAGCATTCACTAGTTTATTGTTCTAAAAATTAATAAATTTCAACCTGTGGCAGCCACTAATTTATACCAAAAAAAAAAAACGGTCTGATAATTTGCAAAATTGGACCAAAAATTGCGGAATTAATTACGGTCGAATGTATTTTTAAATGCATCGAGCCTTTTATGGTACATCTTCCGCTAAAAATTACAAAAAAATATATTCAAGGCGCACAATTAAAAATCTCGTAGTTCCCACCAATCCCACTATACCACCAGCTAAGTATTACCATTAATTTAATAGATTTGGTAATCTACAAATCCCACCAAGATATCGAAATCCTTTCACTTCTCGTCCGGTGTCTGTATTATTTTTCTTAAAAATTGGCGAAGGAACTGCCATAAAATTACAGTCTCATGTTTACACCAATAATTCATTATTTTAGAATGCTGTTTAGATTGTTATTTAAAATGGAACAGGTAGCCATAAGTATCGAGATTCTTTGTGTATGTATCTATCATATGCAAATAACTATAAATAAGATGCACCTTGCAAATACCGCAATTATGGTACGGAAAGATATAAATTATAGAACAAGACGGATTTACCTACTATTTACATTAAATACTGGAATAAATATAATCAGTAAATTATATTGTATTAAAAGTCCTATTTACGTTAAATGCGAGAATATTTGAACAAATCTTTCATGGTGTAATTCATTCGTATGTCAAAGGGTATGTTGCAAGACAGCAACATGGATTTATCTTCCACAAATCTCTTTATAATGCTAATTTATTACTTTTATTGTTTTCACTGATATATTCCAAATGCGGGTATTATTTATCGAAAAAAATTTATGCCGTTTTAGAACTGATTACACAAGAACTCACCCCTTGACTTTCTATATATTTTATCAATTTTGAACTGAGCACACTTTCCTATGATGTGAGTTTTCTCTTTAAATATGTTTGGATCTTGTTCCAAACTTTCAGTTTGATTCCTTGCGGATAATTTTTTTAAATGTAAGAAAAACCAGCAGGATATTCAGTGGCGAAGCGTGGGTTTTCGCCATCCAGTGCCGACCGGAAATTCGACGCCTCCCCTTAGATATATACTAGGGGAGGGTGGGGCACAATGGAACACGGCGCACAGTGAAACAGTTCGTGTACCGAAGCCTCTAGTGCAACGAAATTCCGGCAGGAAGCGCTGCGCGCCACTCCCAACAAAGCCAGCTGATTGTAGGGATGTGAGATTAATAGAAAAGAATCGATTAAATAAAAATCGATTATCTTTATTCAAAATTAATCGATTTGTCAGAAATCGATTTTTCTTTATTCAAAATTAATCGATTTGTCAAAAATCGATTTTTCTTTATTCAAAATTAATCGATTTGTCAAAAATCGATTTTAATAAAAAAAAGAATCGATTTCTGCGAAAAATAGATTTTTTTTGGCATTACATATTTTACAAAGTACATGCTTTTCATATTCCGATATTAAACCTAAAAGATTCATTCATTAACAATTTATCATATTAAAAATCAAATAAGATTATATGAAAATTGTCAAAAATTTTGAAATATGGTCAAAAATGGTCAATAATTGTTAATTATTGTCAAAAACTGTAAATAATTGTCTAAAACTGTCAAAAATGGTCAATAATTGTCAAAAATTGTCAAAAACTGTCAAAAATTGTTAATAATTTTTAAAATTTTGAAAAATGGTCGATAGTCAAAAATGGTCATTAATTGTCAAAAACTATCAAAAATTGTCAAAAACTGTCAAAAATGGACAATTATCGTCAAAATTGGTCAATAATTGATAAAATTTTGAAACATGGTCAAAAATTCGGAAAAATGATCCATTATTGTCAATAATTATCAAAAGTGTTCAATAATTTTGAAAAATGGTCGAAAACTATCAAAAACTGACAAATATGGACAATAATTGTTAAACATTTGAAAAATGGTCAATAATTTTGAAAAATGGTCTAAAGTTTTGAAAAATTGTCAAAAATGGTCAAAAACTGTTCAAAATTGACAATTATTGTCAAAAACTATAAAAAATGGTCAAAAATTGTCAAAAACTGTCAAAAATGGACAATTATTGTTAAAAATGGTAAAAATTTTGAAAAATAGTTGATAATTGTCAAAAGTTGTTAAAGTTTTTGAAGAATTGTCAAAAATTTTGAAATTTGGTCGAAAATGGTCAATAATTGTCAAAAATTCGGAAAAATGGTCCATAATAATTGTCAATAATTATCAAAAATGGTCAATAATTTTGAAAAATGGTCAAAAATGGTCAAAAACTATCAAAAATGGTTAAAAGTTGTCAATTATTGTTAAAAACTGTTAAAAATGGACAATTATTGTCAAAAACTGTCAAATATGGTTAAAAATTGTCATCATTTTGAAGAATGGTCAAAAATTATGAAAAATTTGGAAAAATGGTCACTAATTTTGGAAAACTATCAAAAATTGTCAAAAACTGTCAAAAATGGACAATTATTGTCAAAATTGGTCAATAATTGGCAAAAATTGTTAAAATTTTGAAAAATGGTCAAAAATTCGGAAAAATGATCCATTATTGTCAATAATTATCAAAAATGGTCAATAATTTAGAAAAATGGTCTAAAATTTTGAAAAATTGTCAAGAATGGTCAAAAACTGTTCAAAATTGACAATTATTGTCAAAAACTATTAAAAATGGTCAAAAATTGTCAAAAACTGTCAAAAATGGACAATTATTGTTAAAAATTGTCAAAATTTTCAAAATAGTTGATAATTGTCAAAAGATGTTAAGGTTTTTGAAGAATTGTCAAAAATTTTGTAATATGGTCGAAAATGGTCAATAATTGTCAAAAATGGTCAAAACTTCGGAAAAATGGTCCATAATAATTGTCAACAATTGTCAATAATTATCAAAAATGGTCAATAATTTTGAAAAATGGTCTAAAATTTTGAAAAATTGTCAAAAATGGTCAAAAAATATCAAAAATGGTTAAAAGTTGTCAATTATTGTTAAAAACTGTTAAAAATGGACAATTATTGTCAAAAACGGTCAAAAATGGTTAAAAATTGTCATCATTTTGAAAAATGGTCAAAAATTATGAAAAATTTGGAAAAATTGTCGCTAATTTTGGAAAACAGTCATGATGGTCAGTAATTGTCAATAATTGTTATACTTTTGAAAAATGGTCAATAATTGTCAAAAGTTGTAAAAATTTTGGAAAATAGTCAATAAATAATACGAGCCGTTTCCGAAAAGCGATTTAAACACGTAATTTATAAAATCGATTAACTGAAAATCGATTAATATTGCTATAAAAATCGATAACTAAAAATCGATTATAAGAAAATAATAATCAATTTATATAAAAATCGATAATTTCTTAACATCCCTAGCTAATTGTCTCTTCCTCACTAGTTGCATGCCAGACTTGACGAGGTGAGGTGCTGTTTTTCGTAGTGAAAGTAAAAAATTTCCGCCAACGGATTCTTGCCTCCAGGTAAGAGTGATTTTTTAATTCAATCGGCTCTTATGGCATTTTATCGTACATGTATCCCTTAAGTTTTGCCCGACTTTTGCATTTCTACTGCTTCATGTTCGTGGTAGACAATGAGGGAAACCGAAATGGCGTGTTTGGGGTACTTTGAAACAGAAGAGATTGGGGCGCAATAAAACATTTCACGGAGCCCCATGAGTGATTCATTGTGCCCCATGTGTTTTTCATTGTGCAGTAAGTATTGTTTTTTCTTTTAGTTTCAGAAATGGTGCGAAATCGACAGCGCAAAACTAGCAAGGTGCTCTTCTTGGAAGATGCCATGAAGGCAGCAGTGGAAATGGTCATGAATGGTCAGTTTAAGACGTGCTGCTGCATTGAAGAACGTGAGTTATGTAACTTTATCAAGATATGTGAAGAAAAGAAAATGGTGAGGATGGGGAAGAAAATATGAAATATGCACCTAACTACTCAGCTAGGATGGTCTTCACACTAGAGCAGGAGGAAAAATTGAAAAACTACCTCATTATGTGCTCTAAGATGTTTTATGGCCTACCAGTTGAAGATTGCAGACGAGTTGCATACGAAATGTCAGTGATGAACAAAATACCATGCCCTATATCATGGGGGAAGAAGAAAATTGCAGGCATTGATTGGTTTTGCGGTTTTCTGAAAAGGCACCCCGAACTCAGCCAAAAAACCCCTGAGCCTTGCAGCATGTCTCGTGCTACTTCGTTCACCAAAGCAAATATAGATGTGTTCTTCAATAAATTGGAAATACCGTATCAACAGCACCCAGAGTTTGGAAATGGGACAAGAATGCTCAATTTGGATGAAACAGCCACATTAACTGTATAAAAACCCCAACGAATTGTGGCTGAAAAAGGCGCGAAGCAAGTGTGCAAAGCTACAAGTGAAGAAAAGGGCACTAACGTCACCACAGTGTCCATAATTTCTTCGTCTGGCAACACTATTCCGCCAGCCATGATTTTTCCACGTGTTCATGTCAAAGACCACATGACTCAATGAGCACCTCCAGGCCCACTGGGCTTAGCCACCCCTAGCGGTTGGATGACATCAGAACTTTTTGTGGAAGTTATTAAGCATTTCACTTGCAGTTCTAGAGAGAACCCCACTCTCTGACAATGTAGAAAGTCATTTGTCCCTGGAAGCTCTTATAATGTTCAAGGAGAATGATGTCTCAGTTTTGACTTTACCTCCTCATTCATCAAACAAAATGCAACCCCTCGATGTTGCGGTTTTTGGGTCGTTTAAAACTTATTATAATGCAACTCTTGGATGATGCAAAACCCTGGCAAAACTGTGTCAATTTATAATACAGCTTCCTTCGTGAACATAACTCATCAGAAAAGCATGACACCTTCCAACATAATTGCAGGTTCCAAAAAAAGTGGGATTGATCGAGATGTTTTTACCGAAGCAGACTCCTTATGGAATTATGTGACTAATCGACCGCCTCCTACCGTTGTGGATGATCAACCACCTAAGACCAATAGTTATGCTGTGCCAAGTGATTCGTTCAACGGTTCCCTCCTTCAAGTAGAAGAAGGAACTGCTTCCCTTGAAGAAGGAGCAGCTTCCCTAGAAAAAGGAGCAGTTTCTTTAGAAGAAGGAGCAGCTGCAAACCATACAGTCATCGGTGTCCTCGATCCAGGAGCTGGTCCAAGTTATGCTTTCCTATCTCCTGAAGATTTTCGTGGTTATCCAAAAGCAGGAGAACGAAAAACTGATCGAAAGCGGAGGAAAAAAGGAAACTCCAGAAATGAAAGCCATTGCAGAAAAGAAGAAGTCGATTCAAACTTTCAGAATATTGTGAGTCAAAAGGAAGGTGTTCGTAAATCAACCGAAACCGAAGAAGAAAAAATCTAGTGAACAAGCTCCAATTCATTCATCATCAGAGGACGACGAAGAAGACGATGGAGACGTTGAATATGCAGACACGGACGACGACATCGATATAGATGAGGAGCTTTTTGCTGTTGAGCCCGACCATTTCGCAGAATTGAACCGTCTTCTTGAGTTAGGAGACTATGTTTTGATTGAGTTCAAGCTTAGAAGCCAATCCAAATTTTATGTTGGTCAAATAACCAAGATGAAAGACGATTAGGGGGACTATGAGGTTAAATTCCTACGATACCGAAAATTCAACACCTTTGTCGAACCTCTTGTGGATGACATAGCCAAGGTCAAAACCAACTTTTGCGTTCCATTGTGCCCCACCCTCCCCTATTACTGCTTTGGAAGGAACATACATCTATAGGAAGAAATGGCGTGAATAATCCACAGGAATTTAAGAAAATAAGAAGCGTTATTGTTTTGTTTGATTGAATAACTGAGTAGTCGCTGTCGCTTGTTAGTATTTTCGCGTTCAGGAAAATTCGGTGCCTCCGCATTGGCCGGCAGGGGATATTATAAATTTCTGTAGGTGTGCTCTCCTCAACTCCACCACTGAGAAACATGAACCATTCGTATGAAAATGAGAATATAACGGCGCGCCTATATATTAAATCATCTCTGAATCAAATTTGTTCGTCAGATTAAATCCGCCGTACAGATACCTTACGTAACAATTTAACAGAAGTACAGGAATAATAAATATCCATTTCATAAATATTGTCGTTGAGCAGGTACATTATGATTATTTATATTTTTATTATTTATATTAGATATTATTAAGACATACAAGCAAAAGTTTTAAGTTCTACATCTACGTGACGAATTTAAACAGCAACTTATTGGGGAGATTGATGTGTAATGTGAAAAGGTCGAGAGAGAGGAAGAGGAGGGTAATTGGTAGGACAGTAGAGCAGAGTATGCTGTACGGTGCAGAGGTATGGGGGTGAAAGAGCGGGGGTGATTGCGAGGGGCTAGGCCACTCCTGCGGGTACAGAGAGGGAGGGGGTAACGGCGAGTTTGAGGAGATGGAAGTCGATCTATCGGCTCCAACTGACCTCCCTGTAACCTCAGACCAGGAAACCTTAATTATCCAGCTCCTGAGAGAAAACCTAGAAAACTAGGTGGTGCAGCTATGAAGCAACTCAGTCGCCTCCTTAAGAGCGGGGTACCTTACCAATCCGCCTTAATCCAAATTCTAGAGCAGCGGAAGCAGGATCAGTCGCAAGAAGGGAAACATTTTCCCTCTGTGGCTGGTTCTAGCAAGCGCTTATGCTCTAATGAGGACCCACCTGAACAAGAGGCAAAAAAGCCCTGCTCGGCTGAATCAGTTGAAACGTCAGATAAAACTGACTTACAAAAGCCCTCTTATGGACAGGCTGTATCCAGCATCAAGGTGGGAATTCTACACCTTGAACATCCGACAACCTCCATAACGACCAACCAACTGGAATCTCTTCAGAATGCCATTAGGGCTGGTGTAGAGGATATTCTGGAAGGGGGTCCACAAGCGCAGTTCCAGAGCTGCACATTCCGGCCTGGATGGCTACAGGTCACCTGTGTAGATCAGGAGAGTGTTTCGTGGTTGACTGGAGTAGTCAATACCCTTTAACCATGGGAAGGTGCCTCCCTGAAATGCGTCACAGGAGACAAACTTCCAAAGCCACCCATCTGTGTGGCTTATATACCTGACGTGGGCAGTCGTAGACTATCCTCTGAACAGGTCCTCACTAGACTGAGAAAAATGAACCACGGTCTGTTAACCTTGGAGTGAACTGTTCTACACTGGCCATTCTGACATGGAGGGCAATAAGAAGGCGGACTCTCTTGAAAGGGAGAGTGCCGCACGCGTTTTTATCGGACCAGAACCTTCAATTGGCATCGCGATAAGCTTTTCCAAACAAACACTAAATACCTAGACAGCAAGAAGAGCTTTAGACTTCTAGCATAATATACCAGGATTGGTTCATTCGAAGGCTTTTATACAGTCTTAGAAGAATGTCTCCAAACAAATGTTAGACTATAGCAGGCATGACCTACGTTGTCTAAGTCCTCCATTCGTAAGAGAAACTAGTTTTTTTTTATTAACTGAACGGTCCTCTTTAGGGTACCATTTCTCCACAATTCGTAGTGCTTCTTGTAGAACATTCATAACTACCTTTGGGAATTTCCCATTGGTGACAATCACTATGACGTCCGCAATCCCTGCGTCCGTTTGCCTTGATCATTCAACCTGCGGATCAAGTCATCCACAATTAGGTTCCATAAAAGTGGTGAAAGTACTCCACCTTGAGGATATCCGTTAGTTGTATGTTTTATCATGCATATGTGCTTTTATTATCCTATGCTCGAGCATGGATCCTATCCATCTGCATGTGGTGCTGTTAATCCCTATTTTTTTAAGGGATCTGTTTATTGAAGACATCGATGTGTTGTCAAAAGCACCTTCGATGCAAGGGCTACTTCCTTATGATTCAGGCTTCTTTCGAGACCTGAGTCCAAATTATGCAGGGCAGCTTCTTCTGATTTCCCTGCTTGATAAGCCAGCTCATTGTAGTCTATGTAAAGGGATGCTCTTGGGCGCTCCTTCTTGTAAGTACATTTGTAAGACTTTTTCCATGGTTTCCTCTATGAATGATGTCAGACTGATTGGTCGGTAGGATTTAGCCTGGGTGCACGTTTACTTTCCTGGATTAGGAATAAACACCACCTTTGACTCTCTCCATGCAATTGGAGCATGGCTGCTTCGAATTATTAGAACTAAAGGACCCGTCATGATGTCTAGTCCCTCTTGCGTCAATGATTCCGGCCTGTATAAGTTGAGGAACCAAAGAAGGATCACTGGAGAGACTTTATAGTAGAAATGCATATACAACTGAGTAACAGTAACGCGTTCAGTAGAAATTTCATAAAAAATGTGTGGTCAACAATTGAGTTGTAATTTTGATCCACCTGTTAAGTTATTTTAGATTTCGTCGCTTCCTACCGATAGTAGAACTTATGACCTCTAAAATCTGGAATTTTAAATGAACACACTTTAAAACTCCTCAATTTACAAGGTAGAAGAGAACGTTTGAAGCACCGTTATCTTTAAACGATTATGGTAAAATATTACAGACATAATTAAAAAATATGAACAATTTAGGTTGTTCAACCACCCTGTTGAAATTTATCACGCCACGAGAAACTATATTGCAGTACGTGTTCAATAAATATCGAATAGATACACCTCGGTGGGAGACAAGCAATCCAATCCCGGCAACCGGCAATATAACTATAAGTGTTGTTATAATACCGCGTTTGGAATCTCGAAGTGCATAATATAAAATATGCGATCATGAAGTCGTGACCCAGCAGACGCCTGTGAATTGCGCAAATGAGGAATAACCATGGTCTATGCGATAATTTAGAATGTGTCTAGATTGTCTTACTATTATAAAATCATATAAGTAGTGTACAAGCGTTAAGGTACCGCTTTTAATTCGATTTGATTTGTTTGATGTCGGAATTAAGTTACGAAAGTTCAGTTTTCCCATAGACACCCACGCCGATGTAAAAAAGGAGTTTCCGTAATATGGCGATGAATAACGTCAAGTGAGAAAGCGTGTTACATCTTGTTTGGAGAATCTAGTTGCGATAAAAGAGATTTTTTTATATAAAACAAAGTTTGAGCTAAATTAAACGAAAAAGTACAACACAGCTCCAAGACACACACTTACAAGATAATTTTAAATATTTTTTCTACGCCCATGTCCGTAAACATCAAAAATGGCACTGTCAGCATTCTTTGTAAGTGACATTTAACAATAACATGCACGTGCGTTTGGATAAAAAAACTTAAATTTCTTTCCTTAATCAAATTGCAATCAAATTTTTATCTACGTACTACTTTATTTGGTCTATTTACATAAATTTAGTCAATTGGAAAACATAAAAGCTTTTAGCATTAGTGAAATACATTTTAGATCAAAAAAGTAATGCCCCTAAATATCGGCAACACATAATACAATTTCTCAAAAAATAAGTCGCGTTTTTTAGCATGATAATATGGAAATAAACGTCATGTCATTTATGCTGTCAATTTTTGTAACAAAATATAGTATCTTCTACAGTGGCCGGAGGCTATGTGAATGTCTCTCATAAAAATATAAATGACAATACGAATAGCGGAAGCGATACAGTACAGTTATAGATAACCGTTCATCACCGTCAAGTAATAAGGCACCAACGACTTACAATCATTGTTCAATTGTTATAAACAACTATTATAATAATGTTTAAATAATTGTGATTTCCTTTATTTCATAGAAGAAAATAGATGGGCGTAGAAAAAGTATAATACGTTACACGAGTTGTAATCCCATTACGCACTCGTGAAATTTACTCACTCGCCGCTACGCAGCTTCGTGCGTAATGGGTTACTTACAACTCTTGTTATGTACTATACTATTTTCTACGCCCACATCCGTAAACGTCAAAGGTCGCACTGTCAACATTCCTTGTAAGTGACATACGTACTACTTTATTTGGTCTATTTACATACATTTTGTCAATTGGAAAACATAAAAGCTTTTAGCATTAATGAAATACATTTTAGATTAAAAGAGTATTGCCCCTAAAGATCGGCAACACATTATACACTTTCTCAAAAAATAAGTCGCATATCGCTACGCGGCTTCGTGCGTAGTGGGTTACTTACAACTCTCGTTACGTAATATACTATTATAAATACACTGACCATCAAAAATATCCGACCTCAAAAAATTTTACATTTTCAAAAGTTGAACCATTAATTTGATTTTTATTGAAAGTCAATACTATGCTTGGAATTTCAATGTAGAATTAAATTTGAAAATATACAGGGTGCATAAATGTGAAGATGTTTTTTACCCGAAATTTGAAACACCCTATAGGATGCAGCAACAACAATAGAAGATGTCAACCTTCGATCATTAAAGAAACTAGATGAATAAACCGCTATATTGACAACACACTTTGTTTGAAGCCAACATCTAAATCGATTCTCTCATTCCAAAACAAGGATAGCAGTACAAACAGCGAAGGTCACAGATTCCAATAACAGTGCCGTGCTGTGTGAGGATCAAAATTTATTAAAAATATTCATCTTAGATTTATTTATTATTCGGGGAATTGATTTCAGTTGCCGTCAATATTGAATTATAAACATGTATAATTACACATTGTTTATTTTCTGTTAATAATATAAATTTGTATTCTTATTAGAATGGGTAAATAGTATTTATATATCAAATGATACAAACTGTAGAGTCAGCTGCTTACCTGTGAAAGGATGTATTGTAAACATCACTTATACTTTATTTTTTGCATATTATACAATGATTCACCATCTTGTTAATATTAATTAACTAATAAATAAAGTATATATCCTTTATTGATCCACGTTGAAATTTCTGCACATATCTAACACAATTGAATACAACAACCATAACATAACATAACGCCGCTAAAACTATCATCTGATCACACAACAATCTTAATTTGTGAACGTAAGGTATCTAGACATAAGATTCTAGTGTGTAATTTTATAACCTATAAGTGTCGAGTGAAAATAATTATGATTAAAAATATTTTTGAAAATTGGCAAAATTTAAGTATTTTCTTCCGGTTTTTTTTGTGAAACAGACTTACATTTAGTTAAAGATAATAACCTTTACTGTTAAAAGTGAAAATATTAATCGTAAAATAGCATTAAATAGTGTTGAAAAAGTATCATGATTTTTAAAGTAATGTGTGAATGATCCAACGACATTTTTGTTCTAAATTGCTTAATTTAAGGTGACTTATCAAAAAAATTTGAAATTAACATAAAATTCCGAGGGTCGCGAAGTCTACCCGAACCGACATATTCACTAATGTATTAGATAATAAAATTTTGTATATTGTTAGATATTAAATAAATCGCTATCTATACATTTATCTCAATTACACAATAGGTATTAGAGGACATACTATATTGAGGAACCACAAAAAAATTTAAGTCATTTTAATAATACGACATGCCAACATCTGTGGAATCGAGCAAAATAAATAAATAAACTTTGACATTGTTTATATTGGCAACTGGTGCCAAAATACTTTATGAACATTTTGGTTTTTTATTTACTGACATTAGTGTCAACTTGTCAGTTGATGGACATGCCCTAAAGCAAAATTTATATTCCTTTTTTTTAAATGAAACTAACTGTTTCTAATTAATTCCACTATTTAATGAAAAAGTTGATGAAAGTTCTAAGAAATTATTGATAATTATTTCGATGATACGCATTAAATAGTGGAATTAATTATAAACAGTTAGTTTTATTTAAAAAAAGTAATATGATTAGATTCCACAAAGTAAAGGTACAAACAGTAAATTCAAAATTTATTTATTTATACTTAACCCAACTTAACCTTATTCAAACTTCAGTAACTCTGGAATACAATTAACCAATCAAATATTATAAATAAACTGAAAGTACCAACATAAAGTAAAATGTTGCTATCTTATTTCATTCTCTGTTTTCCAACCAAGATCAAATTTGTATACGATATCCAGTGAAGTTCACACTCTTCAATAAAACTTTGTTCTAATCTAATATCAACAATAAATTATTTAGTTAAATCTTTATTAAGAATCGGAGAACAAAACGCTTTCCAATTAAGTTAGGTGCAGCTTAAACCAAAGATGTTTTGCATAATATGCACTTGCAGACATTGACAAGATGTAATCTACTAAATTATGACTTTTGCCTTATACAGAAAATGCCTTAAGGTCGTTAGGCGGATAGAAAAATTAAGATCCAAACCAATTATAACGTTAACTAGATACAACAAACCTTGAATTTTAACAACATATATAATCAAAACCAACCTATACCTACATCACGAGGGTTCGGTGATTTTAGAAAAATTTTATCTTGCATCAATTCTCGTGAATTGTTATATTTGGAGGAACGCAATTAAAATTTATTGTTGCTTATTTATCTCAACCGCATAACCTTCGCTGAATGTTTTCGTTTTTGTTTCTCTTCCAATTTTACTGAAGATTTATCAGCCTAATAGTCAAATACACTAGTCGGACAATGTTTTGTACATTTACCATTAAAAACTAAAAATAAATAATCTCATAATTTATTACCATGCTTTGTTCCTTTTTGTACAAAGTGAGTTTTAAGTATGGAACGACTCAATTATCTCGGAGAGGATTGCACGATTTTTATAGATTTTGGCGTGCAGGATCTTGTTATATGGCCGTTATTATGGTGGTATTTACATTGTTTGGTTGGGATGACATAATATTAAAAATAGAAATAAAAACTGATCAAAATATCCAAAAAACAGTTTATGGACCCAACGAGGACGATACAGCAGCAAATAAGGACCAATTCTGGGAAGAATTACAAGTAGCTACAGAAGAAGCCAAAGGAACACTATATATATTAGGTGATTTTAATAGTAGGGTGGGCATAGAAGATCAATGGTATAGAAATATATTAGGAAAATATGGCGAGCAAGTAAGAAATAATAATACACCAGAGAGGTAAAAAGTAGAGGAGAAAAATCAATAATAGACTACATACTAGTAGAAAAGAACAATAGAAAAGTAGTAGAAGATACAAAAGTGAAAAGAGGACCAGAAATAGGCAGTGATCATTATGTAGTACTGAGCACAATAAAAGAGTATGTACTGGAAAACAAAGAAAAAAGAGAAACTCAGTCCAAAAAAGAAGAATGGGAAACAATAAAAACGTATAAATTAAGAAACAAGAAAATAGCAGAAAAGTATGAAATATACCTAAGCAAAAATTGAAGGATGTTGAGAAACAGCTTAACAATGACATTGAAACAGAAACAGCAAAAGAAGTATGTGGAATAACTAAAAAACAAAATCATAGACAACAAACTACATGGTGGACTGACGAAATTAGAAACCAAATCAAAATATGTGGAGAAATTACCTAGGGTCTAGGAAAATAGAGGATTATGAAAAATATAAAACCGAGAGAAAGAAAACCAAAGAATTAGTTAAAAATGCAAAAGAAGATCATGGAAAAAATGGAGAAGGATAGCAAGAGTAATCAAAAACTATTTTACAAAATCATGGAAAACTGGAAAAGACAAATATAACTAATATTAAAAACAGGAAAGGAAAAATGTTAACAGAAGATTTAGGAGTGATGGAAAGATGGAAAGATGGAAGGAAACTTTTCTAGAATTATTAGATAACGGAGAAAGCACAACTAACTCAAATGAAGAAAAAATACAGGACAATATTGATGAAGAAATATCCATAGATGAATTCACGGAAATAATTAAAAAGTTAAAAAATGGGAAAGCACCAGGATGCGACAAAATAACTGGAGAAATGATAAAAAATATGGGTGAAAGTGGAGAAGAATTATTATTAAAAATATATAATAAGTACTGGAAAAAAGAAAAGATACCGAAAGAATGCCAAATGGCATCAATTGTCCCTATATATAAAAAAGGTGATAGACGGGAATGTGGTAACTACAGGGGACTGACTGTGCTCTGCACAAACATGAAAGTATTAGAACAGATATTGGACCGAAAAATTAGAAAAGTCGTGGAAAACACACTAGACGAGGCGCAAAATGGGTTTAGAGGTGGAAGGAGCATAATTTAAATACTGTTATAAGCCATAATAGAAGATCAGAAGCATTCACAGCTCAAAGTGGACTTAGACAAGGCGGAGGATTAAGCCCATTTCTTTTCATTGTGCTTATGGATGGAATCATAAAGAAAACAAATAATAAATGTGAAAAATATATGGTAGGACATAGAAAAAATTGAAACAACAAATGAAGACATTGTAATATTTGCACAAATTGAAAGGGAACTACAACAAAACCTAAACATATGGAATGAAACATTGAAGGAGTACGGTATGAAAATAAGCACGAATAAGACTAAAACTATGGTGCATGATTGGTGATAAAACAGAAAAGATAAAAGTATATATTGAAGATCAAAGTATAGAACAAGTAGAATCATTTCAGTATCTTGGAGTAGAGTTAGATCAGGACGGAACACAGGAAGCTGAAATAAATAGAAGAGTCCAAAAAGCAAGTAATCTATATTATTTTATGAATAAAAACTTTATTAATAAAAGGGAAATCTCTAGAACAACTAAATTAAAGGTTTTAAATCTGTTTACAGACCAGTGTTAACACAAGGCTGTGAATCTTGGATTCTTAATAGAACACAAAAGAGTGAGATACAAGCGGCTGAAATGAAGTATCTAAGGCAAATAAGAGGAGTAACAAAAAAAGATAAAATAAGAAACACAATAATAAGAGGAAATACATACAGCCAACTTTGGAGTATATTGAGGAAAGACAACTGGGATGGTGGAGATATTTGCAGCGTATGGAGGACACTAGATTAACTAAAAGAATATGGGAAGCGAAAATGAAAAAGAATAAAAAGAGAGGTAGACCCAGGAAGACTTGTGATGAGACAATAGGGGAAATATTACAGCTTGGATAGAAGCTAAAAAGCTGGCCACTGACAGAAAGAAGTGGAAAAATTTTTTGAAAGAGTTGAAATATCACTCTACACCACAATGTGGTGGAAGAGTTATTTGACTATATATATAATACAATAAATTTTTTAGTCTTAACATTAATTAGAACTAATAACAACAAAATCAAAACTAAACTATATCAAAAAGAAACATGGTCCGGCTTATATCTAAATTACAATTCCAATCATCCTAATGCTCAAAAGAACAGTGTAATTATTGGATTAACCGATAGAGCTGCATAAACATGAAACGACAGAAAAACATGAATTTGATTTCAAAAACACAAAAATACTAACACAAGACTCTAATTATCAGAAACCATAGACTTATTACCAAGCTTATAATTGAAGAAATGATACATATAAAAAAAGAAAAAATGATAAACAAGATATCAGAAACTTGAGTCGAATTTATCATAATTTAATAAAATAACAAGTTAATTATCAATAGCTACACTTTTTTTTATCTATTTTTCAAATATCGTAAATTTATTTCTGAAGTAAATACTTGTAATCATAACCAAATAACAATTGTATATATTTTTTACTTCATTATGACATTTCAGAGAATAAACATTTTGAAAAAGCTTTCAAACGAAAGCGAAACGTCAAAAAAACCTTTTTAATTTATTTAAAATATAAAACTAGCCAAACCCAAGAAATAAAAATCAAGCGATTATTATATATATATTTACTTTGATGTCAGATCACCAGACTCTAGCACACCAAAATCTATAAAAATCATGCAATCCAAGATAATTGAGGCGTTCCATACTTAAATCTCACTCCGTAAAACCAAAAATATTGGGACAATTAGATCAGAAACTTAGTTTAGTTGATCTGCTAGTTTCTTCAATATTATCGTATCATTTGTTGTTTCTGGAATATTTTTATTTATAATTTTATCAAATTTAGTTTTTTCAGCTCAATAATCTTATCTAGTATTAATTGGTTCAACTCAAATTTTTATTTAAGTAGTTGTAGGAATACTAATTTAATTATTTACTTCACAAACTCTGCTTAAAACAGTTTTCAAAATATATTTTTTCGAAGGAGAAATGAGTATTCATCTGAAAGACATTGAATTACATTTCAACAAACAACGTGACAGAAACTTCGACAAGGTCGACACAAATCATGTACTCTAATCTCAATTTTTTAATATTTCTACTCATGAAAATGAATTTTGTTTTTTTGTTACTTTTATTTTTTAGACCTTGAACGAATTTGTAGTCAATTTATATTATTTTCTATTACGAAATATGCTGAATCACAAAAAAATATATCAAATATGAATCAACTAAAAGAATTTTAATTCAATTACAATCCAACCCAGAATATTCGTGGAATCAATTTGTGCCGATTTTCCGTTTCATAATATTCGAACCGAAAGTAGGTTTAGAAAAAAAATTAAAGATGTAGATAATTTTTTGTGAAGGTGGAAGTATAATAAAAGCAATGATTGAAGATAGTACTAGGTGGGTGGTTACGAGATATTGTCAAGAGGTATTGTCCTAAGCAAATGGGAGTTACCATAACTGTCGCAAACAATTCAAACGCTATAGAAAGTGTTACATGCCGAAGGAAATGCACTTTTTTTATTTATTTCCATTTGAATATAATTTTAAATTTAGATGAATATCTAAAATGTTCCATTGCGTGATTATAGTCAGATAGAAATACGCACCTATATATTAAATTGACACACACACTAATTGATTAAGTATTAATTTAGTGTTACCTACCTAAATAAAATCGAAAATAGTTTGAGTAATTCATTGAGATTATTATGAAATAATATTTTTTAATATTCTTCGAATAGATTTGCTGTAAGATTTGTTTTGTCTATTACGTCACACCGCATTTGTGACAATTTGGATAAAACAAATCATTGGTTAATTTTTGAAGAAGGGGAAGGAAAAATAACCATTCCATTCACCCTTTCCCTTCTGTATAGCTTCCTCAATGATTTTCCTTGCTCTTCTCGATAAGTTAGGAGGCAAACTGATCATGAGATATAATGAATAATTAATTTATCTATTCATTTACAACAGATAAAGTCAGAATTATACATGGAATAGAAACAAAGTGATTTTAAAGTTAGATAATAGGTTTGTTCCATTTGACGTTTATGAATCGTTTCGATTACTGTATAGTGCGCAAACTCGAATTTGGGATGGACACATCAACTTTATCACCCCTTTCCAGAAGGTACAGTTTGTATACCGTCCCAAGCAGTCCCAAGAACGATACTTTAATCAGTTGGAATGTTAAAGAAATACAGCAATTGCGCGAACGATACCAAAAACGGTTCTAACGAAGCTAATATAACTCAAAATGGAAGGGATAAGATAAAATTAAAATATCCTAAAAACTAGACTAAATCCAGTTGAAAACAAAATACCTAATGACCTAACAAATAGATATAAGATATCTACTTGAATTTTTCATTAAATTCATACCCCGAGTACAACTTAAATAAGACGAAACATCACAAATTCTCACAATATGCCTGCGATATATAAATTTAATTTTTCTATACAGCATCTGTCAAAAGTAATGTCACACATGCGGTGTAACGTAATGGACAAAGCAAATCTTACTGCGGCGATTTATTCGTCTATAGTCGGAGTAATGTTCCAAGTCCTTTTTTCTTTTTCTATTTATTTAACAAAAAGTTAATAGATTTGGGAACGTCGTAAATTAATATTAATTCATATTAAAACTTGAATTGTCGGAATAATATTGAACTGTGTCAAACATGCTAGCCGCATATATGTTGATATACTTAGATTGCGAATATGTATCGTTTGCTTCATAAAAAAAAATTATTTAAAATAATACAAAAATGTCAAATAATATCAAATAGTTTCATAATATTCATCGACTTGTTGAAATGCTGATTCTTCCTCTTACGTAAACAGGCTAATGTGGTACATATTTAGGTATACACATAAAATTAAACAAATTACTACAAAAAAACACACCAGGTACAAACAGATTAACTATGTAGGAGTAGCGTTAGTTAACTACTTAGTTAATTGTATAAATAAAATGTTATCGTTTTCAGTAAATTGGATGATTGGTTTCGTAATTATTTCTATAGTACCTTAAGAGTTGGAGGGTGACGGTATTTTTACAAATAATCCGTTACAACTAAATGTTTGAACAATTCTGTTAAAATACCCTTATTTATTGAAGTTTTCAAATCACATATAGGGGAAGGTGTCCTATAATGACATACTTTTTATAAAAAAAATCATATTTTTTTTGTATTGCTTTATTTTGAAAATATTTTCACAGAAGGGCTAATAAAAATGAATAATCATTAAGTGTCCTAAAGAAATGAAAAATAAATGGAACAGAGACCTAAAATGCTATTAGTTGAACGATGTCATTTTAGACACTGGGAGTGTCCAAAATTAAAATATTAGTAAAAATCAATTGCACAAGTCACAAATAAATGTCTTTGATTTTGGAGTTAAATCTGTACACTCCAAATGAGCCCACAACTGACACTTCCTTAGATTTTGATGCCCTAAATAATCCATTGCAATAAATCCAAGACGCATCATCTTCATTATCAGTCTCTTGAAAGGGTTCACTTTCTTCATCTGTCTCATCTTCAATTATTGCCTTGGGACTCTTTTTTGTAGTTTGATCACGCAAATTCATATGTAATTTAGAACAATGTGCTTCTGACATGTTTTGTTCTTTAGAGTTGTCACAGGAAATCTTCTTTTTAATTTTCCGTGCGTCAATTTTTGATTTTTTCTTTGCTTGCTCTTCGTTTTTATATTTCAATTCCTCAAGATTCGGAGAACATGTTAGGACTGCGTACTTTTTTGTTACATTCCTTTTTCTTGAATGGTATATTGCTTTTGGAGGTGGAGATATTTCTAAAAATGGCACCTTTGCGACTACTGTCTTGTCTTCTTACTATTGATTGGAATTTCAGAAACGACATCTGGTTGATTTTATTTTTCTGTTTGATTGTCATCGTGAAGCTGCTCCCCCAACGGATTTGGTGTTTCAGCCTGAGTATCTTCTAGTACAATATCAATTGTGTCCGCTGGTACAAAAAGGTAATCGGGAAAAATGTTGGAACTAAATGGACTGATTCCTGTTTTAGCAAATCCGCTCAATGCATTTTGGATTGTGTCCAAAAAAACTCACATCAAGCGGCTGCATACGGTGGGTGCAGTGAGCTGGGAAGCACAGGAGAATGATGTTATTCTCTCTGCTAAGGAGGTATCGCTTACATGACCATCAATCAGAAGGAGTACTTTATTCTCCGGAGAGGGATTAGCATGTTTGCAAAAATGTTTCAGCCATTGAACGAAGAGTTCTGGGTTCATCCTACAGACTCTTGGCACAAACTTAAACTTCCAGGAGGTGCTTTATCAAAAAGTTCATTTTTTTTGTTTTTTCTTGAAAAGATCAAGGCTGGAGGAATATGGTTACCTGTTGCACTCATGCAACAAACAACAGTTACATGCTGACCTCTTTCTGCGCTTGTCAGGGATCCTACTTGTTTGCGTCCAGTTGATGCCAATATTTTCGGAGGTTTCTGGACAGTAGACAGTCCATTCTCTTGTAGAACATAATCTAAAACCTTAAAAAATTTGGAAACTTGAGGCTTGTTAAAAGCTCGTGCCCTGTGCTGAAGTGGGTTCTGGCCGTCGTAGAGATATGTCGGTATTTCTTTTGCGAAATCCTCTGAACCACTCTTTTCCTGCGATTCGTTTTTCACGGTTAAATCTATGATCTAGTTTATTTGTTTCCGCAAACTCATAAGCTACTTGTCCCACTTCGGTTGTGGTTAAACCAAACAGTCTAGATTCAAGATATTTTAGGTGTTTTACCGACTCTTTCTCTGTTTGGGAATCAAAAGTTATTGAAAATCGGCCCAGACTTTTCTCTACACCTTTAACTCTTTTGTTCTTATTAGCAGCTCTACGTCTAAGAGTAGCTTGGGGAGCGTCATACACTTTAGATGCTTTTAGCCATCCCATTCTCTTTTCTTGTACATATTTTATAGCTTGCTGCACAGATGCTTCATCCCAGGACTGTCTATTAGTCTTTCTGACGTACCTTCCAACCATGGTCACCTGTAAAAAAAATTAAAAATCGAATTACAATTATTATAAATCAATCATTTTAACAACAACCACAATATGTCATTTTAAACGCAATGTTACATTTTCAATATATAGATTATTATTGATAATGTTAAAGTTGCTAATAAAAGACCTACTTACCAATCAATTGCTCAATGTTCAAAAAAACAAATAATGTCAACATAATATTTAATACCACGAAGAATGATATAAAAACAGCAATGTAAAATCTACGCATACAAAACCTTCTTGCCACTGAAACATAACCTACACAATAAAACCGTTAAATAAACCTGGAGAGATCTGTAAACTTATAGTATGTTGTAATAGAGTGTTTGTTGCTTAGTACAGTTACCGAATAAAAGATGCCGCTTCTAGTTTCCTATATAGAGCAAATGTGTCATTTTAGCAGCTATGTCATTTTAGGACACTTTCCCCTATATGAATCTTTCATTAGCACTCTCTGAGAAAGTTACTGAAATAAAAACTAGTTGTACACCTCTTATTCTGAGTAGTTAACAACAAGTGGTGCATAAAATGTACGGCGAAAGAAAGAAGTTACAGTTTCTTCTGAAGAAAAAGGCACCAACTTATATAAACCAAAGGTTTTCGATGAGACGTGGATTCTTAGCAAAGGTCAGATTAGATGAACATGGCAAGATATTACACCATGATTAAATGAACTGCAAAAACTTTGAAAAATGGTCAGAACCAAATTTATACTAAACCTAGAGGAATTCAATTTAATGATCATGGCTACCATTCACGAGTGACGGCAAGGGCGGATTTAAGGGGGGGGGGGTGCACGGGGGCACATGCATCCCTGAGACGGTATTTTTGTGTACTGTGGAGATTCCATCACAGTACATACTTAGAAGCAAGATATAAAAGAAAAATAACGACTCGTGAAATTATGCAATTAGTAGTTCCCAGCTCTTTGTCTAATTCCAAAATAGTGTTTCAGGTATGCCGATCGAAAAATGGCGGTTTAGAAATAAAGTCAATAAAAGGAAAATATACTATTAAGTTGTAGTTGTAGCAACAAACAACACAACGACAGCAGTAAATGATAACGAGTGGGAGCGTTTCCTAGTAAAAGTTATTTTGATTTCGCCACACACGAAGAGCCATTGTATCGGATAATGCTCTCCTCACGAACGAGTCTCAAACTCAGTTTCTTTATTTTATGTTTTAAAACGACTTATTTTGTTTAAACTGTAGGTATGCCACCGCTAAAGCCGCCCGCTTACCGATATTAAATCGATTTTATTGAGATACTTATACGGAATCTTAAAATCGTTCAATACACTTGAATATTTTTTCAAAACTGTGTAGGTACCTATAATTATATTTTAATAAACCTTCTGGATCTGGATTTCAATTTTAATGACAAATAAATGATATATACTTTATTGGACTAAAGAACTGTAATGATTTCATTAGAGTGCTGATGACTATAATGAAAAAAAATCTAGATATCTATACTAGGCAAAAATATGAAAAATTTATTGAACACAACAAAATTTATCTATAAAAATTTAATACTACATCAGTCCCTTTTCTAGCCACCATGACGTTTAACAGTGTGAAAAATTGACATCTTCACTCTTTTTAAATATTGAACAATTAACCTTATCTAGTGATTGTTTAAAATTATGCTTGCCTGATTTTGAGAAAATCCTTCTTTTAGGGAGAATATTACTAGACTTGACTACTTTCTTAAAAAGTAAAAAATACTGTCCTCTATGGTCGGAAATGCCTGGTTCGAAAACTCCCGTTCTAAAACAACTCTGATCCATACTTGAGAATATATTGTCAATACAGCTTGCAGATGTTGCTGACACCCTAGTGTAATCCCGAATATTTATTGATAAATTGAAGGAACACAATAGATCTGTTAAATATTTCAATTGCAAAGAATCAGATTTAAAATTAATAGTAAAATCGCCCAAAATTACGATTTGGGTGTTATCAAATTGTTAAGAAACGTATCAAATTTCCTGATCTATAGACAGTTAAAATTATTAGCTTATGGTTTAATAACTCGATTGCACAAAATTCTTTATCTTGTTCAATGTTATAATCATCAACGCTAAGAGGTTTAAATTTACTACATTGCTTTACAAATATGGCAGTTCCACCGTTCTCAACTATTCTTCTGCTAAAGGAGTGTGCAAGACTAGACCATCTAAATGTATACCTAGTAAATTGTTTTCCCTCTGCCAGTGCTCAGAAATGCATACAACCTCGAATGAATATTTTGATAAAAATACATCTAGCAATTCAATCTTATTGGATAATCATTGGATATTGAGATGAAACACAGTCACTGAACATCACTCATTGAAAAGTTTCTTTAAAACATAACTTTTCAAAACATCATTTTTTGTTGAAAACACTGGGGACGAGATTAAGATGTCACTTCGTTTTTCGACATCTGCTGAAAATTTCCCATAGTTTGCTTCTTAAACTTGAATCTTCTCACAACCGATCCATTGGGCCAAACAGAAGGATTAAATATATCATCCAGATTATCCAATGGAAATGAGACTTTATAGGAGCAGGAACTGTCCGTTCTCATCTGTTTTCAGGTCTTTAGATGATTATATAACTCATGTTCTAATGAACCAATACAATCCTTGAATTTTCCTTAGTTACGACGTATTGATAAGTGTGTATACCCCTTGACGACGTGATATAATCGTTTTGGTGTTCCATAGTAACGGGCAAGCTCAATGAAATGTCAGTTAATTCTACTACAAATTCCGAAAACAACAATACATCAAAAATGTATTATAATATTTGTACCTTCAATATTAATATTAATCAATAAAAAAAATTAGAATATTATTCGTTATATAATCGTAACGAATACCAACTCGAGCATAGACAATATTTTTCGATTATTTACCTCTTCACTCGACGTATTTCGCGAAACACCACTCGAGCTGCGCTCTCGTGATGTTTCGCCAAATAATTACGTCTCGTGACTCGGTGAATAATCGAATATTGTCTATGCTCTTGTGATATTATAATTGAATATATTGATGTATTGTAATGTTTTTGTTATTTATTTAAATAGTTTTTATTTGTGGGATAAAATTATACACACTCCTATGGCTAATTACTATTTATTTATTATTAATAATTATTAATTTATATACACACTTTACTTAATGTCTACTAATTTATGTATGTATAATAGTTTTAATTTATTTTTACCACTTGAATATTACACTATTTATCTTCACTATTCACTGTCCGATTACTAAAAACTTCTGTAAACTGTCTGTGAACTAACTCTTTGTCTTCATTTCACTAATTCTCAACTCACTCAAAAACCCGCGTACTTATATGTAGTCTTTATCAACTCTCGAAAGTTCTTGAACTTATACGCCCGTCCTATGCGTGAACAAAATGATTTGTCTGGAATGTTTTCGAAAGGCACATTCACCAAAATTTATAGTCGAGAGACAGGGTCGGCTTTGAGTTGGTGACCTCGCAACAGTATTATCAACAATTTTGCTAGTAGATGGTAAATGTAGTTATTTTTATAAGTTTGTTTTAATAAAAGGATAAGATCTTCTTGTTCTTAACATCTCTTCTCTGAATGATAAGTTAATTTACTTACAGCTTGAAGGTCCTTTTCCAATGAATTAGTAGATTCCGATAATTTATTACAACTAGTACAAGTGATCTCTTCTTCCGTATCGTGGAATTTCTCACTGTCAGAATTGATAAATTCACAAATTTTGTTTAAATACTTTATTAAATGCACATTTGTCACAGATACCTACTGGAACTTTAAAACTAACAATAATATCTATTAGTTCATTTTTCTTCAATTTATTAAGCTCCGATGTTAACACAGCTACATCGATAGCGGCCATTTTATATATTGTATAAGTAGCCCACTGGCTACTTCGAAAACGAAACAGAGCCATTACCAGGAATGTATGTATGTAAATTGGGGTGACATTCACTGAGACCTAAAAGATCTATTGTGCCCCCTTACTTCTACTTAGTTCCTGAGGAAAGTCTCAGAGACTAGTAGCTCCTTTAGTCCTATTTCCCGGAGGAATTTTAGGATATCTAAAGGGTTTAACTTAGGTAAATGTCCCTCTTCTAACCAGTAATCTCCAAGGTGTTGTGCCCTAGGATTCTGAATTGCTGTGCAGTTCGCAAGTATGTGGATGGAGATTTCTTCTTCCATACCACAGAATCTACATTCTTCTTCCTCCACTATTTTGAGCTTTTTCAGGTGCCCATTCAGGCGACAATGTCCCGTAAGGATGCCTGTTAAAACTCTTAGTGCAGTTTTACTTTGATATCAACAGGTTGTAGTCACCCAGAAGAATCTTTGATTGCCTAAGTGCTACTAGAACTTTCCAATGGTCAGATCTTCTCTTTTCTTCGGCTTTGCCTATTTCTTCCAATATTACATTGGAGCTGATACCGCAAAAGGGTTCCGGCCCCCAAAAGGGTGTTCCAGTCCCCCTCTTTGCTAGTTCATCTGCTATTTCACTTCCTTCTATCCCAGTGTGTCCTGGAATCCACAGTAAGGTGACTATATTGTTCTCGCCTAGTTCATTCAGTTTGCCTAGGCATTCCCAGGAACTGCGTCAATGTTTCAAAAAAATGTAGAGACCCGTCGATTTTTGATCAAAGGGAGACACCTTTTTCCGGTATTTCTGACTTCGCTTCTTATACCCACTAGCGGGGGTAAGCATCACCTCAAAATAGTTAAATCGCATTATGGGTCGAATAAGGTATCATTTTAAAGCCCTCTTTACAACAGTCTTTAAATTTTAAAATTCGTCCTAATACTTTTTAATCAATTACATTTTAAAATTATGTACTTGTTTAGTATTTAAAATTGGAATTTTTTTCATTTTTGTAAAAATAGTGTTGCGAGGTTACCATCTCAAAGCCGGCCCTGTCTCTTGACATTTTGGCGAATGCGTCCCCCGTTTTTCGAGAACATTCTGGAAGACGCTTTGTTTACGCATACGACGAGCGTAGAAAACTGTAGAATTTTCGAGAGTTGATAAAGACTATATATAACGAAGACAAAGAGTTAGTTCACAGACAGTTTACAGAAGTTCTTAGTAATCGGGCAGTGAATGAAATAGTGAAGATAAATAGTGTAATATTCAAGTGGTAAAAATAAATTAGAACTATTATACCGAGTGTAAATAAATTAGTAGACATTAAGTAAAGAGTGTATATAAATTAAGTTCAATAAATAAATCAATAGATAGTAATTAGCCATAAAAGTGTGTATTATTTTATCCCATACGTAAAAACTATTTAAATAAATAACAAAAACATTACAACAGTGAAAATGACACAAGGGACGTTAAGTACGTCAATGGTACAAATGTTAATTTTCTTGCTTTGCATTGTTTTTGTAATTTTTGATTATACAATACTCCTGTATGAATGTATTAGTAATTCCGTAGTGTATACCACTATCAAATGTTATCTCTTTCGCTAATAATAAATATTTACGACACAATTCTACTTTTTTACATTGATGAATAATAAAACAGTAGCGTGGATCTGAACAGTTGTTGTTTTAATTTATTGTTATTCGAATTATTATAATTTGCAAATATTTTTCGGACCTTGAAATCTTGAAAATTTTAATTTTTGTTAGTCAGGTTACAAGAATAAATTGATTCGATGCTAAATTCCTTTATTTAGCATATTTTCAGAAACATTATAAAACGTAAAAGTTATAATAATAAATGATTTTAAATGTATTACCGCAATGGGGTGAACAACTAAAAATATATTCCTGTTTATGCATAACAAATAGTTAATTGTGAAGAAACAAAATACAGCGCGCCATATTTAATCAAATTTAATGGTGTACTTTTGTTTTTCGTTGACCGTTTATTAATTTCGATATTAATGAATTATTTTATTTAAAAAAGGTGCGTTAATGGACGTCATTAACGCACTCTTTTTCATTAACGCACTCTTTTTGTGAGTTTGACGTTTTGATGACATTTTGATATAGACAATATACGTCATTGGTATGGAGTTGACATTATTACCTCCTGATAGTCTTTGTGGAAAAGTGAATTTTATCACAAAAAAGAGTTTACGGTCAACGAAAAAATATTGTAATCAACTCATTTGTTAATGGGTGATTAATAAACTCGGCTATTAAAGGCACTCACTCGCTATCGCTCGTTCGTGCTTTAAACAGTTTCGTTTGTTAATCGCCTTCATGAACAAACTAGTTTATTAACTAACTATTTCATCTCCAATTAAAAAATCGTATCTTCAAAATCTTCCAAAATTCGCCTTTTAGATTATTACGTCACTAGTATAAATTGAAGTTAGGCACAAATTTTGACAGAACATAATTATCAAAATTGGCTCCCTTTCAACTTTTCGTATGACCACCGTTAACATTCAGGCATTAAATAACAATGGAAGGCTGGTATCAAAGGCAAAACTTAATGATTGAATCTAGAGACCTTTTAAATGAGGTATTTACCTGATATCTAACGCCATTTAAAAAAAATTAAGGGGTATCTCCAGTAGGGAGGGGGTTAATCTGACGTTTACAACATTAGCGCTAAAAAGTGTCCCCCTCAAGTTTAAAGTTTCTAATATGTCGCATTTCTGAAATATTAAGGGTGGGCCCTTTTCAAATGAACACAGTGTATACCTATAGTGTTTATTAAGTTTTACTGGAACTTGTGCAATCAAGACGGGCTCCAGGTTTAGACAGCCATTACTTTTCTATGTTGTTTTGGTACATTTTTCAATGAATTACGATAAAAAATATTACTCTCAAGAAAAGACATAATTGGAATGTTTTTTTTTTAGTTCAACTACATACAAAGAGTGAGTTTGCAGTTCACATCTCACTTATTAATAAGGCCTTTGTATATTTGATGTTTTAGATTTCGAATAAATCAAATTAAAATCATCAGAAGCTTCGACAAACATTTCCAGCAAGGGAACTCATTCAATCAACACTTGAATTAACTTACAAATGAAAAGGAAATTATTGTTTTTTCTGCCGTCTGCTTTCTGATGTTTCGAAGTGAAAAATAACATAGCAGTATCTACATTTACAGCCAAAAAAATACAACAATGACTTTTTATATAGTGAGTTCTGTAATAGTTATTTATGATACAAGTGCGTGAAGTAATACACGCATGAGTATCATACAATGTTTTATCTACGACTACATTAAAAATATTTTCCCTTAATTATATATTACATAACCTCTCTTTTTAATAATTGTGTTTGAATTATTGCCTACCTTCATCATAGGAAATTCATTATCTGGTGCTCCATTTATAAAATCCAAAATCTGTTCCCTTGTGAAAATTTTTGATTTTTTTGATTTATGGCTCTCTGAGTGTCGTTTTATGAAGGTAATAAGTTTATGAAATTTACTCATTTCAATGTTTAAATTTAAATTTATGGTAGTTTTCAACATTGAATAATGGGACCATAACGTTGATGATTTCCATTGACTTTTCCGAGAAATATGCAATAAGAACATTTTCCGTCTAATTTTTAATCCAAAAAAAAAGGTGAGAGGTCGTCGGACTGCCGACCGAAGCTTGCTTCTTATGCACAATAAAATGACCATTTTTTCAAATTTTAACAATTTTGACAATTTTTCAAAAATTTTGACCATTTTAGACCATTTTTCCAAATCTTAACAATTATTGACCATTTTTCCAAATTTTAATAATTATTGATCATTTTTCCAAATTTTAACAATTATTGACCATTTTTGACAATTTTTGAGCATTTTTGACAGGTTCTGACAATTATTGACCATTTTTGACAATTTTTGAGCATTTTTGACAGGTTCTGACAATTATTGACCATTTTTCAAAAATTTCGAAAATTTTTAACAGTGATTGACCATTTTTGACAGTTTTTTTATAATTATTGACCATTTTTTCAAAATTTTGACAATTTTTGACGTTTTTTTCGAAAATTTTGACCATTTTTTTCAAAATTTTGGATAGTTTTTGACCATTTTCTCAAATTTCAACAATTATTGACCATTTTTGACAATTATTGACCAGTTTTGACAATTATTGATCATTTTTGACAATTTTCCAAAAATTTTGACCATTTTTCCAAAGTTTAACAATTATTGACTATTTTTGACAATTATTGACAATTATTGACCATTTTTGACAATTTTTCAAAAGTTTTGACAATTATTGATCATTTTTGACCATTTTTCAAAAATTTTGACCATTTTAGACCATTTTTCCAAATTTTAACAATTATTGACTATTTTAGACAATTATTGACCAATTTTGAGGGTTTTGACAATTATTGATCATTTTTGACAATTATTGACCTCTTTTGACAGTTTTGCAATTATTGATCATTTTTGACAATTTTTCAAAAATTTTGACCATTTCAGACCACTTTTTCAAAAGTTTTGACAATTATTGACCAGTTTTGACAATTATTGATCATTTTTGACAATTATTGATCATTTTTGACCATTTTTCCAAAGTTTAACAATTATTGACTATTTTTGACAATTATTGATCATTTTTGACAATTATTCACCAATTTTGACAGTTTTGACAATTATTGACCATTTTTGACAATTTTTCAAAAGTTTTGACAATTATTGATCATTTTTGACCATTTTTCAAAAATTTTGACCATTTTAGACCATTTTTCCAAATTTTAACAATTATTGACTATTTTAGACAATTATTGACCAATTTTGAGGGTTTTGACAATTATTGATCATTTTTGACAATTATTGACCTCTTTTGATAGTTTTGACAATTATTGATCATTTTTGACAATTATTGACCAATTTTGACAGTTTCGACAATTATTGACAATTTTTCAAAAGTTTTGACAATTATTGATCATTTTTGACAATTTTTCAAAAATTTTGACCATTTTAGACCATTTTTCCAAATTTTAACAATTATTGACTATTTTAGACAATTATTTACCAATTTTGAGGGTTTTGACAATTATTGATCATTTTTAACAATTATTGACCAATTTTGACAGTTTTGACAATTATTGATCATTTTTGACCATTTTTCAAAAATTTTGACCATTTTAGACCATTTTTCCAAATTTTAACAATTATTGACTATTTTAGACAATTATTGACCAATTTTGAGGGTTTTGACAATTATTGATCATTTTTGACCATTTCAGACCACTTTTTCAAATTTTAACAATTATTGACCATTTTTGACAATTATTGACCAATTTTGACAGTTTCGACAATTATTGACAATTTTTCAAGTTTTGACAATTATTGATCATTTTTGACAATTTTTCAAAAATTTTGACCATTTTAGACCATTTTTCCAAATTTTAACAATTATTGACTATTTTAGACAATTATTTACCAATTTTGAGGGTTTTGACAATTATTGATCATTTTTAACAATTATTGACCAATTTTGACAGTTTTGACAATTATTGATCATTTTTGACAATTTTTCAAAAATTTTGACCATTTCAGACCACTTTTTCAAATTTTAACAATTATCGACCATTTTTGACAATTATTGACCAATTTTGACAGTTTTGACAATTATTGACCATTTATGACAATTTTTCAAAAGTTTTGACAATTATTGATCATTTTTGACAATTTTTCAAAAATTTTGACCATTTTAGACCATTTTTCCAAATTTTAACAATTATTGACTATTTTAGACAATTATTGACCAATTTTAAGGGTTTTGGCAATTATTGATCATTTTTGACAATTATTGACCAATTTTGACAGTTTAGACAATTATTGATCATTTTTGACAATTTTTCAGAAATTTTGACCATTTCAGACCACTTTTTCAAATTTTAACAATTATTGACCATTTTTGACAATTATTGACCAATTTTGACAGTTTTGACAATTATTGATCATTTTTGACAATTTTTCAAAAATTACAGAACCTTTGACAGAAAACAAAACACAAAATTATCTAAGGTAACTTAATAAATATACAAATAAAAAAGAGTGTCCCATTTAAAAATCATTGTACTTTTTCGCACTCTTTTGGGTGTTATAATGAAACTTCCATTTAAAAAGCATTGTTCTTTTTCGCACGCTTTAGACGTATGTATAAAATGTAATTTCACGTATTTATATGAGTTTGTAAATGCTTAATTTTAATGGTGGTCGTAGATAAATAATATAACAATGATAAAGAGTAGGTTTATTATGGTTAATTGGGAAAATCAGTTTTTACTGCAAATTATTCGAAACACATTTTTTTAATTGTGTCAAAAACACATTAGAAACAGTAATCAAACTGCCATATATGAAAATTTTTAAATTTTGCATTTACGTTTCGATAGCTTCATAAGTTTGACCTAATGTCTTAACCAGAATCATCAGGATACACTTTTTCATACGACTGCCTAATGAGTGTGTATGTATGTATGTCAATTTCTTTGACAGGCATTGTAGTCTAAAATCTAAACGACTCGACGGATTTTAACGTATGGGGTGTCAATAGTTTCGTCACAATTATGGGAATGGCACACGAGAATCTCCTGATTCCTTAAAGAAGGCGTTAAAGCTTTCCTTTTTCTTTTCATGACATCATCTGCACGGAAACAAGCAATGAAATACTAGAACTGTAGTCTCTTCATTTTTTAACATTGCTTCGAGATAAAAAGGGTTTAACTAATGTCTAAGCTCAGCAAGATATAATCAGAATTTATTTTTTAATAAAGGAATTGAAGAAAATTAATTTTACTTCTTGTGCACAGTAGGCCAGTTAAGTTGTAAAAAGAAACTGAAAATTAACATTGAGTTGCTCGTCTGTTGGTTGTCTCTGATAACGGTCTCGACTTTTTTCAGGAAATTGCTTGCTCCGCTTTTTTTTTAATTTCAGGAGGTGTATTATTAGCTTCACTAGACTCCGTTCCACATAAGAAGAAGCCACTTGAAGTTTGCCAACTAGCCTGCGCAGAAACCAAAGTTGGTCTTGTTTATCTATGTCGCCTCGTAACGACAGTTTCATGCCATTGGCGTTACAAACGATTTTCATGCCGACAGCCATTTTATTATTGACATTTGAGGTTGTGTTTGAAGCAGTCATTTACTGTCAAATATTCTTGATTTTTGAATATTTGAGGACGTTTAGCTGGTTTATCTGTGAGTGTTGTGTGTTTTATTCGATCTAAAACCATGCCTCCTAAAATACTTGTTGGTGTTAAAGGATAAATTATCCACATTATTCTACGTTTGTGTTAACCTACAAAATGTGAAAACGTTACGCTACTGATTTGAAGTCGAATGTCAATTTTACAATATGGCACTGGTTTTGACAACAAGTTTGCGCATACCACTGCAACTTCAAGTGGCTTCTTTTTGCGTGAAACGGAGTCTATCACTGCTATCAATATCAATAATTTTAATAAATTTAATTTTTGAAAGTTGTGGAAAGTGTCAAATAATTCAAATTTGACATTTGTTCATATATCATATATATCATGCTACTAACTGTCAATAAAAAAATAAAATTTATATTTAAATTTTATTTTAAATTATTCGTTACAAAAAACATTGTACCTAACTTTTAAGGGAAGGCATTTTTCTTATTCGCACTAAATGCTTTTGCGAAAAATTCTACTTCCCAAACACGTTAAGTAAATAACTATTGCTGGACTCCACATATGTTGCCATATTTAAATGTAATAAGAGATAGAGATAAGCCTTATTGTCATGAAAAGTTTTACAATTTTATGGACAAAGCGACATAATTTGAAAAAAGGTGAAATATAAAAAGAAAAATTCACAACAAAATATAGTTTTTAGTTGCAGCTATAAAAGTTTCTTTTTTTAGGACGTATTTTGCATATATGCATAGATTGCGTAAAATTTTAGAAGGTTTGATGTGCCAAAAAAAATTTATTGCCATCGTCAATAACTAATAATGATATACCTCTAAAAGGAAACATTTTTAGTACCCAAAAAATCCATTGGTAACCTTACAAAACTGTACCAATGAAACCATAAATTATAATATTATAAAAGAATGAAATAGTGTGAAATTAATTAAATTTTTGAAACGTTACCTACATAATTTAAAATAAAAAAAATAATAATAACCACTTCGATGCAGGTTAAATTACAGACTATTATTATGATTTCAGAAAAGAGGGCATGGCAAGAAGAAAGTACGAAAAATCGTATAGTAAATGATCAAATAAACAATGTTTGTTTATCTTTGCTGGTGGGATACTTACCATATATTTTAAATAATAGCATACCAGTTACTGACCGATGGCGATGTTTTTGTTAAAATTTCTTATAAATCGTGTAGTTCAATACAACCGTGGAATAAGCATATAGAGCTGAAAATAAATGCAACACATTTTTTTTTAAAACGAACAAAAAAAATATTTCTTTCAACTAAAAACTTGGGGCTCATTTCTTGTTTTATTTTATTACGTATATGAATGGATTAATATATTTTTTAGTGATAGCTACTTTCTACATTTGTATAGAACTGTCGCCCCACGTTTTTAGTTGCAAGAAAAATTATTTTTTCTACGACAACCTCGATAAATGTTCATTTTATAACCGTAACTTCAATCATAAACAAGCACTTTTTGTACAGAATTTCATTTTTGCATCGGTTGCTAGGCAAGTTGCTAAGCAACAAATGCGAAATGGAATATTTCGTGTTAGGTCTAGGTTCACTCTAAAATCAAGACGACTACGGCTTGTCAAATTATGACGTCCAGCGACAAATTGATGAAATGTCAGCAGATCGTTTCTGTCAAAGTTTTAGTAGGTAACGAGTAATTTCATAGTTGTTTTCTATAAAAACTATTAATTAAAATGGAAACTGATAGTGATATTGACTTAGATTTGACACCTCCGAATATAATAGAAGCAGCGAAGGTAACAACACTGAATTTATTACCGGAAACGTCGAAGAGTATGTATTAACGCGCTTATAACCTTTTTTTTGAATGGAAGGTAGATCAAAAGACAAAATCGTATGTTATGATGTTATGTTATGATATGTTGTCATAGAAAAAGTATAGTAAGCAACTCGCAACAAAATGGGCATCATTTTGTGCTCATTGCATAATATACTATTTTACTTTTTAGTTCGTTTTTAAAAACGTGGTATATTAAAATTTTTTCAGTTCGATTTACTATAAGGTGTGCTCACGGATTAATAGGAACTATACTGAAGGCTCACAAACCAGTAAGATACAATATGTGTAGACAATAAATGAAAAAATAGAATTTGTAAATGGTAATATTATCGAAGTATTATGGAAAAATATAAAAGAAAGCATTTTAAGTGCCGCAGATCACGCAGATTAATTACTGGGGTCATTTACAACAAAAGCAAGCAAGGAATGGTATGATGAGGAATGCGATACCAAAGTTAGGACAAACAAACAAGCAAGACTGAATTGGATGAAAACTAAAAAAGAACAAGATCTACAAACATATAAAAAGTTGAAGAAGCGAGCAAATCAATGCTATCTAGAGACAAAAAGAGGCAAGTAAATTATCTGAGCTTAAAAATATGATCAAACGATTAGTAGAACAAATGGGCACAATGTTAAATCTACTTACAACAGAAATAACAAAACTTGCAAATTAAATGGCTAAATTTTTAAAAATTGGGATATAGAATGCAAATGGCTAACTCTACATGCAGACGAAATAAAAGCATTCATTGTAAATCAACATATTATAGACATAATGTTAGTATCAGAAACACATTTTAACAACAGAAGTTATTTCAGATTACCCAAATACACAAAATACAATACTCAACACTCAGACGGTACCGCCCATGGAGGAACAACGATAATCATCAAAAACACCATTAAACACTAAGAGTTTGCTAAATATAATAAAGAATATATAAAAGCCACTACTATAGAAATTGAAGACTGGTATGGACCACTACCAATAAGTGCTGTATACTGTCCTCTAAAGCATAACATAAAAGAAGAACAATTTCTTCAATACACTAGGTAATCGCTTCATTGCTGGAGGAGACTATAACTCGAAGCATATCCATTGGGGGTCGCGACTAACTACACCTAAAAGGTAGACAACTGTATTTGGCCATACAAAATGGTAACCTAAAAGCATACTCCACTGGAGAACCAACTTACTGTCCTACAGATCTAAAAAAACTAGACTTCTGCGTCATAAAAGGTATTCCAAATAACCAAATTACACTCAAATAATGTCTGGACTTGTCATCCGACCACTCACCCATTTTAGTCCTACTGAGCACTGGAGCAATAGCAAAACCGAAGCCCTCATACCTAGGCAAAAAGTATACTAAATGGGAGGAATTCCGAATGACACTCGATAATGAAATTGATCTGAATATGCCTTTAAAAACAAAAGAAGATATTGATGAAGCAGTTGAAAAATTTACAATAGCTATACAAGATAGTATTTTGAAAGCTACCACTAAGAAACAGGAAAAAACAGCAATGAAAAATTACCTATGAAAAAATAGACATAAAACGTAGATACAGGAAAATCTGGCAAAACACACGAGCACCTCAAGATAAAACGAAACTCAATAGATCACAACAAGAGCTAAAAAGAATGCTAAGTGAACACAAAAATGCTGGGACTAACTTAACGGCAACAGAAACCACGGATTACTCATTATGGAAGGCAACTAAAAAACCAACCACAATTCTATAATCCCCCACTTTGGACAGAAGAAGGTAAATGGGCTAAGACTAGTAGCAAGAAAGCTGCATTGTTTGGAAAACACTTGGTGTCAGTCTTTTAGCCGTTTCCAATGGACCCCGTAGAAAACGATGATGCTGAAATTATTAAATTTTTACAATCCCCCTTTTAGCTAGAACTTCCGCTTGAGAAATTTACAATAAGGCAGGTTACTAATTCTATCAGGACAAAGCTAAATCCTCGTAAAGCCCCAGGGTATGATCTTATATCAGCTAGAATATTACAAGAATTGCTTCCTAAAATGGGCGGGTAGCTTAATATAATTCCCCCCTGAGCATCCACCAATATGCTTATCAAACTGGCAAATCAACAGATTTAGCGTTACACAACCTTGTTGAGAAAATCACACAATCCCTTAACAACAAGGAGATTGCGGTGGCCATATTTCTTGACATTTAAGGAGCATTTGACAATGCACTACCGACCTCCATTGGTTCAGCTTTGACTGAAAAGGGCATCAAACCAACCATTACCGGTTGGATATATACCATGCTCACTAATAGGACAGTCACTACATCTCTTCGGGACGAGACCATTAGCTTTAAGGTTTCCAGGGGCTGCCCACAAGGCGGAGTACTATCTCCCCTACTATGGTCACTCTTGATGGATAACTTGCTTAGCGCTCTCGAAAGAAGAGGGGTAGAACTGCAAGCGTATGCAGACGTCCTTGTCATCTTGGCAAGGACCAAGTCAGGAAGGGTAGCATATAATACCCTCCAAAAGACGTTGGACGATGTCTACAGTTGGTGTCAGAGGGAACAGATGTCTGTTAACCCTGGTAAAACTGTAATAGTTCCCTTCACTAGGAAAAGAAAGTTGCAGGATATTCCACCACTTTCCTACAATGGTGAGGTTATTCCATTTGCAGCGGAAGTAAAATATTTGGGGACTATCCTAGATATGAAACTTACTTGGAACGTCACTTGGAAAAAGTTATCCATAAGGCCAGACTATCCTTGTGGACATGTCGTAGGATCTGTGGAAAATCTTGGGGCGTGGAACCCAAACAAATCTATTGGATATATATGATGATCGTTAGACCAATGATCACATATGGAGCTATTGGCTGGTGGCCAAAAGCTTTACAGCGAACGGCCCAAGCAAAGCTCTCTGGTTTACAGAGACATGCTTGCCTGGCAATTACTGGTGCTATCAGCTCCACACCGTCAGCAGACTGGAATAATCCGAACAATTGCACAAGCTTCAACGCAAGTAGTAACATTTGTCGACGATATAGCGTTAATGGCAAAAGACAAGAGAAACATGGAAAACGCAGTGTTAACTCTTATGAGAGAGGCTGGAAAGAGAGGATTACAAATCAACGAGGACAAGACAAAATACCTCATATACACAAGAAAAGAGAAGCCGAACTTAAAAGAGATAAATATAGGGGAATACTGTTACGAAAAAGTCACACATTTCAAATACTTAGGAGTAATTATTACCAGCAAAGACAGAGAGCAACTAAAAATATTTAAAAGGAAAACCATAAGAAGAATTAACGGCCCCAAGAGAATAAATAACGATCACTATAGGAGCCTAAACAATAAAGAGATTGAAGATATTCCAGAAGGAGAGGATATGGTAAACGTAGTTAAGGCACAAAAACTACGATGGTGGGGGAACTAATAAGAAAAATCACCACATGGATCCCACAAACAACAAGACCAAGGGGAAGACCGAAAGAAAAATGGAGGAATCAAATAATCGAAGATATTAAAATACTTTAAATTAGAAACTTGAATAAACTTAGTCATATTCAAATGACACAATATAACAAATAAAAAAATTATCACCGTGTCCAGGATCCGAACCCTATGCCTACAATTCATACTTTTCAGGTTCGTTCCAACAAGGTCTAAAATCAGTTCAGAACATGGCGGAGCACGCGCAAATGAAAATGTTCGTTCTAACATAACGGAATCGGTTCGGAACTAAATTGGTTCATTGTTCCAACGTAACGTGAACTGTTCTGGAACTAGTTCAAGGATGGTGAAAGCGGTTCGCGGTCCGAAGTGAGAATTGTTGAATCGATTTGTTAGAGGCATGCGCAGTGATGTTTAATTTGATGTAGATTTGGTTTTTCAGAAGTTGAGGTTATGTGATATTATTACTCTCTATACTCACCTTGCAGTACGATCATTTTTTTGAATTTTAATTTGATACTAAATTAGTAATGACCATAGATAAAGGATGCGTTAGGTTAGGTTGATGTAATGACAGGGTCGTTCAGTTCAGTGTTCCAACCTGAAATTAGGAACCGGTCCTAGAACGCGCTTTACTGAAACATGCGCACAAATTAATTCGTAACCAGTTCAAGAACTGTCCTCGAAATGGTTGTTGGAATGAACCTTTTGGCATCAAAACCTCTATACCGCCAGGCTATGAAGACATAATAATTTATTTTGTATATTTATCATTCTCCATTTTAAAATTATTTCCATATTTTCTTTTATTGTCATCCAATTCTGAATTATGTTGAAAATTTCAATTCTCTAACCCATCGGGAAATAAGTTTAAAATCATATACAAAATTCCACTCGGACAGACATACATAGCCAGTTAAATAAAACGTGGTAAAAAGGAACTAAAACTATTTTCCACATTCGCATATTAAAACATCTTTAACGAAACAGTTTTTTAATGATCCCACGAATTTAACGTTTGTCTTTGGAAGAAACGTTGACAATACAAAAAGACTACTTTCGCAACTACCGACCTATGACCCCGTCAAAAAAATTCTAAAGAAAAAGCAAATAGAAATAAATAGTTTCCTCACTAACAGTACAAAGTGACATTCGATCACGACTTGACTGATAAGAGAAAACTAAGTAAGAGAGGCGAATCTTTTAACTAATTTATTATTATTCTTGCAAGTCAAATTGCACATAACTGGGCATGTCTCGTTAAAGGGGGGGTTGAGGAGGGACCCTCTTTAACCAAAGAGGTATTACAATACAACGAACGGATCAAGAAAGTTTATTGTACATAATATCATATAATCAAGAAGTTTTGTTAGAAATGCAGAAGCGTAAATTATTCATTAGTTAATGAAATAATTAAAATCTCAATTGCGGTGAAATAGTATATTATTCACCAAGCATATAATGATTGCTATTATTCCCGAAGGTGCGTTTATATAAACACCTATACTCTATTTGAAAAAGGCAAAGAGCAATAAACCCTTGTAAAATTACCATTCCAAGGTCGTACCTGCTTGTGAATCTTAGCATCTCAATAATTGTGAATTTTATAGTTAAGCAATATCCTAAAATCATTTAAAGTTCTTTTCACGAATAATGGTTCTGACTCAATAATAGCTTATTTCGGTTTCGCCATTAGAGAGCCGTTGCTTAGCATCTTTTCATTTATAGATCAATTTATACCTAGAAAATAGTTAAAATCCGGCTTGCGAGGGACACAAACTGTAGTCAACCACACACACACACACACATGGTGCGTGAGTAAGCCCGTCCCACAAAGCATCCACCCTCGGGTTTCTAGGCCCACGGGTTGATGCTAAGTATAACCTTCTACCACCCCCTGTCATCCCGACAGGACCTCAATCGTACTTCGCGATCGCGTATCTCTTTCCTCCCTTTCTACTCTGAGGGGCGTCAGAGATGTTTTCTTTTTTTAAGGGGTAGCTCTGGTGGCTATGTTCCCTTGTCCTCTTAATTGTGTTGTGTCGATTCGGTTCGTGTGTGTGTGCTTTCGCTGCCTCATTTTAAAGTCCGTTTCACCCGCCCTGGTGAAACAGACCTTATCCTGAGTGGTCCTTCGCCTTCTTTTAGAGCTGACCCCTCAGGAATCCCCGAGCTTCCTTTAACAGAAGTGTAGTGGGGGGTTCCTCTTCGCTTTGTTATTTTTTGTCCACCTCGGTGTTTTTGTGTTTTCTCTGGATTTTTTTGGTTTTACACTTTTTTGGTGATTTAAGCAGTGTTTGCCTTTTTACGGATACCCACGTGCATGGTTTTTGTGTTTTTTTGGTGTGGTTTTTCTGGTAGTCTGCTCTCTATGGGATATCTTCTAACTAGTTCTACAGGAAGACCAAAAATTGAAAAGGTTTCCTTAAATTTTGCAATGGTTTCTGAGGCAATGGTAATGTTATTCATTAATTTGACTCCCAACCATTACGATTTTTGGTCATGAATAAGCAAAAATGTATGGTTAAACAACTTTAGAAAATCAATGAAAATTCTATCAAAATTATGAGGTGATTCTGGCCTAGGCACATGATTATTACTTCTGGTAAAATTTTGATTTTCTTGACACATATCACATGATGCAATACATTTCTCAATATCATTATTATGATTTGGCCACCAACAATATGATCTAGTTAACATATTTTGGTCCTCACAATACCAGAATGTTGTTCATGAAAAATATTCAAAATTTCAAGTCTTAATGATTCTGTTCAACTGATAATTCATTCCTGTTTAAAAAATGTTTTTAGGTTGTCATCATCTACACCACTAGGCCAACCTGAAAAAATAAGGTCTTTGACTTTCAAAAGTAATAAATCTTTGTTAGTAGCTTTTTTATATCATCTGAATTCAATGGTATGCTGCAACTTCCTGACTATCCATGCAGTTACTAACTTTTTTATCAATGACAAATTCTGTTTCAATTCTGGGTTTATCACGTTTGTCCAATTTCGACCAAGCAGTGGTACAAATTTACGACTACTATCTAAGACTACTAATGGTAAGTTTATTATTTTGTCATCGACTTGTACAAAAACATCAGTTTCTCCCAAAATTTCAACACCTGAGCCTGTTAAAACCTTTAATTGATACTGAACACTGTACAACTTCAAATCTGGTAGGTATTTTTCAAAATCTTTTATATGCATGACAGTTCTACAAGCTCCAATGTCTATGTCAAATTTAATTTTTTTTACTTTCTACCTTTAATGTTACCTGAGCTGGTTTTTCTTTCTGACAGTCATTTATGGTTGCTAGGAATCCTAGAACCAAATCATCCCCATTGGTAGATTTATCTTCTAATTCATCGAGTTGGTTAACTTTGTTAACGTTCGCACTCCTGCACACTTTGCATTTAAAACATTCTCAGTTCTTGGGGGTCGTGATTTTGGGCACCACACCGATGACAGAGCTTCCCTTTTTGTAATATCTGTCTCTCTTTCTTCTTACCACTGACACTTTTTTGCCTCTTAAAGGAAATTTCATCAAGATCTTCTGACATTGTACTCTCCATATTCATAGTTCTTACTTGACCTTGAGCCAATTCCATGGATAAAGCTTCATGTACCGCAATGTCAAATGTTAAATTATCCATTGATAGTAACTTTCTTTTAATTGCTTGTGACCGGATACCACAGACAAACTTGTCTCTCCAGGCTTCTTGCAAAAATGCACCAAATCTACAGTGCACTGACAGACTTTTGAGCTTTTTGACGTAAGCTTTGATGTCCTCTCCTGGCTCTTGAATTGCGTTCCCACATTTATATATTTCTGAAATTTGTAACCTTTTTGGACTAAAATTTTCAACTTACTTTGTTTTTAAAACACCATAACTCTTAGAGCTAGGTAAATCTGGAGTTAAGATGTCCTTGAGCGTTGAGTATGCATCTCCCTCAATAAGTGTTAATAGCATGGATACTTTCATCTGTTCTTCCACGACGTTACATACAAATAGTTGTTACAGTCTTTCCAAGTAACTTACTATATATCTTATATACAGATACATTCAAACACAAACGGAACATAGGGATTTTAAGCATTGTATCAGAACTGCTTTCGAACTAGTCGACCAACATCCAGCTTCAACAGATTAAAAACACGATTATTACAATCGTTTATTTGGACACCTATAACATAATTAGCAGTTAGTAAACAGCAGTCGGTAGGTAGAGTACAATTTAAAGAATCTTATTTTGTTTTATTTACGAATTTATTTTTATTTTGAAAGCCGTTATTGCCAAAAGAAATCAAAACATATTATCTTAAATCGAAACATTAATTGTTAAAGAGAAGTTAACAATTAATTTTCGATTTTAACAACATAAAACGTAAGCATATTGTTTCAATATGTAGCGACGTTTACTACCCCCATCAAATAATTATTCAATACTAAATCGCACTTCGCACATAACTAACAAATTTTGGAAGGAGAATGGGCGGGGTTTCTTACATTGGTCTGAATCCAGCTGTCCAGATCAATACTTGATATTCATTGAAGTGAACTTATAGAAATGTTTTGTTGGTGGACTATTCAGATCGGACAATACATTAAATCCCTATGTTCCGTTTGTGTTTGAATGTATCTGTATATCCCCCACTTTTCGAACAAAATGTTCTATACTGCCAATTAGGTTACTGGTCATGATTTCAGATTTGAAATTTGGATTTAAGATGCGGGAAATTGTTTTTAAGGTTGAGTGTAGTCGACACTTGAAACCGATTAAACACGTTGACTTTACGCAACTTATAACTTATTTCACTACAAGTAGACGTGGATACGTTTCACTCGCCAAATTAATGTTTTGTATTTCTAATTAAATGCTTAATATTACTTTACATTTTGTATTTTCAACATAACGTTACAAAAATATTAACAACTGTCAGTCAGACATTTATAACTAAAACTAGCACGCCATCCACAACAATTATGACAGCATTCAAAAGTTAACCCGCAAATCTTATCATGGTGTTATCTCAGACCGTTAATTGACAATTAGTTTCACGCATTTATACATAATATTCGATATAAGTAGGTAAACTTAGTGAATACTTCCCAAATTTGGAAAGTGCAAGTAAATGCACAATTACATAAAACACGTATTATTGATAGCTTAAAACTTTTTTAAATATAGTCATAATTGATTATTCATGAAAGCATGTTGTAGTTTCATGTTCTATTATCAATTATCCCACACCTTATTTGTGTCTTTGAACCGAAAGCCGTTGCGTGAATGGAGGATTCCTATTTACCAGTCAATCAATCAAAATTGAATTAAGGATCGTGTGTCGTACTATTGTAACAAATTTATAATTTACTACTATAATTAATGAGTCATTATACACTCACGAACACTGAATTGTTAGCAAAAGCAAATGAAAAGAAAATCCTTTAATTTTTTTGTGTGTGGTTTATCTAAACGTTATGAACAATCTAACGGTACCTGTCTCACGATAAATGCATAAATGCTGTACAGTTTCGAAAAAAATCTCTTTGTATTTACAAGTAGGCTGCTATTTATATATCTTACCTGCGCTTGAACCAAAGATGATACCGTAGAGTGACCTTCGATTTTCTGCCGCCAGGAGGAGTGTATCGCTTGACTTGATTAGCGAATATTAATCAGCGCCCAACATCGACGTTTATTGATAAGGAGATCGAACTCAAAATTGACAAAACCTGTCCTCAAAATCGCCTATCTAAGCAGTTTGTTTTTTCACCGCAGCGTCGCCACTGCAAATCCAATACTATCTAACCTCAGTTTTTATAAATGATAGTAGCGAAATTGTAAACATTACATTGAATTTAAGAAAACCAGAGTGTTTTCAGTTACCAAAAAGGTGAAAATATTCAAAGATAGGAAAGTAGGAAAGAAATGTTTTTGGCAAAACATATCAAATTTTACCATCAAATGATCAAAATTCTCGATACTTTTGAAGACGAGGACAAAAACGGATTTCTTACTCACAAAATTTCTCATTTCTATCACTTACTTCACATACTGTCAAATGAGCTATCAACCAATAAAACACCATGAAATCAAAGTGTATGCAAGGCTTATGATTAGCTGTTTTTGGTCTGTAGTCAAGTTTTTGGCATTAGATTTAAACTGGCGCCCTCTGCCATTACTAGAAATTTGAATACATGGAGTCCGATCTCCTTATATACTCTCCATGGACACAATTATTAATTTTGGATAACCTTTAAGTGAACTAGGTAACGATATAAGACTGAAAAGCAGTAAAAGGGGCCTAAGAAATCTACTCAAAGACTAGTAGTTTCTTGGAGGAATTTACTTATCTTGAATGACATCTTCTGAAGATGACTATTTGGAATGGAATGAAATGGAATTTTAACTAATGACACCCACTCTGAAAGTTTCATCTGTGATGCCTTTTGGCCCAATATAATAATATAACAATAAATATTTAAAATAAGAATTAAATTCCCTTGATCTTATTTCAACAAAACATTCGAACGTTTTAATATTATATAAATAAAGAGTAAGAAGGTCGACAAGTACGAAGTCAAGTTCAGAGCGTGAAATAAACACAAAACAGTAATATGTTTATTTACTTTATTTGAACTTGACTGGCTGTATAAATATACATTCAATATAATTCAAGAAAACATTCTACATAGTTCTGTAGTAAGATATCAGTGAGATGACTTAATCCTTAGTAATAAAGAATCATTAAATATAAGTATGCTATACGGCTATACGTTAGTAATCGTAAGTAGTGTAATGTATCATAGTAATGTAATGTAATAAATCAAACATATCCCAGTGCTCGAAGTAGTTGTTTCATTCCCTTAAGATGATCCTCCAAATGAGCAGCAACACCACCGATACTGAGTCCTTTCCATACCTTTAAACTACCAGAGTTTCCATTGGAGACTCAACCTTTACACATCGTACGCATATCATATACAAGTTTCTACAAATAAATTAATCTATCAAAAGAATTATTTCGTACATCTATGAAATCATGGGAATTTCTGCAAATAAATTAATCCTCTTTAAAAAAACTCATGACACGCCCATGTTAACTGGAAATTTTTACAAATACATCAACATCCTTTAAAAATTCTATCATGACATATAAATTTGTACAAACAAATTAATTTCTCTTGAAAATTTTATGGTCCGCTTAAGATAAAAGCAAATTTTTACAAATAAATTAACTTCCTTTAAAATTTTTACAGTACGCACATGATAAATAAATAAATAAGTTTCTACAAATAAATTAATTCCTCGTAAAAGTTATTTCGTACGTCTATGAAATCCGGAGAATTTTTGCAAAGCAATTAATCCCCCATAAAAATTTCATAGTACGCCTATGATAGAAAAAAAAATTATTTCCTAATAAATCAACCTCTTTTAAAAATTTCATCTTACGTCCTTGGAAATGTCGAAAATACGTCAAAATATTTACGTTCGTATATCCAAAAACTTTCAATTTACTGTGAACATTTCAACTTTACCACCCTCTATCTTTCTTATTATCAATATTTTATTGAAGCGTTAGATCGTAATGTTTTGTGGAAGAGTATTTTTCGTTTCAGTGTGGACCATTTCTTATGGACCACCCTGTAAATTTCACAGTTATAAGGACAGAAACTATTCATTCATCAATTCGAGTTTTAGCGACCCTGTATAAAATTAAATGTCCGTTCTTCAACATCTACGTGTTAAGATGCGCTGGATTTTTTTCTTTGCCGCAATTATCAACCATAAAATATATAGATTAAAATTATAATTTTCTACGATTTATTAAAAAAAACGTAATTATTGTTCAATAACTTATAAATAATAGTTGACTGTTAATTTGTAGTCTACAAATGGCATACAAATAAAAATACGTGTGATACATAATTTTATATCACAATATGAATATTATACAGTTTTATTTAATGATAATGATAAATAACAATATGTATTAAATAATTGTATTGGCCATAGGCGGCGAAATAATCAATAAAACCATTTTAATCGAAGATAAACATTACTTTTATATTTTATAAAATGGAAAGGATAGAAGAAATGTTCACAGAATTAAACATCAAATTGCAAGCAATGGATGGAAAGTTAGAGATAATAACAAAAGAGATAACAAAACTGAAAGAGGAAAACAGCATTCTCAAACAAAAAATTAACAAGCAGGATGAATCAAGAAAGATGAGCAAAGAAGATGATGTAATGGATATGCTAAATAAGTTGATGGAAAATATGAAACAAGGACAAGATGAATTAAAAAACAAAATAGAACAAGGACAAAGCAAACTGGAACAAGTTGAAAACAAAATAGAACAAGGATTAACCAAAACAGAAAAAAAGATACAGGAAGTGGAGGCGACACTAGAAAAAAAATTGGAAATGGGCAGAAAAAGTTGGAGAGAAATATAAAATTACAAATTATGAATATCTGCGAACAAATTAGAGAAGAACTAGTTAAGGAACAAGACAAATTCAAGATTTAAGTAATAGAAGAGATGGGTAAGGAAGTGATTCAGAGACACAAAGAAATCCAAAAGCAGATAAAAGAATTAAAAATAGAAAATTCACAGGAAATAAGAGAAATGAATAAAAGATAAGAAGGAGGTATCAACAAAATTCATAATCAAAATAAGCAAACAGAAGAAAGTATTATCAAATATCAGCATACAATAGAAAATAAAGTGGAACATATAAAGCAGCAATTTCAGGAACATGATGACAAAATAAAAATGATGGAACAGAAAATGGATGATGAGACACAAAGTATATTAGTAAAATATCAAGAAACAAAAAGAAAATTGTACGAAATAAGAAAAGAAATGTTTATAGGAAAGGAAAATGGTTGCAGGAATTGGAAAAAGAAGAAAAATATATGGAAAAAACGATAATAACTTGGCATAATGAGGGAAATAATCACAAGTTTGTTAGCAATATAAAAAAATTACATCCAAAGGTGTCTATAGATATTATTAAAAATAAGGCAAAGTATATAGCTTTTGGGAAAAATAGAGATATGAATCATGATGAAAAAAACATATAATCAGAGTGGAAGTTATTTGAATGAAAGAATAAATGAAAATAAGTTTAGGGGAACTGATCTTACTAGAATTAATTTTAATAGGGATAACCAAAGAAATATAAATCTAAGAAACTGTAAAATAGAAATTGGAATAGTCCTAATGATAGTAGAAGGAAATTTTAATACAGATAATAATAATAATTCAAATTTTAGATATAATCAAACTAGATGTCAGCAGGTTTCTGTAAGAACTAGTGCAAATCCATATAAACAAACAAATTACAAAAGAATGGAATCCAAACACATGTTCAATCCAGTAATGAAAATAATAAGGAATTTTGATTAAGAAGCCTCCGAAAGTAAATTTATATATAAGCTTATATGAACATCCTTCCGAATTGGTTAATTTAAATAAGAATTGCATTAGTTATGGAAAAAATTACCAAAGCTACTTTTACTAGATTACAATGAAGATTTGGTAACAAAACATTCAAAAATGTAGAGAGAAAATGAATTAAATATTAGCAATTAATGGGCAATAATAACAGAATGAAATGAGGAATAAAAAAAAATTCTTTCAACGTGACATTCTTCATAACCACAAATGACATATTTTTACACATCAAATTTCATAGATCTAACCTAACCTAAATATACAATATCAATACAATATATTAATACAATATTATAATATCGGACACCATAGTAAATATTGAATTATGCTTTTGACAGTTACTCACAAACATATAGAAAATTTCTCGGACTGGCGCCAGTTTATCTACTTTCTTCCTCTCTTTCCTTACAGCCCGGTCGTCAAAACGGAAACTCCTCAAAAGAAAAATAAACCGTTGCTTATTCATTGTGAGCCAGAATAGGTCCACTCCGGTTCCCTTTCTGTCCCATATTTCATCAACACTCAACTTGGAGCTTTTTAGCAACCCTGACAAAAAAAGCAAACCAATCAGGGCTTTGATTTCAGTTTTATCTGTTTCTTTGCAGACTCAATCTCTTTTGTAGTTCTGCATTTTCATTGCTATGTAGATATTTGTATGTTCTACAATAATATCGATGATTTCGTCATTCACAAAAAGATTCCAGCACTCGATGTGACTTTTTGCTTTCTTAGCTTCACCTCTTGTACCAGCAAGTTGGCTTATTATGTTCCAGGATCGAGTTCTCACTGCCTGATTCGGAACATGTTTTTTCCATTTTGTTTTTTCGTCTTTGCCGAGATAAAAAGCAACTCTTGGCATTTTTGCTGGTGGTGTAGTGAGATCATAGTAATCGGAATAAGAGCTATCCTCTTGGACGGTATCGCTGTTATCAGATCTACACTCTACGACATCATCTTCTACATCTGATTCATCATCAATTGGCGCCTCGTCAGAGTCATGTTCCTCCCATAGGCGCAACAATCTTTGCTGCTCTTTTTCATAGTCCATTTTTGTCTATAAATAACTGATTCCAAAGTTTGGTCGCAATAAACATCAAAATGACTTGACAGTTATCACAGAAAAAAAATACAACACAACTGGTCGCGCGGAGTCTAGGAGACTCCAGATCACATTTGACAGAAAACGACTTTCATAAGACTTAATAGTAATGAGATCTTTACCTATGGTGGAATGTAAAGCTGGTACATCTGAACTACTCCAGGTTACACTAGTGTCATCAGCAAATAAAATGAATTTACCATTAATTGGTAAGTCTGTGAATTGGACCTAAAACTGAATCCTGGGGTACTCCACTGCTAAAGGAATACCACGGATGCCATAATATTCCAGTTTATTTATCAAAATGTCATGATTCATGATCAACACAATCGAAGGCCTTCACGAAATCACAAAAGAACCGAAGCCGTAAAAAGTTTATTATTAAGAGAGGTATTCATTAAGGACAGAGAACATTGCGTCATTAGTACATTTTTTATTAGGTAGTAAACCAAATTATTGAAATTTCAAGATTTTATGTAGAAAAGGCAATATACGGTTTTTCATTAGTCTTTCGATTATATTTGATAAGATTGGTAATAAGGCAATAAGTCGATACTTACTAGTATTATTTTTTTCGCCACCCTTGTGCAGGGGAAAAAGGAAGGAAGGATAGTTTTTCATTCCCCCCCTCTCGAGGGGAGTGGGTCGCTATAGGCTTTCCGGAGCCTCTTCAGCCAACATTGGAAGGAATAAAGATTGTTTGGTTCAGGGGATTGGAGTGGAGGGAACGGTGGTAGGTGCCTGAGAAGTGTGTACTGACCCAGCATTCGCCTATTGATACGAGAAAACCTCTGAAAAAACTCATAGCAGGTCAGGCGGACCTGGGATTTGAACCCCGGTCTTTCCGAATGCAAGCAGAGAGCGTAACCACTCCACCACTTGCTCGGTGTGCAGGGGAACAATTATAGCTGTTTTTAGACAGTTAATGAAGAGAGCATTTTCAAAGGATTCATTGATTAGAGAACATAAAACGTTAATCACTACATCTGGAATATTTAAAAATAATTGGGATGATAACACATCAATGCCACAGGAAGTTTTGTTTTGAGTATGGTTTGCACTAAATCAAATGTATCTACAGGTCTAAGGAAGAAACTATCAGTGATTCTTTTAGAATGAGGAAAGAAAGAGCTGGAGATATTTTAGTGTTAATATTTTTACTAACGTTTACGAAATAATTGTTAAGTTCGTCGGGTTCCAGGTCAAGTTTGATAAACGAGTTTTGTTCCTTAAATCATTTATAACAGTCCAATTTTTAGCACTAGAGATGCGATTGATATAATACTTCAGCCATGAATTCCCAGGAACTATCCCCACAGACACTCCAAGAACTTAGGCAGCTTTTACCCCATTTTTGGAGACAAATCGGTCAATGCTACTTCAACGACCTTATTTAAAGTATGCAGAGGAGTTGTTCAGCTGTAATCGATATTAGAGGAAACGATACTCATTATTAACGTATTTACTTTAATTTTTAATTCTTTTCAATGACCCTACCTGGGATATCGATACGACTTTAACAAACGGTGAAAACAACCTTCTTACTTTATTTTCTTTATAGCATCTCAATAGAGATTGATTTGCATTCTCGTATTATGCCAAAAAATCCCGAGTTTACTACAGCATCGTTGCTCGACCCTTTCTTATATTTTTCATGCTATTATCTTAGGTACAACTATTTTCCCATTTGAATTAATGAATGGATAACTGAATACCGTCCTTGTCTCCGCCAATGAGCTAAACGTTCCTCCAACACAAGGTTAAATAGAGAAAGTATTGACGAGAGAAGTAAATTTATTATTATTAAAATCGTGTGTAACTGTTTAAATGTGATGTAAAATGCGGATTCTTCAATCATTTTCAAATTGGTCCAGCGCGAATACGTTCAGAATAATATGTTTCGTGGGAATTTCGATAAAAATGATGACTCATTTGATTGAAGCTTATTTATTAGACGCACTTACTTCGTGGGAGGAACCGATTATATCAAAATTAATACACAAAAATAAAAATACAACATTTTGACTGTATTTTATTTGTAAAAGTGTATCGAAATTTTAACTATAGTTTGGTTGGTTTATTTGAATATGAAAAGAATTCAGGAATACAGTTTGCAAATGGAGCATGTACACTGTATTCAATACAAATACAGGGTTGTTCGGTTGCCTTAAATCATTCGTTTGCTATTTCGATTCAGCATGTTTTTTCACTGGACTAACTGATCGTAGAGTCCAGAAACTTGGAGGGTGTGTTCTTTGTATGACGTAGGCATCCGATAAGAAAGGATTTTCCGAAATTCTTCCCCTAAGGGGGTGAAAAACGGTGGCAAAGTATGTATGGGACAACGTGATTCCTTGGTCCAATCTACTTATAATTTTGCATGAACATTCTTTAACAGAATTGAAGGAAGACGTGTTTCGTATTTTATTGGAACTGATCTCCTAACGGGGTTGAAAAGGGGTAGAAAGTTTTATTTCGGGGATGATTTGCATCGAAGTTGATGTTAATACTCCTTAATTAGAATTCGAAATTTCAATTTTATTTGTTTTTGGATATTTGAATGGAAAACTTTCCTTAACATTTTAACATAATAATCTATATTTTATAATAAAATTAATAACGTAAAAACTCATTGAAAAGCTAGTTAAATATAAAATTGTAACTAACGACCCGACGCGTAGCGGAGGGCAGTAATCGTTCAAGGGAGGAAAAGGCACTTTACTCCCATGTTATACATATGATTTTTCCGCCTCCCTCAAATAACAAGACATTTTTGAATAATTTATTTATGAAAGAATTAAAAAAAAATTGTCCTCTCCGGAATTCGATCCAACACCTAAAGGCCTATCACGAACAGTGAGCTGTGCTCCAACGCGTTGCGTTTTTGAAAATGTTTGACGATTTTTCCAAATTCTTGACAATTTTTCACCATATTTTAAAATTTTTGACAATTTTTCAAAAATTTTAACAATTTTGACCATTTTTGACAGTTTTTGACGAATTTTGACAATTATTGACCATTTTTGACAATTTTTCAAAAATTTTAACATATTTGGCAATTATAGACCATTTTTTCAAAATTTTGACAATTTTTGATCATTTTTCAAAATTTTAAGAGTTATTGATCCTTTTGGACCATTTTTGACGAATTTTCATTGGTTTTGACAATTGACAATTATTGACCAGTTTTTGACAATTTTTGAAAATATTTGGCAATTATTAACCATTTTTCAAAAATTTTGACAATTATTGACCATTTTTTCAAATTTTTGACAATTATTATTAACCATTTTTTTCAAAATTTGACAGTTTTTGAAAATTTTTTGACGATTTTTCCAAATTCTTGACAATTTTTGACCATATTTTGAAATTTTTGACAAATTTTCAAAAATTTTAAAAATTGTTGACCATTTTTGAGAGTTTTTGACGAATTTTGACAATTATTGACCATTTTTGACAATTTTTCAAAAATTTTATTATATTTGGCAATAATCGACCATTTTTTCGAAATTTTGACAATTTATGACCATTTTTCAAAATTTTAACAATTATTGATCCTTTTGGACTATTTTTGACAATTTTTGACGAATTTTCATTGGTTTTGACAATTATTGACCGTCTTTGACAATTATTGACAATTTTTCAAAAATTTTATACATTTTTCAAAATTTTTGACAATTATTGACCAGTTTTTGACAATTTTTGAAAATATTTGGCAATCATTAACCATTTTTTCAAAATTTTGACAGTTTTTGACCATATTTGATCATTTTTTCAAAATTTTGACAATTTTTGACCATTTTTGACAATTTTTCACACCTATAGGTGTGCGAGTTCAGTGCGGCAAGAAGAATTGCGCACAGTCGCTTGAATGAGTTATCGCGTGACGAACGCTTTTTCGTAACGGTTACACGTTTTACGAGTTCACTAGCCTTCCCAAAAGTCCTATGTCGTGCAATAAGAAGCAAACTTCAATTTAAATTTCATTGGATTAGTGGATTATTCAGAAATCTGGCAACACTGTTGCGTGACGGACTTTTCGTAACGGTTACACGTTTCACGAGTTCACTAGCCTTCTCAAAAGTCCTATGTCGTGCAATAAGAAGCAAGCTTCAAAAACACAAGGAAAACGGAAACAGAAACAAGTTGCACAATTATTGTCAAAGTCGAATAAGAAAGCAAACTATGACAACAGTGATGAAGAAGTCTCATCAGATTCAGCCAGTGATGATGAGGTCTTACCGGATTCAGACAGTGATGATGACTTCCGCTGCGTAGAATGTTTTGAACAATCTATCAAAACAATACAAAAAGTAGATTGGATTCAATGTATAGAATGCCTAAAATGACACCTGCACAATGCATTACAACGTGTGTAATATTTGTCGAGGTGAGGAACTGAAAAAAACGCAGTAGGCATCTCTATCCTATGAATAACATGTTGTGGCATCTCTTCCTTCTAGCCACGGCAACTCTCCCTACCCGGTGGGAGAGACGCCTAGAATTCCAATTTTTTCCCATTATGTAAGAAAAGTGTTTTCGTTTTAATGTAGAAGTTTATTTTGTTAATTTCCAATTAAAAAAATTAAAATAAGGCTGTGACAATTTTTTTTCAAAAAGTGTGGTGTTTATCCCACTTTTACCCTACTTGCGGTATGTTTGAACTCGTACTAGGAAAATTTACTTGATCTGGTGTTTTTTTTTCTTAAGTTTTCAATGAATTTTAAATGATGTTCAGACTCCAACTAGATGCTTGAGCGAGCGTATCGAAGCGAGGTCAGTAAAGTTAAGGGCTGCTAAAGCGTTTCCTGCATGTTTGCCTACCGAATAAACCAAAAAATAGAAAAAAAATGAATATAGCAACAAATTTTGACATACACTGACGTTTAATTAAAAAATCAACGTGAACGCCAAAGTATTCAAGTGACAGATGGTGAAAAACTTCAAAAATCGTGGCGTTAAGAATTTTCCGCTCTTGGGCTGCTAAACAATACTTTCCGCCCAATTTTTGGTGTTCATATACTCGTATTATTGGTTTTCTGGTAAGGTAGACGAAAAAGTAAAAATAACAACTTAACATTTGGACTTTATTGTCTACGTATTGTCAGTAAAACGGAGACACATTATATTCATCTTCCAATTATTTACTCTGTCTACAGTATTGCTTTCTCCGATTCTTCGCTATCTTCATCAAATGTGGAATTTCATGAACTGCTCGGTTTACACGGATCGTTCTGGCAACGCACGATGTTATCGACATTGTTGAACAACTCCGTGTCGAGATAATCTAAGCAATTGCTACCATAAACGTATATCTTTCTCGATGTATCTTTTTCTCCCACAATAATTATGTATGCGCTATACGCAAATCAATAAGCCAAAGATTCCTCGAGATAACGGTAAAAACATTGCCAACGGTTAATTGTATCAACCGGAGACATAAGGTTTTTACCCCTTCTTCCTAATAAAGTGTTTATGTTTAACAAGTTGTACCGGAAGTATTTCGCTATTAAACATTAACTTTATTTTATTGAGAAATACGCTTAACATTAAATATAGCTCGTTCAGTATTAAAACCGTTGCACGTCATATCTGTCTTAACTGTACTATGTTGCCAAGTCCTTGAAATAATATGAGAATCTAGTATATGTCAAATGAAGTTTGTCAAATATTCTAGGTTAGGTTTAGTTATTGATGGTTATTGCGTGCAAAGAAACTTCGACTTATTTCAGTTACATACAGAGATGTTACATATAAAACTTTACTTTATATGTTAACCGTATAGCACTAAGAAATTCTTATTTTAAAAACTATGGAATTATTTTTAGCACTAAAAAGGTATGTATGGAATAGTTAACACTTTTATTTGTATGTTTATACCACACACTTAATTAGTTAGAAGTTTTGGAACTATTCTAGTATTTAAAATGCATGTATATATAGTATCGAGGAAAAAATATTATCTAATATAATTTTTAGGTTATAGTTACCTAAGTACATCTTGGCTTCTAGAATGTTGTCACTACAATATGAAAGATTGATGTAAGGTTTACAGACATCCTATAAATAAAAAAGTTCTGATAACCTGGATCTACCCCCTTTTTAAAGGTAGGCAATTTTATTTTATATTTTGGTGAAATAAATCTTAAATTTTTTTTAGAAAAGCCGAGATGTGAAGCTTTAGTGCGTAGGTCATTTTCAACAAGGAAAATCATCCTGAGATATATGATCATTGATCATAGCAAAAGAAAATTGTGCAGCAAGCACCACCACAGCTCAGAAAAGGAGAGCAAATCCATTCTATTCTCCGAGTGAAGGTATATGCGAATGATTAACTAAATCGTAGCACTGAAATCAATACATTTTATAATTATCAGTATATTGGTGAATTATTTATCGCTCCATCATCTTCTAATCAATCTAAACTTATATTTACCATTTTGTTTTAGCTCTCCAGCATCTACCGCAACTGAAAGTATTGATTATGAATGATTGATCGAATGAGACCTTTCAATTCAATAAAAACTATTAAATTAATTCTTTGTAGTTTTTTTAAAACTTTGTGATATACACATGTACCTTTAGAAAATTCTGCCTGAATTACTTATTTTGAATATCATGATTAAAATAAAATGATAAATAATGCCACCCCAATTTTTATGGAATTGTTTTATTAAAAAGAAACATTTCAAATTTATAAATTAAGTACTACACCGAAAAGTTTGTAATACTATTTTTTTAAATAAGGTAGAACAATAATTGTCAAATAGAAATCTTTCAAATTTGAGAGGTTCACGGACAAACCAATTCCAACCCGCAACTTCTGGAATGCATCTATCGGTTTGCTTGGCAGTAGCCAGTATTAACTGAATAGGATTTTTAAAAAGATGGTAGGTAATACTTTGTGACTATACTGTTCTATCATATCCACAATGTATTTTGTTGGGGGGTTTGTTTCTGAAAAAAACATTTATTGAAAGGGCAGTATTCAAATAACCAATTCTTTTCTTTTCAAATATACCTATATTATTATTTTTGTAAAAATAAAAGTAAAACAGCATTTATTGTCTATTAGGTATAATTTGAAGTAAGAATTTTGAATGTATTAAACTAGTTGTGTAGTCTTCTGAATTCTAACATATAATTTGCTATATCACTGTTCAAATACAGTGTGTATCTACTTACTAGGCTGTAATATAAATAAGCTCAGCTTCAACATTTTTTGTTGATTGAATTCTATATTGTGTCTTTAACCTAATATTATCGAAAAGCATTGTCCATAATTTATTAAAGGTTCAGAAAGATTCAATAGTAACTAATTGGTTTTCAAACCATTTAAAAACATGTTCTTCATTCATTTTCCCATGATAATAACTCAACTGAGATTCATATATAAATATACTTTCTGCTCCATCAATACAACCATCTTCATTTTCAGCATGTAATACAAAATATCTAGAATAAAAACAATTTTGCATTCTAAAATTTTACATTCTCATTGTAACATACCTTTTGACATGAACAGCCAACCGCACCATTTTGGAAAATTCAGGATTCATTAATAAAAACAAATGTATACAGTGGTTTATTTTTGTTGAAAGTTCCATAAGTCCTCTTTGTGGATGTATCATATTTTAGTAAACTACTCAGGCACATTCTACATTTAATAATTATTGTTCTTCCTCCAATTACTGCAGTAACATTCCTAAAGTGACATGATTATCTATAAAAAAATGTTCACGTATAATTGCCAAGTATATAATTGCAGTATTATTAAGTTTCATTTATACGTTTTTTTGGATGTGACTTTAACTTTGATAACTCATTACTGCTTGTGAAAAATTACTCACAGTTCTTTGCAGTTTTTGTCACAACCTAACCCCAAAAATGTCAAGACGTCAACTGAACCTGAAATAAACCATTTTAATCGCGGCAACAGCGCGCATTTTTGCCAACATAAAAAGTTTTTATTAAGACTGACGTTAGTTTGAGTTTAATATTTAATTAACCTACGAGCTGTATTTGATATGAAATTAATTACGAAACCTTTCTTTAAACATATATTTATATTCTTTAATACAATGCGACCTACAAATTTCAATATTTATTGAGTTTAGAGAGGCTTAACATAGTGATTGACAGAGGATTGACAGCAGCAATCGAATGACATGATATAAACGAACGTCTCTTTTTCGACACTTTGATGACGTGCAACGGTTTTTGTACTGAACGGGCTATAGTGTCAAATGTTAAATTTACAATCCAACGTTTATTCATATAAAACACGGTTTTTATTTTTTACTGATGGCTTCTAGATGAATTTTTGAAATAGAAAGACGTTATTTAGGGGAGGCTCGGGCAACACCGATCTAGTGGGCAATAACGATCAGTAAAATATTTTTAACACGGATAGAAATGAGATCTTGCAACATTGCTAGTTCAAAACTGATGCTCTTAAACCGTTAAACGCAGATAAATTCTTTCCGAAAAGGTAAATTTATTTATTCCAACATATAAATGCATAATGTAAAATACTTCCACTTTAATGAAGAATTTTTGGCAAAATATTTTATTTCGCATAAAAATTTTTGGTTAACTTGAGAGATTATTGTTTTCTTGTATTCACAACCTCAAAAAATTTCCAGTCCAAAAGAATGTTGCCATGTATTAATTAATTATAAAATTATATAATATTGTGGGCAAAACCGACTATGGTTGGTTTTGCCCTGACCATGTCTGAACTCCTAGAAGTACCGCTTCTACCGACAATAAAAGAGTGGATTCAATGGAAACTCCTAGAAATACAACATCTTTAACACCTGATTTTGCTGGACCATCCGGAGTTACCAGAAACAAATTGGTTCAATATAAAGAGGGATTAAAAATTATTAAAACTGTGGAGGAAAAATTTGCTAATCCAACAACCATAAATTAAGACAACGTTAGATACCAGAAAAAAAGATCGATGTGATTTCCAATTTATTGATTTTACCAAAAGTTGATTTAAAAGAGAACACCCGAAAAAGAAAATCACAAAAGTCGGACATTTTAACATCTATTCCGGTAAAAGAAGAAAACAAAAAAATAGACTGTTACAAAAAAATTAAAAATAGACGATGGGGTCAGAATAGGGAAAACATCAAATATAGAATCAACCAATAAAAATTAATTTATCCAAAGCCCCCTGTAGAAGAATCTCCAGGAGAAAATGTTAAATGTTTAAAATGCGAGGGACTCTTCTCCGACTCTCGTCCAAGAGAAGTTTGGATCCAGTGCAATATCTGCAGGAAATGGGAACATAAATTATGCACCGATTACAAAAGTGGGATTTTCTTTTGTGACGAGTGCAAATATGAAATAGTAGTATCAAAAAGCGAAGTATTTCTAAAATAATTTATTAGATACCAAAGTTTATGTTTTCGTTAACAATTTTTTTGAAGTTTAGATTAGATTTTAAAAAATCAGAAGGTTACCATAGTTTGTTTTTTCGTAAATATTTTTTTAAGTGTTTCTGAATAATTAACGTACTAATAGATATAAAAAACTAATATTACGTTTAAGTTTTTTTGTTAATAAATTTTTTGAAGTTTATTTCTTGTTTTATTTATAGTTAAATATTTTAAATTATTTTGCGAATCCTGATCGATTTTGCCCTAACGAATGATACCTACACGTGATATGAGAATTTAACTGTATATAAAAAATCAACCGCATCCAATCAGATTAAAAGTGTTTTATAATAACTTAAATTTAGGCGATCGGGGCTCCCGAGTCTCCCCTATGTATGTATATTGTATGTCGGTCCGGACCCAAACAGTGTTAAACTCATCCCCAAGGGGATGCCTACCGACGAAACCCACCTCAAACTCGCCGTTACCCCCGCCTCGGAATCACTACCCTAGCATACTTCGAGACTGGCTGCGGTCCCTCGCACACTCTTCGCACACACCGTCGTCTTCTCCCTAACTATCACTCCTACCTCTCATGCCATATCTAGTCCTTCTCTCCCCATAACCATGCTCTCTACTACGCCACTCTCCTCCATCCATTCCTCCTCCACCCTCAACATTATCTCCACCTCTCGCACACTCCAGTCTTCTCTCTTTTCTCAATCTTGTGGAGGTACCCTACTCCCGACCCTTGTCCAGTGAACTCCTGTGTCAAGAAGTAGTTTACCTCCCCGAATTTCTGGTCCATCCAATCTCTCCTATTTCCAATCGCTCCTTTTAGCGCGCCCTCATACTCCTCCCACCTTCTCTCCATTTCCTCCTCCATCCATTTATGTACTTCCTCTCTGGTCGCATCCCTCCAGCGTTTATTCCTGGCTCTAGCCATCACGTCCAATGGGTAGATCCTTGCCAGCATCACTGCTGCCAGTCCACCCACTGTCCTGTACCCCTGCACCATCCTAACCCTTTGCCGTACATTCTACACACACATTATCCGCATACACCGTAATCTCACATCTCCTCCAGCTGCCCTCCCTAGCTCTTTCCACAATGCCATTACCCTGCCCAGCGCCGATATACATGATTTTTCCTTCGCAAACCCGTGCTGGTTTACCCTAAAACCTCAATTCCTACCAACTTCCTCCTCAATCCTATCCTTTATTATCCCCTCCATCAATTTACCCATACCACACAGCAGGCTGATGGGCCTGTATTCCCCTTCCCGCTTCCCCTCTCTACCCGCCTTCTTCAGCAGTATCACCCTGGCCCCCTTCCATCCTCGCGGAAACTCTTCCTCCCTTAGCACCCTGTTGAATAGCTCCCTGAAGTAATCCCTATTGTCATCCAACAGCCTCTTCATCATATCACCCCTCAGGCCATCTATCACTAGGACTTTCCTTACTTTAATGTTTCTCCCCCCTCCTCTACTTCCCACTTCTCTACCGGTCTTATCCCCTCATTTTCCCTACCCCCTAATGTCCTGGCCTTCTCGAATCCTGCCCCTCACTTCTCCTTCTCCTCCTGTGAACAATTTCCCTATAATTACCTTCTCCCAATCTTCCTCTAGCACCTCGTTCCTATTTCCACCCACCCTCTTCACCGCTATCTCATACGCCTTTTCCCACGGATTGTTTTCCAATTCCCCCAGTAATTCTTCCCACTTCCCTATTTTTTCCCTCTCCACCCTACGCTCCAGTTCTTTCTTCTTCTCTTTGTATCCCCCTTTTCCCTCTATCCTTCCTCTTCCCCTCTTCATCCGTCTTCGTTCTTTCTTTCACTCCCTCCACGGATCCTCTATTTCCTCGCTCCACCAGTAATTAACGCTTTTTCACTTTTTTTTTCTCACCATAAACAGCCGTTTTAAGCGCTACAAACTGGTGTAATACAAGGTACTTTAAAGATAGGACGAAGAAAAAATCAATTTTCTATTTTTATCTTCCAACTTTAATAACGCACACTATCGGTAAATTTAAATCGTTAAAAAATTAGCATTTAGATTTCACCGATGTGTTCGATAAATTTGAACAAAAAAGAAACGAGTATATAGATACTTCACTAAGAATTGTCCTTTGTTCACTTCATTTTTCAATTTACTTACCGAGCAAAGCAGAAACTAACAATTGAGTTGTAAAAACTGAATATAAATAAACTTCACGGCAGACTCTCGACAATCCGATTTATGAAAGAGATAAAAACGTTTATCAATAGATGTCGTCACGACGTTACTACAAACATAAATTATCAGAGAGAAGAAAAAAACGTGAAATTTATTTTTTTTTTCATCTCACCTTATGCTTTTATTTTAATGAAATCGGATATTTTTTTAAAAAAGAAAGATTCAAATCTATACAGAATTCGGTGTCACAACGTTTTGTCACTGATCCTAAAACGCAGATAGTTATCAATTTAATTTAAAAAAAGTGTGTGCTATTGAATTTATTATGAATATATTATCTTACCTCGAAAGTGATGACATAATTGACGGATGAAATATGTTTTTTGTTGGTACGTTTAATAATGAAAGTGAAAAAATGTTGTTTATACATTCACAATCTAAAAAAAAGAGGCCCAATCATTTTTTTATTGACGCACATTGTAACATGTCTATCGACCTGTTTCGATTTTACAGAATAAATCCTTTTAATTAGCGCTCGTCGTCACTAGCCACATCCAATTATAGTTCTGTGATCCAAAACTCTTCTACCCTGACCGTAAGACAATTGACGTCTGCCAACAGACGCTTCCATTTTTTGCACAACGCCACGTGAAACACCCCTTTCTGTTATCGACCGCCTAAAGAGACAGATCATCTTTCGCTATCTTTCATATCTTAAGTACCTATCTTATGAATTTTGCTGTGGTAAGTTCAAAATCATAATTTATAATTAATAAGCTTCTTCTAAAGTACTGTCTGATATAATTTTCGTATGCATTCTTTATTTTTTTACAGAGATAGACGAAATTAAATTCAACACGTGGTCATAAACTGTTCTTTTATACTAATATGGTAGTTTTAAACCAAATATTCTTTTATAATTCACTGTTTTACTTTTTCAACATTTTCAAGCTTTTTCAGTTGCGAAATAACTCTTTTAATTATAAAATAACATTTTTTATAAATTACTGTTAACCTATAAAATATTCTTTCGTAACGCCAGTGCCGGTTCCATATATTTCCTAAGCACGATATTTTTTCATATAACTAAATAAATAACTTTTTGCTATGATTAGTTTCTTTCGGATCATTAGTATATTTTTTTAATTCAGCCGATAATTGCTATTTTTACTGTTTTAACATGGAACATATAATGTTGGAAAGCTTTCAGTAAATTAAATAAATTTTTTTTCTTTCAAATAACTGCCTTCCTTTTCTTTAACCTGAAAAGCTGAACAACATAATGTGCCATTACATTCAAGTTCCTACATATCCCTGATCCACTTGTACTTCTAGGTAAGCACAGCCCCTAGGCTAGGATACAACCCGAGGATATAACCCTAGGCGAGAATATAAGCCAAGAATATAACCCTAGGCTAGGATATAACCCGAGAATACAGCCAAGGAAAGAACCCCAGGATACAGCCCTAGATCAAAATACCGCCCTAGAACAGAACACAACAGTTCAGATCAAGACCTGACTTCTTCTCCAGGAAACCACTTCATCTAAGAGCTAAGTACCTATAAAAGTACAAATTCCTGTTCATTTCCTGTGGCAGAATAAATTGTAAATTTGTTTTTAATTATTTTTTTATTAGAAATCCTCAACTATAAAAGTTGAGGGAGATACCGCCCGGGGTCACTTTTCTTTATTAACTTAAATTCAAATTTTACAAGGCGTTTCTACCTTTTCCGCCTTAGTTTTCTTAGTATTTTTATCGTCAAAAAGGTAGTGGCGCCCTCAATTTTTACAACCCTTCTGTTATCCCTGTGTGACATAAACTTGGGGTCGAATCACCCTTGAGAGGAGTCTCTAGCCGGAGCCCTTCGAGCTGGTGCCCTGTGGGGTACAGGCATTCACAGTTACAAATTGGCGCCCAACTAAAAGCAACATTTACCGTTACAACATTATTAAATTTTCAACAGTCCCATCATTCATCAATTCCTTCTGAAAATTTATTTGATCTTCGTCTTATACCTAAAAATGACAAGTGTTGCCTATAATTATGATAAAATTCAGTTACATTCATATGGGGCACCTTTGGACATTTCAATGGGGTACTATTGAACAGTGTTCAAAGGTACCCCAGCTATACAAATATTGGTGATTTCTTGTTTTAATCTTAAAGTTTGTGATGAGTATACCTATATTTTTTATAGATTCAATAATCAATATGGTGAGGACGTATAAGAAAAGAAAAGAAGAAGCAAATTTCGCAGAAGAAGGTATGACAAAGGCAATAGCAGCAGTAAAAGATGAAGAAATGCCTTTAAAAAAAGCTGCAGAAGTTTTTGGGGTGAAACCCACCGCGTTGTTTTATCGATTAAAGAAACAGCCTAGACAGGAAATATTCTCCTCAAAAAACAGTTTTCGCCAAGTGTTCACCATGGATCAAGAAGTTATGTTGGTAAATTATGCTTTGAAGTGCTCCAGACTTCAGTATGGTTTGTCATATAGTGACTTAAGGGTGTTAGCCTTTGATTATCCAAAGAGTCTTCGTAGAAAGTATCCACCAAGCTGGGATATTAACAAGATGGCAGGGTTGGACTGGGTGCAAGGGTTCAAGAGACGGCATAAAAATCTAAGCTTGCGGAAACCGGAAAATACGAGCTTAGCCCGAGTTAGTGCTATAAACTTAGGTCGAAGAAGATAAAATAAACAGGTACCTTCTTTATCTATGGTAAACAAAAAATTAAAGCCATAAAATTTTAACAAACATAATTTAAATTAAATGGGATTAATAAACGGATATAATAAAGAGAAAGAACGAAAGTAAATTGCTCTGGAATATTAAAAATAAGTTTGATATGGTTTTTTATTTTTTATTCGTATTTTTTACTGGCTTATTATTTTATTATTCGGGGCCCTGGGCTGGAGCCCATTAAGCCCATACGTAGATCCGGTCCTGCACCAGTTTCGTTAATCTTTTTACTAATTTACTGACGGTAGATATCTCTATTAGAATATATATTATTAAAGATTTTATTAAAATTAAACGAGTTTATTCAATCATAACCATTTAAAAGTATTATTTTAACTTCGGCGAAGAAATTATGGCCTTTATGTATAGGGAACATCACATGAAAAATATTTAGTATTTCTTAAGGATTTCAAATGAAAAAATTATACAGGGTGATCTATTTGAAATAACAAAGTTCATTATTATTCCGAAAAAAGGAACGATCTGACAACAATGTAAATACCACCCTAATATCGGCCATATCACAATATCCTTGCACACCTAAATTTATAAAAATAATCCGATCCGTTTCCGAGATAATTGAGTCGTTCCATACTTAAGACTCACTCTGTATAATTTAATAGGAGTAGATAAACCCAATTCTCTTTCTCTTTTTCTATCTTACCTTTTATATCGACCCAATTTTACTCATTCCGAAATTTATCCGCCGTCCTGTAACACAATTTCAGTTACCAGCCCAATATTCGACGAGAATGACCGTTTTAATTTCGTATCAACAAATCAGAAACAGTTGAAGGTCTTGTTATCGACGTCTATTCTGGCAGGACTTCAAGGTCAATTTCAGAAACAATATATACAGCACATGAAAGTCCTTGCACGCAATATAAAATAGATCCTGGAAAATCTTAAACCGTTTACCGCTTTGCTTATCGAACTGTTTGTTAATCCAGGTATGAATTTAATTATCACTTTAATGTACGCCGTTTAAAACCGTATTACTATTGTTGTTGTTATCTAAATGATATGGAATTTGTGCTGGAATAGAATATGAAACGTTGAAATAATGGTGGGTTTTTTTTGGGTCGAGAAGGGAAACTCATGTTCGAATGGGTCCAGGACCTAAACAGTGTTGGACCCATCCCCAAGGAGATGCCTACCAACCAAACCCACCTGAAACTAGCCATTACCCCCGCCTCGGAATCACTACCTTAGCATGCTTCGAGACGGGCGGCGGCCCCCTGCACATTCTCCGCTCACACCGTCGTCTTCTCCCTACTATCACTGCTACCTCTCATGCCATATCGAGTCCTTCTCTCCCCCTAACCAAGCTCTCTACTACTCCACTCACCTCCATCCATTCCTCCTCCCCCCTCAACATTATCTCCTCCATGTTCTCCCAGTTCACTGCCTCTTCTAGTTTCCTCTCCAACTTCTTCAGCACTTCCTCGTTCCTCCAGCATCTAAACATATGCCCCACATCATCCTCCACTTCACCTCGATCCATGTCCAGTGAACACCTGTGTCAAGAAGTAGTTCACCTCCCTGAATTTCCGGTCCATCCAATCTCTCCTATTCCCAATCGCTCGTTTTAGCGCGCCCACATACTCCTCCCACCTTCTCTCCATTTCCTCCTCCATCCATTCCTGTACTTCCTCTCTGGTAGCACGTAGAATAGACTTAATTTATAAGAAATAATTTGTTAGAAAAGTAGTGCCTAGAGACTCTTGTGTGGCATTTGACAATCGTTCCAGAGATCTAATATTTCAACACGGAAGGCGGAGAAAGGACGATGAAATCGATGGGAGACAACCCCCTTACAAGGTAAACTTTTTTTTCAAAAATTGCAGAACACCTTAAAATTTTTACCACGAGCCGCCACTGGAATACAATATGGAAAACTTGGTAGCTTATCTTCGTGCTATTCAGTTTCTGCTAATAACCTAAAGGGTTGATGCGCTTTATTTTTCTTAAATAATAAAAAAATATCATCATTGCGAATGTGTTTAATAAGAAATTATTCAAATTTTGTTTTGGCGACGAAACTATTTTACGGAAAACATTCAATACCTATTTATATAAATATTTATGGAGTTATAGCGGATTTTTTATTTTGCATATATTTAAATTTTTGACAAGTCCATAATAAAATTGGTGAACATCTTGTTTCACCATTATAGATTACCAACACTTAACCTTGTCGGGGGCGAAAAAAAATTGAAATACGTTCAAGAGTAGAGAACAATTCAGGTATACTTCTTCTAAAGTCAATGTGATGAGAGAGATTTTTAATCCCATTGATTGCGATACTTTGTACATAAATAGAAAAGACAAAAAGACAAAAAGACAAAAAGACAAAAAGACAAAAAGACAAAAAGACAAAAAGACAAAAAGACAAAAAGACAAAAAGACAAAAAGACAAAAAGACAAAAAGACAAAAAGACAAAAAGACAAAAAGACAAAAAGACAAAAAGACAAAAAGACAAAAAGACAAAAAGACAAAAAGACAAAAAGACAAAAAGACAAAAAGACAAAAAGACAAAAAGACAAAAAGACAAAAAGACGAAAAGACAAAAAGACAAAAAGACAAAAAGACAAAAAGACAAAAAGACAAAAAGACAAAAAGACAAAAAGACAAAAAGACAAAAAGACAAAAAGACAAAAAGACAAAAAGACAAAAAGACAAAAAGACAAAAAGACAAAAAGACAAAAAGACAAAAAGACAAAAAGACAAAAAGACAAAAAGACAAAAAGACAAAAAGACAAAAAGACAAAAAGACAAAAAGACAAAAAGACAAAAAGACAAAAAGACAAAAAGACAAAAAGACAAAAAGACAAAAAGACAAAAAGACAAAAAGACAAAAAGACAAAAAGACAAAAAGACAAAAAGACAAAAAGACAAAAAGACAAAAAGACAAAAAGACAAAAAGACAAAAAGACAAAAAGACAAAAAGACAAAAAGACAAAAAGACAAAAAGACAAAAAGACAAAAAGACAAAAAGACAAAAAGACAAAAAGACAAAAAGACAAAAAGACAAAAAGACAAAAAGACAAAAAGACAAAAAGACAAAAAGACAAAAAGACAAAAAGACAAAAAGACAAAAAGACAAAAAGACAAAAAGACAAAAAGACAAAAAGACAAAAAGACAAAAAGACAAAAAGACAAAAAGACAAAAAGACAAAAAGACAAAAAGACAAAAAGACAAAAAGACAAAAAGACAAAAAGACAAAAAGACAAAAAGACAAAAAGACAAAAAGACAAAAAGACAAAAAGACAAAAAGACAAAAAGACAAAAAGACAAAAAGACAAAAAGACAAAAAGACAAAAAGACAAAAAGACAAAAAGACAAAAAGACAAAAAGACAAAAAGACAAAAAGACAAAAAGACAAAAAGACAAAAAGACAAAAAGACAAAAAGACAAAAAGACAAAAAGACAAAAAGACAAAAAGACAAAAAGACAAAAAGACAAAAAGACAAAAAGACAAAAAGACAAAAAGACAAAAAGACAAAAAGACAAAAAGACAAAAAGACAAAAAGACAAAAAGACAAAAAGACAAAAAGACAAAAAGACAAAAAGACAAAAAGACAAAAAGACAAAAAGACAAAAAGACAAAAAGACAAAAAGACAAAAAGACAAAAAGACAAAAAGACAAAAAGACAAAAAGACAAAAAGACAAAAAGACAAAAAGACAAAAAGACAAAAAGACAAAAAGACAAAAAGACAAAAAGACAAAAAGACAAAAAGACAGAACAAAACAAACCTAACCTAACCTGACAACATGGAAAAAGGAATTAAACAAGGAGATAGCCTAAGTCCATTACTCTTTATAATTATAATGGACTCGTTAATAAAGAGTACACGAAATCAGACTGAGAAGAATAGCACGGCTATAGGATATCGAAATTTAAGACCAATCAAAATAGAATCTCTTTTATATGCAGACGATATAGTCCTAATAGCAGACACGAACAATAAAATGCAAAGTTTAGCAAATATGCCATAAGGAAATAATGAAACTAAAAATGAAAATCAATACGGAGAAAACAAAATGTATGATTACTAACCAGAAAGAAGAAGATAAAGAAAAGGCAACTGTAAGACTCGATGGAAAACAAATCGAACAAGTTACATATTTTGAATACCTAGGAAACGTCATGACAGATGACGGAAAGATAGATGCAGATATAAATAATAAATTGAGAAAGGCCACAAGGATATATTATAGTATTAATAAAACCGTAATGGGGAAAAAGGAAATCGACGACAAAAGTGGAAATGAAATATTTGCGAAAAATCGCAGGAGTTACCGAATATGACCGACGTAGAAATGAAGGAATCAGAGACCATCTGAAATAGGAATCAATTTTAACGAAGATTGAAAACAAGCAATTGAGCTGGAATGGACACATTGTAAGAATGATCGAAAACAGGTTAGTCATAGCAATTAAAGAGGCAGGAAGGGATAGAAAAAGAAAAAAAGGAAGAGCAAGGAAAACATGGATGGGGAGGATACAGGAAATCGGAGAGAAAATAGTGAAATCAATGGAAGAGATGAGAGCACTGGACAGAAACAGAAACGATTGGAAGAAATGGGTGAAGAAGGGGACGCTGAACGGCATAAGGGTTTTAGATAAGAAGAAGATTCCAGCTATAGATCTACTGCTCTACACATCTAAACACAACATGTCTAGGTGCCACTGGCGAAGATAACTAATGTTGTAAATCATTTTAAGGACATAGTTGAACGCATAAATGGGTTACTTTAGTTCTTCTTTTGTTTCAGCAGCGATGTTGGCATGTTGCCGGATCTTTAAAATTTTCTTCAGTGTAGTAATATACATAAAGTTGTTTTAATTAATTATTTTCTCCAGCAATTTTGAACGATAACTAACAAATTTATATTTATGTATTTTTTTAAATATTTCCAAGCTATTTTTCTAAGAACGTCACGAACTAACAGTTGACTGAAGAAAGGAAAACATTTGTATAGTGAGCTTAGCAATTTTAGAAAATATATCTATAGGTCCGGAACCGTTTTGTGGAATCACAAAAGATTGCATAAGAGGGGAAATCGGGAACTGGCTAGATAGGGAACATCAACTCAAATGGAGGTTGACACAAAGAAAGATAGACCAGGAACTCTCAACCAGGCTATTGAAACTGGGTAAGAGACATTCGAAGACAGTTACCGACCTGGTGACTGGACACTGCACCCTGAGGAAACATCTGCACAAAATGGGCAAAGTTAGTGAACTGAAAATGTGAACTCTATAATGAAACAACTACTCACATACTCTGCTTCTGTGAGAATAACTTACAAGTATTTAGACGGAAGCACTACGGAGAGGAATTAATACAGCCATTACAACTACTGAAAATCCCTCCAGTCAAGCTAGTGGACTTTATAGAAGACACGAAGCTTCTGGAATAGAAGAAGATAACATGGGAAATGGTATAAAGATTCAGTCTAATTGCCTGGACTGTTGAGCACAACCCAAACGAATGAATGAATGAATTTTCAGTGGCGGCTCGTGGTTAATTTGATAGGGGGGTCATAGGTGATGTGACCAAAATTTTAAAATACGGAACGCCACTGACCATCGTCCCGGAGGCCTATCCGCCGTAGGCGGGAATTTTTCGAAAAACCACTCGCAATTTCTGCCCAGAAGTCGTTAAAATCGTTGAAAAAGCAAAATTTGTGAAGTTCCTTTCCAAAGCCTCAAAGTCCAAAATTTTTTTTGGGCCACGCTTGTTTTATATAAAAATAATGCTCTCTTAAAAAACAACCATATTTTATTCATTTCTATACATATTAAATATGACAAACTTAAATTAAATGATAATTAGTCGAAATCTTTTTAAAATTTTAGTGAAGCATTCGATCTTTTATATTTGCAACAACTTATTACGTCAAAACAGCTCATAATTTTCATTATTTCGCTCCAAATGCTCTCCTTTAAATCAAAATATAGCGCGGCCTGTCGCACCCTCTACTTATCTTTCTTCTAAGCCTGTAATAATTAGCAGACGTAAGTCGATTCATCGTCGATATTAAACCGGGCTTTTGACCCATCACATGTAAACTTCGGGCGTGTTTCTCTCACGCCGCGAAGATCATCAGTGCTCGGCAAATTCCGTTCCCATATAACACCTTGAGGTCAACGGTGGACACCAGCCCGCTTTCCAATTTTGGTTTTCGCCGAGTACTTGATGCTTGATACGGAATAACGTTTACACGGGGGTCTTGAAAAACGTTTACACTGGGGGTCTTGAAACGTTTTAGGTAAATTTTATTTAAGAGGAATACTATACTATATGTATAGTAGGTAAATTTTATTTTTTTCAAATGCTTATTTAATTATTTTTTTAAATTATTTACCTGCAGTAATGAACGTTTAAATACAATACTAGGTATTTTGAATTTTTTTCTTCTATGAGTTCCTTTTAAAAAAAAAAGATAATTAACATTTCACATATCCGTTCACCAGTTTGATTTTGAGCTTCTGATTGAACAGTTACAAATAACGATATTTGCCGTATTTCCTCAACAATATTGAAGCCAATTAATTCCCAAAAGAAAAACAATTTTCCAGCTGAACCGCTGCCAAGTTCTATATATATTATTACGTAACAAACCCTCGTGAAAATCAATACCAAAAAACCTCTTCGAAGGTCTATGTCACGGTCCCGGCTCTGCACCGCGGTTCATTCCGGCGGAAGTAATGACGTCATAATGATGACGTAACAATTATGACATAACGATTTTCCGGCTGAGAGAAGGGATAGCGCATAACGGGATCGATTATCAGTGACGTCACTGCGGCTATGACGTAAGCGACACGGCGAAACGAAACGGTTTTATAATAGAGTGATTGAGACTAGCAGGGATGTAGAATGCCGGCGAGTGCCGAAGAACGAAGAGCTCCTCTGGTAAATTAGAAACTGTAGTCTTGTTGTTCTTGAATCATGTGTGTCTGATCGAGAGTGAAACCGGTTACCGCGAATGATACGATCATTTTTTTTTTGAATTGTTACGGTGTTTTTTAATGCATCTTGTGATTAAAAAAAAAGTTTGTGAAGTTTTTTTTTTTGATGACATTCTGGAATTATCGCTTTGGGAGTGAAAATTAAGTTTTTCGAAAACGTGCAATGTACAGGATGTTATCGTAAAGGTGAGTAACAGATTTTTAATTTAAAAAAAAATTATCGGGGGTAATATCCCTAGTGCATTAAATTTTTCCGGAAAAATTCGGAAAAACGAGTTTCTAAGTAATTTGTTAAAAGAGATTACTTAGAAACGAGTGTTCCAATTTTTCCACAGGAAAAATTAGATGCACGAGGGATATTTAGTAAGATTATTTCCTGAGTTAAATAAACATTTTATTTTAATACAACATTTTTTTAAATTAAAATAATAAGAACAGTAATTAATAAAAACAATATAACTTGGCAACTTGTCAAACTTGCATGAAATTTTTCGATTTTTTTTCCCGGAAAAACTGCTGACAGCTAAGTTGACAGTTGTTAAGTAATTTTTCCACTTAAAATTTATATTTGACATACCAATTCTTGATAGCGATTGGTCAAAATTAATAGGAAGGAAATAATCGCGAAAAAAGGCGCAACTTAGTTTCAAATATTGTTTTTAATTTTGAAAATTAATATGAAGGAACAGTTGTAGAATCTTAAAAATTTTCATTGATATTACATGAAGCTTGATATTCATTATTACATGAAATTTAGAAAAAAATAAAATTAAAATTAAAAAACCAAAAAATTTGTTATTTACCTACAGAAAGATGTATAAGTACCGAATGGAAAAAAGATGTATAGGTTATCACAAAATTAACTTTTTAGTTCATTTTCAACTGTCAATTGATGTTTTCAATAATGTTCAAAAATGTTTAAAAGAAAATCATGGATTTGTATTATTTTAAAGTTTATTTTTTGACGCCTACACATCACGCTTCACTAATATGACAATAATTTACAGGTAACTGTAATTAAGTAAAATTTCAAAGTTGGCTTAATAAACATAAAAACTAATTATTTGGTATAAAATAACTGAATGTTATGACATGACAAATACAACTGCGATGAAGGTATTCGATAATTGATATCGATCTTTAAACATTATATTTTATGTTGGGCATGGATATAGTTAATTTGATTTGAAATACATCAAATTAAGAATAAGAGAAATTATATTAATTAATTCCCTTAGTAAATTAAACATACAGTTCCATGTAAATCTAGCTCATTTATTGGGGCTGAACAATAAAATAGTTTATGACGCTCTGGTGGAGTTTTTTAGACAAACGAAACTTGATCTGTAATGAAGTCGAAATGTAGATTTAAGTAACATCTGAACGTAGCTTAGAATAAAAAAAATTAAAAAAAATCTGTGGCTGAAGGATTTATTTCCAAGCCAGTTCCCCCCACAAAAAAAATGTTTTCAAATTAACTTAAATATATCATAATTTGATAAAATGAACTTTTTTCAATAAATACAAATATATGAAAAAAAATTGCTGCCAATTTTGGAGGAAACAAAAAATATATAAATAATTTTCTTTAAAAAAGACACCATTTGTAAGAACATACATCCGCTGACCTAAAAAGATCTCGACTCGACTTATTTTTCCGCCAATTATTGCCGTATCTCTTCTGATTTTTTATCAAAAGCTATTTAAGTTGGCAAGCATAAAAATAGCGACAAAATTAATTTTCTACCAAGAGCAATTTTCCACAAGAGATCCGTCTGCAAAATTTTTTTGTTATATAAAAGCTATTGCAAATAAATGATTAATTAAAATGTAATGCATTACTTCCGGGTTGCCTTTGAACAAATATGGCCACGTTTACTTTTGTTTTTAACATAAAAAATATGTCAGTTTTTCATTAAAAAAATAATATCTCGAAAAAAATACATTTCGGAAAAAAGGATATTTTTCCCAAAGTGACGTAGAATCCGAAAAGGTAAGAACATAAACATAAATTAAGAAAGTTGATGTTTACTTCCAGTTAATTTCTTCCAAATGATACAAACCTATATGTACAAAAAATGTCAATAGCTGTCTTCTCAGTAACTTAAAAATAAATTTAAATTTTATAAGTTGAGGGACTCGATCTGTTGTCTAAGAATGATTTCAATATTTTTTTAAATTTATTTCCGCAACAACCTCATTGGTTATTAGCGGTGGAACAGCGAGGTACAATAATAAGGTACAATAATTATATTCGATATAGAAGTTTAGAATCTTTTAAAAAATCTACTAAATTTTGGACATTGCACTCCTTGAACACTGCACTTAAATTGTTCGGTAGGCCATGATGTTACCTTGTAGCGGACGCTCAATCAAAATATTTTTTTCCACAATCAATAATAAAAGTGTCGTTTTTTTAATCGATTTTCGTACATAAAATATGTATTTGTTAAACAGTTTAAAAGAGTGACATTAGAGTGAGATAAAGTGATATTAGAGTGAGATAAAGTAGTTTTTTAACGTTGATTTTAAATATTTCCGCTAAAGGCTCTGCAGACTGCACTCATCTGACATTTTACTTAGCGTTTTGACAAACATGAACATTCAAATCGACGCCATTTTTAGTCCATTTAGAGCAACCTAAATAACAAATTTTCTGGATTTGGCTTGCTTGTAGAAAAAATAGTATATGCAACATATGCATAAAGTGTATTTTTTTCACTCATGGAATTGATGCATTCGCCTGCGGCTCCACCTTATGCACTTGTTGCATAAATAACTATAATTGTGATGGGGAGTTCACATACTTCACAATACGGTTGATATTCCTTTGACAGTAGATATTGATGGCTGAGTTTGCTATATCCTAGTCGTAATCTGGTCAGTACAACTTCCGTGAACCGATTGTGGGCATGAATTTGCCATGGTTCAAACAAAGATTAAAAATGAATTAAAAAGTGGAGCTAATCTATTATCATTTGCTGCTTCTCTAGCCAATTTATCGGCTTCTTCGTTACCTACCAATCCTACATGTGAAGTAACCCATCGGAATACAATATTTTTATTCTTTAATTCATATAATTCTGTTTTGATCATATTGACAATAGGATGACGACTATTTAGCTTAGATATCATGTGTAATGAGTTTAGGGAATCAGTAATTACCTAAAAATTACTTTTAGACTCAGTTTTGATGAAACTTCCCATAGAGGAAAGTACCACGTGCCCGAGCTTGGTCCAGGCTTGGCCCAGTGTTGGTAGAAGTTTGGAGTGATAACGATGGGCTAGGCTCTATTGCCAAGACTGGACCAGGCTCGATGGCCAGGACTGGACCAGGTTTGGTTGCCAGGACTGTGCCATGCTCAAGTACCAGGAGTGAGCCAGGATCGATTGCCAGGAATGGAACAGGTTCAATGGACCAGGTTCGGTTACCACGACTGGGCCATGCTCAAATGCCAGGGCTAGATTAGGCTTGTTTGCCTGGAGTGGGCCAGGCTCGATTGCCAGGACTGGGCCATCCTTGATTGCGAATACTGGCCCAAAATTAAAAGCTAAATATACAGGCTAAATACACACATATTAACAGAAGCTCTGTTAATATTTATTTATTTATACAGCCACGGCTGGTTTATCCAGCCCTGGCCCGAGCTTGGGTTATCTTTGGCATGGCCAAGGCTATGTTGTCCAGCCCTGGTCCATGCTTGGGTCACCATCATACGGCCACGGCTGGGTTATCTAGTCCTGGCCCGAGCTTGGGTTATCATTGGCATGGCCAAAGCTAGGCTTCCCAGTACTGGTCCAGGCTCGGCCACTTTGTCGACTTTGGGAACTTCTGCATGGGTTAGTGCCCTATATATTGCATAAAAGTCTCCTGTCTGAACAGTTGATTCTGGGGGAAATTTGTATTTTAAGGATATGTTAGGTGCAAAAATGAAGTTATTTTTGTTTGAATAGTTATTGAAATTATCTAAATCCTGAATGCTTAAGTTTTGTTTCGAAGTACTATTTATAATTTTTGAGTTCTTAAGCCAGATTTTATAAAAGTATTCATCGTTTAAAAACTAGGAGGAGTAATTTGACTTATAGTTGGCAATTCTGTAAACCTCTGTTTAGTCAGATTGCACCCAGTTTCAAACAGCACTTTTTGTTGATATTTTAATGATATCTGACAGTTCTAACATATATAATATATTTATTTTCATCATCGTCTTCGTTCCCTTGTTATTTTCGGAAGAAGATCCTTCTACCCAAGCAGCATTATTCTGACTTCCGACATAATGTTTACTTAAATCAACGTTGGTTTTGGGTATTATTTAGTTGTTTGCATCAACGTTCACCGACAACGTCAGTTCATAACTTAATCTGACGTTGGAACTTCGATGTCGACTACTCGACGTCAGCCTATCGAACGTTATTTTTAGTTGAAGAGACAACGTTCGCTCAACGTTCATTTTTACCTTTTTCGTGTCTTTGGACTAATCTGGAACAAGACGACGTTCTAAGAACGTTTAGATCCGCATGTTAAAATTTTGGTCATAAAAACATTCCCTTGTTTCCTCCCATCATAATGATTACTACCTAAAAAGTGATGTTGAAATTTATTCTGAAGTTTTTGGAGCTATGTAGGAAAAAAGTGAACAACATAAATTTGAAGGCTGCTCAATAACAAATAAAATACCTAAGATTGAGATAATTTTTGTATTTTCCTGCTGTGCTTTTTTTCTTAGGATGCAGCCTCGACATGCTATGTTTTAACACAGCATCCCGGAAAAATTTTTCCCTCTCTGCATAGCTGAAATTGCTGTCAGCAAACTTTACCACATGATAGACCACATATGAAAAATTAACGTCGTTTTGCCAAAATATTTTTCAGAATAACTTACCTAGAATGTTTGCCAACTTGTTGAATGGCAATTTATTACTGTTGCTCCTAGTGCCACCAGTCCATGAATACATTGTTAGAACCTTCCTACAACAGGAAAAAAATGGGTCCAGGAGCATTTTCAATATTGTTGTATGTATGTATGTATGTAAATTGGGGTGACATTCACTGAGACCTAAAAGATCTATTGTGTGTCCTCACTTCTACTTAGTTCCTTAGGAAAGTCTCAGAGACTAGTAGCTCCTCTAGTCCTATTTCCCGGAGGAATTTTAGGATATCTGCAGGCTTTAACTTAGGTAAATGTCCCTCCCGTATCCAGTAATCCCCATAGGTGTTGTGCCCTAGGATTCTGTATTGCAGTGCAATTCGCAAGTATGTGAATGGAGGTTTCTTCTTCCATGCGACAGAATCTACATTCTTCTTCCTCCACTATTTTGAGCTTTTTCAGGTGCCCATTCAGGCTACAATCTTCCGTTAGGATCCCTTCTGACTCATGCATTCATTTTATCTCAACAGGTTGTAGTCACCCAGAAGAATCTTTGATAGTCTGAGTCCTACTAGATTTTTCCAATGGTCAGATCTTCTCTTTTTTCGGTTTTGCCTATTTCTCCCAATATTACATTGGAGCTGATACTGCAAAAGGGTTCCAGACCCCAAGAGGGGGTCTTTGCTAGTTCATCTGCTATTTCATTTCCTTCTATTCCAGTGTGTCCTGGAATCCACAGTAAATTGTTCTCGCCTAGTTCATTGAGTTTGCCTAGGCAATCCCACACCATTTTGGAACTGATTACACAAGAGCTCAGTTACATGCAGATAGTTTCAGTGACCATAACCTCAATCCCATACTGTCTTAATCTCTATTTTTTGAACCTGTTGAACCACTAGAAAGTAATCGATGTTTTTTGTTATAAAAATATTCCAGCACTAGAGCTACAACCAGTAGACATTTTTTTGCAAAGAAGTAATTTCCTTAAAGACACGTTTTATAAAATCGAAAATTAACATATTGCTATAGCACCGGAATATAAATGCGGAATAACCTTCCAATACGATATTAATGTTATATTAAATGAGGCTATAAATTAATGGAATACAACAAAACTACGTTTTCTGAAAACAAAACAGGATATTATTATGTTTCTAATACATATTTTATTAAATAGATTCTATTAGAGATATAAAAACCGAAGTTAATATGCACTTAAATATACGAGGCGTGCATTAATAATACCGCCGAATATGGAACTCATCTAGTATATAAATGCCCTATATATTATTTTTTAATACGTCTTTTCAATTAAATGACAAGCTCAGCTGTCGTTTTGAAATAGCGGGAATTCAGTTGAACCTCATAATGTTGAAATTCTCGATAGCTGAAGAGATCAGGATTTATTTCTGTCGAATAACCACTTTGCACTTCTTCCAAGGTCCCCAATAAGTGCTTCAATCTGTTGACAACGTTTTTTCTTCTCTTGCTCTGTTGTATGGAGCAGCAGCGTATCTCTTCCTTCATGGCTGATGTTTTTCATCATTTCCCCTGTAATTTTGTCGGACCCGGATGCTTTTCCATATTCTACTTCCTTAATTACTGTTACCAATTCTCCTTTATCCATTGCTTTGTTAATATCGTCTTCAACGGAGCTATTGATCTCCATGCGTTCTTCAAATATTGGCGAATCGTTAAGTAGATCTTAAGTCTACCTTACGCTATGCTAGATTTTTCAAAAAAATGGTTATAAAATTACAGAAAACTTCACTCTGAATCAATAAACAATCGCTTTTCCAGTGAAAAATGGTATTACCATGAAAACAAATATTCTATCTACCTACTCTATTTTAAGCGGTTAAAATTCAAAGATGTTTCGGGTCAAACCGTTTACAACTGTAGGTACTCATAAATTTGATCATAAATTACCCACTGACGGGGACAACCGCATTTTATTGTAGCATCTGTACTTGTTGTTGGTCTTGCCAGCTACCCTCGAAATCTGAAATTTCAAGGTCATTTGTGGAACGAATAGCCTTAATAACTCTCTCCCCATCTCCCCATAATTTATTTTCCTTCTGTTATTATTTCACCATTTTTGTTCTTAATTCCTCAGGACTCTTTCTATTTTTGCTCCGAATTTTATTATTAATTCTTTTGTTCTCTTTCGTTCTTTTTTGTAACTTTCATAGCTTTCTCCTGTTCTGCTAGATTTATATATATAATCTTTTTACTTGCACAACCAATTCTTTTTTTTTGTTTTAATTTTAAACCCATAAACGCGCAAATGTGTTGATAATTATTAATAAAAATAAATCTCAATACTTTTACCGCTACCAGGTAACTGAAAATATTTACGAGATAACCCATAATTTGATGTTATGGCTGCAGTAGGTTAATAACCTAATTGAACATATTCGAAGGTTATTTAGTAGTTAAATTTTGATGATTATCGGTAAATTTATTTACAGCGATTGCACATAGATACGAATTTTTGCTTTTAGAAGCCAATGTATTCACGATAATTTAGTTCATGACGGGTTTGAAAAAAATCTGTAATTAAGCATTACAAAACATTGAAAGCTTCTTACGTTAGTAGAGCCAACATTATTAACAGACATACAAATAACGAGAAAGATGATTTATATATTGCTTATAATGCTAGAAAAAATATTAGATAACTTTTAAACACTATTGTTTTTCAAAGTATTCTCCAGGAAGAGAAATGCATTTAGCATCCTTTGGAAATAAGTCTGGAATCAGTTTTTCCACTCGCTTGCTGGTACTCTCAAAATAGAGTTTTTGAAGGCGTTGCAGCCACAAGCTGAACAGAAAAAAAGATTACCAAGAATGAAACAAAAGATAGTTCAAGTATATTCCAATCTTCACCGTGGAGAGAAATACTTGTACAAGGAAAACTATTTTTCATACAAAAATCTAAAAGGGAACACTTAAATACTTTACTGGACTCACCCTCCACATTTTGAAGCACTATATTCTTAGATGAAAATGTTATAATAGACTTAAAATACCAATTCAAATATACAAAAGGCAGCTTAGAGGTAGAAAGAATTTCTGTTCAAAATTTTCTAATAGAGACAAGTTATGTTTGGTGCTAGTAAGATTGTTGTAATACAAATAAATTATGATATCTTTTACCTGGGTTCAATTTATGTACCACCAAATCATTGGACTAAGAGGTGATTTATGGCCGAAACACACCTATCAGCACCTCATAGGAACAGCGACTGATCATCACCACCAGATTTTATTTCTTATGTGTATTTAAATGTAAGAGCGCATACCTAACAGCATCAGCACAGCACCGACAAGGCACGTCAACGCCTCAACCACATCACATTTCTCAGAGAGAATATTTTGCGGACGGCGTGCCAATACAATATCTCTGGCAATATAAAATGAAGCCTATAGTCAGTGCTGATCCCGTGTCGATGCGTTAAGTGAGTTCATACTCAACCGACGAGTTGACCACTCGATGATCAGTCGCTGTTCCTATGAGGTGCTGATAGGTGTGTAGAGCATTCCTTATTGTTTCAAATATTTTGAGGATAAAATTCCCGGGGTTGTGGATGCCACTAAGATATCATTACAAATGACAAGAAACTTTAGGCAGCAAGGAAATACTTACTCCAGTTACAAACAGATTAATACGATTAAATTTCTAGTTGTAACTGCAGTTAGTGGCGCCATAATATAGTGTAGTGAAGGATCTGAAGGCACCATATCTGATAGTGAACTGTTTGTACAGTGTGATGTGAAGAACTTTTTGCAAGAAAATGACAGTCTATTAGCAGATAAGGGCTTTTTACCTAAAGATGTTGCAAATGAACTTAAAATTAAAGTGTTCACTTCATTATTTCTTCTGAAAGGGATAAACTTTAACATCGTTGAACACATGAATATATTGGACATTTGATGAGGAACGCTACCAAAACGTTGAAATAAATATTATAAAAGATATTATTAATATAATAGATTGTGGTTTAATTTCCCAAAAATAGCTGGTTTCCAGACGAGACCGAGACTTGTTTCTTTCAGATCTGACGAGACCAAGGCGTGAATTTTTTAAATCTTGCCTTAGGATAAGTCCGGGATAGTTGGACCATGTTTTCTAAAAGCCATTTTTCTAAAACTTTGTAATGTCTAGGATTTGGTAAATTTTTTTATATTATCTATATAAAAAAATGTATGCACTTCTTCAGCTGTTACACTGATCATACTTGAAGTTATATTTTTTTCTTTTTTTTTACTCGGGGGTTCATCTATCCTGGAGGGAGGGGTTCGATGGACTTCCTGCTAGGGATAGATGGACCTCTGATATACGTTACCAAATCAGGGAGTAACACAAGACATAACGGTTATAAAAAGTATAAACGATTTAAAAAAGGATAAGAAAATTCAGAACAATAATTCACTCTGCAGTCATCTTCTTGTGATAATCTCGCTTCTTCCCACAATAATCTCATTTATTTTCGAATCTTGTGTCCAGCGAGAGCATGACACACACTTAATCCAATCTTCTTCTCGTTTTGATTCATTGTAGCTCTCTTTACACCATACACAATAATCTTCATCCCAGTCACTATCGTCATCGTCGTTGCAAATTGTATCAATATCAATATCTTCAGATTCTGAAGATGATGTAAGTTTTTTCTTCTTTTGCGTTCTCTTGCGTTGTTTGCTTCTTATCACTTTTTTCTCCTAACTGCTTTTTCTCACACCCGTTTTTCTTTTCCTTTCTGTCTTTCTCCTTTTCATCCCTGTCTTTCTCCTTTTCCTCTCTGTCTTTCTTCTTTTCTTCCCTTCCTTTCTCTTTTTCCTCCCTTTCTTTTTTGTTTCTCTCTTCTATTTTGATTTTTGACTCTTTTTCATCTTTTTTCTTTTTAAGAGCAATTATGTTTCCCGGAGAGCTTAAAACTGTTGATACAGTTTGAGCCTTTCTTCTCAGAGTCTCATGTTTATTGACACAAGGCACAGGATGTATTTTGTCCAATACCTTTGAGGGGTTTACATTTTCAGATATATCCTCGTATTGTTTAGAGGATCCAGGCACAGGAACATCATCATAGCGTCTTGAAGTACCCGGATTACTGTCGTTTCTTCAACTACTAGGACCAGCAACTGTGACATCATTTTTGGAACTACCAGAACTAGCAACATCGGTCATATTCTTTTTGGGAACAAGAGATGTGTATGAAGGCCTGGAGTCTGTGGATTCTGACAGAAAAGCATAGTCTGGTATCACTTCGGGTTCAAAAGGAATGATTCCACAGGTTCTAAAACCACTGATTCCATTATCTACGTTTGAGAGAACCAAATTGCAGCCGGGTAATTTTCCTTGAGGGATTATTAGTCATGTAGTTGGAGCAAGCATAAAAGTAGTTCATTTTTGAAGACTTGAAGAAAGCACGGTCTAATGGCTGAAGCCAATGGCTGGTGTGGGGAGGAAATTATTTCATTCCTTTCTGCGAACTCCAGCATTTCAATGCAGCTAGTGTGCGATGTGTGTCCATCTAGAAGTAGAAGTACTTTTCCTGATGGTTTTCTTGGAGTGAAATGGAAACTTAGCCAGACTTTGGAGACATTTTTACTGTAGCACCAGGTGGCATACCGTCACACAACTCCTGTTTCAGATTCTTCCCTTTCATTATGCAAAAAAGCGGCAAGAATGTACCCTCTCCATTTACACATGCCAATATTGAAATAGTTTCACCCTTTTCTCCCGAAGTAACGGAAGTCACCTTTCAAGGGAACTTTTTTTCCAGGTTTGTTGTTCAGTTGTAAACCTGTTTCATCCATGTTAAAAATGTTTTCCACTAAGTAGATTTTAAAAAATCCTTCAACTGAAACTATTATTTTTATTTCAGACTAAAGATAGCGACAGCCACTTTTAAAGTTTATTAAGATGCATTGTAGCTTGTTTTAAAGCAACAACTTTAATTGATGAGGCTATTATCATACTTCGAAGTGGATTCTCCTCCGGACCCCCAAGAAGGCGGCTGCACGCGCCCGTCACCGTGTAGTAGTCCGGAACTGTTCCTGAGGGACTCTCCAGGTGATCTTTGTTAATTTAACCTTGTTACCAGTAGAATTTTGTCTGTGTTAATGTTGTTTTGCATGTGGACTAGAGACTAGTTTAGAAAAAAAAAAACACTTGCAATGCCGTTACGAGATGCGTTCGGGTCCTCCAGTAATCAAGCTTCGTGCTTCCGGCTTCCACAAATTTCCAGGACGATTTAGTTTTCCGAGAGAGGGCGCTGTCGATTCCAACAACAATCACGCCGAATACAACAACGGACTTACCAATAAATGTATGTATTTTTTTTGTTCAATTATAAGCATGATTTTATTTTAAAAATTTCTTAATTATTGTGTAAATATTAGCATTATATTTCTATTGCCGAAAAAAAAGCTTTTAACTTCAAGATAAAAAAAGTATAGAGGTTTCATTTACAAGTTGTACCTCTGTGTAGGTGTGGATCTAATAAACTTGCTAGATATTGTTTTATACAGGATGTCCGGAGAATGTAGGTCCTATATATACTGAGTGGGCAAATAAGAACGACCAAGGGCCATTTCTTAGTAGCAAAGCGTTAAAATTGAAATAAAAAGATTTAAAAAGCCAAATTCTGCAAAATATACCTGGTTAAAGAGCATGACAAAAACAATCATCGAAAAATTCTTCTTATATTTGATATTACGAGTTTAAGTCTATCTACTCTAATTAAGAGGTGGGGGAGAGTGGGAACTTTTTTATGAAAAAATGCCCATAACTCAATAAGTAACATAATTTTTACCTTTAATTTATTATTATTATTTATGTACTAAATCTAGACACTTTTTTCTTTATCACTAAAAAGGAATTTTTCCAATCATTAAAAAAATATTGTACAGATTCGGTTACATTTTTACTGACCATAGCGGAATGATATTCCCACCTCTTGATTTTCATGACGAATAAACGCATAGCGGTTTGTTGCACCAGTGTTGCCAGAGCTCGCTCAATTGAACGAGATCTCGCTCCTTTCTTTTCTACATGGAGACTAGATGAGAAAATCGAACTTATACAGAAAAATTGACAAAATATGTCCTCAAAATCGTTTGCTATTTGTTTTTCCACCGCGGCGGCGCCATAAACGCACCTTCTTGAATAATAGCCATCATTATATGTTTGTTCAATAATATACTATTACAAATTTAAATGTTCTGGTGCTAAATCAAATAGATTGTAGATCAGTGGGGAGCCCTGGAGGAGTCTGTGCTTGGCGTAAAAATGTTATTCAGTTTTACTTGTGGTTTTATATCATGCCATTTCTGTTTCATAACCTCACTTACCTGACATACTGTCAAATGAGCTAGCAACCAATAAAACACTATGAACTGAAAGTGTTTGCAAGTCTTATGATTGGCTATTATTGTTCTGCAGTCAGATGTTTTTGGTATTGGATTTAAACTAGCGCCCTCTATCATGATCAGAAATTGAAAGACATGGAGTCCGATCTCCTTATATAGTCTACATGTTTTTATAATTCACGGCTTCTGTGAGCCACAGTCCAAAAAAGAAGAAGAAAAAGTATGTCTCTAATTCTTATGCTGTTTTTTCAGGTTATGTTATTGTTTTTGATTTTTGAAAAGAGAAAATACATTGCTGTTAAAACCTGTTAGAATTTAAAATTGGGGATGAAGGTGCGACAGATTATTCGTCCTGGACGAACGAACGAATGAACTTTTCAATAGATAACACCTATTCATATAATATTTTTTCGACTATTCAAATTTTTTATTTTCACCAAATTTGGTTCGAAAATAAATGAGTATGTGGCAACACTGTGTTGTACCCATTTCTTTCCCGTATGTCGTTCCTTTCGCGAAGTTGTGCTTTGCCATAAATTAGAGATGGGAGCGTGTTAATCGGCTCAGCGAAGTCCTATGGTCGGTAAAAAAGTGGCCAGATCTGTATATATCAAAGTTAAAGTCTGAATCGATTATTTTATTCTAAAACAAGGATAACAACAGAAGGATCCCTATAGTGTGGTGGCATTTATTTTTATTATTTACATAGACCCGGTATGAATAAATTATTTAAAATTCAATCGGTGACAGTTTCAACGAACAAAAAAATCTTTTAATACCATTTGTAGTAGCGTCTGTTTTATTAATTTTGACTCTACTCAACCTACACACTAAAATGATGTCATTGAAATATAATATAACCCTGTACCGTGCATTTACATAGATATGTTGAGTTTTAGAATAACAGCATTAACAAAATACCTATGCATTTTATAGGTAGATTACGTTTTTTCTATTGATGAATTAACATAATTCTTTTCAAGGCCGTTCTGTAAATATCTGGTCTCATAATATAATAATTTTCTGATTTCTGTATTATATAAACAGTTAAGATATGCAGAATTCGTGATCGGTTACTGTTTAATATTGTAAGCCTATTCAAAATTCCATTTTTTTTACGGAAAAGAAGCTGATGCAGCTGCCGCCGATTTAACATTATTTATTTGAACACTCCTTTATATTTATCATTTTATTTATGGTGCAGACATTCAGGGTCACGATTAAGCGAAAATTTTCTCTTTATTCTTAGGTTTTTACCCACTTTTTTAAAAATTGGTAGGATTAATTACCAATTTAAATCCTCTAATCCCATTTTTTAGGTGTAAAATAAACTCACTGAAGTAGCTTTAAAAACATATTTAAAAATTGGACAAAATATTTTTATTTAAATACAAATAATGTAAATACTAATGATTAATAATACTAATTGTTTATTCACATTGACCAAACCCCAGGAATTAACATAAATAATTCAGAAATACGAACACGAAAAGAAAAAAAAATTAATTGATACAAAAATATGTACACGTACTTTTAGAGTAAAACTATGTAAAGACAGCTAACTATAATTAGAATTTATCGTATGTAGAACTATCATGATCAAGTAAAATTATCAAGAGCTCTACTGTCACTTAAATCAAGTTTTCTAGTTCCCACATTGTTTGATTTACTTCAAAATCATACTCGACAGTGTCTTATAGTATAGAATAGCTCCTCTACGTCTTTAATTCTAAACGTCGTATGTCTTCCAGCTAAAAGTGCCCAGACAGATATCCCTCGCTTGATGTCAAAATATCCACAACACATATTGATTTGCGATAACTAGAAGCTTACAATATTATTCCGAAACTATTATAAGCTACATATTCCGAAAATTGAAAAAGCGAAACCATCGGGGAATCGAACCCGGGACCCCTCGGTTAGAAAGCCCTTACGAAACACTCTGCGCTACGGACGGTTCCTACCTATCGATGATCGGGTCGGTATTATAAGCTACAATTAACCGCTACTGCGTCTTACATTCGGCCATCCTGCTCCGTTCATCGTCCTCATCGTAGCTAGAGTGCTGGGCCTGATGCCTTGCCTGCCTACGCCTATCTCGCTCTCCTGGCGAGCCTGACGCCTGCACGCCCATTCCAGTCACATCACATTATGGCCTCATGTGGACATTTCGTAGATCAAATCCCACTTCTGATATATAAGCTACATATTCCGAAAATTGGAAAAGCGAAACCGTCGGGGAATCGAACCCGGGACCCTCGGTTAGAAAGCCCTTACGTAACACTCTGTGCTACGGACGGTTCCTACCTACTGCGTCTTACAATATATTCTTTTTCTCATCCAGTTTATTACGTCCTCCTTTCACCAAGACATAGTAAGAGTTTTTCCCATTTTTCAGGAATGATAACCCTCTGGAATTAGTTCAATAACCTTTTCGACATATTCTTCGTAGATATTGACATTCCTGTTCTCGTGATAGTCACCAGTTCTGTTGGATATGAAAGATGAAAGTAATCCACCATCCAAAAAACCATCTTCGCTGCCAATATGTGTTATGATTCATCTTTTTCCTTTTCCTGGTGGTGTTAAAGCAACGTGAATGATTAATTATGAATGTTCATTAATTCAATAGCGATTTTTTCCTACCAAACGATGGATCATCCATTATACAGTTCCGATTTGGCCTCAATTGATTAGTTCCACACCATCACTCAGAGGCTTCGAGTCCTCAGCAACTCAGCCTTTAGGCTTTTTTTACTCCTGGTTGTGCCGTTTATGTGAAGGTTTTTTTACCATTAGTTTGCTTTGTTCCTGCTTTTGCACGTGGTTCCAGTTCGTCTGATGTTTTGTTTGAATCCACAGAGATGTACAACCACGTGCTGAAAGTTTTGGTATCCCAATTTGGTCCCAAACAATATTCTTCGACGCCTGGAGGAGTCGTGCTTCAAAAAATGATAGATAGAGAGCTTCGCTGCTAAAATGTGTTATGACTCATCTTTTTCCTTTTCCTGGTGGTGTTAAAGCAACGTGAATGATTAATTATGAATGTTAATTGATTCAACAGCGATTTTTATGGATCATCCATTATACAGTTTCGATTTGGCCCCAATTGATTGATTGATTAGTTCCACGCCATCATTCAGAGGCTTCGAGTCCTCAGCAACTCATCCTTTAGGCTTTTTTTACTCCTGGTTGTACCGTTTATGTGAAGATATTTTTACCATTAGTTTGCTTTGTTTATGCTTTGGCACGTGGTTCCAGTTCGTCTGATGTTTTGATTGAGTCCACCGAGATGTACAACCACGTTCTGAAAGTTTTGGTATCCCAGTTTGGTCCCAAACAATATTCTTGGACGCCTGGAGGAGTCGTGCTTAAAAAAATGATAGATAGAGAGCTTCGCTGCTAAAATGTGTTATGATTCATCTTTTTCCTTTTCCTAGTGGTGTTAAAGCAACGTGAATGATTAATTATGAATGATCATCGATTCAACAGCGATTTTTTCCTACCAAACGATGGATCATCCATTATACAGTTCCGATTTGGCCTCAATTGATTGATTGATTAGTTCCACACCATCATTCAGAGGCTTCGAGTCCTCAGCAACTTAGCCTTTAGGCTTTTTAACTCCTGGTTGTACCGTTTATGTGAAGGTTTTTTTACCATTAGTTTGCTTTGTTCCTGCTTTGGCACGTGGTTCCAGTTCGTCTGATGTTTTTATTAAATCCACCGAGATGTAAGACCACGTCCTGAAAGTTTTGGTATCCCAATTTAGTCCCAAACAATATTCTTCGACGTCTAAAGGAGTCTTGCTTCAAAAAATGATAGATAGAGAGCTTCGCTGCCAAAATGTGTTATGATTCATCTTTTTCCTTTTCCTGATGGTGTTAAAGCAAAGTGAATTATTGATTATGAATGTTAATCGATTCAACAGCAATTTTCTCCCACCAAATGATGGAACATCCATTATACAGTTCCGATTTGGCCTCAATTGATTGATTGATTAGTTCCACACCATCATTCAGAGGCTTCGAGTCCTCGGCAACTCAGCCTTTAGGCTTTTTTGTGCTCTTGGTTGTACCGTTTATGTGAAGGTTTTTAACCAGGAGTTTGCTCTGTTCCTGCTTTAGTTCGTCTGATGTTTTGTTTGAATCCACAAAGATGTACAACCACGTGCTAAAAGTTTTGGTATCCCAATTTGGTCCCAAACAATATTCTTCGACGTCTGAAGAAGTCGTGCTTCAAAAAATGATAGATAGAGAGCTTCGCTGCCAAAATGTGTTATGATTCATCTTTTTCCTTTTCCTGGTGGTGTGAAAGCAACGTGAATGATTAATTATGAATGTTCATTGATTCAATAGCGATTTTTTCCTACCAAACGATGGATCATCCATTATACAGTATCCCAATTTGGTCCCAAACAATATTCTTGGACGCCTGGAGGAGTCATGCTTCAAAAAATGATAGATAGAGAGCTTCGGTGCTAAAATGTGTTATGATTCATCTTTTTCCTTTTCCTAGTGGTGTTAAAGCAACATGAATGATTAATTATGAATGTTCATCGATATAACAGCGATTTTTTGCTACCAAACGATGGATCATCCATTATACAGTTCCGATTTGGCCTCAATTGATTGAGTGATTAGTTCCACACCATCATTGAGAGGCTTCGAGTCCTCAGCAACTCAGCCTTTAGGCTTTTTTTACTCCTGGTTTTACCGTTTATGTGAAGGTTTTTTTTACCATTAGTTTGCTTTGTCCTGCTTTGGCATTTGGTTCCAGTTCGTCTGATGTTTTGATTGAATCCACCGAGATGTACAACCACGTGTTGGTATTCCAATTTGGTCCCAAACAATATTCTTCGACGCCTGGAGGAGTCGTGCTTCAAAAAATGATAGATAGAGAGCTTCGCTGCAAAAATGTGTTATGATCCATCTTTTTCCTTTTCCTGATGGTGTTAAAGCAACGTGAATGATTAATTATGAATGTTAATTGATTCAACAGCGATTTTTTCCTACCAAACGATGGATCATCCATTATACAGTTCCGATTTGGCCTCAATTGATTGATTGATTAGTTCCACACCATCATTCAGAGGCTTCGAGTCCTCAGCAACTCAACCTTTAGGCTTTTTTTACTCCCGGTTGCACCGTTTATGTGAAGGTTTTTTTTACCATTAGTTTGCTTTGTCCTGCTTTGGCACGTGGTTCCAGTTCGTCTGATGTTTTTATTGAATCCACCGAGATGTAAGACCACGTGCTGAAAGTTTTGGTGTCCCAATTTGGTCCCAAACAATATTCTTCGACGTCTGGAGGAGTCGTGCTTCAAAAAATGATAGATAGAGAGCTTCGCTGCTAAAATGTGTTCTGATTCATCTTTTTCCTTTTCCTGGTGGTGTTAAAGCAACGTGAATGATTAATTATGAATGTTCATTGATTAACAGCGATTTTTTCATACCAAACGATGGATCATCCATTATACAGTTCTCATTTGGCCTCAATTGATTGATTGATTAGTTCCACACCATCATTCAGAGGCTTCGAGTCCTCAGCAACTTAGCCTTCAGGCTTTTTAACTCCTGGTTGTACCGTTTATGTGAAGGTTTTTTTACCATTAGTTTGCTTTGTTCCTGCTTTGGCACGTGGTTCCAGTTCGTCTGATGTTTTTATTGAATCCACCGAGATGTAAGACCACGTCCTGAAAGTTTTGGTATCCCAATTTAGTCCCAAACAATATTCTTCGACGTCTAAAGGAGTCTTGCTTCAAAAAATGATAGATAGAGAGCTTCGCTGCCAAAATGTGTTATGGTTCATCTTTTTCCTTTTCCTGATGGTGTTAAAGCAACGTGAATGATTAATTATGAATGTTCATTGATTCAACAGCGATTTTTTCCTACCAAACGATGGATCATCCATTATACAGTTCCGATTTGGCCTCAATTGATTGATTGATTAGTTCCACACCATCATTCAGAGGCTTCGAGTCCTCAGCAACTCAGCCTTTAGGCTTTTTTTACTCCTGGTTCTACCGTTTATGTGAAGGTTTTTTTTTACCATTAGTTTGCTTTGTCCTGCTTTGGCACGTGGTTCCAGTTCGTCTGATGTTTTGTTTGAATCCACAGAGATCTAGGTACAACCACGTGCTGAAAGTTTTGGTATCCCAATTTGGTCCCAAACAATAATCTTAGACGGCTGGAGGAGTCGTGCTTCAAAAAATGATAGATAGAGAGCTTCGCTGCTAAAATGTGTTATGATTCATCTTTTTCTTTTTCCTGGTGGTGTTAAAGCAACGTGAATGATTAATTATGAATGTTAATTGATTCAACAGCGATTTTGATGGATCATCCATTATACAGTTTCGATTTGGCCCCAATTGATTGATTGATTAGTTCCACGCCATCATTCAGAGGCTTCGAGTCCTCAGCAGCTCAACCTTTAGGCTTTTTTACTCCTGGTTTTACCGTGTGAAGGTTTTTTTACTATTAGTTTGCTTTGTCCTGCTTAGGCACGTGATTCCAGTTCGTCTGATATTTTGATTGAATCCACAGAGATGTACAACCACGTGCTGAAAGTTTTGGTATCCCAATTTAGTCCCAAACAATATTTTTCAACGCCTGAAGGAGTCGTGCTTCAAAAAATGATAGATAAAGATCTTCGCAGCCAATATGTATATTAATCTTTTTCCTTTTCCTGGTGGTGTTAAAGCAACGTGAATGATTAATTATGAATGTTCATCGATTCAACAGCAATTTTCTCCCACCAAATGATGGAACATCCATTATACAGTTCCGATTTGGCCTCAATTGATTGATTGATTAGTTCCACACCATCATTCAGAGGCTTCGAGTCCTCAGCAACTCAGCCTTTAGGCTTTTTGTGTTCTTTGTTTATGTGAAGGTTTTTAACTAGGAGTTTGCTCTGTTCCTGCCATAGTTCGTCTAATGTTTTGTATGAATCCACAGATACCTACAACCACGTGCTGAAAGTTTTGGTATCCCAATTTGGTCCCAAACAATATTCTGCTTCAAAAAATGGTAGATACATATAAAAATATATTGTAGTTGAAAATGAAAAAAGAATTGTCGAAACGCCAAAAAGCTTTCGGTTTTCCATAAATCAAACTTAATATAATATAATTATCCGATCCATTTTACAATTTAATGGTCGGTGCTAAAAAGAGAGGAGACAACGTTTCAACAATTTCACGTGTAAGATTCTCTGGCAAGTAATCTAGACATGATCAATCACATGAATCACGTCGATTTGTTTATATTTACCACGAGATCTGAAACGCGAACATCTTAAAAATGATTGCTATTTCTATGAGGAAGTAAATAAAGTTTTATATAGTTGAACACTGGTCCATTATTGTTTCAAAATATGCTAATGTACTTTAAAGAATGCTGGACCATGGTTTCTATTATTGACTGTCGGTAATTATGTGCCATAAAACAATTAAACAAAAATATATCAAATTGCAGGAGTTTTTAAATAAATTAAAAATTTACGACGAAGACGTAGAAAGTGGTTTTTTGAGAAAAGTGAAATACCAGGACACGAGGGTTATGAGGGAAACGAAAAAATGCCATCATTGGAGCGCATGGGCGTACCCAGGGAGGGGCAGGGGAGGGCAGCTGTCCCCTCTGGAAATGTTCTATGTTTGAGAAGAAGTTTGTCGAAATTGTGGGTGGTTTCTCTAGGAGAGAAATCTTGGACAAAAATAGTAGCTTTTCAGTTGCAGCTGCAAAATTGAGAAAATGTATGGACGTAGTATCAAAATTTTATGAATTAAAATGGATAGGTGATCTATGGCGCACTATTTGGATAAATAATCAGGAAGACTTCGAAGATTTGGAGGTAACAAAATTAAAAGTGGAAACAGCACTAGAAATTTACTGGCTTGGTCCACGTCTACAATTAAGAGGTTATTCAGAACACTCAGACACGTAAAAACAGGGCTGAGATCAACAATGGTCCAAGACAGGTTGAATGGGCTTTGTATCCTCAGAGTACATGAGAAACTTGATTTTTCCACGGGAGACGTCAAAAATCATTTTACTGAAGATCCTCGAAAATTATTTTCAAAATAAAAGTCGAATTGAACAATTTGAATTGAATGAAGATACTTAAATTTATGTTCATTTGACTACCTTCACACGCAATATACCTTATGCAAAGGTGTCTTCGTATAGTGAGTATGACAGAACAAGCACAGAAAAAATCTGACTTACCCCTCCCTTGGCCAGAAGCTGGGTACGCCCATGTTGGAGCGGAAACCATCATCAATTGCTTCCTGTTATTTAATAATTCAAACCTTGATGAGGTGGGCTATTCCTAAGGGACCTTTTCAGATCTATTGTGGTCCTCTAAACCTAAATTACATTCTCCAGCCTCTTTTTATAGTTCAAACCTTTGTCAAATATCTATTAATTCTTCCACAACTACATTCTTGCGTTGTCTACCTTGTAAAATCCTTCTAAATAGCTCTAGTTTCCCACACGTATGAAGTGGATTTGAACTGATTTCACTGTATGAAACGGGAAAGCACTTTTACCTCAAAAACATTAATATTTAAAATACTATTTATCAATTGATACATCATTATAAATTTAATACGAACTAATTTATATGTTATAATTTTATTTCCAGCTATTTACGGTATTTTTGAATTAAATTTCTTAGGTCCACAATAATAGAGATATTCGCTGTACACTTCTGCGAATACCATTTTGAATGACAATGTCCTGCTTAGGTAAATGACTCAATATCGCTATAAATGGTATATTGTTGTGTTATATCGTAGAAATACGGTAAAAAGTTTTTTTTATTGGCAATATAGTTGTTAATGCGAAAATGGCGAAAAGCTGAGTGACTACATACTTTGTTTTATTTTAAAAACACTTAAATCACGATTTTTTAACAGTGTAAGATACATTTTGTAAATACTAACCGTTTACATCTACACTACATCCCAAAATTAGTTATAAAATGTTTTTTCTCCTACCCCTATAGAAAGTACACACTTTCCTCCCTCACATCAGGGAGAAAACTTATACTTCGCACCCTAGGGAGGAAGAGAATATTTGCAAATATCGAAATAATTATAAATGATATTTTAGAGTTTTTATTGGTTTTTTCATTAAATAATGGAATTAATTATTGTAATGTTTTTGTTTTTACTTATGGGATAAACTTATACACACTATGGCTAATTACTATCTATTGATTTATTTATTAAACTTAATTTATATACACACTTTATTCTAATTTATTTTTACCACTTGAATATTACACTATTTATCTTCACTATTTAATTCACTGTCCGATTACTAAGAAATTCAGTAAACTGGCTGTGAAAAAACTCTTTGTCTTCGTTTCACTAATTGTCAACTCACTCAAAAACCCGCGTATTTATAGTCTTTATCAAATCTCGAAAATTCTACAGTTTTCTACGCTCGTCGTATGCGTAAACAAAACCTTATTCCAGAATGTTCTCGAAAGGGGCGCAACCACCAAAATTTACAGTCGAGAGACAGGGCCGGCTTTGAGTTGGTGACCTCGCAACATTATAAACAGTTAGTTCCTTTTAAAACATTAATATGAGTAGATTCCACAAGGTAAGGGTCCAAACAGTAAATTATTTACAAAAATAGTTATTTATGTACCAATGACGAAAAACTGTCTTTTATAGTCAAGCCTGCAAATTGAAAGCGTTAATATATTACACAAAACACCAAGTGATAGCCTATACAGACGACATCGCAATAATAACAAGATCACAAAAAGAACTACCTACATCAAATTTTTAGAAACCTTCTTAAAGAAGACTTGAAACATAGGAATAGAGGACTGGAATAAGATTACTAGAGGTCAAATAAAATGGAGAAATAAAACAAAAAAAGTAGAACCTATATGGGCCTGTGAGGCCTAAAACGCTGTTTATATACACTGTGGTCATTTGAAAAGGACCCACCCTTAATATTTCAAAAATGGGACATATTAGAAAAAAATGCCGAAACACGTCAACTTTTAACTTAAAGGGGACACTTTTTGGTGCTAATGTCATAAACGTCAGATTCACCCCCTCCCTACTGGAGACACCCCATACATTTTTTCAAATGGCATTAGGTATCAAGTGACACCTCATTTAAAAGGTCTGGTAAATCTCTATTCAATCATTTTGTTCTGCCTTTGATACCAGCCTTCCATTGTTATTTATTCCTTGTTTAAAATTGGCTCCTTTTCAACTTTTATTGCCTGAATGCTAACGGTAGTCACTTTGAACACATGATTAAATAGCAGTTTTTTCTTGTTAACAGTTGTCTTTTTACTATTTGTAAATTTTTTATTCTTTAAAGTGTCTTTCTATCATAACACAATACGGGGGCATACGAAAAATTGAAACAGAGCCAATTTTGAACAACGATTAAATAACAATGGAAGGCTGGTATCAAAGGCAAAACAAAATGATTGAATAGAGATTTACCAGAGCTTTTAAATGATGTGTGACTTGATACCTAATGCCCTTTGAAAAAATGTAAGGGGTGTCTCCAGTAGGGAGGGGGTGAATCTGACGTTTATGACATTAGCACCAAAAAGTGTCCCTCTCAAGTTTAAAGTTGACGTGTTTCGGCATTTCTTTCTAATATGTCCCATTTTTGAAATATTAAGGGTGGGTCCTTTTCAAATGAACACAGTGTATATAGTTTACTTCAAAGCAGAAATCTCATAGAGAGGCTTTTGGTTAAATATTTTTAAACTGGAGAAAATTTGCCTTGTTAAGTCAAAAAGCAGGTTAAGATTTTTGTCAAATTATAATATTAAAAGAGTTTTTAGATGAAAATCCCAATTAACAACAAAATCTGATTATTAGTAAAAAAGTTCTGACTCTTATTCAATAAAACAGTAAGCGAACAAGTCCTTAATTGATTTGAACTATTTTGTATAACATACTTTTACACACCATATGTATATGAATGAAACTCCGAGCTTTTAAGCTCAAAAGATACTAAAAAGAGAACGTAGGGCTTGATGACGTCAAACCTGGATAATAATAGCATCCGTGTCGCAGGACTGCACAACTGTTCCCTGACGGAGGATTGACGTCACTGGGGAATTATCGATTCCACTATGACGACACACTCTGGAGGTGTTATTGATTTACCCGTCATTGTTGCACTATCTCTGTTCTTTGAAACTGCATTTCTCTTCCTCTCGTTGTAGAACAAGTTTTTTGTATAGCAGAGAACGGTTGGTTTCATAAATTACTATTAATACAATAAAATTAATTCCTATTTAGTGGTTCGGTATCGTGGATAAATAATTATCTTGGTCTTTTATTATTAAATTAACTTAAAATACAACAACAGATTCCAAAACTTGAAACTCCATAAACACACTGCTCAAAGAAATTAAAGCCCCACTCGTAATTTTAGGCAAAATATGACAATTGTGAAGAAATTCCTGACGGCACATTTTGTTGCTAATTTGTTGCTTTACGATTGTATGACAGCCTTTATCGCTGTGCAAGAAGGAAAAAATAGAAGAAATGTTTCACTGCATTGAGAATAAATTGAAAGATTTGGATGAAAAGTTGGAAAATATTACCTTAGAAGCACAAATAAATATTGAAGAGAATATGCAATTGAAAGAAAAAGTAGAAAAACAAGAAAAGAGAATTGAATCATTGGAAAGAGAGATCAGAAAGAAAAATTTAATAACCATACCAGATGAGGAAAATGAAGATGAAAAAGTAATGCGAAATAAAATTTCTACGATATTGGGAAAAATAGCAGCAAACATTGAACTACAAAACGATGCTGAAGGGATAAGAAGAATTGGATACAATAAAAGGAAGCAGTCAAGACCAATACTCATAAAATTACGGAACTTCATAAGAAAAATAGAAATATTAAAGCAAACTAAAAATTTAAAAGGATCAGATATATGGATTGAGGAGATAAAGGTGATTCAAGAAGAGAGGAGGAATTTAATACCCAAACTTAAAGAAGCAAGAGCCAAAGGATTAAAGGCTATACTAAAATACAATAAATTAATAGTGAATAATGAAGTATATGAAACGGAAAGTAATGATCAAATTGACAATGAAGAAATGGAAGAAAACAAATACCATAAAAACAAAAGAACCGCAAGCAGTAGATCTCCAAAAGAAGACCCTTCAACAGAACAAATACGAAAAATGACAAAATCATGGAATACAAAAAACTAAAGAAACAAGATAAACAAGGAAGCTACAAAAGCTACAAAAATGGAAAAATGAGACTGGATTAAAAAAAAAACAACATAAATAAAAATATAAATATTACTGAAGTAGAAAAAAGTAAAAAAGAAATATGGAAACTTGCAACCTAGAATATACCAGGGATAAATGGAAAGGAACACGAACTACTGTACGAATTTAACAAGGCAAATATCGACATTTTAGCATTGACAGAAACAAAGAAAAAAGAACAAGGGGAAATCGTACTAGAAGGGGGACACATATTTGTGTGTTCAGGAGTAGAGAAAGATAAACGAGCAGCATCAGGAGTGGCGTGTATCATACATGGGAGATTTGCAAAAGGATTGAGAATTTGGAAAAAACATTCAGAAAGAATACTCACAATAGAAATAAATATTGATGATGAAATAACAACAATCATATCAACATGTGGGCCTAATGATGACGAGAAAGCGGTAGAAAAAGATAAATTTTGGAAAATTAGGAATGAAGTAATAAAAGGAAATATATATGTGGTAGGAGACTTAAATGGACGAGTAGGCAAAAATCAAATAAATTATGGAGAAATTGGAAAACATGGAGAATACAAAATAAATAATAATGGATCAAGAATAATGGAATATTGTAAAATGAATAATCTTATAGTCGCTAATTCATTCTTCCAGCATAAAAACATCCACAAGTATACAAGACAAGGGAAAAACAACACTGAAAAATCTATAATCGATTACGTTCTTGTAGAAAAAGATAATAGGAATTTAGTAGAAGATGTAAGAGTAATGCGAGGACCGGAAATAAATACTGACCATTACATGGTGGTAGCAAAAGTTGAAAGGAAAAACAAACTTAACAGAAGTAATAAATAATATAAAGAAAAACAAACTATATACGAAACAATAAAAACATACAAGTTAAGAGAAGATGAGATAGCTAGAAAATGCTCAGAACTCACAGAAAGAAAAATTACAAATGAATATTTAACAAACAAAAGTGTAGAAGCAACATGGAAATACTTTAAAAGCATCATTTTAGAATCGGCAAAAGAAGTTTGTGGAATATTCAGGTCCAATAAAAACAAAAGGCAAACGTCATGGTGGAATCAAGAAATTAGTCAGGAAATTCAATTTGAAAAACAAAAATGGAATAAATATTTAGAGAACAGAACGGAACTTAATTACCAGGAATATAAAAAACAAATGCAGATAGTCAAAAATGTAGTCAACGAAGAAAAACAGAAAAGCTGGGAACTTTTTGGTAGGAAATTGGAAGAAAACAGTAAGGACAACCAAAAACTGTTCTGCAGAACCATAAAAAAAATGAGAGGTAATAAAATAGTAAGTGCATCGATAGTTAAAGACCAAAAAGGAGAAATATTAACAAATGATATTGAAATAATGGACAGATGGAAGGAATATTTTCAAAAACTATTAGTTACTACTTCTGATGATGAATCACATAGAAGCAATACAGATATTAAAAAACGGAAAAGCTGCAGGTCACGATAAAATAACTTCAGAAATGATGAAAAATTTGGAAGAAAAAGGAACAGAATTGCTTTTAGATGTTAGTAATAAATCATGGTCTGAAGAAAAAATACCAGAAGATTGGCAGATTGGCAATTACAGGGGGATAACGTTGTTAAGTTCAGCCCTGAAGGTGTATGAAAAAATTATTGAAAAGAAATTAAAAATGCATATAGAACCAATACTAGATGAAGCACAAAGTGGGTTCGGGGCTGGAAGAAGTGTACACGACCACATATTTACAGTTAATAAAATCATAGAAAAAACACAAAATAACAAAACAAAGACATACTTCGCATTTATAGACTTGGAGAAAGCTTTTGACAGAGTTTGTAGAAAGAACTTATAGGACATACTAGAAATAAGTAAAGTTGATAAAAAACTAATAGGAGTGATAAGAAGTATTTACAGAAATAACCGAGCATCTGAAACATTTGAGACAAAACAGAGATTAAGTCAAGGTGGAGCTCTAAGTCCAACTTTATTTAATATTTTCATGGACCACATAATAAAACAAACCAAAACAGATACACAGGGGCTTTCTGTAGGTATGAAGCAGCTTAGACCAGTAAAGATACGTGAAAGTGCATTTGCTGACGATCTAGTTATAATGGCCAATACCGAGAAAGGTCTTCAAAAAAATAGAGACATATGGAGTAAATCGAACGTAATAAAAATAAATGCAAATTAAACAAAAATAATGATGATAGCAAAAAATCAGGAAAGATTGAATATACGAATTAACGAAAGTATAATCGAACAAGTTACCTACTTTAAATATTTAGGAACAACAATTGGCAGCACTGGTAACCAGGAAAGGGATATTATGGAAAGAACAGAAAAAGCCATAAAAACTCACCACATGCTGAAACCTGATGGCTTTTATTAATAAGAAATCTCAAAAAGAACCAAAATGACAGTAATCCAAACAGTTTTTAAACCTTATGGCAGTGAATAACAAAACGAGACAGAATAAAGAAGGTAGACATAAGAGAGGAGCTAGAAATAAAATCCATGCTGGATTATATAAAAGAAAGACAACTGAGCTGGTGGGGACATCTACAGCGAATGGAGGATACAAGACTAGTAGACTAGTTAAAAATATATGGAAAGCAATGGTTAAAAGAGGCAGAGGTAGACCAAAAGAATCCTGGGATAACAACATAGCCAAAATATTAAAGGAAAGAGGGAAAACAATGATAGAAGCAAAACAGTTAGCAGCAAATAGAAAAGAATGGAAAACTTTTGTTGAAGAAACTTCAAATTTTAAGAAATCTCCCTACACCGAAAGGTAGATTCAAGCAGAGCAAATAAATCAACAAGATTATATTATTCCTTAAATCGAACAATACTAAGCCATAAACACATAGATATGGACACAAAGCTGGAAATCTACAACAAAATTACAGACTGCAGAAAAAGCAGGAAACAAAATTAAATGCAATGGAAATGAAACATTTAAGGAAAATAGCAGGTAAAACAAAATGGGACAAAGTAAGAAACGAAGAAATCAGAAGCATAACTAATCAAGAACCAATAATATCAAAAATTAAAAACAAACAATTAAACTGGTATGGCCACCTAGTAAGTATGAAGCAAGATAGAATTGCGAGAAAAGTTATGGAAATGGGAATATTAAGAAAAAGAGGAAGAGGAAGACCCAGGAGGAAATGGATAGACCAGATTGAGGAAATTGGATAGAACAAAGGAAAAACATTAGGAGAGATGAAGGCATTGGCCAGGGACAGAAAAGAATGGAAAATGGGTACAGGAAGAACTCCAATTCGACGCCTGAGAAGGCATAAGGATAAGAGAAAGAAAGAAAGAAAGACATGTCAGAGACGATAAAAAAAGGTGGAATGAGGAACAAATGCAGATGATTTTCGAAATCTAAATAAATGTGTAAATAAAAGTAGGTATTATCCTCCATGAAATATTCATTTGTGTACTACGTTTATGATCAGTAATTACATTTTGTGCGCAATAGAAATTTGGTAAATATACTGCTAAAAGATGCGTGATTTAATTTGCGGTCTTGTTAAAAAGAATTAACACTATTGAATGTATTATTAAAAATAATTTAAGAAAACACTTTTTATTGAAAAGAAATCCAATTAATTCAGGTGTTTTTTCTTCATTTACTAACGTAGATAAGTAATAATAATTATTTTGAAATCTTTTCTAGCTTTAACCGCATCGATTGATTAAATATTCTTAAACGGTTTATAACTCATATTCCCAAACGATTAACTCTCTTTTATTGCAACAATATAAGCAACGGGAAAAATGTGTGAAGGCTTTAAAATATTTATCTGACAAATTATAGAGAAAGCGTCCATAAATTATTATTTATATTTATTTAATCGTCCCGTTTTGTCATCGTCAAAGTTTTTTAATAATTTCGCTTATGTAAAAGACCGGTAGTATGTTGATTTGAATGTTTTAGACAAAATTTCGGGTCAGTCAATTGTCATTTCACAATGAGTCATCAATCAAATGTAACGGATTTGACGGATTCCAATTATAAAAGTGTTTGATAATTAATTGTTTCTTTTTACATTGTTGACCCCAGGCTTTTTCATATATGGATTTTGATGGTTTATTATGTAGAGAGATAATCCATCAAGATAATGTGAGAAACAAAATGAGTTTATTGGAAATAGCGAAACCGAAAAGACCATGAAAACGTTTAAAACCATTAATTGTCTACAACGATTTTGCAACGAAGTGGTTAATATTATTTCTTCACTTCACGTTTTGTTCTTAAAAACTAGCAAACTTTCAACTATTATTTTACATGACGCTTAACTTTCAGTTAACAAAATTACATCTTTCATGTAAATTTAGTTAGTTACAATAATAAATGTTTATTTACTGAGCTCTATTTTATTAGGATGGAAAGAGCTCCTCAATAAATATAGCTCACTTGCTTCAATTGCATTAATAAGTAAAAACGAATTTTTGGAAATTAATCACTTGTCACTACAATTGTTTGATCCATGCTAATCTCGAGTTAATAATTACCCCGAGATACACTAAGTCTAGACTGGTGAAAAACTGAAGAGCATCGTGGAAAAAGTCTGAAAATGAAAAAAGGAACTTCGCTAAATTGCTCTTGGAGCTTCAGGAATCAGATCTCAGAGTAAGCACAGGATACTGCTCACTCAGATACCATCTCTGTAAGATAGAAAAAGTGGACAGTGGAACATGCAGATTCCGCGATGATACAGATAAGGCGGTGGAACGTGGAACATATTAGCGGCCACTTGAGTCTCCACTTTTAATCTCTTAACATTGTGTTACTGAAGCAGATAACTACTGGTCAATGGAATACATAAGAGAGCCCACGCTTTGGATGGGTGAATATTTCCAGCAAATGCGATGTAAAGGCACGTCCATACTATGCCGCTGTTTGCCAATTGGCAAAGCCGATTCGATGTAGACGCGACCGTTGGCACGAGCCAATAAGCCAGCCGTGTGCCATTGAAAATCGCTGTCGTTCTTCTTTAAAGGATGCCAATAAGAACGGAGAGTGGGGACGTGCCAACCACTGGCCTCTCGCGGCATCAGTTGTTATTCAGACTGTATGCAAGTTAGCACGTGCTTTAAAATGGAGTGGACGAATGAGAAAGTTATTAATTTGAGAAATCTATACCGGGATTGTCCTGTTCTGTGAACATTGTGCGACTAAACTAAATGAATGCCAACACTTAAATATAGACGTTTTTAGAGTTTATAAATTTGGCTTTGCCAACGGCAAATCGCGGCATAATGTGGATGTCCTTAAGTAAGAATAATGAGAGAAAGCAGGATATGTGATCCTAGAAATTAATACTTATGATGACATAGTGGTCCTTATATACTACTATACATATATTTGGAATCCTTAATTGGTAAAAAGAGAGTTGGAGAAACAGGGGGACAAAAGCTTGTTGTGAAATTATTATTAAATCTCCCAAAATTACCAGGAAATCTTAAAATCCTGTATCATAACTATCAAAACTAACCGCATATCGATCAAAAAATTTACAGCATTTATTAATGTTTTCAACGCTTTTTGTTTGAATGTAATTTATTGTCTGGTAAGATACTCGTACGTATCCCAATAGGTAGGGGAGACTAGGGAGGGTTGATACGGCTAATCCTTGACCTAGGAAATTGACATTGACATTCATTCAATATAGCCAACTAAGTTACAATTAATTGTGAGCAGTTAAAACATGTCAGTTTAGATTATGGTAGGAGATACCTGGTATTTTTTTAAAAACTGTAAAGTGTATCAACCCTCCCATGGTAAGGGAGCTTTGATACGGTGTAAAGGAGGTTTGATACAAAATAGATAAATCATAAAATACGCCAAACCATAAAATTTATTAGACCTAAAAGTACTCATTATTAATTGACATTGTAAAATTTATCAAATTTGACGGCAAATGATAATTTTCTTGTGGATCTGGCAGTACCTACAAAATTTGGTGTCGGTAGCTTCATAACATCTTCTTCAGAAACTAGTCCTTGGTCTTCCACATCAGGGTATACGAAATGGTATCCAGGCTTCTTCCGCCGCATAAAGTTTATTAAATATTCATCTCCCACTTTTTCTATAACTTGTCCAACATAGTGCTTTATTGTCTTTTTTGTTGTAAATCTTACTAGAACATAGTCCTTCAAGTTTACTACTCCTCTAACAAAATAATCTTATTCTTTCTCATTTTCTATTTGGTCTTCTATATCAGTTATTTCATCCGATGATGATGGATCGAATACAGAATTATCAGATTCAGATTCCTCTTCAATTGCTTTTTGTTTCTTCACTTCAACAACATTGTTAGTGCCCAAAAAGTTTCTTTTGAATTTACCCTTGTTTCTCTGTTCTTGCCTTTTTTCATAGTCTGCGGCAATGGCTTTATTTCTTCGGGAGTCTTGTATGAGCAGGAAGGTTCAGGCTTCGGCCTAGGAGTAGATTCTGGGGTATGTTCTCTGCCGACAGGTAATGCCAGCGTATCATTAACGTTGTGACTGATGAGGATCAGACCGGTCAGTAACCTTTGCAGTGAGGAAGTCGTGATCACTAAATTGATGGGAATTGTATGGGTAGATACCAATTTTAGAAAACCCTTTGTTAATATTCAGTGGAGTAAAAGCTCGCTGATATGCAGTACCAACAAGCGCGGCAATATCTTTCAAACAAATAGTTTGGCCAGGATTTCTCACCATTAAGTCATCACAAGCTTCATTGAAGTACGTTTTGAACGGACCGTATACTGCAAGTGGTTGCAAGCGGTGACTTGTGTGTGGCGCTATCTTTAATAAAACGATGCCATTTTGCTTGCATATATCTAGACCACCAAGGGATATGTGGCTGTTGTGATTATCCAAAATAAGTAAGGATTTTTTAACTTTGCTACATTTTGCGAATTTCATGAAATGTGACAGATATAATTCGAAATTTTCAGATGTCATCCAACCGCTTAGATGAGTAGCAGCTTTGGATCCTGGTGGTGCACCAATGGTCATATAATCCTCTTCACGAACACGCGGGAAAACAAAAAAAGGGGAATAGAATGGCACTTATGGTACACAGGACTGTAACTGTCTGGCCTCGTTCTCCTGAAGTAACTTTTGATACTTGTTTTTGTCCTTTTTTTGAAATGATTTTGCTAGGTTTGTGGACAGTCTGGATGCCAGTCTCGTCACAGTTGTATATTGAATCTAGTTCAAATTGATCTCGGCGTAGTACTTCTCCTACAGTGTGCTGGTTAAAAGCTGTTCCACGAGAAAGGCTCGTTGGTTCTGGTTTTCGAAGCGATAGTTCATTGTTTCTCTCCATAAACCCTCTAAGCCACTCATAGGAAGCCATTTCATTTTTTAGCCAATTTGAAGGGAAGTTTTTTTTATTTTCCAAAGCATACAAATATGCAAATTTTCTCGTCTCTTTCGAAGTGAACCCATAATTCATTTTAGCCGCAGTTAGCAAATTCTTCGGAATTAAATATTTGAGAAGTCGCAAAATTTGGAAGATACTTCGTTTCTTTTCCCTTTTCCTTGTATTTGGCAACATATCTTCTTAGTGTCATTTTGTTTAAGAGATATTTATTAGTCAATTTACCTCCGTCTATAACTTCCTGGACGGCTTTCTCCATCCGTTCAGGTGAAGCCGGTGTTCTATTAGTTTTTTTCTCCCATTTGAAAGGCATCCTGTAATTAAAAAGAACATTTTATGTAGGTACAACCTAGAATTCTGGGAGAGCGGGAGGTTTGATACATGTATCAAGTCTCCCCGAAATGGAATGTATTAATCCTCCCGTATGTGACCTATTCTATAAAATTTTAAATATTTGTGAACAGAATCCACATTCAGGCATCTACTTAGTACCAAATTGTGTCTAAAACACCGGATTATATCATAAAAAACTTATAAATAGGTTAATCTCATCCAGTTTTTACACTTACCTTCCGAAACTTTGTAATTTATACAGTAAAAACAAATTTTCTGCGCTGATTTCTTAAAACCGCCTCCTAATACAGCAAACAGGCATCAAATGAGCTGATCACATGGAGACGTTCCACTGTTGCCAAATCTACCAAGCAACAAATGCTTTAAGCGGCAAATTTGAAAGCGTATCATCCCTCCCATAGTATCAACGCTCCCTAGTCTCCCCTAATTGTGTCTTTAATGAAAATTTGTTTTGGAACACAACACGAGGTGATTATTATGCTCGCAGATTTTTATATTATTTTATAGCAATGTTTATTACGGTAATATAATACATAAATACCCAATACATAAATAATAGCAATTATATGATGTTTACAAACTTGGTGTGTAAAAAAAATTTTATAATATTTTGCAACTGTATTTTATCTATTCTCATGAGAATATTTACTTTGGATAGCTGTTAAGTTATTTAGTTCCTTTTCTATACTTCTCTGATTACGTAGATATTACTATAATGATTATAAATAGATAGTTTATATCTGTCTGTAGATTGCTACGTCTTTCTACAGTGGCGACTCTTATTGAAATAAGATTATAAGATATCGTTCGCCTTTAATACTTGTATCAATATTTTAATGTAATTAAGTCGAGAACATTTTCGAAGACAGTTGTCTCAACAAGATTGCCTTGCCTAAGTTGTTTTCGGCAATTAATCACCACAATAAATCGACAATTTGTACTTGGTGTGGAGAATTTAAACGTGGACGGATTAATCTTAGAGACGATCCAAGAACAGGTCCACCAACAACGGCAGACGCCCACGAAAACGTCTTTGCTGAACACAAGCTGATCCAAGAAGAATTTGGGTATTTCAAAGAAATTTTACATAAACAATTATCTGTGAAAACATTGGTTTTCGCGTTGGATACCGCATCTGTTGACGGAAGAACAGAAAGCAATTAGAGACAATCAGTGTTAAAAAACTCTAAACTGGTTTAACGCAGGAAACTCAAAAAATATATACAGTATTGTCAGTGGTAATGAATCCTGGATTTACTGGAAAATAAACGTCAGTCGGCTGTTTGGACGTCCCAAGATGATGAACCAAAACCGACGAAACTTATCTGTTCTCGAAGTGCTTCCGAAAAGATGAAGGCAACATTTAACTCATGTAGCAACAATTCCTCTGCAAGATCAATGAAATGTTACTGTTTATAGGTACATATCGATTTATTTGCCGGAAGTAATTGCTGAGTTTCGAAAAACTAACCTCCAACGACGAATGATCCTACACCAAGACAATACATCGCTCGAAAAACAATTGACTTTTTAAAGAAAAAACTCTTCAAAAACTCTATTCTGAATGTACCAGCAAGCGAGTGGAATAACTGCTTCCAGAATTGGTTCCAAAGGATGCAAAAATGCATTTCTCTTCATTGAGAATACTTTGAAAAACAATAGTGCTTAAAAGTTATCTTTAATTCTATTAAAATTAGTGTTATTAAAATTTCAGAGATTGGAATATAAAAATTTGTAACTCTTTCACAATCTTATCAGCATCTACCATATACATGAAGCAGTAGAACTTGTTAATTACGTGCAAGCAGTAGTAACTTTCTGTTTCAACAGGTGAGCAAATAATAACAATATTGACTGATGACAGTTACAAAAAATTCACTGTGTTGGTTCAGAAACTGTTAAAATGTAGATAGTGGCTCGTCTGAACTTTAAAACTATTTCATTTCTACTCATTTTATTAAATTTATTAATCTTTATTTGGTTGCTTTCCATTTTATTGTAACTACACATTTTTCAATCACTTTTGACTCATTTTTTTTGCTAATTATCCTGGTAATAATTCGAAAGGTTCTTATGTAATTGGCAATATGTGGAACACAATTTGCAAATTGTCGATCCTAAATTAATCAACTCTGCACGGATCCTGATCTCCCTAATACCCTTGACGAGTTAGCAATGTCTCTCTGTCTCAGTCCAATGTTGTTGTGTGCAACCGGTTTAACAAAGTGGACGACCTCGCACGACAGTAAAATAAACTGGCGATTTTGGTAACGGCATATTATCAAGAATCACTTTCATAACAACTTATAATTTTTTAAAATCTTGTTTTTTTTTAATTGTTTGGGAGGATAAAGAAATATCGTAACAGTCAATCAAAACTGGATCTCCAAAGTCAACTATTAAGTTTAATAGTGACAATGAAATATTGTTTTTATTTTTATAAATGGGCGTTTGTGTTAATTGGAGCAGATAATTTATTAAAATAGAAATTATAGAAAGAAACGAGATTTCGACTTTTTGTAATCTTTTAATTTGATTGGTGAATGCCGTGAATGCAGTCTGTTTTAAGGTTCAATTTTACGATAATTATCCCAAATTTATTAGAGTGAAACTCAGCTCAAAATGCCAATACTGACCGTGTAGTATTTATATTCTCACTCATTCGTGCAAGTGCTCCACGGTATTCGTGTATTTTAACACGTTTTATTTCACTTGCTTTCTTGTATGTCGGGTGGAACTTTCTACATGATTTTCCGATGGGTTAAAGCTTTACATTTTCAATATAATTCAGAATTGGATGACAATAACAGAAAATATGGAAAGAATTTAAAAAAATGGAGAATTATTGATTTATGGACGTAGTGTTTGTTACGGGGGCTGATAAAAATGTACGTTGTTAGAAAACTATTTAAAAAACGATGTTGTTTTGCTATGTACTTTAGCAATAATTACAAATTTTGTAATATTTGTAATTTTGTATTGTTTTTGAGATTTTTTAATTTTTATGTAGCGATTTGCGAATTTTATTGTGTAATATAAACGCACTCTTGTATAGGAAGATAAGAAAAAAATCATTTTGTATTTTTATGAAACCACGATGCAAGTGAAACTTTTTTCGGATTTACCTACAATTAACTGAAAATTTTCGGAAAATTATTTTTTTAGTGTATTAAAATCGCGTTTTTAATTTAATTTAATTTTTTTTGCAATATATCTTGTACCCGAATGATAAAAAGGTCGTTTTAATTTAGGGTGTTTTGCTTTCTAATGTTTACCACAGGAAACAGTCAACATCGTCAGTGCAAGCAGCATAAGCGTAGTTTTAGCTTGGTATTTGTTTTGTATGTTTTAAATTTTCAAAATTAAATTATAATCCACTGGAACGACATAATACAAACGAATAAAGTTTATAAAAATAAAACCACGCTATGACAACCAATATTATGTTGTTGACTTTGACAGTTAAAAGACAGGCCATAAGCCTTAAGAAGCAAAATTCCCTAACTTAAAACAAGCTTTTTATCTTTTGGGTACAATATATATTATATAAAACATTGAGTATATCTGAAAGAAACAAGAAGTAAGTTAAATGGTGACCCCTTTCAGTGACCCCCATTTCTTATGTCATTTCGATAATTTTAATTTATTGTGTTGGCTACATTGACCTTATATAGAACTCTTCTATTAACGTGCGATATTATGACAGCGATATCTACAAATGGCACAACGTTCAAATATATAATATAAGATCTGACAACTGTCAATAAACAGGGGTGGAATCTATATCTATACCCCCAGGGAAATTTGTCGATTCACCGGATTGATAGAAAACTTACTGTTTGCTCGGGAAAATTGCATATTACATATATCTCACATTGATCGGCATCGATAATAATTATATTTTTAGTTGAATTAAAATATCTTGTTTAGATTACTATTTATTAACGAGAAGAAAAATTTAGCGGCTGCACCAGCATTGATATAAGTGCGATTAACTCCAAATGACACAAATAAATTTGCCTCCTTCAAAAAATTCATCGTACACCCATGGTAGATGGACATTTTTGCAAATAAAATAACACTTGAGAAATTTTATCGTACGTCAATGATATACAAATTTTCACACATGAATTAATTTTATATTTTCCATCTACCATGGGAGTACTATACAATTGCTAAAAGGGAGTAATTTATTGGTAAAAATTTTCTATATCATAGGCGTACGATAGAATTTTTAAAGGGAGTTCCTAAACGTCAGATTATTGAATCAGACCTTTTTTTTAGGTTCACTTAACCCCTTAGAATATGTGACGCGCTCGATTAAATTTTTTATCTCATTTTCAACCCTTATGTTCGACCACCCCTACAATGCAATCCATCAGCTTAACATAGGTACATTAGTAATAATACGTGGGACATACACATAGTGTTTAAATGTAACAGTTTTTTTAAAATTTTTGAAAATCTATAGACGCTCCCCCCACCGATGAAGGGGTATACATTATATAACATTTTTTTATTTTTATCATCTGAGTTTCGCAACCCAATAGGTCTCCACGACGTTCGAGTAAATCCCCATTCAGCATCTTGGGCTCCCCTACTATAACAATATCTTGTTTAGACGACAATTCATTAACCAAAAGAAAAATGTATCGGTTGCACCAACATTGATATAAGTGCGATTAACTATTAATGACACAAATAAATTTGCCCCCTTCAAAGAATTCATCGTACACCAATGGTAGCTGGACATTTTTGCAAATAAAATAACACACTTGAGAAATTTTATAGTACGACAATGATATACAAATTTTCACACATGAATTAATTTTATATTTTCCATCTACCATGGGAGTACGATACAATTTCTAAAAGGGAGTAATTTATTGGTAAAAATTTTCTATATCATAGGCGTACGATAGAATTTTTAAAGGGAGTTCCTAAACGTCAGATTATTGAATGAGAGCTTTTTTTAGGTTCACTTAACCCCTTAGAATATCTGACGCGCTCGATTAAATTTTTTTCTCATTTTCAACCCTCACGTACGACCACCCCCACAATGTAAACCATAACATAGGTATTACATAATAACATAATTATTAATAATACCTATGACATAGATGACATATCTGACTCGAGTGTTTCCATGCAACAGTTTTTTTTACATTTTTGAAAATTTATGGACACCCCCCCCCTCCCCCGATACAGGGGTATACATTATATAACTTTTTTTTTTATTTTTATCATCTAAGTTTCGCAACCCAATAGGTCTCCACGACGCCGACGCTCGTGGGCTCCCCTACTATAACGCCGTCATAGGCGTAGAATTTATTTATTTCGTGCTCCATATCTATTACATGAAGAATTATTAAAAATTTGTGCCATTTTAAAACCATACCTTTGACAACAATAATATTTTATAACATTCTTCCTTTTATTTTGTAAGCGAAACGTGTGAAAATAATTTGAATTTCTAATTAACAATTTTTCCTGCTTGAACAGATTGTATAGGTACATTCATATATTCTATATTTGTACAGTTACAACATTGACTAACAACAACACGATAAAAAAAATATAGATATTCCTAAATAAAATTTTAATATTAACATCAATCTCTATCTATTACATAATGCGAGAAGACATGATTTTGTCAGGATTACATAAAGGACTGCATATTGCAAATTAGATGCTATTAGAAATGTGTTTCTCCTTTTCTCACTCACTATCAAGGTGCAATATCGTCAAGAAATGTAGAAGTGTTAAAATACAGAGAAGTACTAGTAACTATTTGATCACTATTATTTCGAAATTTGTTAATTCCAAAAAAGTATACTATCCAACAGAACTCGGTATTCGCACTGAATTCAATTTTCAGTTCTTAAAAATAATCATTAAAAAGGATGTCTACAAGGAGTTACAAATTTTATGATTATATATCCTGTGGAGAAATTTCTTTCTGAAGTACTTTTGCGATGACTAATGAGCAATTTTTATTTTTAGACTGTTTGAGAAATTTTGTGAAAAGTGGCTAAGAACATCTGTAAAATTAATAGTAATAATTACCAATTTAGTAGTAGCTTTTTATTTATATGGTACCTACATAAGATGAACAAGGTATGTGTTCGAAATATTTTATTAATTGCATTGAAACAAAGAAAAGACCTCGAGTCAGTTGTGAAATGGCTACGTTGAAGTATTGCAAAAATGCTTTCATGGCAATATATAGGTACCTACTCTGTGACGAAAAACTGATTCATCGGTTTTATTTTAAAACGAACGGTACACTGCTAGAAAAGGAAGTAAAATCTAGACCAGTCATCGATGTTCGTGAACATAACCTGTCGTAGAGCGTCAGGATATGTGTTGACATTTTTTTGGGACATCCTACTCGTAAGGAAGTTTATCAGTTTGATGCATTGGAGCTATCTGGAAAAGCTACTGATTTCCCAAAATTTTTAAGACAAAAAAACGAACGGCACGCTTATAGAAAATGAAGTAAAATCTAGACCAGTCATCGATGTTCGTGAACATATATAGTCTCTCCTAACCTCCTCCAAGCATTTTTTCCTTGGTCTTCCTCTTCTCTTTTCACTACCTTCTCCCCCTTTTAGCACTCGTTTTACCCATCTATCTTCTGTCATTCCACCTACAAGTCCCAACCATCTCGCTCTCTGTGCTTTAATTATATGGGTTATACTTGGGTGCTTATACAATTCTGATAGTTCTCTGTTTGTTCTTTTTCTGTACATTATATCTTCTTTAATTCCACCATAAATCTTTCTGAGCATTTTACGTTCCCATATTTCTAGTTTATTCTGCTCTTTCTTGTTCATTGTCCAAGTTTCACAAGCGTAGGTAACTGACGGTCTTATTATTGTTTGGTACATTCTTATTTTAGCTGTTCGTGATATGTCTTTTGAGTTTAACATCTTTGATACCATTCTTGCTGCTTTACTGCCTTTTGTTTACCTTTTTTCTATTTCTATTCCTGGATCTTGCCATGAGTACTATGTCGTCAGCAAATGCTAGACATTGATGTTTATTCCCATAAATTAAACCTCGGGTTTTTATATCACTTTCTTTTAGTATGATTTCTTGAACTAGGTTAAAGAGGGTTGTGGATAATGGGTCTCCTTGTCTCAGTCCTTTCTCTATCTTGAATTCGTTAGAAGTACTGCCCTCCAAAGTTACTTTGATCTCGGTTTTTCGGATGGTCATTTCCACTAGCCTTCTCAATTTAACTGGTACATTTAACTTCCTCATCGCCTCATAAATTTTTCTTCTTTTGATAGTATCATAGGTCTGTCTGTAATCGATGAATAGCATATGCAGACTTATATTTTGTTCGTAAGCATTCTCCTGAAGTTGTTTCATAATGAAAATTTGTTCGATTTGTCGATCTACCTGCATTAAAACCTCCTTGGTATTCTCCTACATTTTCTTTGTGGTATTTGTCTAATCGATTTTTAAGTATTTTTGCCAGAACTTTGTACATTACATCTAAAAGTGCTATTCCACGATAGTTATTGCATTCTTCCTTGGGACCTTTTTTGTGGATTGGAATGATTAATGCCTTGTTCAAATTTTCAGGGATCTTTTCTTCTCGCTATACTTGTTTTAACAACTGCCATATTCTCTCAGTTAATTGTTCGCCTCCATATTTTAAAATTTCTATTGGAATATTGTTGTCTAGTGCACTCTTATCATATATTTTAAACATTCTGTCACCTCCTCTTTTTTTGGGACAGTTATGGCTAGATCTTCCTTTTCACAATTTTCTTCCTCTTATTCATTATCATTTTCACTTAGTTCTTCCTCGCCATTCAAAATAGTATGAAATTCTATTTATTTTTCCTTCCTTATCCCCTATTAGATATTCCTCTTTGCTTTTCAAAAAGTAAGGTGCTTTTTGGTTTTGGCCTTTCCCTTTCTTGTTAAAAATTTCTCACTTCTCTATTTTTATAAGGTTCTTCAGTTTTTAATAATTCCTTTTCAAAGTAAGTTCTTTTGTTCTTTATGCATATTTGTTCAACTTCTTTTCTCGTTTTTTTAAACTCCAGTCTATTTTCTTCACTGTTTTCTTTTAATAGTTTTTGTCTGGTTTTATTTCTTTTTCCCAGCGCCTGTTTACATTGTTCATCAAACCACTTTTTTTCCTTGGGGCTCCCTAGTATCCTATTTGTTACATCTTTCATCACATCACAGTTTCTATCTGTGACCATTCTCCTTCTAGTTGTTCGACACAAGGTCTTTAATTCAATTCTCTATTAATTTCTTGTTGGAAGTGATTTACAGTGGCCTCGTCCTTGAATTTTTCTAAATCGTATTTTTCCGTTTTTTATTATCTTGTTCAATTCTAGGTGGATTATCCTGTTGCAGTTTTGTAATTACTAAGAAGTGGTCACTATCCGCATCAGCTCCTCTATAACTTCGTACATCTGTTAGTGTTTCATTTCTATCAGAACGTGATCAACTTGGTTTTTTGTTGTGCCATTTGGAGATAACCAGGTTTCCTTGTGGATATTCTTATGGTCAAATGACGTGCTTACGATTTTCATTTTCATGAACATATCGTGTCGTAAAGCATCAGGATTTGTGTTTCTTCTTAATGGCTAGATGTGATGACACATTTTTTTGTGACATCCTACTCGTAGGGAAGCTTATCAGTTTGATGCACTGGAGCTATCTGGAGAGGCTACTAATTTCCCAAAAATTTTTAAGAAAAAAGACTTTTTATTTGATCCTTTCAAACAACTTTTTAGAAGCGGACTTGGGATGTGCCCTCTATTGGAGATTTCATTCTCCTTTATCGACTTCTATGTCCTTATTTAATCAATTCTGAGCAGATTCTCAAGCTGACGACATTTCTGTCTCCACTCAATTCTATTCTGTCAATATTCAGATAGTTGAACCTCGGGTGGTCCTTTTGTGGAAGAGACCCCTTGTGAAAAAAAAAACAATAGCCTTTACGTACGTACGTACGTACGACATGTCCTTTGGAACATCTTCCTCTATGAAATGTAACCTTTTTGGATCAGATAGGTTAAGGTTTGAGAGGGCTTCGGTTAGGTTTGGTTAAATTTGTGGTGAGAGGATCTACTGGGCTCAAAAGTATATACTTCAGGTCTAAGGGCGAGAGAAAGACGCCACTCTTTCGCGCTAAGGCTGCCATACTAGAGGACATATCTAAAGTTTGTCAGGATATAATATTTTCCATCGTTCGGTACGTCTCCCCAAGCCCAAGTCCAACCGTTTTCTCATATTTACTGGTAAAAGAATCTTCACTTTTTTCAAGAGAAAGACGCCACTCTTTCGCGCAAAGGCTGCCATATTAGAGGACATATCTAAAGTTTGTCAGGATCTAACATTTTCCATCGTTCGGTACGTCTCCCCATGCCTAAATCCAACCATTTTCTCATATTTACTGGTAAAAGAATCTTCACTTTCTTCAAGAGAAAGACGCCACTCTTTCGCGCAAAGGCTGCCATATTAGAGGACATATCTAAAGTTTGTCAGGATCTAACATTTTCCATCGTTCGGTACGTCTCCCCATGCCTAAATCCAACCATTTTCTCATATTTACTGGTAAAAGAATCTTCACTTTCTTCAAGAGAAAGACGCCACTCTTTCGCGCAAAGGCTGCCATATTAGAGGACATATCTAAAGTTTGTCAGGATCCAACATTTTCCATCGTTCGGTACGTCTCCCCATGCCTAAGTCCAACCGTTTTCTCATATTCACTGGTAAAAGAATCTTCACTCTTTTTAAGAGAAAGACGCCACTCTTTCGCGCAAAAGCTGCCTTATTAGAAGACATATCTAAAGTTTGTCAGGAACTAACATTTTCCATCGTTCGGTACGTCTCCCCATGCCTAAGTCTAACCGTTTTCTCATATTCACTGGTAAAAGAATCTTCACTCTGTTTAAGAGAAAGACGCCACTCTTTCGCGCAAAGGCTGCCATATTAGAGGACATTTCTAAAGTTTGTCAGGAACTAACATTTTCCATCGTTCGGTTCGTCTCCCCATGCCTAAGTCCAACCGTTTTCTCATATTTACTGGTAAAAGAATCTTCACTCTTTTTAAGAGAAAGACGCCACTCTTTCGCGCAAAGGCTGCCATACTAGAGGACATATCTAAAGTTTGTCAGGATCTAACATTTTCCATCATTCGGTACGTCTCCCCATGCCTAAGTCCAGCCGTTTTCTCATATTCACTGGTAAAAGAATCTTCACTCTGTTTAAGAGAAAGACACCACACTTTCGCTCAAAGGCTGCCTTATTAGAAGGCATATCTTAAGTTTGTCAGGATCTAACATTTTCCATCGTTTGGTACGTCTCCCCTTGCCTAAGTCCAGCCGTTTTCCCATATTCACTGGTAAGAGAATCTTCACTCTTTTTAAGAGAAAGACACCACACTTTCGCTCAAAGGCTGCCTTATTAGAAGACATATCTAAAGTTTGTCAGGATCTAACATTTTCCATCGTTCGGTACGTCTCCCCATGCCTAAGTTCAGCCGTTTTCTCATATTCACTGGTAAAAGAAACTTCACTCTTTTTAAGAGAAAGACGCCACTCTTTCGCTCAAAGGCTGCCTTATTAGAAGACATATCTAAAGTTTGTCAGGATCTAACATTTTCCATCGTTCGGTACGTCTCCCCATGCCTAAGTTCAGCCGTTTTCTCATATTCACTGGTAAAAGAAACTTCACTCTTTTTAAGAGAAAGACGCCACTCTTTCGCTCAAAGGCTGCCTTATTAGAAGACATATCTAAAGTTTGTCAGGATCTAACATTTTCCATCGTTCGGTACGTCTCCCCATGCCTAAGTCCAACCGTTTTCTCATATTCACTGGTAAAAGAATCTTCACTTTTTTCAAGAGAAAGACGCCACTCTTTCGCGCAAAGGCTGCCTTATTAGAAGACATATCTAAAGTTTGTCAGGATCTAACATTTTCCATCGTTCGGTACGTCTCCCCATGCCTAAGTCCAACCGTTTTCTCATATTCACTGGTAAAAGAATCTTCACTCTTTTTAAGAGAAAGACACCACACTTTCGCGCAAAGGCTGCCATATTAGAGGACATATCTAAAGTTTGTCAGGAACTAACATTTTCCATCGTTCGGTACGTCTCCCCATGCCTAAGTCTAACCGTTTTCTCATATTCACTGGTAAAAGAATCTTCACTCTGTTTAAGAGAAAGACGCCACTCTTTCGCGCAAAGGCTGCCATATTAGAGGACATTTCTAAAGTTTGTCAGGAACTAACATTTTCCATCGTTCGGTTCGTCTCCCCATGCCTAAGTCCAACCGTTTTCTCATATTTACTGGTAAAAGAATCTTCACTCTTTTTAAGAGAAAGACGCCACTCTTTCGCGCAAAGGCTGCCATACTAGAGGACATATCTAAAGTTTGTCAGGATCTAACATTTTCCATCATTCGGTACGTCTCCCCATGCCTAAGTTCAGCCGTTTTCTCATATTCACTGGTAAAAGAAACTTCACTCTTTTTAAGAGAAAGACGCCACTCTTTCGCTCAAAGGCTGCCTTATTAGAAGACATATCTAAAGTTTGTCAGGATCTAACATTTTCCATCGTTCGGTACGTCTCCCCATGCCTAAGTTCAGCCGTTTTCTCATATTCACTGGTAAAAGAAACTTCACTCTTTTTAAGAGAAAGACGCCACTCTTTCGCTCAAAGGCTGCCTTATTAGAAGACATATCTAAAGTTTGTCAGGATCTAACATTTTCCATCGTTCGGTACGTCTCCCCATGCCTAAGTCCAACCGTTTTCTCATATTCACTGGTAAAAGAATCTTCACTTTTTTCAAGAGAAAGACGCCACTCTTTCGCGCAAAGGCTGCCTTATTAGAAGACATATCTAAAGTTTGTCAGGATCTAACATTTTCCATCGTTCGGTACGTCTCCCCATGCCTAAGTCCAACCGTTTTCTCATATTCACTGGTAAAAGAATCTTCACTCTTTTTAAGAGAAAGACACCACACTTTCGCGCAAAGGCTGCCATATTAGAGGACATATCTAAAGTTTGTCAGGAACTAACATTTTCCATCGTTCGGTACGTCTCCCCATGCCTAAGTCTAACCGTTTTCTCATATTCACTGGTAAAAGAATCTTCACTCTGTTTAAGAGAAAGACGCCACTCTTTCGCGCAAAGGCTGCCATATTAGAGGACATTTCTAAAGTTTGTCAGGAACTAACATTTTCCATCGTTCGGTTCGTCTCCCCATGCCTAAGTCCAACCGTTTTCTCATATTTACTGGTAAAAGAATCTTCACTCTTTTTAAGAGAAAGACGCCACTCTTTCGCGCAAAGGCTGCCATACTAGAGGACATATCTAAAGTTTGTCAGGATCTAACATTTTCCATCATTCGGTACGTCTCCCCATGCCTAAGTCCAGCCGTTTTCTCATATTCACTGGTAAAAGAATCTTCACTCTGTTTAAGAGAAAGACACCACACTTTCGCTCAAAGGCTGCCTTATTAGAAGGCATATCTTAAGTTTGTCAGGATCTAACATTTTCCATCGTTTGGTACGTCTCCCCTTGCCTAAGTCCAGCCGTTTTCCCATATTCACTGGTAAGAGAATCTTCACTCTTTTTAAGAGAAAGACACCACACTTTCGCTCAAAGGCTGCCTTATTAGAAGACATATCTAAAGTTTGTCAGGATCTAACATTTTCCATCGTTCGGTACGTCTCCCCATGCCTAAGTTCAGCCGTTTTCTCATATTCACTGGTAAAAGAATCTTCACTCTGTTTAAGAGAAAGACGCCACTCTTTCGCGCAAAGGCTGCCATATTAGAGGACATTTCTAAAGTTTGTCAGGAACTAACATTTTCCATCGTTCGGTTCGTCTCCCCATGCCTAAGTCCAACCGTTTTCTCATATTTACTGGTAAAAGAATCTTCACTCTTTTTAAGAGAAAGACGCCACTCTTTCGCGCAAAGGCTGCCATACTAGAGGACATATCTAAAGTTTGTCAGGATCTAACATTTTCCATCATTCGGTACGTCTCCCCATGCCTAAGTCCAGCCGTTTTCTCATATTCACTGGTAAAAGAATCTTCACTCTGTTTAAGAGAAAGACACCACACTTTCGCTCAAAGGCTGCCTTATTAGAAGGCATATCTTAAGTTTGTCAGGATCTAACATTTTCCATCGTTTGGTACGTCTCCCCTTGCCTAAGTCCAGCCGTTTTCCCATATTCACTGGTAAGAGAATCTTCACTCTTTTTAAGAGAAAGACACCACACTTTCGCTCAAAGGCTGCCTTATTAGAAGACATATCTAAAGTTTGTCAGGATCTAACATTTTCCATCGTTCGGTACGTCTCCCCATGCCTAAGTTCAGCCGTTTTCTCATATTCACTGGTAAAAGAATCTTCACTCTGTTTAAGAGAAAGACGCCACTCTTTCGCGCAAAGGCTGCCATATTAGAGGACATTTCTAAAGTTTGTCAGGAACTAACATTTTCCATCGTTCGGTTCGTCTCCCCATGCCTAAGTCCAACCGTTTTCTCATATTTACTGGTAAAAGAATCTTCACTCTTTTTAAGAGAAAGACGCCACTCTTTCGCGCAAAGGCTGCCATACTAGAGGACATATCTAAAGTTTGTCAGGATCTAACATTTTCCATCATTCGGTACGTCTCCCCATGCCTAAGTCCAGCCGTTTTCTCATATTCACTGGTAAAAGAATCTTCACTCTGTTTAAGAGAAAGACACCACACTTTCGCTCAAAGGCTGCCTTATTAGAAGGCATATCTTAAGTTTGTCAGGATCTAACATTTTCCATCGTTTGGTACGTCTCCCCTTGCCTAAGTCCAGCCGTTTTCCCATATTCACTGGTAAGAGAATCTTCACTCTTTTTAAGAGAAAGACACCACACTTTCGCTCAAAGGCTGCCTTATTAGAAGACATATCTAAAGTTTGTCAGGATCTAACATTTTCCATCGTTCGGTACGTCTCCCCATGCCTAAGTTCAGCCGTTTTCTCATATTCACTGGTAAAAGAAACTTCACTCTTTTTAAGAGAAAGACGCCACTCTTTCGCTCAAAGGCTGCCTTATTAGAAGACATATCTAAAGTTTGTCAGGATCTAACATTTTCCATCGTTCGGTACGTCTCCCCATGCCTAAGTCCAGCCGTTTTCTCATATTCACTGGTAAAAGAATCTTCACTCTTTTTAAGAGAAAGACGCCACTCTTTCGCGCAAAAGCTGCCTTATTAGAAGACATATCTAAAGTTTGTCAGGATCTAACATTTTCCATCGTTCGGCACGTCTCCTCATGCCTAAGTCCAGCCGTTTTCTCATATTCACTGGTAAAAGAATCTTCACTCTTTATAGGTAGCTGATGGAAACCATTGTTCGTCCACCGCATTGACAATTTTATAAGTGGATTGTTTGAATAATCTGTGGATTTTTCCAGATTAATATCATTCAACCATCACGCTTATGTAATTTATTAATTTAAACATTGTCTCTGCGATGTTTATTTAAATTACGTTTTACCCATATTGAACTATTCCGGTTCTGTTAGAAATTGAAAGTGTAAAGCGTTGGTGGACAGAGCTCGCCTCGGGCTTGAAGATATTAGTATACCGAAGACCGGTTCTTCAAATTAATAATCATCAGTGCCCTACTAACAGCTCGCATACAAATCAGAGGCGCAGTCTTAAGACTTGTCTAGTATTTGGTGCTGTATGGGTTTATCGGAATCTATAATTAGAATTGAACAAGGATGTAAAAATTTTGAACACTTTTATGATATTAAGAAGAAGATTTGGTGTATTTTGTAAAATTGAAGCTACGTAATCTTCTTGATATTGCTAGTGACTTCTTTACCTATTTTTGTTGTAATTAATAAAAGAAATAAATACTTTGCGGAGTATTTGTCACTTTAAATAAGGTTTTCTTCCATTGGGATATAATTCAATGTATGGAAGAGCATCTAGATCGAGGAGAGGTTGTTTTTTTGTGTGAAAAACTATCAAAATTTATAGTACTGTTTTGTAGCAGTAAAAAATTAGTGAAAGGTAATTTTAAAAATGACTTCATACTGAATAACTTTTCAAGGTACTCCCGTGCTATATTAAATTTCATTCAAAAGAAATACAGTTGATGTCATATAGCGGTGAAATATTACTATTATGTAACAACGTATTTATATAAATGAATTGAATATCAACTCACTATTCCGTTGTTTTTAAATCTATATTGAGATAACGGATGTTTATAAATAAAAATTATTGTTGAATCGATCTGATCGGAGCACCTACGTTAAGTGGTTTTTCTAGTAAAATTATTTATACTTGATCTATTATAATAATCTTTTGTTTTTAGAAAGCTGAGGCCTCTTTCTAAACATCGGATTGTTTTTAAATGTTTCGGCGGGCCAAGAAAAAATGTCGTTTCACTCTCTCTCTAATATTACGAAAGTAATAGGAGGATTAACTGAAAAAAATATCTTTATTGGTTAGGCAAAGAGCTATCGACTTTGGCTTCTAACATATTATAATAAAACCCTTATAAAAAGAACTAAAAAATTAAATTTTTAAAAATAAAACCAACTTCAAAAAGAAGGTGGAGTTAATGCAAATACAGACATGTCCGCAATATACGGTGCGGATATTATGTTTTACCCCCCTAGGAAACTCCTTTATTTAAGACAAAGATGAAAAATCCTCGAACCCGTCAATTTTTAGTTTAATCGAGGTGTTTTATAAAAAATTGTCACCCGTTACGTCACAATCGTTAAATTTTCTATTATTAATAAATAATTCATATTTTTGCCTAGTATACCTAGATATTTTTTCATTATAGTACTCAGTCCAACAAAGTATGTCATATTGACACTAAAACTCCATTACACATAACTAACCAAAATTAATATTATAAATGAAACTAACTGTTTCTAATTAATTCCACTATTTAATTACAAAATTTATGAAAATTATTAAAGGATATCGAAATAATTATCAATATCCTTTAATAATTTTCATAAATTTTGTAATTAAATAGTGGAATTAATTAGAAACAGTTAATTTCATTTATAATATTAATATGAGTAGATTCCACAAAGTAAGGGTCCAAACAGTAAATTCAATTAACCAAAATTGTATCATTATTTTCAAATAAGCCATTAATTAAGAATATCATAATGGTTTACGGTATGGTATATATACATAGATATAGACAAGCGATATGGGATCACATAAATTTCCTAAATGATTCAATGAAGAATTAACAATATTAAAAATGTAACACAACACCAACACAATATGTTTTATAAATATGTTGTATCCTAATCAACTAGCTTATACAAAGCAGAGCTTCACGGGCCATAACTTTTCTTTGGAGTCCTGATTGCCTGGGGCTTTAAATATCAACGATTCCGATCCCGAGGGATGATAATAATTTTGCAAACGCCACCCCTTCTCGTTTTGTATATAAGCCTATGTAATACAACGTTTCCGGTTATTTTTAGTTTGTATTTAGGTAGTGTTGTTAATATTGGTGACGAATGGTATCAAAATGAATTTTTTTTATTTTTTGACCGAATGATTCAGGATTTTGCTGATACTGGTAAGGAGATATTTTAAACTAATTATAAATCAGAACGAAATTATTTTCAATTAAACTCATGATATAAATTAGGAATAACCAAAGATTTTAAATCAATTCCAGATATTCCTGCTTAAGATACTTATTTCTAGTTTTTTCCCGAATAGTTGTACTCTACCTTGCGAAAGAACTTTCTTATTAGTAAAAGCAGCTGGTCTTCCATGATTCATGATGTTTCTTGTAAGACATTCATTTCCCAGTGGTAACAATCTCTGCGTCCATTATGCCTTGATCATTTAACCTGCAGATCAAATCTTCCACAATTAGATTAGTTTTGGCAATTAGAAGTGACAAAGACAAATATGAAAAATAGTGCAGATCGGGTACATGTAATTTGTTCCCACATCAAGAAGGGTCAGAGAAAGTGAGTAGGTAATTTGGTTCCCAATATTTTAGTTTTACCTAATTTTTGTGTGTTATTTGGTTCACAACATTTCCAGTTTACCTGGTCTCTATTAGTAATTTGGTTCCTGGAAAGCAATGAAACTCCATTTAGTTTTGTTTTGTAACTGTTGAACTTTCATCACATTCGCTCAAGGTAAGAACAGTTTCTGTTTGTACAAATCCATCGCCTCTCACTACTTTTCATTACCTTTTGAAAACAATATTTATAGTTACTAATAATTAATAACCGTTTTTCTCGTCCTCTCGAAATTATTTTGGGATTTATGTAGAGAATTTAACACAACCTCAAAGAAAAGTGAATGAACAAGCACAATTCAAAACGAAACTGAAGTAAAATTCGTTGAACAAGCACATAATAGATAATTACTTTCCTATAAACTATAATAATATAGGGTAAAGTAAGGAAAGTTGATGATCTTTTCAATTAAACATGAGCAAATTGATTTCCCGAAGATATATAATTTTTTTCACCTACCTATTAAAAAAAATCTTGCTTGTTATGCACAATAGAATGACCATTTTTCGTGAATTTTTCACCATTTTTCAAAAATTTTGACAATTTTTGACAGTTTTTGACGTCTTTGACAATTATTGATCGTCTTTGACAATTATTGACCATTTTTGACAATTTTTCAAAAAATTTAAACATATTTGGCAACTATTGACCATTTTTGACAATTTTTCAAAAATTTTAACATATTTGGCAATTTTTCCAAATGTTAATAATTAATGACAATTATTTTCCAATTTTGATAGTTTTGACAATTATTGACCATTTTTGACAATTTTTCAAAAATTTTGACCATATTTCCAAATTTTAACAATTATTGACCATTTTTGGCAATTTTAGAGCATCTTTGACAGGTTCTGACAATTATTGACAATTTTTCAAAAATTTTGACAATTTTTGACAGTTTTTTATAATTATTGACCTTTTTTCATAATTTTGACAATTTTTGACAGTTTTTCGAAAAAATTGACCATTTTCAAAAATTTTGACAATTTTTGTCAATTATTTACCATTTTTCCAAATTTTTGACAATTTTCGAAAATATTTGGCAATTATTAACCATTTTTTCAAACCTTTGAGTTTGAATTATTGACCATTTTTGACAGTTTTTGACGAATTTTGACAATTATTGACCGTCTTTGACAATTATTGACCATTTTTGACAATTTCTCAAAAATTTTAAACATTTTTCAAAAATTTTGACAATTATTGACCATTTTTGACAGTTTTTAACAATTTTTGAAAATATTTGGCAATCATTTTTCAAAATTTTGACAGTTTTTGACAATTTTTGATCACTTTTCCAAATTTTTGACCATATTTAAAAATTTTGACAATTTTTCAAAAATTTCAACATATTTGGCAATTATTAACCATTTTTTCAAACCTTTGAGTTTTTGACAATTTTCGACGATTTTTCCAAACTCTTGACAACTTTTGACCATATTTAAAAATGTTTGACAATTTTTCAAAAATTTTAACAATTATTGACCATTTTTGACAGTTTTTGACGAATTTTGACAATTATTGACCGTCTTTGACAATTATTGACAATTTTTGACAATTTCTCAAAAATTTTAATCATTTTTCAAAAATTTTGACAATTATTGACCATTTTTGACAGTTTTTAACAATTTTTGAAAATATTTGGCAATCATTTTTCAAAATTTTGACAGTTTTTGACAATTTTTGATCATTTTTCCAAATTTTTGACCATATTTAAAAAATTTTGACAATTTTTCAAAAATTTTAACATATTTGGCAATTATTAACCATTTTTTCAAAATTTTGACAATTTTTGACCATTTTTGACAATTTTTTTTCACACCTATAGGTGTGCGAGCTCAGTGCGACAAGAGATTGCGCACAGTCGCTTGAATGAGTTATCGCGTGACGAACGCTTTTTCGTAACATCACACGTTTCACGAGTTCACTAGCCTTCCCAAAAGTCCTATGTCGTGAAACAAGAAGCAAGCTTCGATTTAAATTTCATTGGATTAGTGGATTATTCAGAAATCTGGCAACACTGTTGCATGACGAACCTTTATTCGCTTTTTCGTAACATTAAACGTTTCACGAGTTCACTAGCCTTTTCAGAAATATGGCAACACTGCTGCGTGACGGACCTTTTTCGTAACGTTACACGTTTTACGAGTTCACTAGCCTTCTCAAAAGTCCTATGTCGTGCAATAAGAAGCAAGCTTCAACAATCGCCGATTTAAAAGAAAATGCTAAAATTAAGTCAATTTTGACAGAAAAATACATTTGAAAAAAAATGCCATTTGGTTAGGTAATTTGGTTATAGGTAAGTTTATTTGGTGATAGAGGAGAGGTATTTTGGTGATATATCGGATTAGGAGCAATTAAAAGGAAAATGATTAGAAACTTGTTGGTATATTACAAAACAAACAATTAACTTATTAGAAATCAAGAAAATTATTATTCTGAGTCGTCTGAAGCATACTCATCAGAACCGTCACACATAAAGACGTCTTCATCGTCAAGTCTCGTTTGACAGTTTTGTGATACGGAACGCAGCAAAAGGAGACCTGAACCCATAACGCACCATTTTTGGCCTTCGAATCTCCTCGGTAGCTGATTCCGCAGACACCATAATGCCAATCGTCATATTATGAATAAATACTTTACTAAAATTAATTTCCACTTAGCTTGTTGGTCGATGAGCAATTTTTCATCATTGATTTTGTACTTATATGATAACCACTGTTTTTTGTAAACACTTCTCACTTGCAAACTGATTTCTTGAATTTAGCAATTATTTTACTATTCTTCAAGTGTGGAAGGGATGGTAATACATCTTACATAATTTGCCACTGTGTTAGATTTTGTATCCCAATAAAAAATATGATATTTCTTCGTTTAATTCAACAACTTGTCTATTATTGAACAGCCATTTTGGAGATAATTAATAAGAGTGCGTAGAGCGTCGACTCCAGACACAACTAACGAATCCAACTGAGATAGGTGGTTTCGTGCTTTATCAGAGTAACTTACAGGGTTGTACGGAGAAAGAAAAATCAGATAAATTTAATATCCTGGAATTAAGATATAATTATATTTCTCAAAAATATACTTATATGAGGAGATGTAGCATGGAGGGAGTATTCCACAGAACTGACGGACACGATTCGAGGACTCCCCGTGAATAGGAAAGTTGTAAGGAAACTATCACCAATTTACCTATATCACCAACATACCTTACTTTACCCTAAACGGGATTACGCAGGTAATGCCTCTAATACAGAAATGCCCGGGAGCCAAATTACCAATGACTTTTTTGGTACTGGGAACCAAATTACCTACACCCGTACAGATCAGTTTCTAACAAGTGTACTTTTATGGTGTTTATAAAATTTTAATTATTTTCCAATGATTCGTTTAATAATTACAAATAAAAGCAGTTCTCAACTTTATAAGAACGAAGGAGGCTTTTGGTACGAGCTACTGGGACATCCTGTGTAGGAAATTTTAACGAATTAAAAATACATAATTTTTAGTTGTATAACTGCAAAAATATATAAATAAATAATAGTAATGTGAGCCAGGTAGGTAATCAAAAAAGCACTTTGTAATAATTTATTTCTATTTATCTACAGTTTGACAAAGATAACTTCAATAAAATCTATTTGTTACATTACTATAATTTGAAGAGATAATTTATTACCCAACACAATTATGCCATTACAAACAAACATATTATTAAAGTTAAGTATAACATTAAAATTTCAATATGTGAATGTAGGTACATTATTATTAAGTAAAATAAAAGTTTTTTATGAACTTTTTATAAAAATTTTAAGCTCGTATGTAATTTCTTCTACCATAAAACTCGATACTAAATGTTAACAGTGTTATTTAAACAATAAAAAGTTCTCACGTAACCGTCTTCGACATCCATTTCAATAAAGTTATGCTTAAGGAATTATTTTCTTACATATGCTTAGGCTAAAACACATTTTTGTCGATGTACATGTTCAAATCCAGTTACTTGGTCCAAAACCTTTCAAAGTTTTATGGATTTCGTTAGAGATTGTTTCTCCTTTTGCACTTTTCTTTTTAATCTACCTTTTCTTTTAGCTAGTTTGCTATGTTTTTTTCATTCCTCCAAAAGTGCTTGTCACATCAACTAATTTAAAGTAAAAAGAGCAGGAGCACGACTTCGCATCCTTCGTCCAGGCATATCGCAAACATGCTCTATGGGGTTAACATCTGCACGTAAAGCTGACCACTCCATGACAGGGAGTAAGTAGAGGAGATCGTACAAATATGGGCTACCATTTGGTTTATTTGACATATTTTTGGTGTATATTACGTTCTTTTTTTTACAGGGCAAGTAGAATCCAAAAAACATTATAGAGGAGATGTGCCATATATGGAATACCATTTTGTTTTTGCCTTGTAATTTTTTTTAAAGAAATTATGTTTTTTTAATATAGTTTCGTGTTTTAGTTATCAGGTTTTAATATTATAAATGAGAAAATTCGTATATCGGGATCTTCACAAAATAATCTTTTTCTACAGTCGCGCGTAAAATGACTAATTACTATATTCAAATGAAATCGTAAAGTCGACAAATGCCGCTCTAGCGCAAAAAAGGAATCTTTTTTGCTCGCCTATTTAATCAAACCACGCTCTCCGAATTAACTCAATTAGTGAATATTTATGGAACCGCCCTTCTGACTTCTGACCTGACTTCCTATTGGCAAGCGCGTGTGTGTGTTCTTCCCTCTCACTTTTGACTGATGTTCTGATTCGAATTCTGACAAGTCTGAACAAGTCAGTAGTGGGGATGTGAGATTATTGGAAAATGATCGATTAAATGAAAATCGATTTCTCTTTATTCGAAATTAATCGATTTGTCAAAAATCGATTTTAATAAAGAATAAATCGATTTCTGCCAAAAATTTTTTGTATTATTTTGAAAAGTACATGCTTTTCATATTCCGATAATGAACCTAAGAGATTCATTCATTAACAATTTATGAGATTAAAAATGGTCAAAAATGGTCAATAATTGTCAAAAATTGTCAATTATTGTCAAAAACTGTTAAAAATGGACAATTTTTTTCAAAAACTGACAAAATTTTTGGAAAACTGTCAAAAATTGTCAATAATTATATATAATTATTAAAATTTCCAAAAATGGTCGATAATTGTTAAAATTTTTGAAAGATGGTCGATAATTGTTAAAATTTTTGAAGAATGGTCAAAAATTTTCAAAAATGGTCAATAATTGTCAAAAATGGTCTATAATTGTGAAAAACTTTAGAAAAATTTTGAAAAAGGGCCATAAATTTTCAAAACTGATTTTCAATTGTCAAAAATTTTTTTAAAAATTCAAAAATTGTCAATAATTGTCAAAAACTATCAAAAATGGTCAAAAATTATGAAAAATTGTCAAAAACTGTCAAAAATGGACAATTATTGTCAAAATTGGTCAATCATTGTTAAAATTTTGAAAAATGGTCAAAAATTGTTAAAAATTTTGAAAAATTGTCAAAAATGGCCAATAATTGTCAAAAATGGTCAAAAATTGTCAAAAACTGGCAAAAATGGGCAATTATTGTTAAAAATTGTCAAAATTTTGAAAAATAGTTGATAATTGTCAAAAATTGTTAAAATTTTGGAAAAATTATCAATAATTTTGAAAATTGGTCAATAATTGTCAAAAATGGTCAAAAATTTGGAAAAATAGTCCATAATTGTCAACAATTGTCAATAATTATCAAAAATGGTCAATAATTTTGAAAAATGGTCTAAAATTTTGAAAAATTGTCAAAAATGGTCAAAAACTATGAAAAATGGTCAAAAACTATGAAAAATGGTCAAAAACTATCAAAAATTGTCAATTATTGTTAAAAACTGTTAAAAACGGACAATTATTGTCAAAAACTGTCAAAAATGGTTAAAAATTGTCATCATTTTGAAAAACAGTCAAAATGGTCAATAATTTTCAAAAATGGTCAATAATTGTCAAAAATGGTCAATAATTGTTAAAATTTTGAAAAATGGTGAATAATTGTCAAAATTTTGAAAAATATTCAATAAATAATACGAGCTGTTTCCGAAAATCGATAAACACGTAAATTCTAAAATCGATTAATATTACTAATTACTATAAAAATCGATAACTAAAAATCGATTATAAGAAAATAATAATCTATTTATATAAAAATCGACTATTTTTTAACATTCCTAGTCAGTAGATCTTTTCAAGATTAATCATGATGAATAGCGAAAATGGCGATTATTCTAGCACTCCTATTATAACCTAAGATAACATAAAAAACTGTTTTAATTATTAAAAGGGCGACTGTAGAAAGAAGTATGTGTGTTTTTCGAGTGTAAAGTAAAATTGCAATCTGTTACTTTATGCTCTAAATACACAAATAACTATTTTGGTACCTTATGCGGAATATGTACACCTACCTAATATGTTATATACGTATATGGAATTAGATAATGCGGTTTAAAATATAACAATATACGTTTTCAAACAACATTTTTTTATTTTAAAAATCATAATTAATGAAACAAAGGTTAATTTCCTTTAAACTTCAAACAAGAAAAACATAAAAAATAAAACAAATAAAATTGAATTGAATTTACTGTTTGGACCCTTACTTTGTGGAATCTACTCATATTAATGTTATAAATGAAACTAACTGTTTCTAATTAATTCCACTATTTAATTAAAAAATTTATGAAAATTATGAAAGGATATTGATAATTATTTCGATATTGACATATCATCGTCAGAATGACAGAAGTCATTGTATTTAATTTGAAAATTTCGAATTGTTTGACCAATATAGACAGCATTTAAAAAAAAGTAATATGAGTAGATTCCACAAAGTAGGGGTCCAAACAGTAAATTCAGGGAATTAAATTTTTATTTGTGAGTTCAAATTTTTGTGAGGCCAGCTCTGTCCTTTGACCTTCAAAAAGTTCCAACGTTGACAGCCTGTGTTGATTGTAAAATATATATAATCTGTATGCTCGTGAGTGTTAATTGTATCTAATTTCAAAATTTCGCATTGTTTGACCAATATAGACAGCATTACATTCTGGACATTTAAGTTTATATATTTCAGACTTTTTTAATGGGGGTATTTTTGTTTTTACATTTAACAATTTTTTACTCACATTGTTTTCTGTTTTAAAAGAAATTGCTGTATTTGTTGAACAAGATATTATCTTTGAAATATTATTAGAAATATTACCAGCATATGTGATGGTTTTGTAATTTTGTATTTCCCTAGTTTTTTCAGGAAATATTAATTGTAATGCCACTTTTTCCTCTTTTTTATTAATTTATTTATTTATTATATGTAATGTATAACCGTTGGATGTGGCTATTTGTTTAATTATATTAATTTCTCTATCAAAATTATATTTGTTCATAGGAACTGAAAATGCTCTATGTATCATTGAATTATATGCTGCTAATTTATGTGACATGGGATGATTGGAATTATATGGTATAGTCACATCAGTATGTGTTGGTTTTCTGTAAATTGAAAAATCAAGTATATTATTGACTTTTTGAATTTTAATATCAAGAAAATTGATTGAGTTATTTTCTTCAACTTCTAATGTAAATTTAATTTTTGGACGTAAATTATTAATACGATTGAACAATAATATATCTAATTGTCGTTCACTACCTACAAAACAAGCTAATACGTCATCTACATACCTATACCAAAATAATATATTTTTTCAAATGTTACATTTTTACATGTTTTCTTTTTAACATACTTTAAACTTGAAAGTGCGTTCACTTACCCCAAGCGACTCTACTTTCAGTGCTTTTATTCAGTGATCGGTGTTACAATTCTCTTTTTTTTTATAGGCACCCTGTTAGTTCAAAGCGAAGTAAGCAACACCCCGTTGGTGGCGGAAAGTGCTCAGCCATCGGCTCCAAGTAGTCCCCATTCAAGCATGCTACTTTTGCAATCTCAGGTATGTATTATTATACCAGGTCTTTTGTATTGAATATCCAATGGTTACCTACATATTGTTTCATTAGCGGATGATTTAAATTAAATGTATTTCGGTGAAACTTTATGTTTGACAAAGGACTATGCTTCCATCTTATGAAAAATAAAAGACCACTCAAGTGCGGATATTTTGATACCAACTTATTCGTCTTGAAAAATAGAACATTTGATAACATTGCGCCAATGTTGTAATTTAATTAATAAACCCACAAAATCAGTTCATTTGTCAGAAATTTTCGATTCGATTACAAAATCTAACCATTCAATAGGACTCCACCTGGTGCGATGAAACAGAGTCGGACTTGTGAATATAGTTGTACATACGATGAATACCAGTTTCGTTGAAACAAAATAATAGGATTATATTTTTCAGTTGTATAAAGATATGATAGATTGCAATCAAATTATGTAAAAAAGGTACATCTCTCAATTGACAATCTAACATCTTTACATAAGTTTGTCATTTTGTAATAGCAGTTTATTATAACGTTTTCTATATTATAATAGTAAAATTATAATAGGTACATTTAATAACTGACCGACACGTATTTCGTAAACAATTCCGGTACAAACGAATTCCCGTCAGGATTCTTAATGACTATAAAATACACATGAGTTCCCGTCCGACACTTGCAGGTATCTTAATCGCGCACTCGAATTGCCGTCCAGTTTATTTAATCCGCTTACAGGTAAACTAAATAGTTTTGAAAATTCCAGTAAATCGTAATACCTATTCGTAATCCTGAATTCTAATGAAAAAGTTGAATAACCTATTGGGGTGGCTAGGGGGTCTGTCAGTACTAATTGCTATGAATATATTTTTCTATTATATTTTCTATTATATTAAGTTGTCATTTTCGAAACGGCAGTTTATTAATATACATATTTCCGAACGTTTGTTGTCGTACGCTATAGTGATACACAAAATGCTTGAAGTAATACTAAGTGAAAAGGGTAAACCCTTTCTGGTTAGGTTATATGTTAGGTTAGGTTAGGTTAGCTTCTTTACATGTATGTATTTATGACTCAGTTCAGTAGTAGTACGCAATAAAATTGTAGAATTAAAATTCCGTATTTTATCCCAATAATGATATCATGTAAAATAATATCGTGTAATAGTGCCAAACATAAGACATTTATAACTATTTCTTATTTCATACATCTGAAAACGGACCTCCCTTAAAACTTTTACTGTTCACTTATTACAATTTGCAATAAATGCATAGCTAGATATCAGATGATTCAGAGAATTTACCGTAATTACCATAAACACCTTTTAGACAGGTCAGTTTTCACCCTGACGGGAACTCGAGTGACGGCTTAACGTATCCTAATTATGGAACAGGTAGACTGGTTGACTGTAGTTGACGCTGCTGATCGAACTATACCTAATCATGAAGAAATATAATGATGCAAATTAGATTTCAGTTAACAGTGCTTTTTATGTCACGCAAGGGAAAACACTCATCGCCATCAAAATATATATAACACAAAAACCGGCATCGGCTATCAAAAAAATACAAAAATTAAACAAAACCCGGCTTCGGCTATCAAAAAAATACAAAAATTAAAAAAAACCCGGCTTCGGCCATCAAAAAAATTTAATAAAACAAAAAGGCGACTTTAGCTACCAAAAAAATATAAAAACCGGCTTGGGCCAATAAAAATTTTTTTTTCAGCTACACTTCGCGGATAGAAGGTAATGAGGTACTCAGGCACTGCCTGTGGGGGGAAGGTGGAGCGCGTAAAGAATTATACATTATCTTTTAGTATCACCCTCTACGTCGGGTTCATTACCTACACACATTTCACAAGCATTTTTGTATTAACAGTTAATAGACATTTAACATCTTCCATATAAAAAAATCTTTTCCGCATCCCTATCCTATTTTTTTTTAAAGAGTTATCGATGCCAACAAATACACTACAAAATACTACAAAGAAAAAACAAAATATAAAAATTAACTGATAAAATTAGGTCAGTTCAACCCTGTCTGGTTTTATTTATTCATTTCTTATCACCGCTGATATCCTTACTTCGTGGAATCTGTAATACATGTCTATTTACGTATTTTCTCTCTGTCTTACTCATACAATCTCCGTAAGCGATTTTAAAAATAATATCATTAATTGTGAGTTAATTATAAAAGTCACAACATTGGCGCAATGTTATCAAATATTCTATTTTTCAAGACGAATAAGTTGGTATAAAAATATCCGCATTTAAGTGGTCTTTTATTTCCATAAGATGGAAGCATAGTCCTTTCTTTCGATTCAGAAGAGCTTTAGTGGCGCCCTATATAATTTAATACGTGCAATACATATTTTTCAAAATCGTACTCAAGACAAGAAAATGTCGATAAAAAAACATCAATGTTTATAAATAATTAAGCAACTAAAAATGTAACATACACGACTCTACTCTAAAGCAACGGGTTCTCGGACTACCAGTTGTTAGTCGACCCTCCATAATTTATTCCTAACTTTCTGAGGATCCCTACACTCGTTAAATATACAAAAGTTAGGACCAATAACTTTACAACTGTATTAAAACCACACCCAGAATGCGCCGTAAGGAAGCGCACTTTATGAAACCGTTTGTTCCGGAAAAAACATAGCCCCGCCTAGTTGATAGTTATTTAGTTCCGTTTTGATACAGCCGCGCATTGTAATAATCGGCCAAGGATCAAAATAAAGTAGATACAACACGCAAGTCAATTTTTTTTCTAATTCTGGTGGATTCACTATCAGTGCACTCGCGCGCAGTGGCGGGATTGGGTGTTCGTGGTGGGCGAACGATAAGTTGAATGTGATAGTGTGGTTTATTCGTAAAGATATGGTAATATGCCAGGTAAAAATATTTCTACCTTACTTAAAAATAATCATACTATTTGGAACCTTTGATCATGCTTTTTGGAAAACCTAAAAAGTCCTTAGGACTTATGTTGGGAATGTATAGAGAATGGTCCAGCAATTCTATGTTTTCTTACTGTGAAAACTCAATTGTTTATCGAGCTGTGAGGGAACTAGCATTGTCTAGTTGAAGGATCATTGTGGTCTTTGAAATGCCCAATGTTGCTCCAATTTAGTCGATCTTCTTGGATCAGCTTACGTACCTACAGCATGGACGTTTTCTTGGGTGACTGCCGTTGTTGGTGGACCTGTTCTAAGATTAATCCATCCACGTTTAAATTTTCCAAACCAACGAGAAATTGTCGGCTGATGGCTGCTTATAGATACCTTATCCCTTTCTTCAGAACCACTTTAAAATTATTTGGTATCCACCTCCCATCCTAGCTAGCAGCTTTAAATCTAAAAGGCCTTAGGACTTATGTTGGGAATGTATAAAGAATGGTCCAGCAATTCTATGTTTTCTTACTTTGAAAACTCAATTGTTTATTGAGCTGTGAGGGAACTAGCATTGTCTTGTTGAAGGATCATTGTGGTCTTTGAAATGCCCAATGATGCTCCAATTTAGTCGATCTTCTTGGATCAGCTTACGTACCTACAGCATGGACGTTTTTTTGGGTGACTGCCGTTGTTGGTGGACCTGTTCCAAGATTATTCCATCAACGTTTAAATTCTCCAAACCAACGAGAAATTGTCGGCTGATGGCTGCTTATAGATACCTTATCCCTTTCTTCAGAACCACTTTAAAATGATTTGGTATCCACCTCCCATCCTAGCTAGCAGCTTTAAATCTAAAAGGCCTTAGGACTTATGTTGGGAATGTATAAGGAATGGTCCAGCAATTCTATGTTTTCTTACTTTGAAAACTCAATTGTTTATCGAGCTGTGAGGGAACTAGCATTGTCTTGTTGAAGGATCATTGTGGTCTTTGAAATGCCCAATGATGCTCCAATTTAGTCGATCTTCTTGGATCAGCTTACGTACCTACAGCATGGACGTTTTCTTGGGTGACTGCCGTTGTTGGTGGACCTGTTCCAAGATTAATCCATCCACGTTTAAATTCACCAAACCAACGAGAAATTGTCGGCTGATGGCTGCTTATAGATACCTTATCCCTTTCTTCAGAACCACTTTAAAATTATTTGGTATCCACCTCCCATCCTAGCTAGCAGCTTTAAATCTAAAAGGCCTTAGGACTTATGTTGGGAATGTATAAAGAATGGTCCAGCAATTCTATGTTTTCTTACTTTGAAAACTCAATTGTTTATCGAAATGTGAGGGAACTAGCATTGTCTTGTTGAAGGATCATTGTGGTCTTTGAAATGCCCAATGTTGCTCCAATTTAGTCGATCTTCTTGGATCAGCTTACGTACCTACAGCATGGACGTTTTTTTGGGTGACTGCCGTTGTTGGTGGACCTGTTCTAAGATTAATCCATCCACGTTTAAATTCTCCAAACCAACGAGAAATTGTCGGCTGATGGCTGCTTATAGATACCTTATCCCTTTCTTCAGAACCACTTTAAAATTATTTGGCATCCACCTCCCATCCTAGCTAGCAGCTTTAAATCTAAAAGGCCTTAGGACTTATGTTGGGAATATATAAAGAATGGTCCAGCAATTCTATGTTTTCTTACTTTGAAAACTCAATTGTTTATTGAGCTGTGAGGGAACTAGCATTGTCTTGTTGAAGGATCATTGTGGTCTTTGAAATGCCCAATGATGCTCCAATTTAGTCGATCTTCTTGGATCAGCTTACGTACCTACAGCATGGACGTTTTTTTGGGTGACTGCCGTTGTTGGTGGACCTGTTCCAAGATTAATCCATCCACGTTTAAATTCTCCAAACCAACGAGAAATTGTCGGCTGATGGCTGCTTATAGATACCTTATCCCTTTCTTCAGAACCACTTTAAAATGATTTGGTATCCACCTCCCATCCTAGCTAGCAGCTTTAAATCTAAAAGGCCTTAGGACTTATGTTGGGAATGTATGAAGAATGGTCCAGCAATTCTATGTTTTCTTACTTTGAAAACTCAATTGTTTATCGAGCTGTGAGGGAACTAGCATTGTCTAGTTGAAGGATCATTGTGGTCTTTGAAATGCCCAATGTTGCTCCAATTTAGTCGATCTTCTTGGATCAGCTTACGTACCTACAGCATGGACGTTTTCTTGGGTGACTGCCGTTGTTGGTGGACCTGTTCTAAGATTAATCCATCCACGTTTAAATTCTCCAAACCAACGAGAAATTGTCGGCTGATGGCTGCTTATAGATACCTTATCCCTTTCTTCAGAACCACTTTAAAATTATTTGGTATCCACCTCCCATCCTAGCTAGCAGCTTTAAATCTAAAAGGCCTTAGGACTTATGTTGGGAATGTATGAAGAATGGTCCAGCAATTCTATGTTTTCTTACTTTGAAAACTCAATTGTTTATCGAGCTGTGAGGGAACTAGCATTGTCTTGTTGAAGGATCATTGTGGTCTTTGAAATGCCCAATGATGCTCCAATTTAGTCGATCTTCTTGGATCAGCTTACGTACCTACAGCATGGACGTTTTCTTGGGTATAAAGAATGGACCAGCAATTCTATGTTTTCTTACTTTGAAAACTCAATTGTTTATCGAGCTGTGAGGGAACTAGCATTGTCTTGTTGAAGGATCATTGTGGTCTTTGAAATGCCCAATGATGCTCCAATTTAGTCGATCTTCTTGGATCAGCTTACGTACCTACAGCATGGACGTTTTCTTGGGTGACTGCCGTTGTTGGTGGACCTGTTCTAAGATTAATCCATCCACGTTTAAATTCTCCAAACCAACGAGAAATTGTCGGCTGATGGCTGCTTATAGATACCTTATCCCTTTCTTCAGAACCACTTTAAAATTATTTGGTATCCACCTCCCATCCTAGCTAGCAGCTTTAAATCTAAAAGGCCTTAGGACTTATGTTGGGAATGTATGAAGAATGGTCCAGCAATTCTATGTTTTCTTACTTTGAAAACTCAATTGTTTATTGAGCTGTGAGGGAACTAGCATTGTCTTGTTGAAGGATCATTGTGGTCTTTGAAATGCCCAATGATGCTCCAATTTAGTCGATCTTCTTGGATCAGCTTACGTACCTACAGCTTGGACGTTTTTTTGGGTGACTGCCGTTGTTGGTGGACCTGTTCCAAGATTAATCCATCCACGTTTAAATTCTCCAAACCAACGAGAAATTGTCGGCTGATGGCTGCTTATAGATACCTTATCCCTTTCTTCAGAACCACTTTAAAATTATTTGGTATCCACCTCCCATCCTAGCTAGCAGCTTTAAATCTACTATCTTAAAAAGCTTTAAACATTATATGCAGATGGTATAACTCTGTCAATCCCTCCAAAACTGCAATTGTACTTTGCAGGAGAAGAAGAAAACTGAATCAAGAACTTGTACTTTACGGTCGCAGTATTCCATTCGAAGAGGAAGCAAAATATCCAGGCTTTACTTTAGAGCAGTAGTTTCCAACCGGTGGGTCGCGGGAGACATTTGGAGGGGTCGCCATTAGACTACCAAAAATATAAAACAATACAATTCAGAGACGCATTTCGGATATGACAGCAGACGTATTGGATCAAATTTTGTCCGAAGTAATCAACTTGACGAGTCGACCGATGTTGCTTCGAGTTACCAATTACTTTAATTCATAAGATATGTTCACTTGGACAATATTAAAGAAGAGTTTTTCTTTTGCAAGGCATTGAAAACCACAACCAAGAGTGAAGATGTGATGGAAATGATACGAAAAAATTGGAGAGCTTGCACCTCAAGCAAAGGGTCTGCATTTCATGATTCACCGTTTTGCTCTTGCTATTAAAACTCTACCGAAAATGCAAGTGGCTTTTTTGGAAATGCAAGAAAAGCAGAATTTTTTGCAACATCAGCTTGGATCGAAAGAGTCGCTTATCGGACATCTTTGGTCAGTTAAACAAATTAAATTCAAAACTCCAGAGAAAGTACTTGCACATTCTGTATTTTGGAGATAATCTTCAAGCATTTGTTTGTAAGGTTGAAAACTGGCGACGAAAAATAATGCTTGGAAACATTTAAATGTTTGAAAACCTGAGCTGCATAGTTGAAGCCTCTATAACAGGAATTGAGGAGGATCTAAAACAGGAAATTAATCACCACCTTCAATTTCTGGAAAATGGAATTCATCACTACTTTCCTGATCTGTCTAAGCAAGAAACCGCAGTTGTAGGGAACCCATTCCATACCCATCTAGATGATTCTGCCTAAATTCCAGATGAATTGCTTGATGAATTTTTAGATCTTAAAAATGATTCTATAGCTCGTGCTCTATTCCAGGAAAAAACTCTGACTGCATTTTGGTGTGTCGCTTATCGGTCTTATGTATCCCAATATCGCCTTGTTTTCTCTCCAGGTACTAGTACCATTTGCTTCCACCTATCTTTGTGAAAGTGGTTTTTCAACTCTTTTGCAAATTAAAACAATGGCCAGAAATAAACTCAATGTTGAGGATGGCATTAGACTAGCGTTGACTTGCATTCAATCAAGGTTACGCAGATGCAAGCACAGTCGTCACATTAGCATTATACTATTGTACCAAATAAAAAAAAGGTGAGCGAGAAGCTTGCTTCTTATGCACAGTAGAATGACCATTTTTGACCATTTTTTGTAAATTTTTGACCATTTTTAATAACCATTTTGACCATTTTAGACCATTTTTCCAAATTTTAACAATTATTGACCATTTTTGACTATTTTTGCAGCAGGGAAATCATCTTCCTTAAAAATACCTCTATCAAAAGGCACAATACTGGTTTTTCTAAACCCAGAACATATGTTGGCTAGAGTAAAAGCTTTCTGATACTCTTTTTCTGTCAATTCTGCGATTTCATAAATGGATACCCTTTTGTCGGGATGGTTTACTAACCAATCATTGAAAGCTTTCTTCAAATAGGTTTTAAATGGGCCATATATAGCGCAACGTCAAGAGGCTGAAGGCCCCCCCCCCCCCCCCGGAATGTGGGGCGAACGTAACGAAAATAATTCCGTTCTCCCTACAATATAAAATAGTTTCTGGACTGGTGTGGGACTCATGGTTGTCCAAATCAATCAATATTGGTTCATTTTTCGTACATTTCGTATGCTTCTGTATGTGTTTAATTAGATCAAAGAATAATATAGATGTCATCCATCCTGACCCTGACTTGTTGGCAAATCCAAAACTTCCTGTGGGCGATCCTTTCATAAAAACATCCCTAAATTTTGCTCTTGGGAACACATAGACGGGAGGAATTGTATTTCCAACTCCACTTATTGTAGCGGAAAATGTAACAAGCTCTCCCCGTTCGGCGGATACTGCCTGACCAATTTGTTATGTGCCAGTTTTGGCAATAACTTTCGGTGCATTTAAACCAGAGGCAACGCCTGTTTCATCCAAATTGTAGGTTCGTTCTAGAGGTATCTTATACTTTCCTAAAGGTCTCTGTAAATTATCGAAAAATTCCTTCACATTTGTTTCATTAAATGCGGAGACTCTTGCCGTACTGGTATTTGCTGCCTTCCTTAATGACAAAGTTGGATACCTCTTCATGAATAATTTCATCCAATCATTTCCAGCGGATAACAAATTATTCCAGCTCGGCGGATACTTTACATTTAGTTTTTTGGCATAATGATATGCCAGTTTTTGAGCTTGAGTTTATGTGAGACCATAATTTATTTTTGAACTTTGGATAAAATATTTGGCCAGTTGTTCTTCTTGAGGAGATGTGAAAACTTGTTGAGACGAATACTTTGACTGGAGTGGTGATGCAAATGATATTTGATCATCTGGATCTTGTCTGTCAGGAGAGTCAAGGTCTCGATCAGGATCTTCAAGACGTCGTCTCTTTATTTTTTTCACTCTGTTACCCACGGTCGATTTTGTCAAGTTGTAGGTTGTGGTTGCAGTTCTTATTGAAAGTCTTCCTTGCAAAACATCTTCAACAGCGGAACGATTGGCCTTCCTCTTGTGAGTCCTTGCCAAAAAAAATTTCAGTCATTTCCCACATTTTTCTCTGGGGCACATTGGGACAGTGTCCATATGTGCCCCCGATTAGATGTCCCAATCTACCCCAATCATTCTTATAAACAAAGTGGGGTTATATAAATAACTAAAATAAACAATAACATCAGCACATACGGACATAGTAAGCATAAACAAGTCCACTTACCTTTGGAATTTCAACTGAGTTAATTCTAGAATCTACTTGGAAAATATTCGATTCTAAACGATTTCTGATTTATTTACCACGCCGGACACGTACACCAGTGGCGAAGGAGGCTCAGCCTCCTCACCAATTTATCCAGCAAATAGCAATTATTGATCAATTTTGACAATTATTGACCATTTTTGACAATAATTATTGAGATTTTTTGACAATTTTCCCGAAATTATTGACAATATTTGACCTTTTTTCAAAATAATGACAATTTTTAACCATTTTTTGACAGTTTTTGACAATAAATGTCCATTTTTGACAGATTTAAACAATAATTGACAATTTTTAACAATTTTTGACTATTTTTGATCATTTTTTCAAAATTTTTGACAATTATAGACCATTTTTCCAAATTTTTGACTATTTTTGACCATTTTTTTTTAATTTTTGAAAAATTTTCAAAAAACTTCACAATTTTTGACAATTATCAACTATTTTTCAGAATTTTGAGAATTTTTGAACAATTTTGACAATTTTTCAAATATTTTCACAGTTTTTAACTATTTTTGTCAATTATTGACCATTTTTCGACAATTATTAACCATTTTTGACAATTATTGATCTATTTTGAAAATTTTTGACAATTTTTCAAATATTTTGACAGTTTTTAACGATTTTTGACAATTATCGACCATTTTTCGAAATTTTTGACAATTTTTCTGAAAGTTTTGATAATTATTGACCTTTTTTGACAATTATTGACCATTTTTGACAATTATTAATAAATTTTGACAATTTTTGAACATTTTTGACAATTTTTCGAACATTTAGACAGTTTTTGAAAATATTTGGCAATTATTAACCAATTTTTCAAAATGTTGACAGTTTTTAACAATTATTAACCATATTTCAAAATTTTTAATAATTTTTGACAATTATTGACCATTTTTTCAAATAATTTGACAGTTTTTAACGATTTTTACAATTATTGACCATTTTTCGAAATTTTTGATAATTTGTCTAAAAGTTTTAACAATTATTGACCATTTTTGGACAATTATTGAACATTTTTGACAATTATTGATCAATTTTGAGAATTTTTAACAATTTTTCAAATAATTTGACAGTTGTTAACAAGTATTGACCATTTTTCGAAATTTTTGACAATTTTTACAAAAGTTTTTACAATTATTGACCAATTTTGAGAATTTTTGAACATTTTTGACAATTTTTCAAATATTTTGACAGTTTTTAACGATCTTTGACAATTTTTCTAAAAGTTTTGATAATTATTGACCTTTTTTGACAATTATTGATCAATTTTGAGAATTATCGACCATTTTTGACAATTATTGATCAATATTGAGAATTTTTGAACATTTTTCAAATATTTTGACAGTTTTTAACGATTTTTGAAAAATGTTGACCATTTTTGACCATTTTTCAAAATTTTAACAATCATTGACCATTTTGACTGTTTTTCAAAATGAGTGATAATTTTTAACCCTTTTTGGACAGTTTTTGACAATAAATGTCTATTTTTAGACAGTTTTTAACAATAATTGACAATTTCTAACAATTTATGATAATTTATGACCATTTTTTCAAAATTTTTGACAATAATTGACAATTATAGACCATTTTTCCAAATTTTTGACTATTTTGACCATTTTTTCATGATTTTTGATAATTTTTCAAAGAACTTAACAATTTTTGACAATTATCAACTATTTTTCATAATTTTGACAATAATTGTCCATTTTTTGAAAGTTTTTGACAATTTTTCAAAGATTTTGACCATTTTATCGAAATTTTCACAATTTTTGACCATTTTTTCAAAATTTTGACAATTTTTCAAATATTCTGACAGTTTTTGAAAATATTTAACAATTATTAACCATTTTTTCAAAATGTTGACAGTTTTTAACAATTATTGACCATATTTCAAAATTTTAAATAATTTTTAACAATTATTGACCATTTTTGACAATCATTCACTAATTTTCGACATTTTTCTAAAAGTTTTGACAATTATTGACTATTTTTGACAATTATTAACCATTTTTGACAATTATTAACCATTTTTAACAAAATTTTTTGACAATTTTTGATAATTATTGACCATATTTGACAATTTTCTAAAACTTTTGAGTTTTTGACAATTTTTCAAAAATTTTTACCATTTTTGACAGTTTTTTGTATAATTACGTGGTGCGCTCTAACGATAAGCAGTACAATTAAACTTTAGTAGCTTAGTGGCGCTTAAATTTGAAATGTCCATATGTGCCCCGTGTCCCAATGTACCCACTCTCCCCTTTACAGTAACTTTATACTGCTCCTTGATCAAACTACTCTACATTGGTTATTTATCTTAATATTACCACCTATAGACGTACGGTTTGTATGATCTCAGTTGGACAACCAAAATGAAAGTTTTAAACAAAAACTTGTCGGCCCACACAAGCATGTACAATCGGTAGTATTGAAATTCTGATGAAGAAGTCAACGATATTGATAAAAACACTAATATTTAATCACTAGATCTATGTAAGTACAATATAGACAAAAAAGAAATGTGACTCCTAATAGTAACATATTTTTAACAGAAAATCAATTGTTTCCACTACCTGTAGGATTACGGGCAGGAATAGAAAAGAAATATATTTATCTGTAGTTGGTATTTTGAGACCTAATAACTCTTGAGCATAAAAGTATCGTACCGTACCAACTGTTTCAATTTTTCGTAATTTTTAAATCTCATTTTAACCTCAATTGATAATATTACTGTGACAAAAGTTTATTTTTAAAAATAATAGGCATTAAATAACTTAAGGTCATGAAAACAACTTGGCCTTGCTTGCCGAAACTCAACAGGGAACACCCGGTATTGGAAGTGTTATATCACCCTCCTTGAATCATGTTGTTGATTCTGTCGTGTTATATTTTTATTCAGTATCTATTACAAGTCCCCGCCGTTTTATTCTTAGCCAACTAATCCATCTCGATCGACAACGAAAATAATGACGATACTATTTATGGCCGCACGAATGATTTAATCTATTTGTTTCAGACCCCGTTTGGACCAAGCAGTTTCGCTGATCTGCTGAATGCCCCGTTTTTAGACGATCCTACTTCCGCCGTTATTTCAGAAGAACTTAATCCTTTTGCCGACGTAGCTATCCATTCTCAACCTCCCTCTCCGTTACCCCTACCGAGTTTTCAAGAAACTTACTCAGTCCGTTATCAATCACCATTTAAAATGGACGAAGAGTGTTTCAACGTATCCTATCAACAACATACTCATTACTACGATTACTCGCAACAACAATATACTCCCGCTTGTCCTTATTATCCACCTCCTCCTAGTTCCGAAACGCACAGCAGTCAAGAATCTTACTCCCTTCCAGTGTATCCGTCGTCAGAATTGCACGTGACTACATCGCTCAGTTCCAAATCACGCAGGGCGTCACTGCCTTTGCAAAGGTCAGAATCAACGAGCAGCAGTGAAAGTCCTAAATTAAGAATTGGACCGCCGACTTCGACTTGTTCTTCAGCATCCAGCAGTCCCGGAGGAATACCTGAAGTATCTTTAACAAAAGGTCCGACTCCTCCGTCTCCATCTCAGTTATGTGCAGTGTGCGGCGATACGGCGGCTTGTCAACATTACGGAGTTCGTACTTGCGAAGGATGTAAAGGATTTTTTAAAAGAACTGTACAAAAAGGATCGAAGTATGTATGTTTAGCAGATAAGGCTTGTCCAGTGGATAAACGAAGAAGAAATAGATGTCAGTTTTGTAGATTTCAAAAGTGTCTTGCAGTGGGAATGGTCAAAGAGGTAGTTCGCACCGATTCTTTAAAAGGACGAAGAGGAAGATTACCTTCGAAGCCGAAGAGTCCTCAAGAATCACCGCCCAGTCCGCCAGTTTCTTTAATAACTGCTTTAGTCCGAGCCCATGTAGATACCACGCCAGACCTAGCTAATTTAGATTATTCACAGTACTTAGAACCCAGTCCGATTGAACCTGTCATCTCAGAAGCCGAGAAGATTTTACAGTTTTATACCTTATTAACTACTTCAGTGGATGTAATTAGGCATTTCGCTGATAAAATTCCTGGATTCCAAGATATCCGACTAGACGATAGAGAGCTCCTATTCCAATCTGCTTCTTTAGAATTATTCGTTTTGAGGTTAGCATATCGCACGCATCCGAACGATTCCAAATTAACTTTTTGCAATGGAGTTGTGTTAGATATGCAACAGTGTCAAAGGTCCTTTGGTGATTGGTTGAATTCCATATTAGAGTTTTGCGCTGGGCTTCATACCATGGAAATTGACATATCCGCATTTGCTTGTCTATGTGCGCTTACGCTTATTACGGGTAAGTTTTTAACAACTATTTTAAATAAAAACTACTTTGACAAGTTTCCGAAAAACAGGAAATTAATTTTTTCAATCTTTTATTGTACTTAACATTGGGATTGTGTGTGTCCATGAAGAGTCGATTTGTCAACTACTTCTAGTCGAGTTAGAAGGTTAAATTTTTGCACGCAGCTGTATTCTCAATGACGTACAAGTTTCTAAAATTAAATTTTAAGGATTTTAATTGGATTTTAAGAATTTTTTTGATAATTACCAACAATTTAACTGATATGTCGTTGTGAATATTCTATTGAAGCTTCTCAAATTAATAACACATAAAAGACCACGTCAAAGAATGAAAAAATCTTCCAATAAATTATCCATGGCAAAATTTTTGATTTTCTACGGCTTAGGTCAGGACTGTATGGAGGATGGTCCAACAATTCGATCTTTTCTTGCTTTTGCTGGTTTTGTTTCATCTTGGAACCGTTTTTTTTTTCGGGTCGAGATGGGTAAATCATGTTCAAATAGTGTTTCAAGAAGTAGTTCACTTCCCCGAATTTTCGGTCCATCCAATCTCTCCTATTCCCAATCGCTCCTTTTAGCGCGCCCCCATACTCCTCCCACCTTCTCTCCATTTCCTCCTCCATCCATTCCTGTACTTCCTCTCTGGTCGCACCTCTCCAGCGTTTATTCCTGGCTCTAGCCATCACGTCCAATGGGTAGGTCCTTGCCAGCACCGCTACTGCCAGTCCACCCACTGTCCTGTCCAGCAATTCGATGTTTTCTTGCTTTTGCTGGTTTTATTTCATCTTGGAACGGTTTTTTTTCGGGTCGAGATGGGAAATTCATGTTCAAATAGTGTTAAACTCATCCCCAAGGGGATGCCTACAAACCAAACCCACCTCAAACTCGCCGTTACTTCCGCCTCGGAATCACTACCCTAGCATACTTTGAGACGGGTAGGGGTCCCTTGCACACTCTCCGCTCACACCGTCGTCTTCTCCCTAACTATAACTCCTAAAACCTCTCATGCTATATCGTGTCCTTCTCTCCCCCTATCTAACCATGCTCTCTACTACGCCACTCACCTCCATATTTCTCCTCCCCCCTCAACATTATCTCCACCATGTTCTCCCAATACACCGCCTCCCCTAGTTTCCTCTCCAACTTCTTCACCACTTCCTCGTTCCTCCAACATCCAAACACATTCCCCATATCATCCAACACTTCGCACCTCTCGCACACTCCAGTCTCTATTTTCCCGATCTTGTTGGAGGTACTCTACTCTCGACCCATGTCCAGTGAACACCCGTTTCAAGAAGTAGTTCACTTCCCCGAATTTTCGGTCCATCCAATCTCTCCTATTCCCAATCGCTCCTTTTAGCGCGCCCCCATACTCCTCCCACCTTCTCTCCATTTCCTCTTCCATCCATTCCTGTACTTCCTCTCTGGTCGCACCCCTCCAGCGTTTATTCCTGGCTCTAGCCATCACGTCCAATGGGTAGGTCCTTGCCAGCACCGCTGCTGCCAGTCCACCCACTGTCCTGTACCCCTGCACCATCATCAGCAGTATCCCTCTCTACACCTCTGCACCCTCGCATTCACTCGCGCTCTTTCACCCCACACCTCCGCACCGTACAGCATACTCTGCTCTACCGTCCTACCAATTACCCTCCTCTTCTACTCTTCCGGCCCTTTCACATTACACATCAATCTCCCCAGTCATGCTGCTCTCACTTTCCCATGCTCTGACGCCTTTAACATGTGTGTTCTGAAGGATAATTGACTATCCAACCAGACTCCTAGGTATTTCACAGACTCCTCCATCCGAATTATCCTTCCCTTCACCATCACCACCACTTCCCTCGTCTTGCTCCGTCCCTTCACTAGCAACCCCACCGTCTTATCATCCGCCACTTCTAGGCCGCACCACTTCCCTCCAGAAAATCACTTCATCCAATATATCATGCGCTATTCTGCATTTCCCTAAATTTATCTGCAACACCCTCCATCCATCCCCTACATTCCTCCTTCCCGCGCACTGCTCTCCCCTTCCTCCTATTTGACCAGACTCGTCCCCTCTGAGGATTCCTCCCATTTTTCCCTCCTGTTTTCCATCGTCTTCATCTACTCCCTTCTTTCCCCTACTACATTATATCTCCACTGGCTTGTGTCCTCTTTCCCCACATACCCTACAAAGGAAGGCCTGCCGAAAGTCTCTGGCCATGTGATCCTCGCTCTTACATAGCCAGCACTTACTTCTCTTCTTGAATCCCTTCACCTTACACCCTGCTACTTTATGCCCCTTTATCACACATACAAAGCATCTGCCAGCCTCTCTCTACCCTTTATGATACTTACCCTGTTCCTCCCCAATGTAATCTCCTTTTTTCCCAATAAGGCTTCCGCTTTTTCCCATTCCGCTCTCACCACCGCCATTTTCCTCCCGTTCCTCTCCCTTACCACTATAATCACCTTCGTCCCTTTCCCAATCAATTTCTCTATTCTCCCCCTCACCCCTTCATCTTACATCCACGGGTCTATCCCTACCATCTTTATGGTTTTTGTTCCCCTCCCCGCTTCCACCTCCCTAGCTCCTGTCACCCTTTCCACTTCCCCCAGAATTTCCCTCACCTCAACCCCCTTCATTGCCTCTATAACCACCTCCCTATTTCTTGAGACTCTGAGTCTATCCACCCAATCTTCTTTCATCTCCCTCTATACAGAAAAAAATTCTTTCCACCTGGGTGGGTTGTTGACTCAATTTGTTGGATATACAATTTTAGAAATTTCGTGAATAACAAGATTTAGAGAGTAGCTTCCCATTTTAAATAATATGAAGCAGGAATTTTATATTGTTTCAGAGAGACACGGTTTGAAGGATCCTCACAAAGTAGAACAGCTGCAAATGAAGATAATTTCCTCCTTGCGGGATCACGTGACGTATAACGCAGAAGCACAAAGAAAATCCCATTACTTTAGTCGACTTCTTGGCAAACTCCCCGAACTAAGATCTCTCAGTGTACAAGGATTACAAAGGATATTCTATTTAAAATTTGAAGACTTGGTACCGGCCCCTCCATTAATAGAAAAGATGTTTGTGGCTAGTTTACCCTTTTAAAAAAGGTATATCATTTTTTATATACCTAATATATTTTTCTGAAATCGTGATAAAATTGTCTATGTGATTTGTTGTTAGTAAGTTAAGATTTTAATTTTTAATTGAATTAATGTTGTCTTGACTCTATTTTCACGCTAAAAAAATCCTTGATTTCAAATTGTTTGGTCTAATAATAATTGATGTTAGACTATACAAATACCGAGTGGATTAAAATATCTATTAAGAAAATTAGTGTTACAGATGAATATTTCATAAATTTGTGATGGATAGAAATTTAACCAAAAATTGAATATTTCAACTTCTTTGATGCTTATTATCCGAGTTTAATTAGAGTAAAATATGATAGCAGCTTACAAAAAACATTTAATGTGTTCAGAAAAAAAAATTTCCACAATAAAAGTTATAGAGGAAAAAATTTAATTGACAGAAATTGAGACTGCTGTCAGAAGTGATAACACCAATAAATGAGCCTCTACTAAAATTTGTATTGCGCGCCTATGGTAAATGGAAATTGTTACAAGCTAACTCCCTTTAGTAAATTAATCGCACGCACATGATATAAAAATTATTACAAATAAATTGAACCCTTATAAACATTTAACTGCACGCCTGCGGTACATGAAAATTTTTGCGATTAAATGAATCCCTTTTAATAATTTGATCGTACGCCCATAGTAGATGGAAATTTTTAGAAATAAATTAATCCCGTTTAAAAATTACATTGTACGGCCATGACACACGGTGACGGTAAGGCGGTGACCATCCCGTAGCTTTGGCTTCAACCAAAAATGACACTAACAAAGTTTTCACTTAAAAAAAATCGCGATTTAAAGATTAGTGACGAATATCTACAGGGTGTTTCAAATTTCGGGTGAAAAACATCTTTACATTAAATTTTTAAAATTCAACTCACAGTATTGCTACAAAAAAATTGACCTACAATTCATAAAAAAAATCAAGAAAATCAAAAGAGTAGTTCAAAATATGTCAAATTTTTGGTAACCAGATCTTTTGACGGCCAGTGTATAAAAAATTCCGTAAATTACCTCAAAATTCGCATTTACTTGTAGAAATAAAAATATAGAGCTTCTAATTTTGTGAAAGAGAGTTGGTATATTTCTACTATCAATTTTCATTTCAAGATTAAATACTTCTCTCAAGTCTTCAGTAAGTGGAGCATATCTTGTATATTATTGATTCCCCATTATCATTCCCATTTTCCAATTATTATTAAGTTAAAATTAAAAACGCGATTTTAATACCCTAAATAGAATCCAATTCTGAATTATGTTGAAAATTTTAAGTCTTTAACCCATCGGAAAATAAGTTTAAAATCATGTACAAAGTTCCACCCGACATACAAGAAAGCGAGGGAAATAAAACGTGATAAAATACACAAATACCGCGGAGCACTTGCACGAATGAGTGAGAATATAAATACTATAACTCGCCTAGTGTAAGTTGGCACTTGAGATATGCGCGAAAAAAAAGTAACAGACACTGCTTGAATAAAGATAGATATATTGAGCGGACTACTATCGTACGACCCTCGCACTTTGCTTCAACTTAGGGCGTTTACACATCTTCCGGCACCGACACCGTCACGATATCAGCACAGCACCGTCAGCGACACGTTACCGGTAGAATACTTTCACAATAACCGTGTGCGGCATGGCGAGGGTTAACAAATTGTGAATTGTGGATCAATAAACAATCACTTAGCAATAGGGTGTTTACAAATATTTATTTATCTTAATAGGAGATTACAAAGTTATGATCTTATATTTCCGGACGGGGATTACTTAAATATATTTAAATAAGATATTAATGCTTACAATGAATTACTAAGTAAAATGAAAATTAAAAATCCCTAAAAGATTATTCACTAAGCTAATTAGTTAAGTTCCTTCGATTCTGGCTCAACTACCATCTTCAGCATGACTGTCTTCATAAAAATGAAAATCAGAGTCACCATCCTCACTAGAATCATCTTATATGTCGATGATAAACTCATCTATGACTTGATCTAGTAGATGTAAAAAAAGTTTTTATAACTTACCCCAATAAAACATTCTACAGTTAAATATCATATTTATCGAAAGCGAATGAGATTAAAATCATTGAAACTTAGAGTCAAACTACACAATTTATTATAATTATTCTCTTGAATGAGCATCAAAGCGATACAAAACTATCATCACTATCATTGCGTTGTAATGGAAACTTATCTGTCACATTCAATCCTATCGAGTATTCGTTAGTTATCGATAATCGATGCTAAACTTACTTATTCTATACAGTTACCATTTTTTTTATAATAAACAAAAACCATATCACAGGAAAATGGGTCAACAGCATTTGATTAATTTTTTTCTGTTCCTTTATATATTACGTTTATAGTGAAATATATTAACTCAACAATCAGTGAATAGTTTAATTTGAAGAGTTACATTTTACCAATAATATAATGTTTTTAATGTAGTGTCATATTTTTTTAATCCAATTTATACAACCAGAATTTTGCATTGAAAACTAGACAAAACCTCAAAAAACTAGTTCTGCTCCTTTTGAACGTAGCATAATACTTGTAAAAGATATAGTAGAAGAGAAAGGGGGAAAGACTGAGCTTTCCCGAGGGGACCGACCTTATATTATCGTTGATTGATAAAACTTATCAATCAACGATATTAAAGGCAGGTGGGATTCGTTTTTTAAAATATATTAAACATTTTTATTTTCCCTCATTTTAACTGCCCGGTTTTCACTAAAATGTTTCATTTTAGCACAAGTTTTGTTTAACAAAGTTAAGTTTTTTTTATTCGTTTTGCCTACGTCACAACAAAAATGGCGGATGTTTGATAATTTTTTTGTTGACTTTTGTTAATGGAACACCCAGCATATTTTTTTGTTGTTTGAAAGAACCGACCTTTACCTATTCTTCAGTGCAAAATTTTTTAAAATCGGTTAACGTGTGACTGAGTAAAGTCAACAAAAATATTGTCAAACATCCGCCATTTTTGTTGTGACGTAGGCAAAACGAATACAAAAAATTTTTTTAAACAAAACTTGTGCTAAAATGGAACATTTTAGTGAAAACCGCTTGTTTCTATCTCAAACATGGGCAGTTACATTGAGGGAAAATAAAGATGGACACCCAGTATAATGATACAACTCTCGCATGTAAATTGGCTCTTTTAAATTTTCTCAATCTTCATTGCCAAAAAGTACCATAAAAGTCCTAAAAACGAAAAATTTTATTATCAAAACAATTTTCTACTTCTGTTCAGCTCTCCGAACAATGAACACTAGAAGAGTAAACATCTGATGCCAACATAAACAATGTCAAAGTTTATTTATTCATTTTGCTGGACTCCACAAATGTTACCATGTATTATTTGAATGTAAAAATCATCCAATTACCTGTGGTTCCTCAATATAATATGCCCTTTAATACTTATTATATAATTGAGATAAATGTAAATGTGTTCAATATCGACGGCAACTAAAATTCATTCCTCGAGTAATAAATAAATCTAAGATAAATACTTTCAATACATTTTAATCCTCTGTGACCTTTCCAGTTTATGTTGCTATCCTTGTTTTAGAATGAGAGAATCGATTTCGATGTTGGCTTCAAACAAAGTGTGCTGCCAGTATAGCGGGTTATTCATATAGTCTGGTTCAGCTTCTATTAAAAATCTACTGATACTTTTGCTTTGTATGAAAAATAAGCAAGAAGAACTTTTTCTGATACAGTTTTTTCAGTATCGTTATAAATTTTTCGTTTTACTCTTTTTTTCTTGTACTATATCTAGATCGACAACCTACTTTTATTTTAAAATTCATACAAATTCGGCAAATATTTTCACAATATTTGTTTATTAAGCCACAGTAGGTGTTACCATGTTATATTATAAATGTAACTCTTAAAAATACTATTTTTTTGTATATTTTTAAGATATAAAGCAAAATATTTTCAATAGTCTTATATATTTACTGCCTTACTTAGTTATTTTGATGTGCATAAGTTTAATATTTGTAAGTAATCATTTATGGAAATTATTTTTTGAAATTCCCTAGAATTCTTGTATTTTTCTAAACCTTTTTTTTCGGCTGAGATAATATTAATCAACATATCCGATACCCGTATAATATATTTTTATCATATTGATAGCACGATTTCAGGTAAGCCACCCTAAAACCGCAATAAACCATAGGCGGACATTGGAATTTAGGCAGGATAAAATAAATCAATTGTATCTCAATTCTCCAAAAGCGAATAAATATGGACAATAAGTAGGATATTTAAACGTGAGAACCTAAAACCTAAACATAAAAATTACGCGCACATACTACCTACTTATACTAGAAAATAGTACTCTCATAGGCTCCGCCCAATTGTATCTTGCGCCTTGATTGGATGACAACTTACTTGATTTAAAGGGCGGACGCTACGAGAATAGTACTTTCTAGTATAAATAGAAGTCGTTTTAATTTAATGGTTTATATTGCAAGTGTATATAATATATACTTATTTGATTTCTTGTTTATGTATTGGCAGTTTATAAAGAAAGTTTGTGGAATCGTCACTCCGAGTATATTTTAATTTAAAATGACAACAAGTTTTGCCTTTTCCCCAGTTAAGCCTGCTAGTAAGGCTGCTTTCACGTTAGGAGTTCACTAAATAGCGTAAATACGTCGAAAGTTATTAATTAAATACCTAATAGGATCTTATTCTCACCCAACTACACTGCACTGTCACAGCAAATTTATCCTTCTAAATATATTTGAATGGTAATGGTAATAGGGTTCTATTGTTCTCGCTACCCGCGGTTCACTAAACAGGAAAAATCTAGCGAAAGTAGCTAACTGAACAGTTATTTACATGAAGAAGCGCTTACAATTCTGTTTAATTCTTTGAATCACCCTGAAGTGTTTCAGACACGTTTTTGAATTTATAATGAGCTCTTCAGCTATCAATATGATAAAAATACACTATAGTAGATACCAAAAATATGTACAGTAAGCAATGGTTTTTACTTGTGAAATACCTGCAGCAAATCTATATATTATCATGAATTTTATCAGTGAAAATTGACTTATCTGAGCTCGTAGAAAGTTGCAGTTAATATTATTCAGAAATTTCTCAGTTGGTTATCTCTCAATAATTGAAGTGGATAATATAAAAATTTCTGAATTTTCTTTGTAAATATTTGAAAGAAAAAACAGTATTTACGTGGAATGAAAAGTAGGTCAGTTACTTTCGTACTAAACCCCGGAGACACCCCATTTAATATCTACTAGAGTTTACTCAGAGAATAACAAAAGCAACCCAAAAAACCAATATTCATTAAAGAAAAATGGGTGTTTGTGAAAATTAATACCGTGTAGGACCACCTCGAGCTCGCCTAACTGTCGTTATTCGATTTGGGAGACTATCTATTAAATTATTGATAAACTGCTGTGGAATGCCTGCCCAGGTGACTTGCAATGTGCTAATTGGTGTATCTAATGTTGTTCAAGTCGATTTAATTGCCTGGACATTTCAGCCCAAACAAGCTCGATGCAATTCATATCTGGTGAGCAGGGTGGCCACTCCATCCTAGTAAACCCATAATGTTTTACCCATTCGTTCACAAGTCTTCATAAGAGCCAAGGCATAGAAAAAAAAATAATGAATATTGACTATTGATAACGTTTAAAAATAAAATATTTGCAAAAGTTATAATTATCCACTTCAATTGTTGAGCAGTGTATTTTAACTGCAAGTATTCCAAACTGCAAGATTTAAATTTGTACTAAAACAAATACATACAAAATTCTACAATATGTACATGATGAAGTTTTAAAAATGGGTAAACATTAGGAATTATTTTCCTAACCTAAGTTTATGTCACACCTACTAACCCGAACCCCCTAAAAAGAAATTGTATACTGCATTTAACTCTCCTTCGGTTATTCTATCTAAAGTTCACCTGCATTTTTTCAAATCTATTAAGATAAAGAAGATATTTGAGAAAGCTGTTTGGGTCCATTTTTGAAAAAGTCGCCTTATACCTCGGAAATGGAATAATTTACTGAAAATCTGGTTGGAACATGGCTTGCTTAACAAAAAAATTAATAATACCAGAGTAGATATACTGAGACGGTTCTGGCCCAGCGGAAATGCGCATGCCCTCCTAAAAAGCTCACCAAACCAACCCACCCCCCACCACGTCACGTGCCACGTCTGATACTACGTCAAACGTCACGTGATGGGTGGGTTTGGTGGGTTTGGTGAGCTTTTCAGGAGGACATGCGCATTTCCGCTGGGCTAGAACCGACTTATTATATCTACTTATCTTGACTACATTTTTCTATCTCCTCCAGTTTTCGAGATACCATACAAAACCATCGAATTTGATACATGGTCAATCGATTTTGAACATTTACATCAATTTTTATTTTTATTACTTGTACTTTTTGATTGGCTATGAACAGTTGTTTAATAAAATAATTTATTTTTGACACTATAACAGCTGTCCGTTTAGTGGCCCATATCATTACTGCACGATATAATCATGACAAGTGACAAGATCGTTGAATTTCCTTTGGAAAGATTAACTAAAATACCGGGTGTCCTAGAAGATTCTGACTCATTTTAATTGCAAAAATTTCGTAACGCAGAAACGATAGGGAGGTGCGGTTTTCGATGACCAATTTATTTTTATATAAAGTTTAATTAGTGAAATCTTATATAGAGTGTTTTAAAAAATGGTACCCTATATATTTTTATTCTATTTTAAATCTGAACTCTTCCCCTTTCGGAAAATGTATAATTTGTTGAAGTTTAGATGGAAAATGAGTACTTAAGTTATTTGGTTTTTAATGATGATTCTTTATTACATAAAGATGTCTGACATATTTTTGCAACCTGAACAAAAAGTGATCAAAAGAATTACGTAACATTTCCGGGGTAATTTCTTGAAATGTTTGGACAATGTTGCCTCGCAGTTGTTCCACAGTCTCTGGAATAGGATTATAACTACTATCTTTGTTAAAAAAAATCTATATTAAAAATGGTGAGCGGTCGTCGGACCGCCGACAGAAGCTGCTTCTTATGCACAATAGCATGACCATTTTTCGTGAATTTTTGACCATTTTTCTAAAATTTTGACAATTTTTGACAATTATTACCAATTTTTTCAAAATTTTTTCAAGTGTTAACAATTATTGACCATTTTTGACAATTATTGATCATTTTTGACAATTTTTGACCATTTTTGACAGTTTCTGACAATTATTCACCATTTTTGACAACATTCAAAAATTTTGACAATTATTGTAAATTTTTCAAAATATTTAACAATTTTTGATCATTTTTCAAAATTTTAACAATAATTAATCATTTTTGACAGTCTTTTAAAATTATTGACCATTTCTTCAAAATTTTGACAATTATTGACCATTTTTCCAAATTTTTGAAAATATTTGGCAATTATTAACCATTTTTCCGAAATTTTGACAGTTTCTGACGATTTTTCCAAATGCTTGACAATTTTTGACCATATTTAAATTTTTTTGACAATTTTTCAGAAATTTTAACAATTATTGATCATTTTTGACAGTTTTTGACGAGTTTTGATTGTTTTTGACAATTATTGACCGACTTTGACAATTATTGACCATTTTTGACAATTTTTCAAAAATTTTAACATATTTGGCAAATATTGACCATTTTTTTTAAATTTTGACAATTTTTGACCATTTTTCAAAATTTTAACAATTATTGATCATTTTTGACAATTTTTGACGAATTTTGATTGGTTTTGACAATTATTGACCGTCTTTGACAATTATTGACCATTTTTGACAATTTTTCGAAAATTTTAACCATTTTTCCAAGTTTTTGACAATTTTTGACCATATTTAAATTTTTTTGACAATTTAGAAAAAAATTTTAACAATTATTGACCATTTTTGACAGTTTTTGACGAGTTTTGATTGTTTTTGACAATTATTGACCGACTTTGACAATTATTGACCATTTTTGACAATTTTTCCAAAATTTTAACATATTTGGCAGATATTGACCATTTTTTCTAAATTTTGACAATTTTTGACCATTTTTCAAAATTTTAACAATTATTGATCATTTTTGACAATTTTTGACGAATTTTGACCGTCATTGACAATTATTGACCATTTTTGACAATTTTTCAAAAATTTTAACCATTTTTCCAAGTTTTTGACAATTTTTGACCATATTTAAAAAATTTTGACAATTTTTCATAAATTTTAACATATTTGGCAATTATTAACCATTTTTTCAAAATTCTGATAATTTTTGACCATTTTTGACAATTTTTCACACCTATAGGTGTGCGAGCTCAGTGCGGCAAGAGAGATTGCGCACAGTCGCTTGAATGAGTTATCGCGTGACGAACGCTTTTTCGTAACATTACACGTTTCACGAGTTCACTAGCCTTTTCAGAAATCTGGCAACACTGTCGCGTGACGGACCTTTTTCGTAACGTTACACGTTTTACGAGTTCACTAGCCTCCTCAAAAGTCCTATGTCGTGCAATAAGAAGCAAGCTTCAAAAGTCTGGATTCGTCAAGTGTGGTGAGTGGGCAGGCCTCTCAATTGATCCGGCTCTCCCAATCCACCTCTCTCCAAATGTTTCTGCTAAAGAATTTCTTGCCACAAGTGAAAAGTGTGGTGGCGCACCATCTTGCTGAGAGTAAACTGAATTTATGATGCCATCTCGTTCAAGATGTGGATATAAGTAATTTTATAGCATGGCTGTGTAGACATTTCCAGTAATTGTAGTTTCTTCAAAAAAGAACGGTCCGTATATTTCTTCTTTAGAAACGCCACACCAAACGTTCAATTTAGGTGATATTTTGAGAAGCGATATTCGATTATTATGTTCTTCTAATGTTTACTGAATACATGAGTCTATTTAAAAAAATCGGACCATTATTGAAAATAAATTATAACAACAGCCAGACGTTTAAGAACTATTCAAATCGGAATTAATTACTTTGACAGTTCGTGTCAGTTTATTGAGATTGTTCATTGTTCATCGAAAACCGCACCTCCCTATCGTTTCTGTGTTACGAGATTTTTGCAATTAAAATGGGTCAGAAACACCCGGTATTTAATTTTATACCCAAAAAATTTTGCGCAAAAAAGAGAAGAAAAAAGTAAGAATTTTATAAGAAATATAAGTTTTAACTTTTTATAGTTGCCCAATTTCAAACTTCTCATGTCAACACCTGGTATATATCGTAGAATTTTTAATTTATTTTTTACTACAGAGATCGGAATCAAACAAAAAAAATTATGTATCTAGAAATGTGTCAAATAAAAAAAATAATTTCTGTAACAAATACTTCTTTCTTGACGTATGTACTGATTTTGTATTTGCCATTTTTGTTAAAACACAATGTTCGTAAGTAATTGAAAATGTAACTATAGTACCTATTAAAAAAAACATAGTTCTATAAGCTTTCCTATATTTTCCTAAATGTTACCACCACATATCAGTGGATTTTTTTATATCATATGCGATATACCTAGTCAAGGCACCTTTTGTATAACTTGAGAATTTTTTGTTATTGTTAGAAAAAGAAATATATATATTTTATTAGTTATAATTGTGGAAAAAGTTACCCAAAATATTTTTTTCTACAGAGTGACCCAAAGAAATCAAAACTGTCATCTTGAATGGATGACATGAGATTTGTGAATTTCGAATATTGATTATAGAATGTATTTGCTTTGGGACACTCTGTATCATGCCAAAAGACCAAACCGTGTATGATACTTTGTAATATATCATTAATTCTTAAATATTTGATGGCTTATGTATTCATTAAAATATTTTTCTACGACATTACAAATTATAAAACGCCTCTTCAGTTAATTAATTTGTCATTTTCGAGTTGAATAATTTTAAAATTATAAAAATTGTGGGTGTATAATTTGCTTTAGGGCTAACTAGCTTATTACTTTGTCGTGGAAAAATCGTACTGGTATTCAGGTTGATAAAACTAGAAATTAATACATCCATATACTTCTGGGGAAACGACCAAGGTTATTCAAAAATTACAGGATTGGACTTTGATTTTTTTCATATTGACATCACTAAAAGATACAAGTTTATCCGATATGGATATAACTACCTAACTGACTCATTCTTGAAATTTGTGCATATCTTATGGTAAAATTGAAGTATAGAAGTCGGAAAAATATTGAATGCAAGTCGCATTCATTGGCTATCATATCTATTACTTAATTTTCATACTCATGTCTTAAATTGACAACATTAAATGCTCATTCTATAATAGAATATTATATTTTTTATTTGATCCTCTATCTAATATTTCATTATACATACTCTCTTTCTCCTACTACTTCTCGTTCATCATCTTCTTCCTTGTGGCGACCATGCTGGAACCGATATTAGGTTTGTTCTAGCAACAGTTCAGAACCGTTAATAATTCTACTGAGTTTGCGCCTAGCTATTTCGCCGTTCCAAAAAGACGAATTGAAAATTCCGAACTTATAGTGCCGAATTCCACGCATGCCTAGTAATTTGATATGGTTTCAACAGGACGGCGCACCACTATTATAGTGCGTGATTATTTAACTATTTTTCCCTACAGGTGGAATATAGAGTTGCCAACAAGATCTCCTGATGTAGCCCCTTTTGATTTTTACTTTTGGGGTTATCTTAAATCTAAAGTGTACTTCAATAGGCCTGAGAATATCGAAGATTTAAAAGAGAAAAATATTAATGAGGTGAGGCATACACAAACCAATGTAGAGAAAATTATGTTGTTCTATTTAAAAAAATAACAATGATGTCATGTACGCAAAAGTGGTTACGTCATTCGTACATCCAATGATAGATTACGCCGCGCAATTGAAAATAAAAATAATAAAAATTGATCTGTGCAAGCGTTTTGTTAGAGAAAAATATTGAATTTATTCCAACCTAAACGTCCTCACTGTATATATTTTGAACGGTAAGGCAGCGCATGAAATACGAACAAATTTTCATATTTAAGGTTAGTTGAAATCAACGTTTCGTCAATCGCCCTCTTCTTCCTATAAGTTAATTGTGGATATGAAAAATAATTTTCACATAAAATATGTAATATTGGGAAAGCTTTTGCTATTGATTTTGAAATCACTTCTTCTTTTTAATAATAGTAACCAAGTTTAAAAAATTTACAAAATACCATCTTAAAGCAAATTTCAGTTATAACACAGATTGCAATTAAAAGTATTATCAGCCTGAAATGCCAATATCTTTATTGTACAAAATGTTGCAATAAAAAAAAATATAGAAAACTATCAACTCCGCTAAAAAGAAAATGGTGCATCCAAATGCGATAAGATTCTTTTTTCAAAACTATCCACATCCTGTATATCTGATGAAATGTTTAGAGGCACTTAAAAATCTTGTGGTCCATCCAACCTCTAACGCCCCTTTCACATTACACGGTTTTAATCGTGCGGTTAAAACCGTACCGCTGTTGAAATGGAGAAAGGCATGGGATCTTTAACATTATACGGCTACGGTTAAATGCCGGTGCCGTGTCGTGCCTAGTTGAAAGCCGCACGGGCTTTTTCGCCGTGTTGGCCTACGTGACTAAATGCACGTTTTTACATTGGACGGTTTTTTGTCGAACGGCATTAACAGCGTATTTGCAGTTCAGTTTGTGTTTATTGTTTTAAGTGGAATTAAGAATTGATGATATTGATGCTGAAGTTAACCTCTCCCCTCTCTGATTAATAGGGGTGCACCCAAAAAAAGCCGATCTCGAGCTATTCTTTTTCGGCGTCGATGAACCAACCACACAGTACAAAGTTTTTTTCGATTCATATTTTGTCGTACTAAACAAATGAAATGAAAATATTGCGGTAAAAGTCCGTGCCAATGTGAAAACAACAATGTTCGTCGCAAAAGCTCGGACGATTTTTAACCGCACGATTAAAACCGTGTAATGTGAAAGAGGCGTTAGTCCATTTTGGTTTTTAAGAAACTACTTCAAAATTTTATGGTGTTATACATATTCAGAAAATATCAAACTGTGTCAGTTAAATTCACACCCAACAACTACATTGAAACATTTTGTACTTTTATAAAAGTGACAGTAAACAAAAGCGACGTTTAATACGTTGTCATTGTTAAAATTACCAGTACCTTCGTTCTTCCAAATAATATGCAGAGTATTACTGTACAATATATACTTTTGAGAGACAGTTTTTGTATTTAACCAAAAAATTCATCATATATTAGATAGGATTTGAAAAAATGACAATGACAGGTGACAATTATTAAAACTAAATGTGATTGACATGAAGACAAGTTTCCCAAAATTCCCTAGTTTTTTGCTTGATCTTCTTTAACTTTCAATTTGATGACGCTTTTGTTAACTGTCATAAAAATATACTTATTAGCTAAATATATATTTTTGAAACTGAATTGTGTTCTTATATTCATGTACCTACCTGTATATTAAAAAAAAAACATTGTCAGATCGGTGCTAGATTTAAATTTACATAATTTTTTACTGCCTTTTCTTATTTGTTTTAACTTGAAATGTCACGCCATCCTATAGACGTCTGTCGCAAGCAGCAATGATTGTTCACAATTTAAAATAAACAAATATTCAATAATAATACATGTCTGGTTTTTTATTTCTTGGTACTTTTCACCTTGCCTGGTTGGAATGAACGAATTTCATTAGTGCCCCAATACGATAATGAAGTTCATATAGGTGAAGTACGACCAGAAATATAAGAAGGTCTTAAATCACTAACCACTTGAGTAATCTCCAGGCGGTCGATTCTACGCAGAGCTGTACCTGCCCTAGCCATTAAACTTTGTTTTTAAATTTAAATTCGTTTTGTAAAAGAGATTTCCTTAGAGTCTCTTTGCAACACTGGATAACAGTTTCATTCTTCTTGAGCCGTTGCCAAAAATAATGGAGATTAAAATGCTAAACTTCGAACACTGCGTTGGATGACAAATCCGTCCTAATGCGACTCGGTCCGATCCGCCTAGTGGAGGCTTACCTTTATACTATGGTAAATATATTTATTGCTGTATATTTTTTTGATGATTTATGTAACGCTAAGCTTAAGATTGGTCTATGTGGAGAACATATAATTAATATTTAATAACTTAATTTAAATTTTTTTATATACAATAAAAGTAAATAATTTACAAGGGAAATGGGTGTGTTAAGTTACGCAAAAGCTTCATCTGTTTTCTTGACGTGATTGGTGAAGGTAACTTCTGAAATGAATAGTTAATAATAAGATTTAAAAATAAGTTTAAAATACACGTTGTTCAAGTTTGTTTTCAAATTACAGGAATCAGAATCTGATCTCTAAGTAAAATTCTACAAACAGTAAAGATAGGAAAGAACCATGAATAAAATCTTTTTTCTACAGTCGCGCGTAAAATGACTAATTACTATATTCAAATGAAATCGTAGAGTAGACAAATCGCGAGGACTGTTACTTTACGCTCTAGCGCAAAAAAGTTGCGCTCGCTTTTTTAATCAAACCACGCCCTCCGAATTAACTCAATTGGTGAATAATTAACAATTTATCAGATTAAAAATTAAATAAAGTTATATGAAAATTATCAAAAATTTTGAAAAATGTTCAATAATTGTCAAAAATGGACAATTTTTGTCAAAAATGGTCAATAATTGTCAAAAATGGTCAATAATTGTCAAAAATGGTCAATAATTGTCAAAAATGGTCGATAATTGTCAAAAACTTTAAAAAAATTTTGGAAAATGGTCAAACATTGTCAAAAATGGTCAATTGTAGAAAATTTTAAAAAAAATTTGGAAAATGGTCAAAATTTTTCAAAAATGGTCATTAATTGCCAAAAACTATTAAAAATTGTCAAAAACTGTCAAAAATGGACAATTATTGTCAAAATTGGTCAATAGTTGTCAAAAATTGTTAAAATTTCGAAAAATTGTTAAAATTTCGAAAAATTGTTAAAATTTTTGAAAAATTGTCAAAAATGGCTAATTATTGTCAAAAGCTATAAAAAAGGGTCAAAAATTGTGAAAAATGGACAATTATTGTTGAAAATTTTCAAAATTTTGAAAAATAGTTGATAATTGTCAAAAATTGTTAGTTTTTGAAATATGGTCAATAATTGTCAAAAATGGTCAAAAATTTGGGAAAATGGTCCATAATTGTCTACAATTATCAATAATTATCAAAAATGGTCTAAAATTTTGAAAAATGGTCAAAAACTATCAAAAATGGTTGACAATTGTCAATTATTTTTAAAAACTGTCAAAAATGGACAATTATTGTCAAAATTGGTCAATAATTGTCAAAAAATGTTAAAATTTCGAAAAATGGTCGATAATTGTCAAAAACTATCAAAAATGGTGAATAATTTTGAAAATGGTCTAAAATTTTGAAAAAATTTATAAATTTTTTGAAATATGGCCAAAAGTGGTCAATAATTGTCAAAAATTTGGGAAAATGGTCCATAATTGTCAACAATTGTCAATAATTATCAAAAATGGTCAATAATTTTGAAAAATGGTCTAAAATTTTGAAAAATTGTCAAAAATGGTCAATAACTATCAAAAATGGTTAAAAATTGTAAATTATTTTTAAAAACCGTCAAAAATGGACAATTATCGTCAAATTTGTCAAACATTGTTAAAATTTTGAAAAATTGTCGATAATTGTCAAAAACTATAAAAAAGGGTCAAAAATTGTGAAAAATGGACAATGAATGTTAAAAATTGTCAAAATTTTGAAAAACAGTTGAAAATTTTCAAAAATTGTTAGTTTTTGAAATATGGTCAATAATTGTCAAAAATGGTCAAAAATTTGGGAAAATGGTCCATAATTGTCAACAATTATCAATAATTATCAAAAATGGTCAAAAACTATCAAAAATGGTCAATAATTTTGAAAAATGGTCTAAAATTTTGAAAAAATTGATAGATTTTTTGAAATATGGCCAAAAATGGTCAATAATTGTCAAAAATTTGGAAAAATGGTCCATAATTGTCAACAATTGTCAATAATTATTAAAAATGGTCAATAATTTTGAAAAATGGTCTAAAATTTTGAAAAATTGTCAAAAATGGTCAATAACTATCAAAAATGGTTAAAAATTGTCAATTATTTTTAAAAACCGTCAAAATGTACAATTATCGTCAAAATTGTCAAAAATTGTTGACATTTTGAAAAATTGTCGATAATTGTCAAAAACTATCAAAAATGGTCAATAATTTTGAAAAATGGTCAAAAATTTTGAAAAAATTGTTAAAATTTTTGAAAAATTGTCAAAAATTATCAAAAATTCAGAAAAATGGTCACTAATTTGAAAAACAGTCAAAATGGACAATAATTGTCAAAAATGGTCAATAATTGTTAAAATTTTGAAAAATGGTCAATAATTGTCAAAATTTTGAGAAATGGTCAATAATCGTCAAAAGTTGTCAAAATTTTGAAAAATAGTCAATAAATAATACGAGCCGTTTCCGAAAATCGATTTAAACACGTAATTTATAAATTCGACTTACTAAAAATCGATTAATATTACTTTCAAATCGATAACTGAAAATCGATTATAAGATAATAATAATCGATTCATATAAATATCGATTATTTTTTAACATCCCTAGTCAGTAGATCTGATATAAGCCTGATATACTTGCAACTATCTATGCAAAAAGATCTTGACTTTTGGACATACCAATGGATATGTTTACCTGTTTGTTTCACGTTACTGAAAAAGTATTTTTCTATTGTCAATATTGGAGATTCGAAAACCAATGTCCACAGAAAAGCACACATTACTGATATTATGTAGTAACCACAGAATAGATAAAACTAAAAATAGAAAACAAATAATTAATTACAAAAAGTGCAGAAAGTAATTACAACATTTCAACAGTGGTTAGTGGTAGTTATTTGTAGATATCGAATAATAGATTTATACTATTGTTACGCGAGCTACTGCATTAATATGCTCACTTAGTGCCCCCAGTGAAATCCCCGTATGAGACGACTATGGCTCTTCCGCCCAATTTTCGAGAAGCATCCAAAATACGAAACATCGAGAATATCCAGTGCACCCGCCAGAACGTCGAGAGATTTCTAGAATTACAGCGCGCGAGTATAAATAGGCCACGAGCATCGCTGAAGGCAATTTAGTCAATCAGTCAGTGTTGATACCGAAGGAAAGTAATCGCGCCTCGATAAAGTGTTTATTAAGTGACTCTCATATAAATTATAATTAGTGTGTTTAGTGTATTACATAAATTATTAAATAAGGACTGAATTACATATAATTGTAAATATAAATTAGAATAAACGTTACACTATTAACGCCTTACAAAGTTTTGAAAATGTTTTCAAAAACAAAGACCGTTCACTTAGACGAAACAACTACTTCTCGGACTATATGCCCCGACAGACATTGAATTACACTTCTAAGTTAATCGCGGTCGGTATGATCTACAAGATTTAACCAACCATTCTGGTTTGAAATTAGAAGGGACAATATCACTTGTAGACCGGTTTCGGCGTATTTGCGCCTCATCAGTACAAGGTAGATATTCTCCGTCCGAGAGCTATGTGAGCTTAATCCCGGACTAAAGATAATACTCAAATCACAATAAATACATATCCACCAGTAAAGAAAATGTTAATGTTGTGATAACAGCGACACCTTCACCTCCAACCGCAAAACAAAATTCTAATTAACACAAACATCTGTTTGTACTATCAGAGATAAGTAATAAACACTTATCTCTGGTACTATCAATAGATTATTACTGTTTCCTGTAACAGGACACTGTAATAATATATTAATAGTTGTTTGTTTTACTAGGCAAAAAAGGACACTAGACAGAAAAGCACAAGATTTAATGCGGCGGCTGGTGTTTTATAGCCGAGGCTAGGAAACCAGCCAAGGCATTGAATCTTCTTTTCTGCCACGTGAAACATTATTTTTGTTTCCAGATTCGTTCCAATTTCACGCAAAATCCAAATAATTACATACACTCCATCATTTTGCCTCCACCTAATGTCATTGTCAATTTTGATTACCAATTTGATTCAAATTATTACTTGGAACGTTGCAAAGCATCAAACTTCTTCTGCCTAGGCAGTAAAAATACTTGTTTTATGCCTGTTAAGTGTAATTAAAAAGCCATTTGGAGAAAAAAACATTTTTATAAAACCAACTGCCAAGAAGTGATAAAACGAATCTGCGGAAGCCATCTTTTAAATTAGTCACCATAATCTCATGAGATCACATGTAGGTCCTCTTGCTTATAGTCTTTACAGACCCAAATTGAATTAGATTTTGCTTGTAGGTTCTAAGCATAGAACTAGAGTCATAGAGGAACATTTCTCTATCACTATAAGTTAAGTTCTGTGTTTATGACACTTGACAACTAATATCACCAAAAGTTTGAGATTCACGAGTAGATCAGATTAATAAAGGCTTATGTGCCTCTTCACTAAGACCTTTGCAGATCAATTAGATTATTTTCGTAAATTTTATTAATTCCACTTACCTCTATGTAATAATCTAGATAATATTTCATTTTGTTACTAAAGCTATAATGTCCTATAACTAAAATATGTAGCAAGTACATGCTATATGAGAGCTTTGCACCAACTTGAAAAATTGGCCTGCACAATATCCAGTTAACTATACCTGAAACAGAATATTATATTACTAGTGTGGAAAGTGACCTATTTCATGTAGACGAATTGTGGATTGCCTAACGAAACATATAATAGGTTTGTTCGCCGGTGCAATTCAGAACCAGTTATGGACTATTCGCATGCGCATTCCAAAAAGTGGCGTTCGCGATTAATTCTGAATCTTTAATAATAGTTCGTTGTTCACGGATCATATCGGATTGGTTCGTTATCGATTCGGAATCAGTCCTAGCGGTTCTCTGACTTTGGTAAGCACTGAAAATTCGATTTTGCTGCTCATGCGCAAATGATCATTATATCAGTTATTTTTTATTTTAGTTGCTTTTGGCTGTTTCTTGTTTTGTTTGTTGTGCTGTAGAGTTGTAAGCAAATATCAAAAAAGCTACAGTTACTTGTTTTGATTTAGTTGAGGTTCTAAGAAGTGATCTGTGGTTCTGAGATCGATCGCGGTATAATAAATCTATTTGATAGTTCGTAATTACGCTAGACAATTCAGAGTTAGTTCCGAGCTGGTACTGAATCTGTTCGAGTTGTAGCCCGCGAACAATGCTATTATCAGCTTTGTTAAGAAGCACTTTCAGTAACTCAGTAGAAGAGAATTGTTTAAAAAAAGGAGAAAATTTACCTCCATAACCATGATAACATGAATATATTATCCAACACAGGCCAACACACCATATAGCTCTAGCGAGACTAAAGTATATAGCTCTGTTGTTGTAACTAAACCATACTTCTGCATCTTCGTAAAATAAAACTACCATAAACATTGCGCTCAATACAACAATCCATATTAATAAATTAAGACAGTCTTTCTGAAAATAATGTAAATAATTACAAAAAGATTAATGAAGAAATGTTATTAATGGTAACCGCATAGTTAGTTCTTGTAATTCTACCCCGACCTCTCGTCTTTATCGGTGCCACAATAAACTCTAAAATGCAGGAAAAATGAATCCTCCGAAAAGATATGGAAGAGGTCTTCTTAGATTTGAAATTCGTTTATGTGAATATAATAAACAATTTAAATAGATTTTGCTGTTAGATAATAGATATACCTGTTAACATGTACTTGTACCTATAAAAAATGCCTTTGATCCCTGTTTTTGAATGAAAATAAAAATCTGTAGAGTTCACATACAAAATTTCTGCAATCCTATACACCCCACAAGAAGGTGAATACGATAAGGCATAATAAAATCATTGCCGATCCTATTCACCACAATGGCAGGTGAATAGGATCAGCCAACAAAAAAAAATATATATATGGACAAGTCGGCATAAAAAAAATTGGGACTCAAAAATGGTTAGCCCAGGAATAGTCTGATGTTTTGATATGTACATCAAAATTACTTTGGGAGAGGCACCGCTTCGAGGTAAATAAGTGATCCTATTCACTCCATTCTACGGTACGTCCTCTCCTGTCATTTTGAAACCAATGGAATTTAACCAAATAAACGTATTGAATTGACCTTTTTCAAGTACGTCATCTCTGTCACCGGACAACCCTCACACTAAATTATAATATAACCTCAAACCGAATAATACAACACGATAAAACTCATAACAATAGGGCATGTCCGTCAACTGATAAGTTGACACTAATGACAGTCGCCCTGAGGATAAACAATTATTTGGATAGATATTAGGTTTTAGATTCGTAATTTAGTTGTTTTGAATTGATTTAAGATTCTTTTTATTATAAACAGTTAGGTATAGCTTCTAAAATACTTAATCAATTCAAACAATGTCGAAGAAAGCACCAAATCAAAATTAAATGAACTCAAAATAACTATTAAGAACCACTTGAACTGCAAAGAACGCCTGTTCTATCATCAGATTCATCAGGACGACTGTCACATAACGTTACGTGGAATTTACGTGAAATTTACCAAACCTAATTAACTTTTATTCTCGATTTATATTTAAATCAGTAAAAAACGCTATTTCCATCCATCTTTCTGAAGGTTTTGTCCGTGATCAGCTGACAACATGGCGCGTGATGACGTCATTTGGAAACGCTCTAGATAATTTATTAAATCAACTGATACAGAATAAAAATGAGTGAATACTTACTGACATGTATTTAACGTTAACCCTACTAAAATATGAATCGTCTTTTGTAAATCTCATAAATATTCCCATCATAGTTCCAATGAAGTAGTCTGGAAGCCTAGTGTGTGTATAAAAAGGACTAAAAAAAATAACAAAGCAATTGTTGAGAAAAATAATCGATTAAGAGACATCAAAACCGATGGGATGAAGAAGCACGTTGGGTGAGTTTACTGGGAAAAGAAAGCACCAAAGGAAAGGGAAGATGGGAGATAAAACTTTAGATTAGCAATTTGTACTGGAATAGGAACAATACTACCACTTTTAAAAAGTACTAAGCAAAAGAACTTGTAACACATTTGTGTAGCAACAAGTGCCTCTAGATCAGGGGTGGTACGTGGTACGCGTGAGTGATATGAGCAACATGCTATTAATAGCTTCTGTCTACTTGTTTTTGCAGAAGTGGAGGAGTGGAGGCGCCGTGGGCGGGGCGACGATAGCTGTCTTTTCCCTTTGTGATGCCTTTTGGCCCAATATAATAATATAACAATAATAGTTAAATAAGAATTAAATTCCCTTGAAACTAATTTCAATAAATCATTAGAACGTTATATAAATATTACATAAATAAAGAGTAAGAAGGTCGACAGGTACGAAGTCAAGTTCAAAGCGTGAAATAAACATAAACAGTATTATTGAATATTTACTTATGGTGAACTTGACTAGTCGTATAAATATACAAGCGACATACGGCTAGATACTTTACATTGGCGACCCAACCTTTACACCTCTTCCCCCATGGTGAAAGTTATTAACTTTATAAAGGCTATGGCTCTAAACACAAGATTATTTTTCTTGATGTGTGAAGAAATGGGTGGCAAGTTCAAGACTTTACTCCTGCGTATACAGAAGTGAGGTGGTTATCTCGGGGGAAAATTTTGAACCATCTCTTTGAACTGAGATCAGAAGTTTTTATGTTTTTAGGTGAAAAAAATCGTGACATGAAAAAATTGTTTGCTGATGAAGAATGGTTGTCAAGATTGGCTTATCTAGCCGACATTTTTGACAAACTCAACACGCTGAACTTGAGACTTCAGGGACCAAACACAACAGCCTTCACAGCCAGTGACAAAATAAAATCCTTCCAGAGAAATGACAGTTGGTCCTGTTTTGTTCACAAATACAGGAGAAGAATGTATCTGCATTTCCCACTCTATCATCATTTTTTGAAGAAAATGAAATATCTCCAATGCCAGATGTGGTTACAGATATCATTGTTCTTTTGGATTGCCTCAAACAAACTTTAAGAAGTATTTCTCTGAAGATTATTCAAAAGTGGACTGGATCAGAAATCCTTTTCCGGGAACCTCACCAAATGAATTGGAACTAAAAGAAAGTTTTATCCATATTTCAGAAGATAGTAACAAGAAAGATTATTTTAAAGAGAAATCTTTAATTAACTTTTGGATCGGATGTAAAACCCTTTGATCTTCCGGCAAGCTCTGCTATTTTTGATGCCATTTGTTACGAGTTACTTGTGTGAGAGTGGATTTTCTGAGCTCTTGTACATAAAAAATAAACATAGAAGCAGAATAAGTGTTGAAGAGGACTTAAGAGTGAAGATAAGTTCCATTTCTCCTAATGTTGATATTTTAATCACAGGCAATCAACAACGAGTTTCGCATTAAAGACTATAAAAGTATATTTTGTATGATGATTAATGTTTTGCTGTTATAAATAAACAAATATCTAATAAGTTTTCTCAGGAATTTAATTCAAAAAGTCTTTGAATACTTTTAGAGGAGTAAATATTATACGTTTATTAAAATATTTAGGTCTGGGGGTACGCCAAAATTTTTCAAAAATTCAAGTTGTACGCAGGTGCAAAAAGGTTGGGAACCCCTGCTCTAGATAATACAAATCTGTATGCTAACGGATAGCCGGGAGGCACTAGATGCTTGTCAAGCCTTTAGTTCAGTGATTCAAGGTTAGCTTGGGACTGAAGACGAATCTAAAATAATCAGGACATTGAAAAAACTGGAAAGCCAGGAATGGAGCCGTGAAGCAGGAATTATGTGAATGGTAAATGAGGACACTACAAATTAAATACAAAAATACTTTGTGAGTGAGATAGAAGAAAAGAATAGTTTCTGGCTGATCAAAACATGCTAAGCAGATTCTCGGACTAATTCTAGAAGCTCTTCCGGTGCTAGTAGCAGGAAAGAAGAACAAATTAACTCAAAATTTTGTTAGAATTTTTTTATAGACAAATACGTACGTTTGGTTAGTTGAAGGAAATATTATGGCAGCACCAATGTAAAAAATTATAAATAATAGGTTCATTCCAGCAAGTATAAACATTGACAACTTCAGTCCATTTTTAGATTTTAACAATATGCTGAGCGGAATCAATACGATTGGAGAAAGGAAAAACAACTGCATATCTGCTGATAAATACCAAAGAGGAACCAAGCACTGAAAGTAAAAAGATTTAAACAATCTTTCGAAAAACTGTCTTCTTTTCTGGCTGTAGAAGCAAACGATATGTTTTGAACTCAACTATACTTATCTAGTTTGTTTGAATTACCATTTCATCCCAATTTGCATAATTTTGTAGATACAAAAAGTAAGACCACCAGTACTTTTTGCAATTTCCTAATTCAATTTCGAACCCGGACTGCCACAATGGCCCGCTGCCAAGATATTTAACTACATATAAAACCAGCAAATATAGCATCACTAACGGGGCGGTAAGTCTAAAAGTAAAATAATTTAAAAGTTATTTAACCAACAATTGTATTAATAAGGGCTATTAACAATCGAGATAGTTTAACGCGCGAGCAAAGCGATATAGTTTTGTAAAATAATATGATAAAAACGATAGAAAAGTCAAAAACTAGAAGTATTCTATTCAGTTTTTGAATATTATTGTATGTTTGGTTGCCGATACCAAAATCGTTTCTCAATAGAAAATCGTTCATTAATAGGGGGTCATTAATGGATGATTTTGGATGATGTGTACCTTAATTAATATAGCTCGAAACGCAGGATCGACGGAAATTTTTTTTATTTACTTATAATAAAGTAAAATTTACCTGATGTATCGATGTAAGTATAGTAAAGGTATCGATTTCAACTGGACTGACCAATGTTCGATTTTCCTTTTAAAATAGAGATAGCTTACTAAAAATCCGCTCATGAAGAAGAATGTTGTAACTGAGAAATTTGCACCCAAAAGATAGGACGCATTTCTCTTATAAATGAGCTAAAAAGTAATTATTATATAAAATAAGGCACAAGGTGTTAAAATAAAATTAAATATTGATAAAACTATATTCAAAAAGTAAGGAATAATCTGCAAACTAACGTAGGAAATTTTTTACTCCAAAAATTTTAAAAACCCTTTTTACATTTATACAACAAAATGGGCGCGTTCAACCACGCTAGCGTAAAGTTAGCGCTAGCAGCGGTGCTATGTGAAAGCGCTTGAAGATGGCTGAACGTCTAAGCTTTGAAGCTCTGTGAAAAATAAATAAACACATCACATAACCTTTTTTTATTTTCCAAATATAAAGCGCCTTCAAAGGAAAACCTTATAAATTACATAATCTTGGAAGAACTTGCGGATGAAGCAGTATTAGAGGATGAAGTTGCAAAAGATAGTACAACACAAGTACAAGACAATTGGCCATTGCGACAGGTGTGTCTCGCGCAAGTGTCCAACGGATATTAAATAAATATAAGTAATACACTAATAAAAACTAAATAACACAGGAATTTCAACTTAGAGGTTAGAATTGTTGTTTGTTGTTGACATAACGAACCGCTGACCAACTTAGCGGAAAATAAATTCGCTGGAAAAAATGGCGACCGCTAAACTAGCGCTGTCACTTAGCGGTCAAATTCGCCCTCTGCATACTCAGCGCTTGCCTGGCGCTAGCGTGGCTAACTAGCTGAACGCGCCTAACAAATTAAAACATGTTCTAATTTGAGGTTATGTTATATGATTGCACCAGCTGATGATCAATATGCCTAAATTGACGCATGCACAAACTGAAGCTATGGCCTAACCACGGTTAACCGCTTCGGTTGACAGAATGAAACTGAAAAATCTAGTTGTATTCGGGACACAAAACCCGTAAAAGTACGAAACGAAAATATAACCTTAGCGCCGTGTCACACGATCAAATTAGCTTCAGTTTGACAGTCAACTAGATTGATCAAACTCTAAAATGACGTAATCAGTTTGAAATTGGGTCAAACTGAGGGGTCAAAGTATAACAAACTAGTTTGATGGATTTAGGAGCGTTCCTATTCGTATCAAACCAGATTGATGAAACTAGCGTTTTCATTGGTTACTGCAAATCCCCCCCAGAAAATGCGTCCAAATAAACAGCTCCTATTGGAAATTCAAACATTTCAAACCACAGATCAGAGATAAAGAAATCAACTAATGATTCAAACGTGATTTGTGATTCGACAACTACCAATGTTGCTGCAAGTTCATATTTTATCAAATCTATAATGGTAGGTCTGTTCCAATCAGTGATATGAATTACGCGGAAGTAAACTCGTTGTTTGCTATGACGAGTTATTCTCTGATCGTTTCCGACAGTTTCTGATTGCGGTTGGAACAGACCTGGTATTAGCTCCACATCAACATTGGTTAGTTGATTCCTTTTCTTGCTCCATCCACTACACCATATTCTTTTCTGCTTTTTCTTAGTTTCCTGTTTAGCTTTAATTATTTTTCGGTATAAAACCAAGCCTAAGGCTGCTATTGATAATGAAAACACAACTTTCACTGTACCTTCCAGTTTCATTGTATCAACAAATCGAACAAACTCAAAAATCAATTAATTTTTAACCTCAAAATTGTCAGTCAGAAGTCAAACTGATGAAAATAGAGTCGGGCATCAAATTCGCAATGACGTCACCTGTTTGATGGTTTGATCAAACTAAATCTGCTGCTAATTTGATCGTATGACTCAGAGCTTAAATATATTCCCAAAACGTCCCCAGATTATGTATTTTGTTGTTCGTTTTTAAACATGGACAATTGGGCTGCTTTTGTGTTTCACCACCTTCTTTTGGCAAGTTCTGATGAATAGTCTTTAGATGATGACTACAGGGTTGCAAGGGGTATTCAAAGTAAGCAGGGCCAGAAGTAAGCGGGCTCCTAAGGCTGGTTACTAGTTTGACAGTTCATTAAGAAAACCGTGTTCCAAAACTAACCAGATTTTCAGCAACCACTACTTTTTAGTTACTTTCGGACCATAGCCTGAATGTGCATGAATCATAAAAATTTGCATTAAAATGATCGTACATATGTTTTAACTACAAACTGTCGGTGTCTAACTAAAGTAAGTTCAAACTTTTTAAAAATTGTTATCGTTTATTTTTAAAAATAAATTTTTCAGTTCAACGGAGATATTATAACATTTTACTTAAGTTTGAGACCCTATATAACTATTTGAAGAAAAAACTTAAGTAAAACTCACAGATTTAACATAATCCGTGTTTATGACTGGAATAACGAAGGTAATGAAAGCTTGTATTCCGTGACCAGCCACAATCCAAGCCACACTGACTGTTCTTATTCCGCTGAAAACTTGTATGGTTTCCGGAGATGGCTTTAAAGACACTTTCAGTATGTTTCTAGTATTAGTCAGTACAGAAAAAGCTACTAATAAAGGATGGGCTACTTCTAAAAATTAAATGTCTAAATAATTATAAATAAAACAAAGTATTCACTAAAATGTAGGTAACAATCGACAGTTAGGTTAGGTTAAGTTTATCATTATAAAATTCTTACTCCGATCCATTTTCAGACAGTAAACATCATACATAGTACTAATTAGTAGTAGAAATAGTATTATAACAAGAATACACCTGAAACATGAAGAATTAAATTTTTAAATTAAGTTAATTTTCCCTGTATAGACTCACATGGTAACTAAAGTTCCTATTGAAATATCTTTTCCACTTTCTTTAGTTGTGCAAAAATCGTCTATAAATAGAGAAGGAAATCCAGGAAGAATGTGATTCGCAATACGAAGCATATCTTCAGCAGAACATCCATCGGGAATACAGGTAGCCAATTTATAAAATAACTAAAAAATTTATCTAACGATAAAGAATAACTTTAACCCTCCTATTATTTTATAATCTGGATCTATTAGTTTATTCTTTATATCACAATAATTATTAATGTAGGGAAGAGTGGGTAACAGTGAGACATGGGTAACATGAGACGCACCCCATATTATAGTTAATTTTTATATTTAACAGTTGGCACTACATGTTCATGTTAGTAATCATTATAACAGTTCACCTTGTCAAATGCATTCAGTTTGCGAGTAGCTAATGAGGTGATGACATTTCGCGCCGAAAATAAATATTTACAGTTTACTAAGTGACGTTTTATGAACAGTGTAGCAGAGAGTTTCGAGTAGTGTTTGGTGACATTTGAAGACTCTGAATAAAATTGAGGTTGGTTTTTTACAATTTTTTTCTCTTAACGTCAAATGAGTAACAATGAGACACTTCCTTGGGTAACAATGAGACCCGTCTCATTGTTACTCGCCCAGGCAATATTTACTTTTAATGATTTGTTTTGTTTTAAAGATAGCCCAAAAATACCTAGAAACCCTCCAAGAAAAACCAATCGAGAAACCTTTTCAGGGGATGTAATGAAGAGAGCGGTAGAGGCTGTATTAAATGGTCGCAGTGTAAGATCCGTGGCAAAAGAAGAAGGATTGAGTTTTCCAACTTTGGCAAGGTAGAGGATGTTATTAATATTGTAATGGATGCGTCTCCAATGGATACGTTGGTAGACTAAAGGTGTGGAAAGGCCTCTGAATCGGTGGTTTTGCGGGTCGCTTGGAGGATCATCTCCAGGGAATGAAACAACTACTTCTAGCACTGGGATATGTTTGATTTATTTACTATAATACATTACACTATTTACTATTGCTAATGATATACATAAGTACCTAACCGTATAGCATACTTATACTTAATGGTGATCTCTGTCCATTCGACTATATAGAATGTTCTTCATGACTTACTCTAAATCAACTTCTCCTATAATAAATATTGAATGCATATTTATATAACCAGTCAAGTTCAAATGAAACAAATAAACATATTATTGTTTTGACTAACTTCACGCTTGCACTTGACTTTCTATTAAATAACCTTCTTAATTTATATTTATATAATAATGAAATGTACGAACGTTTTGTTGAAATAAGATCAAGGGAATTTAACGAGATGGCAACCATAAATAAATTGAAAATGAGGGCTTCTTGGGAGGTGAATCAGACTGCGGGCAAAGAATGGATTATGAGTTTTATGTGACGGAATCCAAATATTTCATTAAGAACTGCAGAAGGGTGTAGTGTGACATGGGCTACATCCTTCATTCAATACAATGTCAATAAATTTGATAATTTACATAAAGTAATAAGTCGGTAGGAAAAATTTACCGATGGAACTAGACTATATAATTTGGATGAGGCTGTGACAGTGACGGTTCAGAAATCAGCAAAAGTTTTGGCACAAAAAGAAACAAAACAAGTTAGTAAGGTCACCAGTGGTGTTGGTAACAGCTTGTGCTTCAGGGTAATTATCTATCGCTTGCTATGGTATTTCCACGAGTACACTATAAAGAACACATGATCTCTGGACCACCAACTGGAGCTCTAGGTCTCGCAGCAGCATCTGGATGGATGAATTCAACTTTATTTATTAAAGTAATGGAGCATTTTATCTATCACTTGCAGCTCCTTACTTCTCTATGATAATCATGAGAGTCACTTATCAATGGATGTGTTAAATCTCGCAAAAGAAAACGGCGTCACAATAGTAACATTTCCACCTCACGCAACAAACAAATTAGAACCTTTGGACGTCGGTGTCTTTAAGCCGTTCAGTTTAGCTTACAATGCTGCAGTAGATAATTGGTTAATGCATCACCAAGGAAAACCATTTTCAATATATGAAGTGGCTGCTTGTGTCGGAGATGCTTTTAAAAAGTCTATGTTACCAGGGACTATTACATCGGCCTTCAGAAAATGTAGAATTTTTCCTTTTGATAGATTAATATTTACGGAAGTAGATTTTCTACCAAGTTCCGTAACTGATAGACCTATTTCTGATTGAATCAAGTCGACCACGTGAACAAGTAATCTTAGAAAATGCGTCTGTTCAAAATAAATTTTATTTTCCACCAGTTCCTGATACATCTCACATTTCCAAAAATGACATAAGATTGATTTTACCTCCACCGAGAAACTATGGTCAGACGAAGAGGCAAAATTATTATTTTTCCTTTGAAATCAATTTTCCTTTAATTGACATTCGTTAATTTTACTTTGTAACATGTCTATCGACCTGTTTCGATTTTATAGAATAAATCCTTTTAATTACCGCTCGTCGTCTCATTAGCCACCCCAATCTTCAACCCTGACCATAAGACAATTGACGTCTGCCAACGGTCGCTTCCATTTTTTCAACGCCACGAGGGACAGCCCTTTCCGCTATCGACTCTCTTCGAGGAAAGACCTCCATTTTTTTTATCGCTTTTATACCTTTCCTATCTAATTAATTTTGCTGTGGTACGTTCATAATCATAATATATAATTAATAAGCTTCTTCTAAAGTACTGTCTGATATAATTTTTGTATGCATTCTTTATTTTTTCACAGAGATAGACGAAATTAAATTCAACACGTGGTCTTTTATACTAATATGGTAGTTTTAAACTAAATATTCTTTTATAATGCACTGTTTTACTTTTGTGCAAACATTTGCAAGCTTTTTCTGTTGCAGAATAACTTTTTTTAACCAAAAAATAAAATTTTTATAACAGAACGAATCTACTAACCTATAAAATATTCTTTCGTACCTCCAGTGCCGGTTTCATATATTTCTTAAGCACGATATTTTTTCATATAACTAAATGACTTTTTGCTATAATTAGTTTCTTTCAGATCATTAGGCGCAAACGATGTTAACCGTGTCAGAAAGTTTTTAAAAATAATAAAAATAAAATAAAATAAAAGTGATGGTTCCTTGGCCTCAAAAAATGATAAATAATCCAATATTTTCAACAAATAAAAAATATGATTACAATTTTTTGGTGGAATTACACGAAAATGAAATTTGTACTATACTCGTATTATTTTGGAACCTTGAGGGTATGCAACATATAATACATGAACGATGCAATCTCTGTTTTCAGATGCCACAACTTGAAATCATAAATTGTTTGAACTGAAATGTGTTTTCATTCAATATCATTAAAAGAGTTGTTGATTTACCCATTAAAATTTTAGAAATGTGATATATGATTAAATGATAGATGTCGAAGATAATAAGTTTAATAATATTATACATAACGCCTTACAAAAAGAATGATGTGCAGCTAATTGGTCGGAATGCTTTTGGTAAGATGTAATCCATCCTTCCTGGTTTGGGTATGAATACCACTCGTACTTCTCTCCACTTTCTGGGAATATACCTCAGATCTAAAAAGGCTCTGAATAGTCCAACCAGGTGCGGCATAAGGATACCCATTCTCCACTGAAGTAGGGATGGTGATCAGTTGAAATGACAACAAATTTTATGCTGTCGTAAAAAATAGGATGCCTTCGATTTAGTGGACTGGAATTCGATAGGATGACTGGTTCTCTCGCATAAATAATAACAGTATTCAATAAACTTTAATAAACTTTTACGTCGAAAATACAAACAGATGGAACGATGAATATAGACAAGCCTTTCAGTATGAAATAGTAATTATTAGACCGATCTTACTCTTGCCTTTGAGGTTTTCAAAGCACTATTCACTTGAAATATAACTTTGCTTCGGCTTGAATCACTATACAAACTTTAACTTTATAGAAAAGTGCAGTTATTATGCAGGAAATAAAGAAATTAAATTAATTACTATGAAACTTGACCCATTTGGTCTGAAAATATCGGTTTTATACCGGTAAAGGAGTGGTAGGTCTTAGCTGAGAGACCGATCGGGTTGGAAACTCAACATCAACTCGACTAGATTGAGCTAGCCTCGTAAAAACCTGGGAGATAATGCATTTAGGCGCGAATTGTGCGTCTGGTCACGCCTACTTCAACTGCCGAAGAATAATAGTAAATATTGCAAGGCGCCGATCAGACGCCAGGGAAAGAAAACAAAACGCGATTTTGAACTAAGGTAGAAATATTTTGGAGGGTAGGAATTTCGAATGGAAATAAAAGAACTAAAATATAACTCTACATGAATACACAAAGGAACTAAAATATAAATATACAAATTGTTGAACGTGTGGTTTCAACAGCTGGTCTTATACCGTCATGTCCTGGTGACTTGAAAGGGGAAAAGCCCGATACGGCCCACCTTATCTTGTCCTCATCAATTACTGCACTAGCAAATTGCCAGTCGTATTGTGAGGGTATTGCTGGTTCTTCCGTCCAGTTCGTCGTTCCAGAGGCTATATGCCCCGACAGACATTGAAATACACCTCTCAACAATTTTTACAGGAAACTGTAATAAAACCGAGATGGTTTTTTGTCAATATAGAAATTTGGTTTGTGGTTAGATGTGGGGATGTCGCTGATCGCATTCTTAGCATTTCCTTTACTTGGGTTAATATATTGATGTGGTTTCAGCGTTGTCTCCAGTCCTGGATTATGCTGTGAGAGCTTCTGAACGGATGACGTCTACCTTGTACTGATGAGGCGCAAATACGCAGAAACCGGTATGCAAATGATGTGTCACCTCTAATTACAAACCAGAATGGTTGGTTATATCTTGCAGATATACCATCCCCGTTTAACATAGAAGTGAAATTCAATATCTGTCTGGGCATATAGCCCGAGAAGTAGTTGTTCCTTCTTAGTTAAACGGTCATTGTTTTTTGAAAAATATTTTTCAAAAACTTTGTAATGCGTTATAATAGTATTAAACTATTATCTTCGACATCTATTGATAACACGCTTTACTAAAATATAACAATTTTTAGAGGAAACTGTAATTGAGTAAATAAGATTGAATGATAATTTGACCATACTTACATTTGCGTCCGTTATGTTTGTAATATCAGGAATAATGAATCCAGCATAGCAATATTTTCCTAAAACTTTCACATCATTGGATGTGTAATCTATTGCCAAACATTGTTCAAAATTTCCCAGTTCTACACTTCCAGAATCTTTAATACCAGAGTAAGGAAATTTTGCAGATGCGTCAATCACTGTAAAAGCGTATTTAGATGTATTTAGACGTAGATTTTACATGAAAAAACTTCAAATTGTTATAAACTTACTCTCCCAAATAATATCTGGATTATCATAGATAACTTCTACTTGCCAAGAACAACTACGACTGATATTTAACTTTAATATGTCTTGCTTTTTCACGAGATTTTTTAAACCTAATACAAAGGAATCCCAAATTTGATTGCAATGGGATTGATTTGCGAAACAAAGCACCAACATTAAAACAAACAAATGCGATTTAAACATTTTTTGAAACTTCAAAATTTCGAATTGACGAAAATAGTGATATATAATGACTTTATTTAAATATATAAGTGAAAATATTTAAATGTGAACTTGTCTGTGTACTATTTGTTTTATCTAAATCATTATCAGATAAAAATGTTGGTCTTTAATCCAACTGTCAGTTAACTATTTCTTCAAAAAACAAGATATGCGTTGTTAGCAAGCAGTGACGTAGATTACAAACTGAGGTGTACATAAATGTTATTAAGTTAGGGGTGTATACATTTATTTTTAACCAAACAAAAAATATTGACGAAAAGTTTCATTCTAGCATGGAGTAACCCCAATAATAGAGGGCACCAACTGACAAGTTGAAACTAATATGAGGGTAAACAATCATTTGGATAGATTTTAGATTTGTAATTTGGTTGTTTTGTATTGATTTGATGATCCTTTTTATTATAAACAGTCATACCTACATAGCTTTTAAAATACATAAGCAATTAAAGCAACCTCGGAAAAAGCATTAAGCCAAGATCAAATAACTATTAAGAACCACACGTGTTGTGCAGAAAACGCTTATTTATCTCAGGGCGACTGTCAGACGTAACGTGGACTTGCCCTATACTCTCTTACTCAAATTGGCATAATGATCTATGGGATACCTGGTTAATCGGTAGTTAAATGTTTGTATGTCTACATATAAAAATTAATCTTTTTAATGGCCGATCCTACCGCTTACTCTTATCGCCCTGTTATCTTAATCTTGAAGTTGCATTCCTACCGCCTTTTGGTGTACCTTACACCTCTTAAAATAGAAGTCCAACTGAGAGTTAGAGCACAACTGCTAGTCTGCAAAATTGATTATTCAACAGGTAACTATGTATATTGGGGTGACATTCACTGAGACCTAAAAGATCTATTGTTACCCCTTACTTCTACTTAGTTCCTGAGGAAAGTCTCAGAGATTAGTAGCTCCATTAGTCCTATTTCCAGGGGGAATTTTCGGATATCTGCGGGCTTTTAACTTTCCCTCTTTTGTGCCTTAGGATTCTGAATGGCTGAGCAATTCGCAAGTATGTGGATGGAAGTTTCTTCTTCCATATGCCACAGAATCTACATTCTTCTTCCTCCACTATTTTGAGCTTTTCCAGGTGTCCATTCAGGCGACAATGTCCCGTTAGGATCCCTGTTAAAACTCTTAGTGAAGTTTTACTTTGACTCATGCACTCATTTGATCTCAACAGGTTGTAGTCACCCAGAAGAATCTTTGATTATCTAAGTCCTACTAGATCTTTCCAATGGTCAGATCTTCTCTTTTTTTCGGCTTTGCCTATTTCTTTCAATACTACATTGGAGCTGATACCGCAAAAGGGTTCCGTCGCCCAAAGGGGTGTTTCAGTCCCTCTCTTTGCTAGTTCATCTGCTATTTCATTTCCTTCTATTCCATCTTTGGCCTAGGCATTTCCATACCATTTTGGAGCTGATAACACAAGACCTCAGTGCTTTAATTCAACAGGTAATGGTAAAAAGTGTTTTCTTAGAAGAAAAGCAAAGCGAAATTCAAAGTAGAATTTTAATTTATATTTGGTCATAAATTCCACGAAGTAAATGTTTGAAACAATCACATGAATGAAATTTGTTATATGTTTAATTTGAAGTAAAAGTATTTATGATAAAAGTCTTGTTTATATAGCTTTGCTTGGATTAAATTTTCTTCATAAAAAAGCTTTTTGCCGTGCCTATATTAATTAAACATATTTTATTTTGTATTGTTTGAAGGTGGTTATTATGTAAATATAAAATAGTTTAGTTTTAGACAATGAATGAGTATTGAACTAATAAATTATAACACGAGAGGTATCTACTGGATAATTTTCATTCTGATAATAAGGATATTGTTTTAAATAACGACATTGAATCCAGTGTATTTAAAAAAGGTTTCTATTACATATACGAACAAATTGAGTAAGTACTTATTTAGTTTTGAAATGGTTTAGAATATCTATCGATAGAGCAAATTATATAGGTACTTTTTAATTATTTTTTATTGTACAGTCGGGTACTTATTTTATTAAAGTTTTGGTGAATTAGATATACACTCACCGGCAGAATTAACCGCCCACCCAATTATTTTTATTTATTTCTGAAATTTTCGGAGATTCTCGTCACTTTTGATGATAATTGAAGCTTTCGGATGTATATATTTTCTGCTCTGTCTTTCCTTTGCTCGGTTTTAAAAAGTGAACATTGGAATTCTGTCTATTTAGACCAGCCATTAGCACCAAGAGATCAATATCTTCTCCAACGATTACAGCAGCATTATGGTCGTTTGATAGTTCCAAAGCAGTATCTGCATCTTCATGTGCTTGTTTGCAAATAAATCCTACCTGGCACAGTTTTTCCCTTAATATTTGTATAAGTCTGTTCTTGTTGCTATCGTTGCAAAGAAATTTATCTTGTGAGACCGTCGCATTCGTCATGTTAAACATCATATCAACACACTGTTGTTTCTGTTGTCTTCGCAGTCTCTCGGCATACCTTGTGCTTTTCATCAATGTTCTAGTTCTAGATGATTCTAGATGTATGTCTTCTTTTTTCTCTTCATGGACCTCTACATATCCTCAGTGCAGGTCCGACGTAACAATATTTATGACATATATACTATGTTGAACAAACAAATATAAGCAATCATTTCCCATCACGGCTGGAAGTTGTCCCTCTCGACTGGAAGTTGTTCCCTTTATCGGTAGAAAATATAATCAACCGGTTAAAATATTCACAACCGATGGAAAATATTCCCCGCCGGTGGAGGAAATCACAGACAAAACTAGAAAATGCGCCCCCCTGAAAGCTGGATGTTCTCTACCGGCTGCACTAAGCCAGAGTTTATCTTTACTCTAGCAAAGTGCAGATATATACATTTACAAACAGGATAAAATAAATGCATACTTAGCAATTATAAAAAAGATATGTTTAGGATCAATAAAATATTAACATTTACATTTTTTCATAAGAACCGAAAAATTTTAACTCTAATTACAACATAAAAATATTTTTACATACAAAATTTTATGATTAAAATACTAAACCCCCTAAATCACCACTACTCTACCACCCCCTACAACATGCATGCACCTTTTAAACCCATGCAGCTAAGAAAAAATCATGCACAAAAAACTTTACCAAATATTAATGAAAATTCTGAAGCTCTAAAATGCAAAGTCAACCTAAAAAAATCCTTTCCTAATGAGAATTCTAAAACAAAAAATGAAATTAATAAGAAAAATTTCAATGTTATCCCTAGGACATAAAAAAAAGTAAAATAATAAGATAGGCCTATCAGCAAGTTTAAATATATGCATATATTCCAAATAAAACCATCCCTAAACAAATTCCTGGAACAGAAAATCAAACAAAATTAAAAAATGTTCAAAAAATTTGATGACATCTCTGAAGCCTGTAAGAGAGTGTTAGTGTGCTGAAAAGGAAGCGCTGAAAAAAATTGTTAGTAATAAATTGCCAAGTATAGCCATTTTGCATATACCAACTTAGAAATCTACGATATTTTGATAACCCATACTGGGCAACTATTCCCCCTACTTGTCAACCCATACCCATTCGACAAACGGAAAACACTTAAGCGTACTCGCCCATCTGGATGACTGCTCGTTTTGCAAGCGAGGCTTACGGACAACCTAGGTAACGAGCACTTTCTCACAGTGTGATACTTCGTGCATCCGTGCGGGAAAAAGTCAATCGTAAACAAAAAAGTCGGTACATGTGGCTTACTTAACAATTGCAATAAAAAAATCATTCACAATTCCAAACCGAATGACACCAACAGGGAAGAGAGGGCAGAAAAAAAGCAGAACAGAAAATACGAGGAACGACATAGCTTACCTATGTCTTTTGAAAAGTACCAACTTATTAACGAAAGGCATAGTATTAAGAAAATGTTCGGATTGACATAGCTTACCTATGTCTTTTGAAAAGTACCAACTTATTAACGAAAGGCATGGTATTTAGAAAATGCTCGGATTGACATAGCTTACCTATGTCTTTTGAAAAGAACCAACTTATTAACGAAAGGCATAGTATTAAGAAAATGTTCGGATTGACATAGCTTACCTATGTCTTTTGAAAAGTACCAACTTATTAACGAAAGGCATGGTATTTAGAAAATGCTCGGATTGACATAGCTTACCTATGTCTTTTGAAAAGTACCAACTTATTAACGAAAGGCATGGTATTTAGAAAATGTTCGGATTGACGACATAGCTTATCTATGTCTTTTGAAAAAAGTACCAACTTGTTAACGAAAAACTGCAGTATTTAGGAAATATTCGGATTAACATAGCTTACCTATGTCTTTTGAAAAGAACCAACTTATTAACGAAAGGCATAGTATTAAGAAAATGTTCGGATTGACATAGCTTACCTATGTCTTTTGAAAAGTACCAACTTATTAACGAAAGGCATGGTATTTAGAAAATGCTCGGATTGACATAGCTTACCTATGTCTTTTGAAAAGAACCAACTTATTAACGAAAGGCATAGTATTAAGAAAATGTTCGGATTGACATAGCTTACCTATGTCTTTTGAAAAGTACCAACTTATTAACGAAAGGCATGGTATTTAGAAAATGCTCGGATTGACATAGCTTACCTATGTCTTTTGAAAAGTACCAACTTATTAACGAAAGGCATGGTATTTAGAAAATGTTCGGATTGACGACATAGCTTATCTATGTCTTTTGAAAAAAGTACCAACTTGTTAACGAAAAACTGCAGTATTTAGGAAATATTCGGATTAACATAGCTTACCTATGTCTTTTGAAAAGAACCAACTTATTAACGAAAGGCATAGTATTAAGAAAATGTTCGGATTGACATAGCTTACCTATGTCTTTTGAAAAGTACCAACTTATTAACGAAAGGCATAGTATTTAGAAAATGTTCGGATTGACATAGCTTACCTATGTCTTTTGAAAAGTACCAACTTATTAACGAAAGGCATGGTATTTAGAAAATGTTCGGATTGACGACATAGCTTACCTATGTCTTTTGAAAAAAGTACCAACTTGTTAACGAAAAACTGCAGTATTTAGGAAATATTCGGATTAACATAGCTTACCTATGTCTTTTGAAAAGAACCAACTTATTAACGAAAGGCATAGTATTAAGAAAATGTTCGGATTGACATAGCTTACCTATGTCTTTTGAAAAGTACCAACTTATTAACGAAAGGCATGGTATTTAGAAAATGTTCAGATTGACGACATAGCTTACCTATGTCTTTTGAAAAAAGTACCAACTTGTTAACGAAAAACTGCAGTATTTAGGAAATATTCGGATTAACATAGCTTACCTATGTCTTTTGAAAAGAACCAACTTATTAACGAAAGGCATAGTATTAAGAAAATGTTCGGATCGACATAGCTTACCTATGTCTTTTGAAAAGTACCAACTTATTAACGAAAGGCATAGTATTAAGAAAATGTTCGGATTAACATAGCTTACCTATGTCTTTTGAAAAGAACCAACTTATTAACGAAAGGCATAGTATTAAGAAAATGTTCGGATCGACATAGCTTACCTATGTCTTTTGAAAAGTACCAACTTATTAACGAAAGGCATGGTATTTAGAAAATGTTCGGATTGACGACATAGCTTACCTATGTCTTTTGAAAAGAACCAACTTATTAACGAAAGGCATAGTATTAAGAAAATGTTCGGATCGACATAGCTTACCTATGTCTTTTGAAAAGTACCAACTTATTAACGAAAGGCATAGTATTTAGAAAATGTTCGGATTGACATAGCTTACCTATGTCTTTTGAAAAGTACCAACTTATTAACGAAAGGCATGGTATTTAGAAAATGTTCGGATTGACGACATAGCTTACCTATGTCTTTTGAAAAAAGTACCAACTTGTTAACGAAAAACTGCAGTATTTAGGAAATATTCGGATTAACATAGCTTACCTATGTCTTTTGAAAAGAACCAACTTATTAACGAAAGGCATAGTATTTAGAAAATGTTCGGATTGACATAGCTTACCTATGTCTTTTGAAAAGTACCAACTTATTAACGAAAGGCATGGTATTTAGAAAATGTTCGGATTGACGACATAGCTTACCTATGTCTTTTGAAAAGTACCAACTTATTAACGAAAGGCATAGTATTAAGAAAATGTTCGGATTAACATAGCTTACCTATGTCTTTTGAAAAGAACCAACTTATTAACGAAAGGCATAGTATTGAGAAAATGTTCGGATTGACATAGCTTACCTATGTCTTTTGAAAAAAGTACCAACTTGTTAACGAAAAACTGCAGTATTTAGGAAATATTCGGATTAACATAGCTTACCTATGTCTTTTGAAAAGAACCAACTTATTAACGAAAGGCATATAGTATTAAGAAAATGTTCGGATTGACATAGCTTACCTATGTCTTTTGAAAAAAGTACCAACTTGTTAACGAAAAACTGCAGTATTTAGGAAATATTCGGATTAACATAGCTTACCTATGTCTTTTGAAAAGAACCAACTTATTAACGAAAGGCATAGTATTAAGAAAATGTTCGGATCGACATAGCTTACCTATGTCTTTTGAAAAGTACCAACTTATTAACGAAAGGCATAGTATTTAGAAAATGTTCGGATTGACATAGCTTACCTATGTCTTTTGAAAAAAGTACCAACTTGTTAACGAAAAACTGCAGTATTTAGGAAATATTCGGATTAACATAGCTTACCTATGTCTTTTGAAAAGAACCAACTTATTAACGAAAGGCATAGTATTAAGAAAATGTTCGGATCGACATAGCTTACCTATGTCTTTTGAAAAGTACCAACTTATTAACGAAAGGCATAGTATTAAGAAAATGTTCGGATTAACATAGCTTACCTATGTCTTTTGAAAAGAACCAACTTATTAACGAAAGGCATAGTATTAAGAAAATGTTCGGATCGACATAGCTTACCTATGTCTTTTGAAAAGTACCAACTTATTAACGAAAGGCATAGTATTTAGAAAATGTTCGGATTGACATAGCATAACTATGTCTTTTGAAAAGTACCAACTTATTAACGAAAGGCATGGTATTTAGAAAATGTTCGGATTGACATAGCTTACCTATATCTTTTGAAAAAAGTACCAACTTGTTAACGAAAAACTGCAGTATTTAGGAAATATTCGGATTAACATAGCTTACCTATGTCTTTTGAAAAGAACCAACTTATTAACGAAAGGCATAGTATTAAGAAAATGTTCGGATCGACATAGCTTACCTATGTCTTTTGGAAAGTACCAACTTATTAACGAAAGGCATAGTATTTAGAAAATGTTCGGATTGACATAGCTTAACTATGTCTTTTGAAAAGTACCAACTTATTAACGAAAGGCATGGTATTAAGAAAATGTTCGGATTGACATAGCTTACCTATGTCTTTTGAAAAGTACCAACTTATTAACGAAAGGCATAGTATTTAGAAAATGTTCGGATTGACATAGCTTATCTATGTCTTTTGAAAAGTACCAACTAATTAACGAAAGGCATGGTATTTAGAAAATGTTCGGATTGACGACATAGCTTACCTATGTCTTTTGAAAAAAGTACCAACTTGTTAACGAAAAACTGCAGTATTTAGGAAATATTCGGATTAACATAGCTTACCTATGTCTTTTGAAAAGAACCAACTTATTAACGAAAGGCATAGTATTAAGAAAATGTTCGGATTGACATAGCTTACCTATGTCTTTTGAAAAGTACCAACTTATTAACGAAAGGCATGGTATTTAGAAAATGTTCAGATTGACGACATAGCTTACCTATGTCTTTTGAAAAAAGTACCAACTTGTTAACGAAAAACTGCAGTATTTAGGAAATATTCGGATTAACATAGCTTACCTATGTCTTTTGAAAAGAACCAACTTATTAACGAAAGGCATAGTATTAAGAAAATGTTCGGATCGACATAGCTTACCTATGTCTTTTGAAAAGTACCAACTTATTAACGAAAGGCATAGTATTAAGAAAATGTTCGGATTAACATAGCTTACCTATGTCTTTTGAAAAGAACCAACTTATTAACGAAAGGCATAGTATTAAGAAAATGTTCGGATCGACATAGCTTACCTATGTCTTTTGAAAAGTACCAACTTATTAACGAAAGGCATGGTATTTAGAAAATGTTCGGATTGACGACATAGCTTACCTATGTCTTTTGAAAAGAACCAACTTATTAACGAAAGGCATAGTATTAAGAAAATGTTCGGATCGACATAGCTTACCTATGTCTTTTGAAAAGTACCAACTTATTAACGAAAGGCATAGTATTTAGAAAATGTTCGGATTGACATAGCTTACCTATGTCTTTTGAAAAGTACCAACTTATTAACGAAAGGCATGGTATTTAGAAAATGTTCGGATTGACGACATAGCTTACCTATGTCTTTTGAAAAAAGTACCAACTTGTTAACGAAAAACTGCAGTATTTAGGAAATATTCGGATTAACATAGCTTACCTATGTCTTTTGAAAAGAACCAACTTATTAACGAAAGGCATAGTATTTAGAAAATGTTCGGATTGACATAGCTTACCTATGTCTTTTGAAAAGTACCAACTTATTAACGAAAGGCATGGTATTTAGAAAATGTTCGGATTGACGACATAGCTTACCTATGTCTTTTGAAAAGTACCAACTTATTAACGAAAGGCATAGTATTAAGAAAATGTTCGGATTAACATAGCTTACCTATGTCTTTTGAAAAGAACCAACTTATTAACGAAAGGCATAGTATTGAGAAAATGTTCGGATTGACATAGCTTACCTATGTCTTTTGAAAAAAGTACCAACTTGTTAACGAAAAACTGCAGTATTTAGGAAATATTCGGATTAACATAGCTTACCTATGTCTTTTGAAAAGAACCAACTTATTAACGAAAGGCATATAGTATTAAGAAAATGTTCGGATTGACATAGCTTACCTATGTCTTTTGAAAAAAGTACCAACTTGTTAACGAAAAACTGCAGTATTTAGGAAATATTCGGATTAACATAGCTTACCTATGTCTTTTGAAAAGAACCAACTTATTAACGAAAGGCATAGTATTAAGAAAATGTTCGGATCGACATAGCTTACCTATGTCTTTTGAAAAGTACCAACTTATTAACGAAAGGCATAGTATTTAGAAAATGTTCGGATTGACATAGCTTACCTATGTCTTTTGAAAAAAGTACCAACTTGTTAACGAAAAACTGCAGTATTTAGGAAATATTCGGATTAACATAGCTTACCTATGTCTTTTGAAAAGAACCAACTTATTAACGAAAGGCATAGTATTAAGAAAATGTTCGGATCGACATAGCTTACCTATGTCTTTTGAAAAGTACCAACTTATTAACGAAAGGCATAGTATTAAGAAAATGTTCGGATTAACATAGCTTACCTATGTCTTTTGAAAAGAACCAACTTATTAACGAAAGGCATAGTATTAAGAAAATGTTCGGATCGACATAGCTTACCTATGTCTTTTGAAAAGTACCAACTTATTAACGAAAGGCATAGTATTTAGAAAATGTTCGGATTGACATAGCATAACTATGTCTTTTGAAAAGTACCAACTTATTAACGAAAGGCATGGTATTTAGAAAATGTTCGGATTGACATAGCTTACCTATATCTTTTGAAAAAAGTACCAACTTGTTAACGAAAAACTGCAGTATTTAGGAAATATTCGGATTAACATAGCTTACCTATGTCTTTTGAAAAGAACCAACTTATTAACGAAAGGCATAGTATTAAGAAAATGTTCGGATCGACATAGCTTACCTATGTCTTTTGGAAAGTACCAACTTATTAACGAAAGGCATAGTATTTAGAAAATGTTCGGATTGACATAGCTTAACTATGTCTTTTGAAAAGTACCAACTTATTAACGAAAGGCATGGTATTAAGAAAATGTTCGGATTGACATAGCTTACCTATGTCTTTTGAAAAGTACCAACTTATTAACGAAAGGCATAGTATTTAGAAAATGTTCGGATTGACATAGCTTATCTATGTCTTTTGAAAAGTACCAACTAATTAACGAAAGGCATGGTATTTAGAAAATGTTCGGATTGACGACATAGCTTACCTATGTCTTTTGAAAATAGTACCAACTTGTTAACGAAAAACTGCAGTATTTAGGAAATATTCGGATTAACATAGCTTACCTATGTCTTTTGAAAAGAACCAACTTATCAACGAAAGGCATAGTATTAAGAAAATGTTCGGATTGGCATAGCTTACCTATGTCTTTTGAAAAGTACCAACTTATTAACGAAAGGCATAGTATTTAGAAAATGTTCGGATTGACATAGCTTACCTATGTCTTTTGAAAAGTACCAACTTATTAACGAAAGGCATGGTATTTAGAAAATGTTCGGATTGACGACATAGCTTACCTATGTCTTTTGAAAATAGTACCAACTTGTTAACGAAAAACTGCAGTATTTAGGAAATATTCGGATTAACATAGCTTACCTATGTCTTTTGAAAAGAACCAACTTATTAACGAAAGGCATAGTATTAAGAAAATGTTCGGATTGACATAGCTTACCTATGTCTTTTGAAAAGTACCAACTTATTAACGAAAGGCATAGTATTTAGAAAATGTTTGGATTGACATAGCTTACATATGTCTTTTGAAAAGTACCAACTTATTAACGAAAGGCATAGTATTTAGAAAATGTTCGGATTGACATAGCTTACCTATGTCTTTTGAAAAAAGTACCAACTTGTTAACGAAAAACTGCAGTATTTAGGAAATATTCGGATTAACATAGCTTACCTATGTCTTTTGAAAAGAACCAACTTATTAACGAAAGGCTTAGTATTAAGAAAATGTTCGGATTGACATAGCTTACCTATGTCTTTTGAAAAGTACCAACTTATTAACGAAAGGCATAGTATTTAAAAAATGTTCGGATTGACATAGCTTACCTATGTCTTTTGAAAAGTACCAACTTATTAACGAAAGGCATGGTATTTAGAAAATGTTCGGATTGACATAGCTTACCTATGTCTTTTGAAAAGTACCAACTTATTAACGAAAGGCATGGTATTTAGAAAATGTTCGGATTGACATAGCTTACCTATGTCTTTTGAAAAGTACCAACTTATTAACGAAAGGCATGGTATTTAGAAAATGTTCGGATTGACATAGCTTACCTATGTCTTTTGAAAAAAGTACCAACTTGTTAACGAAAAACTGCAGTATTTAGGAAATATTCGGATTAACATAGCTTACCTATGTCTTTTGAAAAGAACCAACTTATTAACGAAAGGCATAGTATTAAGAAAATGTTCGGATTGACATAGCTTACCTATGTCTTTTGAAAAGTACCAACTTATTAACGAAAGGCATGGTATTTAGAAAATGTTCGGATTGACATAGCTTACCTATGTCTTTTGAAAAGTACCAACTTATTAACGAAAGGCATAGTATTAAGAAAATGTTCGGATTGACATAGCTTACCTATGTCTTTTGAAAAAAGTACCAACTTGTTAACGAAAAACTGCAGTATTTAGGAAATATTCGGATTAACATAGCTTACCTATGTCTTTTGAAAAGAACCAACTTATTAACGAAAGGCATAGTATTAAGAAAATGTTCGGATTGACATAGCTTACCTATGTCTTTTGAAAAGTACCAACTTATTAACGAAAGGCATGGTATTTAGAAAATGTTCGGATTGACATAGCTTACCTATGTCTTTTGAAAAGTACCAACTTATTAACGAAAGGCATAGTATTTAGAAAATGTTCGGATTGACATAGCTTACCTATGTCTTTTGAAAAAAGTACCAACTTGTTAACGAAAAACTGCAGTATTTAGGAAATATTCGGATTAACATAGCTTACCTATGTCTTTTGAAAAGAACCAACTTATTAACGAAAGGCATAGTATTAAGAAAATGTTCGGATCGACATAGCTTACCTATGTCTTTTGAAAAGTACCAACTTATTAACGAAAGGCATAGTATTAAGAAAATGTTCGGATTAACATAGCTTACCTATGTCTGTTGAAAAGAACCAACTTATTAACGAAAGGCATAGTATTGAGAAAATGTTCGGATTGACATAGCTTACCTATGTCTTTTGAAAAAAGTACCAACTTGTTAACGAAAAACTGCAGTATTTAGGAAATATTCGGATTAACATAGCTTACCTATGTCTTTTGAAAAGAACCAACTTATTAACGAAAGGCATAGTATTTAGAAAATGTTCGGATTGACATAGCTTACCTATGTCTTTTGAAAAGTACCAACTTATTAACGAAAGGCATAGTATTTAGAAAATGTTCGGATTGACATAGCTTACCTATGTCTTTTGAAAAAAGTACCAACTTGTTAACGAAAAACTGCAGTATTTAGGAACTATTCGGATTAACATAGCTTACCTATGTCTTTTGAAAAGAACCAACTTATTAACGAAAGGCATAGTATTTAGAAAATGTTCGGATTGACATAGCTTACCTATGTCTTTTGAAAAGTACCAACTTATTAACGAAAGGCATGGTATTTAGAAAATGTTCGGATTGACATAGCTTACCTATGTCTTTTGAAAAGTACCAACTTATTAACGAAAGGCATAGTATTAAGAAAATGTTCGGATTGACATAGCTTACCTATGTCTTTTGAAAAAAGTACCAACTTGTTAACGAAAAACTGCAGTATTTAGGAAATATTCGGATTAACATAGCTTACCTATGTCTTTTGAAAAGAACCAACTCATTAACGAAAGGCATAGTATTAAGAAAATGTTCGGATTGACATAGCTTACCTATGTCTTTTGAAAAGTACCAACTTATTAACGAAAGGCATGGTATTTAGAAAATGTTCGGATTGACATAGCTTACCTATGTCTTTTGAAAAGTACCAACTTATTAACGAAAGGCATAGTATTTAGAAAATGTTCGGATTGACATAGCTTACCTATGTCTTTTGAAAAAAGTACCAACTTGTTAACGAAAAACTGCAGTATTTAGGAAATATTCGGATTAACATAGCTTACCTATGTCTTTTGAAAAGAACCAACTTATTAACGAAAGGCATAGTATTAAGAAAATGTTCGGATCGACATAGCTTACCTATGTCTTTTGAAAAGTACCAACTTATTAACGAAAGGCATAGTATTAAGAAAATGTTCGGATTAACATAGCTTACCTATGTCTTTTGAAAAGAACCAACTTATTAACGAAAGGCATAGTATTGAGAAAATGTTCGGATTGACATAGCTTACCTATGTCTTTTGAAAAAAGTACCAACTTGTTAACGAAAAACTGCAGTATTTAGGAAATATTCGGATTAACATAGCTTACCTATGTCTTTTGAAAAGAACCAACTTATTAACGAAAGGCATAGTATTTAGAAAATGTTCGGATTGACATAGCTTACCTATGTCTTTTGAAAAGTACCAACTTATTAACGAAAGGCATAGTATTAAGAAAATGTTCGGATTAACATAGCTTACCTATGTCTTTTGAAAAGAACCAACTTATTAACGAAAGGCATAGTATTTAGAAAATGTTCGGATTGACATAGCTTACCTATGTCTTTTGAAAAGTACCAACTTATTAACGAAAGGCATAGTATTAAGAAAATGTTCGGATTGACATAGCTTACCTATGTCTTTTGAAAAAAGTACCAACTTGTTAACGAAAAACTGCAGTATTTAGGAACTATTCGGATTAACATAGCTTACCTATGTCTTTTGAAAAGAACCAACTTATTAACGAAAGGCATAGTATTAAGAAAATGTTCGGATCGACATAGCTTACCTATGTCTTTTGAAAAGTACCAACTTATTAACGAAAGGCATAGTATTAAGAAAATGTTCGGATTAACATAGCTTACCTATGTCTTTTGAAAAGAACCAACTTATTAACGAAAGGCATAGTATTTAGAAAATGTTCGGATTGACATAGCTTACCTATGTCTTTTGAAAAGTACCAACTTATTAACGAAAGGCATAGTATTAAGAAAATGTTCGGATTGACATAGCTTACCTATGTCTTTTGAAAAAAGTACCAACTTGTTAACGAAAAACTGCAGTATTTAGGAACTATTCGGATTAACATAGCTTACCTATGTCTTTTGAAAAGAACCAACTTATTAACGAAAGGCATAGTATTAAGAAAATGTTCGGATCGACATAGCTTACCTATGTCTTTTGAAAAGTACCAACTTATTAACGAAAGGCATAGTATTAAGAAAATGTTCGGATTAACATAGCTTACCTATGTCTTTTGAAAAGAACCAACTTATTAACGAAAGGCATAGTATTTAGAAAATGTTCGGATTGACATAGCTTACCTATGTCTTTTGAAAAGTACCAACTTATTAACGAAAGGCATAGTATTAAGAAAATGTTCGGATTAACATAGCTTACCTATGTCTTTTGAAAAGAACCAACTTATTAACGAAAGGCATAGTATTTAGAAAATGTTCGGATTGACATAGCTTACCTATGTCTTTTGAAAAGTACCAACTTATTAACGAAAGGCATAGTATTAAGAAAATGTTCGGATTGACATAGCTTACCTATGTCTTTTGAAAAAAGTACCAACTTGTTAACGAAAAACTGCAGTATTTAGGAAATATTCGGATTAACATAGCTTACCTATGTCTTTTGAAAAGAACCAACTTATTAACGAAAGGCATAGTATTTAGAAAATGTTCGGATTGACATAGCTTACCTATGTCTTTTGAAAAGTACCAACTTATTAACGAAAGGCATAGTATTTAGAAAATGTTCGGATTGACATAGCTTACCTATGTCTTTTGAAAAAAGTACCAACTTGTTAACGAAAAACTGCAGTATTTAGGAACTATTCGGATTAACATAGCTTACCTATGTCTTTTGAAAAGAACCAACTTATTAACGAAAGGCATAGTATTAAGAAAATGTTCGGATCGACATAGCTTACCTATGTCTTTTGAAAAGTACCAACTTATTAACGAAAGGCATAGTATTAAGAAAATGTTCGGATTAACATAGCTTACCTATGTCTTTTGAAAAGAACCAACTTATTAACGAAAGGCATAGTATTGAGAAAATGTTCGGATTGACATAGCTTACCTATGTCTTTTGAAAAAAGTACCAACTTGTTAACGAAAAACTGCAGTATTTAGGAAATATTCGGATTAACATAGCTTACCTATGTCTTTTGAAAAGAACCAACTTATTAACGAAAGGCATAGTATTTAGAAAATGTTCGGATTGACATAGCTTACCTATGTCTTTTGAAAAAAGTACCAACTTGTTAACGAAAAACTGCAGTATTTAGGAACTATTCGGATTAACATAGCTTACCTATGTCTTTTGAAAAGAACCAACTTATTAACGAAAGGCATAGTATTAAGAAAATGTTCGGATCGACATAGCTTACCTATGTCTTTTGAAAAGTACCAACTTATTAACGAAAGGCATAGTATTTAGAAAATGTTCGGATTGACATAGCTTACCTATATCTTTTCAAAAAAGAAAAGTCAGGATGATACTAAGATATGATGTCATTCGATAGAAATTGAGAATAACTGTATACTCACACTCCTTTGGAGTAGATTAATACTTTACGAAACCTAAAACAAAGAATAAAAGAATTTATTAAAGAACGATTCTAAATAATTTAACTAAACTAATAATTTTAAAAAATCATGTTTTCTAAGAAACAAAAACATTTACGATTAAAAAAACAAAGGCATCTAGGGTCATTTTATAAAGAATCATCCTGTATAATAATTGTTTTGCTTGTTATTTCAGCTAAAGGAATATTGGGCATTAAATTAAAATACGCAGTTTGTAAAATTATTATAAGTTCGTATGTTTAAAATCAGCATTAAAAAATTATTTATGTATATAGGGTGTTCCTAAATTCAGGCGCAAAAATTCAGAAGGTGATTTCCTGTATAAAATTTTCCTATGATAAAATCTCCTAATCCCACCCCCTTCCAAGATATCACCCTCAATAAAATTGAGTTTTAAATCAATTTTTTTTTCGAGATTGAGTTTTGTGAAGATATTAAATAAAGTAAGGGTTGATAATTTCACTCCCTTATAATGTGACAGGAATGTTGAGAAAATACCGGTGGTTAGTAATTGCGAGTGCACGAAATTGACAAAATTTAAAGTTTCCATCTTTACTTAAGTTTGAGAAAAAAGAAATAAAATCTCAATTTCACTTATCCTCTTTTTAGGGGTGATATCTCGGAAGGGAGTGGAGTGAGGAAATTTTTTTCATATGAAAGACCTATTATAATTTTATACGGACAATCACCACCTGAATTTTTTCGCATAAATTCAGAAACACTCTGTATGTAGTATAAAATATTAAAGAAAATTCTGTTATTTAAGAAGAGTCATGGGGAGTACATACTCCTACCTCGTATTGATTTTCCTACGGGATATGTCAAATATAAAATTTCAACTTGTATTTGGTTTTTGAAAACCTTTATCAAGATTTAAGAAAGTATACAAATGGATAATGAATTATAAGTTTTCCTTCAGTTATTAAGGTTGGACGGGTGGTACTATACAATTCCAAAAGTTTATGTTCCAAATTGCATAGTATTGTCAATTTATCGAGTTCTCAGAATATTGTTTCGACAAAAAAATACAGTTTGATCTTTTTTTAAATTAAAGAAAATAAAATAGAAACATTAAAAAAGAATTAGTTTATTTAAAATAAGAAAATTTGAGAATACGCAAGAGTGTATAGCTAATATTTGAAAAAAGTATCTGTAGTAGATACTGTAGGTTTTTATTTTGAGTAAAAGTATAAGACACGTATGAGAATTCGATAAAATGTAAATACCTATGAATTACTAAATACATATTATACAGGGCGATGTTTTCATATTATACAAAACAGCTTTTTCATGTTGAAAATCGGTTTCAAAAATTAAGTAAACCAGTTGTATTATTAAAAATATAACACGAATTAAGATTATTAGTTATTAAAAATTGAACATTTGTACAAAAATCAAGATATTTTTCTGATTCTATTTTGCTAAACTTTTATATGAATAAAATGAACTAATTTTTAAAGACCCTGTATGTTAATAAACAGAATGGAAGCAGACACATTTTAATTGTCATTTAATATTCCCCATAGGAGCCCCTATACGAGGTAGAAGTATATAAAGTTTATCATGACTAACCTCTTTTATAATATAAGAACAATTTGTCATAGCTAGGAATATAAAAACCGGCCCCATTTTAAGTATTTTAAATATTTTGGTATAAGAAAATAGTAAAAGGATGCAAAAATGGATTATAAATAAACAATATATATATATATGTATCAATTCTGTATATTAAGAAACAAATGGAAGCATACGCATATAAATTGTCATTTAATATTTCCTATAGGAGCCCCAATACGAGGTAGAAATATCTACAGTTTATCATGACTAACCACTTTTATAAGAACAAATTGTCATAGCTATATAGGAATATATACCGGTCGGCTTTTTAGTATTTTAAATATTTTGGTATAAAAAAATAGTAAGAGAAAGCAAAAATAGACTATGGCAAATTTAAAATCTAATAAATAATTGTAAAATACTTCGTTTATATGTTAAAAATCAATTGTTTATAGTAATAAAATTGTTCGTATGTGATTTAAAATATTGAAAAAAACAGTATTACCAATAACTGCCAGTAAATAAAATTAAAACTTACCGTAAATGTATCTTATTGTAATCCAAGTAATCCATAAAGGCACTATTCACAAAAACACTCCACGATACACGTTAATTTCGAACGCACGCACCGATACCGCACCGATATTTCCTATTCGAAAGTCAACACGCTACTGAATATAAATCGACAAAATTTATTCGTCACCCCCATTAATCACCCCGTTAAACAAGTAAAGTTGTTTATCATATCTACGATTAATATTCATATATACCGGCCGTCCTAGAAGTGAATATAAAAGTTTATTATTTTGAAAACCTTATTTATTAGTCTTTTTGAGTATTTTAATGAAAAAGTAAAAGTAAAAAGGTACACAAGGATATAAATAAAATTGTACTTCTGTTTTTAAGGATGTTCGAAAAATTTTCAAGAAAATTTTTATTGTTAAATGATTTTTCGGGATACTTGTTGCATTGTCTAAAAAAATAAATACCCTGTCATCCTAATAAGAAGAACAGAGACCCCAAAAAGAGAGATGCATATCTGTACCTCAGAGCAGAAGAGTATTAAGTCCAAATTCTCTATTTCCCGCTTTTTTTATTTAAATCACTTGAAATTTCGCGCTTAATCAGCTGGCAAAAATTCAACGCCCTTGGACTAAAGGCTTCTGAAATAAAATTTTATGAATGGTATTAAGTCCACATAGTAATAAGAGCAGTAGAGTATTAACTACTTTTCACATGTCTTAAGTCCACAACATCGCATACAGTTTACAGAGCAAAACCGTATCAAGTCGCAGAAATAGTATTATGTCCACATGCTACATGACAGCCACAAGTATCAAGTCCACTCTCACCCATTATTTTGCAATGCAGGCTGATGTTTTCGAGTTGAATCATGCATTATCTTTAGTTTTGATTTGTCTGTGGTTATGTATTGATCTCTTTGTCGAGCTGTTGTTCAAACATATAAATTGTGAGTCAAAAGTTGAGTGTGTTTTAAGAAAAAATTATTGAGAAAAATAGAAGAATGGTTCAGGAATATATTGAAAGGGAAATGAACAAAATTCTCTCAACCTCACCTATACAGATTTCAGATCCAGGTAAGCCGTTAATTTGATGGAAGGTTAGATGTAAACTCAATCAATAATTAATTTATTACAGCTCCTCAACATTCTGGAAAATTCCCAGGATTCACATGCTAAAAAGTCTACTCTTAAAAACAAGTACGTCTCAGGAATTGAATATGGCAGGGCAAAAGAAAGGCAAGGAATGTCGATAGAAAATTTTCCTTGCCAAGGTAAAAGTAAAATTAAAGTAGGTATTATATTATCTGTGGTTTTTTATAGTGAATCAAATTGGTGGATCCCCCCAAATAATGGAGAACCAGGATAAGATTATTGATATGTTGGAATCTTCTAATGCGGAGCTGTTGGATATTTCGCACAATTTTGTTGACCACTCTGAGTTTGATAAACCAAGCTGCAGTTTTACTGATTTCGCTCAAACAGAATCAGCCTCTGTGATTTAAGCTCAAACGATTCCACCACTGTTCCCAGAAATGAATCTCAATAGCTTTCTGAAAATGGGGATATAAGTGAAAATGATCCATATGAAGACTCAGGAAGTTCCTATGCTCCTGACAATGAGGCGTGTAATGGCGAGGATGACTTTGATGTAGATTCGTACTCATCTAATTCAGATGAAGTTCAAATGGCAGGGGAGAATATGAAACGGCTTCCTGTCTGATGAACTACATAAACTCTATTTCTAAAACGATTACATCGAATGTCATTTGGACAGATAACTGTCCATCACAAAATCGGAACATTCAAATGATTATGTGCTACTTTTATATTTTAGCGACGAATCTACAAATCAAGCAGATCAGCCGCAAGTTTCTCCTCCGTGGTCATACTCACATGGAGGTGGATAGTATTCACTCCGTGATTGAGCAGAAATCTAAGAAACACCTGAATTATAAAATAATGATTCCTTGGGACTGGATGCAGTTGACTCTCCTATCGGGCAAAAACAAAAAATACATTGTATTTGAAATGACAACCTCTGATTTCAAGGACTTTAGCAAGCTCTACAACATACCTAACGCTTCCTTGCAAAATTGCAAGAAAACAGAGAAGTGCGAAAAAATTTTGATTTCAAAAGTAGTTATGATGCAGGTGAGGCAGAACTCTCCAGGTGTTCTGTATTTTAAAAGTGATTTCGATCAGGAATTTGATAGCATATATTTCAACAGAAAGCAGCATCTTGGTATAGAAAACTCATTAACTCCACTCCTCGAAACCTCCAACCTAATAAGTTTGAAAAAATTTAAAGACCTTCAAAAATTACTTAAGTGGGTGCCTAAGATGTTCCACCATTTTTATCAGAACTTGGCCCATGATGACAAAAACTCAAAGCAAGATGATGACGACCAAAACTTGAAATTTCCAATACCATTACCTGTTAATTTCGTTAAACCTTAATTATTTGATGAGTTTTGTATTTGTGTTTTTTTAATAAATAATTTTCGATTACAAAAACTTTTTTTTCGATTATTAGTACAGAATTTACCTACTTACCATCACTAAACAGTTTGTATCAAGTCACATTTTTGTCTATTTTGTTTTGTGTATAAATGTATTAAGTCCTTTGAAATTAAAAAAAAAACTAAACAAAATTTTTAACCATCAAGTGATGTTGTTATACCATATTATTTACTTACAATTTCTGCTAAAACAAAACTAGAAGAACAAGCATTGTTACACAGGAAAAATGAATAAAAACAAACGTTTTACGATCTCCTGTAAAATATCAGGTTTGTGACTTAATACCCTTCTGCTCTGAGGTACAGATATATACTGCTCTGTATAGCAAAATAGCGTCAGTCAAAATAGCGCTGGACAAAATAGCGCTAGGTTAAAATAGCGTCAGTCAAAATAGCGCAACATAAAATCAGCGGCAGACAAAATAGCTTATTTCCTTCCTCTTTTGGGAAAACTTCATGTGGAATACAAATTCTTTGATATACTTTTGAGAAGGGGAAGGGAATAAGCTATTTTTCCTGCAACTGTTTTTGTTCTGCGTTATTTTGTCGGCCGCTGTTTTTGTTCTGCGTTATTTTTGTGCGGCGGTATTTTGACTGACGCTATTTTGTCCAGCGTTTTTTTTTTGACTGACGCTATTCTGCTGCAGAACCACTGAGAGGTGGCGGTTTAAGCCTTGGGAATGTTCTGTGGGTTTAAGCGTTTTTCACTCAACGGTTTAAGTAAATTGCGGTAAAATTTGAGACTTTTAAATGTTTGCGTATCCAAGATACTACTGAACGATAGATGGCACCATCAGCAGCCTAAAATATCAGATCAGAGAGTAGTTGATCATTGCAATCAGTGAATGGGAGAAGAAGATGATATTTACGTAGAAAGTGACGAAGAATAAAAAAAAATGCTGAAACGATTATTAGGACAGTGGCGTAGATTGTAGGGGGATAAAAGAAAGTATCCATCCTTACCGCACACCTCTGGTAATAGAGGAAAACTATCTTTTGCCACTGTTTAAAGTAACCTAACATGTGTAAACTCTTTGCCAGGTATGAACAAAAAATATTGGAAGGTGTCAAATGGGCTAAAATCATTTAGAATATATCTCGGTTAGGAGGAATACTTTATTTAAGTAGTTTGGCTTAAATCTTCATATTTCATGATAAGGTGTCTCCAGTTACTATATGGATAATTCTTAATGAAATACCCTGTATACATGTACTTATATGCAAAAAACAGCAACTTCACAAGTGTGTGCATATTAAATTTAATTCTAAACAACTTAAATATTATAAACTTTCTGAACTATAATCGCATATATTATATATACATAAACAATTCTTAATTATAATCAAGCGATTTTTCTTAATCATTATCTCAACCCAATATCACCGCCATCATCAAACAAAATTTAATGGCTAGGGCAGGTACAAGTCTGCGTAGAATCGACCGCCTGGTGATAACTCAAGTGGTTGGTGATTTATGACCTTCTTTTATTTCTGGTCGTACTTTACGATGACTGTGTTATTGTTTGCTTGTTATTGCTCTACTTGACGATGGCACTATCGTACTCCAAGATTTAGAAATCGCTATCGATATTTAAAAAATAATGCGGTTTTTATAATATTTTAGGTCATAATACAGAACCAAGAAAAAAGAGAAAGAGCAACGGAAAAAATTACCTACTAAAAATCAGTCTCTTTCCTTAGAAAAAACACAACAAATTAAGAGCTAGAGAAAGAAATATATTCAGTGCAAAGAGCTTAAAGAACTGCTAGACAACGGAATCAAGAATCATTTCTCACATTGAGGTAAATTGAAAAATAATAAATATAAGGAAATGTGCTCGCTGGGAGAAGCATCGCCACTTTTAATTATTCACTTATGGTGTATCCATATTTAGTACTTTTTTTCCTTACCCAAGTTTATTTTGGATCGAACATTAATACAACTTGGAAAGCGAAAATGGCATCAAATACGGAAAATGTTTCAAAACCAGGATCACAAAGCAAAAAGTGTTGAACAAAGTTTGGGTTATCAAGGCAACTTCAAATGTGTCACTGCAATAGTACTTATAAAATGATAAAAAATTAATCACTTCATCTACTATTGCCACGTACCCACAGGACGCAAAGTGGAATCGTAATAAGCAGTACCCTGTTGTGTGAAAATAATTAAATCATATTTGACGGAATTTCCATCTTCCAAATTTGTCGTCATTTTCGTTTTTCAAGTTGGTTTAATACTGATATATGAAAATAATCGTTAACAGAAAAATATTTATTGTAGAGATACTTGTTGGCAGTTGTCAATAAAAACCATAAAAAATTTTCAACCATTGAAGACTCATTCAAAAGATTTGAAGCCCTCTACTTGAGGCCAGGCACTTATTATCCAACTTATTTGAACGGTATTTGACACAAATGGAAGATGCCAAAGATGCGGTGGTATGTGAAAGTTGTAATTATTTTCTTAATCAAGTTTTTGGGACATTAGAATTTTATTTTTTTTATTTACAAAAGTTATTTAAAAAAATCAATGAAAAGGAATAAAAAAATAAAACAATTTAATTTGTTTAAATCTTCATTATTATATAATTGTTTTATTTCATCGTGTCAGTAATATGGATCTTCATCAAGTAAAAGCCTCATATATTCAATAAAAAAATATTCTTTTTCTCCTCCCTATATTGTAAACAACGCATTTTTACACTATTTTGAAGGACGTAGGTAACAATTCCATTTAAATAATTGTTTACTGCTAATTTCTAACATATGAACTCCAATATACTATCATTTCTTTATTTCGCAAGTACTTTTTCATGTTTTTAAATAGTATTCTGCCTGCTCTTTACAATTTATATGTGAAATATCTTTATGCTGTAGTTCGTGTTTCAATTTTTTGAATTGAACATTTTTGGTAAAAAGATTGTTATAAATGTAAATACATGTTAATGTTTAGCATACCATTTCTAAAATTGCTAATTTTGAATATATTCATCCTGCTTGTAAATTTTCATTACTGCACTTTCCCAGTAAAGAAAAACCTCTGGCAGGGTGCAGCCGGCGGAAAACATCCTGTAAGCAGGTGAGCAATATTTTCCGTCGGTTGTATACTTTTTCACCGATTGAATATATTTTCTACTAGGTGGGGTAATCTTCCTGCCATGGCAGACAAACTTTCCATCTACGAGGGGCAACTCCCAGCCTTGATTGCTTAACTGTATAAAAGACTGAGATAAGCTCTCACCGATCATCAGAAACCGCTGTTTCCTTGCCATCAGGTCACTTTATAGGAGAAAGAAGGATTTGCCTCTAGTGGTTCAACTTCTTCGGTCAACGCATATAGGGAATTAATAAAATTCACACTTGCAATGTAGGCTATTTTTTTCCTCTTCTAGCAACAGCCCTGCCTTTTCATCTGATCATAATTAACTTGCTTGGTGGTGTAATAAATAAAACTACAAACAATCTGATATATAACACTTTATTCAGTGTCAAAAATTATCAAAAGCTTTCTCAAACACATTAAAAATCAGTTTTTGGACGTTTTTCAATATACTTTTTGATGTTCGGAATAGCAACAACTTTCTCCTTAAGTTTCTGCAGATTTGGAGCGTTTTCGGTTATATCTTTTCCCACCATGAAATTCAAATAATCCAAAAGACCAACAAAGTAGAAATCCGCCCAAGTCAACTAAAAAAAAAACAATACATATGCAGTATCATATTCTATATTCTACATACTTTGTGAATGTCACTTGTATATGTATTTACTTACTTTTTTACAAGCAAAATATCCATCGTTATCTTTGATTTTAGCTTCCAATTTTTCAATATAGTATGGAATGGTTTCTTCGAAGAGTGGCTTCTTTTTAGATTCTTTTACATCTTCATTTGGCTCATAGTGGTATACAGCAATTTCTAAGAACATAGTTAAAGCGATGAAAATATAAATATTATATTTCTATACTGAAACTCGAGGAATAAAATGTATATTTTTAATACTTACTTTGTCGTAAATCATTGATAGTATCAACAGTAGAATCAATTTCCAAATTTTCCCAATCGTTACTTCCTGTCAATTTGACTTGTTTTGCGCAGTATCTAGCAATTGACATCGATTGGTGAATAACTTTGCCATTGTGTTCAAAAAGAGGTAGTTGACCAAATGGCGTAGCTGGAAAATCAAAAAACTATCAAGTACATAACTTTTGGGAGATTCAGAATGCATCAAGAGGTGTTAAACTGATATCCGGTTTTTGGTATTTAGTATATTAATAATTATTATCAAATTAATTGAGCTTATATAAATATTTTATGGTAGTACCCATGATATAGAAATTTTTGCAAATATTGTACCTAACCCCTTTTAATAATTTTATCGTATGAACATGATTTATACAACATTTTTATCAAACCACTCACCCCCCTCTACAACTTTATGAAACCACCCGTCACTGATCGACCGGAAACAAGAGGAGTATATTCCGTCATCTGCGCATGCAGATAAATAATAGCATAACCTAACTTTAAATTCGGTTTTGTTTTGAATACTATTCTGAATCTTTTTTGTCCTAATTTTAAAATACCGGTATTGTGTTTTGAATGCTACAAATTTTTTTCAACCCAGTTTAACTTGAATAAACATTTAAAAAATGTTCATAATAAAACATCCAAATGGATTGAATATGGCAGTGAAACAAAATATATGTGTGTGGAATACAGTCTCTTTTTTAAATGTAATGGAGACTTGAGAAGTCATTTGGAGCACAAACACAAGTTTAAAAACAATGTAGAATAGTACATTTACAGTTTAAAAGTCCGTTATGCAGTCATACCTAGGTTTGCCTAGGCAAAGTCCGCAATGCCGGACCACTCACGGTAATTCCCTTCCCCTTTTCGAAAAATTATCAAATAATTTGTATTTCACATGAAGTTTTCCAAAAAAGGGAATATACCATGAGTGGCCTAGCAATGCAGACTATTTTCTGAATAGCATAATGCACAAATTAGGATCTCATAAGTAGCCCATCGTATAAATTAATTGCATAAGTTGACCGATATCTCCGACCAAGCCTCGTAGCGATAAAGACGCATGCGCAGATGACGGAATATGCTCCTCTAGTTATCGCCTCCTCCGGAAACACTACCCGCCATATTGAGCCTACATCACATTTTTTGTTTGTGAATTTATAGAGAAGATTTTTTGTAATAAATGGTATACTTACATGGTTTTAAAGCGGGCCATTGTTCCATTTCAATGCGGACATCTTCAAAAGCAATGTTTCCATAGTTCAGTAATAATCTGACTGGTTCGCCTAGAGCAGTCACGTTGAAGTAGGTGAATTTGTATTGAGGAGCCATGTTTATCTAAAAAAAAAAAGTAAAAAAATTACGTAGGAAATTACTTCAGTTTTATTTATTGTTATAATAATCGAAAACTTATGCAGCACATATCAACTATACTTTTATCAAAAATTATTTTTATTTTACAAACATTTTCATAAGATTTTAATTTGATTATTTTTCGGTTTAAAATTTATTTAACGAATATATTACCAGAGAACGGGCCTCTAACAGCAGTACCGATATTAATTAGATAATGTTATAATCCAACAAATACCTAGTAACTTGTCTATTAACGATTACTCATTTTCAAGGTCAATAAACAGTTTAATCTTTATAAGCGAATGAAACAATATCGGAATCACTGCGAAATATTGCATTGAAAACAACATCAAATGCTAGACCTTGACAAACTTTAGAATGGTCCGCTAATATGGCAGCCGTTGTCTGATGGAGTCGGTCGGTTGTGAATTACAAGTAATGAATGGCTGTTTCTTTTTTTTTTTATTCGGTTATTTAACGTCGGTCTATTTCTGCGCAACTTAGGCTAATCACCGAAGCCGGGAGCACTCTACCCCTAACCGGAAATTTTGCCGAATCCACTAGTGTTCCAACCAGTGGTAGGGATCTTTATCGAGTCCAACATCCATGGACTCGGGACCTCGGTTTTACGTCTCATCCGAATCTACATTATACCTCGTGCTCATTGGTATAATGGCTGCGAGCTGTGATATGCTACTGACCCTAGTAATCTAAAGTGATTCGCTGCAGGCTGTACGGGCTCTACTATGGTGTTTCCCCAGTGGTCACCCATCTAAGTACTAACCTCGCTCGACCTTGCTTGGCTGTTTCATCATCGTTCATATTTTCACCCCCTTGTTAGGCGCAACTAAAGGTGTGGCCAAACAATGGACTATTCTTATGTTTGTCTGGTTCTAACACTGTAGGTACCTCAATAGAGCAACATATAATTAATTTTGTTTTTATTGAAACCCCCCAGCTTCGCATGCTAAGCAGTACATATACGCCTACGTTTTTTTCTGTCGTAGTGTCGTAACAGCCTATTGCGTCGGGAAGCTTGTCTTTTACGGTCCAACGATAAACAGACGTTACGTTCCGCGAACGACTCGAACAGCCTTTGCGAAGCATGTCTCTCACGATCCAATGATAAACGAACTTCCCTCTCTTCAGCACTTTCTTTACTTCGTCTCAAACGAAGTCTTTTTGCTGTTGACTTATCATCCCGTCCTATATGCGATTTTCGTCGAGGCATGATTATTGTACTTAAATGAAAAAATAAGACCTAATATTAACCTAAAAATATCATAAATATAACCAAAGTCAGTTTTAAGAAATCAAACTAATATAAAGTACTTGAAGTGAAGGATATACTTAACATATAATGGGGTGTTAAGCCGATATCCGGCTTTTGGTATTTTATTGAAGTACTTATATTAGTACTACTTTGCAAAAATTAATTTAAAAATTTTTCTGTCCTCTGGCCGGAAAGTATCAACTTTCGGGCCATCGCGATAAACGAAGTTGTCGCTTTCCGGCTCCGTCGAACAGAAAAATAGTATACACACCTCGACCAGTAAGTAAGAAAGCCTCAGATCACATGTTTGTCGATATACTATTTAAACCGAATATTTTAGGAGAAAACTGGAAATTAAGAATTCCTAAATGTATGCAACTTTCACTACAGATACGTCTCATACTTAAAGATGAAGTTATCCACCTTCTGATTTAGATGTTTTATGTACTAATAGCCAGTTACAAAAAGGCCATTCGAAGTTTGAAGAACTGTCAAAGTTGAATAGATGAGGCTTTTACTTGATGAAGATCCATACTAATGATGAAATAAAACAATTTAATTTGTTTAAATCTTCATTTTATTTTGAACTAACGTTCAAATTAAAATTAGTGACGCGTTTCGCTACACAGTAGCTTTTTCAAACTAGTGAAGATACAATGAAAAACTTTTAATTTATATAGTGCCTTAATACCGAATTCTGAGATATTGACAAAAGTATTATAATATATTTAAATAGGGATAAGTACAAAAAGTGTCTAAATACGGAATTCTATGAATATTACAAAGGTATTGAAAAAGAGTACCTGGAAAATTTAACCACAACCATCACATCTTCTAGGTAAAAAGGTTTAATAAGGGAGAATGATTGATATCTATTTGGTCGTTAAGCAGATTACCTGAATATTTGTTTTTGTTAATCTCGAATGCTTCTAAAAGATTTAATTTAAAGGATTTGGGTTCTACATGCAAAATTTCAAAATTTGAGTCGAAAGTGTGTTGGTTTGTTAATAGATGATTTGAATAGTTGGAATCTAATTTGTTGTTGTCATAGCTGATTGTGTTCTGAAATTCTAGTTTTAAAGTTCCTTAAAGTTGGAAACTTTTTTATTATTAGTTTTTTGAAAAAAGGTATTCTTTATAAAAAGCACTGCATGGTCTAAAACTTGAAACACAACCATCAGATATCAATTTTTTCGAGCCGTATATGAGGTTTGTCAAAAAATATGAATTTTACTCAAGAGTAAAGTACCTTTATTTTTGAAAATAGCGACAATTGTTATTAAGAGAAGTTGATCATAATTGAAAACTATTGTCAGATATCCAATATTATCCATCCGCCATGAAAAACGATCTTTAATAATTTTCGGTATAAATAAATTATGCATCAGCTATTTTATTATGATATGATAACCTTTCGGTTGATTAATAAGTTCTATAACAATATTTTATTGCATTTGAATAGTTAATTCATACATATCATAATTTTTTATTCTGCAAATGAAAAGATAAACAAGTTAACTAATACGTGATAGGTAATTGGAAATAAAATAATTTGTATTTTGCTTCAATTCACTAAAGCCTCAATATATCCACCATCTCTTTCTAAACATTTAGTGGATCGTTTACCATATTCCCTTAATACATTCTTGATCATATCTTCAGTAATTTCCTGACATGCTTCTGTAATTATCCTTTCCAAATGATCAATATCTTGAAAAGGCCCTTGCTGATAAAACCTATATTTCAAGAAATAATCCAGAGGACTTAAGTCTGGAGATCTAGCCGGCCAAAAAATCTATATATTACTTTGTCATTGAAAATAGTTTCAAGGTATTCCCTAACAGCGACTGTAGTATGGCATGTAGCACCGTCTTGTTGATACCATATACGTTGACGGTTTATTAAAGATAATTCGCTAATAAAATCGTAGAATTCATTTTGTAAAAAAATTAGATAGCGTTCGGCATTCATGGACTGTCGAAAAAAATAGGATCCTATTATTTTATTCTTATAAATACCACACCATACGTTGGTTTTGATAGTAAAGTTAGGATTACCAGCGACAATTTTGTGAACTAACAGTTCCATTTGATGTGAAAGTTGCCTCATCGGAAAATATTATATTTCTTAATAAAAATGGATACTCCTCTAACTTTCCTTGTATTAAAGAGCAAAATTCAAAACGTCTGTAATAATCTCTTTCTTTCAATGTATGAACAAACTGCGGTTTGTATGGATGATAATTGCTACTTTTTAAAATATTTGCCATTGTGCCTCTACTTACATTATTTTGAATAAAAGACTTTTTCTTGCAATGACATTTTAGGATGTACTACAGATAGCATCACTTGAAATTCCGTGTCTTCATTGACAACCCGCTTTTGGCGTTTTTTATTAACACTTCCAAAAGTTTTAAATTTATTTAAAATTATTGAATAGATGAGGCTTTTACTTGATGAAGATCCATACTGATGATGAAATAAAACAATATTTCTATTGGGATATCTGTTGTTAAAAATAGCTGCTGCTTCTCGATGAGTTTTATAATAACCTCCCACAATCAAAAAACTATTTCAATTTTCTCCTCACAAGTTAATAGAGCTGCCATTTCTTGTATTTTATAGAATCTAACTAGCGATAGTGCATTCTAGATTAAATATCGTTCTATACACAAATTGCTAGGTAGGTACACTGTACATAATTTGTCAGGGTATCCTAGATTTAATGTTTATCTGTAAGTTATCAATTCTAACAAGTTTATAAAAGTAACAAAATCTGTTTTCTCATGGCAAATGGATAATACTGGATATCTGACAATAGCTTTCAGTTATGATCAACTTTTCTTAATAACAATTGTCGCTATTTTCAAAAATAAAGGTACCTTACTCTTAAGTAAAATTCATATTTTTTGACAAACCTCAAATGCGGCTCGAAAAAATTGATATCTGATGGTTGTGTTTCAAGTTTTAGACCATGCAGAACTTTTTATAAAGAATAACTTTTTTTCATAAAACTAATAATCAAAAAGTTTCCCATACGATGCCGAAATAACTGGACACACATACACTTATGTAGCTAACTTCTCTTTTAGGTAATTGATTCCCCATTATGGTTTTGTCCACCACCACCTATTAACATTGAGAAAACATCATATTTTTGTTAAGTTTAACACCCCATTGTCGGAAAATAGAGGATTGATCACACCAATGGAAACGGCTATCGTAAATTATGTATATTTTATCACCTTCTCCATATCAGTATAATATACAATATTGAATTAAATAAGCTGACTATTAGTAAATTCATTGGACGATATATTTAAGTAGTATAGGAGAGCTAATTAATTGACTTGTGGAGTACCGATAAATGAAATAAAAGAAAGAAAGAAAATAAAACTTACAGTTTTAGAAATTATTAACGAAAATTTATAGAGACTAATCTAGCCAAACTCGTACTTAGTAAGTAAGTAATGTTTAAGCTATGGAAAATGTTTGCTAACAGATTGGAATTTTAGGATATGCAAAAACTTCAAGACTATCTGAAACACAAAAAGTCTCTGAATGTGTGGTGCAGACTTGGTTAAGAAGGGCATCAGATAGAAGAGTCACGAAAAGATACCGACATACTTTAAGGGGTGATAGGGGACAAATGTCTTAAAATGGTCAGACAGCGACATCGGCAAGACATCTTTCCAAAGATGTGTTAAAGAAGTTACCTTTTGTAACATCCGATGTCTTTAAGATGCCTTTCTGGCGAAAACAGACATTCCTAAGACGTCCTGTGTGTCGAAATATGACATCTTATAGACGTCTTTACGATATCTTTGTGCTGTTTGGGTATATACCTACCTATTTTATCAATTGACAAAACTCATGGTTTCTAACTCCAACACCGGCAAAGTTTACTGAATATTTCAATAGCATAGCTTTAACCTGACCTGCACATTAGCCAGAAGGCTTATTAAGTAATCGTAATGGTGTCCGAAGATGAATTGTAGATGAAGTCTGTGTCGAATTTAATATGCCAAAATCTACTCATTGTAGAATAATTCAGAATAAAGATAAAATTCAATCACAATGTTCTAAAGGACAAGGAAAACTAAAACGTGTACGTTAATTAGAATATCCTGAATTTGAACAGTGTCAAGCAAATTCGTAACAAAAACGCACCTCTATTACTGAAATAACCTGTACTTTGACCTCTATTAATGGAACTCTCTGTAAATGAGACAGATATTTATTTATTACCTGGATATCTGAGACACTGGGTAAGTGGAATACCTCTATAATTGAGACAAATTTGAAGGTCCCTTCATGTCTCACTTAACAAGATTTTACTGTAGTATGTCTCTCCTCGATCCCAGCTGCCCTGTACTAATCCGTTACTTTCCGGCGCTCGGTGATTTTCGGCCCGATTCCCGAGCGTTTTTGACCTACTTCGCAGCATTTGATCACAAATCGAAAATATACGTTTTGTCGCTCTATATCTGTATTTTTCAAAACCGTTTTTAAATTCAAAATCGAACTATCTATAACACTTCCAGACCTACTGCAAAATATTGCTTTAAAAAATTGCAATTGCAACAATACTTAATTAATTGCCCTTCGCGCACATAAAGAGCATACAAAGGACTTGTTTTCTTCGAACGCTATAACTTGAATATTTGAAAAAAATGACGAATTTTCAAGTTTTTCCGAATTTTCTTCGCTTCTAATTATTATCCAATCACTTTGCTGAAAAATGCGTGGTATTCTTATTTTTATTTACGACTACTTAATAAGCTTTCGTGTTATTAACAAAAAACTAAAAAAGGACGTTTTTTTTTCGTTTTAAATGTTTATAACAATAGGGTGTTCAACCAAAAATAGATTCTTGTTAATGTTTAGCAGATCGTTAATTCTAATAGTCCAAGACAGTTGAATTAATAAATGTTTGTGAAAACATTAACCCATCGCGAAATGGCTATTCTGCCAGTTTCGATAGGCCAGTTTTACACGTCGGAAAAACCTGCCTGAAAAACCGATAAGATACACGCGTGAAATTTTTTTCAGGCATTGTTGAGACCTTGACTAAGAGCGGTGTAACAGTGGCAGAAAGTTAGCAGGTCGGAAAACCCTCGGCAGAAATGATTCAAAGTCGTGGAAAATTCCCATGAAAAAGCAAAACTTTTTTCCAGGCATTGCTTAGCCCTCAACACTGTGATAATGGCAGAAGTTTTTCAGGCCGGAAAACCCTCCGCAAAATTGAAAACTCAAAATCAATCATATATTTTTGCGGATTTTCTCATATCTACAACTAAAATAAAACATAATGCTATAAGTAGGTCGATAATTGTAGAAATGATAGCGATGAAATAGAAAGCATAAAGTCATTACATTACTCATTTTAATTAATCAAAACGTCATTACTCATTTTTATTAATGATTCAATATCGCAATCGCTTTCTTGATTTTCGAAATCACCATCGGTGTCACTTTAATCATTTTGCTCCGTCTCATCGTCGTTATCATCGATCAGTCCAGGCATTTCATCTAAAAAAGAAAAAAGAATTCACTCATTTAATGCGAAGTTGAGAGTAAATTAATAAATCACAACTTTAATAAATATGTACCGTTATTTTCTGCCACTCCCTCAACAATTGCATCTTTAATGCACTGTAGTCCATCGAACCAATGAAATTCGTAGGCAGAATTTTCCTTTTTCCACCCACATTGTTCAGGTACCATTTCAGTCGGAATTTTTTGATCAGCGTTTCCCCAGACAGAAGCGATGTAGTGAGTTCGTAAGAAGTTTTGCACGTGTACCTTATTAAATTTCCCGTTGACGCTACAGGCAGTTTTCCATGACTTTTAGTTCCTTCTGCCGAGGGTTTTCCGCCCTGCTACTTTTCTGCCACTATCGCACCGCTCTTCCTTGAGGACCAAAGAATGTACGGAAAAAAGTTTGTCACGTGTACCTTATCGGTTTTTTCATGGGAATTTTCCACGACTTTGAATCATTTCTGCCGAGGGTTTTCCGACCTGCTAACTTTCTGCCACTGTTAAGTGGAGTAATCCGCCTTTTAGATTTTGACGTCACTAGTATAAGTTGAAGTCAGTCACATATTTTGACTTGGAACAAAATTATCCATAGAGAGGGTAGTAGGTAAGAAAAGAAGAAGTTTAGGTTAGAGTGACAGTGAGATGGTTTAAATTTCATATTAGTTCGAGTTTAAGCTTTATACATTTTATTAATAAAATGCATCAAATTCAAATTGAACAAGGTAAACAGCATATGTCAACATTTCTGTCCTGAACAAGCTCAAACATCCCAATGAAGGAAAAAGAATAAGAAGCTGAAACATGGAACAGCAAAGGATATCTATCGACAAGTTCACATTTAAACTAGTGACGTATCTGCATTGTTTTAGTAATTTTTTTTCTGTTAATCAAAAAACTAAATTTAAAACAATTTTATTTTTGAATATCCCATTTGTCACTTATTAATATTACCTAATGGGGTCAAAATTTGAAATTGAACACCCTATTTCGTAAACAACATTTGCGAGTCGAAAATATATCAGGTTCATAAATGTCTTTTACATGATGGCACAGACCGTTTTCTACTAGGATTTTTGTCATAAAAATTTACCTACTAATTGGCCTAATTTGATAAGGGTTTGTATGGTTGGCAGCTATAATAAAACAAACTTTTTAAGTATTTAGAATAGTTTTGAAGAAAAACATGTGCTTGCCAAATTGAACTTATTTTACAGAGTGTCATAAAAATATATAACTAAATATTTATTGTCTCCAAAAGCAAATGCTGATTTCGAGGGAGAGAAAATACAAAAACACTTTTCTGCACAAATTTTTTTTAACAAAAAAATGATATAGTAACATTTATACGCACAGTACGTTCTTATGTCAAAACACTTCCAATCAACTAATCTTTTAAAATTCATTTGTTTTATATTTTATTAATTGACAACTTCTGGGCGGAATATTCAAATTTAAATTATTATAAATCAACAGGGGTGCCACAAGGTACAATGCTCGGGCCACTCTTGTTTTTGCTATTTATACGTAAATGTCCTCCTTACTGATATCCAAAACGAGGATGTTTCGATCATGGCTTACGCTGATGATACTGTATAAAATATTACAAAATTATATATAGCGCGAATACTTGGGACAAGGCGAAGATATTAACCGAAGAATACCTAGCGACAATAGCTGACTGACTGGCAGAAACAAACTGGCTCTAAATGTGGACAAAACCACTTTCATTCCCTTCGGTAATTACTGTGATAGTGTGCCTAATAACAAATTAGTCAATAGAGTAGAACATGAGATGATCTGCAGGTTGAATGAACAAGGCATATGGCCGCAAGGCTTTGCGGACGACATATTGATTGACACCAATAGGAAACTCCCAAAGGTAGTTAGAAGCACTACGAATTGTGGAGGAATGGTGCCTTAAAGAGGACCTTTCAATTAATCCAAAAAAAAATAGTTGCTTTCACGAATAGAAGTGTTCTCCCGCAGGGTAGAGTACTGATGTTCGGAAAAGAACTAGAAATATCCAAAGAAGTTAAATATCTGGGAGTAACCGTTGATTCCAAACTGAATTGGAAGGCACACCTGGAAAAAATTATTACCAGAGCGACTAGGCTTATGGGCAAAACCTGGGGAATACGACCTGAGGTGGTTCACTGGCTTTACACAACTGTGATAATGCCAACGATCACCTATGGAACAATAATCTGATGGAGGAGGATAGAAGTGCAGTTAATATGTTAACTGCAATCCAAAGACAAGCCCTTATTGGTATTACCGGTGCACGGAGACGGCATCAATGGAATCCCTCATTGGACTTCCTCCTCTGGAACTTTTTGTAAGGTCGGAGGCAATGATGACAATTCTTAGGCTGAAATCGTCTTATGGTACTCGAACAATGTTCGAGAAGGACACCCATATTTCACATGAGTTTTGATAGCATGACACCCGAGAATATATTCACTGAGCGAGTGAACATCATCATCCCATCTAGGGAACAGGTGATGCACCCAGGTAATTCTGGAGAAATCATTTGGTTCACCGATGGCTCCAAAACAAACCATTGCACTGGGGTTGGTATAAAAGGACCTAAAAAGAGGATGTTCTTTAGCCTTGGTCGAAATACGACTGTTTTTCAAGCAGAGACGATTGCCGCTATAGCCTGTATTGACGAAAGCATCAGAAGAGGATATACCGGACAAAAAATTAAAATATTCACCGACAGCCAGGCTCTGCTTAAAGCTATCAGTAATCCAACAAGTAGGTCTAGACTGGTGAAAAACTGCAAAGAATCCCTTAACAGGCTGGCAAGAGACAACAAAGTGTTTCTAATATGGGTGCCGGCACATGAGGGGATTGCAGGTAATGAAATGGCGGACCAGTTAGCTAAAGAAGGTTCTAAAGGAGACTTCATAGGTCCGGAACCGTTTTGTGGAATCACAAAAGATTGCATAAGAGGGGAAATCGGGAACTGTCTATATAGGGAACCTCCATAAAAAGAGTTTACTGAACAAGGTATACAGAGAACTCTCAACCAGGCTATTGAAAATGGGTTGCCGACCTGGTGAGTGGATACTGCACCTTGAGGAAACATCTGCACAAAATGGGCAAAGTTAGTGAACCTATAAAAACAGCCTTTTAGTTTGCAAATCAGATGTCTTTTTTTGAAACATCGTGTATATATGGAAAAACAAGCGACATTATTTATAACTGTTTAATACACCATAATTTCATTGAAAAATCTCTTGATTTACTATTTTTGGAACGCCACTGCTTGGATAACAGCGGATTTACAATTCCGGAAAAAACTCGCCACTATTTTGAATTCTTCTGTTACAAATTTTGTAACTGGTCCCAACTCTAGATTCTTATCGCGTAAAAGCAACATTGTTCTATTGTTGCGTTGGTAAAACTTTTTCTCACTTCGTTGGTGATTTTTAGAGAGCGCACTTTATCTGTGGTTTAGTGTTTAGTCTACATACATTTTTTGTGCTTCACAGACACAAATATCTTGTAAGTATATTATATAAGTATATCTTGTAAGTATATTGAACTTTTGTTATTAATTAATCAGAAACTTTTTCTTTATACATTTAATAAATCAGGATACTGTAGGTTTTCATAGTGTCTCAAAAAAATGCTCAGTACAGACGCAATTTATTTACACTATTTTATACCAAACGGTGGAACTGCCATTTGTCGGCTTATTTTTTGGTTGCTATATCAAATAATTTTAAAATTTTTTTCGTTAGTGACTTTCATACAGGTAATTGTATACAACAGCTAGTTCTGGTATTTTGAGTCAATTTTTGCAGGCAAATTTGTTTAAAATGACTGTAAAATGTATTTTCTGCAAGTTTCAGTCAGCGCACCTAAACTCAACTTGTTATTTGATATTAAATTATAATATTTTTCAATAAAAAAATTTAAAATTAAGTAACCTCAAAATACCTCCATAAAGTCCAAAATGATATTTATAAAATTTTGACCGATTGTGGCCAGCCTAAAGGCACATATTTTAAAATTAGTGGCAATTGTACAGTGTGTAGCAGAACGCCGTGCCAGATCAAAGGTACATTTTTTAAAATGTATCTTACGTAAATATTTTCTTATATTGAGCCATTTTGCCAAAAAACTGTTTAAAATTTTGTCATTTTGTGCATTATAAATTTTTTTACGAAAAAATAACTCGAAAAGAACAATAATTTTACTTGTCCTAAGTTTTGATTTGTTAACGTGTAATGTTACTTTTTTGTATTGTTGAAATTAAATGTACTTTTAATTAGTTTTTGGATTTAAAAAATTGTTTGGCAACACTGGTTTTCCTCAAATTTCTTATAATTCACGAATTTTCCTAAATTCGAGATTAAAAATAAGCGTGGTAACATTGCAATATATTTATTTTTATCCATTTTCATTGTCAATTTCATGAATTGAATAGATATGGTTGATGGTTCCCGGGTTCGATTCCCCGATGGTTTCGCTTTTTCAATTTTCGGAATATGTAGCTTATATGAGAAATCGACTATTTTTGAAGGCAAGTATTTTTCGTCCGTTAAAACTAAAACATATCCAAATTTCCGAAACTTATTGCATTTTTGAAAAAACAAAGTGTTGGGTACATAGCGAAAAAATCTAGAGTATTTAGTCGAGATAAAATAAACAGATTTCTTCGTGATGCCCCAGATGAAAGTTATCTTTTGCACCTTGGACGAAAAGATTTTACGGACGAAAAGTGCCCGAGGACGAAAAATACTTACCTTTAAAAATAGTTCTGAAATTGGTAATTTTTTGCAAAGGTCTACGTAAAAATGTAATATGCTCCTCGGCGAAAAACTGTCAAGTGTCTCGCCTGCTTGCTATCCTCGGCCACCGTACATTAGGGATGTTAAAAAAATAATCGATTTTTATATAAATCGATTATTATTTTCTTGTAATCGATTTTTAGTTATCGATTTTTATAGTAATATTAATCGATTTTTAGTAAATCGATTATATAAATTACGTGTTTAAATCGATTTTCAGAAACGGCTCGTATTATTTATTGACCATTTATCAAAATTTTGACAATTATTGACATTTCTCAAAATTTTAACAATTATTGACCATTTTTCAAATTTTTAACAATATTGACCATTTTTGACAATTATTGACCATTTTGACTGTTTTTCAAAATTAGTGACCATTTTCCTAAATGATGACAATATTTTCAACCATTTTTGACAATAATTGTCCATTTTTAACAGTTTTTAACAATAATTGACAATTTTTGATAGTTTTTGACCATTTTTGACAATTTTTCAAAATTTTAGACCATTTTTCAAAATTATTGACCATTTTTGATAATTATTGACAATTGTTGACAATTATGGAGCATTTTTCCAAATTTTTGACCATTTTTGACAATTATTGACCATATTTCAAAATTTTTGAGCATTTTTCCAAATTTTTGACCATTTTTGACAATTATTGACCATATTTCAAAATTTTTGACAATTTTTCAAAAACTTCAAAAATTTTTTCAACAATTATCAAGTATTTTTCAAAATTTTTAAAAATAAATGATAGTTTTTGACAATTATTGACCATTTTTGATTTTTTTTTTAAATTTTTGACAATTTTTGGCCATTTTCCAAATTTAAAAAAAGGTTTTTGACCATTTTTGACAATTATTGACCATTTTTGACAATTTTTGTCCATTTTTCAAGTTTTTTTAAAAATTTTGACAATTATCGACCATTTTTCAAAATTTTAGCAATTATTAACAATTTTTGACAATAATTGACCATTTTTGACAAAAATTGTCCATTTTTAACAGTTTTTTACAATAATTGACCATATTTCAAAATTGTTGACAATTTTCATATAATTTTATTTGATTTTTAATCTAATAAATTGTTAATGAATGAATCTCTTAGGTTTATTATCGGAATATGAAAAGCATGTACTTTTAACCATAAAATCATTAAAAGCTCTTTGGAATATTTTGAAAAAAGCAATATACATTTTTGTTGACCAGAAATCTTAATCAGGACTGCCTTGAAAATTTCTTTTTTTGGTCAAATTAGAAATTGTTGTGGCAATTCTAGAAACCGAACACCCATACAATTTTGTAGAGCGTTTAAGAAATTGTTCACTCTGAAATATTTTAATGAAGTCGAAGGTGCTAATTGCATGAACGATATTAATGAAGTTTTATTAGACATTAATACGGACTCGGCAGAAACTTTTAAAGATATTATTTTCCCCTTTTCTACTCCAAAAACACCTTTAAAAGTTTTTACCTGTGACTATCGATATACGTCACAAACGATGACGCACACCAAAAAGGCTGTTAGATGAACTATACATGAATAACTGTTTTTGATAACAAATCCATCTGTAACTGGTACCGGAAACGTTTTATTGAAATTATCGTCATGGTTTCCTAAATGTTTCCAAAATGTTGTTGGTTTCCAGGATGTGGCTGATAGCCTTGCAAACCGTGATTTAGAATGATGTAATTTAAGGCTCCGTTATTAGCCACTACGGTAAAATAATCAACTTGAATTTCCTCTTAAAACCACCAGATGGGGGAGGATGTGGTTTTATCAATTTGTTGACAAAATTTGGATGAGATATCCTCGAAACTGGTGATTTAGTTGACCAAATAAGTGGTCGATGGTTGATTACTATTATCATCTTGAATAAGTATCTGTATACCCTCATACCGGACAATTAATATTCACGTGTCGGCTCCCACTTCCAGGCCAGTTTGTATCATTCGATACAATACCGAGTAATATGTATTTAGGTAGGAACTTATTCTTACTTGTTTTTTATTCAGGGCGATTGAATATTGCGAGAAAAGGTTACCAAATCTTGAAAGTTTTTACTTTGATAAGGTCCTCACTGAAATAGTACTTAGAAGAATTCCCAACGGATTAGAAGCTCTTGAATAAAAATTGATGGCAGTATTTTTTTAGAACTATTTGTTTTTGACTTTTAATTTATAAATATAGATTAAATTTGTGTATATTTTTATAGTTTGAAAAGTCTTTATTTGTTAGAATGTAATAATATTAATTTGTTTCTGTATATTTTCAAAATTATAAATACAAAACGATGAAATAAAACAATTTAATTTGTTCAAATCTCCATTTTATTTTGAACTGATGTTCAATTTAAAATTAGTTTGATAAAGCTACTGTGTAGCGAAACGCGTCACTAATTTTAAATTGAACATAAGTTCAAAATAAAATGGAGATTTGAACAAATTAAATTGTTTTATTTCATCGTTTAGTATGGATCTTCATCAAGTAAAAGCCTCATCTATTCAACATCCAATAAAATTAAATGTCTTCATATTTATTACCTTAGGACATAACACAAAACACAGATATGGACAAGTTTACAATAAATGATAAACATATCCAAAATGATAAAAATATCCAAAAATATTAAGTTTTACATAACATTACATTGTACTAGTCCTTCTGCATTAAAAATAGGAAATTTATTGGTATTATACAATAATAATCTATTCACAATGTAATTCAGAATATTTCGACATCAGGAATATTATCAGACTTTGCCTTTATAAATCCTTATAATCACACACAGCTAATCGGAATTATAGCAGCCAATTTTCAATGTTAGAGACCATTCCAGAACACCTGACTTTGACAAGTCGGCCATATTGGCCTTGGTCCCCCGATCAGGTGGAGTTGAAGTTTGTGTGTTTTGGCATGTGGTTTAAGTCAGTTGGTTGTCAGACAGACCGAAACTATTTACCAGATCTTAGCCTACATGCTGAAAATTATATTAAAAAAGCAAAAACCATGACAAAACCCTTAATTTTCCTCAAAACTACAAAAACAAACAATATTCAGCTGAATAAATCGATATAAATAAATAAAATCACTTTTAAACATCTAGCTTAGAATATGATATATTATTATAAATAGAAAATAATATGTGAGAGCTTTGATTTTCCATATGAAAAATGCTTTGAAGGCGTTCATGTATAACAAATACTCGCTATTAAAAGTTAACAAGCCAATATTATTGCATTACATGTTTTTACGCTCATATTTTTGTTCAATAACGGGCCCTACTATTAAATAATTAAACTACTTCATTTTTAGACGTCAAAAAATAATAATTCAATACTATTAAACGCTTTACAAAATTAGAAAAATTAATTTCCAAAGAGCAGACCGTCCACTAAAAAGCAACAACTACTTCTCGGGCTATATGCCCCGAAAGATGTTGAATTACACTTCTAAAGTAAACGGGGTTGGTATATCTGTTAAGATAGAACCAACCATTCTGGTTTGCGATTAGAAGGAATAACTTCACTTGTGGACCGGTTTCGGCGTTTTTGCGCCTCATCAGCACAAGGTAGATGCCATTCGTCCAGAAGCTCTGAGAGCATAATCCTGGACTAGAGACTACGTTGATACCACACCAATACATTAGCCTTAGTAAAGGAAATGTTAAGAGTGCGATATCGGCGACATCTCTACATCTAATCACATTCCTACGTGATGCGGAAGATTTAAAAATTGCCAACAAATTTAAAACACACCTTAATTAATTTGTCAGTTCAAAATCGATAAATTTAATGATTTTTTAACAGCACAAAAAATAATTCAATTTATGGTACTATCTATTATTAGAGTAATCAAAAAACTGTTGAGGTTCCGTCAAATAGGTAATTCTATTAGGTATATGTTATTTTAATTTTATTATAAGTAGATGATACCTACCTAAATAGAATCGGAACAGACTTCCTTGCAAAATGTAAAATAAAATATAAAAATTATGTAAACTAAACAAATTGCTTACCAATTAAAAAGAAAATTTCAGAAATGAAAGAAAATGTCAAAAATGTTTCTTTTCTTATTCTCTTCACCGATCAGGACAAATTTGTAACTAATAGATTAATACAAAACATTTAATTTATATCAGTGTTTGTATTGCAACTTATGGAGGGTAGAAGGAAGGAGCACCATCTGAATGTATTAAAAAGTGTCCATCGAGAGGAAGCAAATTATGATGGCGCCATAGTAGCAAGTGGAAGGATTTTAAAAACGGCGCCATGAATTATTAGGGTAAGATACAAACTTAAAAAAGGAAATACTACGTAAATAATTGAGATTTTAAATACTGCATATTTCTCAACTACACAAGTCACGAAAAATACTAAATTTTTATACCCAGCACACTTTACTCGGTTTATAACCCTAAATTCACATCATTTCCATTAGCTACACGAGCGCCATTTCGGTGAATCTTCGAAATATAATTTGCTGTTTACAAGTGGACACTTTTTCAACTTATCCCCCATACAAGATGGTGCTCCTTCCTTCTACCCTCCATATTGCAACTGCATACTGCAGTGATGCCAACTCTATTTTATAGTCCTTGGCGATTATTCTTTCATATGAGCGCTCCACAAAACCATTGGAAAAAGTACTTTTTCTGATAAGATCTAATCACATACTATATCACAGTATAAACGGTAATAAAAAATCAGCCGCCAAGATCAAACTCAACATTTGAAGAGTTGTAAGTATTTGTTGTATAAATACCAATGACGTATTAAGTCATTGATAAATACCATAATTTTAGTACACTCGGCAACACAGTTTTTGGGCGTTGAATGGGGACGGAACGACGGAATAATCAGAAGTTACCTTAATAAAAGAACACTGCTATCAACAACAGAAATTTCTGTGAATATGACTCGAAAAACGTTGAACTAAATTTTGAAAATTGTATTGATTCAAAATTTTGAGTATTTAAATATCCTTGTCTGAAGTGAGAAATTATCAATAACCAAGAAAAAGAGAGCATTGTTACACCAGGGTACATCTCGTGTACTCTCGGGGTAACATAAAAGATCAGAAGTAAAACGTCATGTCATTATGATGACAAGACAAGTGTCATGTCAAAGAGTCAATGTCAGATTTCAAACGAGTAAGGCTACATTCGTAATCAATTCGCTGGCCAAGTGGCACTTTGGCACGCAAGCTAAGCAAATCTATTTCAGTGTGATCGTTCACAACGCAATTTGGCGTCAGAGTTGAAGTTGTCAAAATTGTTTGCAAGCTGCAAACTTTCACTTCGACTTGCACTTCGTGCCGGCTATGGGACATGCGCATTAATTTTTGTTATTTGTTTTTTGATATATCTGACATCTGTATGATAGTCCATCACTACTAAACTCCAGTATATACTGCTATAAAAAATAAATCCAAATCCAAATTATATATTATAACCTCAGACTGAAGTAAATACAGACAGAATCATGCTTCAACCATATGTTGAAGGAATCCTGACAATTATTTAGGTACGAACGCGCTTGCGTTAAAGTCGACTTTGAAGTTATTGTGAATGGCAAATTTCGTGCTGACTTGCGTGCCAAAGTGCCACTTGGCCAGCGAATTGATTACGAATGTAGCCTAAGATTTAGGCTACATTCGTAATCAATTCGCTGGCCAAGTGGCACTTTGGCACGCAAGCTAAGCAAATCTTTTTCAGTGTGATCGTTCACAACGCAATTTGGCGTCAGAGTTGAAGTTGAAGTCGTCGAAATTTCTTGCAAGCTGCAAACTTTCACTTCGACTTGCACGTCGTGCCGGCTATGGGACATGCGCATTAATTTTTGTTATTTGTTTTTTGATATATCTGACATCTGTCTTATAGTCCATCACTACTAAACTCCAGTATATACTGCTATAAAAAATAAATCCAAATCCAAATTATATATTATAACCTCAGACTGAACTAAATACAGACAGAATCATGCTTCGACCATATGTTGAAGGAATCCTGACAATTATTTAGGTACGAACGCGCTTGCGTTAAAGTCGACTTTGAAGTTATTGTGAATGGCAAATTTCGTGCCGACTTGCGTTCCAAAGTGCCACTTGGCCAGCGAATTGATTACGAATGTAGCCTTAGATTTACCGTTCCATTTGCGATTTTATCAAGCCAATAATTAAATAATTTAATTGAATCATTTGCTAGGAAACATCAGAAAAATGTCTAGTACAACGCAAAAGCATCGTAATTTTGTCGCTGAACCTATGAAAGAAAAACCGGTAACAGAGCTAGCAGGAGTTGGTGGAGTCCTTGGAGAACGCCTTGTGGCTGCTGGATTTGACAAGGTAAGATGACTGACTCATTTAGCTATTTTCATCATTTAAGTACGTTTACACCGGACGTACCAAATTTTTAGTCCCAGGTCTAAATGACGTCACGTGTACTTTACTTTCGGTGTAAACACCCAAGGAGTAAAATTTGGTACTCGAATTTGATCCATCTCATCTAGGGTAGTTCAAATTCCATTATTAACGGTGTAAACACGTCACAGTAGTATTCGTGGACCAAAGTGACGGTTTGCTAGAAGCACAGAGTAAAAATACGTCAGCTGTCACGTAAGATCGGGTCAAAATAACCTAAAAAACTGACTGTAATAAATACTAAAAAAATAATTCCAAATAATACTAACAAATGGATCCTAAAAATGATATTATCTTTGATTGTTTAACAATCCCACAAAATTACTGCTACTTAAAAGCAAATAAGCTAAATTGCTTTTTAAATATGGAGACTTCGATAACTCTAATTTAAATCTTTCAAGTATTTGAATATTTTTTTTCTTTTTCAGAAACTCTATTACCACTGCAACTATTTTTGTATCCATTTTCAAATAAAATCAAAATCTACCTTCAAATTACCTAAAGATTTAAGGTTATGTCATTTTAATATGAAAATGTCAATTTTGCTCCCAGGCTTTAAACCTGGACTATTTTAATCCAGCAAAACAGTCAGTATAGACACTTATTTTCTAAGGTAAATAAGTCCACGATTTGGTCCACGGACCTAATTGCTCCACACGGTGTAAACTAACCTATTGTAGTTCTCAACAAATTTGATAATTTTTTAATTGCCATAACTATATTGGACACTAAAAAATGTCGATTACAGACACAAACCTAGCGCATACATACAACTTTTAGTTGAACAACTGTTTTGTTGTGTATCATATGTTCAAAAGGATATATTAAAGCGCACATACTGTCAACTCGATAGTTGCTCGACAAAAAAGTCAAAAAGCTTTATCGATTTGCTTTTGATTTGAAAGTTGGACAACTATCGATCAAGCGCTCAATCTGTATTGCATTGTATTGATGTGCGCAGACCATCGACTAAACAGTCGATCCACGACTGACCGCACTGCGACTGCCAGTCTCGTATAAGCATTTGAAGAGGTGCCAAAGATTACAAAAAAAATATAAGATTGTTCACTCGTACTAATTCTATCGATCAAAGGATTCATACCGCTGGTTACTGTCTGGTGACTTATCGGTTGGCGCCATGCTACAGTATGTCGCTAAATCCTTACTTGCATTTAATTTTACATATTATACGGGTCGTCGCCTATCGAGCGCTAGTATTTTAGAATTCGTTGTTCGTGTTTTATGTTTATGTTCTATAGATATTTTAAATTTATTAATTAATCATTGCAATAAGGAAAACATAATATTAATATTTTTCTTCTCAATAGCAAAACTTATAAAATAAATATTTTGTGATATTTGTTAATAGTCTTAGTTGTATCCATAATAAATCGTAGAGTTTATCACTTTCCCATCCCATCGAATTCTGAAAGCAGTATTGGTATTAAGTTCTTATAATGTAAACAAAGATAAAAATATAGAGAAGCAATTAAGGGCCAGAAATGTGCCTACAATCGCTAGGAACTTTGTATAAGTATTTCATTTAGTCTTTCGGGAAACGTTCCGGAAGTAAAATTTCTTGTTCGCATTATTTTAACTCCTGTCTTCCAAAAGTAACATTAATAATATTATAATTGTGGTTTTAAAATGCATGTGTGTTGTGCTGTGATGGGTTGTTCCAGCAAGGTGGGAAAACCAGAAATACCCTTTTATCGTTGTCCCAAAAACGTTGAGAGGTGGGTATTAAATTAGTTATTATTAAATACGGAATTCAACTTTTTCAAAACTATTGTAACAAAGATATTTGATAATAAAAAATTAGTTAGTTATTTAGTACTTATAGGTACTGGGTATTCATAGAAATTTGAAAATTAACATATCTAATTTATTAATAAATATATCCTGCAGCTGCATAATATGTTTTAACCTTGTGAATCCAAAAAATACGGGGTGTCTAATTTAAAGATCAAAATTGTTTTAGTGGTCCTATTATTCTGGTGGCCAGTGAGTATATATAATTGAATTTGTGATATTCTGTATAAATAACCGCTAGATCATCAATAAGTATCACAAAATTACTAAAATGTTGAATAAAATCTGTCAATTGATTCATTTTAAAAATTTTGATGTATTTTTTACTTATACCTAAACTTTCCTTTTCAAATTCATATCCTGAACATTTTTCGAAATAATTAACATTTAAAAACATTATATAAAAAAAACCTTTAATTTATCATCCTATTACTTTGAATATATATTTCTCAAGTTACCCCTGTATAGCTTGGAATAAAATATACTTTTCTAATGCCCTGGTACCTAGCGGCGTCGTTATTTACAAAAAAAGCGAGCCGTAAATATGATTTATGAGTGCGGCGATCGTTTAAAACACTAAGAAGAATCAGACCGCGTTCAAGTGAACTATCTTATATTTTTTTGTAATCTTTGGAGGTGCTACGATTTGAGGAGATGAAAAAATCGATTGTATGCGCACCTCCGCAACTAAATTGTTTAGTTGAGTAGAAATCACGAATATATTCTGATACACAACAAAACAGTTGTTCAACTAAAAGTTGTATGTATGCGCTAGCCTTTAGGATAGCATTTATTATAGTACTATTGATGCTTTATTTTGACATGATTATTTTTATGTTTAACTTATTGCTTACAAACTGTATACAGATTATATTTTGTGACTAATAAACATTCCATAATTGTAAAGCTAATGATGGAAAAGTCTAGTTATAAAGTTCTTACAATCTTTTTATTTCTAGGCTTATGTTGTACTTGGACAATTTCTGGTTTTAAAGAAAAATCAAGAACGTTTTAAAGAATGGATGAAAGGTACATGTTCAGCAAACTCCAAGCAGTCGTCTGATTGTTGGCAGTGTCTCAATAATTGGTGTGAAGAATTCTTGTAATCGTCTAAATCAATTATATTTTTTAAATTAGGTTTTAATACTTTTTAAGAAAAAATTGATAGGAATTCATGTTTCAATGGGAACTGCAAATAAATATAATTCAAATTGTTTGATGCTTTTTAATTGTATATACATTAAATTATAAGACTGTTCAATGACAGAATAAATAATTTTGTATTGTGATTATTTTTATTGTATGATGCCTGTTGAAGAAACAATATTGCAGATTAATCCAATAATCATATCGAATAATTAAATCTATACAAATACTTCTAATTGTCTCTTTCAGAAAAATTCCTAGCCCTTTTCAAAATCTAGCGTTCCTATCTTGTGACTTATTTTAAAAACTATGGCTTTAGTTTTAAATAGTTTGAAGGTGTATACATAATTTAAAATCCAATGTTGATTATATACCATTATATGAAAATTTGGTTTATTTTTGGTAAATTTATATAAATATAGAATTATTATAATAATTTGCAAGACTTCAGTGAAGGATTTCTCTATGAGTGAAAAGGTAAGAAATTGCAGTACAAAATAGTTTCATGAAATACAGTAGCTTTTAATTATTGTAAAATAATATCATCCACATAATAGTCACAAGTTTCTGACCCATTTTAATTGCAAAAATCTTGTTACACAGAAACGATAAAGAGAGGTGCGGTTTTTGATGAACAATTTCTTTTTTATATGAAAAATGAATGTTATTTGATTTTTAACGATATGCTGTTGTATGTAGGCATCTAGAGGCCTATGCTTTGACTTGACGATTCCAGACTTTTTTTATCAAAGATAGATGTTATAATCCTATTACAGAGACTCTGGAACAACTGCGAGGCAACATTGTCCGAACATTTCAAGAAATACCCCGGAAATGTTACACAATTCTTTTGATCACTTTTTGTTCAGGTTGCAAAAATGTATATACTTAAATCAAAATTGACAATACACTTGGAACATCTTAAATATTTTTATTAATAATTAATTTTATAATGTTAATTTTTATTAAAATTTGATTCACCTTTCAAGTTTGTTTTAGTTATTTCTAAAATGTTAAGTCATGCTTATTCTTTCATAAATTACATTCAGTATATTTTTTTAAACGTAGGTATTAGCAAAGATTACAAATTTCTTGTCATCTTAATTGGTATTAGTGAGCAGGCAAATTTTGTAATTGTTTTTTATTTAAAACGTATGTGTCAGACACATTTATCTAATAAACAATAATCATTAAAAACCAAATAGGTAACTTACTCATTTTTCATCTAATAAACTTCAACAAATTATACATTTTCGGAAAGGGGAAGAGTTCAGCTTTCAGATAGAATAAAAATATATAGGTATCATTAAAAAAATAGACGATATTTGCATTTAAGAAATACCATTTTTTTAAAACACCCTATATAATATTTCACTAATTAAACATTTATACTGAAAGAACTTAATATAATCAGAAATTGTTCATCGAAAACCGCACCTCCCTATCGTTTCTGAGTTCCGAGATTTTCGCAGTTAAAATGGGTCAGAAACTTCTTGGACACCCAGTATTAAACGGGTTGATACTTTGATACTTTCCTTGTCTAAGGGTTAATATCACAGATCACCTGGTTAATATTTTGAGAGTGTCTAAATGTGTAAAGGCAGGTACACACTTAGCCGCACCATGCTCGGTCCAAGTGTTGATCATCACTCGGTTGAAGAATATAAAATAGCACAATGTATGATAACATTACTTCTGGTTCAGACCATTCAGACATCAACGTATCACGACCGAGAACTTTAACATTGTAATTTTCTTCCATAACACTCGAATCGGACACGGTGCTGTTTTGTGTGTCCCGTCCCGACATGTAAACTAGGCTATAGAGTACCCCATGGTGTAAAGCATAGATAACATTGGTGTAGAAGTGAAACTTCAAAAAGTCTACGTCACAGCTACCTAACAATTTGCCCGATAGATGGATATGTGATAGTAGATGATTCAATCAATGGTGGCAGTGTAACATATCTTCTTCTAATGCTAGAAGAAAAACTTGACTGTCTTTGTTTAAATTCAAATTTACTGGGACTTGTATATACAAATCACCTATGATACAAATGTCATGTCAACAATCGTAAACAAATAGGATTGAATTTATTTTTCTACTACAATTGTACAAATCGATAAATTTTATCTCCAAGAGTAACAATAATCAACAACAAATGGAATTGGAGCAATGCAACGTGAATGATTGAAAAAACTTATTTTGAAAATGTTAGAAATGGATGTCCGAACCCAAAAATTAGAACAACAGGGGTCGTATTCTTGACTAAGGGAGTGAAGCTTCCCAAGAGAACAGATATTTTGTCTTTGTCAGTGCAGAGACAGAGTAACCAAGCAAAATAAAGACAAAATATGTGCTCTCTCGAAAAACTCTACTCCCTTAGTCAAGAATACGGCCCCAGGTAGGAATCAGTAGACTTATTAAATAATTAAACTACTTCATTTTTGATAATAAATACATTCCTACGTGATGCGGAAGATTTAAAAATTGTCAACAAATTTAAAACACGCCTTAATTAATTTGTCAGTTCAAAGTCGATAAATTTAATGATTTTTTAACAGCACAAAAAATAATTCAATTTATGGTACTATCTATTATCAGAGTAATCAAAAAACTGTTGAGGTTCCGTCAAATAGGTAATTCTATTAGGTATATGCTATTTTAATTTTATTATAAGTAGATGATACCTACCTAAATAGAATCGGAACAGACTTCCTTGCAAAATGTAAAATAAAATATAAAAATTATGTAAACTAAACAAATTGCTTACCAATTAAAAAGAAAATTTCAGAAATGAAAGAAAATGTCAAAAATGTTTCTTTTCTTATTCTCTTCACCGATCAGGACAAATTTGTAACTAATAAATTAATACAAAACATTTAATTTATATCAGTGTTTGTATTGCAAATTGCAACTGCGTACTGCAGTGATGCCAACTCTATTTTATAGTCCTTGGCGATTATTCTTTCATATGAGCGCTCCACAAAACCATTGGAAAAAGTACTTTTTCTGATAAGATCTAATCACATACTATATCACAGTATAAACGGTAATAAAAAATCAGCCGCCAAGATCAAACTCAACATTTGAAGAGATGTAAGTATTTGTTGTATAAATACCAATAACGTATTAAGTCATTGATAAATACCATAATTTTAGTACACTCGGCAACACAGTTTTTGGGCGTTGAATGGGGACGGAACGACGGAATAATCAGAAGTTACCATATAAAAGAACACTGCTATCAACAACAGAAATTTCTGTGAGTATGACTCGAAAAATGTTGAACTAAATTTTGTAAATTGAACTGTTTCAAAATTTGGAGTATTTAAATATCCTTGTCTGAAGTGAGAAATTATCAATAACCAAGAAAAAGAGAGCATTGTTACACCAGGGTACATCTCGTGTACTCTCGGGGTAACATAAAAGAGCAGAAGTAAAACGTCATATCATTATGATGACAAGGCAAGTGTCAAAGAGTCAATGTCAGATGTCGGATTTCAAACGAGTGAGATTTAACCGTCCCATTTGCGATTTTATCAAGCCAATAATTAAATAATTTAATTGAATCATTTGCTAGGACACATCAGAAAAATGTCTAGTACATCGCAAAAGCATCGTAATTTTGTCGCTGAACCTATGGGAGAAAAACCGGTAACAGAACTAGCAGGAGTTGGTGGAGTCCTTGGAGAACGCTTTGTGGCTGCTGGATTTGACAAGGTAAGATGACTGACTCATTTAGCTATTTTCATCATTGTAGTTCTTAACAAATTTGATAATTTTTTAATTGCCATAACTATATTGGACACAGTAAAAAATGTCGATTACAGTCACAAACTTAGGATAGCATTTATTATAGTACTATTGATGCTTTATTTTGACATGATTATTTTTATGTTTAACTTATTGCTTACAAACTGTATAAAGATTATATTTTGTGACTAATAATCATTCCATAATTATAAAGCTAATAATGGAAAATTCTAGTTATAAAGTTCTTACAATCTTTTTATTTCTAGGCTTATGTTGTACTTGGACAATTTCTGGTTTTAAAGAAAAATCAAGAACTTTTTAAAGAATGGATGAAAGATACATGTTCAGCAAACTCCAAGCAGTCGTCTGATTGTTGGCAGTGTCTCAATGATTGGTGTGAAGAATTCTTGTAATCGTCTAAATCAAATATATTTTTTAAATTAGGTTTTATTTAATACTTTTTAAGAATAAATTAATAGGAATTCATGTTTCAATGGGAACTGTAAATAAATATAATTCAAATTGTTTGATGCTTTTTAATTGTATATACATTAAATTATAAGACTGTTCAATGACAGAATAAATAATTTTGTATTGTGATTATTTTTATTGTATGATGACTGTTGAAGAAACAATATTGCAGATTAATCCAATAATCATATCGAATAATTAAATCTATACAAATACTTCTAATTGTCTCTTTCAGAAAAATTCCTAGCCCTTTTCAAATTCTAGTGTTCCTATCTTGTGACTTATTTTAAAAACTATGGCTTTAGTTTTAAATAGTTTGAAGGTGTATACATAATTTAAAATCCAACGTTGATTATATACCATTATAAAGTTTTCTAGTAGTATTCAGGAAAATTTGGGGCTCTCGGAAAGACTTATTCTCTGGGCAATTTATAATATTCATTTGAATAATAAATATTAAAGTTCTTATTACCCTGAATCTGACAAGTTTAATCTTTAAATTATGTGGAGGTGAACATGCTAGTTTAGTATTCCGAATAATCAAAAATCTTGGACAAATCGAGAAAAATACCATGAGATACTTCTATAAATGAAAGGAAGTATCAATAAAATTAGTCAGTTTAAAGTATCCTCAGTGTTTTTGCAAGTATATAACAAGCAAACTATATTGTTTAAAAAGTCTAAACTTTATTAATATTACACTTACACAATTTCTCACTAAGAATAATATAGCTACTATAAGAGTCAGTGTAAAATTTATTTAAAAAAAGATCATTATTTTCTTGTGTAATAAAACCTCTGCATTTATTAATTTTTTTGCTGAGGTAGATGAAAGGATTCAAACAAACTTTTGGTTTGAAAATTTGGTTTATTTTTGGTAAATTTATATAAATATAGAATTATGAAATGGTAAGAAATTGCAGTACAAAATAGTTTCATGAAATACAGTAGTGAAATACACTATATACCTACATTTTAGGAAAGGGGAAGAGTTCAGCTTTCAGATAGAATAAAAATATATAGGTCATTAAAAAAATAGACGATATATTTGCATTTAAGAAATACCATTTTTTTAAAACACCCTATATAAGATTTCACTAATTAAACATTTATACTGAAAGAACTTAATATAAACAGAAATTGTTCATCGAAAACCGCACCTCCCTATCTTTTTTTTTTGATTTCCGAGATTTTTGCAGTTAAAATGGGTCAGACACTTCTGGGACACCCAGTATTAAACGGGTTAATATTTTGAGAGTGTATAAATGTGTAAAGGCAGGTACACACTTAGCCGCACCATGCTCGGTCCAAGTGTTGATCATCACTCCGTTGAAGAATATAAAATAGCACAATGTTACAGATGACATTACTTCTGGTTCAGACATCACCGTATTACGACCAAGCACTTTAACATCGTAATTTTCTTCCATAACACTCGAATCGGACACGGTGCTGTTTTGTGTGTCCCGTCCCGACATGTAAACTAGGCTATAGACTACCCCATGGTGTAAAGCATAGATAACATTGGTGTAGAAGTGTAAACTTCAAAATGTCTACGTCACAGCTACCTAACAATTTGCCCGATAGATGGATATGTGATAGTAGATGATTCAATCAATGGTGGCAGTGTAATGTATCTTCTTCTGATGCTAGAAGAAATACTTGACTGTCTTTGTTTAAATTCAAATTTACTGGGACTTGTATATACAAATGTCATGTCAACAATCGTAAACAAATAGGATTGAATTTATTTTTCTACTACAATTGTACAAATCGATAAATTTTATCTCCAAGAGTAACAATAATCAACAACAAATGGAATTGGAGCAATGCAACGTGAATGATTGAAAAAACTTATTTTGAAAATGTTAGAAATGGATGTCCGAACCCAAAAATTAGAACAACAGGTAGGAATAAAATGGTTTACATTGGTTCATCTTATTAAATTTTGACAAATTTCTCGTTTTTATTATTTAGAGGCAGCTTATGGAGCAAAAAATGAAGCAGAAAAGACTTACATCAGGCATGATACAAGTTTCTGATGTCCGTGGTAACTCGGCAAAGACGAGAAATAGTGCTAGTGCAAATAGAAGAGATCTTCATGGTAAGAAAAACAATTTTAAACTTGAGTTTTTTTACAGAAATAACTTCAATTGCAGGTTATGATGGCCCTCTTCAATTTGCAATGACTAATGACAATAATCCAGATCAAGTTATATCTATTTTGCCAAATTCGGATAGTATTGATGGTAATTCTAGACACTTTAACATGATTCTTTAAAATTAGAATTTTATATGGTTGAAATATTCTCTTGCTACTTCTAGGAACTCTCGTTGAAGATTTAACAACAGCTTCGAATGAATTGATGGATGTGGAAGATGAAGAGTCTTCTCCAGTTGCTTCAACTCCAAATGATAATGGGAATGTCCCTATCAATCCTATTCCGGACAAACCTAGTTTCATAAAGCAGGTTAATGGGGTAAACTTAAGTTTAATTTGAATAAATAATTTAGATTATCATTCAGAAATCAAACATACTTAAAAATGATGGTCATTTATTTACGTGACTCGAGACGAGTCATTTATACGTAATTTTTGTCATTTATGGTCATTTATCATTATTTTAATTGCTTTACCTTAAATGTAGTATATTATATTTATATAAGTATTATAAGTAAAGCCATCATGCAACTCCAAACTCCAACTCTAAACGCGTGCTCTGAATTATGCGTGTTGTATCTTGTTTGAAGCGAATGTTCCCGAATATTTTGTGACTGTAATATAGTTTAATGACAGTCAGTTATAGTGTTTATTACTGTCATATATTTGAATGATGGTCAGATATTTTTTTTAATCAAAATTGATAGAAAATAAATGACAAGGTTGTCATAAAAATATCTGACGTGACTGTCATTTTCATTATGACCGTGACGTGACATTGTCAGAAAAATTTTCTCTCACCCCTTCATACTTATAATAAATTTAAAATTATCTTAATGTTTGTTAATGCTTAGAGGTGTTTTAAAAACTATTATTTTTTTAAAGACTTCAGAGGTGGAAGGTGATATAGAAGGCAATATAGAAAAGTTTATCCTCCAATCCGCACAACTTAAGGTGCTTTTCAAATGTAGAATAACAAGGGATAGAAAAGGCATGGACAGAGGTCTATATCCAACTTATTATCTTCATTTGGAGAAAGATTATGGCAAAAAAGTATTTCTTTTGGCTGCACGGAAAAGGAAGAAAAGTACAACAAGCAATTATTTAATATCTACTGATCCTACAGATTTATCGAGGAATGCAGAGTCCTTTGTTGGTAAGTACTTACTACAAACATTAAAAAGTATGTGCTTTTACATACTATTAAACACAATAAAAATTTACCTTCAAACATTTTTCATAAAAAGGCTTAGAAACTCTTCTAATTGCAGGGAAACTTAGATCGAACTTAATTGGAACCCAGTTTACAGTTTATGATGATGGGATATCCCCTCGCAAGGCAAATTTAAGAGAAGGCATAGTTCCAAGACAAGAATTAGCTTCTGTTATTTATGATACCAACGTGTTGGGCTTCAAAGGACCTCGTAAGATGACCGTTATAATACCAGGAATGGTGGACGAGCAACGTGTAACAATATATCCTCAGGTTAACTTTCTTTTCCTAAAAGTAACTCAAATCCAAGTGTTGTATAAATGTTATTTATCTTTTTACAGGATGAAAGTGAAGGTTTGATAGAATGTTGGAAATCAAAAAATACTGATAACATTATTGAATTGCACAATAAGACTCCAGTGTGGAATGACGAAACTCAATCGTACGTTTTAAATTTTCATGGTAGAGTTACACAAGCTTCTGTTAAAAATTTCCAAATTGTTCATGACAGCGATACTGATTATGTAGTTATGCAGTTTGGCAGAGTTGCTGAAGATGTATTCACTATGGATTTTAGGTAAATCAATAGAAATCTGTATGCATGATATCTTTATCTCCACTCTTCTGTAAATATTGTAACGTTTTATTTTTTTCAAAATGTTTTCTATCTTCATAGTTGTTCTAATATAAGCAATGGAGATAAAAACGTGTGAGAATCTTAGAATAATTTTAACTTTTGAAGATTTTTGTCGACTGTTTTGTCGCAGGTATTTTTTGGTCTCCCTCTTTTTTTATTGTTCTCTGGTCTTGTTTGAGTACTCTGGTATCCTAAATTCCCTGTAGGTGTCCCTACCTACCAGTTGCCTATTTTTTTTATAAATTGCAACACAGGTTCTACTTTTACTCCATCTCTTGTCTGGTTTTTAATATGGTATTTCATCTCCACTGTTTTTAACATAAATAACGAAATAAAAAAGTTACCCTTTTGACAGTGGCCAAAAATAAAGAAAAAAAGTGTTTGTGTCAGCCCCGACGCACGACTGGAGTTTACTCCTCCTACAAAGCATGTTTTTTAGTTTTTTTTCAAACTATTATTTATTTTTCTAGTCAATATTAGGTGAGGATAATGAACAAGTCACATGACACGGATCAATAGGAACTATATTGAAGGTTATTCATATACAAATGTCACAATATAGCAAACAATCAAAATTATCACTGTGTCCAGGATTCAAACCCTACGCCTACAATTCATAATTTTCGCAGCCAAACCCCTTTACCACTCGGCTACAAAGACATATTAATTTATCAACCAAGCTGTTGTATATAGACCATATGATGTATGTCAAAACTAAAAAAGTGACCTTTTATCACATAATTAAAGGAATTAATAATTATTTTTTTTATTTAATTAAAATTATTGTATTGTCATCGGTCCTTGACAAGTGTGCAAAATTTCGAATTAATCTCGCTCACTTTTAGTTAACACTCGATTTTATCCCTCATAAAATTTTTATACCGTGGGCTAAATATGAAAATCGTTTCTTAAGGACGAAAACTCCAAAAGGGCGCAAAAGTTATAGAAAAAATTTGAGAACTAAATAGCTATTTGTATTACTAAGGAGGAAAGTGCTACTTTTTCTCCCGCAGGATGTAGTTAATCATTCAAGGAAGGAAAAGGCACTTTACTCCTGCGTAATTCATTAAATTTTTCCTCCTATCCACTTATTAGACCTTTTTCTGAATTATTATTTATTTTGTTGTCTTCAGCCCATTGTGTATATTGTATATATTGTTTTTCATACCTGTCTTTAGATTTTTGTGGTAATAAGGTTAATGAGTCTATGTTGGCTTGTTCCCTAATATTAGTTGGCATATTTGCAAATTAAAAATCACTTGAATCGCTATCCGTTTCTCAAAAAGTCAATAAAGTTTAATAACAACTTTGCACTCTAAAAGTCAATTGCAATATTTACTGTCAGTGAACCACAGCATACTCTGTTATACAGGATGTACAAGGTGTTATAGAAATTACAGAAAAAATTTGAATATAATAGATTTATAATAGATTTAAATTTCATTTAAAACATAGTTAAAATAAGGAAAAGTACTTTTCCTCCCTAGGGAGCAAAGAGAGTACTTTTCTCCCTAGGGTGGGAAGTATGAGTTTGCTCCCTGATCTGAGGGAGGAAAGTGTGTACTTTCTTTAGGGGTAGGAGGAAAAATAATTTCCTGTTGTTTCTCTTGGCCGGTTTTGTTGTAAAATGGTTTTTTTCCGAAAGTTGTATGGTAACTACCTTCTGAGAGACAGCCACTCACCACTCTTATTCAAACACCCTGTACTATTGTACATATTGTTTGTGTTTTGTGTCTGTCTTCCAAAAATTGTGTGCTTTGAACCAAATCCCCCTATGGTTGGTTTTGTGATTATGAACGCGCGACAGCGGAAAGTGACAATGTCTGATAAAGATAAATTTACTTACACAAAAAAAATATATAGGTATATTCAATAAAACATATTTTTTTTATCATCACAATAACTGTAATACATAATACACTCGATAATACATTAATAATTTATTAGCAAAAACCTCGATATTGCCTCTAAAGTCTGATGGTATACCAATTACATCTACACTAAAAAAAATATAAATATGGCTGCTCACTTTAATCTACACTGAAATAAGTTTGGTGTTTTTTTATAGTAAATTGGATGATGAGCATTTTTGACTATCAAATGACAGTAAAACTTTTCTTTACTTCATTGATGTGTACCATAAAAAAAGTGTGGTTGAAATCAGTACCTTTTAAAATACGGTTGGACACTCTTGCTGTACTCGAAAACAATAATATTGTAAGTTTTTTTTATTTGAAATGTTTTTAATGTAATCATTTTTTACAGGTATCCTTTGTGCGCCCTGCAGGCTTTTGCAATAGCTTTGAGCAGCTTTGACAGTAAATTGGCGTGCGAATAATGAGCACTCGACGTCCGAAATGTTCCAAAATGTGCCTCGAATATTTTAAAAGGAATATTGAGCTTAGATCCGTGAGTTGTTTTTTAGTAATTTAAGAATTTTTTATAAAATTTACACAATTAGTTTGAAACTGCGCATATGTTGATTCCATTACGTTTTAAGTAAAACCAGGAATTGAATTTCTTAAAATTGTGTATTAAGTTTTCAATTAATTTATAAATAATATATTTGTATGAGAAATTTTCACATCACATAAGGGGCCATCCATAAATAATGTCACACGAATTTTAAGACTTTTTAACCCCTCCCCCCGTACTTGTCACAGGTTGTCTCATTTTTAGAACCCCCTACCCCCTGATGTGTCATCACATATTTTTCAATTTTATGCATGTATTTAAAAATAATCAAAAAAAAGTTAATTAAAGATACAACACTTTTAGTATTTTAAATTTTAACATGTGACGCCCCCCCTGTCCCTTGTCACACAATATCACATTCCGGTGATACCCTCCACCCCCTATAACGTGTGACGTAATTTATGGATGGCCCCTAAGTTCTGGAGCCCTCAATTCTGGAGTTTGTTTAATTGAACCAACCATTCATCTAAAAAATTGTGGGTTTATAAAACGTACTACTTTATTAGTTTTAACCGTTTTAAGCTCTCGTAAAAAAATGATCTCGTCGTTAAAATACTTTTAGTCCCAGCAAAATACGAAATTATGCAACATTATCAAATTTTAAATACTCTAGAACGTTCCTGCCATATTAAAAATCGTTAGTTTTGTTCAAGAGAAAAAATTATGGTGTCAAAACGTATGTGATATGAATTATTTCTCAGTTTTTTTATTCAGACACGAAATGTAGTAAAATGCGCCGAATATTTTTATTTATTCTCCATGAGGTATTGATTATCGAGATTATAGTGTGCGTGCAAAGTTTATTACCCCCATTTCAGAGCTGGGATCGTTACCAAAAAAAGTAACGCGTTACTTACTTTATCGTTACCGTTACTTTTTTATGCAGATATGAACCAATTAGCTCTCTCACTTTAATAAAGTTGAATTTTAAACTTGGAGACTGAAGGATAAAATATATTTCGTACCATTTTCCAATATGTATTTCTGTACCGCAGAACCAACCTGTTTTAAGTCACATTTTTAATATCTTACAGGAGAGCATTTCTAAGGTGTTTATACGTTATAAATGTTATAATTGAAAATCTACTAGAGATAAAATCGCAATTTATAATTCCATTGGTTTAAAGTGAAATTAGATAATGGATAATTTTACTTTCGAAAATAAAAAATACTTAAATTGGACTCAATACTGTTTGGTTCTCATAATGGACTCAATACTTTCATTCAATATCAAAATGTTTCAATCCATATTGACTTAATACTGTCTGGCTCTCAATCTTCAATCACACTTTGACTTAATACAAAAAAATGCCAAAAATTGTATGGTTCTGAAAATTTGTAAAGATTAGTCCAAAAATATCTTCACTGAATACCGGACTTACAACTGTATGGTTCTGAATTTTTTGTAACCTTTGTATCAAGTCCAACATTCTCGCAAAGTAAGTAACGAATTTTTGGAAAATAGATGAACATTCATTCGTTTGGGTTGTGCTCAACAGCCCAGGCACTTGAACTGAATCTTTGTACCATTTCCCATGTTATCTACTTCCATTACATAAGCTTCGTGTCTTCTATAAAGGCCACTAGTTTGTCTGGAGGGATTTTCAGTAGTTGTAATGGTTGTATTGATTCCTCTCCAAAGTGCTTCCGTCTAAGTACTTATATGTTCTTGCAGAAGCAGAGTATGTGAGTAGTATTTCATCATCAAGTTGATATTTTCTGCACATAGGTTCACTAAATTTGCCCATTTTTTGCAGATGTTTCCTCAGGGTGCAGTGTCCAGTCACCAGGTCGGTAAATGTCTTCAAATGTCTCTTACCCAGTTTCAATAGCCTGGTTGAGAGTTCCTTGTCTACCTTGTTCAGTAAATAAACTCTTTGTATGGAGGTGCCCTTGGATCAACCTCCATTTGAGTTGGTGTACCCTATCTAGCCAGTTCCCGATTTCCCCTCTTATGCAATCTTTTGTGATTTCACAAAACGATTCCGAACCTATGAAGTCTCCTTTAGAACCTTCTTTAGCTAACTGGTCCGCTATTTCATTACCTGCAATCCCCTGTGCCGGCACCCATAGATGAGCTTGTTATGTATGTATTGTTAGATTACAGAAAACAAATGTTGAAGAATTTAATAATTAACATCAGTTCAAAACAAAACTACCTACTGCCATTGGCATGTTAAAAAATATTGTTCTCGGGTTATTTTATGACCACTTTCTTTCATTGTCCTTCCTGTACATGATGTTCTTCATCTCCTTCATATGAAAGTCTTTTCGATACCCATGTCGTCATATTTTTTTTTACTAAAGGTCCGTAAAGTACATCTAATAGAATCCAATTCGGGTAAATTGTTTTTTTTTTTTTGTATGATTTTCTCTGAAAATCCACTCCCTCAAAGTCATTTTAGAAATAGTCTTTTAAATATAAAATTCCCGGTGATTCTTGCATCAATTTCATGGAAACTACTTTGGAAATCAAGAAATTATCTTTTTGTTGTTTTTACTTTGAAAAAACTCATTTTTTAACGTTTATAATAATCCATACCCAAACCAACAAACAAACTGTTAACATGATAATTCCTATCACAGAGCCAAACAGTATAATGGGACTTAATACTACTCGAAGTGTGTAGAAATTTGAATCTTATTAGAACCAGATAATATCAGTAGCCCATTAAATACTCTGGTTCGGAAATACATGTGGATTTAATGCTATTTATACAGAGATATATCGAAAAATGAACCGCCTATGACTTAATACTCTCTGGCACTAAAAAGAGCGCATAATTTTAGCTGGAAAGCATCATTTTTGATAAAAAGTGGACTTTATACATTGTGGCTCTGGGGTACAGATTTATTTTTCTCCAGTATTAGTAATCAAGTAATTGTTAATATTTTTAGGTTAGAAATGTATTACAACTATATTGATAAGTTTCTTTTATACGTATATATTTTTATTCCGTTACAAAATGGTTTAGTTATTTTTTTTATGCGAAAATGGTATTAATTGTATTGTATGCAGTTTTCAGAATATTTTTCCATGTCAAATAAGAGTAATGTAAGAATTGATGTTAGCCGATAGTTACCTAGTATATGTGGTAAATCAACATAAACTTAAAGTTAAACGATACCATTACATCTAATTGTAGCCTTAGGCAATGTAACAACTTATTCTTTATACCTACCATACAAAAGTAATGATATAATCTCCCATTTCAGTATTCTTTGTGGCTTGCAGTTTTTGCGGACCAGACTTTTATTTTTTTTCTATTAGTACACTGCTTAAAATTGCTCTACTATCCGATAAAGTATTGCTTTAGAAACATTGACCAAACTCTGATCAATAATTTAACTCCTTAAAATGTTAATGTTTAACAGTACTTAGGATAAGATTAGGTCCTTTTAATGATTTTCTTTGTTACCGTAATATTTGACATGGAAATAACTTTTGTGATAATGTATATTGTCACAGAGTGATATTATTAAATCATCGAAATTGACACTACGTAGATGTTTTTTTATTTTATTTCAGTATTATATTATGTTAGTTAAGTTTTTGTATTAATTAAAGATCGGCATCTATTTTGTTTGGATAGTTTAGAAAAAACACTTTTTTTTCACAAAACAAAAAATTGAAAAGTGGTGACAAGGCACCATCGGCACAAACATGCACTTAATCAAAAATGTTGAAAGTTGACATTTGTGCTCAAATTTGCGGTTCGCTAAAAGGTAAAATAAATAGGCTGGAATCAAAGCTATTTATTGAAAAGGGTTTCATTTATTTTTCTTTGCAAAAAATACGTTTTTTATTTACAAAAACTAAAAATTTACTTTTCTCCAACCAAATGTTCCGGATAGACCAATAAGGTTGTATATAAGAAACTATGACTTTAGGAAAAAAATTAATGTTATAAATGCACTATTTAATTACAAAATTTATGAAAATTATTAAAGGATATTGATAATTATTTCGATATTGACATATCATCGTCAGAATGACAGAAGTTACATTTTACATTTTACAAATATTAAAGCTTAGGTATTATTAGCCCTATGGAGATATCTTGGATATCTTTTTCCCATTTAAGATCAGTATAATTGTGCAATGATACAGGAAACCAAGGAAAACTATATCTGCTGATCTTTACAATTGTTACTTAAGAAGACAATTTATTAGTGGAGAGTTATTAATATGAGTAGATTCCACAAAGTAAGGGTCCAAACAGTAAATTCAATTAGGAAAAAACATTTCTAAGCAAAAGTTGCCAGAGGAAATATCTGGAAACAACTTGATGTCTAGCTAGACTGCTAGAATGCGTATTCTAGAAGACAAATTTTATAAGCAGTTTTCTATAAAATGCACATAGTTATACTAAGTGTTAATTAAATAAGTAAACAAGAAAGAGGCCAACATTTCGCATAAATTTGATTCAGTACGTTTTCTTATATCTTTTCAAATAAAGAGTCAGCTGGGAATGACTTTATGGATAAATACCCATACGTTTAAAAAAGAACATACCGAATCAGATTTATGCAAAATTTAGACCTCTTTCTAGTTTACTCACCTACTATAATTGAGCATATTTTATAGAAAACTGATTTTAAATTATTTCTTCATAGAATTCGACCCCTAGCGGTGAAAGTAGAATCTTATTTCCAAGAATTTATAAGATCGGATTTTTGGTCCATCCAGTACATTTATAAAAAAGCTTAATTTCCTAAAATGTTAACCATTGATTCTTCTAGAAAGATAAATGATCCAAGTTACTCTTAGAACCTTTTAGTGAACCATGTTTTAATAATAAAACAAAAACTATATAAATAAATGCTGTATACAAAAGTACTTGTGTATTTAATAATCGTCGCTACTTTCTAACTTTAACGTCCTGTATCTCAGTCATAGGACTGAAATGTTTATCCAGGAGATCAAGCACCACAATATATCCAAAATTAACCGAGATCCATTTTAAATAACGGGGGTTCTTTTTAAAATTCTAATAGATTCCTCAACAATGATTCTGATATGACGTTCTTAGAACACACTTTTATAGTTTCACCAGTTTTGTGTCGAAAAATAAAAGCTTAAACAAATCAAACTGACGTGACAGAACTTTCTGTGTTCCTGCTGATAATGATCAGTTATTACTTATTTTGGAACAAATAAAAGATATTTATTATTAAATTGAAAAAAGTACGATTTGTATCAACATTTGTTTATGTTTACAAAAAAAAATGTATATGTAATTCAAAACTGTCAGTATTATATTTATACAGTTTAGACATTCCATCTGGGTGTTCACAAAAAAGTTCACTTGTAATAGATTTAGAAAAAAATAAATAAAAATAAGTGTTTACTAGCTGTTATGATAAAACCAGATATTTCAATGTTAATTAAAATTGTAAAATTGGAATTTGACATGTGCCTCTAACATTTTTCTTGGCCAGTAAGTATCTTAAAAACAATAGGTCTTTTCAGCAAATTTTGTTTATTTCAACATGGCCCCTAGTGTAATCCCAGTGCTGGTGAAATGTAATTTTTCTGTTTCAAAAACTCAATATTTTCAATGTACCGGGGTCTGATTAAGGGAGGTAACCCACTGTGTCTCGTATCTTCGCTTAGAAAATAGATATTGTGATGCAGTTTCCACTATTTGTTTTTAAATTACATCCCCTTTAAAGTAAATGATAAAAAAATATAGCATCTCATTCGAAGATTCCTAAAAAAAGTTGAAAACAATACAATTGTTCAATCACCGCCACCTAGCGACCGTTAAAACGACTGGAATAAAACGATGATATAATATTTTATCAGGCATTGAATTCCCTTTCAAATGATACTATTGTCAAAATCTATAAAGCGGAACAAAAGTTATAATAGCTTTATTGAGTCAGCTTTCCCACTCACCCCTATCAGCTATTTTACAAGATAGAGGAAAAAGTATGGAGCAAAGTTACGTAAAATTATCTAATGATTACGAATATTTGAATCTTGTGGTACTATAACGGTACATTTATTATAGAAAGATGATTTTTTTGTGTTATTATTGTGAACTACGCCCTCTAACGGTGGAGTATAAAACTTGAAAATAATTACCAGCAGTTTCTCGTATTTTAATTTGTAACACAAATTTTTGTCTCTAAGCTGTACGATAAATAGTTTCTGAGATACAGCAGGTTACCTCTCTTAATCAGTCACCCGGTACAAAAATTCCTACAAATAAAGAAAATTTGGCGATAAAATCTGCTCAGCTTTCTAGCATTTTAATCCAACTAAAAACTGTTATTTTTTAAGTTCTACTTCACTGGCCTGTGTATTTCAAAAATGAAAATTTCTGCTCCTATTGGACATATTTATATATTGCAAACATATTTTTTATATCTCTACACTAAATAATATTGTTTGATATAGATTGGATATATAATATTTGCTTAAAATTTCATTATAGGCATCCACTATCGGACTGAAGTCTGAGTCTCTAAGACTGTTAGATCGCTTATTTATGATGATATAACATGGTTTGAATTAGAGAGTGAAAGTGATCAAAACGAATCTCATTTTTATATCGTAAAATTTTATCTTTTAATTCAACTAATACTTTTCTCAATATCTTAACTTAAATGAACAGATCTGTAGTTTGTGATAACATTGTAATTTATATAAGTGCCTTACTTTCAATCACTTAATTTAAAGTGCCTTTAACTCTAAAAAATATTTTGACAGAAATTTCTAAAACCTCCTTGTATAATGTTCAAAATAATCGCACAATTAGTAGAAAGAATCAAAATAAATTATAAGTAGACAAAATGAAGGTAAATAGGTGAAAATTCAAATTGCAATATCTTCATTTTTATTATTTGTCAAGAATATAGAAGTAATGAATTAAATTATGCAAAAACTTGTAATAATGTAATAATAAAATGTATACCATTATTTATTTGTGAAATTCTATTGATGTAAAAAACACTCAAAAAATATTATTCAGCACTTGCCATTATTTATTGATATGGCTATGAAAAAATCCTTTTTGTATGATTAGATTAGATTTTAGTTTTCCCATATATATGTCCAATATTGCAGAAATTTCTTAAAAACATGCAATTCTCATGAAACACCAAAATATTTTTAAAACCTGCAAAAACGGTAGAAAAACTTGGGTGTGAATAGTTATTTACGTGTCAAGCTCGGAAAGAGATACTTTACAGGGCGATCATGCAAGTTTCAGGGCTGAGCCTTGAAAGCATGCGAGCCCTGTAAATACACTTTCCGAGTGTGGCGTGTACAATATTTTTTGTGCAGCCTCCAACAATTTGACAATAATATGGGAACAGAATATTTATTGCTCAAAATGTATAACCTGCGGAAACAATGGCCAGTATATTTTGTCGGGCTAGGCAATTTTAGATATGTAGCTTTTTTTCAAGGGAAGTTTCCTATTGAATGCATTAGGTTGAGTAGTACATCTATTGTTTTTAAAAAATATAAATAATCTGCGATGTGTGATGTTATTTTTACGTAGGGCTAAATATGTTCTATATAATTCTAAATGGAATTTGTTGACAACGAGAAATGTTCTCTGTATGTTTGTTTTTGTATTAGGAATGTTATTATTAGCATATCATTCTTATCTTGCACGTCATCTACGGTCATTTTTACTAATTCATCACGGCGACATGCGGCGGCCAAGCCGATTACCAGTATAGTCTACAAAACATTAAAATGTCAAAATTTTAATTACAGCCACTAAAAATTATTGAAAATTCCTTAATAGCGAGATACTCATGATTTAAGGCTTCTGTCAAAAATGTATTTACTTCTTGTTTACTCGCTCTTTGCTCTTTGCTTTATATCCCACAGATTTTTTCTTTAAAAAAGCTAATAACTTCGGAAATTTACTAATATCAATGTCCTTCTTGCTTATTAACATTGTTTTGAGTATTGAATACAAACTTCATACAGTTGATGAGGAAACATCCTCGTTTCCTACCTTTATTTTTTTTTTCATTTCGCACCATTTTTCGAAAAATTCATAGACTTTTTCATACCTTTCCTTATTTTGTTGGTAATAATGCATTAGTGGCGGCAGCTGCCGCTTCTTTAATTTCGAATGGAATGTTTTCTACGTCACTTGCCACTTTCATCGCTACTCATCTTTAAATGGTTTAGAAACTTGTAATAATACACAAAGTGCATCAAAACGTCAAAAACATCTACTGACAGATGGCTACGGTATTGTCTTGGCAACTGTGATATTTAACATACCCTTCGAAAATTCTCTCTGGCTAGATGCTGGTATTTTGTCTCTAATGAAAATTTTGACATAAGAGCTCGGGAAAGTAGTTACTTTGCCGAGCAGTTCTGTCACTTTACCGAGCAGTTAAGTCAATTTCCCGATCTAGACCGGCAACGACGCACTTTCCGAGTAAAAAAATGATCGGAAAAACGCATTTTCTAAAGTGGCAGCATAATAAATTAGTAACATTATTTACATACTTCATAAGCTCTCTCATTAAACCAAAAACTTTTTTCAACTTTTTTATATTCATATAGTATTTCCCGTTTTAAAAATTATTTGGTGTTCATGTGTCTTGTAAGTTAATTTTCAATAAAACTGATTACTGTTTCAGCTATTTTTAAAGATATTATAGTTTATTGTAAAAGTGTTTCTAGTCCATTAAATATATTTTTACTATTCATATGTTTGTATTTTTATTTATCCAAGGTAAATTACCTCTTTTACCTCAATCCTCCCAAGAAACTTCCAGAATCCAGTTGGTTTAAGAGTAGTCTGGTTATCCAGGCTGTTAGAACATATTTTTATCGACCTGTTCTCCAGCATCCACCAAACGCATAAATCAACTTCCGCTTGAAAAACTGTTGCATGCTATCTGGCGACGGATCCAACCTGGACGTCTATTTTGGATCCGTCTGTCAACCATCTCATGTCCGTCACAAGTCAGGAGGATTGATTCCTCTCCAATTCTTTCACAGCTGGAAGGATTGATATTGTGCTCAATTCATTTCTTTAACAATCTCTCAGCAAGTTTAAAGATATTTCTACTAAATTCTTATTAACAGTGATTTCACGATCACCAAATTGATCAGAATCTAATATTGAACTAAACAGTTTCTGACTAAGTGAAACCATCTTGGAATTTGTAACCTGATTAATGCATTTTAACGACCTCTTATGTCATTGTAAAGTAAACAAGGTAGCTAGAAAGCTCGTGTCTAGAAATATTAGCATAACGGTCGATATTTGTCCATTTACTCCTAATAAAACAATTTAAAACTTATCGTGTCATAATATATATTAATTTTTTAAAGAATATTAACAGTCTTATAGTAACATAATTAATATAATATATCACAAATTATACAACATGAAAGTTAAGATAAGTAATCATTTAGTGGGTAGATATGCTTCCAGGTTTTTCAAGTGATGATAGAGTAGGTCATCAGTTGGTCCTAAGCCAACGAAAATCCAGGCTGTAAAAGCCAGCAATGATCTCCACAAGGATAAGTGGTTCCACGTCCTTACATCACTTTTCGTGATCTGTAAACAAAGTAAATAGATTAAAGTTGTTGCTTTTTGGAAAATTACGTCAGGGTGCTCCAAAATAAGTTTTATAGAAATGGACTAAAATGTATCTTACTGAAGGTACTAAGCAAATATTTTTAAAAATCCATCTTTTATGAGCACATTTTTTAGCTTCTGTTTTAATTCCTATACCAATAGGAAAGCTTTCATTTAATATTTATTTGGAAAATATTTCTATGCAGATACTGCATAATTTTTGTTACTATTTATTAACTGCTCTTGAAATAATTTGGAATTATACAAAAAGCTGTCAGTGTTAGTAAGCAGACTAGTTTAAATTCTTACAGAGTGCGTCATTATATACTTATTGATTTTAATCCAACAAATTAATTTGGAAGCGGTGCAAAAAACGCCGAATACGTCTACAATTAATTTTCCTGATTTTTGTCGAAATAAACGTGACATTTATAAATAAGATTGATGGCACCGAAATATATATAAAAAGACCAGTGGAATTTGCTAGTTCGTAAAAATAATTCGAATGGAAACTAGATAGGTGCACGAAGTCCATGTATGCAAATAAGTTCAAAAATTGAGGGCGTCACTGATTTAATTGTACTAAATGTCTTGCGACAAAGCAATAGACGGCAAATCATGAGCATTGAATAGAGTACATATATTATAAAGAACCACTCTAAAACACCTTTTGTTATCTAGATTGTGTATGTACTCAATAGATAGGGCCGTGTTTCCATTTTATACATTTATTTGGTGGTACAATATATTTCACGTCACATGTGCTTTATCTATAAAACGACATTAACAACGTTGTGTGTTTATAACTATAACACAACAACGAATAGCTGAGTTGGGTGAGCGTTTGTCTGGCGACCTTGTATAGGTATAGTAAATTTTATACCCATTTAGAATAAGACCATCCTTATTTATTATTAATAAATCGGTTGAAACAAAAAATTACCAACAAAAATGAACGTCGTAACTAATTTATTAGATGTCACGTTTTTGAAGTTACGTCAAATTTTGATTTCATGTTAATGTCATAACGCAAAATAAGATATAAAAATGCGATATTCTGATGAATCCAAAAAACTTATGCTTAATGTAGTAAACTATTTTCAAAACGATTTAGGATCTCGATTTAAGGCAATTCAAAAAGCGTCCGAAGCACTAAAAGTTCCAGAAAGCACATTATATAATCTTGAAAAACCAAACAGAGCTACAGATTTCGAATTTAGAAGAAATATGTCTGCAAGCGTTTCCCGGAGCAAAACCCGAATTACAAAAAATACCCAGCATTGTTTGAGGGAAGTAATTTATAAAATGTATGCGCGAAAGGATAAAATCACAGTAGAAACTATTTTACGGCAATTTATCGAAGAGTCTCCAGAAACTAAGATTTCCAAAGGTTCGTTATATTTGGGAATTAAAAAAATGGGTTTTCATTTCAAAAAACAGGATGGAAGAAAACATTTATTGGAAATGCCTGCAGTCAGATTAAAAAGAATATTATTTTTGAACAAATACCATGCTGTTAAAAGCGAAAAGCTCTTTACACCTGTTTTTCTGGATGAGACATGGGTTTTTAGTAAAAGCGGGGACAGAAGAATGTGGCAAGATGGTACTAAACACAGTGATTTAAAAATAACTGGAAGTGGGACACGATATGTAATTGTTCATGCCGGTAATAAAAAAGGTTTTGTGGCAAATTCATCGCTTATTTTTAAATGCAATAAAAAAACAGGCGATTACCATGATAACATGAACACCGAAAATTTTGAAAATTGGTTTAAACAGCAACTAATTGTAAACTTGGAAGAACCATCGTTAATTATAATGGATAACGCAACGTATCACAGTCGCCTGGATGAAGAAATCCCAAGAAAAAGTTGGAGTAAAACACGCATGTTAGAATGGCTCAAAAAAAAGAATATTCCTTTTCCAGATCACATTTTAAAGGATGCTGTTTGGAATATAATTGAAAAGCAAGTTTTGCCAGAAAAAAAATTATCATTTAGACAAATACGCTGCCGAGCATGGTCATTGTGTTCTCAGGCTACCACCCTATCATTGCCATTTTAATGCCATCGAAATGGTATGGTCAGAAACTAAAAGGCATTATGACCAAGCTATTTCGAAAACTGCAAGGTCACCTACTGAAGTCTTAAAAGTATGGAATGACGTTGTAAAAAATGTACCAGAGCAACACACTGGCAGAATTACATAAATCATACAGAGAAAATTATTTCTGAAGCATGGGAAGTAGAAAACAAACTGGACCTACTAGACATCGAACCTATGGTGATCTCTGTATCCAATGAATCCGATGATGAACTATCACTTTCCGAAAGTTATTCTGATTTAGAAACTAATTAAACTTTGCCTTGAAGATCACGTTGTCATTTTTTTAAAATCTAGAATTTGTACTCAATCGAACTCTGAATTGCCATATTTTTTTAAGAAAACTATGTATCTAGTTAATAAAACAATGTTTTTACAATTAGTGCGCTTCTTTTATATTCTTTTATTATGTCAACATCTTTAGAATTTTATGAATTTCATAAAATTAATTTGTATTATTACAAACCGCCACTGATAATATGAAATTTCAAGTCACTACGCCAATGCAATAAGAAATATGTCAAGCATTTGACATGACAAAGGTCATAACCTAATTTTTTTCATGCGGGTTCAGATGGTTCAAGAAGCCGCATACGTTAAGTTACTAAAACGGCTGGTACCTCTAAATAGGTATTAATTTTACTATATATTATTATTACTTACGTTATTTAAAAGTGTGTTATTAAAATCTTGATATGCTAATGTTGCGAATTGGTCGTCGAAATTAAAAGTAGCAAGATGAATGATCAAACAAACAGAATACAAGAAAGTTATTAGAGAAATTCGCTTTTGATTCCAACACTCTTTTAGGAAATTATCTTCAAAGTGAGCTGTGTCAATCCTAAAAAAGAAAAAAATATGGTGTAATTTTGAAAACTATTTCATCAACCATTTCATAAAGTAGGTACCTAAATCGGAATTCCTGAATGCAATTTACGTTTCACCTCGCGCTAAATAAGAGTAATAAAATTAGGTACTTCCTATCACCCTTAGGTGTATTAGCTAACTTTAGGAAATGGTTGGTGAAATCGGGCATTAGAGATAGAAAAGGGAATATCCACTCTCCCATAAGTCTATTACCCCACAGTGTGTAGGGTGATGTGTAATTTCGAGATAAATACGTAGTTTGTTTTCCGCGACCAAATGTACGTTACCACTTTACGTTTCTGCGCAGTTCGTCACTTTATGGGGAGTGGTAGAATTATGTGGAGTTCATATACATCTGTTTGTCTATATTGGACCAAAATTCCGTTGTCAAATATTTTTCCAAACAAGATTGGTATGTTGTTTTCTTTTGACTTACCTGTCAAAGACCGACACAAGACATAAGACACATAGGGCGAAGAACATCCCGACGTATATGTCACTGTAATAAGCGTAGTGAATTAAAAAACTACTATCTTGTTGGCTAAAATTGCAAAATAAGTACAACCAATGTCCTAAGCCTAATCCCCCAAGAAGACCGTGACAAAGAGTCGAAAAACGTATCCACCATTTTTGAAAACAAATTGATATTTCTAACGGATACACTGCATACCTAAAAATATAAAAGAATAAGTTGTATGAAATTAATTGATTTAAATACTTACTTTCTTCCAAAATTATCGTCCATATTGTCTATAGATAGTTGTCTATGCAACAGAGTATTATGAGGTCTAGGGGTTACTTCAAATTTCGTTTTTTTCTGTACATAAAGCTTATCCGACTTCCTAGGGCTCTTTTTCATTTTATCCGGCTTGGAATTAAATTCTGGGTTCGTGTCGAAAACGTCATCTTGAAGTTCTTCTAAGGCGACTGCGATATCGTTGCGAAGATCGTAATCGTCTTCCCTCTTTTTATGTTTTCCTAAAATATGTCGCTTATAAAATGATAGAAGGAAATAGGAAAATCAATACTCACGTTTCGTGCTACTAGAATTGGCTGGAGAAACGTCTCTTCTTTTCTTCTTACTCTTTTTCTTTTCTTTAGGAATCATCATTTCACGACTATCTCCCATTCCCATCTCTGAATCTCCATGTCGCTTCTTCTTCGATTTTGATTTTTTTAGTGATGATGTCATTATATCGTCCTGATCTCTTCCACTATGAACTGCTTGTAGCGCATTATACGCATTCATTTCGTCCGTGTCCATTTGGAGGTATTCTTTTCGTTTTCTATAATGCTTTCTTTCTTCCGGACTGAGAAGTTCCAAATTTCCTATAAACGGAACAGATAAAGGTAAACTTTAAAGGCCTATTTATAAACTTGCAGTTGCCGTTCTCGTTGAATGTTAAAAAGCTACTTTCACATTTGCGCATTTATATTCTTCGTTCGCCGTTGAGCGTGACGTTCCCTGATCTTCAGACATAACGAAGTTTTAAGTTTTGCAGTTCGCTGTTCATGCCGTTCGCATATTAACCAATCAAAAGCCTGGTCGTTTGACAAGAATTGGGTTTAGTGGATTTAACATAACCTTAAATATGTTATTAAAAGCTGAGTAGTTGATGAGTCACGTTGATTAAGATTTATTTTTTGTTGATTTGATGATTTGTGCTTTGTGAAGAATGGATGAAAATGATATTCTTCATCTCTCAAGAAATCATTGTAGAAGTAGAGGGAGGCAATAAATCAATATAACACAACGGCGGCGAACATCAAACGTCAGGTTTATAAATTGACACTATCAACGGCGACTGCAACGTCAAACAGCAACGGGAGCGGGAACGGTAATGTCAACTGCAACTGCAAGTTTATAAATAGACCTTATAAAGATCAGTACCTGAATAAGGTAACTGGTTTGTTGAAAAGCGCGTAAGATAGTGTAAAGTGTAGTTGAGAGTAGTTTTCGGCCTCCCCAGACCATAAAACATGATAAATTTGTCGAGAACGAGTCAATATTTCAATTTTTGTTTGTTATTGTATGTGTTTTGAAGATTACTTTCCCACAGTTTCATGATAATAAAAAAAAATTGCGGATATGGAAAATAGAAAACCAGGAAAAAATTTAGAAATTGGTTGATCCGACATATCTATAGGTATATTTGCTATTCATCTTTGTCGGGGCGCTCCGACATATAGGTAGATACATTTACTATACATACTGGATGAGACGATTTTTTCTTGGATCGTTTTTTCACACCGATCACACAAGTAGAGCGAATACTTTACAAGGTGCTAAAAGACACTCGTGACTCCTAAATATTTGGTTAATTTATCGATAAGGGCAAGGAAAATGATTGAATAAGGTAAACAATTTTTCAATTTTCAACACTGTATACCTTCTTCAATCATTTTTCTTGCCCTTATCGATAAACTAACCAATAATTTAGTAGCCGCGAGTGTCTATTAGCATCTCGCGAATACCTCTTGGTCTGCCAATTTGTTTTATTTTGCGGTACCTATTTGTCGGAGCTTCCCGATATTTAGACAAAGATTCTATTAAAATCGGGGTGGAATATGAGCATGCTTACATCACGCCCGATGAATAGCAAATGTACCTATAGATATGCCGGGGCGCCAAAACTTTGAGGTTATGGTGAAAAGAGTTCTCCAAAAAAGTTTTTTACTAGACCTACAACTTTTGTGGTAGCCATTTCTCGATAGGACGTCACAGTAAGCCGGAAAATGGAAAATACATTTTTTACTGCTTTTCATCCCCCCATTTCCAAATAAACAGATTCCGATCCGACTATTAATATTAGTAATTTAAATAATTTAGAATGCTCCACTTAATAGAGACTAAAAGTAATAAAACTCATAACATGCAAATAGGGTGAATTCAACTCTGACTATCACGTGAATAACTTGACATTTGACCTTTTTAACCATCTACCATAAAGACACACCTTGAACTTCCAACCTTTTCAAGAATTCCATCTAAACAATAAATATATTGACACCCTCGCCAAGAATTTAAATATCATACGTACCCGACAATTCTTCTGGTATTTTTTCATCTTCATAAAAACTTAAACTTTGAGGCCTCGAATCAGTAAAATGAGAATGTCTATTAATATCTCTTTTCATTTCCGTTTCTATTAAGGATAGTATCTTCGAGTTGATTTGAGTTTCACCATCCACCGAAATTTCTCTGCTGGGAGTATGCATACTGATATTCTCATTTTTATCCTCGTACTTTGTGTATGTCCTGTTCGACTCAGGTTCGGATGAGTTTTGATAATCATTATCACTATTATTAGTGGAAATAACTGTTTTGTGCACTTGTGCTACGATTTGTTCCTTCATTTCTTCTGTTTGTTTACGCTTTTTGGCTCTGGGAGACAGATTACCGTTCATCTTCCACAAATGACGTATTGTTGTATCGATTATTTCCACTCGCGACAGTTTTTGTTTGTATTTCCGGGGTTATAATACCGTTTCAACACGTACATGATACTTAATTACTTCAGTTAACTCACATTGTTTTTAACGAAATTATCCATTTGATTCTAAACTGGCGAAAAAGGGGTGAAACGTCGTTGTGGTGCTCTTATTAAAAATGTCGACGGGGTGAATTGTGTGGGCGCTTAGGGCATTCAACTGGTAAAACAATTGCGCATGGCTGAACTAGATATCAAATGCGTGGAAATATTGTATATATTTTCTTTAATTTTCGTCATATATACTGGGATGTCCCCCAACCTAGTAGGTAATTAACAGCAGGTAGTTATTCTGCCAAGTGGCTTGGTAGGTACCATGGGTTCATATTCTATTTCGAGCTAAAGACTTATTAACTAAATGTCATTGACAACTTCAAGGCTATGCAAAGTTTGAAAGTAGTTTGAAAAAGCTACTGTGTAGCGAAACGCGTCACTAATGTTAATTTGAACGTTAGTTCAAAATAAATAATGAAGATTTAAACAAATTAATTTGTTTTATTTCATCGTTTAGTATGGATCTTCATCAAGTAAAAGCCTCATCTATTCAATGTATGCAAAGTTTATTCAAATTAAATTGCAGAAGCTAAAGCAGCTGGTTCGTCTCTCTTGCCGACTTTTTCCTTTGATCTGTATAAGCCGGAATATGCATGATGAAAGAAAAAAGTAGGCAAGCGAGACGGGCACGTGTTTTAAGTGATTTTGGACAAATTTTAACTATGTTTTTGAACAATTTACTTATTTGTGTTCTGATTCCAATGAATCATTTATTGTTCAGCTTTTCATTTAAAATAAAGTTTTTCGGCCGGAAATCAGGAAAAGATTTAATAAAAAAAGATACGGCTTTGATTTATATATTACACATATTTGAAGAAAATTACAAAATGTCGGGATCTTACAAAAACAATAAAAATTTAAACAACAACAATTTAAAAAGCAATGAAATAATACTCTCATTGATCACAATGGAATCATTAAAACTAATAATAAATAAATAATACCTAAGTAATATTTACAAAAATGTACAAGTCTTATAAAAAGCAGGTATAAGTTCATACAGTTAGCATACGTTGTAAAATGAGAAGATTCTATTATTACAAACACTTGTGGAGCGGTTGGAAATTATTCGAGTACAAAATAAATTCATTTCACACTAAAATTCCAGTATAAACATCAAGGAAATTTCTTTTTTTAAAATTATTTCTAAGCATCATTTTATCAAAATAATGGGCTGGGTTCAACGGTCTAAACAGAACAAAAAACATGCTGAGTGTGCTGGCAGTCAACAACAGCGAACTTCCGTCTGAACATGATGCTAAGTTAGCGGAACATAACCTAACTTTTTTATAATATAGTCTACTTACTGACATGTTGACACTAATGATTATATTTTTATTATAAACAGTCAGATATAGTTTTCTAAAATGCCCAGATCTTGTTCAGTAGTTGGTTGTGGTTATCATAATGAAAGGGATGGAAGATCCTTTCATAAATTTTCACTGGCTTAAATTATTTCTGGAAATTTTCTTGAGGGCACGAATATTTTGGAATTTATTATATTAATTTTCCCAAAATATTCGTGTCCGAAAGAAAATTTCCAGGAATAATTTAAGCTTGCGTGGTATTCGGTAAGAAAATTTCACACCATAATATGGAAAAAAAGTTAATTTACCTTTTCAACTGAAAAATTTCCACTTAAATATCGTGGCGCCTCGAAAAATTTCCGGAAATTTTTTTAGTTGCCATGGTAACTAGTCGAAATTAAGGCATCTTATTGGTTAAAAAGTAGAGGTGTGAAATTTTCACTAGTAATACCACTAGAGGTCATATTGTGTTTGAAAATCAAATAATTAAAATTTATTTTTCGATATCCAAAAACGTCAATTTTTGACGTTTGCGGTTTGGTCGACTTGATTATTTAGTTACCAGGGCAACTAAGTGAAACCCTAACCTAAAAATTATTTCAGTTTTGAAGCGGCACGACGTAAAGAAATGTTTTGGTAGCAATTAAGACCTTTAAATTGTTGATTTCTACTTGTTGCAGTTGCACGAAAATACCATCTCAAGACACAACACAGTATATTCTTTAATTTTACATAAGTTTTGAGTAGAAAATTGCTTTTTTGCAAATAAAAACCAGACTGTCAAAAAAATATTCTGACATTATAAACGTCAAAAAAATTTCTAGTATAATTCGCTGTTGGTTACCCACGAGGAAAAAATTTTCACTTGTAATCTCCCTAGAGCACGAATTATTTCCGGAAATAATCTCGAAGTGCGAATTTTCTTAAAAAAATTCGCAACTGAGGAAAATTTCCGGAATATTAATTCATGCTCGCGGGAGATTCGGTAAGAAAATTTTATACCAAAACTTTTTTAAAATAGAAATTAAATTGGTGACATACTTAGGTGACATATTATTATTATTTATGACAGCTGTCAAGCCAGAGGGAAATTTCCACTTATTAATTTTCCTCTACGCAGGGAAATTTCCGAAGAAATTAGGTTATTGTCATAGCAACATGTCAAAATGCAGAAATCTGATTGGCTAAAATTAACTGGTATAAAATTTTCACTTATAATCTCCCTAGAGCACGAATTATTTCCGGAAATTTTCTCGAAGAGCGAATTTTTTGAAAAATCCCGAGGCGTTAGCCGAGAGAAATTTTCTTAAAAAATTCGCAACTGAGGAAAATTTCCGGAAATAAGTCGTGCTCGCGGGAGATTCGGTAAGAAAATTTTATACTAAAACTTTTTTAAAATAGAAATTAAATTGGTGACATACTTAGGTGACATATTATTATTATTTATGACAGCTATCAAGCCAGAGGGAAATTTCCACTTATTAAATTCCCTCTACGCAGGGAAATTTCCGAAGAAATTAGGTTATTGTCATAGCAACATGTCAAAATGCAGGCAACTGATTGGCTAAAATTAACTGGTATAAAATTTTCACTTATAATCTCCCTAGAGCACGAATTATTTCTGGAAATTTTCTCGAATTGCGAATTTTTTGAAAAATCCCGAGGCTTCAGCCGATGGAAATTTTCTTTAAAAATTCGCAACTGAGGAAAATTTCCGGAAATAATTCGTGCTCCCGGGAGATTCGAAAGAAAATTTTATACCAAAACTTTTTTAAAATAGAAATTAAATTGGTGACATACTTAGGTGACATATTATTATTTATGACAGCTGTCAAGCCAGAGGGAAATTTCCACTTATTAATTTCCCTCTACGCAGGGAAATTTCCGAAGAAATTAGGTTATTGTCATGGCAACATGTCAAAATGGCTTGATTGGCTAAAATTAACTGGTATAAAATTTTCACTAAAATGCATCCGTTGCCATGGTGATCTGTCAAAAAAACACGTTATGATTGGTTAAAAATTACAGGTGTGGGATTTTCATCGGTATTTTATAGCAATAAGAAAGAAAGGTTGATGTTTTGGCTTAAAAAAGAAGGGAACATCAATTTACAGGTAGAAGATAATCTCCTAATAATATAATATGTAAGAAGAGAAGTCGAAAAGCAGCCAAAAAATCACGTCTTGGCAGCAGTATAAATTATACAAGTTTCGTTTTAGCTGAGACCACTTAACACGTTGGCGACTATAAAAGCAAGGAAGCTCAAAGCAATTAAAACAACGTCGAAAAAAGCACTGTCGAGACCAAATGGACTCAAACACGATCAAAATAACTATTAATAACCACGTGTTGTGCAAAAAACGCTTGTTTATCATCAGGACGACATCACAACACGTCATATGTGGACTTGCCCTATACGTCCAGTTTCATTGGATGCAGTGGGCGCGTTCAGACGGGCTCAACGGGCTAACTTAGTGGTTGAGTTCAGGCGGGATGCTGCCGTTCTGCTGACTCTCAGGTGTTGAGCATCAGAGCATCTTTCTAAACTGGTTTTTCGTAGGTAGTTTTAGTCTAGCAGCTTGGTTTAAAGTCAGTTACGTAGTGGAATCATTAATGAACATTGTGTGTTGTGCAATTTATATTCTGTGATGGCAACCACGTCAATTTTAACCCGACAAAGATGGTAAAAAAATCAGTTACCTACTTTTTCCTTTGATCGTTATATTCTAGAACGCCCAAGTTACCATGGCGGATCTATAATGGTGTGGACGGGAATTTCAAAAGTGACCTCCTACAGAACTGATCTAGCTCTGTTTTGAATTATTCTATATATGAAAGTATACTTATCGATAACCCAATTATTTTTAGTATATAAAACTGTACGATAACAACAAAATACCCACTTTTAAAAATTTAAATAAATATTTAATGATAAATAAACAGTACGAAATTATTTGGTAAATTCTAATAGCGCGTAATAAGTACCAGAAACCAGTGCAAATAAAGAAAAACAACAAATCAATATGTCCTTTACTAATACATAATTGTATTTTCCCCAATTATCCCAATTTATAAGAATATCTAAAATAGCAGGTATTAAAAACCCTAAAGTAGACAAGAAAATGGACCCAGCCAAGTCTATTAAAGCGTCTAAGTGATGACCTGCAGCCGTAGCTATTGCAACTATGAAAATCACAATTACACTCCTGATAATAATCTGAGCGATATTGTGCTTCTTTTCTGGTATTCTGGGTTTAATTTTTCTCCATACTATATCCGTAGGCACATAAAACTGAAGCATGAACGTGAAGAATACTGCCAATGAAATAGATCCTTGGACGATTTGAGCCAACCTGAAACATTGAAAACATTATTCATATTAATGACACATCTACAGGTTCTGAAAAGATTCGTTAAAAAAAGTTACCAGTCGATTTCATCATCAGAAATCCTTCACATGGCGCCTATTGTAACAAAATGTAAAATAGTACAAAAAATAATATTCCCTGTATGAAATTATGCCACTGTGCCGATTTTGATAGCTATTGATAAATATATAGTGAGATTATTAGCAAAAAACGAAAAACAAAATTCAACTCCAATGCTCTATATTTGGTCCTATTGCCATATTGGTCCAAACAATCTTCCTTTAGCCTATGTCCCAATAGTTATGACTCCCCCTGTATACACAATAGAGAAGCATATATCACGTCGCGTGTTTTTTCCGCTTATGACAATTTTGACAGTGAATTCACAGGCAGTGACGACTCAGCTTTTATTCTTTTAGGCGAATTTCTATTGTTATATACTTACACTTCTTCTTGTGGAAGGTTTTGGGTAATTGTAGCTTTGGTATCATCACCATACGAATAGTATCCAAAACATCCCATCGTAGCAAAGAACGATACGACTACTAACATTCCCAAATTTAATACACCGGGACAGCCCAAAAATTGAGAAGTTGCCATTGAGTTTTCTACTGGTAGGATGGTACCGATACCTGAAAATAAATCAAATATGTTATTATAATTGAAAAAGGTAGATTGGTCAGGTTTGCTTTACCACCTTTTAGTCCAAAAGAGCTAGGCTTCTGAGAAACCCTATTACCCCTTTAGGAGTTAGGACTGTAAACTGATCAGGTTCTAAGTAGACCTGTTCCAGGTATTTAAGACGTTGGCGGACAATTATAACCTACAATTGCAGATAATGTGTTCTGCCGGCTAATCTGTATAATCGCAGAATCTCCATCTTCCACTGTCCACTTGCCCATCTTATAAAGATGGTTAGCAGTATCCAAGGAGAATTCCTGTGAATACACTGTTAATGAATGAAATAAATGTCAATATCTATGAACGTTTCAAAGATTTTTATTCTTAAATCTTGAGTTAAAAAGTCAAATTCAGTCAACTTTTATAAGAATTCTTTGGACTTATATTATAATAAATGCATATATCTTTTGTTATGATGGAAGAATATACCGCTAAGACGAAAAATTATAAATATCTTACCTTCCATAGCAAATATAGCAGTACTAAAGAATGAGGGTATACCACTCAAACTAGTCGCCATTTTTCTTTCAGAAATCTTAACGTCTGGAATTCGCATAAATGTGTAATAAAGAGTAATCGCAAATGCTAATGACATCGTTATATTGGCTATGAACGAAAAGGGAACCAAATGTTTTAATTCTCTTACTTGACAAAATAGTATCAAAGGACCAAGAATTAATAGTTTGAAGTAAATGCTCCATACCTCTTCACCTGCTGGTTCGTAGAATACCTTCAAAAGCTGAAAAATAAAAGATATTTTCGTATCCACTTTCTCTTTCCACCATACTATTATTTCACTTAATCATACAGTTTTATTGAAAACTCTTTCTATTTAACAATAATTTGGTTCAATTTAACTTACTCACGTTTTGTTAAGTATATTTTACTTATAGAATTATTACAGTTTCCTGTAAAATTGTCGTATTTAGTAAAGCGTTTTACCAACAGATATCAAAGAATATATATTATTCCAGAATGGTTGGTTTAGAGGTATCTGTTGGTAACACGCTTTACTAAATTCGACAATTTTACAGGAAACTGTAATAATTCTATATGTTTCAAGCTAACGGGCTTGTTGTCAAATTTCGAATTTTGGTTTGTGACTTGAAGGTGAGGTGTCGCTATTAAGGCAAATAAAACATTTCCGTAACTGGAAGATATGTATAGTTGTTGATTATCGTCTCATTCCAGTCCGGGATTAACTCTCGGACGATAACATATACCTTGTACTGATGAGGTGCAATACGCCGAAACCGGTCTACAAGTTATGTTGTCCCTTCTAGTTGCAAACCAGAATGGTTAATTGGTTTAAATCTTGTAGATTTACCAGCCCCGTTTGACTTAGAAGTGTAATTCAATGTCTGTCGGGGCATGTAGCCCGGAAAGAAGTTGTTTCTTCTTCGTTGAACGGTCACTGTTTTTGAAAAATATTTTTCAAAACTTAGTTGTGAAGCGTAGAATAATATATATTATTTGATATATTTTACTTACTTTTTGTAATGATTCTGAAATAAATACTATATATACAGAAGTTCCAGCGGCATAAGTTAACGCCAACGCCATGTCGGAAAAATTTCTGTAACAAAATGAACCGTTTACATTTTTAACAAAAACAATATACAATATTTATTATTATTCTAATTATTCTAATAAAATAATTGTCCATTGACAATGACATTTTAGTTTCCGATTTGACATGTTAATAGATTCCGGGTGTAATAAAAAAGCAATACGGAAAATCATCTAAGAGTTCAGAAAGAGAATGTAGATTTGGTGATAACAAAAAAAAACAGTTATAGAAATCAGACGTGTACTTTGCTAATTATAAATCGAAAAAAATGGTCAAATTTCAACTCCAAAACCTTCTAACTATGTTTAAATTCAAAATTAACTCATTTCTAATTTATCAGCTTCAAATTGTAAGCCAAATTTTTAAGGTACACTCGTATATATTTTATTACGTAAAGAATACTTTATCATATCAATCAATAAATATTGTTGCAATCTCTCTAATCCAAATTTACCTTATTATTTAGCATACAATAATATTGTACTCAAATTGACAATGAAGTGATTTATTTGTTTATCGTTATATTCAAGAAACTGATAACATTGATATTAATACAATATATCTATATACTTTAGGATAATAAATTAATCTATATTTTATAACTATTGTTTAACTTTTCAGTGGTCGCAACGTGTGATAGATTTCTAGCAATATAAAAACTTTGGCAACTCTGCGAAATTTCCCTCTCCCAATACCTTCTTAGAATTCCGCATCGTTGTTAAATGTGTGTTCAGTTGTTCGTTTAGCATTGTTTAATAATATAGAAATAGTTGGTCGAACGCCGTAGAATTCTCATTTGACGTCCCTCCTTTCCCCACCAACAGTAAAGTGTTTAAGGAAATGGCGGTGTCTAGCGGACACTAAACGAAGTTCGAACATCTTCAATTTTGCCATCATGAATCGAAATACGGTGGCAGGTGAAAAATAAATAGACAAGTTACATTACGAGGGTAATTAGAAATGGTGTTGCCAAAAATATCAAATAGAAAAAACAAGTTAATTATGAAAGATGTATTTGGCGTATCTTTAGCAATAATTAAGAAAAAATATGAAAACTGATAAACATACCTTAAAAATAATGTATAAATTGATGACGTACTGAAAATCACTCCAACCCCAATATATCCTAAACTTACACCTCCTCCCACCCTTATAATATGAGGTGAGCTTGAAATTTATTTTTTATTATATATGGCGTTGATATGATTAAAAAGAAATTGGATTAAATATGGCGACGATCACACATGGTGGAGCTGTAAGCACAGTCGCCATCTATCGCTGTACTCTATTTTCTTCAAATGTATTTCCCGTAACTTGACTAATTATCTTTATATTATTAAACAATGCTATTATCAATTTATATGGAAATAGATAAATAGTTTAAAGTTAGTCCAATAAAACGAAGATTTAAACTAACACTCAAAACGAAAGCCTCCATTTTTGTATGCTAGTTCGTTTTGACATACATATGAAGTATACATATTTTAAAAATATTGAATTCTATTTAGGGAGTGAAAAAAATTAAAAACTACCCTCAAAATCACTTTTTTTAAAATATGTGGAAAAAAGTTTTAAATAAAAAATGTAGATACCAAAATTTTCTATAAAATCATGTTCAATCACAAACAGAGATATTTGCAACAAACAAATATAATTTATAGCTCATCATATGGTCTATATACAACAGCTTGGTTGATAAACCTACAATTTATAATTTTAGCAGCCAAACTCTTTACCAATCGGCTACGAAGACATAATAATATATCAACCAAGTTTTTGTATATAGACCAATGGTTAGAATGACATTAATAGAGGTTTGAAATAAATAAATGCTACTCTGACAGGATTGAAAACAGAACTGAAATAATTCCAGCTCCAAACAGCGGAAAGAAAATGGTCTCAACAGGCATTACACAAAAAAAAGAAGAACAAAGAATCTTTATGTTTATATCTTTCCTCTACATTGATAAAATGGTAGTAACCTTACCTGGCAAATGTAGAATACCGTCGGAACTGCTTCGGGCCATTTTGAAAAACAGCTTCAGCCGTTTCGGCATATCCAAGACTCGGCGTTCTAGTTGCTACACACATTTTTTGAGATGCTGATACCTGCAATATGATTATAAACATTACGTAATGATACGCATGGTTACCTATAGAGCCTTAGTTTGGTGGCCAAAAACAGATCAGAGGAAAGCCTAACTGGAGCTATCAAAACTTCAGAAGCTGTCTGTTTGTGCATAATGGTTGCGATGAGAAGCAGCCCGACTGCGACAATGGAAGCCATTTTCAATCCTACGCCTCCTGATCTGCATGTTAAGGCGGAAGCGAGAATGGCTTCATACAGGCTGGAATGCAGTGGGAATTGGCACGAAGGAACCAAAACCCATAGTAATTCCAGAATTACAGATGTTATCACAAACTCGCTTCTTGAAACGAGAAGGATAACATGTTGGTCACAATTAACGACAACCAACCATACCATATCCAGCTAAACTGGGATGGGTGGGAAGCATGCAGTCAGGAAGGAACTTTGGTGTGGTACACAGACGGATCTAAAACTGACATAGGAACAGGAGCTGGAGTCCATGGTGCTAGACCCAGGTGCAATGTCCACGCATCGTTGGGGAAGTTTGCATCTGTATTCCAGGCAAAAATCTACGTCTTTGCAAATGAACATCGAAAGGGGTATAGAGGCCACAATATCCTCATAGTCTCAGATAGTCAGTAACTCTTAAGTGGGTCCCGGGGCACAAGGGTATTGTAGGCAATGAAAAGGCAGACTACCTAGCGAAGCTAGGGTCTGAAACTGCATTCACTAGTCCTGAACCAGTCGTTGGAATATCAAAATCTACTGCAAGTGGTTAGGTGGAATCAAACTAAACATCAGACACGTGCCGAAACAGGAACACAGCAAACTCCTGGTCAAAAAACCCTCGGAGTCGCTGACTGAAGAAATATTAAACCTCAGCAGGGGCCAGATAATGATGGGATTACTCACCGGTCACTGTACCCTAAGGAAGCACATGCATACAATTGGTATATATAGGGAGGAACCTATCTGTCGGTTGTGCATGGAAGAGTATCCAAGGGAGGATTTCTCCAAGAGGGACCTAGTGAAAAGACTCTTGAGCCTGATAAGGTCTACGGTTCTCTTCACATAAACGGTATAACCTAGAGCACAAAAAGCCTAAAGGCTTAGGTGCCGAGGTATCTAAGCCTCTGACTGGTGGTGCCGAACTAATCAATCAATCAAAAGAGAATATACTGTTTGATATTTCATAATATAGTTCAGTTTAGATACTTACGAGCAAATGTACGGTATGTGTACATAAAAATCCTACAAAAACGGTTCCAAAAAATCCTACCGCCAAACCTGCTGTTTTGACAGCTCTTGGCATGGCTAAGATACCTGTTCCCAAAGAACTTTTAACCAGATGAATAAAGGCACCAGTGAATCTAAAAAAGAAGTAGGTACATGTATTGTTATTAAGTTAACAAACTGTAAAGTCAGTATTTTCAGTATACCATCAAGAAAATCCTAAAAATATGAGTACTTACGTGTTAGAGTGCTCCAAATCTCTGTGCTCATATTGGTTATATTCTTTTTCTGGTAATGCTCCAATTGGAATTTTCACTGGTTCGCTTGTGTTTAAAGTGGCTCTGTAAAAAAAATATCAAAGTCTAGCGCATCGAAATTAGAAATAAATGAGTCCCTGTAAAAATTTTATCGTGCGCCTATGCTAAACGGAAATTTTAACAAATCAACCACCTTTCTATATAGAAATGTTTACAAATAAATTGATTTCTAAAAATAATTTTAAAAATAAAATCTTGCGCCTATGATACGCGGTGACGGTTTGACGGTGACCAACCATCAAGTTTTCAACTTCACAATCGGAAGGTAATGATCAAGTTTATAGTTGTTGCAAATATAGCCAAAGCGATGTCCAGGACAACTAACTGCTTAACTTGTACCATATGGAGGGGTTAACAATAACATTTTCTTTTGCTTCCTTCATATCTAATATTTAAAATATTAAGAGTTCGAAATATATTCCACAATTAACCATAAATTACCATCAATAGTTAACAAAAAAAAGACCTTGCACCTTTACTTTTGACAAATTGAATTTTTGGGTTGTTAGAGAGCAGCGACAAAATACTGTTTTTGTTGGTTTTGTTTCAAGACTCATCGTAGAGTTGGCAACATGGCTCCCCTAAATACCTTTCCGGTTAAATTCTTTTAATTCCGCATGTTTTTACTGCGAAATCTTAAAGAAAACATAGAACCAAGTATGGAGAAGATTACAGACTAGTTTTAATTAGTGTGAGTAGTATTTAAGAATTAAATGCAGTGTTTCTTTAAACTGATTAAATACAGTAATTTCACCATGAAGATCTGCAGATATTTAAAAAACATAAATTACAGCTTTTCGATTTTTTAAATAATTTATTACTGTTTTTTCGAAAGAATGTTCCCGAGGAAGTATACGATAATTCGTTAATTATATTTCGGGAAATGGTTGCTACTTAAAATTGACGTTTCTATTACAAAGTTTGAGATTTTCATGCACGGTCCGAATTTCTCACAGGTCCCCCGATTCTCGATTTTACTCCCATGGGAAATATGGCGGTTAACCCATGAGAAACAAATTTCGGTATTCTGCAACACTCTCGTAGGAATCTTCTCCTACAAAAAGCTTAAAAACCTATTCACATAGTCCTAAATCATGGGAAAATGCAAATCAGTCACCAAAGCGCATGCGATGTAATATATATTGTGTGTTCGTCTGTTGCATTCATTTGCTTTTAGGTTATTTATTTCCTGTGTACATTTAGCTATGTTCGCGGGTTACAATCCCAACCGATTCCGAACCAGTTCGGAATTAACTTTAAATTGTCCAGAGCGCATACCGCGAACGATATCAGAACGACAGATCAGCTCTCAGAACGTGAACGGAAACAAAACAAGTGACTCTAGCTTTTTTGATATTTGCTTACAATGCTATACAACACAACAAACCATAAGCAACTAAAATAAGAAAACAACTGACATATCGATCATTTGCGCATGAGCAGTGTAACCGAACTTTCAGTCTCTACCAAAATCAGAGAACCGCTAGGACTGATTCCGAATCGATAACGAACCAATCCAATATGATCCGCGAACAACGAACTATTATTTAAAATTCAGAACTACATAACCGCGAACGCCACTTTTAAGAATGCGAATGCGAATAGTCCCTGAACTGGTTCTGAATTGCACCCGCGAACAAACCTGTTATTTCTCCGCCGTCTAGAGTTATGTTACAAAACAAAAACACGAACTATTTCAATTCTCAGAGCTGCCAATACCACAATACAACATACAGCTGGCATGGAACACCTAAAGGGATTAGCATGCACAAGCGTGATTGGTAGAATTGGAAAATATGAGAGTCTATCTCAGACATATCCCTCTATAGGGAAGCACTGGAATAAACGTGCTCAGAACGTAATATTGTGTTGCTTACTTTCTCCTCGGATCAGCTCGTATGATAATTTAAAAAGAAAAATAGACCAATAGGTAGATGAATTACATTGAGTGGTTGACATGAAATATATGTGTTCAGTTATACTTACGTCGAACTGAATGTGTCCACTGTATATGTTGATGGAAAACAATCCTTTTTTCCATCCATTATGATCCCTGAAAAAAAAAGAAAACAATGTAGGATATAAAAATTATACTTAGAAAGTTTCAAACTATCGTTTTTCTTCTTCCCTCGCTTTATTTTCATCATTTATCATTATTTTCCCTCATTACGTCCTTTGTATTATTTTCCTTTCGTGTTATTTATGGTTTCATAGACATTATAAGAGGCTCACAATTTTATTTACCTACGAAAATCTAAAGTTCCTTCGGAAATACCACAACTCGAAAGCTGCGACATGGCTTACATTATTTCAAGTGCACGTTTCTGAACCGTTAGCAATGTTGACATATCTGTGAAAAATTCATGGTTGTAGATTTTTAAGGTATATAAGTATATATGCCTCTTTCTAATTCAAGTTATTAAATATGAAAAGATTTCAAATAATAGTCTTAATCAAGGTCAAAACACAATATTTTTCTATTTTTAAAAGGATAGATAGAAATTTGACAGATTTGACAAGTTACGCTGTTTTTGCAGGTTCTGTAGCAGAATAGCGTCAGTCAAAATAGCGCTAGGTTGAAATAGCGTCAGAAAAAATAGCGAAGCACAAAAATAACGCAGAACAAAAACAGCGGCAAACAAAATAGCTTATTCCCTTCCTTTTCTTGAAAATATATCAAACAATTTGTATTCCACAAGAAGTTTTCCAAAAAGGGGAAGGGAATAAGCTATGCGGCAGACAAAATAGCTTATTCCCTTCCTTTTCTTGAAAATATATCAAACAATTTGTATTCCACATAAAGTTTTCGAAAAAGGGGAAGGGAATAAACTATGCGGCAGACAAAATAACTTATTCCCTTCCCCTTCTCGAAAATATATCAAATAATTTGTATTCCACATGAGGTTTTCCAGAAACGGGGAAGGGAAGCTATGCGGCAGACAAAAAGCTTATTCCCTTTCTCTTCTCGAAAATATATCAAATAATTTGTATTCCACATGAAGTTTTCCAAAAAGGGGAAGGGAATAAGCTATGCGGCAGACAAAATAGCTTATTCCCTTCCTTTTCTTGAAAATATATCAAACAATTTGTATTCCACATAAAGTTTTCGAAAAAGGGGAAGGGAATAAACTATGCGGCAGACAAAATAACTTATTCCCTTCCCCTTCTCGAAAATATATCAAATAATTTGTATTCCACATGAGGTTTTCCAGAAACGGGGAAGGGAATAAGCTATGCGGCAGACAAAAAGCTTATTCCCTTTCTCTTCTCGAAAATATATCAAATAATTTGTATTCCACATGAAGTTTTCCAAAAAGGGGAAGGGAATAAGCTATGCGGCAGACAAAATAGCTTATTCCCTTCCTTTTCTTGAAAATATATCAAACAATTTGTATTCCACATAAAGTTTTCGAAAAAGGGGAAGGGAATAAACTATGCGGCAGACAAAATAACTTATTCCCTTCCCCTTCTCGAAAATATATCAAATAATTTGTATTCCACATGAGGTTTTCCAGAAACGGGGAAGGGAATAAGCTATGCGGCAGACAAAAAGCTTATTCCCTTTCTCTTCTCGAAAATATATCAAATAATTTGTATTCCACATGAAGTTTTCCAAAAAGGGGAAGGGAATAAGCTATGCGGCAGACAAAATAGCTTATTCCCTTCCCTTTCTTGAAAATATATCAAATAATTTGTAGTAAAATAATTATTTTGTTGAATAACATGCAAATCGGCAAACTGTTTATCAAATATTTTATTTATAATGAGTAGACTGAAATAATTTAACGAAAACTCGCATTATTGATAATTTCGTACAACGTCAAATTTATACTTTTATACAATGTCTGGCGTGACATCCTGCTGCAAAATTTCCGTTGAATTGTTTTTTAGGACGTCTGACTTTAAAATGGACGGACAATGGTAGCGGACTGGTGAATCGTTAACCAATTATAAAATTCCTAAATGCCAATATAATAACGTTGGATGCATCAGTGGCGGTACCATTCAGTTATTCGTGAGGTAAAAATTTTGGGCTGTATTTCCTACCCTTCATTTAGGTCACGTGCATCTGTTAACTTGCCATTTTCTCTTCTAATTGTTATATGTAACTTTTATGCAATCAAGAAAGAACTGTTAACCATCTAGAATTTTCCACCTTAAGGCCGCTTGACGTAGAGCAATACAATTTACAAGAAATTGCGGCAAGTTCTTGCAAGGTCACTATATTGCAAATGATGAATCGTGCATGCTGTTTGACATCATCTAATTTTCTTGACATTGCTGCCAACCCACCAAGAGTAGAAAGAAAAAAGTAGAGAATAACTACAAAAAATGATTTATTCAGACATTAAATACAGAGAGAAAGTGAGAAAAGCTTAGAGAAAGAAACTAAGTGAATCACTGTCGATTATCAAATCACAAATGACAAAACGTCAGTCACCACAATCAGCTGATAGGTATCATTTGATTGGAAATGGTTAGTTGGTTGGTAACACAAAAGAAACTAGATTTCTCCCTAGCGCCTTGCATGCAATAGAAATGGCACCAAACCGATAAAATTGCAATTGCATCGAATTGCAGAAATTGATCAGCTGGGTCTCAACTGCGCATGATTTCGATCAAGAAATCTTGCATCTTGCATTGCAAGTTGTATTGCACCATGTCAAGTTTCTAGAAAAAACTTCGTACATTCACATTTGAACAGTAACAGCTCAAATCTTGCTAATATTCAACTAAAATGAGAAATAATTTAATTTCAAGTAGTTTTATCGGTCAAGTTACTTTCTAAAATTCCTAAATTACAAATTTAAGTACCTGACGTTATCCAGGAAGTCGCCGTTGTCATTATTGTCAGTTCTTCGTTACAATGGACTTTTGCCTGGTGAGGCTTCCAGTCAATTTATAGTTGTCATCGTATTCCATGACTTACGAGGAATATACTTAACGATGAACTAGTAAAATTGGTAGTTGCTGCTATAGAAGATGTCGTTCGATAAGGCTCATCTTTGATCAAGTTAACAGAATTTGTAAACATAGGCAACAGCTGCAGCGAAGCTAAAAATTTTTACGTACGATAAGAAATTTGTGATGAGTATAAGTGAATTGTATACGGTACTATTTGTATAATTACCCATCAATAATACGAAGACAAATTATGACAAACAATAAATTCAATTACAAACAAAGCCTTCTGACTGTGCTTAAGAAGACATTCATGTTCTAGCCAGACACTACTGACTATAATATAACAGAGGAGTTCCAGCAAATATTAAAACTCGATCAAATTCGACAATCACATTACTGATATATTTGAAGAAAATATCCAGATTATATAGGATGCTTCAAAAACATAAGTGAGTAGGAGCAGAAGTTACATAAATCCCAGATTACACTCAGGAATAATATTTATTTTTTCTTATCTCCCAAGAAAAAATCGTGCGAATGAGTGTGGCATTCTAGAAAGAACAAGGCCGGATGCTTTAAAGCAAGAGGTCAAGCAACCAGAAGAATAAGAAGAAGAAGTGTAGCAGAGAATTAAGTACAGATGGTTCAATGAATTGCAACTAGTGCAAGAAATTTTAATTGTTAGTCCATAGTAAAAACATTCTTGATAAGATAACGACGAAGAAATAAAGAACAGATCAAATTTAAAGTATCTTCCAGATAAAAGAAAACTGTCAGGGTGAAATGTGTTATTGGATATTCGAAATCAATAAATTCCTGAAAAATAAGCTATAGACTAGTTCTTTGCTTTTCGCTTGAATGTAAAATAAAAGCGATATTTGACTAGTACCCCTACACCACTGTCAAATAATTAGCTAATAATAAGTACCGAAGAAAAATATAATTTCGAAAACCGTTATAATGCGACCGGGTATTATATTTTTTGGGACAGGTGCTAATATCGGATGATTTGAGTGATGCAACATCGTCCGATACTTTTTAAGCTTTGACCAATTTGTTCACGCATTAAATCAAAATATTTGATTTCATTGTAACGAATTTACTTTCTCCTCTTAAGAAAAATTATATAAATTATATAAAACGTTTATGTAGAAATTACTAGTGATTTCAATTTATACCTATCGACCACATTTTAAAATAAAATAATCTAAATTTCATACGAAAAAATAGCCAATTACTTGATTATATCACCGCATAGATATCTGAAGACGTGTCCGAAAGTTAAGTTTGACTTGTAACTACAATTAGCAATATCTGTATACTGAGAAGATGCTTCTGATTCTTTGAGTGTTTATCTATTTTTCACACAAATTTTACAATAAAATTATACAAAAAAAGCTCCTTTCAGTCGTTCAACTTTTTGCCGTTTGTCGCTGAAGGCACCACAACGTCCACCTCATCCTAGACGTTATTCTGAAACAAATAATATCTTTGAATAAAGCAGTTGTTTCTAATTAAATTTCACAATATTGATTTCTTTCCTCCTTCTTGGAGCTATGAGCAATTTTTTTCACCCAAATATATTGTTATGGTTATCGCTCGAGCGATGTAGATTGTAGATCATCATCATCATCATCATGGCCGTTCAATCCCGAGGGATTATGGCTAGCTCAATAGAGCTGTGTTTAATCCTATTGACGAGGTGGATTACTCCTCTTACATCAGTGCGACTATAATCTTTCATCTGTCATAGGTCTCCATTTTCTTCTGTCTCTGCATTTTGTTTTCCAGTCTCTGATTTTCAATGCTTTTATACCTCCCTCTACTTGATCCCACCATCTGCTTCGTGGTATTCCTCTTGTTCTCGTCTTCAATGGAACCCATGTTGTTATTCTTTTTAATATTGCTGTTGGTGCTCTTCTCATAATGTGTCCCATCCATTCCAGTCTCCTTGCTTTTATATATCGGACTATATTTTATCCACCTGCTTCCTTTTCTATTTCTATGTTTCTTTTCAATCTTATTTCTCCTCTTGGTCCAAGTATTGTTCTCAATATTTTCCTTTCTATTATTTTCAGATCTTCTTCTTCCTTTTTGTTTATAGTTTTTGTTTCGAGTGCGCAAGTAATGGACTGGTCTGATGAAAGTCTTATAGATTTGTTTTTATGCTGATCGATTTATATTTTAATAATTTCTTATTTATGCCAAGAATTTGGTTTCCTTTCATTATTCTTTCTTTTATCTTGTCTTTACAAGTTTGTCCCATATAGATGTTCCTAAATAATTGAAGCTTGATACAATTCCAAACTTGTCATTTTTGATTCTTAAGTGAGTATCATTGTTCTATTTTTCTTTCCCCACTCGCATATATTTATTCGTAGCCCGAATCTTTGTGCCTCTGAGTCTAGCTTCTCTACTGCTTTTATTAGAATTTTCTTAGTTCTAGCCACTATGGTGAGGTCGTCGGCATAAGAAATTAACTGGGTCTCGTTCACTATAATATTTTTCTCGCTCAAGTTTGCATTCCTTAAAATGGATTCAAGTACTAGGTTAAGCAGTGTTGGAGTAATTGAGTCTCCCTGTTTAACATCTTTATTCATCTTAAATTCTTCTGAAATTTCACCTTGGAATTTTACTTTCCCTTTAGGGTCATTTCCACTAATTCCCTAAGCTTCTTTGGGATTCCTAGTTTTTTTAGTGTTTCTATAATCTTGTGTCTTATGATTGTGTCAAATGCGTTCCTGAAGTCTATAAAAATGACGTGTAGAACATTATTGTATTCCAGAGATTTTTCAAGGATTTGTTCGTTGGTGTGTATTGCCGTTACTGTTGATTTTCCGTTTTGGTAGTCTCCTATGATTTTTTCTGTGTATGCCTTCAGTATTTGATTTATTATGTTTGCAAGTATTTTGTAGGTGGTATTAAGTAGGGTTATTGGCCTATAGTTTTTGCAAACTTCCTTATCTCCTTTTTTGTGGATGAGTGTTATTATTTCAGTGTTCAATTCGTTTGGCATTATATTTCCCGCCCAAATTTGTTGTAACCGTTTGGATATTGTCTTCTGAAGCGGTTCCCCGCCATACTTCAACATCTCCGCTGCTATTTTGTCTTCTCCTGTGGCTTTTCCGTTGATAGTTCTTTTTATTTCAGTCACTATTTCTTTTTCAGAGGGGCAGTTTAACGTGATTTCGTTTTCTGGATCTGCTACTAAGTCTTCTGCTACCCTAGGGTCCTCAACATCATCTTCATGAAGCATTCTGTTATAATATTTTTATCATTTCCGTGCTTTCATATACTGCCATTTTCATTTTTTATTCCCCTTCTTTTATTGGGATATTTGGTCGGTGCTTTTATCTTTTTGTAGAATTGTGTTAGGTTGTTGTTACGCCTATCTTCCTCTATTTCTTTTATTTTTCCATTTAGCCAGTCATTTTATTTATTTTTGTATGTTGCATTTGCCCTATTTCTGTTTATCTCGTAAGATTTTTCGTCCGATGCTTGGTTTGTATTTATCCACTTTAATCTTGCCGTGTTTTTTTGTTTTCTTATTTCTTCAAACAGTTGCTCAGACCTTTCTTTTTTCTCCTTTTCTTTACTCTTCTTCCCTATTACTTGCTGTGCTGCTTCCAATACGACGTTTTTTATTTTTTCCCAACTATTTTCGATATCTGATGTAATAAGTGTCTGATTTTCAATATTTTCTGTAATTTTATCTTCATATGGTTTCCTTATTTTTTCAGTTCTTAAACTCTCCATGTTAAGAGTGCTTGTCTTCATTGGTGCGTTATATTTCTTTGCATCTTTTAGTCCTCTCATTTTTGTCATTACTAGTGTCTGCGTTTGCGCCTCTGTACGGTCTTGTATCTATTGTTTTTTCTGCAGATGCCTCTCGTGGCTAATACGTGGTCTATCTGGTTCTCTACTTGTCCTCCTGGGAGCCTCCAGGTTTCTTTGTGTTTTTTGGAGTGTATGAACTTAGTTGATAGTATTGACAAGTTCATCATTCCAGCTACCTGGCAGAGTCTTTGATCGATATCGTTAGTTTTGTCATGTATAGTTCCTTTTTCGTTACCTATTATTCCTCTTAAGTACGTTTCTTTACCCAGCTTTGCGTTTGCGTCTCCTAATATCATTATTTCGTCTTTATTTGGTATTTCTTCGCCAACTTTAATGAGCGTGTCATAGAATTCGTCCTTGGCGTGTGGTTCTGCAGTTTCTGTTGGTGCATAATATTTACTATGCTTATGGTGCTCTTCCTTATTTTTAATCTTAGTGTTGCGATTCTTCCATTTTCTAGTTTGAAGTTGATTGTATTACTTCTAATGTTACTTCTAACATAAAACCCCACTCCGTTATGTTATTCTCTCCACTGTAGAAAAATGTAAATTCACCTTTCGTTATTTCTCCATTTTTCTCCCATCTAACTTCTTGAACTGCTGTGATATTTATATTATATTTTGCCGTTTATCTGCCAATTTCTTCCATTTTTCCTGGTTTTAACATTGTTTTGATGTTCCAAGTCGCTATGTTTATCTGCTTCTTTTTGTTTTTTTTCTTTTTGTTTGGTTTAGCATTTTTGTTTTCATTAATATTTCATGTACATAATATTTTTTTCGCATTTTCTATTCCTTTTTCTCTTTTCCATATTTCTAAAGATTTTTCTTGTTTTACAATCATCTTTTGTGCTCTCATCATTATCAATTTTTCTTGATTCCGTTTCCAATATCATATCAATGTTCGTTGCCTGCTCATTTTTTAATTTTAGTACCTTGCTATTATGACTTCTTACTTTTTTGATAACGGCTCTATAATTTTTTTTATTTTGATCCCATTTCCACTCTTGGCCATTGACAATGATTTTATTAAATCCGATTTTAACAGTCTTCCCTTTTTTCCTTTCCTCCATACCTTTCTCTTTAATACATTTTTGTTTTTCCCGTTCAGATTTTGTAGGTCTTCCATTATATATATTTTTTCTTTCTTCATTTATTATTAACTTATCTTTCTTTTCCTTTTTTTCCATCCATTCTATTGTTCGCTTAAGTTCCTTTAGGTCTTCTTTAATTTGTTTATTTTCCTCTCTAATTTCTTTGTTTTCTTGTTTCAATTTGCATTTTTATTAGTTCTTCATTTACCTTTTTTTGTTCTATACTTATGGATTGCACCTGGTTTTTTATTTCTGCTTGTTCCGTTTTCATGTCTCCTATCAGACTAATGATATTATCCAATTTGTCTTCTTTATAACTGTTTTTTAGGAGGGTTCTATTTGTTTTCTTGCTTCTTTCAAAGTCCCCGCTCGACTCTTCTGCTGCTCTCCTTTTCCTACTTGAATCATCTGTTTAATACTCCTCATCACTTTTCATTGTGCAGACTAGGTAAGAGCTCGGGTAAGGTCCGAAATTCCAAAATGTGGGAATAGAACTGCTAATTTGTGATCGTTATACAAAAAGTGAGCACAATCGTAAATCATAAGCAAAAAAAGAAATCACGGCACCGCAGCAAGTGTCGTTTTGTACGGCGAAAAATCGAAACGTATGAGAGCGCACTAATCAATTTTATTATTGGTGGTACATTTTTAAATAATGAACTGTTCAATCAAAACCTTCTCAGATACTATTTACGTTTCAAAAGTTGTTTATTGTATAATAAAAATGAGATTTATAAGGGAAGAAAGAAGCTCCGAATATGTTGAATATAGCGAGAGTAATATTAACTAATAAAATTGCAGTATCTGTTAAAAATTGACATCTGATGATCTACTACTAAATATTGTGATAACAAGCAAAATTAATGGCCAATAAAATTTTATAGTGATTTAACTATTGAGAAAATTATATAATACACTTACAAGTTTTATATTTGTGGTTGTTTGTACCTTAATTTTCTAATAACTGTCTTTAAAATATCGACATTAACATTAATTATATACAATTTGCACAATATGGAATTTTTCCATTAAGCAAATACTCGAAAAATGTTTTAACTATGAATTTGATAAGATATTTGCGTAAACAAATATTCTAGCCAGTAAACGCTCGTCATGACTTCATAATTTGGTGATAAATTTACCAATCACGCAGTTCGACCAAAAATAACATGAAAAATTTTAGGTGTACTCATTTACTATCGAATCCTAAAACCTCCAAACAAAACCTGTTTAAAATTGAAGTTTAAAACGAAGAAACTGCTGTTCATTAAATTATATCACCTTAATAGCTTATGAATTTCAAAAACCCAATCTAATTGTCGAATTTTTAAGTGTCTGATAAAAATTTAAAAATAAAATATCGATATGGAAGCGTGGAAAATGAAAAGCAACTGGAAACGTTAGAGAAAGACCTAGTTTGTTTAATGCTGCTATTGGACTCCTTTTAGATGATAATACTCGACCACATCGTGCAAGAGTATAGTCGAAGGTGCTTTGGACTTCCTTGGAATCCCGCATTTGGCCCGGCCTCAATCTCATCACAGAATGCTTGGGACCAGCTACAAAGATTAAGGAATTCTCATGAACCACCCCCACAGACACTCCAATAACTTATACAGGTTTTTCCACGATTTGGGGTTTATAACATATAAATCGTAATCTAATAACATTATCAAAAAATGTTTCCATAAAATATTAACCTGTCATGCCATTTGATCAAAAACCGAAAAATTGACATATATATTTTGTATGAGAAAAATGAGTTTTCTTAATTTTACCAAAGCCTTCGTTAGATATATTTTTTTCAAAAATGAGTAATATCCAAAACTTAAAAAGGTGAATTAAAGCCGAAATAATTTAAATATACTACTCAAAAATCGAAAAAAAAATTTTGACTATCGAAACCAAAAATATTTTTTTTTGTAATAAAAAAATCAAATAATTCACTAAAAAGTATGAAAATACACATTTATTCATTAGGAATGTTAAGAACTTGTAATCTCAACAATTGTATTCACAATTTTTAAAAATATTTCCACAAAATTGTTATCGGTAATTTTCTATTTCTTATTTTGTATTCGTCACTAGAAATTATTATCTCGATAAAGGTTTTTTCGGATAATTAGATCATTTCGAAATTTTAAATAACTAACCTCGTATATTTGTTATTCCTTGCGTTGTTCGTTGTAAACAAATGCCGATATTACTTATGGTCACAATGAAAAATCGAATGTAAATAATAATTTAGCGGTTCACTTCAATTAGTTCAAGTCTGTCTGATTTTGGCGTTGCGTCTCACTTAACAACACAACATACAAGCGCGATTATTTTTCTACTTCTACGCGACCTGAGTACTGGATTAGACTGATAAAGAGTCTGATTGGACACTTTCTTTTAAATCATATTTTTCTTTATGTCGATTTTACGTCAGATAATAATTGAGATGAAATAATTTTTTTCGTTTCAGAGAAAATAATAGCGTGTAAAAGTTTAAAAACAAAAAAAGTTGCTGTAATTGTTTTATTTCGAAAATAATTATCTATTGGGAAACAATTTATTTGTTTAAGACGAAACTGAATTGAATTTGTGGATCAAAAATATATAAAGTATAATGTTCCAGTTAAAATTTATGAATAAGCGAACAACACTAATAAAAAAGTATGTTCAAGATACAAAATGGCTCTGTTAATACAAGAAGTAAAACTGAGTAGTGAGTCCCTTATGGCTAACATTAATATTAATAATATCTCAAATAATTGATAAAAATAAATTCATATGTTACATTAATGTTATAAATGAAACTAACTGTTTCTAATTAATCCACTATTTAATGAAAAAATTGTGACAGGATATTGATAATTATTTCTATATTGACATATCATCGTCAGAATGACAGAAGTTACATTTGATGTTTAATATTTTGAAAAGGACCCACCCTTAATATTTCAAAAATGGGACATATTAGGAAGAAATGCCGAAACACGTCAACTTTTAACTTACGGGGGACACTTTTTAGCGCTAATGTCATAAACTTCAGATTCACCCCCTCCCTACTGGAGATACCCCTTACATTTTTCAAAATGGCATTAGGTATCCAGTCACACCTCATTCAATTATTTTGTTTTGCCTTTGATACCAGCCTTCCATTGTTATTTAATCGTTGTTTAAAATTGGCTCTTTTTCAACTTTTATTGTCTGAATGTTAACGGTGGTCACTTTGAAACATTGATTAAATAGCAGTTTTTTCTTGTTAACAGTTGTCTTTTTATTATTTGTAATTTTTTTATTTTTAAAAGAGTCTTTCTATCATACAATACGAGGGCATAAAAAAAATTGAAAGGGAGCCAATTTTAAACAATGATTAAATAACAATGGAAAGCTGGTATCAAAGGCAAAACAAAATGATTGAATAGAGATTTACCAGACCTTTTAAATGAGGTGTGACTTGATACCTAATGCCATTTGAAAAAAATGTAAGGGGTGTCTCCAGTAGGGAAGGGGTGAATCTGATGTTTATGACATTAGCGCCAAAAAGTGTCCCCCTCAAGTTAAATGTTGACATGCTTCGGCATTTCTTTCTAATATGTCCCATTTTTGAAATATTAAGTGTGGGTCCTTTTCAAATGAACACAGTGTATATCAATATCGAAATAATTATCAATATCCTTTCATAATTTTTTCATTAAAAAGTGAAATTTATTAGAAACATTAATATGAGTAGATTCCACAAAGTAAGGGTCCAAGCAGTAAATTCAAATGTTATCAATTATATCAGTTTTGAAGAATATTGACCTATCGTGAACTTACGTAGTCAGCAGTGGCGGCTCGTCATAGGTGATGTGACCAAAATGTTAAAATACGGAACGCCACTGAACAGCTCCCCGGAGGCCTATCCGCTGTAGGCGGAATTTTTTCGAAAAACCACTCCCAATTTCTGCCCAGAAGTCGTTAAAATCGTTAAGAAAGCAAAATTTGTAGAGTTCCTTTCCAAAGCCCCAGAGGCAAAAAAATTTTTTGGGCCATACTTGTTTTATATAAAAATAATGCTCTCTTAAAAAACAACCATATTTTATTTATTTCTATACATATTAAATATGACAAACTTAAATTAAATGATCTAAATCTTTTTAAAATTTAAGTGAAGCCTTCGATCTTTTGTATTTGCAACAACTTATTACGTCATTATTCTCATTATTTCGCTTCAAATGCTCTCCTTTAAATCAAAATATAGCGCGGCCTGCCAACCCCTCTATTCATCTCTTTTCTAAGCGTATAATAATCAGCCGACGTAAGTCAATTCATCGTCGATATTAAACCGGGCTTTTGACCCATCACATGTAAACTTCGGGCGTGTTTCCCTCACGCCTCGAAGATCGTCAGCGCTCGGCAAATTCCGTTCCCCTATAACACCTTGAGCTCAACGGTGGACACCAGCCCGCTTTCCAATTTTGGATTTCGCCGAGTACTTGATGCTTGATGCGGAATAACGTTTACACGGGTGCCTTGAAAAACGTTTACACGGGGGTCTTGAAACGTTTTAGGTAAATTTTATTTAAGAGTAATACGTATATATATGTATAGTAGGTATATTTTATTTTTTTAAATGCTTATTTAATTATTTTTTTAAATTACCTATCTTTTAATGGGAGGTCATTGACCCAATGACTTAATGGAGGAGCCGCCACTGGTAATGAGCAAGGATATTTGATGTTTAATATTTAATTTTAACTTTAACTTGAATTAGACAATTTCGACAGGTGTTATTAATGGATATATTTTAATATTAAGATAATGATTACTTAGTATAATATTAAAACTGCGCTCATTCCCTTCACTACAGATAGGAAGCTTGAGGGACTAAAACTGCCAAGCCTCTTCAACGTGCAGCTGTGTCTTAGCCAGGAGGTCAAGTATCTGGACATAATACTGGACGCAAAACTAACCTGGAATTCACACCTACATGACAAAACCAATAAAGGGAAAATGGCCCTAATGGCTGCCAAACTGGTGATAGGAAACACATGGGGACTAAATCCACGGATCGTTCACTGGCTGTACAGAACTGTGGTGAGACCCATGGTGACCTATGGAACCTTAGTTTGGTGGCCAAAAACAGATCAGAGGAAAGCCGAACTGGTGCTATCAAATCTTACCTGTCTGTGCATAATGGGTTCGATAAGAAGCAGCGACTGCGGCAATGGAAGACGTTTTCAATTTTCCGCCTCCTGCTTTGCATGTTAAGGCGGAAGCGAGAATGGCTTCATACAGGCTGAAATGCAATGGGGTCATTCCAGAGTCACAGATGTTATCAAAAAAACTCGCTTCTTGAAATGAGAAGTGATAACATGTTGGTCACAATTAACGACATCCAACCAAACCATATCCAGCTAAACTGGAATGGGCTGGAAGTATGCAGTCAGGAAGGCACGTTTGTGTGGTACACAGACGGATCTAAAACTGACATAGGAACAGGAACTGGAGTCCATGGTGCCAGATTCAGGTGCAAAGTCCACGCATCGTTGAGGAAGTTTGCATCTGTTTTCCAGGCAGAAATCTACGCTATCGACACGTGTTTGCAAATGAACATCGAAAGGGGGTATAGAGGCTAAAATATCCTCATACTCTCAGATAGTTAGGCAGCGCTGAAATCCTTAGCATGTCCCCAGATCAGATCTAGACTGGTCTGGGACTGCCTACAAAAACTTTTAACCCTGGCAAACCATAATAGACTAACTCTTAAGTGGGTCCCGGGGCATCCAGGGCATCCTAGCAAAGCTAGGGTCTGAAACTGCATTCACTGGTCCTGAACCAGTATTTGGAATATCAAAATCTGCTGCACGTGGTTGTACATCTCGGTGGAGTCAAACTAAACATCAGACGAACTGGAGACACGTGCCAAAACAGGAACACAGTAAACTCCTGGTCAAAAAACCCTCGAAGTCGCTGACTAACGAAATATTAAACCTCAGCAGGTGCCAGATAAGGAAAGTGACGGGATTACTCACCGGTCTCTGTACCCTAAGGAAGCGCATGCATAAAATTGGCATATGTAGGGAGGAACCTATCTGTCGGTTGTGCATGGAAGAAGAGGAAACAGCCTCTCACATTATTTTCGAATGTGAAGCACTGTCTCATTGGAGATATAGACTCCTAGGTCTAGAGTATCCAAGGGAGGATTTCTCCAAGAAGGACCTAGTGAAAAGACTGTTGAGTCTGATAAGGGCTACTGGTCTCTTCAGATAAACGGTATAACCAGGAGCACAAAAAGCCTAAAGGCTGAGATGTCGAGGTCTCTAAGCCTCTGACTGGTGATGCCGAACCAATCAATCAGTATAATATTAAGTTGCAACAGTTAATTAAATTAGTCTTTAGTTAAATATGAATATGTAAACCCACACCACAATCGCTCCAAAGTTTGTCTTAACTAGAATTAATCCTACTTAGCCTAATATTCTTTCGTGAACTCAGGTACCATATCATAGACTCAGGACAACTTCTGACTGGTGGAAAGAATCTTCGAGTAGGTTAACTGGGATTTTATTATCACTTTTACGTATGTGGGCTGCAACGAAATACTACTTATTAACTAAAACTTAATACTAAATGAACTGTCAAAATTACTATTCAATCATAATTACAACTATGGAACTATCGTAATTGATCTCATACTCTAAACTTATTTATATCCAATGTTATGCCAGTGAACCAATCTTGCTGTCGACACAAGCTCATGCACGGTCAATATTTACAAAATTATTAATATTATTGATTGCCAGAAGGGTTTCATCACAGAGTTATTGATATACAATGAATTGTAATTATTTTTTCCTTATAATTATTTATCTGATTATATAACTCATGTTCTAATGAACCAATACAATCCTTGAATTTCCCTTAGTTACGACGTATTGATAAGTGAATATACCCCTTGACGACGTGATATAATCGTTTTGGTGTTCCATAGTAACGGGCAAGCTCAATGAAATGTCAGTTAATTCTACTACAAATTCCGAAAACAACAATACATCAAATATGTATTATAATAATTGTACCTTCAATATTAATATTAATCAATAAAAAAAATTAGAATATTATTCGTTATATAATCGTAACGAATACCAACTCGAGCATAGACAATATTTTTCGATTATTTACCTCTTCACTCGACGTATTTCGCGAAACACCACTCGAGCTGCGCTCTCGTGATGTTTCGTCAAATACGTCTCGTGACTCGGTGAATAATCGAATATTGTCTATGCTCTTGTGATATTATAACTGATTATATTTTTATTAATATAATAAAATATTTTTACATAAATTAATTAATGTATTATCTGTAATTATTGAAGTTGGATTTGCTATAATGTTTATTGGAATTATCCTGCCTCCTTTCCCGTGAGCAGTCAGTGCAGTGCTAACGACCGACAGCAAATGAACTTAAATAATATAATTGGGTTTATAGAGCAGAAAAAAAGTAAACAACATTGATAAGAATGAATAGAATCTTGATATTCTTATATAATTAAATGTTTAACGTGAGTAAATACTAAGTTGTATATTGAGTACTTAGTGGTTCTTTATGAGTGCATTGTGATGTGTTCATAGAATTTATTTATCATTAGATTTTTACATCATATATTACTGGAAATCGTTTATTTCAAGTGTTAGTTATTTTTGAAATTATACTTTTTATATCTATTAAACAATTAAATATTTGTAAAAACATTTTATAGCATTAAAATTGTTAAGAAAAACGAATGTCGAAGTGAACAGTGTCGTTATTTGGTTTTATCGGACACCCCGTAAATTGAGTTGTCGTCCTATAAAAGATTATCGGAATGTTTGGAAGATCTGACATAACTAACTGAAGTGTAGCTTCTTATTCGTGTACATTTCCAGCTTGCACATTTATGAAATATTCTACATGGTTGAAGGTTCAAATTATGTTTTTCTTGATCTATCTTTGCAGACTTGGTCTTGTTGAAAACCATCTTATTCAGATGATAAACTTCGTATGGTCACCCATTTTTAAATTGTCAAAGCACATTGTGATGTCTGCTGTTCACTTCATGACACAACTATTGTAATATATAATTAAGGCCACTATGTATAAAGGGTGACTTGATAGATATGTGAATGTCACGTCTGTCACTTTTCCTGATCCTGACAAGTATTAAATAAAATACCATTTTTTTAATTACTTAAACCGTTATTTCTATTTGAATATATTACACACATAAACCAAATAGGAGTGCTTACGACAAGCCTGATTATTTCTAATTACTTTGGAGATTTTGCAAAATCACGTTTGACGCAAAAATACGTTACGTAGGTATTTGAATATTTTATAGATTTATCGTGCCAAATTTTTGTCTACCATATCATCAAAAAGTATGCTCGACTATCAAAAACGAAATTATCAGAAAATATTCCACTTAAAATAAACAGTTGCTTCTTAAATTTTTTAATTAAGTCAAGCCGGTAGTTTAATAGACAGTTGACTCTCCGTTATTTAATAACTTCATGCTACAACTCACATGCTAGTTGAAGATAACTGCTACATTTTCTTAATTCCAAAATTTCAACTGACAGCTGACAACTGACAACTGACGCAGAGTTTAAAGTCAGCATGATATTTTGAGGTTAAAGCTAATGAGTTTATTTATGTGTTCTTTTGTTGTTCCATAACAAATAACTCCGTACAACATGTGCAATATCGACAGTTTCAAGTAGTGATAATGAAAGTTGCATTGGGCAACTTCAAATTCCTCGTCTTATTCATCTACTGATGACTTAAACAAGACGTTTTAGGACTGCAGCTGAGACTACACGATTAATTAAGACCACAAAATCAGCTTCGTTACTTATTTAATATTTGCCCTCGAATTTTCATAGATGCACCGCTTCATCCTACGGCACGAGTCGTCTTACAAAAAAAAATCATTTGGTGTGCTTCATTTGGCGTACATACAACGTACTTCGAGGGTGGGATTGGAAGTACCCATTCACTAGGTGTTCTCTCCCATTCTCTCCTACTCTGTTCCCCGGAGAAGTAAGTACCTACCGGTATATTCGCTGTCTGAACGTTTTATTTGTGAAAAGGCGCAGCTCAGAAATCATTTTACTGAATAGCTGTCAATGTCAATAAATTTGCTGTTTTGCTATGAATCGCTCTAGCTTCACAACATAATATTCACGCATTGTGCGCCATCTATTACAATATATATGATGCAGAGCAGAAACGAATCATGTGACTATATTTCCAAATCTTCCATTAGACGTGCACATCTTATTAAGGTCGAAACACACCTATCAGCACCTCATAAGAACAGCGACTGATCATCACCGTTGAGTGGTCAACTCGACGGTTGCGTATGCGCTCACTTAACGCATCGACACGGGATCAGCACCGCCGCGATACCCGACTATAGGCTTCATTTTATATTGTCAGAAATATTGTATTGGCACGCCGTCCGCAAATTATTCTCTCTGAGAAATGTGATGTGGTTGAGGCGTTGACGTGACTTGTCGGTGCTGTGCTGATGCTGTTAGGTATGCGCAATTTCTCGACCATTAACAAGGAGGTTTAGGTCCATTTTTTAAATTATTTTCCAGCCATTAAAGCACTGAGCTCTTGTGTAATCAGTTACAAAATGGCGTGGGAATGCCTAGGCAAACTAAATGAACGAGGCGAGAACAATATAGTCACCTCACTGTGGATTCCAGGACACACTGGAATAGAAGGAAATGAAATAGCAGATGAACTAGCAAAGAGGGGGATTGAAACACCCAGAATCCTGGGGAACAACCCCTAGGAGATTACTGAATAGAAGAGGGACATTTAGCTGAGTTAAAGCCTGCAGATATCCTAAAATTCTCCGGGAAATAGGACTAAAGGAGCTACTGGTCTCTGAGACTTTCCTCGTGAACTAAGTAGAAGTAAGGGGAATAGATCTTTCAGGTCTCAGTGAATGTCACTCCAATATACATACATACATGGATTATTCTTTTTGTGGTTATCAGATGGTTGTCTCTGTGGTTATATATGGATTAAAACCACAGAAATAAATATTAATTGCAGGGTTTAGAGAAATTGAATAAAGATTAAAACAAAAAAAAGGAGAAGAAGTGATATGCTCTGGTCCCATACGTCCCTACGTAGTACCAATACAAGGTATACCATAGTATATGTGGTTGTGGTATACCAAGAAAAAATTGTGTATTGTTTGACGTACAAGTTGTCCAGCATTGGTGTGTCATTATCGACGGCCAGTTAATAAATTTGCTACTGGATTCATGTTTATAAAACGTATTTATAGTAAACTGCCAGTTATACATTTAACTATTAGTTGATAAACTGGTGCTCAACTAGCACCGACTCTTATACATCTTTGTTATAGTTCAAAGTTATGTGAATTCTGCTCTTTCTAGCTCCGTTTTCCTAGCAAAGGTAAGTCACGAACTCATATTCAATACATCGCTACATCGTACAAAAAAGTTACGTATTATTGCAAGATAAAAATCATCCTATACAATTTTATAACAAATACTATTATGAGTATTGATTATAGATATATTTAATTGTGAAATAAAAGTACTTTTACTAATACTACGTCTCAGGAAAGTAAAAAGTGTTGCAATTATTGTGTTACAATTACGTAGGCAATATTTGTTATAATATATGAATAAAGAGAGTGAGACTTTATGGAGTTTAAAAAAAAATCGTCCAATTGATTTATTTGACATTGAATTTTTGGGTTCATGAACGTGTTCGGATGATAATTGAACGACGCGTCGATAGAGATAATGCACCAGATGATTTGGAAATTATTTTTTTCAGCGCGTAGTACCTTACCAATTATAATTTACCAATACAAATTTAAAAAATGTCAGATTATTTTTAAAAATAGAGTACCTCTTAGAGTTGGTCAAATATCAGATCTTTTGTGAATACCATTTATCTATACATATGTTGGTACAAAAGATCTAATTATCATCCGTTTTGGAGCTAGATCTGTAACCTGATTAGGATCTAAGTAAACGTATTCCAGGTATTCAAGCCGTTGGTGGGCAATTACCCAGCAATTAGAGATAATGTGAAAATCCTGTGAGCAATCCCATAATCCATGTGATGTACCTGCTTAGTTGAGTCTTGAGTCGCCTATAACCTTATCCTTCTCACGTACTTTCATTCTTCGATCATATAAAATTATTCCAAGGACTTTATTAACGATTTCTGGCGTGACGACCTTTTGCTGGTACGACCATAACGAAACCACTTCTTAACCATTTCAATTAAATGTGCAGAGTCGAGGCTTTTCTTGGTTTCAGTGATGGTTTTTTTTACGCAAAAATAATGTAAATATAAACAGACGACATTTTATTTTCGTTAAAACTCACTAGCTGACAGTTGACAAAAGCAGCGGGAAATTCAAAATGTCAATTACTTATCAATCTGCCCTCGTACTTGCTATTATATCTAACTATTAGGGAGTTGTTTTTGAACAAAACCAAAATAAATTGTATCCATTATAGATTCAAACAAATAATCATTGTTTAAATGGGTTTTTGTGAATATCCGGCAATTTAAGCAAATCTAATTTGTTTGTTATTTCATGTTTTTCGTTTTAACCAAAAACAATGTGATTTTGGATGGGCAGCTTCGAAATACTTCTCTGAAAAAAAAAAACATTGTACTGGTAATAACCTAATTCAAAAATATGTGCAATTTAAAGATAACTATCAGGTAGAAAACAATTTTGTTGTTTTCGTTAATTAGCGTTTTTGTGTTTAAAAAAAAGTTTAAAGCTTTTAATTTTTTATGGGAAATTAATGTATTAGTATGTCACATTAAAAAAACTCCATAAATCAGTATCGTATACTATTTTTTCTACGACCACGCGTGTTTGTATTAAATTATTTATAAAATGTTGAGGTAAGAACGTTTCACAATATTTCGTTGACTCGGCATCTGGCCTTAATGATTTAATCATAAATCCCTCATTGTACAGTAAACATATATAAAAATATAGATAGATTAAATTTATTTTATGAAAAAAATCACTGCATTTTTAAAAACAAATTTAACTTTTATTTCTGTGGCAGAAAGTCAAAAGGGCATAAGTAATTTTTTTTGCAAAGTGAGTTATTTATACCGATCGATAGCATTTTTCAAGCTTGATAATCTGGCAAAAGGGTTTATCTATATTTCTTTAAAATGACGTTTTTTGAACATAAGGGAATATCTGAATGAAAAATATTTTTTCTTACTTGCATAAAGATATAATTATTGTAGTTAACAATTTTGTATTTTTTTGGCAGAAAGGTAGATCTTTAGATATAATAATATTTTTTATCCTTGTTATCCCACATAAGCCTAACTATAGTTGAATCATATTTTATGGAAAATCTAGTCAGACAAAGCGGCATAAGTCGACTTGTGACTCTTTGTCGACAAAATGTTTCGGTCTTATTTAGAGATATGTCTTTTTGTCGTTAAGAAATTATGTAGAATTTAATAATCGTGTAATTTCGGCGTACGATTGTCTGTGCGGAAAGTCTATTAAAAACACCCCTAGGGATTGCAATCCCGCAAAACGGGATCACGCATTCCCGCGGGATCCTGCTGCTTTTATTAATCTGCCGGATCCCGCACCTTCAAAGCGCGGATCCGCGGATCCCGCAAATTAAAAATTTGGCGCTAAAACAGCTTCGACATGAAAAAGAAATATTTAAGAAAAAGCCAGACAACAAGCAAAAGGACTTTGATAAAATTTTGAAAAAATAAATAACGTGCTTTGAGTCCGATAGTACCTGGAGAGTACCGAGAGAGAGTTTTTAGCATCTGGATATATTTGCAGTTCACTCAGAATTTAAAAAAATAATAAAAGAAGACGTGTTTATATTCATTTTAGTGCGGAATTGCTTTAAATAAGGCTAATTTGCCTTAAAATTACTTCTTTTCACTAGGCTTTGTTAGTTTACAAAGCCTATTCAAAAAAATTATAGAATTTGTTAAAGAAAATAAAACTTGATTTATTTAAAAATTTAATTAGCGCTCTATTTTAATAAAAATTATTATCAAACAAAAAATAATAATATCAAACAATTCAATTAAATAAAGTTTACAATGATGAAAATTAATCCTTTTATTATTTTGAAATAATAATAAGTAGATCGGTACTTTGTTTTTTTTTTCATTGTAGAATGGTGAAGGTTTGTATGAAAATAATTCAAATTTAAGCTGCTTAATCATTATTTTTAGTTTTTTTCTCCCAGCTGCAAATGAGACAGGCACGTCTGTCAATTGTTTTAATGATTACAAATACGACAAAAATTAGCTCTATTTCCTGAGAGTGTCGGCAACAACTTTCAAAACGGTAAGCTTGCTTCTTATGCACAATAGAATGCGAGCTTGGGAAAACCATCAATAAAAATACGCGCAATAGAATGGGATGTTGGGAATTGCATTAGGCCCAGTACGTTCTACTAAGTTTTATTTTGTAGCCGTCAGACGGCGGTAGTAGGTAATCCTATAGCAAACAGCAACTGACCTTTCTATATGCATGACAATTTTTTAAAAATTTTGACCATTTTAGACCATTTTTCCAAATTTTAACAATTATTGACCATTTTTTTTAAATATTTAACAATTTTTGACAGTTTTTGACAGTTTTTGACAATTTTTGACAGATTCTGACAATTATTAACCATTTTTGACCATTTTTCAAAAATTTTGACCATTTGTCAAAAATTTTGACAATTTTTCAAAAATTTCGACAATCATTGACCATTTTTAAATATTTAAAAAAATTTTACCACTTTTCAAATTTTCAACAATTATTGACCATTTTTTCAAAATTTTGACAATTTTTGACCATTTTTCAAAATTTTAACAATTATTCACCATTTTTGACAATTTTTCAAAAATTTCGACAATCATTGACCATTTTTTTAAATATTTAAAAATTTTTGACCACTTTTCAAAAATTTAACAATTATTGTCCATTTTTGACAGTTTTTGACAATTTTTGACAATTTTTGACGATTTTTAATTGGTTTTGATTGGTTTTGACAATTATTGACCGTCTTTGACAATAATTAACCATTTTTGACGATTTTTCAAAAATTTTAACCATTTTTCAAAATTTTTGACAATTATTGACCATTTTTCCAAAATTTTTACAAATATTGACCCTTTTCAAAATTTTTGGCAATTATTAACCATTTTTTCGAAATTTTGACAGTTTTTGACAATTATTGACCATTTCTCAAAATTTTTGACAATTTTTGACCATTTTTTCAAAATTTTTACAAATATTGACCATCTTTGAAAATTCTTGACAATTATTGACCATTTTCAAAAATTTTGGCAATTATTAACCATTTTTTCGAAATTTTGACAGTTTTTGACAATTATTGACCATTTTTCCAAATTTTTGACAATTTTTGACCATATTTCAAATTGGCAATTATTAACCATTTTTTCAAAATTTTGACAATTTTTGACCATTTTTGATAGTTTTTGACAATTATTGATCATTTTTCAATTTTGCGCGTCAATTTTGTTCATTTCATAGCCAGCTGGTCGTTAATAGGTATTTATAAGAACTAGGTGTTGATTTTTTAATTTTGTTATAGTGTGCTTGGGACAATACAGTTTTGTTGAAGACTCGGATGATAGTGTGGAAGATCAGGATTATACTGCTGAAGAAAAAGACTCTGAAACTTCAGATTCAGATAAAGACAATAACCTTAACAAGCCCATTGGATCAAGTGCTTCAAAGCAAAGCCCAAAACCCAAAAAAATTTCTGAAAAAAGACAAAGAAAAAAAGGAATAAAAGTTTGCAAAAACTCCGGCAAAGCGTACATCTCAAGCAGTCAAAAGCCAGTTAGAGAAAGAAAAATAAGACCACTGTAATTAAATTGCAAAAGAAAATGCAGGGAACAGATAGATGAGGCTACAAGGATTATTTTATTTAATGACTATTGTAAAATGGGAAACTATGACCGACGAGTATCTTACATTGCAAGTTTAATCAGTTGTGTCGACAATTAAAAGTGATTCTCGAGGCAAGGCAAAAAATAGAGAAAAAACATTTTCGTACTTCTTGGAAGCCATAAGAAAAGAATGCTTTTGTACCTCTTTTGGCGAAACAAATAAATTCATTCTGTTTGTTACAAAAAAGAGACTAGAAAGTAGTTTGCAAAGAGTAGATGATCATATAAAAAAATTCCCTGCGTACGAGTCCCACTATTCTCGACGACACACCGAAAAAAAATATTTAGCAGCTGATTTAACAAAAGCTAAAATGCATAAACTTTACTGTGAAAAAGCAATGAAAGTTGGAGTAAAGCCTGTTTCAATTAAAATCTATTCAAAAGCTGTTGATAATTTAAATTTGAAGTTTAAAAAGCCTAGCAACAATACATGCATCACGATGTTTTTCATATGAAAATTCAATATTAGAGATCAGTTTAAAGAGCAATTAACTCAACATCATTTAGATGCTGATAAAGCTCATAATAGTAAAAGAGAGGACAAACTTTTATCCACCAATGCACCAAACACAAAAGTTATAGTTTTTGATTTGCAACAAGTGCTACCCACCCCATACCTTTCGACAGGTACCGTTTTTTACAAAAGACAACAAAACAAATAAAAAAGATATAGTTTAATAATGACCTCATTTTGAAAACATATCGGTCTTCGGTCAATACATATGGTTTTATTAGCGTCACTTCGTATTTTTCGTTTATGTATTGGCTTATTGACATTATCTTTTCGCTTTTTGAAGAAACGAGTACGATACTGTGCTATTGTTATCGGATTAACGACTACCTGCTATGGGGTTTGGTCTTAAATCAATCATGTTGGCATAAGTCAAAACGAAATATCTTGGAACGAAGTATACCTATCACTTTCTAAATTGCATCTAACGCATTTCCCAATAACTTTTGTTTGGGAAAGTTGTTAGAGTATGTTCCTTTGTCTGAAGAATACAATTATTTTCAGCTTAACATAGTGGGCATAGTGGGAGTTATGAGTACGCTTATTACACCAGCAAATGATGTATAACGTTTTAAGAAGGGGAAGGGAAAATAATCATTTCATTCATCCTTCCCTTTCAAGAATCTGGAAGGGGAGAGGGGGGAAAGTCAGTAGAGTAATTTCAAATGATGTACGAGAGTTTAGCTTAATAAAATATTTATTTTTATAATCATATATGTTTCAATATCACACAGCACTTCTTAATTAATTATAAAAATATTAGTCATGATAATTCTTACAAATTTGTTAATTAATATAATAATACTATTAATACTTTTTTTTATTATTATGGATTTATATGAACTACAATTTATAAAAATGTTTGGAAAATAATATTAAATAAATGTCAATTCTTTACATTTCTCTTTATGCGACCTTATAGTCATTATTTCCAAATGTGTTTTTAAATATTAAAAAAAATTGTTTTCGTTAAAAATTACTTGATAAAATTTAAAATGGCAAAGTAAGTACCGCTGACCAGCCCAAATGAAAAGAAAACAATTAAAATTAAATCTTTAACTAAAATCCAGTTATATTTTCCCCATTTATTCCAATTTAATACGATATCCAAAAATGATGGTATAAAAAGACCCAAAGTAGAGAAGAAAACAGCACCTAAGAGATCAATAAGCGGACCCAGATGATTTCCCGCAGCAGCTGCCACTCCGACTATAAAAGAAACTGTTAATATCCTCCAGATTATCTGTACCATGTTATGTTTATCTTCTGGTACGTGAGGTTTTATTCGCCTCCATGTTATATCAATTGGAACGTAGTACTGAAGCATGAAAGTGAAAAATATAGCTGTCGAAATGGAGGCTTGGACCACTTGAGCCAATCTGAAAAAAATATAATTATAATATCTTCCAAACGGTTTTAGATAATGAAAACTTGACAAAAAGATTTCCCACATAGTTAGGCCAGCTAAAGATGAAACCTCCAATGTGTGTGAGGTTCCCTATTGTGATTGTCGCCAAACTTACATAGGACAAACAAATCGTCGAGTCCAACATAGCATTTCTGAACACTCCTTATTCGTCATAAATATAGATCCCAACAATGCATTAGCCCGGCATAAAATTCAAACAAGTAATTCTATCAATTTTTCCGAAACCAAAATGAAAACAATTCGATCCCTAAAATCCTGTACTAATAGAGGGGTAATAGAAATGGCTTGTTTATGAGCTTGTACATAGAAATCCAAAATTTTCAATTAGAATAACTGCATCAAATTTGGAAATCGACAAAACAAAAGTTCTCAAATTAAAACCCTACAAAATTCAAGTTCTACATAAAATTAACTATGGGCACCTCCACCCCAAGGTCCCTGGGTTCGAGGGGTTCCAGGGGCCCCGAATAACAAAATAATAAACCAGTAAAAAAAATACAAATCAAAAATATATGTTTAATTTTCCCGCATAATCCTTTGCATTTTCTCTTTCTCTTTCTCCTCTTCTTCCTCTTCCTCTCCCTCTTTTCTTTCTTCTTCCTCTTCTTCTTCCTTTTCCTTTTCTTTCCTTTCTTTTTCTTCCTACTTCCTACTCTCATTGCATGTATATTTAAAAAGTGGATCGTAATGGCTTATGGTGAGTAGACCCAGAAACCAAGGATATGCGAGTTAAGTGTAGTATAACAAAAACCAAAAAATGTATATTCAGTTTATGTATATTGAAAGAGTATAGAGAACTGGAAAAGTGTATAGATAACTAATGGAATCGAAAAAATTGGAAAAAGTGAAAAAATTGAAAAATTGAAGAATCGAAAAAATTTAAAAAATCGAAAAAATCGAAAAAAAAAACAGAAAGTTGTGCATTTACATGATTCGTAAAGATATACTGAAAGAATTGGTGTAGACATATTTGTCGAGATATAGAGGTTTTAAGATTGAAAATCCAAAAAAGTCTGAGGGAATTGAAAATGTTGAAAACACCAAAAAATGGAAAACTGTTGATAAAACGCGAAAAAAACGATATGAAAGGACATAAAAAAAATAATAAAAAATACTATGCATTTTTTCCTTCTCTTTCTCTTTCTCTTCCTTCCTCTCTTTTCTTTCCTCTTCCTTTTTTTCTTTCTTTTCTTTCCTTTTCTTCCTCTTCCCTTTTTTTCTTTATATATATAAAAATAGTGAAAATTCGTGTATATAATTTCCCTTTCTCTTCTCTAATACATTTCTTCTTCATCCTTATACATAACGGGCAACTTGAGCTGGGTTTTTGAAGGTGAAGGAGTCGTCGTATCGAAATTTTGCAAGAGAGGGTTTGTATAGAGGGCCGAAAATGATTATGTTTGTCGTGATGGGCACTACTTTAAAAAAGTGTTTATGTGTCAAAATTTAAGAGATTTGTACAGAACATATCCAAATGTTAGGATTATCATTACTGATGAGACTGCATTTCATATAAATGGACGAATTAATAAACATTAGAAAATCCAAGAGAATTTCAACAACATGAAAGAGATTCTTAATATTTTGTGCAGCATCGCGTGAGCGTAATTTTTTCTATCTACAGTTAGAACAAGATGGAATTTTAAACCAAAACAAGTGGATCCTCCTCCCTACCATTCCTACATAGCAACAGAATCTGTTAACCAACAGTTTGGAAAGAATTTGATTAGTAGAAGTGGACCAATAGAATGAGTTCCAAATTCTCCAGACATGACTGTTCCAGATTTTTTTATATTTATGAAGAATGTGGAACATTGTTGAGAAAATTGTCATATCTTGACCAATTGTTTATACTTACACATCTTCGTCAGGTAAATTTTGAGTTATGGTAGCTTCAGTTTTATCTCCAAAGGCATAGTATCCACAGAATCCAATTACTGTATAAAATAACACAACGAACGTCATTGCTACGTTTAATACACCGGGACATCCTATGAATTTATCTTTCACCATTGAATTTTCCACTGGCATAATTGTTCCAATTCCTTCCATAGCAAATATTATCGTTGTAAAAAAAGTTGGAATACCTAAAAGGCACACAGAAATCGTTACGATACATCTCTAAATCCGTCCACAAAAAATTCCTTTTTCCAAATTTATAGGCATAATTATCGATCTACAGTTTGAAATAGACAAACCTAATTTAACATGCAAAGCCCTTACGGAGTGGGCAACTTGAATTCCAGAATTTTAAAACGATTTAGGGCTGTTCAAGCAGTTCAAGCTGTTCAAGCAGTAAGAGAAAAAAGTATGGGTACTCTAAAGGCAGCAAAAACTTTTGGCCTTCCAAGGACTACAGTACAGCGATTGGCTAAAATGGATCATCTTAGCGTGGAGCAGGCTGTTCAAATTAAACTGGGACGAGGTACAGTTTTGAATCCAGAATTGGAAGAAACATTGGTTCGCTATATCCTGGAAATGGAAGCCAAGTTTTATGGCTTGACCCGCAAAGACATTCAACGTATGGCAAAAAGAAACGGGATAAAGCATCCATTTGGGGATACAAAAACAGCAGGAAGGGGCTGGTTAGATCTATTTATACGAAGGCATAAAAATACCTTGTCAGTTACAAAACCTACTGAGACATCTTTTGCCCGCGCCAAAGGGTTTAACAAAGAGAGTGATGAAAACTTTTTTAGGCTTTTGCAGATAGAGTATGAAAAACACAATTTCTCAGCTATTCGCGTGTTTAATCTGGATGAGACTGGCCTAACTGTTGTGCAAAATAAGGCTGCTGAAGTAGTCGGTCGTAAGGGTCAAAGACAAATTGCCTCTTTAACTTCAATGGAGAGAGGCTCTTTAATCACTTTGATAGCCTGCATGAGTGCAGGAGGAGACTTCGTACCACCGATGCTCATATTTCCGAGAAGAATAGGAATATTCAACTTATGAAAGGCACTCCTTCAGGATCTATATCAGCAATTCACCCTATAGTGGATGGGTTCAGGCTATCTCATTAGCCCAATGGTTCAGACATTTCATTGACACGGTAAAACCGACTGCTTCTTCGCCTGTTCTCCTAGTTTTAGTGTAGATCCGCCCTCATTCCTATAGATAAACCATCCAAAAACGCTTGACGGGAACAGGTTACATTTTTATCTTGCAATATTTTTCCAACTGTGTTACCTTCGTTTAGCCATGTCTTGTCCAAATAGTAGATTTTTCTATTTTCATTGTGAAAATCCCTTATCGATCACAAATAATTGCGTCTCCAACATAAATTTCATATTTTTCGGTAAAAGGAGACTTTCTGAATTTTCCACAATTTATCTCTTCCAATTTCAGAAATTGTTATATCTTCTCTCAATGTACATAAAATTTTATCTAAGGTCAGAATTTCATTATTAAAGTAGAATGAATCTACTTTCCTTCTTATAACATGTTTTTCTTCCTCGCCGATAGTTATCTTATGACTTTCCAATCCCAAATGAACTATTTTTGAGTTAGAGCCATTTTTCGTGAATGATTTTAGGATATTGCTTAAAAAAGGACCTAGAAAGAGAATGTTCTTTAGCGTCGGTCGACATACGACTGTGTTTCAAGCAGAGACGATTGCCGCTATAGCCTGTATTGATGAAAACATCAGAAGAGGATATACCGGACAAAAAATTGAAATATTCACCGACAGGCAGGCTCTGCTTAAGGCTATCAGTAATCTAACAACTAGATAGACAACTAGATAGACTGGTGAAAAACTGCAAAGAATCCCTCAACAGGCTGGCAAGAGACATCAAAGTATGTTTAATATGGGTGCCGGCACATGAGGGGATTGCAGGTAATGAAATGGCGGACCAGTTAGCTAAAGAAGGCTCTAAAGGAGACTTCATAGGTCCGGAATCGTTTTGTGGAATCACAAAAGATTGCTTAAGAGGGAACTGGCTAGATAGGGAACACCAATTCAAATGGAGGGTGCACAAGGAGACCTCCATACTAAGAGTTTACTGAACAAGGTGGACAAGGAACTCTCAACCAGGCTACTGAAACTGAGTAGGAGACATTTGAAGACAGTAACCGACCTGGTGACTAGACACTGCACCTTGAGGAAACATATGTACAAAATGGGCAAAGTTAGTGTACTTGTAACGAGAATCCTACCCTTCAGGTAGATTATCTCGTTGACTTGACTGTTTATTGAGTTGTCTAATTAATTTTTGTACGAACTGACCTATTTTTATATTGGTAACGACTTGATTTTTAAAAACCAGTCAACTGTAATGTGATATTCTGATAAGAATTGGTAGAAAGAGCACTTCATAAGTCGATTCGACCTCTTGATTCTGCAACGAGCCAACAGTTTAGTAGAAATATTTGGTGAAAAGAAGTTAATTAGTAGATTATTATAAAGCTTAGTGAACAGCCAGAAATATTTTAAGGTATTATAAGCTACAAATTGGAAAAGCGAAACCATCGGGGAATCGAACCCGGGACCCCTCGGTTAGAAAGCCCCCACTCTGCGCTATGGACGGTTCCTTTCTATCGATGATCGGGTCGGTATTATGAGCTACCATTAATCGCGACTGCGTTTTACATTCGGCCATCTTGCTCCGCTCCTCGAGGTACCTGGACCTGACGTTTTGTGCGTACACCTATCTCACCTACGCGTTCATGAGCCTGATGCCTTGCCTGCCTAGGCATATCTCGCTCTTATGGCGAGCCTGACGCCTGCACGCCCATTCCAGTCACTCCCTCTCACTATCACATCACATTATGGCCTCATGTGGACATTTCGTAGATCAAATCCCACTTCTGATATACACTGTGTTCATTTGAAAAGGACCCACCCTTAATATTTCAAAAATGGGACATATTAGAAGGAAATGCCGAAGCACGTCAACTTTTAACTTGAGGGGGACACTTTTTGGCGCTAACGTTATAAACGTCAGATTCACCCTCTCCCTACAGGAGACACCCCTTACATTTTTTCAAATGGCATTAGGTATCAAGTCACACCTCATTTAAAAGGTCTGGTAAATCTCTATTCAATAATTTTGTTTTTCCTTTGATACCAGCCTTCCATTGTTATTTAATTGTTGTTTAAAATTGGCTCTTTTTCAACTTTTCGTATGCCCCCGTATTGTGTTATGATAAAAAGACTCTTTAAAGAATAAAAAATTTACAAATAGTAAAAAGACAACTGTTAACAAGGAAAAACTGCTATTTAATCATGCGACAAAGTGACCACCGTTAACATTCAGGCAATAAAAGTTGAAACATTTTCTAACTGAATTGATTTTATTGTGGTTTTGTATATTTACCATCATTATATAAAATACTAAATATTCTGGCTCCCTTAATTATTTTAACACACCTTTACTAACAATCCTGGAATCGTTAAGGTTGAGAACCACCCCTGCTGAGCTAGTGATCTTGGAGTACAAAGGGCATCCCAACAACATAGCTCACAAACCTATGTGCAGAAAATGTGAACTTGATGATGAAACAACTACCCACATACTCTTCTTCTGCGAGAACTTACAAGTACTTAGACGGAAGCACTTTGTAGAGAAATTAATACAACCATCACAACTACTGCAAACCCCTCCAGTCAAACTAGTGGCCTTTATAGAAGACACGAAGCTTCTGGAATGGAAGTAGATAACATGGGAAATGGTACAAAGATTCAGTTCAAGTGCCTGGGCTGAATAAATGAATGAAGGATATTGCCCTTGGGATGATCTTTTTACAAGGGTTTATTGTTCTCTGCATTTTTCAAATAGAGTATAACTCATTTCTCCAAGTGCTAGTTTTTGTAAATGTTCGATGTAAGTACATCCGTTATTAAAAACAGTACCTAACTTAATGAGTATTACGGGTTGTCTATGTTTGGTGATATCATCCAAGTTATTTAATTTATCAATGGAAGTCAGATTATTCCCCATACAGACTATCTGTTTTTTTAAAAGACTTTTGAGACTGATAATGCTAGTCTTTCTTCATACCACAAAATAAGAAATAAAGCCAAGGAATAAATAAGAAACAAAGTCACAAAAACGTGTCAAAATTATATTAACATATTGGAGTCTGGAGATGTTTAATAAGATTTGTACTTATTTTTTAGACTTAGGATATTAACCTTACTATCTTGAGTGTTTAATTTTCGTAATAAAATAAAAAATGTCTTCATTTTATGCAAATATGTTATTTTAATTAAGGAAATACAGATCAAACAAACTAATTAAGTGAGATAAATTTGAGATGAATATCAAGGGCAGCACTTGAACTATGTAAGAAACGTGTTCGATATTGTAGTGAAAAAGTGAGCTAAAAAAGTATTAAAAAATGTATGTATGTATACTGGAGTGACATTTTCTGAGATCTAAAAGATCTATTGTGCCCCCTTTCTTTTACTTAGTTCCTGAAAACCCTTGGGTTACCACCCCAATTATCCCTGCACACAACTAGACTCAATTTTGCTTTGTAATCTCCTTTTCGTGTTTGTTCCACAGAAGTTGACTGTCTAGAGTTAAACCTAGATATTTGACTTCATGTCTCGATTCAACCTCGTTACCATCAGGTTTAACGGCTTTGAAGTTGATTCTCCTTTTCTTGGTGAAGGTTTTGGTGGGGTTGATGTTTAGTCCCACCTACCTACACCAATTATTCCTATAGTTCAATCCCCTTTGTAGGATGTCATAAAAGTATTCTCATAAATCCCCCGACTATTATGGCACGACATTCCGAGGTCAGTCAAGTCACACAGGAATTCGTCAACCATCAGACTCCACATTAACGAGGATGCTATTCCTCCTTGTGGACATCCTCTAGTTGTGCAGATGGACCCAATGTCTTAACTGGTCCTCGTCTCTGCTGCTCTAGTGGTGAGCAGATCCCGACATCAATTTGGATTCTATTCATTGCTTTTTTGACATCCTCATATGGAGTATTGTCAAATGCTCCTTCTAAGTCTAAAAACAGTGCAGTCTTCGTAGATCTGCTTGTCCAGTAAGCACGATAATGTGGGTGGAGATGTAGTCTCTCTAGGATTTCCTCTAATATAATTGTCAATAGCTTTCTTCAATTGGTCTGAAGGAATTTGGGTTTGTTGTACCATTAATTAAACGGAGCTAAATGTCCAACCAGTTGCAGATAAGTCAAATGTACAACTGAATAAGGGTTGAAAAAATGTTCAGCTTTCGGAAAACTATAGAAATTGAAGTCTTCAATTATTGTGAGCTTCGCACAAAAGAAAATAATGAAACTTGTTAAATATTACCTGATATACTTGTTACCAATTTTCTTTCACTTGGATCGACTGACGCCATATCTTTTACCATATAATATCCGGTTATAGATAACGCTAATACCATTGTCATATTAGCTAAAAATGAAAATGGTACTAAATGCTTTAATTCTCTGATTTGACAGAATATTATGAGGAGAATTAGAATTATAATTTTGAAATATTGACTCCAATATTTCGCTGGTTCATAATGGGTTCCAACCAACTAAAAATACAAAAAAAAACAAATATAGAAATTATCCTGTAAACATATCAAACGGAATATTTTCTATTACTACGTTCAGAGCACAAAGTTGGAAAGAAAGAGATCGATATATTATAAATATGGTCTATGTCGTAGGTGTTTAATCATTTAGATTAATATGGACAAATAAACGGACCTAAAATGTCTAAGTGTACAAAAATTAATTTAACCACGTATTTTCCCTCTCCTTTCTTCTTCAAATGCGTCAGCTGGTTATAGTGCAGAATGCTCTCGAAATGATGGTGAAAGTATCTTCTTAAACTGTTGAGGAGTTCATCGCATGAAGGACAGAAGAGGCTGAAGGGAGGAGAAATAAATCAGGCAGGGGCAGTGAAAGGTGGAGGATGCAAGATAACCATTGTATACGAGACCAAGCAGATAGCTTAAGTCAATGATATCAAGTATTTTACAAAAAAAAATTCAAATATGTGTGGTAGATAACTAAACAATATTGTCAAAAATATTCCTTTGTTTTGCGTCAGGGTCAGCTACCTCATTTCCTTATCATAATAACTGATCTGAATTATTTAATATCACTTTGGCAGATTATTTTTTACATACCTTTGCCATTGACTCCGATATAAATACAACGTATACTGCATTTCCGACAAAATGTGTCATCGTCAAAGCTATTTCAACAAACATCCTAAAAAAAAGAATATTAACAAAAAATTGTTTAGAGAGAAAGAATAAAAATAAAGTAATTTTACGCTAATCTAGCTTTAAAACAAATCAGAAAACATGCCAAAAATTAATTAACAATATTATTGAGTAGTTGATAATAATATATTCGTATTTTTGTTGATTTCACGAAAGTCTTTGATTAAGTCTAGCAATAACAGCTTATTAGATATATCAAAGAAAGCCTCTATGGGTCCAAGATAAGAATTTACAGTAAAAATAGTATGTCAGGATATCTTATGTTCTTCAACTTTTAACGGAGGAACTATTTAAAAGGCACTACATGATTTTTTCCGTAAGTCAAAGAATAATCAATATTATATGCCTATGGTATGAAATGAAGGTCAAATATAATTATTGATAATCACCATAAAAATATAGACACGGTGCTGAAATCAATCATAATTATGTGAATAATTAATTAACCATAAGTTAGACACATTGTGTAATTACTGATAACATTGTTATTGATTTACTAATCTTCTTACAGGAACGGAAAATAAATCCCATTTGAGATAAGGCATTAATATTAAACGGATTTGATTTTGAAAATGATAAAGTAAAATTCAAACTATACCTTGCAGCTTTAGAAAATCTCTTGAGACTGTTTGGTCCACTTTCGAAAACTGCTTCTGCCGTTTCTGCAAATCCTAAACTGGGGATCTTCTTGCTAATGCACATTTTTTGTGAAGCTGAAACCTTTAATTTCGTTTCAATCTATTGATTTGCATGTTTCAAAATGTAAACTTATGTTTACGTGTTGGGAATAAAACAGTTTGCTTAGTTTTTTGTCCAAAAGTGTAAGAATGAATGTCAGACTATGTAAATTTAAGTTTTAAGTGAGCCTGAGAGTCCAAGAAAGTTTTCAACACTCTTGGCTCTTGCCTTTGGCATCAGACATTATAAAGGGTTCCAAGTATAGGAAAAATTGATGTTTTTTAATACGTACCAAAAGATGAACTGTATATGTACATATGAAGCCTATTATCAGCGTCCCAATAACTCCAACTAGAAGGCCTGAATTCAAGAAGGCCCTAGGAACTGCAAGCAGCCCACTCCCTAAGGAACCTTTCAATATGTGAATTAGTGCACCTGAAAATCTGTAAACAAAGTTTTATTAATCCAATTCGTCAACAAAAGCGTGCGCAAAGTGCGTGTACTCTATTGTTTTGACTTACTTCACGCTTTGAACTTGACTTTCTATTCAGTAACCTTCTTAATTTATATTTATATAATAATGAAATGTTCGAACGTTTTGTTGAAATAAGATCAAGGGACTTTAATTCTCTCTCTACTATCTGATCTAATAAATTACTGGTATAAGCTAAAGTAGAAGAATAACAATTACGGACAAAGCAATAATCTACTTACGTGTTTGGATTGGCTAAATTTCTATGTTCATATGGGCTATAAATTTTGTCTAAACTTTCAATACTGATCTGGGTGGATATTTGGTCATTGTTTGTCAGAGTTGTTCTGGAAAAATAAAATTTGTTATCATTTCGAATGTTATTGTTTTCAAATTCTCTCTCAATTTTGATATTTACTAAAATAATTGTACTTACGTGGAATTAAAGTTATTGGGTGAAGCTAAATCGAGTTTTTTCTTCGTCATTTTGATCTGAAATGAAAGTTAGTTGAGGAGTCAAAAATCATATTTAAGCAATAAAACGTGCTGTGACTCTTTAAGTGTATATTTGGTATATATTGTTTAATACCGGGTGTCCAAAAAGCTTTTGACTGGCCTTTTTAAGTGCAAATATCTCCAACCATTAAAGAGATAGGGAGGAGCGATTTTCACTTTCTTTTTAAAATTGAGTTGAACCGTTTAAAGCTGTTTCAATATCGATATCAATTTGGTGTGGCAGCTGAAGCGTTTTTTCTCTACATTATTTCTAACTGCATGGTGTTATGATCAGAAAAAAATAAAAATTATTAAGTAGGAATCGATTGTTAATAAGTACAAAATAGCTCTCGAAATTTTTTTTGTGGAAATTCTTCGAAACGTATTTGGTAATGATTTATTACCGTTTTCATGATTTTTCAATGTTCATATAATAAAATATCAAACAATTAACACTGTTTAAGCCGAGTCGCATAAATGCTGATATCCGGTTCTAACAACAGCATTGTCATTGCCCGACACCATGGATTTCCCACAATTACGAACATACCGCGATTCTTTGAAATTGAATAAAACAAGATCGTCCAAAGCAAATACTCAAATGAACAAAAAAGGGGATATCCTCATCTTTTTGTCGATATAGAATTTTGGTTTGTGGTTAGATGTGAGGATGTCGCTGTTATCGCATTCTTAGCATTTCCTTTACTGAGGTTAATGCATTGATGTGGTTTCAGCGTTGTCTCCAGTCCAGGATTATGCTCTCAGGGCTTCTGGACGGATGACATCTACCTTCTAATTACAAACCAGAATGGTTGGTTATATCATGCAGATATACCAACCCCGTTCAACTTAGAAGTGTAATTCAATGTGTGAGAAGTAGTTGTTGCTTCTCATGTTCTTTGAAAACTATTTTTCAAAAATTTTGTAAGGCGTTATAGTAGTATTAAATTATTATATTTGACATCCATGTCTTTTTTACTTGGAAATATATGAAAATAAATATATAATTGAATAACAAGTAATTAAAAAGGATCTAGCGCTGGATCATTTAAACAGGCTTATCTCAAAGTCAATAGAAGACAAAGAGATAGCAATGGCCACTTTCTTAGACATCGAGGGAGCATTTAATAATGTTACCACGAATTCATTGGTTAATGTAATGAATAGACGGGGGACATCCACAACAATATGCCGATGGATAAAGGCAACTCTGGAGGATAGGATAAAAAGCTCAAATCTGGGGCAAGTCACCATCAAGGCAAGGAGGGGTGGAAGATGTCCACAAGGAGGAGTGCTATCACCATCAACGTAGTTTGAATCAGTTGCTGGTGAATTGGTAATTAGGGATTTCACTCATTATTGAAAATACGACAAAAGAGGTACATAGTAGGAACAAAGAAAACCTATTCAAATGAAGGTTGACGGAAGGTCAAGGAACTTTCAACCAGGCTATTGAACCTGAGTAATAGTCTAGTCAACATGTACTTTTTAGGTCAAAATTTTTAGCTCGCCTCGGAAAATTATGATCGAGGTGTCATTCGATTCGTCATCGCATCTAGAAACTTTTTGAAAAATTTGGAATTTTGCTTGCAAAAATTACAAAAGTTATAAACAATTTAGTAAAAAAAGGGGGGGTTTTGTTTTTTGCGAATACCTCAAAAAGTCAAAAAGAAAACGAGAACTCTCGCTTGCGTAAGCTCCGCCCACTTCGGACCTTTACTGAGAAAATAAAATTTAAACTTATTAAATATGAAAATTAAGAAATGAAAAAATTCAGGCACCTACAGGATAGATCAATGAACAATAATCCAGCGATCAAAAATTTTTATCGCGATTTTTCAATTAATTATCCATTAATTAATTAACAATTTTTTGTAGCACGAACATCAACATTGAAAGTGTGATAATTGTTAAACTATTAATCTGGGATTTTTTTCCTTTTATGAAGCTATTTTACATAGGCTATAGAATAGATTCCCGTTGGAAAAATTAAAAAAATGTTAATTTTCACTTTGTTATTAACAATTTACTTAAGTTAAAAATTATCAACCTCGTTTAAACATTGAAAAAAATATTTTTTTATAATATTGCCATGTTTTCTTATGATCATAAGCTACTTAAAAATGATTGTTAATAATTTTTATCCCATATTGTTTAAAAAATTGTTATAAACAAATGCGTTGTTTATCAGATAATCAAAAACATTTTTTTGATAACATAAACGTTGATGAAAATTATGATTTAAAAAAAACCGTTTCTTAAAAAAAATTTTATTGCTTAAACACGCATTTGTTAATTAACTATTTTTTTTTACCACTTCTTATGAAATTTAAGGAACAATTTTTTTTTCAATATTCATCTTGCTCTTCGATATCTGAAAAAAAAATTTATTTTCATTCAAATTTTAATTGTTTATACAATAAACAATTTGTTATAAACAATTGAATTTTTTTTTATATTTTTTTTACTCCGAAAAATACAGCAAAAACAGCAAAATCCAAAAATGACGAAAAAATGAAAAAATTGTATGTTTATCGGTGTAAAAAATTTTTTAATTCAATAAAATAAATAAATTTAAAATAACATCTTGATTATTTTTAGCTCTTAGAAAAATACAACTAATAAATCGAAAAAAATTATTTTTTATTCTGACACATTTTTTCATAATTTATAAGATTATAGAGTTACAGCCTCAGCTAGGAGCTCAATTTGTTCATTAACTAATGTAGAATGAAAAAGATATTAGTAAATTTTGTCGTATCTGTTATAGTCAATGAGATATCTTGATGCTAAAAGCAAAAAAAAAATTTTATTTTAATTTTTATAAATAATCGCAAAAAAATTATTTAAATAATAAAGTTTGAGCTTATAAATTTGTTGTGTAACTAATTTAGAAAAAAAAGTTTAGATGAATTTGTTGTATCTGCAACAGTTTATAAGTACTATGAATAATAAATAAAGAAAAGGTAAGTTTGAATATACGAGAGAACTTCAAATTAAATAAAAAATCGAAAAATCAATTTTTTCCCAAAAACGGATACTGGGCTGTTTTTGCTGTATTTTTTAGAGTGAAAAAAATATTAAAAAAAATTGAATTTTTCTTCAGATATCGAAGAGCAAGATGAATAATGATTTTAAAAAAATGGTTCCTTAATTTTCATAACAAGTGGTAAAAAAAATAGTTAATTAACAAATGCGTTTTTAAGCAATAAAATTTTTTTTAAGAAACGGTTTTTTTCTTAAAAATCATAATTTTCATCAAAGATTATAATTTTTTTTTTAAACAATATGGGATAAAAATTATTAAAAATCATTTTTAAGTAGCTTATGATCATAAGAAAACGGACCAATAGCAATATTATGAAAAAAATATTGTTCTCAATGTTTAATCGAGGTTGATAATTTTTAACTTAAGTAAATTGTTAATAACAAAGTGAAAATTAACAATTTTTTAATTTTTCCAACGGGAATCTATTCTATAGCCTTTGTAAAATAGCTCCATAAAAGGAAAAAATCCCAGATCAATAGTTTAACAATTATCGCACTTTCAATGTTGATGTTCGTGCTACAAAAAATTGTTAATTAATTAATGGATAATTAATTGAAAAATCGCGATAAAAATTTTTGATCGCCGGATTATTGTTCATTGATCTATCCTGTAGGTGTCTGAATTTCTTAATTTTCATATTTAATAAGTTTAAATAATATCTTCTCAGTAAAGGTCCGAAGTGGGCGGAGCTTACGCAAGCGAGAGTTCCCGTTTTCGGCCTCTAGAAAAATTATAAATATTGGTCCTACAGTTCCGGAAGGTAGGACTTTTTTTCAGGAAATTTCTTCCTCTTTTTGGATCTTTGTTCAAATTTCGAAAATTTTGAATAGTTTTTGAGATATTCGCAAAAAACAAAACCACCTTTTTTTTTACTAAATTGTTTATAACTTTTGTAATTTTTGCAAACAAAACTTCAAATTTTTCAAAAAGTTTCTAGATGCGATGACGAATCGAATGACACCTCGATCATAATTTTCCGAGGCGAGCTAAAAATTTTGACCTGAAAAGCACATGTTGACTGGAGTATAAGAGATATTTGTAGAGAGTTACAGATCTGATCACTGGACCCTGAGGGAACATCTACACAAAACGAGAAAAGTCAGTGAATGTGAACTTAAAAGCTCTCTGGAGAGGAAATAATACAACCAGTAAAACTACTCAAAATACCCCCAGTAAAACTAGTGGCCTATAAAGATGACACGAAGCTTCTGAAGTGGAAGTAGAAACATTGGAAATGGTAAAAAGTTCTGAATCAAGTGCATGGGATGTTGAGCTCAACCCAAACAAATGAATGAATAGAGTGTACAGAATAATTATTATTTAATTTAAATTTGTTTACTAAAACAAATATTAACAGTGTAAACACTGTAGCGGCGGCCCCGGATTCAAGAGACAAATTGAAGTGAATAAATTATTATAAATTTAAAATCCTAGAGGAAGTAATCTTAAAGAGAAAAATATCCTTGAAACACCTTGCCAGACCTTTAATTTTATTAGAAAGGAAGCTAATAAAACATATGTAGCATGGTAGATAATTCTTTTGTTCACTTTATAAATAAATAAATAATACTAAACTATCCCTGAGGCCAAAAAAACTTTAATCGCTCAAAACTATTACTTAATAAGTATGGGAGGACGCAAAAACAGTTATTGCTGTTAACAATTAAGTTAATGATATGATGCAACTATTGTTTTGCTCGAATATTTCCTGCATGAATAAAGCTAGGTATTGTGAAACGAAGAAGAAAGTAATTATACTGAACGCAAGTCCCAATAAATTGAAAGTAAACTGCATTGTACTGCAAAGGTATGCGGATCATTTGTTTTCGCAACGCCTTATTATTTATCTTTTATCAAATGCCACCATTTAAAATTAATGGTCTATTCTATATTCTAATATTTACGAAATGCAAACAAAACAAAACAGGTTGGTATTATACAACGATTGTTTAATATTGGAACGAAGTAGATATGACTCAATCAACATTGTAAGTTGATATTTTGTTAAGAAGATAAAAAAATATAATTTATTTACGTTTGAAAATGGTAAACAGCTTTTTCTTTTTGTACCGTCGGCATAATAGCTTTTTCTAACTTCGGCATAATAACTTTTTCTAGCGCCACTTTTAGTATGATATCATGCAGGAAATTGTAACTAAGTAGAAGTAGTAACTAAAATCACTAATTGGCTAAGTATCACGTACAGTGATACTATATTTAAATAGCGGTATTTTAAAAACATATAATTTGCATTTGGTATTTGAATAATTTTTTTTTTTAAAACTATGTCTTAATTAGTTATTTTGCATATCTTATCGACCTTATAACTTGAATAACAAATTCCACAACAGAAATATAACATTTGCTACTCGATTTTATTCAATAATTATTGAAATATTTCACGTAGTAAGGGTTGAATCAATTAATTCGCTTGAAAATTAAGTGAAAAAATATCGAGATCGATTCACTAATTTGAAGGAGATAACATAACAGAACATATTTTGCGTAAGGTGAAATATTTATTTTAGTATTATCAGATAATCCCACAACAATAATTGCTAAATTTCTAATTCTTGCGATGTATTTACAATAAAAAAAATCTTTAAGCTTCAGGTACATTTAATAATTATTCTATATTTTACTCACATTCGCTGTTCCTCTATTGTACAGAAAAGAAACAAACACAAACTGAGCAAGGTTTTATTTAAACTATTAACATTGTATTTAGCCTTGATTTCAATTCTTGTAGTTGAATATTTTCATTGACGTGAGTTCAATGGAAATCTATATCTGATCCTTAGTCCATTAATCAACTAATGACAAAATGTTAAGGATGGTACTAAACACAATAATGTCATTATTAAATTATACATTAGTCCAGTCAAAAATAATTTATAATATGATAGTTACAGAGGAATATATCAGTACCCAATGATGGTGATTTTATTAGTTATATTTTACTTCTTTGCAGAGAATATTATATAAGATTATTCTATTTTAATCGATCTTGAATCCTGGAAAACTTGAAAATAGACTATATAACATAAACTATCCAATGATACAAAAGATAGAGAGGAACAAATCCAAAAGAATAGGCAGGAAGATGCAGAAATAAAAATAAGTAAAGAAGAAATAGAACAGGTGATAACAGAAGTTAAAAATGGAAAAGCTCCGGGATATGACAAAATTACATCAGAAATGATTAAAAACAAAAAGGAAAAGATATGTTGTTACAAATTTTCAATAAAATTGTAGAAGATGAAACACTACCAAGGAACTGGTAAAAAGCACTAATTGTACCAATTTTTAAGAAAGGTGATGTGAAAGACTGCAATAACTATAGTGGAATAACATTAATTAGCACCGTGATGAAAATATTACAAAAAATACTGGAGAAAAAAATCAGGTCGACAATAGAAAATACACTGGAGGAGTCACAGAGTGGATTCAAGAGTGGAAGAAGTACCCAAGATAGAACAGTTGACAGAAAAAGCAGTACAAGAAAAAAAGAAACTATTCCTGGCTTTTCTGGATCTAGAAAAAGCCTTTGATGCAGTACTTAGAGGAAAAATGTGTAAAATATTAGCAGAAAGGGGATTGAAAACAAAAATGATAAAAATAATACGGAACATCTATGAGAAAAATGAGAATAAGAAATAATAATGTAACTGAAAATTTCACTACGAATATGGGACTAAGACATGGAGGGAGGCTAAGCCCTTTGTTATTTATTATTTACATGGATGAGATCATTATGAATTGCACAAAACTAAGTAAAAAAGTATGTGTGGGACATTTGCAATTGTGCAGGGTGAACATCAGTGAAGGAGCATTTGCAGACGATGTTATATTTATAGCAAAAAATGAGAAAGAACTACAAGAAAACATAAATGTGTGGAATACAGTAATGGTAGACATGGGAATGAGAATAAACAAAAACAAAACAAAAGTTGTGGACATTGGAGACGACAAAGAGGAAATAAATGTAAGAATAGATACAGACAGAGAGGAACAAGTACCTTGGAACAATAATAGGTGAAAACGGAACACAGCAAGCAGATATTAACAATATAATAGTTAAAACTAACAATCTATGCTATGCCATGAATACCAAATTTATAAATAAAAAAGATATACCTAAACATGAAATTAAAAGTATTTAAAACAATATATCGACCAATACTTATGGATGCGAAACATGGGTGTTAAGAGGACAACAAAAAAGTAAAATACAGGCGACCGAGATGAAATATTTAAGAAGAGTAATATGTGTAACAAAAGAGGATAGAATGAAAAACATAGATATAAGAAAAGACCTGGGAATACAATCAACCTTAGACATTATAGAAGAAAGACAACTATAATGGTGGGGACATTTACAGCGTATAGATGAAGAAAGACCGGTTAAGAGAATATGGAAATGAAAAATTGGAAAAATTAGAAAAAGGGACAGACCAAGGAAAACTTGGTATAAGGTAAGGCTGGATTACTGGATAAAAGAAGAAGAAGCTAGAAAGAAGCGAAGCACTAAGTGGTAGAAGGGCTTTAAGATTATATATGTATATATTGTTATGGTATCGACCAGACACTCGATATTTTAAAGAAATTAATTTCAATGTTGAATGTTATATTGGAATATGTTGGATTATATAAAAATATGTATAGAAAATAATTTCAATAATTGTGTACATTAAATAGCATTTAAATTTTATAATAGCGATTATTTCTAGTCAAATCTGAAATAAAAACAAAAGATGTACTGATAGGCCAGAATTAAGTGCCGATAAATTTGAGAGAAATGGTTTCCAAGGAAATTATTTTTTTTTAAAGGGGGAATTTTTTTGACGGCGAAAAAGGCAGATGTCATGAAAGTTTTCATGAGAAAAAGCCAAAAGAAATCTTAATGATAATCATTAAAATAGTAGGAGTACAGTTATTAGAATGCTATAACATGGTATATGTAGAGGAGCAACTTTGTATGGACATCCAAGTTTGAAGTTAGTTGGTGAGTTACGCTAAAATTTTTTTAACTTGACGATACTCTTATAACAGAAGATCCAGTTTTTATAAAACCTATTTGGTTTCCCAATTGATAAAATTCATAAAGTAAATAACAAGTAGAATTTGACGGATTTTGACATTGATCATTGAACAGACAAATAGTGCGAAATTATAAAAAAGAAACTGAATATAGAGTGATTAGGATCAGAATTAATTAGGATGTTATTAGAATAGTTAGTATATTATTTTAAAAAAAGAATTTTCGTGATATCACAAAAATTTTATATACAGTAATTGTGGTGTTAATAATTTACATATTTGTGAAGTTTTGTATTATATTTGTTCAATTGAGTTGTTTACTATATGATATTTCCTAGACATATTGCTTCATTTTATAATATAAAAAAATATTTTTATCTCTTCCTCCCTACTGAAACACCCCTGAGATAAGAGATCGCTGGCTTGGTTATTTATTTATTATTGGTTACATTCACTAAGGTTGGTGAGTATCTTAGTGGTGACAACGAAACTATAACAATATATTTTAGTTCTTTGCAGAGAATACTATATAAGATTATTCAATTTTAATCGATCTTGAATCCTGGAAAACTCGAAAATTCAGTTTTTTGCCCCCCAAAAACTGAACTATTGAAATGGGTTTATTTCAAACCAACAATATTTAATTTGGAAGACGACATAACATAAAACATCCATCAACTTTAGAGTATTGAACTTCATATATTTCGCTCTGAAATGTGAGCTATCGAGATAATGGGTTTTTAAAAAAAATGTATGTCCAAGGAATTACGTCCATTTAGCTAGTATCAGGATAAGGATGGGTAGGACGAGGGTGTACATTTCACACCCAGAAGTCTTACAGGGTGACTAACTCACAGAAAAGGTAGACCACGGTGAGTTAGGAAATATTAACTTAGGGTAAGTAACAGAGAGTCTTAAATTACACGCTTTGATAAATACTAGTAACAAGTTGTATACATGCAGCTTGTTTAATGCTAGTACCCATACAGGAGTTCCCCAAAGTTGACAAAGGGGCCGAGCCTGGACCAATACTGTGAAGACTAGATTTGGCGTACCTGTATAGGGCCATGCAAGGGCCTGGTCGCTTAACCCAGCCTTGGCCATGCTCATGATAATCTAAGCTTGGGCCAAGGCTGTCTGACCTAGCCTTGTCCATGCCATTGATTACCCATGCTTGGGCCAGGGCTGGATAAACCAGCCTTAGCCATGCACATGATAACCCATGCTCGGGTCAGGGCTGGATAACCTAGCCGTGGCCGTATGATGGTGATCCAAGCATGGACCAGGGCTGGATAACATAGCCTTGGCCATGCCAGTTATAACCCAAGATCGGGCCAGGATCAAATGAAAAAGTCGGGGTGATAACAGCAGTGAGTAACTTTTTATCCGGAGCAAAAGGCATGGAGCGTGGACGTGCTCAGCGCAACAAATAGAAATAATTTAAAGTATATGAAAGAAAATGATTTTTAATAATATTTGCGTGTAATAAAAGAATAAATAAATATATATTTAAGAATATTATTTTGAATATTATTTTGAAGAGAATATATATTTAAGAATATTATTATTAAAGAATAAATAAATGAATAAACAGAGTTTCTGTTAATATGTGTGTACCATTATTAATCCTATTGTTTAATTAATAGCCTATAATTAGCATTTAATTTTGGGCCAGTATTCGCAATCAATGATGGCCTAGTTCTGGCAATCGAATCTGGCCCACTCCAGGCAACCAAGCCTGATCTTTCCCTGGCAATTGAGTATGGCCCAGTCCTGGTAACCGAACCTGGTCCATTCCTGGTACTTGAGCATGGGCCAGTCCTGGCAACCAAGCCTGGCCCATCGTTATCACTCCAGACTTCTACCAACGCTGGGCCAAGCCTGGCTTACAAGCTTGGCACAGAGTTTTAAATAGTTGAACCAAGCTCGGGCCCTTGGCACTTTCCTCTATGGGAAGGTGCATTAAGTTGAAAGGAGGGAGAATATTGTTTTTTATTAGTGCTTTGCTGTGTATATTTTTCACACGCCAAGAAAATGTGATCCAAATCACATATACAATTGCAACTGTAGAACAGGTTCGAATCAACTACATTTATTTCAATCCATCAAAACAAAATTAAATTGAAAGAAATTTCTGGTATGAATATTGCATAAAGAAGCCTACAAGATATACACTTCTATTTCCAGAAATTCCCAATCAACATTGGTACAGCAACTACCAACTTCCTGGTAGTAGCATAATCACTATTAGTAGACTTGAATTCGGACACGCTTGCTATCCCGCCCATCTCAGTAAAATAAAAGATAATGGGTTAATTCAAAGAGAAAATAATGAATTTTGAAATTAAAGTGAACACTCGAACATAAAAAAACAAATTTTGATTAGATCTAAGGTTCCGAAACCACTAAAACTTTATTTATTTCGCTTCAATAACTGAACCAAGTGAATATGTTTTTCTAATTTATTATCATGGAAAGGATCATTTTTATCCAGTGTGGGAAAAACAATAAACAGCGGCCACTTTAAAACGATGATATTCTGATTTCAATCAAGATTGATAGCCTCGCTAATCTTCAAATAAAAATGATACATAATTTTCACAATAACGAAAAGCAAAAATAATAAATAGTAATTTTAAAATATTTATAGATAAGTACTTACATTTGATTCTAAAATTCACCTAAAAATCTTAACAAATCCAAACTAATCACCTTGTCATTTTAATCATTCACACTTTATTATATTATATATTATTTACAAAGTTTAATAAGAACCCAACAGCAATTCTACTTGGAATAATCTACGTCTAGCGCGCCGAACAATTCGAATGATTAGGCAGCGAATTCGCCGCGAATTTTATTTAGAACGGCAAGAGATTAGAGTGGAGCTCTGACAATTGAAAACTTGTTACCCGAGAGTTGTATTTTCCGTTTTTGGATCTTTCTCAAAAAAAAAAAAGAATTTCGTACGGACCTAGCATATTAGTAAATGCTTCTTTATACTTTATTATTATAATTATGTGGATATTCAATTATTTCAATAATTGGTTGCTAATTTGTAAATATCGATAATATTAATGAATTCCAGTAATCTAAATGATACGGCATCCGGCTTTGCTATTGTTATCAACTTGTGAAGGATATTGGTAAATAATGAGCCTATTGGGCATGGAGGCTATTCAAGGAGATCGAACTCATACGGGAAAATTGACAAAAAGTGTCCTCAAAATCGTCAATCTAAGCAGTTTGTTTTTTCACCGCGGCGTCGCGCATTGTACCTAAGATACCATTTTAAAACTGTCACAACAATAACCTTACTTTTTATATTTTACCAATTTGACAGTAGGCAAATAGTAACCATTACTTGTAAATTATAAAAACTAGAAAATTAAAATTGTTAAAAATTGATAATGTTGTTGAAATTTATTGCAATAGTGGTTGGTAGTGCAGATTATTTAAAAGGAAGAAGTGAATTGAATTTAATTTAAGTAAACCAGAGTTTTTTCACTATACTTACTTTACTTTTGCTGATAACATTATTATGTTCTATACAAGTACAATTTAAGAGAACTGGAAGAAAAAAGGTGAACAAAGATTTGAAGAAAAACCAGAGAGCTGTAACACTAATTTGAAAATATTACTGGCATGTTCTTTATACAAAAAAATATGAATTCTTTTGATATTCAGATAAAAATAGGAAATTAAAATATAAATAAGGTGAGAACATATATTGAAGCAAATATATACATCAAATAGAATAAAATTTATGTTTGCCAATTATTGGTGCACTTTACCTATGTAGGGATTACTAAAACCATAAGACATTGAAACTAATCGGCGACACTTATTTCTTACCAATCTTCAGCTATTTAATTCCAGTGTGGCACACTTGTAGTATAACATTCATAGATAAAACACAGAGGATTCAAAATAGTGTAGAGAATGTTTTGTGCAAGTTCAGTTACTGAACGTCCACAGTTATATATTTTGTGTACGTACTTATGTATTTCACTATTTGTGACTTTCTACTGTGTGTGTGCTTCATTAGGAAATAAACTTTTGTAAATTGCAATTTTTGTATTATTAAAGTACTTAAAAAATTATTTTCATGTATGATACGGAATTATTTAAATATATTTTATATTGAAAATCCGTGCATGAACTAATGTCATTAATAAGTTGTACCTATTGATTGAAAATATATTGTATTTTTCATTGTTATTGAACAGATTGAAGATTAGGCATTGAGTTTTAAGACTTTGGGCTTCATCCTACACATGTTAAACCATTTCAGTATTCTGTTATAAGTTTTTGTAGCTTATTTACTGTTATTTTGAGATTATTATGACTGATCAAAGCGATGTCATCTATATACTGCAATATGTATGCAAATTTAAATGTTCTGCTGCTAAATCATAGTTGTACCAAGATAGATAGATTGTAGAGCAAATAGGACAGTGAGGAACACTGGAGAAGTCCTTAAATGTTTGGAATAAAACTGTAATTCACTTTTACTTGTGGTGTTCTATCACTAAGGTAGTTTTCAAGATTAATAGCAAGTATTTAGAACACATCATTTCATATAGTTTGTTGAACATACCACAGTTCCAAACACCATCAAACGCTTCAGTAATGCCTAGAAAAATAGCAGCACTATGTTTTCATCATAGACTAGAGGTTTGTATATTTGATGTCAGGTTCGATAGTGAATGCATAGTTGAGCATCTGGTATCAAGATATAGATGTATTTTCTGATATCCTTCAGTTAAATTTTTTTGCAAGAGTAGCCAAAATTTACTAGTAATCCTATAAAGCCTATTGGTAAATTGAGCAGTGAATATGAAGCATTCTAATTATCTTATTTTAACTTCAACAGTTCACTTATTACTCATAGTACCTAAGCTGGATAAGTATAACAGGCCATAGGATAGGTGGTATCAAGTTAGAGACAAAATACTTATTGTATCTTTGAACAATGTTTAATGATCGAAGGATTGTACACTTTATATTTAGGTAAAAGAAGTAACATAGTGTGTAGTAAATTACTTCTCGTGCAACTCTCTGTATATTCAATATTTTCATCATTTCTTCTTGTAAAGGCTTGACCATGCAGTTTGGACGCAATCATATTTTCGTTCATTTCATGGAAAATAACCTAAAATATTAGATATTATTAATTATGTAATTGTTTTATTACTTCTTATTAATAGGATCAAATTTGTGTGTTATTAGAGCTTATGACTACTGGCTATTTATCTATACATACCTTCTATGTTTTCACACAGTATTTCTTCTAGTTGCAATTCTCAATTATTCGAAGGCCATTTAATATAGTACATTTGAAGTGGCACATTTCCTCCAAGCATTTCAAGTGATTTTTCCTTTTTTTCCACCGTTTTTTCATATTTTTGTGTAGCTAATAGTTTTTTACTATTTAGGAAGCCAGATTCTGAAAAACTTTATACATAAGTATTGTAAAGATATCTCTTTATTAATCTTCAATTTATTTTTTATAATTGGGCAATCCAACTTGTGAACTTGGTTCTAGAATATACTTACTTGCACGTAGAGTGTCTTCTTTATTCTTCAAATTTCTCTTTTAAAGACTTACACTCATTCTAACTGTGCTGGACCTTTCAGTGTGTTCTAAAATTCCATACTGAAAAGAAGACATGATATTCATATTTTTCATCGCGTAAAAACATAAATACATTCAGCAGCACAGAGTGGAACTAATTATTTTACCACCAAACGATTACAATTTTCGATATTTTTGAAAACGAGGACAAAAAACGGATTTCTTATTCACAATATTTTCCATTTCTGTGACCTAACCTCACTTACCTCACACGTGAACAAACTGTCAAAGAAGCTAGCAACCAATAAAACATCATGAAATCGAGTTTTATGATTGGCTGTCGTCAGCTTTTTTGGTACCTTAGCATATGTGGCGCCCTCTATAATGACCAGAAATTGGAATACATGGAGTTCGATCTCCTTATCTAGCCTCCATGCTATTGGGTTTCATATGAAGCTCTAAATTACAAAAAAAATAACATTCACAAAATAGGAGCACTGCAGAACATACATTTTACGATCTCAAACAATGTGTGTGTCCCGCAATCTACAGCTGGGCAGCAAGATCATACTGAATGATGAAAATATTATGCAAAGTGTATAATTATATATGCAAATTGCATGTTTTTATTTTTTTCACACAGCATTGCATATTTAAGCTAAAAACGATTTATTTCGCACATATTCTAACCATTTCTACCTGAATAACAATGCGACAATATCATTACAGTGTCATTAAATTTATTTTAGAAATTGAGGGGTTTTCCAAGAAAGATTATTAGCTTAAAGACCATTAGGAAATAAGTATAAACATTATTTACCTAGAAACATATAGGTAGGTTATCTGCGTATCTGGTTTTGAAGTCTTTTGTACATTTTGTATTTAAATATGTCTTCCTTACAAAAAAGTGCTTGGATAAAGTGTTTTCCCGAGTTAAAACTAAGTGGAGAAAAAGTATTTTTCAAGGCCTGTTCCAAAATCGTAAGTTATTTTTCTAAATAATATGCCTCTTACCATTAGAGCATTTTCAGAAATAAAGTCCATCACATTTTTTTAGAATATAGTATCAGACTTTAAAAATTGTTGTTTAATTTACAGTTTAGTTAATATAATATGCTACTTCCCATTAAAGCAGTTTCAGAAATGAATTTAAAATTGATTTTGTGCAAATTTTAAAATTAAATCGAAAAATTTGATACTCCTGTAAAGGTATTTGAAAGATCTTCAAAAAAAGGTGTCACTCGATCAATTTTCCCTATATAAATTCTAACAGTGACACTTACCCTTTGAGAGGGGAACGCCCCACAATAATTCCAATATTGCCAAAAAATTAAATTAAAAATCGACCTGTCTGAGCATTTTTCCGAAAGACTACGGAAACTATCCGAAAATGCTCTTGTTGCCTTTTAGTTGAAACACCCTGTATAATATCTAGACAATTCCGCTTTTGTCCTTTAGCTCATCTTATGAAAACTGATTTCTTTTTGGTGCTTGAACTTTTTTTTCGTTTACAGATTTTCTGTGAGACCAGCATGTAAAAACTGCAAGTCATAAGTTGAAGCTGAAAAAATGGCATTAGTTTAGGCAAGTTTAAAAAAATTGCAAAACACACATTTTAGAGAATTTTTGCAAAAATATTGTAATGCATTGTATGACAGACTGATTGAGGAAATTAAAGTTTCTTTGAGTGATAACAACATTGTCGATGAAAGTACAGATGCATGTGGTGCATCTTATAATTGGCGTTTCAAAAGAAGATGAACCAGGAAAGCCTTATTTAATAGCTTCAAAACAGCTAGAGAAAACCAATAATATAACTGTCAGCCGTTTCATTCAGCAAACAATTTCAACCTCCTTTTTGCCAAATGAAGTTAACAGCGAAAATTTTCTGATATTTTTATCAGATGCCGCTCCATATAAAATGGGGGATTCGATTCTTTGAGAGAAGTTGTCAGTATTTTCGAAAGCAACTTTTCTAAAGAATGTCTTACTTGGCAAATTAGTTTACTGCCTAAATTAAAATATTGCCCTATTACGTCGGTAGATATAGAAATAAGTTTTTTACAACTGCTATGAAAAGTGACGTATTTCTCATACCTTACTTAATTTCAAAACCAAATATTGCTCATACTGTGAGAAATAATATTTCTCACGGCACTTCGCCCACGCCACATATATTTATATGGAGAATCAAATAAAATCGACAAAAACTTAGTAGGCTACTGTCATCTTTAAATACCTTCTTAGTTGTCACAAAACTGTCAGATTATATTATGTTAAAAATTTTAAAAAATTGTCAAAAGTTTTGAAATATGGTCAAAAATTTGGAAAAATGGTCAATAATTATTGTCAAAAACTGTCAAAGTTTTGAAAAAATGGTTAATCATTGCCAAATATTTTCAAAAATTGTCAAAAATTTGGAAAAATGGCTAATAATTGTCAAAAATGGTCAAAAACTGTCAAAATTTTGAAAAAATGGTGAATAATTATAAAAGACTGTCAAAAATGGTCAATAATTGTTAAAAATTGTCTAAGATTTGGAAAAATTGTCAAAAATGGTCAATAATTGTCAGAATCTGTCAATAATTGTTAAAATTTTGAAAAATGATCAAAAACTGTCAAAATTTTTGAAAGTTGTCAAAAATGGTCAATAATTGCCAGAAACAGTCAAAAATGGTCAATAATTGTGAAAATTTTGAAAAATGGTCGAAAATTGTTAAAATTTCGAAAAAATTGTCAATAATTATAAAAAAATGGTCAATAATTGTTGAAAATTGTCAAAATTTTTGAAAAGTTGTCAAAAATGGTCAATAATTGTCAGAACCTGTCAAAAATGCTCAAAAATTGGCAAAAATGGTCAATAATTGTTAAAATTTGGAAAAATGGTCTAAAATGGTCAAAATTTTTGAAAAATTGTCAAAAATGGTCAATAATTGTTAAAATTTGAAAATATGGTAAAAAGTTTTGAAAACATGGTCAATTGTCAAAAATTGTCAAAATTTCGAAAAAATGGTCAATAATTATAAAAAACTGTCAATAATTGTGGAAAATTGTCAAAGTTTTTAAAAAATGGTCAATAATTGTCAGAACCTGTCAAAAATGGTCAAAAATGGTCAAAAATGGTCAAAAATGGTCAAAAATGGTCAAAAATGGTCAATAATTGTTAAAATTTGGAAAAATGGTCAAAAATGGTCAAAATTTTTGAAAAATTGTCAAAAATGATCAATAATTGTCAAAACTGTCAAAAACGATCAATAATTGTCAAAACTGTCAGGATTGGTCAATAATTGTTAAAATTTGAAAAAATAGTCAAAATTTTGAAAAATGGTCAAAATTTTCGAAAAATTGTCAAAAATTGTCAAAATTTTGAAAAATGGTCAATAATTATAAAAAATGGTCAATAATTGTGAAAAATTGTCAAAGTTTTTGAAAAATGGTCAATAATTGTCAGAACCTGTCAAAAATGGTCAAAAATTGTCAAAAATGGTCAATAATTGTTAAAATTTGGAAAAATGGTCTAAAATGGTCAAAATTTTTGAAAAATTGTCAAAAATGATCAATAATTGTCAAAACTGACAAAATTGGTATATAATTGTCAAGAATGGTCAATAATTGTTAAAATTTAAAAAGAAAGAAATTTTGAAGAAAAGGTCAATAATTGTCAAAAATGGTCCAAATTTTTGAAAAATGGTCAAAAATGGTCATTCCCTTGTGCATAAGAAGCAAGCTTCTATCGGCGGTCCGACGACCGCTCACCTTTTCTTTTTGTTTTACTAACCATAAAAATAAATATTAAGTTACTTTACTTGTATTCTTCAAATATGTGCAGTTGTAGAAAAAGTATAGTGTGCAACATGTGGGGAAAGTACTTTTCTCACTCGTGTGTTTGCGGCACTCACCCACACACGTGAGAAAAGTTGAACTTTCCCCACTTGTTGCACAATATACTATTTTCTGTGTCCAAACACATTTTTACTGATAGAAGACGAAAGTTTTTGGTTGACAATTTTGAAAAATATTTGATCAAAAATTCATATTATAATGTATTAGATTCTTAATTATTACACCATTATTTTTTGTATATCATTTATTTTATTTGTGAAAATTAAATATGTTTTAAAAATAATTGTATATATTTAATATTTTGTTTCATTTTTGAGTATTTTCATAAATATGCATTCGCATATTTAGGCAAATTTAGAAAAAATTATTGTATATGTTTGGTAAAAATCATGCATATATATGCGCATATTTTGGTATTGTCTTCTTGCATATATTCCGCCCTATATTATCGATTGTTGAGAAAAAATATTTGGGCATTAGGTTAAATGTTCAATTAAATGTTCTTTTTTTTAGTAACTTTTTTATTTTTTGATTTCTGTTTAAACTTTTATCTAAATTCTACAAGGCGTTTCTACCTTTTCCGCCTTAGTTTGTTAGTAATTTTTATCGACGTTAAAAAGGTAGTGGCGCCCTCAATTTTTACAACCTTTCTGTTATCCTTGTGCGACATAAACTTGGGGTCGAATCTCCCTTGAGAGGAGTCTCTAGCTGAAGCCCTTCAAGCTGGAGCGTTTACAGTTACAAATTGGCGCCCAACTAAAGTTACAAGTTTACTGCCAAGGCTGTGTAATCTGAGCGAAACATGAATAACGCAGCCTTTCGCCCCGTATAATATACACTATTTTTTTTTCAAAGCATAAAGATAATTTAGTTTATATTGTAATTCTTGAGACCTTTTCGCAATAAATATTTCCAAACTGACAGACGTAAAATTAAATAAGTATTAAAATGACAATAATAAGGCGTTGTTATTGTTTCTTATTATTATTGTACTAGTACAATATAATCAGTGTATTAATAGTTAGTTATGTATCAAGGGTACTAAGTAGATTATATCTATTAGTACCCGTGCTGCATACAAACTTTTATGTCATACCAGTTCGTTTTGAATAATAATTTTTATTATTTAGTTTGATTTACCAATTTTTTATTTTTACCTGCGACATTACCTTGACATTATTATTGTCTGTAATTTCTCCTTCAACGTACAGTAAGCTACAGAGCGTTAATTTACCTACGATTTTCACATAAAAGTGTCCATACCTTTTAAAGGACTCTGAATAACGTAGCAAAACCTCATATCAAAAGCTTCAAAAAAATGTTAGCAATCCGAATTCAGTATAATATACAGGGGTTCCCATTAAAAAGTCATATGTTTGGTTTGCAACGGAGTTATTCAACACCTTAAAGACATCTACTAATTTTCTTAACAACATTTTTTGATTTCTCTTGAAATAACCCATTATACCGAACTTTGTCCTCAGATTGGTACACCCTGTTTGTAATTACTAAAATCCACAATATACATAACATGAGACCTTCCTAAATTCTAATGGAAGATATTGACCTAGTTAAATAATGCACTTGTACAATATTTATGCAAAACTAAAGTACTAAACTGATTCGCGGTCGAAGCAAGGTGACATTCTGCATACACAAATTCATTTCTTGAAAAAGCCAAGCTAAATTTAATGTCTTTTATTTGTATTATGACATCGAGATCTGTTCACCTTTAAAACTGTGAAGGTTATTATTTTTTTCAGAGGTAAAAATATATTGTTACCATTACTTAATGGCGAATATTTCAACAACATTTCTCGTAAATTGTCTCTACAAAAGTGTTCCAATGAACTTAATACGGTGTTTGGCAGTGAAACGCCATCAAAAACCTCGCAGTGTTATGCAAAATTATATCGTAGCTGACGCGATTTCGTGAACAAAGTAAAAAACATTAATAGTTAGTTTGGTTGAAAGATTTATTATTACCTTATTATAATAATTAGTATAATTGAATGCCTGTCGGGACTATGGCCCGAGGAGTAGTTGTTCCTGATTCTAGACCCGTTAATATAGATTTTTTGTCAGGTGTGTATAACCTTTAATTATGTATTTGCAAAGAGGTTATTGGTCTTTGAAACTACTCGTTTTGCGATACTTTGATATAATCCAACTGACTGTTGAACTAGTCTCACATTATAGTCTTTTTGCAGCAATTGTATTGCAAGCAATATAATTTACACGCATAACTCAAAATAAGTCTTTTTATATTGAAGCATTTTCATTGCAATGGGCGCGTTCAGCCATGCTAGCGCTAGACTAGGAAAGCGTTAAGTAAGCGTAGGGCGAATTTGACCGCTTAGTGATAGCGAGAGGTCGCCATTTTTTTCCAGCGAATTTATTTTCCGATAAGTTGGTCAGCGGTTCGCTATGTCAACAACAAGAAACAACAATTCTAACCTCTAAGTTAATATTTCTGAGTTATTTAGTTTTTATTAGTGAATTACTTCCTCAGAATAATATAAATTTCTTACAGGATTTTCTGCTTCTCCTAATGCTAATATTTCTACACATTCTTCTTGTCTTTCAATTACAGGTGGAATCAATTCCATCCATTAAAGACCGAGAAGCGAAGCTTCGCTTCTCGGTCTTTAATGGACCTCGACCTCACTTTTCTACCCTGGCGCCTAATTACTATTTTTTTTGTTCTGTAAAGGTTATATATAGCACAATTCTTGTAAGGGTTCAATTTTTTTCATGAAGATCAAATGGATTTTCACGCTTTTTAGTTACGGGAATCGATGTAGATCACTCGGTGTTCAAATATAGAAAAGTGTCGAAGACCCCATTTAACATGATGTAACAACAAAATTTTGTAAAAAAGGTGTTTAAAGCTGCTAATAAATATCTCCCTACGCATACTACGCAATTTTTTTCGCCGCTTCGTACTCGAATCTTGCCTAAATTAAATTATAAAAAGTAGTTCTCAAGCATTCTGGTTTCCCACTCAGCAAGGTTAATCAGTCGGACGGAATAAACACTTTTTTATTTCATTTGATTATAAAAACTATAAGATAACAAAAAAAAAAGAATAAGAAAAAGATATTCATTGGAATTAACTAAGTAAATTTCTACAGACGCGAGATTTAAGAAGAGGAGCAATTGATAATGCTCCCATTCCCTACTACTACTGAATAACATACTTCACCGTACATAAACCAGCAAGAAGCGACTACTCTGGTCCAGTATAATATGTGATAAAAGGATGGTAAATGCTCATCATGTTAACATTCTCTATTCATAAGGAGCGTTTAGATAGCGCGATTCACGCGAATCACGATTCGTTTAGTTGGTTGCCTCACGAATACTGTTGTCTCGCCCTGAGTCATTATACTCCATGAATTAGATGCGCGAGATAATCTCATGGGAGTGATGTACGAGTGACAGTTTAAACACGTCTTCAGAATTCTTTTACAACCGAGTGAAAAGTTGCGCATCCAAAAAAAAACCGCGAGGCAGCACTTTTTTAGACGAGCGAGCGTTTTTTTGACTTCGTTTACGCGTCAAACTTCTAGTTCACAGCGTCAATATATCACTTTGAGCTTCATAATTGGATATTCTGTATAAAAAAAATCAGTCCAATTAACTTTTTTAAACTTGCGATAATACATCAATAGCGGACCTTAACCACATTTTTTTTGCATGTGAGGATCGACTGGTAGAAAGAATAGAACTTTATAATTCCCTCATTTCCTACAACTTTCCCATTTCTGTTAATTTATGTCCACTTCTGGCAAAAAACGAAAAGGCTATTTTTGACGTACTTATAAGGTTTATTACTGATTCTAAATTGGAAATATAGACTTTTCCTTCTGATTAATATCTATGTCTTCTATACTCCCTGTGGTTAATGGACACCGCCCGAGACCATCTTCTCTCTCTCACACACACACAACTTTTTTCAAGCCAACTATAGAAAACTACTTTATTAAATGTTAAAACAAAAATACCTGTGATGACGTAATGCAATATTAAAAAAATTTTGGAATCTCTACCACTATTACTCCAAGACAATTCACATCCAATTAACACAGAACACTCACATCAAACGCAAAACCATAAATAATACACGATTATGTAAGGTAACATAAATTTGACTGTTTGGAAGGATTAGACATTAAAAGACAATACATTGACCCTCAATGTTAAGTAATTAATCAACAAATAAATCTAGGAACTGTCCAGTGGCGGTGCTAGACCAATTGTAGACGCCGCGTCTGCGTCATCAGCTTTGAGAGGCCTCTTTCATTACCCAGTCAGAAAGAAAACGATAAATATATTGACACTGCTGGCGTATGGATTTAATTGCTAATCAAATGTTGACAAAAATGACATAAGCAGAAAAAACACAAATAATAAACTAATCAGAGTTTCCTTGAGTACCGAGTGTAGTTTCGTCTAAAGCCAGCGATTTACTAGCGACTTTGTCGTTGCTAGGTGGTTACTCTGCATCGTATCACGTCTTCCTGTACTCAGCTCTTTTGATGCCCTTCAGACGCACCCTCGTTTCCACAAGAGAAATAAGTTTTATACCGATCTGTACAGTGGATGGTATAAAACACAATTGAGCGACCATCCGCGTTCGAAATTAAAATGCGGCATAGCAATCAATCGCTTGATTGCGAGAGAGTCGCTGAACGCTGCGACCAAACTGCGACAGGTCGGGACGCTATCTATGACAGTGTGGCCAACTGGCCAACTCGAACAGCAAATGTCGCCAAAAATCGCAACATGTTCCAACGTTGCCATGTCGCCCAAAAATCGCCAACTGTCCAATTAAGTCATAAAATTAAACACAAATTTGGAAAACACGATTTTTATTTTTAGTAAATACATGAACATAACATGTAGTTTATAAAAAAATAACTTCATTGAACTACTCAAATATATCACCACAAAGCTCTAAGACGTCATCTTCACCATTTTCATCCAAATTTAATTCATTTTCGCGATTTTGGTTTGGATTTGGGTACATAATTTTTTAATTAAATCTTGATAGCATTTCATTTGTATGATTGAAATTTTTACAACATATACCATTTACAAAAAAAAAATGATATCTTATAATCATTATTGAATTTAACAAAGAGAGCATTATTTGATTTCTAATATTACATTTTACTACTACTTCATTATCGAGAACGATCTTTCGACCACTGCATTTGAAGAGGGCAAGGAAAGCATTGTAAATGCAAATTCTGCCAAGTCCTTAAACATGAAATCCCCTACGCCATTTTTTAAAGTAATGACTTTTTTCCAAAAAATTATTGTATCTTCTGGGATAATTTCCCCTGCAACTGCTTCTTTCCAGTCGACATTTGAAATGTTTCGATATTGGATCTCTATCTCTGTTATTTTTGATGGATTTGCAAATACTAATGGTAGTTTTGAAAATTTTGGTCTAATGGGGTTAAGAATAATTTTAGGACTAAAATGTTTTACTTGGCGAAATACTTCTAAATGATCTGGCATAAGTTCATGTAACAGGGTGTTAATAAAAAGGAAACATTTTTGTTTAACCTCAAAGATTTTATGAGGCAATACATTACTTCAACCAAACTTATCTCAAAACTAACCATCTTTCTGAAATCATCATCTCTCAAAATTTAAAAAAAAAATGTTTCAACTGTAATACAGCGCCAGCTATCGGAAAAATAGATGTATATTCATGATGTTCATCTTGTTTATATCTTCTGTCACGATCATGAAATCGAAAATATTCAGCAACTAACTGAAGTGGCTAAATATCTAATGGCAGAATATGCTATTAGGTACAAGTTGTACGACTAAGAGGGAACAGACCAAAACTTATATGTCAGTCATGTTACATGAAAATGTCAAAAGATATAATAATTGTGAAATTAAAAAAAGAATTTACAAGAAATGAATATCAATATCAGTGTTTTTTAAATGTGTGTGTGCGAGGAATATCGTAAAAAGTAATTATAGTGTATTTAACATTGTGTAGAAGTTATAATGCATCATTTTAAAGCAGTTATAATATGACAATAAAACCAGTGCAGTGCTGATCTGAACTCATCTTCAAAAATTCATAACTCGTTTTTGGTAAGAGAGCGCCGATTTATTTTTTCATTTTCGTGTTCAGCGACCTCGAATTAACTTAAAAAAAAATATTTCATCAAAATCCGCGTTGGTTCACTAAACTAGATTTTTTCCCAAAATTTTAGTATTTGGACTAAATTATACCAATAAAAAGCAATATCAGTAACTTACCACGAAATATGACTTCCTGCTCCCATTCTTTTTTATGGCACTTAATATATCTGCCCCACTTTCCCATTTTTTGTTAATTAGGAATGCTACAATATTTGATCTTCATAAACTGTTTATTTCCGTTAGAATTTCAATAATTTGTCAAAACTGTCACGTCATTTGTCATTGCTCTGTGAACGACGTTAATTCAAATAGGCAAATTCTTTATGCGGTTCAGACCTGTCCGACAAAATTTTTCATAAACTAAATTGCTTGCCATTTTTCTCGAATAAAATGTAGCAAAAAAAATAAAATATCGTCCAAAAATATGTTGTAGCATATTCAATAGTGCTTTATCTGAATTGTAACTTATTATATAATATAAAAAAAATCATGAATCGTGTATATGATTTTGTTAATAAAAACATTTTAATTATCTCTTGATTCGAAGCTTACAGAAAATAAAAAGTGAAAGGATACATACTTTGTTTAATATAGTAACAACTTTAAAATAGTCGACAATTGAATAACAGCAAGTTGTTAACTGGTCCGAAACAAGTGGGTTAACTACTTTATGTAGGCATTAAATTCTGAACAAAAAAACATTAAATTCTACGATGATTGTGGAAAATTTTTACCCGCATATTACTCAAAAGTAATAATCTAATCTAGTTAACAAGTTAAATCTAGTCTTTGCTACTAGAAAAATCAGGTATATTTTAGTTGGCTTCTACAGCCATAAATAATCTATCCACTTAAGTCTCATTGTGTAGGACAGATACTCTTTAAAAAGCAATAAATGATAACAGGGCTGGATTAAAAAAAGTGTGTGTGTCAGCTCCGACGCACGACTGATTTTTGTCGCAATTGAAAAATGAATGGTTTAAATTTTTGATATAAATTTGAAAATATTGGTCCTATACAAAAATTATTCTTATTGAAGGAAATTTATATAAAGTACTAAAAAATATTTTTGACAGAAGTACGCGAAATATTGCATACCTCAGCCACGTGCTTCGATGGTTGTTGGGGATTCACAACCATTTCAGATAAAACCTGGACTTTTACATCTTCCCCAATTTTTGGCCGCCTAGACCTTGGAGCGTCTTTTACCGAACCAGTTTCTTCAAATTTTGAAATTAACTTACGTAAAGATTTTCTGCATATTTGGCGTTCAGGATAACGTTCATTGAACATACGAACAGCAGAATGGTAATTTCTATAAGTTTCGCCAAAAATAATAACCGCTTGTAAGAAACGAGCCCTTGTAGACAATTTCGAGCTAAAATTTACTGTCAAACCTAAATGCAGGTATTAAAAAAATGACAGCAATAATTAACAATGACACCTAGTAGGTAGTACACAAATTAACATAAGATTGTTATAAACAGATATTACTGGTTTTTATTTTGAAACTAATGAACCTCATGTTTTCAATTCTGAGGAATGTATTGAGCACAAAAAGACCTTCAAAATGAGGTATTACTCGATTTCCATTTAAAAAAACATTCCAAATGCCCGCCCATCTGCCACTTTGACATTCAGAGCTGTCATTGATGTGTTAAAAAATGCAGAGTCATTACATTATCGTTCCAAATTTCATCACTATATACCCAACGGTTCAAAAGTAACAGGGGGTAGGGACTTTATGTCCTCACTGTATAGAGCGTATGATGTATGTCAAAACTAGATAAGTGACGTTTTATCACATAATTAAAGGAGTTAACAATTATTATTTTTTATTTAGTTTTTGAAAATATTGGCCCTATAAAAAATTATTCTATGTCACACAAATGTCGTAATATAACAAATAAAAAAAATCCAGGATTCCAACCCTTCGCCTACAATTCATAATTTTCACAGCCAAACCTCTATACCACTCGGCTACGAAGACATAAAAAGGTGCATAAGGTACGTTGCGCAAAGGAACGTAACGCCTCACTTTTATCTTCGATCTATTGATAAAACGCTTCACTAAAATATAACAATTTTACAGGAAACTGTAATTAAGTAAATAACTACAAAACCGATATGGTTTTTTGTCAATATAGAATTTTGTTTTGTGATTTCCTTTACTTGGGTTAGTATACTGATGTGATTTTGGCGTTGTCTCCAGTCCAGGAATATGCTCTCGAAGCTCTTGGACGGAGGATATCTACCTTGTACTGATCAGGCGCAAGTACGCCGAAAACGGTCTACAACTGATATTGTCCCTTCTAATTACAAACCAAAATGGTTGGTTACATCTTGCAGATATACCAGCAGATATATAGCCCGAGAAGTAGTTGTTCTTTCTTAGTTAAACGTTCATTGTTTTTTGAAAAAGATTTTTTAAAACTTTGTAAGGCGTTATAAAAGTATTAATTCTATTATCTTCGATCTATAAATATGAAATACTTATTAGTTGTTTTGTTTAACGAGGTCCTTATCCCATTTTCATCTGATTATTTTAAAAAAAATGTCTGTCAATTTTACAGGACAAAACTACTTATTTATTTATTCTTATTTAATATAAAGCCTATAATTATTAATACAACCACTAGTGGTTAAAATGATGGTGTCTACTTGCCTGGTATATTTTTCAGTAGGTTCACAACAACACTGTCACGTTTAACTGAACATACATTATAAAGTTTTCAGTGTTGCTGATATAAACCGTCATTTTGCTTTCAATGATCTTGACCTGAAAAATTCTAACGAAGAGAAAATGTATCTGCAGAGATATTATATCCTTTGAAATATTATTACGTTTAAAATTACCTGTTGAAAAGGTCGTCGACTATAAAATATATAAAAACCATCGTTGACTAGGTGGAGACGCAAGTTGAAGGTTTTTATAACAATTTTATTTAAATTGTAAATTTATTGCAATATTATTTACATCTTTATTATATTTGTTCATTTATGAACGCTTTGTGTGGAGCTGGAGCGATGGGAACGTAAAATGCTTAGAGCAATCTTCGGCGGCATAAAAACACCTGAAGGGAACAAGAAGAAGAAGTAAACATGTTGTACGGAGAACCAAAAATAACATCAACAATAAATACACACAGGTTAAGGAGGTTAGGACACGTAGAAAGATCAAACAAAGAAAGAATAACAAAAATGGCACTCAATATGACTATAATTGGGAAAAGAAGAAGACGGCCGAGAAAAAGATGGTTCCAAAGTGTGGTGTCTGATATAAATATACAGAAAATACGAAATTGGAAAGAGAAAGTTGTAACATGTCTATCGACCTGTTTCGATTTTACAGAATAAATCCTTTTAATTAGCGCTCGTCGTCACTAGCCACATCCAATTATAGTTCTGTGATCCCAAACTCTTCAACTCTGACCGTTAGACAATTGACGTCTGCCAACGGACGCTTCCATTTTTTGCACAACGCCACGTGAAACACCCCTTTCTGTTATCGACCGCCTAAGGGGACAGATCATCTTTCGCTATCTTTCATATCTTAAGTACCTATCTTATGAATTTTGCTGTGGTAAGTTCAAAATCATAATTTATAATTAATAAGCTTCTTCTAAAGTACTGTCTGATATTATTTTCGTATGCATTCTTTATTTTTTTACAGAGATAGACGAAATTAAATTCAACACGTGGTCATAAACTGTTCTTTTATACTAATATGGTAGTTTTAAGCCAAATATTCTTTTATAATTCGCTGTTTTACTTTTATACAAACATTTTCAAGCTTTTTCAGTTGCGAAATAACTCTTTTAATTATAAAATAACATTTTTATAAATTACTGTTAACCTATAAAATATTCTTTCGTAACGCCAGTGCCGGTTTCATAAGCACGATATTTTTTCATATAACTAAATAAATAACTTTTTGCTATGATTAGTTTCTTTCGGATCATTAGTATATTTTTTAATTTAGCCGATAATTGCTATTTTTACTGTTTTAACATGGAACATATAATGTTGGAAAGCTTTCAGTAAATTAAATCAATTTTTTGACTTTCAAATAACTGCCTTCCTTTTCTTTAACCTGAAAAGCTGACCAACATAATGTGCCATTACATTCAAGTTCCTACATATCCCTGATCCACTTGTACTTCTAGGTAAGCACAGCCCCTAGGCTAGGATACAACCCGAGGATATAACCCAAGAATTTAACCCAAGAATATAGCCGAGGATACAACCCGAGGATATAAAGCCAAGGATAGAACCCCAAAATACCGCCCTAGAACAGAACACATCAGTTCAGATCAAGACCTGACTTCTTCTCCAGGAAACCACTTCATCTAAGCTAAGTACCTATTCCGTTGTTCCGTTGTTCATTTCCTGTGGCAGAATAAATTTGTTTTAACTCGTATCTTCCATTTTTTGAAATCCTCAACTATAAAAGTTGAGGGAGATATCGCCCGGGGTGATTTTTAGTAACTTTTTTATTATTAACTTATTTAAATTTTACAAGGCGTTTCTACCTTTTCCGCCTTAGTTTTTTGTAGTTTTTATCGTTAAAAAGGTAGTGGCGCCCTCAACTTTTACAACCCTTCTGTTATCCTTGTGTGACATAAACTTGGGGTCGAATCACCCTTGAGAGGAGTCTCTAGCCGGAGCCCTTCGAGCTGGTGCCCTGTGAGGTACACACATTTACAGTTACAAATTGGCGCCCAACTAAAAGCAACATTTACCGTTACAAAGTTAAGAATAGAGATGAATGGAGGAAACTATCTGCCCTAGCCTTTCGTGCATATATTATGAACGCTTTGATTGACAATATGGGAAAAATATCATCGTTTTTTAATTCAGGGGATCACATCTCCTTACTCATTATTAATATAAGATACGAGTTCGATCACCAAGTAAACAGAGCATAAAAATCAATACCGAATGATTTTAAATTATCCCATTTGATTTGTTTTTTCTACTTTCCAATTGAACCATTGAATAATTGAATTGAAAAGATCGAATTTACCTTTGTAATAAATAAACTTACTGCTGAAATTTTCTCTCTTTTTCTTAGAAGAAAAAGTGATTTAGAAAATAAATTATTGAATGTTCGATCTTCAAAGAGCATAAATCTTCTAGTAAACCTAATAGAAAAGTGGCACTAAAAGTGCCTGAAGTCTCAGATCTCTGAGTCTATATTACATTCTGTAACTTAAATAACCCCAGGCTAGAGCACTCCACCTCAGGGAGTGGAATTCGGCACCAAAATACTCTAACTCTGGGATGGGGTGTGCAATTTATATTAAATTGGACGCCACCAGCTTTTAATCTGTTTTATTCTATTCGTTCTGTTCCTTAAACATACAAAAATACAAATTAGCAAATAAAGCAATAAGCACTACACTAGAAAATAACCTAGGGGAAATACAATAATTAACTTACCAACCAGACCAAAAAAATGTTCAACATACAATTAGTGAAATTAAAATATTAACTGCCTTTATAGTTGCAATTAGAGGAAAGAAAGAGTTCCAATCGACAATTTGAAATTTCGAATATCTAAAGACAAAAATGGAAGGGAAATTTGATAAAAATTAATGTTTAATTTTGGAGTGGCTGATGCGACAAGGAAACGGCATGTTTAGAAATTTAGTAGAAATTTGGGAGGAAGTGACTAATTTGACACATAAATTAGTAAAATAAAATATTTTTGAAACGAAAAAACGTATCAGGCCGAACAGCATATTACAATTCTCTATCCCGACTGTTTTATTTAGCCAATCATCATCAAGACAAAACATTTTATGTAGTCGACTGACCAAATGTTACGACTTTAATTAGTAGAAAAAAATATATAATACATAACAAATAACAATCTTAAATGAGAATGTTTGAATAGTGGATCGTGTAGGAAACTTATTTGTTGCTTAAATACCATTCTTAGATAATGTACTAGAACTATAAAGACCAACAATAAAATAGAAATTTATGAACAATAAAAATTAAACAAGTCTATATTCCTTGTCATATTCTGCCAAGGTAGACTTGTTCTATGAAGAAATTGCTAGGTTAAAAAAAAGGACAAATTCAAGAAAAGTATTGTTATTATTGCTACCCAGTATTTTTTATTATACTATAACAAGCTACAACTAACTATCGCACATCTTATTTGCATTTAAAATATTGCTTATCAAAGTTACCTAACGATTATTGTGAAATTTTTAAATTATGTACAAGAAATTCACAATAAACAAAGAACCATTTATCCTTTGTGCTAGAAAATGTACAACTAGGTCTTATAGATCATTTTAAATGTTGTATTTTCTTTCTATAGTAAAACGATCTTAGCCCTACTAATGGGAAATTGTTTACCTTCAAGATCTAGAAATTAAAAAAAAATGTGTTAGCTTTCAACATACTCACTTTATACCATTTACAGGAAACTGGAAATGTGCAGATTAAACTGGGAAATTAGCCAAATTTACAGTTTCTACTTGGATTTTATCTAAATTTACCTTTAAAACCGGATATTTGATCAAATTTAAAATTAAAACTAGCAATTTAAGGAAATAATTTTTTGCATGTCCTTTCGTATAATTTCAATAATTAAATCAGTTGAGAAACGAATAAAGCTGAAATATTGAATATATGAGGCTTTTACTTCTTATATTTAACCATAAAAATTTGTAAAGTTTTTGTGAAATTCCCATTTTCAACTGTAAATTTTACGGAAATTACAACTGCAAATTTTAGTGAAATATCTATTTTTAACTGTAAATTTTAATAAAATTTCAATTTTCAAATGTAAATTTTAGTGAAATTTCCATTTTTAACTGTAACTTTTAGTGAAATATTGATTTTTTTACTACAAAATTTTGTGAAATTTACATATTTAACCATATTTAGTTATACTTTCGGCTATTACTTAAACCCCACTTTCGAATTTTCAAATTTCCAAAATCGGAACTAAGTTTTTTTTGAGACTTCAACTTTTGTGATACTGCAAAATTTTGTGAAATTTCCATTTTGATTTGTAAACTTTAGTGAAATATCCATTTTTAACTATGAAATTTCCATTTTTAACTATAAAATATTGTGACATTTCCATTTTTAACCATAAAATTTTGTGAAATTCCCATTCTTAACTGTAAATTTTATTGAAATATCATTTTTAACTATGTAATTTCCATTTTCAACTATCAAATTTTGTGGAATTTCCATTTTTAACTGTAAATCTTACTGAAATTCCCATTTTCAACTGTAAATTTTTGTGAAAATTTCCTTTCTAAACTTAAAATTTTTGACTGTAAATTTTAGTAAAATTTCCATTTTGAACTGTAAATTTTAGTGAAATATCCATTTTAACCATGAAATTTCCATTTTTAACTATAAAATATTGTGACATTTCCATTTTTAACCATAAAATTTTGTGAAATTCCCATTCTTAACTGTAAATTTTATTGAAATATCATTTTTAACTATGTAATTTCCATTTTCAACTATCAAATTTTGTGGAATTTCCATTTTTAACTGTAAATCTTACTGAAATTCCCATTTTCAACTGTAAATTTTTGTGAAATTTCCCTTTCTAAACATAAAATTTTTAACTGTCAATTTTAGTGAAATTTCCATTTTGAACTGTAAATTTTAGTGAAATATCCATTTTAACTATGAAATTTCCATTTTTAACTATAAAATATTGTGACATTTCCATTTTTAACCATAAAATTTTGTGAAATTCCCATTCTTAACTGTACATTTTATTGAAATATCATTTTTAACTATGTAATTTCCATTTTCAACTATCAAATTTTGTGGAATTTCCATTTTTAACTGTAAATCTTACTGAAATTCCCATTTTCAACTGTAAATTTTTGTGAAATTTCCCTTTCTAAACTTAAAATTTTTGACTGTGAATTTTAGTGAAATTTCCATTTTGAACTGTAAATTTTAGTGAAATATCCAATTTAACTATGAAATTTCCATTTTTAACTATAAAATATTGTGACATTTCCATTTTTAACCATAAAATTTTGTGAAATTCCCATTCTTAACTGTAAATTTTATTGAAATATCATTTTTAACTATGTAATTTCCATTTTCAACTATCAAATTTTGTGGAATTTCCATTTTTAACTGTAAATCTTACTGAAATTCCCATTTTCAACTGTAAATTTTTGTGAAATTTCCCTTTCTAAACATAAAATTTTTGATTGTGAATTTTAGTGAAATTTCCATTTTGAACTGTAAATTTTAGTGAAATATCCATTTTTAACTATGAAATTTCAATTTTTCACTATGAAATTTCCATACCAAACGATGATATAAAAAAATTTAATTTGTTAAAATCTTTAATATAATTTGAACTAACGTTCAATTTAAACTTGTGACGCGTTTCGCTAACACAGTAGCTTTATCAAACGAGTGAAGGTATAATGAAATTTTTTTAATTTATACAGTGCATTAATACGGAATTTTAATGTAAACATATATGTATAAATTAAAAAAAAATCATTATACCTTCACTCGTTTGATAAAGCTACTGTTTCAGCGAAACGCGTCACAAGTTTAAATTGACCGTTAGTTCAAATTATAATGAAGATTTAAACAAATTAAATTGTTTCATTTCATCGTAAAGCTGAAATATTTACCACGTCTTTGGTGATCAAGGAAGTGCAATTGTATGCAGTTTTTACCTCCGAATTAGTATTAATTAACTCAGTAACACCATTTGATCGCTTAGTAACACCATTTGATCAATTAAAGATTTTAATTGCACTACATGCTCATCATATTAATATTCTTTCGTTAATTTTGTGTAAAATTATGGTATAACGTTTTGAAATTTATTAAATCTGATGGGTAATTGGTTGTGCGTTGAATTTCAATATAAAATGTTGAGGTGAGATGAGATTTCTATCTAGGAGGAAGCCAGAATGAACAAATGTGTCAACATTTATTTAAAACTAGCAAGTGTACTGTAAAATTATTCAGTTAACATTTTTCATTATTGACATAACATCAATGCCAGTTTTTTATTGTTAAAACCAGACAATTGATACGTTTAATCTTTCAGCAAACTGCATCATTATGACTCTTAAGGTTAATGAATAAAGATAATGACCCATATTTGCTAATAAAAAAGTAATCATCAACAAATATTGTGTAATTGGAACATTTAATCTTTAATTGTAGTTACTTAACATCCGCCAACTTTCACTATGGTCTTAATAATAGCGAACAAAACTTTTTAAAATACAAATAGACAAACTCATTAAAATCAAAGAGTCATTAAATAAATAATAAGACACAGTGGGTTAAATTTTGGTTATGCACAGTGTAGACTTAGAAATTAGCATTAATTATGGTGTTTTATCGAAAATTAAATGTTTATTTATGGATTTACAAATAAATATTATATATGCATTTGGAAAAAAATAAATCAAATACAGTTAACCTTTATATTATATTTTATTGTATTCTTATATCATTTGTCACAGTTTTCATGCAACTATATTATACAGAGTGTCCAGAAACACTTAAAATTTTCAAACACCTGACGGTTGCAATTAATTGTCACCGACCAAACACATTTCCACTTAAACTTTCCTATCCTAGCAATTCGCTAATTTTTTTTGTCTTGTTTTTTCTCGTTTTCATGACTGATTACTATCCATGTATCAGCTTGCTTGTAAACAATTTAAAAATATTTACAGTAATATTCAAAATAAAAATAAATCCCATATCCACTCTAACACAAAAAGTATATGCTTTTACTTCAAAGTACAAAAACAAATTCACTACACAGGAATTAAGGAAATTAAGATCAATTTTGACAATGGCGTATTCTACAGATAACCAATATTTTATCCAGGAATCTTTTTGTTTTGCTGAATTCATACAAGAAAAACAATTACCACCTAACTATATTATAATTAGCTTAGATCTTGTGTCACTTTTCACCAATATTCCCATTGATTTAGTTAAAAGTAGTAGTAGAAAGCATTGGCCATCTATTCAACATAAATGTAAACTAACACTTGAGAAGTTTTTGAATTTACTGATTTAATAGATGAAGCTTGATAAATTATATAAACAAATTGTTGGTACATGAATTAGCATTTCTTGACGAATGTATTCCACAGTTACCTATTATGAAAAAATTAGTTGATGATTTAATTTGTGCAATTCCCAGTAATGGCGTAAAAGTTATTTATGAAGATCGTTTTCTGAAACAGGATCGTCTGCTCCTCGTTTTCCCTGTCCTTACAGTTATTGACTCACAGCAGAAAGTTACAATTATTTTACGTTATATCTTTTAGAATACAGAAATTATAGTAGAACTTTCCGAAACTCCATCTCTAATAACAATACTAGATCTAACCAAAATACGATCACATAAAATGGTAATTAGAATATTTCAATTTTTAAATTATGAATAGATACTTCCTCTCCGTCAGTCAGTAATTAACGATTATATCGAGCCAATTTTGGGTAGCTATATAAAATTTGTTCTATCAATCACCTTCAAATAGAATATAATTCGTAATTAATATTAGGATCACATCAGTACCAAGTGGAGACTAACGTACTTTATTTCAGAGTCCATTTCATAAAAATTATCTTACTAAGTCAAATTCTCTCGACATTTTATATAAAATATTAAACTTAAAATTTTAGTCAATATTTTTAGTTTTAATATGCCCCTGTCAAAACTCCTCTCCGTGGTTCAAAAAATATTCCTGTTATTTTAATCAAATTTTTTTTATACTGAATTATATTATTAAACACATGGTCTTTAAATAAAAAATATCTATTTAAATTTTTATATGAAGATTTAGTAGGTATTTTTTAATAATTGTTATCGTTATTATTATATTATATTATGTTATACCCCTCCAATAATTTTATTTTAAATTTAGATAAACATATTTTACTTTGATATTTTTTAAATGTCCTAAAGATTATTAATTTTTTTTTCAATATATGACTCCGCACTATCGTAATTTAATTTTTATTTCAGATTTAAATATCTTTAAAATTGTTTCTAATTTTAATAAATTGAAAGTTACTTCCCTTGATAACTTCCTCTCGCTACAATTTTAATTCTTCATACTATGAAGCTCTTTATCAATTATTTTTAATTTTCCTCTTATTCTGTTAAAAATTTATAAATCCAACTTTCTGCTCAGCATCAATCCCATCTTATTATTTTTAATTTCAGTCTATTTTATTTTATTTTTACTTTTATTTTAAATTTTCCTAACTTTTATAATAATTTTTAAAAACGAATTCCATTTTATTTATATCGCAACGCCCTTTAATTTTTCTGGGCGACTACGAACTGCCCCACGCTACCTAGATTTTATCGGTTTTTAAAGCCAATTGAAAACGGCTACTTTTTATCTCAAAAATTTCTAAAATAAGAGCGAAAATTTGAAATTATTAAATAATGAAACTATCACAATTTAATCGAATAAAGTTTATTTATAAATCTACGTTAACTCAAATACAATAACAATAACTACTGAAACAATAACAACGCTTAATTCTAATGTCTGATTAGTGATTAAAATAAGTAGGTGTGAACACTATATTATTGTTTATTAAAAGTTAGCTGCGTAATAATGACTTAATGAAGTCTAATTTAGTAATGTTTTGATTAACGTAATATTCAATTAGCCTATTTTCAATAAAATCAACTTTTCTTTTTGCCGTTTTATCAAGTTTTTTTATCTATGTGCAGTTCTAATTTTCACATATAGTTCTGCTTGAAAATTTAACAAAATGTCTGTAAATTTAAATATGCCAGGATGTGATTTATAAAAACATTCGTTAAATTTTGAGTGAAATGATTCACATGCGTTTGTAGTAAATATAAGAGATGATGAATTTGAAGCCCACATGTAAGGTGGAAATGCTGAATATTCTTTCGTCGTCAGCGGTAAATTGCCTAAATATTCCTTCCTCAATTCCTTGTGGACAAACTTTAGAGGTCTTTCACATATATCTTCTACAGCTTTCCTCTTTGTAGAATTACTAAAAATTTGCTGGTCAACGTGGATATCTGAAGCATGATTATGCTCCACTGATGCTTTTTCAAGAATGACGTAATTTTCATCACCTCCCTTTGGTACACTTTTTGTTGACACCCTTTTTTGATGAATCGCCATCAAACTTCTCCATATTTGGCGTCATGGGCCTTTGAATATTTATATTCATTAATTATTAATAAAAGTTCTGCCCTTTGACTAAACATCGTTGTTGAATTCGCCATAAAGTTAAACAACTGCACGAAACAAATACTAACAGACAAAACTATACCGTAATAATTGCAATAACTGAAAATATTTATCTTCTTTTAAATTTATCCATACTCTTTCAACTAAAATCAAATTTGGTTTTCCTAAATACCGACCAATAATAGTTATTTGTGTATTTAGAGCGTAAAGTAACAGATTGCCGCTTGAGAAAGAATGTTGGCGATCTTTCGAAAGCAGCAATTTTACTTTACGCTCGAAAAACACACATAATTTTTTCTACAGTCGTCCTTTTTATAATTATAACAGTTTTTTATATTATCTTAGGTTGTAAAAGGAGTGCTAGAATAATCGTCATTTTCGCTATTCATCATGATTAACCTTAAAAAGATCTACTGACTGGGGAGGTTAAAAAATAATCGATTTTTATATAAATTGATTCTTATTTTCTTATAATCGATTTTTATAGTAATATTAATCGATTTTTAATAAACCGATTTTATAAATTACGTGTTTAAATCAATTTTCGGAAACGGCTCGTACTATTTATTGACTATTTCTCAAAATTTTGACAACTTTTGACGATTATTGACCATTTCTCAAAATTTTGACAATTATTGACCATTTTTCAAAATTTTAACAATTATTGACCATTTTGATTGTTTTCCAAAATTAGTCACCTTTTTTCCAAATTTTTGATTATTTTTGACCATTTTTCAAAATGATGAAAATTTTTAACCATTTTTGACAGTTTTTGACAATAATTGTCCATTTTTAACAGTTTTTAACAATAATTGACAATTTTTAACCATTTTTGATAGTTTTTGACAATTTCTCATAATTTTAGACCATTTTTCAAAATTATTTACCATTTTTGATAATTATTAACAATTGTTGACAATTATGGAACATTTTTCCAAATTTTTGACCATTTTTGTCAATTATTGACCATTTTTGATCATATTTCTAAATTTTTGACCATTATCAACTATTTTTCAAAATTTTGTCAATTTTTTAACAATAATTGTCCATTTTTGACAGTTTTTGACAATTTTTGATAGTTTTTGACAATTATTGGCAATTTTTGACTATTTTCCAAAAATATTGAGTTTTTCAAAATTTTTGACCATTTTTAAAATTATCGACCATTTTTCAAAATTTTAACAATTTTTGACTATTATTGACCAATTTTGACAATAATTGTTCATTTTTGACAGTTTTTAAAAATAATTGACAATTTTTAACCATTTTTGATAGTTTTTGACCATTTTTGACAATTTTTCAAAATTTTAGACCATTTTTCAAAATTTATGACAATTTTTGATAATTATTGACAATCGTTGATAATTATGGACCATTTTTCCAAATTTTTGACAATTTTTGACAATTATTGACCAATTTTTACCATATTTCAAAAAACTTTAACAATTTTTGACAATTATCAACTATTTTTCAAAATTTTGACAATTTTTAACAATAATTGACCATTTTTGACATCTTTTGACCATTTTTGACAATTTGTCAAAATTTTTGACCATTTTTCAAAATTATTGACAGTTTTTGATAGTTTTTTGACAATTATCGACCATTTTTCAAAATTTTAACAATTTTTGACGATTGTTGACCAATTTTGACAATAATTGTCCATTTTTGACCATTTTTGGAGGTTTTTGACAATTATTGACCATTTTTCAAAATTTTAACAATTATTGACCATTTTGATTGTTTTCCAAAATTAGTCACCTTTTTTCCAAATTTTTGATTATTTTTGACCATTTTTCAAAATGATGAAAATTTTTAACCATTTTTGACAGTTTTTGACAATAATTGTCCATTTTTAACAGTTTTTAACAATAATTGACAATTTTTAACCATTTTTGATAGTTTTTGACAATTTCTCATAATTTTAGACCATTTTTCAAAATTATTTACCATTTTTGATAATTATTAACAATTGTTGACAATTATGGACCATTTTTCCAAATTTTTGACCATTTTTGTCAATTATTGACCATTTTTGATCATATTTCTAAATTTTTGACCATTATCAACTATTTTTCAAAATTTGGACAATTTTTTAACAATAATTGTCCATTTTTGACAGTTTTTGACAATTTTTGATAGTTTTTGACAAATATTGGCAATTTTTGACTATTTTTCAAAAATATTGGGTTTTTCATTATTTTTGACCATTTTTAAAATTATCGACCATTTTTCAAAATTTTAACAATTTTTGACTATTATTGACCAATTTTGACAATAATTGTTCATTTTTGACAGTTTTTAAAAATAATTGACAATTTTTAACCATTTTTGATAGTTTTTGACCATTTTTGACAATTTTTCAAAATTTTACACCATTTTTCAAAATGTATGACAATTTTTGATAATTATTGACAATCGTTGATAATTATGGACCATTTTTCCAAATTTTTGACAATTTTTGACAATTATTGACCAATTTTTACCATATTTCAAAAAACTTTAACAATTTTTGACAATTATCAACTATTTTTCAAAATTTTGACAATTTTTAACAATAATTGACCATTTTTGACATCTTTTGACCATTTTTGACAATTTGTCAAAAATTTTAACAATTTTTCAAAATTTTTGACCATTTTTCAAAATTATTGACAGTTTTTGATAGTTTTTTGACAATTATCGACCATTTTTCAAAATTTTAACAATTTGTGACGATTGTTGACCAATTTTGACAATAATTGTCCATTTTTGACCATTTTTGGAGGTTTTTGATAATTATTGACCATTTTTCAAATTTTTTTGAAAATTTTTGACTATTATCGACCATTTTTCAAAATTTTAACAATTATTGACAATTTTTGACAGTTTTTAACAAAAATTGTCCATTATTAATAGTTTTTGACAATTATTGACCATGCTTCAAAATTTTTGACAATTTTCATATAATTTTATTATCATATAATAAATATTCACCAATTTCGTTAATTCGGAGAGCGTGGTTTGATTAAATAAGCGAGCGAAAAAGATTCATTTTTGCGCTAGAGCGTAAAGTAACAATCCTCGGCATTTCTCGACTTTACGATTTCATTTGAATATAGTAATTAGTCATTTTAAGCGCGACTGTAGAAAAAAAATTATTTAAATATATTTGTTTTTGAATTACCGGTCATTAAAACTTAATCCCCAACTTTCTTGCCGGTGGGGCAGTAAGTACTTGGGATGATAAATGTGTCCAAGTAGTTCCGTGGGGCAGTTAGTATTGACCGATTTTTCTTTTGAACACCCCTTTTTCAAATTTAAAATTTTTTATTGGTTTATTCAAAATTTTGTCATGCGTTAACAATTGGATTTGTCTTTATCTTCTTTTTTGAATAATTGACAAAAAACTTCAATATCTTTCTTATCTAATAGATGAATTGCATACAAATATTTATTTTATTATAGTGACATATTAATACATAAAAAAAAACTTTTATTCTAAAATTTCATATCTATACAATACACATAGCGAAATTTTTTTTTATTTCTTCTTGTTTGTTACAATTCAACTGACATTGGTAAAATATATAACCAAGAAGTTTCGGTCTGTCTTATATTGCATATATTATTATTCCATTTCATCAATAAAATTTTTCACTTAAATATAGGCAACACACATGAACATAACAAATAGTATGAAAATGTAATATTATTGATAGTATACAATACATGAAACTTTTCTCTTATTCAATAGAGTGATGCAATCTCATTTACAATCAAATCTGAAGCTTAGCTGGGCTAAGAAAGATAAGTTCTCATAAAAATTGAAGTAAACTGGGCGAGAGTCCCTGTATTCCTAATCTCATCGTTAATCTAGAGCTGGGCTCATTTTTCCTTCCATTCTTTTGAATATATAACACTTTTAAATATATACGAGTAGATACAATTATGAAAGATCAATAGAATAAAACAATACCTAGAAAAAATTGATATACTATAAAAAGTATTGGATATTTTTCAAGAAGGGGAAGGGTGAATTACGAGATTCTTTCATATTTCACCCAATACAGCAAATGACATAAAGGTAAAAAGTTATAAACGGAAACTCAAAATGGAAATCCTCACAACCTTTAGAACCCTTTCCATTTTTCGTTTACTTGCTTTCACTCAAATTACCTATAGGATTAAAGATATACTTATGATCAAAATATTTTGTTGGCTTTTGACTGATCCATTTTTAATCCGACCCTGTAAACATTTATTGATTTTAATTAATTAAGATTATCGGGTTTTCACAATGAGGCTTAGGTGGATAGGTTATTTAAAGCAATAAAAAACAACGATATATTTTGAACTAAACTATACATGCGTTATTTTGCAGCCCAGTTTACCACCACCGTAATGTAGACAATACACGAGGGCCTAGATGCAGAAAGGATCCCACCAATCAGAGAGTATAATTATATTTTGTGCAATGTAATTATTCCCTTACCCTTCTCGAAAAAATATCAAAGAGTTTGTATTCAACATGAAGTTTTCAAAAAAGGGGAAGGGATAGTAAGGGATTACCTTTCCCTTTTTGGAAAACTTCATGTGGAATACAAATTCTTTGATATTTTTTCGAGAAGGGGATAATTACATTGCATAAAATATATACACTCTGATTGGTGGGAGCCTTTCTGCAGCTAGGCCCTTGTAGAGAATACAGATTTAGTACATGAGACTTCTGTATTTTGACAGGAATTCAAAAACATTTTAAAAATTAGTCATTCAACCGATGATACAGCTCGGTGGCTTAAAATTGTAGATCTTATAAATAGGTGAAAAAATTGCATGGTTTTTCTAGTTTCTGTCGACAAATTATAAATTTATTTATGTAAAATACTAAAACCTCTGGTTCGCCGAACTGTTATTATTATTTACATAACATTACTCATCGAATTATTTACAAACATGAGATAGTTCATGGGAAAAAAATAAAACAGATCTGTATTAGCTTCTTTGCTATATTTTAAAACATTTTTCTTGGATTCCAGGACATATATTACAAAAAAAAAATAACATTAAAGGTAAGTGGATGGCTGATATAATAGGTTTGTTTCAGCTGGCGATAGAATCAGTCCTTTCTCTGATTTTGGTAAGGAGTGAAAATTCGGTTCGGCTGCTCATGCGCATATGATCGATATGTCAGTTGTTTTCTTATTTTAGTTACCTGTTGCTTCATTTGTTTATTGTTTGCTTTGTTGTGTTTTAACTTAGCTGTCTACTCCAAGTTTAGTATAAGGTAAATTTACATTATCTATTCAGTCTATTTTGGTTTTTATATAATGTTTATTTTTAGTCTATATTTTCCATTTGCCATGTCAGACCATTTATCCTCTAGCGATGAGGATATGGAAGAATTGTTAGAACTTGTTCAAGTACCTAAAACTAATGAATATTTTGAAGAAGTGGTGCCACAGTTTAGTGATGAACAATATATTCAACATTTTCGATTAACTCGAGAATTTACAGAAGTGTTAGCCAATTTTCTAACACTGAGTATTATAAATGGTAAGGAGGTGATTCAGAGAAAGTTACACCGCTTAAATATATTACTGTGTTTTTGTGGTTTTCTGCAAATGAGGCAACTTCATATAGAGAAGTGTCTGATAGGTTCAATATAATCAAAAGCACCCTGTTTAAAATTGTAAGGAGGGTGTCTCCTATTTTTTGAGCAATCTCTCTCCAGGGATAATAAAATGGCCAGATGATTTAGAGAGAGTAGATATTGAAATGCATTTCAGAAACAATAATTTTCCTGGTGTTATCAGAATTATTGATGGAACACATATGAGGATAGACAAGCCTGCAGAAGATCCTGATTCTTATTTAAACAGGAAACACTTTTATTCAATTCAGGTAATCATTTCCATTCTTGTTTTATTTATAAATATCTAGGATATGAACTACATAAATGTGTAGTATGTTAAAGCTAAATTAAAATGTATCGAGATTTTTTTGTTGACTGTATGATGTGTAAATTCTGTTTTAGGCTAAAGTGGTGTGTGATCACAAATTTAGAATTCGTGATATTTTTGTGGGATATCCTGGATCAGTCCATGACAGCCGGGTTTTGAGAAGTACTCCTTTAAATGAGACATTGGCTGGAAAATATGGAGATTTATACATTTTGGGGGATAGTGGCTATGCATGTTTAAAGAATTTATTAACTCCATTCAAGGACAATGGACATTTAACCAGACGTCACAGGAATTATATCCTTTCTACAAACAGATATGTAATAGAACATTGTTTTGGGTCGATGAAACGAAAGTTACGGCAACTCTACCATGTCAAACTAAAAAATGTTGAATGTATTGTTCATTTTATAAGAGCATGTTCTGCTCTCCATAACTTATCTTTAGATGTTCATTTTGAAGCAAATCAAGAACCAGCAGCTCCTGAACATAACATAGTGAGTGATGAAGATGGTCAGTTAGATAGGGATGACAGAAATGGAGTAGTAATTCGTAATGATGTTATGACTAACTTGAAAATTGTAATTTAATATTGAATTGTAATATTTTAATATACTGACATTCTTAACATTAGATTTTTATATACCTACCTAGAAAAATGTAAAAAACATGTGAATGTGACTAAAAGAAGAGCTAGGAAATATGTTAGATGAAGGAAGTCAAAAGGAGAAGCGACTTTGGATGATAAAATGGATCAGTGATTGCATTCACTATTCTTTTTATATTCTTTCTATAGCTGCCTCACGTGCTTGTTTATTTCTGTATATTACAAGCTGTGTATTCCACAGGCATTCCTCATCTCTATATAGCTCTACAAATTTCACTGTCGTCTCCTCCGTCCATTTTGAAGACATTTTAAAAACCACATAACCCACACTTTATCGAATTATTTTTTAACTGGCCACTAAAACCAAACGATGGAATCACCACTAAAAAACGTGTTTACTCGGTTTTTTTTTGATTTTAGTGGAAGTAGGATAGCCACTTGAACCAGTAAATAGGACTGCTTTTTATTTGCTGGACTGGAATCCTAACTAAAACCAGCGCTAAATTTTAGTACTAAAATACCTGTCTACACCCAGCAAGTACTTAAATCCAGTACTAGATTTTAGTAGCTTGTAAAAGTCACTGGCACCGTCTAACACCGCCTTATTCACACGATGACAGTAATATGCCAGTGCTGACAGGCCAGTCAAACTGGCGTCAGCTACTGGATACATGTAAACGCGGCTTTAGTTCGAGTGAAACCATTCGGAGTTTGAGCATATCTCCCTTGTATGTGATTCCCTGTAATATAATCCAATAAAGAAAAGAGAATGAATTTTCAGATTGGCCGATACTATCCTGGACAAATATCAAGTTAAGTGTAAAAAGTTACTGTTGTTTATATTATACCTGTGATGTGCATTATTCGTTTTTTTGTGTCTAAAATACGTAATCGATACTGTTGTTGATTCTTGGAAGGTTCACCTCAAGGCAGTTATAATGTATTATTCCGGTTCGCATTCCAGTCTTCAATGAGAATCTCAACTGTGGACATAAATCCTTGAAAATCATTAATATTACGTAGTTTTTACAAACAATGAGTAATTATTGTTAGCTTCCCGTATCAAGATTCTTGATAATAGTTAAAATAAGTGCAAAAAGCACTGTTGGGGAAACGTACTTAGAAGAATAGTAATATTTTCTGTATTCGCGATTAAAAATTTGGGCCGTCCTGTATCAAATAAATCCACATCAAAGATTGCAATTTGTATCCATTTTAAATAGGTTAATGTTGAATAAATCCCATAAAATTATAACATTGGCACATTGTAAACAAAACAAACAATAATTTAGGAAAATTTAAACAAGGACATCTACTTTTTTTGATGTTTATATTTTGCAAATTTAATATCAATGAGTATAAATTATTTTAATCAGTAGTACTCTCCTTTGCAGTTGTGTGGCAATTTTTATTATAATTAAGATCAACTTCGTTTTCTACCTTTCTATTGCAATAATTATTTAGTGTGTCGACATTTTAACCGCAATAGCGAAGAAAAGAATCAGTAGTAAGATCAGTGTTTTCCTCGGTGAGTTATCAGTGTTATAGTATTAAGTAGTTGTCGTGCTTACAGGTCAGTTCCTTTATTACGACTATATAGGTACCATATTTTCTTCTAAATTGAAGTCATGCAAATATGAAATATCTGAAATTATTCCTCCATCAAGTCATGGTTTTTTACTGTAATTTTGTTCTATATTTAAAGATTATTTTTAATATATTTTTTATTGAAAACTTAGTTTTTTAGTTAACAAAAACGAATCTTAATATTTATCTTAAATATGTGGGTCAGAAAACTATCATTATGAAATATCACCAAAAATATCCCCATCAAAATGTTCATATCGCATAGTGCTAAATTTTGACACCAGTTTATTCCCCTGTTGCAATTGCTGCATCCTACAGAGTGTTTTAAATTTCAGGTAAAAAACATCTTCACATTTATGCACCCCGTATATGTTAAAATTTAACTCTACATCAAAATTTCAATCGCAGTATTGCTACAAAGGAGATGACCTTCAATTCACAAAAAAATCATCAAAATCAAATAGATAGTTCAAGAGATAACCACTTTTGAAAATGTGTCAAATTTTTGGTGACCGAATTTTATGACGGTCAGTGTATTTATTTTAACAGACACTGTGTTCATTTGAAAAGGACCCACCCTTAATATTTCAGAAATGGGACATATTAGAAAGAAATGCCGAAACACGTTAACTTTTAATTCGAGGGGGATACTTTTTGGCGCTAATGTCATAAACGTCAGATTCGCCCCCTCCCTACTGGAGATACCCCTTACATTTTTTCAAATGGCATTAGGTATCAAGTCACACCTCATTTAAAAGGTCTGGTAAATCTCTATTCAATAATTTTGTTTTGCCTTTGATTCCAGCCGTTCATTGTTATTTAATCGTTGTTTAAAATTGGCTCTCTTTCAACTTTTCGTATCCCCCCGTGTTATATTATGACAGAAAGACTCTTTAAAGAATACAAAATTTACAAATAGTGAAAAGACAACAGTTAACAAGAAATAACTGTCATTCAATCATGTGTCAAAGTGACCACCGTTAACATTCAGGCAATAAAAGTTGAAAGAGAGCCATTTTTAAACAACGAGTAAATAACAATGGAAGGGTGGTATCAAAGGCAAAACAAAATGATTGAATAAAGATTTACCAGACCTTTTAAATGAGGTATGACTTGATACCTAATGCCATTTGAAAAAATTCAAGGGGTATCTCCAGAAGGGAGGGGGTGAATCTGACGTTTATGACATTAGCGCCAAAAAGTTTCACCCTCAAGTTAAAAGTTGACGTGTTTCGGCATTTCTTTCTAATTCGCATTTCTGAAATATTAAGGGTGGGTCCCTCTCTCTTGGTGTCATATTTAATTTACTTGGGTACTTACTTTCCAGTAATATTTTTCAAATTACTATTATTCCATCATTGGCGTACAAAGAAAATATTAAAAGGGGGTAAGCACATAAATTTAGGTACACAAAATATTATTGTTTATTCTGTATCTGTAGAATAGGGAGGGTGAGTTTAGGCAGACAGCACTTAGGCCACATGTGACCCATTGAACGTCCTCTCGGAGAGTTGTCCTCCCAGGCCATTGTCCATCACTAGGTCACTAGGAAACATCTCCTTTATATCGGCAGGTTTATGCCAGGACTCACCGAACACACACTCTCTCATTGACGATAACTCCGGGCACTCGCATAAGATATGCCTGACAGTTTCGTCTTCCTGTTCACACATCTTGCATAGAGGTGTGTCCACTGGCAAGGAGCTACCCATTGGACGTGATGGCTAGAGCCAGGAATAAACGCTGGAGGGGTGCGACCAGAGAGGAAGTACAAGAATGGATGGAGGAGGAAATGGAGAGACGGTGGGAGGAGTATGAGGGCGCGCTAAAAGGAGCGATTGGGAATAGGAGAGATTGGATGGATCGGAAATTCGGGGAGGTGAACTACTTCTTGACACAGGTGTTCACTGGACATGGGTCGAGAGTAGGGTACCTCCACAAGATTGGAAAAAGAGAGACTGGAGTGTGCGAGAGGTGTGGAGTGGAGGATGATGTGGGGCATGTGTTCAGATGCTGGAGGAACGAGGAAGTGCTGAAGAAGTTGGAGACGAAACTAGGGGAGGCGGTGTATTGGGAGAATATGGTGGAGATAATGTTGAGGGGGGAGGAGGAATGGATGGAGGTAAGTGGCGTAGTAGAAAGCATGGTCAGGGGGAGATAACGACTCGATATGGCATGAGAGGTAGGAGTGGAAGTTAGGGAGAAGACGACGATGTGAGCGGAGAGTATGCGAGGGACCGCTGCCCGTCTCGAAGTATGCTAGGGTAGTGATTCCGAGGCGGGGGTAACGGCGAGTTTGAGGTGAGTTTGGTTGGTAGGCATCTCCTTGGGGATGAGTCCAACACTGTTTGGGTCCTGGACCCATTCGAACATGAGTTTCCCATCGCGGCCCGAAAAAAAAAAAAAAAAAGAGGTGTGTCCACTATCCCCATTGTATGGAGGAGTTTCCTTAGCTGACAGTGGCCAGTCAGAAATCCTACTGTTAAACGTAGGTTTTTCCTGGTCATCGCCAAATATTTCTTCGACGCCAGCTTCCCAGGGTCGCCCAGGGTGATCCCGACAAGACTGCATCCCTTGATTTCATCCCATCTCTTTAGGGCACTCTAATACTAGCCCTGATGTAATACGTTGTCTGTTCAAGGCTAATAAGGCTTGTCTGCTGTCAGTGCAGATTATTATGTTTTTGCCAGAAATTCCTTTTCTGGTTAGTTCTTTTGTGGCAATTGAGATACCAGCCAGTTCTGTTTGAACCACGCTGGTATTTTTCCCATTCCTCACTTAATTCTTAGGCTTAGTGATCTGGAGTAGACTCCACATCCTTATTATTGTTTATTATTAAACCTTTATTTTGTACACATTTAAAATCTAAAAGCCATCCCATTAAATTGAGTTAGAATCAAAAAAGAAACTTGGATTTTATGCAATTCAATATTGTTAGAAATTAAAAAAAATAACAAACATATATCAACAGATTTTACAAATACACTCTAAACATTTTTTTATTTGAACATGTGCCAGCTGGAAATGCTCCAATACACACAGCATTGACTTCTAGAAATTTTTCTATTAATATTAAATAATTGTATAATTTTTAATGAATGTGAGAATCGATAGGACGAGCAGAAGTATAAAATTAATCTTGGTTTTGTATATAAAAAGATAACTAGAGGAGGAGAAATTGAATAGAAGATGAAGAAAAAGTGTCAAATTTTATGACGGTCAGTGTATTTATTTTAATGTTTAAATCCCTCTCTCTTGGTGTCATTTTTAACCTAATTTGTGTACTTACTTTCCGGTAATATTTTTAAAATTACTATTTTTTCATCATTGGCGTACAATGAGCAGGATAAATTGAATAGAAGATTAAGAAAAATTTTATTGGGTTTGATAAGGTTCGAGGTGAATGGGTTTTCTCGCAATATTCTATTGTGGTCAACATTGATCATATCATACCAAGGACTTCTGAAGGGAAATCCCCTTCTTGCATTGCATAAAGTTTTTGAAAGTGAAACGGATAGAGGTTTTCTTTATGAATAATATTCAAAATGCTGAGTACATAGCCTTATAGTTTTTGAATTGAAAACGCTGCGGTGTAGTAAACAATTTTTCCTTCGACCACATAGGAAAGTAACGTATATCGCACTGTACAGTCCCGCGGAAAGTTGCTTATATCTCGTCTTCACTACCAACCCCACCGTCTTATCTTCCGCAACTTCCAGTCCGCACCGCTCTATCTTCTCCACAATCTTCCTATACACATCCTCTCCGCCTTTCTTTCTATCTCCTCCTCTCCCTTTGCCGTATATACCAGACACACATCGTCCGTATACACCGTAATCTCACATCCCTCTTCACATACTATCCCACAAACCTCATCATCGGTCCAAGAACCGACCCCAGTGGCACTCCAGCCTCCGTAAATTAGGTTAGATAGACATAAAATCACATATAGTATCTGTAGTTTGCGTTTGGTAGAAGAGTTACTACTACTATATAAATAAATGACCCCAAATTAAGAATACACGAGCACTTAACGTAATTTAACGAAGGATAGACACGTGTAAGGATTAGTATGAAGGATCTCATTTAAGCTACAAAAAAAACTAAGGCAGATATTTTTCGGTTTGTTTAAAAAATATATATAAAGTTTTAATGTTGTTTTACGTCTGTTGACATTCGAAGTATTGATATTTTTAAACTAAACTAGTATGTGTATATATATAAACACAATAATTTTTCCTGTGACTTATCCCCTCCATGAAACCCACATTCGTAGATATATAAGACTTAATAACCTCGCTACTGAAATATACCGCGTCTATTTTATCTAATTTTACTTCACTATCTTGCATACATTGGAAATGTAAATTTTTTAAAAAAATACGTTTTTCGCCAATGCGTTTTTGGCAACCGTTTACTTTTCTAAAAATATTTAGATACCTGTATTGTTTTTAAAATCGTAAATAAGGTAGTGAGTCCCCTATTAAAATCCTCCATTCTGTCTCGCGCCAGTTGTAGTTAGTAAGTGTATATGTGGTGCGGAAATTTCATGGATTTTTCAAACAAATGATTTTACTTTGTGAGTATTTTTGAAAAATGATTTAAAGCTTTTCATAATCAGTCCCAAAATTAAGCTGACAGTTGGAAATTGAGAACTGTATTATTGATTTTCCCAAAATGTTAAGCACAGAAAAATAAAATAAAATACTAAGCAGCGGTTGTGAATCAGGGGGTCCCTGAGCTAACGATATCCGGGGGACCCAAAAAATAATTGAAATATTTGCCATTTTCCTAAAAAAAGGATTATGCGGGAAAATTAAACATACAAAAGGTTTTTTTTATTTCAAACGAAAATACATTAAAAACTTAGATCAAAGTAAATAAAATAAACATGTACCTTCTTTATCTTTGACAAAAAAAATTAAAGCCATAAATTTTTAACAAACATAATTTAAATGAAGTAGGGCGGATGAACGAAAGTAAATTGCTCTGGAATATTGAAAATAAGTTTTTTATTTTTTATTTGTATTTTTGTTACTGGTTTATTATTTTATTATTCGGGGCCCCTGGAACTCGGGGGCCCTGGGCTGAAGCCCATTAAGCCCTTACGTAGATCCAGCCCTGTTGTGAATAATATTTATATACGACTAATTGTGTTCAATTTAAGTAATCTTAAATGTACATAGTTTGAAAAAAGCATATTTTTTTGTATCCAAATTTTCCAAACACTCTGTGTTACAAAAAGAATATCAATAAGCAAAATTTTTTATACTATTTAATTTATTTAGCGGCCTGGAATGTACAGTTTACGATTTTTACTGAATAAAACAATTCAGAATTATTTGTTTAATCTCAGGACCTAAGAATATTTTCGATATTTGTAGCAAACATATTTTAAAAGCCTTTAATTTTTTTATCACTACGCGGGACCTTAAGGAAAAATGAGTCCTTGGACTGAAACAATTCAGTTTTGTTGTGAAATTATGACTTGAAGAATTAAGAATGAACCTAGACTTTTAAAAAATATTTATTTAGTGATGAGTACACATTTTATCTAAATGGTAATGTAAATAAACAAAACTGTCGTTATTGGAATGATGAAAATCCACATCTGTTTAGAGAAAACCACACTCAGTATCCTCAGGAGATTCTATGATTGGTCCCTTGTTTATACCGGGAAATTTAAACGGTGAAATGTACCTCGATATGCTAGAGAACACTATTGAGCCCTTAATTCTTCATGAATTAGAGAACCAACAGGACGGCGATGGCAATCCAGCTATAGATGAAAATTTGTTGCACTTCCAGCAGGACGGAGCACCTCCCCATTACGCAGTAGCAGTTAGGGACTGGTTAGACAATAATTATCCAAATAGATGGATTGGAAGGAGAGGTCACATTGAGTGGCCACCTAGGTCACCAGACTTACCGCTACCTGATTTTTTTCTGTGGGTTCACCTTAAGTCGGTTGTTTATAAAACTAAACCAACCCCTTACTTAATATTAGTCAAGCATGTCGTGATATTACTAAAGCAACATTTGCCAACGTTCGTATGGAGTTTGAAAATAGGTTGTACTATTGTTTACAAAACAAATGGAAACTATTTTGAACATTTACTGAATTAATTAACCTTTTTATAGTTCGACATTTAACACTTTTTCATTTTGTTGTCAAATAAATGTTTCTGCTTTATTGTTACACCCTGTATAATTATGTCGTAGACCGTTGGAAAGCATTTTCTACTGGCTTTCCAACGACGTATCACAAGTAGGGGGTTTGCCATTTAAATTTTTGTAGGTGGGGTATAGGGGGTTGATGGGGGTGCGTTCTCTCTCATGTGATTTTAGTTTCCCCTTTCTACCCTAGAACCGGTTTTTTTTGAAATCTCTCTGTCCACGAGGAAGACAAACGTCAGAGGTTTTTCTGCCTTTGTCTCTCGTCTATAGCATGCGTGCCATTAGAGAAAGACAGCCTGAATCTCTGATTTTCTACCTCTTTCTTTTATGCTGACGGGTTCCGAGCTGGATTGTTGCCTCTATCTGTAGTATCTCTATGAGTACAGCCCATTGTAAGTTTTAAAATTGACACCCTGTATGATATATTTCTGTTCTGTTATTGATTTTATTCAATAATTACACAAAAATGCTGTATGGATGTTTTCAACTGATGTCTATGTATTTAGATGTTCTGAAAATTAAAAGAATACTCAAAAAATTCCAGAATGCCAGGTTATTTTGCAAAATGCAAAATTTAATGATGAAAAAGGTTTTTTTTGGGCAAACGAAGTCAAAAATAAAAGAAGCCTTAAAGCAAATCTGCTTCTCAATAGTGGTTTCTATGCTTCCATTTCTGTCGGTCATTCCGTACATCATAAGGAAACCTACAAGAACTTGGAATTGGTTTTTTGCAAATTAAAATATAAGGATCACGGTGCGGTGACTTAAAAATCTTGCTCGGACAACTATCTGGGTTTACCAAATTCCCTCGCCTTTTGTGTCTATGGGATAGTAGAGACCATCATCACTGGACCAAAAAGTGGTAGCCTCCGAGGGAGCTTAAAGTTGGCGAAAAGAACGTCCTGCATGAAACTTTGGTGCCTCCTCATAAAATTCTTCTACCACCGATTCACATAAAGCTGGGATTGATGAATCCAAGAGATGGACATTGCTTCAAAAACTCAATATCTAAGTTTCCAGACCTCTCGAAGGCAAAGTTGAAGGAAGGTGTTTTCGTTGGACCAGATATGAGAGCATTTGGCTGATCCACAATTCATCACAACCATGACGGATCCTCAAAGAGAAGGGTGGATTGCCTTTAAAGAGGTCATAGAGAAATTTTTAGGCAATAACAAAGACCCTAACTACAAACAAATCGTCAAAAGAATCTTCATTCCCACCTCGACTACTTTCTAGAAAGTTTAGGAGATGTTAGTGAAGAGCAAGGTGAACGATTTCTCCAAGATATTAAGGAGATGGAAAAAAGATACCGGCAATTGAGTACCACCTTTCGTGGGATGTGGCATGTACTCATCTTTTAACTCACTCCATAAAACCATGCATGTATCGATAATTATTTCCGATACTGTCGTCTTTCCAATTTTGAAACGTCCCGCAAGAGAAGTAAATGAAATGCAAGGAAACTAAACAAAAAATTAGAGAATTATTCTTGGTTATTCCCTACTATAAATCAAGTATTATATTCATTGATTAATGAGTGCGACTAGTGCGGCCAAGATAGGATTGGAGAACTATCGATGGTTTATCGATACCTATCGATACTCTTGACTATCGAAAAAAATCGATAGTTTTCGGTACTATCGATATAGTTGAGATGTTTAGGTGAAGAATTTATTTTGAAAGCTGATATGGCGGAATAAAATGCTATTAAAAAATTTAAAAAATGGGACAGAGAAAGAGAGGGAGACGAGAGAGATGAGAGAGAGATGGGAGAGAGAGAGAAAGCAAGAGGGAGATAAGGGAGCGAAAGAAAAATGAGAGAGAGAGGGATGGGAGAGAAAGGAATGGGAGAGAGAGGGATGGGAGAAAGGGGGAGAGAGAGATGCGAGAGAGAGAGAGAGAGCTATGGAAGAGAAAGAGAGATGGGAGAGGTAGATGAGAAAGATGGGAAAGAGAGAGATGGGAGAGAGAGAAAGATGGGACAGAGAGACAAAGATGAGAGAGAGATGAGAAAAAGAGATGGGATAGAGAAAGAGATAGGAGAGAGAGATGTGTGAGAAAGAGATAGGAAAGAGAGAGAGAGAAAAATATAGTAAGGAGTAAAGGAGTAAAGATGGGACAGAGAGAGAGAGAGAGATAGGAAAGAGAGGGATAGGAAAGAGAGAGTTGGAGGAGAGAGAAAGAAAGATGCGAGAGATGGGAGAGAAGGAAAGAAAAATGAGAGAGAGATGGGAGAGAAAGAAAGAAAAGTGAGAGAGATAGAAGGAAGAGAAAGAGAGAAAGACGGGAGAGAAACAGAGTGTATTGCGTGTGATTACAATCATTATTTTAAACTATCAGAATCTAAGACGGATCCGACGACCCTCGGAATATTGTAAGCATTTTTTTTCTTATTAGACCATTTTTGACAATTTTTCATAAATCTTGACCATTTTTCAAAAATTTTGACCATTTTCCAAAATTTTAACAATTATTGACCAATTTTGACAGTTTATGACAATTATTGACCATTTCTGACAATTTTCCAGGAATTTTGACAATTATTGACCCTTTTTCAAAATTTTGACAATTTTTGACTATGTTTACAAAACTTTGACAATATTTGACGATTTTTCAAAAATTTTAACAAGTATTGACCATTTTTGACAATTATTGACCATTTTCTACAATTTTTGACAATTATCGACCATTTTTGACAATTTTTCAAAGATTTGGACCATTTTTCAAAATTTTTGACAATTATTGATCATTTTTCCAAAATTTTGACCATTTTTCCAAATTTTACCAATTATTGACCATTTTTGACAATTATTGACCAATTATGTCAGCTTATGACAAGTTTTGACAATTATAGACCGTTTTTGAAAATTTTTACCATTTTTGACAATTATAAACCATTTTTGACAATTTTTCAAAAATCTTTACCATCTTTCAAAATTTTTGACAATTATTGACCATTCTTTCAAAATTTTGACAATTATTGACCATTTTTTCAAAATTTTTGACAATTTTTTATCATTTTTCCAAATTTTAACAATTATTGACCATTTTTGACAATTATTGACCAATTTTGACAGTTTTTGACAATTATTGACCATTCTTTTAAAATTTTTGACAATTTTTGGCCATTTTTCAAAATATTAACAATTATTGACCATTTTTGACAATTTTCCAGAAATTTTGACAATTATTGACCATTTTTCAAAATTTTGACAATTATTGACCATTTTTCAAAATTTTGACAATTATTGACTATGTTTACAAAACCTTGACAATTTTTGACGATTTTTCAAAAATTTTGACAATTATTGACTATTTTTGACAATTATTGACTATTTTTGACAATTATTGACCATTTTCTACAATTTTTGACAATTATTGACCATTTTTGACAATTTTCCAGAAATTTGGACCATTTTTCCAAATTTTAACAATTATTGACCATTTTTGATAATTATTGACCAATTTTGACAGCTTATGACAATTATTAACAATTTTTGACAATTATTGACCATTTTTTCAAAATTTTTGACAATTTTTCCAAATTTTAACAATGATTGACAATTATTGATTAATTTTGACAGCTTAGCGTTTAGAGCTCGTACAGAAAGTAAACAGAGTAAGTCAGACCTATGACTATAATACATTTTCGATCACTGTCTTTTTTCCTAATTAGGGAATCCACTATTTTAATCTACTTTCTCTGCTTGCTCTACTACTTGGTTTTTGCTTTATCGTTGATTGTTCTTTCAATTTTGTACAAATAAATTTGATTATTTCCATCTGTTACTGACATATATTTGAAATACATTTACGAGAAAGTCAACTCACACAGTCTTATTTTCGATGTTCTCGGTACCCTTTGATCATAATAATTACCTATTGTCATAAACCAGCTTTGGTTTATTTTAAAGTTAAACAGATTAAAAAAATAGCATAATAAATAAAATCTGTAATAAAATTCAACTTATTCCCAGCTATGTCTGAAAAAAAAGTTGAAAGTTAACCTCCCACTCTACGAGTAAAATTTGTTCTAATTTTACGATTTTAAACTTGGCACGAATAGTTTATTTCATTCAGACAAATGAATTTTATATAAAAACCATTTATATCTAGCACAACTGCGAAGTTACTCAGGATTTTCGTTTATTTTAGAAATGTAGACACAGAAAAATAACTTTGTGATAAGAATTTGTGTTGGGGAGAGCAAATAGCGCAAAAAGGCATAATATTTATTGCGACGCTGATTTTATTGGAAATTGTTCAATCTATCATCCAAGGTAGCATCACGTAAATGGAGCCTCTAGAGCAAGTCCTGCAGCAAGCCTAAAAATCCTGGAACAGGCCACAGGATGGTATAATGGAAAATTATAACTTTTTAAAGAAGTTCAATACAAAATACAGTACACAATTCTTACTCGTCTTGTATCGGCATGGAAATTATCTCCTCCAATTACAAATCTAAAGCTTACATCCTGTATCCTATGAAGTCTTTAAAAAAACGACTTGGAGTAATAGAATAGTCATGTACACAGATGTGTTAATGTCTAAAAATGATGTGAGTTCATAGTAACAAATGACCACAAATGGTTTTTAAAACCTGAATGTTAATTTTTGACAGCTGAATTATATATCATATGGTAAGAGCTCTTATTCTTTAGACTCACTATGAGCCGTATTACACAGCAAAGAATTATGCCAAAAATTACTCTGAAATTTACCACGAAAATTTTCGTCAATAAAATATTCTGTATGACACTACCAAAAATTCTTACCAAAATTTTCGGAGTAAAAATATATATATTTTCCAGGCACAATTCTATAAAGTGCGCGAGAATCGGCGCTGAACCGCATAATCAGTTTGTTTGACATTACACTCATTAATTGCCTTTTAGATAATTTATAAATAAACAAACGACAAATTTTTGCAACATCTAACATTACAAGTTCTTTCTTGTTTACTATTTTTGAGAAGGAAATAAATCTTATTATTGAAAATAAATAAAATTAGGTTAATGAAAGTATGTTTGTTTACTGTTTGCATACATCAGATGTAACAAAATAAATAACCCGACTGCGCATGCGTATCGTATGAATTACTCCGAAAATGTTTGGAAAATTTATTGCCTGTGCAATACAGATTTTAAGAAAATGTTATGAAATGTTAGGAGAAATTTCTGACAAAATTTTCGTGGTAAATGTCAGAGTAATTTTCGGCATAATTCTAATAATATCTCTTTCCTATGGATCTCGTATGAATCCTCGTATTCAAGAAAATGAGCAGACAAAGAAGCGACCCAATCCACAATAAATGATGGTATTCTCGTTCCCCTCGATGAATTTGAAATAAATATTAAAAAATACCATGAAAATCAAGTGCCAACAAACCTGGAACGATTTTACAGAACACTATTTAGTTCTTATCTATTTTCAAAATCTTATTCGATATGAACAAGTTAAACTATGCCGATTGAGCATAAAACAAACCCATTTAACACATACCTCCAATCTGTGTTGGATACAGGCTTTCCAGTAATAATCAAATTTTTCCGAAGTTAAATTGTGAAATTTTAGAGATAGAATTTTCTCTTCAGCGTCTTCTTCTGGAACTAAAACAAAATTATATTATAGTATAGTTCAGGGGTTCCCAACCTTTTTGCACCTGCGTACCACTTGATTTTTTAAGAAATTTTGACGTACCACCATACCTGAATATTTTAATAAACGTATAATATTTACTCTTCTAAAAGTGTTCAAAGGCTTTTTGAATTAAATTCCTGAGAATACTTCATATTTAATGGTTAGATATTTTGTTTATTTATAACAGCAAAAAATTCATCATCATACAAAATATACTTTGATAGTATTTGTTGTTGTTTGCCTGTGATTAAAATATCAACTTTAGGAGTAATGGAACTTCTGCTTCTATGTTTATTTTTTATGTAAAAGAGTTCAGAAAATCTACTCTCACACAAGTAACTCGTAACAAATGGCATCAAAAATAGCAGAGCTTGCCGGAAGATCACAGGGCACTCGGTTTTACATCCGATCCAGATTTCTCTTTAAAATAATCTTTCATGAAACTATCATCTGTAAGATCGCTAAAACTTTCTTTTAGTTCCAATTCATTGAGGTTCCCGAAAAAGGATTTCTGATTCAGTCCACTTTTGAATAATCTTCAGAGAAATACTTCTTAAAGCTTTTTTGAATGCCTTCCAAGTGAATAATGATATCTGCAACCACATCTGGCATTAGAGATATTTCATTTTTTTCAAAAAATGATGATAGAGTAGGAAATGCAGATACATTCTCCTACTGAATTTGTGAACAAAACAGGACCAACTTTCTCTTGAAGGAGTTTATTTTGTGAAGGCTGTTGAGTTTGGTGCCTGAAGTCCCAAGTTCAGTGTGTTGAGTTTATCAAAAATGTCGGATCACGTCACGCGTACCACCAGAAACGTTCCCGCGTACTACCGGTTGAGAACCCCTGGTATAGTTTATGATTTATAGTAGAATTTTAAGAATTTTTGATGTTGTTCGTTTTTTTTGGTGTATTTTAAAGTTCTCGTTTTATATTTATATTTAACAATAATACTAAAATAAGATTTATTTATTAGTTCTAAGTAAAGACCTAGATCTGCATCATGCATTTTTTGTCACTTTATGTTCATGTACAGTTAATTCAATGTTTAAATAGGTATAGATATACAAAGTTTCGAAATTTTCTTACAAAATTTCAGTATTTCGAGAGAACTGCTTAGTTTCATTTTTAGTTTCTGAATTATTGGTTAAATTTGTAAAAGCCTGTTTAAATGTGACTGCCGAATTTCGCCATTATTGTATGTTTTTCCTCTTTTAAATGTCCGGTAAAACTCATGTAATACTTAACAAACTTGCAAAATAAATTGTCAATTGTTCACCATTGTACCTACCTAAATATAAATGGTATAGGTGAGTGGCTGCAGTGCTGCAGAGCTCCTAAAAAATCTTCTAGTTAACTAAAATATTTACTTTTATCAAATATAAAATTTATAATATATTTTGTAATGCATTCGCATTGTCATAATGATAAAAAAAACAAGCAACTGAAGCCACATCTGAAATAACAAACAAGCGTGAATAAAGTCCACCAGTGGAATAACGAACCTATTTCGCGCGATCGTTGATATTTTAGATAGCTGGGACATACCAACGTGCTCTGCGAGCATTTTAAAACACCCGCGCTGCACACTTCTCCCCCTTGACTATCTAAAACTAAGCCGTGATCATGCGTGATTTTCCCTCTTCAAATCGCTGCATCTAGTCCAGCGCAGCTAGGTACGGTTAGAGGCTAGAGACTCCTCTCTAGGGTGATTCGACCCCAAGTTTATGTCGCACAAGGATTACAGAAGGGTTGTAAAAATTGAGGTCGCCACTACCTTTTTGACGTCGATAAAAAGTACTAAGGAATTTAAAAAAAAAACTAAGGCGGAAAAGCTAGAAATGTCTTGTAGAATTTAGATAAAAGTTAAACAGAAATCAAAATAAAAAAAATTACTTAAAAAACAGAAAATTAAAATTTCACCCCGGACGATATCTCCCTCATCTTTTATAGTTTTTGGATTTAGAAAAAATGAAAAAATAGAATTTAAAACAAACTTACATTTATTTTTCTGCCACAGGAAATGGAACAAATGTGAAAAGAATTGTACTTTTATAGATACTTAGCTTTTGAAGTTGTTCTTTCCGGAAAAGGTGATGGTTGAAGAAGGTAGGTAGGTCTTGCCTCTACGAAGTCTTGACAAGATGGAGACTAGATATTGAATAAGATAGGAAGATAGAGATGTCTTGATTAGAGCGGTATCCTAGCAGCTGTGTCCTGGTCTAGGGAGGTATTTTGGTCTAGGGCTTGTATCCTAGCCTAGGGGCTGTGATTACCACAGCAAAATTAATTAGATACTTAAAAAAATATGAAAGATAGCGGAAGATGGTCTTTCCTTGTAGGCGGTCGGTAATAGAAAGGAAAAAGCTGCGTTTCAGCGGAAGGAAAATGCCGTTGACAAGTGTCAATTGTCTTAGCGTTCGGAGTAGGAGAATTTGAGATCACAGAACTATAATTGGAAGTCGCTAATGTGGCGGCGAGCGGTAATTAAAAGGATTTATTCTATAAAATCGAAACAGGTCAATAGACATGTTACAATATATTATTTAATATGTTTGGGTACATTAATTGATGTCTACAAGCATTATAGTAATGATTATTGACATATAACTTTTAGAGTATTAATCTATAAGCCGTAACATTAATTTTTCTCATTGGGCAATGTTTAACTTATGTAGGTACTCTAGGTGATTGATTTAATGTAAAAAATCCTCTTATGGATGTGAAATATCATTTTTCACCTACCTTACCGGAAAACCAATCATATGAACACCAAAAATAAGACGGAAAGTATTGTTTAACAGCCCAAGGGCGGAAAATTCTTAACGCCACGGTTTTTGAAGTTTTACATCATCTGTCTCTTGAGTACTTTCATGTAAATTTTTTAATTAGACCTCAGTAAATGTCAAAGTTTTTGGTTATATTTTCAGATTTTTTGGTTTATTCGGTTGGCGAAAAACGGTTGTGTGTCACACATGCAGGAAACGCTTTAGCAGCCCGAGACTATTAGATGTTGCTCATTGCAAAGCTCTTTTTCTGCCCTTGTGACACAATATACTATATCGTAATGAATTTTGCCACAAAAATAATTAAATTCATGCATTAGAATAATGACCAGGCATACATTGTGACAATCCAAAAAAATAGTAACTAATGTTTTCGCTCCTTTAATTGTAACAAAATTAGTCGCGACGGGTCTTGTAGACCCAATTCAAGAAACCTACTGTACCCACAAAAAAACTATATCCACGATGAGAGTTTTGTCAAAAATAGATGGTTATATAATTTTCGACAAAAAAAAATGACGAATCCTTCTTTCTACTAAGTTGGTGTATTTGGCATCCCGTTCGCACTCACATTTACCGGAAATAGTATCGATATATTTGTTTGTATTTTTGACTATAGAGGATAACATTTCGTCTGTAAAAAAGCTGCCAGCATTGCAGTGGTGATTTCGTATTTTTGCAGCTCCCTTTACTCCAGGCAAGTGCATAATCAAATTGTTTCTTACTCGCTGAGAGAATGGTCGTGCCGGATCTGGATATCAAACTTTATTTATAATTGCTACTGGCCAATAGTAAACGAACAACTGAACACACATTCAACAACGATGTGGAGATTTCGCGACTGGGTCTGACAGACCCGTCGCGACCACTGAAAGGTTAAGCATATTCATAATCATTTTATTACATTAATACTATGAAAAGGGCATTATCGTAATGATTTAGCAATAGATGATCGTGGGAACTTGATATCAGGCACGATATTTTTTCTATGTTTAATGAAATAATAATGGTAACAAAAAACCTGTTATACAGAATGTCCTAAACTTGGGAATTGATAGTACTTCATATGAAATTTGTGCCTTACCCCTTTTTTAACAAACTATATGCATTTAAAGTTAGACATTTTTTTAACAATTTTAAAATGCTTTCGCTACCAGCACATTTTTATTTTGGTGCTACTTTACATATATTTCTAGCATAATTATTCCTTTTTTGATGAAGCTAGAAGAAACATAATATTGCTAAGTATATTGCACATAATAAGTACTGATAGTACATTTAATTATACCAATTATTATATTTTATGCATGCGCATATATTATGTGTATACACCGTGTCCCAAGTTATCGTTTGCAGGCAATATCTCGCTTAATTTAAAACATAATCCAATTTTGTAAAAACTGTTGTGAATGGCATCAAAATTCCTTCCCAGTGACGTATCAGAAACTTTATTTCACTTAACAGTCCTTTGGCAGCCACCCCTCACTTTAAAATGGCATCCCCTGTATATTTTCGTTGAAAATTGCTTGTCACTCTATTTAAAATACAAAGATGTAACATACTTGTTGGTTTTTCATCATTAGCATCATTTTGTAATTTCTAAATTTCCTTCCTTCCTTTCCTTGGAAGCAAAACTTAATTTCCCTTCAGCTTTTTAAAAAATAAAGTATAATATTTAGTTGGACGTCACCAGCTTGTAGGAGCAACACAACTAATTTATTTAACAGTTGAAAAAACAACAAATCTTACAATTTTTGGTATACTCACCGGCAATTTTTTTAGCTACATGCTAAAAAATAATAATTAACCCATAACATATGATCAGGGATTATTTTCTTAATGTTTTCATGACATTTTATTTGACTAGTTCAATTAAACATCGATCACGCAGGATTGACGTAAAAGGTAAAATAAACATGCCAAGGAGTGTTGATATTCAATATAAAACCTCGATTAATTCTGATGTGGTAAATCCATGACTAATACTTTGTGCATTAGTTCGATATTTTCCTGGTTTACTGAATAATATTCAATGAAACGGTGGATAACGGAAAATCCACTTTACTGATAAAGTTAGTGGAGGAAATTTCCGGTTTCACCAAAATTTTGAATATTCATGATTTAAGAAACAACCTCACCGACGTTTGTATTTTTATCTGACCACAAAATGTGTAACTGTGTTTAAGCAAACTTTTTAAAAATATTTTAGAAAAATTGTCATAAAAATTTAACCCATTGAGTAGAAACTAAAAATATGATAAATCTAGGAGTTTGACCATTTCTCAAATGTGGTTAAAATCCACATTCATCACTATCTAGTAGTTCCTTAAAGATTTCAAACTACGAACATAAAATTTCAAATCATCAATAAAATTTATATACTCCCCCCGGCGATTGTAAACTGGACCGATTATCAGGTAATGCTCACTAATGAGTATCTAATCTCGGCCGTCATAAATTTTGTACCTGTTTTCAGGTATGTAAACTCGGCCGCCTCAATTCCAGGAAAGTGAAAATTTTCATGACCTTTATTTGAGGAAGATTACTTTCCAGAATTTCACTTGCCCCAAGTATTGATTTGTTAACGTGTTAATTATTAACTTGTTATTGAAGAGTTTTTTACGTTATTTGTCTTGTTGAAATAAAATATATTTTTCATTAATTTTTGGATTTTTAAAAAATGTTGGTATCATGGGCCGAGATTACATACCGTATTTTGGGGCGTCTTTTAATTGAGAATATTATAAATCCTTAAGCGGCCGAGTTTACATCTGTCCACTCTCCCACTGTCGGCCGTCCTTGTATACAATGACTTTTCCAATAATTAGCTAAAAGTGCATTCATATTCCACTACTATAAAAACCATAACTTTAGGAAAATGATTTAAAATAGTCGGTCAAGAATGAAGTAATGAAACGCGTTTTGTTGGGTATTAACACTGCATCTTGGGAATACCCAGTGTTTTCGCGGGTATACAATCTTTTAACGGAATTTAATTGGAAAGTCTTTTAGTCTACCTGATTCTCTCGACCAAACTGGAGGTCCTAATTTTAAAACCAGTGCAATTTAGTTGAAAAAAAAATCGTCTGTGAATTTGTGTTTTTCTGAAAGCTTAAGTCGTGATTTGTATTTCTTACATTTCAGTATTAAAAACAAAAGTGAGTACCCCTTTGAATTGAATTGGAAAAAACTGAAAAATAAAAAAAGGTTTTAAAATATTGCCGATCTTACAATAAATATACATGGTGCTACAAGACTAATGAAATAATTAAGTTTCCGAGTATACTTGTTACTAATTTGAAATTGTTTGTGAATTGAAATGACGGAAATCCTTTTAATATAAAGTTCGACAAAATTAAACCATCCTTCATTGGTTATACGTGATTGGCCTATATTTTTTTTACTACGTTTTAAACTTGAATAATATAATTTATTATCCTTGTCCTCGTTAAAACAAAAACAATGATAATTTTATTGTCATTACATTTTCCAGGTGAACCATGACAACGGAAAAATCCAACGGTATTCCATGCATAGAATTTAGCTCTAGGTATGTATTGTTATTTTATTTATCTAAAATATCAGTGTAAAGTAGAGTTGGGAAGACATCCTTAGAGGACGCAAAAGTAATTTGGAAAAAACGCGTTTAGTTTTAAAACTTGAAAAGTCGAATATATCTGTCTGCGACTCTTTTGGATCAAAAGGAGTGGAGCGCACAGCTCATTATCTCAAAGAATTTCACTCCAATTGAGGCCCTACTCAACCAATCCAAAGGTTGGGAAAGCTGCATCTAAGTATTGCCTAGAAATCTGACTAAAATTACTGTATCACCTGTAATGTTGGGGATTTGGTGTGAATAAGCCTCTTTAATTGGTGGTATTCCTGGTCACTCGGAGAGTCATCTTACTTTAATAAAACTACTACTTCTGGCACTGGGATAAATTCTTATAGCATACTGTAATGTTTTTGTTATTTATTTAAATAGTTTTAACCGGTGGGATACAATTGTACACACTTCTATGGCTAATTACTATTGGTTTATTCAAAGAAACACACACTATATTAAACTTAATTTATATACACACTTTACTTAATGTCTACTAATTTATTTACACTCGGTATATTAGTTCTAATTTATTTTCACCGCTTGAATATTACACTATTTTATTCACTGTCCGATTACCTCTGTAAACTGTCTGTGAACCAACAATTTACTGTCCGTTTCACTAATTCTCTCGAACTAACTATTAACTTGTTCAAAAACCCGCGTATGTATAGTCCTTCTCGACTCTGGAAAATTCCAGTACCTTCCGCGCCCGATCTATGCACAAACAAAGCAATAAACTCGAATGTTCTCGAAAGGAGCGCAGCCACCAAAATTTACAGGCTTTGAGTTGGTGACCTAGCAACAATAATTATAGTTTAACTGAAGAGCATAACGACTACAACTAAATTAGAATGAATATTGATTACATTATGGATATATCTGAATGACAATTCTATATTTTATATTACGGTTCAAGTTAATATTTACTGTTAAATGTTTATTTACGTGATAAACTTGACTCGGTACCTGCCGACCTCGATAGTTATATTTATGTAATATTCCAACGTTTAATGATTTATTGAAAATAGTTTCAAGGGAATTTATTTCTTATTTTATTTTATTATTATATTATGATATTATGCCAAAAAGGCATCACACACCATCGTGCATGAACCACATGTTTTGTCTAGTATTGAGTGTCCCCAAATAGTTCAGGGAGATCATTTTGGAGAAAACTTATGGGTGAGACAAAAAATGTGATCCAATTAGGTAAGTAGTCCCCTATAATTCAAATCCACACATTAACTAAAAAAACATTTTTTAAAACGCTGCTCTATAATATTGTGCGGGTTTTCGTCTGCCCATTTAGAAATTGAGGATTTCTTTGTATTTCATCTGTCATTCAATCCTAAAGTGTAATTCGCTTAGGAAAATCTCGAGCTCTTCTACCCTCACATTCCTCAAATTTAAAAAGGGTTGTATAGAAGACGAAATTTCTATTATGTTCTACATCACAATTTATTATTTCATCTTCGTATTTCATTCGCTACCACAGTTAAATGATTCGAAAAAAATTTTTAGCGCGGTTCAAATTATATGTTTGGATGACTTTGACTTTCTAAAAATTGGATATTATAATCCTGATATAATTACATCAGCAATCATATTCACATTCTCTTGTAATTACCACATTGTTAATATATATATTAGGTATATCCGTGATGTCATTTAGGTGCTATGTTTGTATTTACACATGAAATATTTTTTGAATAAAAATTTTATGGTTGGAATATTCACACCTATCACCACATCCAGCTTAGATTCAAAGGTCAACAAAAGATCTAGTGCATATAAAATAATAAGTATTTGATTCTTTCAATAACATTATTAGCTCTCTTTCAATTTTTCGTATGCCCCCGTATTGTGTTATGATAGAGAGACTCTTTAAAGAATAAAAAATTTACAAATAGTAAAAAGACAACTGTTAACAAGAAAAAAACTGCTATTTAATCATGTGTGCAAAGTGACCACCGTTAACATTCAGGCAATAAAAGTTGAAAAAGAGCCAATTTTAAACAACGATTAAATAACAATGGAAGGCTGGTATCAACGGCAAAACAAAAAGATTGAATAGAGATTTACCAGACCTTTTAAATGAGGTGTGACTTGATACCTAATGCCATTTGAAAAAAATGTAAGGGGTGTCTCCAGTAGGGAAGGGGTGAATCTGACGTTTATGACATTAGCGCCAAAAAGTGTCCCCCTCAAGTTAAAAGTTGACGTGTTTCGGCATTTCTTTCTAATATGTCCCATTTTTGAAATATTAAGGGTGGGTCCTTTTCAAATGAACACAGTGTATATGTTGGCACAATCTATTGCTTGTCTTATTCGTATCATTTACGTTCTTAAAATTTGTATTCTGCTGCAGTTAGTTTTTTGTGACATTCTGTTAAGAATATTATGGACGCAAACAAAATTTCTCAAAATCTAATAAATCAGATTTAAGGGAAAATACAAAGAAACACGTGTAAATAAGGGAATATTGGCTGTTTTAATGTTATACCTTCGTTAGTTGTCGCATGGACGCACGCACAGTATTGAAAACATACTCTTCGACGTCACAATCAATAGCAATGCGTTTACAAAAGCTTCAAATAATTTGAATATTTCGGCATGTTAAATTCGTTATAGTGGTTGTTTTTTTTTTCATGCCAGACGTATTCATGATTTATAGCACAATTTTAATAACTAAAATTTTAGTCAATTGTTTTTGTAGAACAAGTTAACATCGTCGACATATGATAATGACAAGTGTAGTGCTGTTCCCACGAGTTCGAGCAGAAAGCTCGAATTCAGTACACAAAAAAATTAAAAAAACTTTGTGCATTTCTAATGGTTAAAATAAGTCAAAATTGGTTTAATGTTAATCATTTTTCCAATTTTTACCCTGATTTGTTGCTTATTATTAAACTGGGACGCCTAAAGTCTACAGAACCCGAAAAAAACAAAAAATACCACTAAGAAACACAGTTATTGGTATTTTTTGTGAAAAATCGTGAAAATTTCAAAATTTTCGCTAGGCTCTATTACTTTTACGACTCGTAATGTGAAGTACCAGTAAGAAAAAAGACATAAAAATCCACTAAGAACTTAATTATATGCTTTTCAAGTGGCAAAATTGTCAACATCGAATAAATTTTTACTATTAATGTCAATCTTCACATTGGTTAGTTGCTTTTATTGAACTGAGGCGTCAAATTTTCCATTTAGCATCAAAAAAAACATGTAGTACCACAGCTATAGTAATTTTGGTGAAAAATCGTATAAATTTCAAAATTTTATCACTCTAGTGGGAAAAATATTGTTCAATACTTCCACTAAAAAAAACAAGGCGAGGAACCAATTGCAAATGCAATAAATCCAATTTTGTCAAATTATTGATTGATGAATCAGGTTTAATCCCAATCCCATCACTTAACATGCCACACTCAAAAAGCCATATCTTTGGTACCATGCCAAACATTTTAAGGAATGTTAAATATTTTGTCGTCTCAAAAGTGATAAACCGTTCAGCTTATTCCGTAACCAATGAATAATAGCTATAATAACATTTCTCTAGAATTTCTTGTTTTTTATTTCAGGATAAATTTACCAAACAATGATCAACTTTATAGAATGGATATGGAAAAAAAAGAATATGAACCATACGCAAACAGAGAACTTCAACATCCAAATACGTGAGTAAACTTTGTAGGACTTAGTTCAATCGTGTACTTTGATTTTTAATTGTTACTGAGAAACAAAGAAATAAGATTTCTCAGGGTACTATCTTATAGAGGAATCGAAGATAATGATAGTGGACCAAATAGCCAAAAAAATCAAATTCCAGCCCAACTATTCACTCTTCCTCTTAATTCCTTCAACAGACACCAATAAAGACCGTATTTATATCACCTGGTAGTGATTGTGGAGTCAATAGATCTGTATGTTCCACTGTCCACTTTGCCTATCTTGCAGAGATGGTACCTGAGTGATCAGTGTCCTCTGAGAATTAGTACAGTACAGTACCATCAATCCAGAAATGACGACACAAATTAAAGATTATTTAGACTTGAATGTTAACCATCAATATTTGTATAGCAGTTGATGCGGAAAAAAAAACATAGACAGATTCGACAAATTAATATTGATGAGTATTACATGATGTTTTTTTTTTGTTTTAGATATTTCGGAGCGGTGATACATATAATTAAAGGCTCGTTAGGAATAGGAATTTTTTCAGTACCTAGAGCGTTTAAAACAGCTGGACTACTAGTAGGAACTATAGGAACTTTATTCGTAGGGATATTATGTACATACAACGTGCATTTATTAGTAAGTAAAAGATTATTTTTAAATATTTAACCAGAAATAACATTTCATGTTCATGATTGATTTATGGAATATACAGTGGTTAGTTATTGAGAGTGCACGAAAATGATAAAATTTCAAGTTTCCATCTTTACCCCAAGTTGGGGAAAAAAATTAAAACAATTACATTTACAATCACGATGTAAACCGGGCTTAAGGCAGCTTGGCGTAAGGCGTAATAAAACACTGATAGTAATATGTGGAACCATTAAAAATACCAGTGGATACCATTTTATTGGAAACACTTTGAATATTTTCGTTATGTAATGATAGGGAACTTTCCAATTTTTGTTTTAATTCAATAATATCATTAAGTGGCGTCTAAAAATTCTAATTCTCAAGGCTTTTTTTAAAATTAATATTAACTTGGGAAAATCAAATTATAGGCATTTTTATCTATCACTAATGATTTCATAATTTACATCAAAATAATAAAACGAGTCTCAATTATTATCCTATGCCACACAAGCTATTGAAACTGCACACATATTTTAAATTTCGTATATTTATGAAAAGTTTCTTTAAATATTTAATTCTTTTTTCACTACGGCGTAATATACTTATACAGATACATGCAATGAGAAACGGAACATAGATGTTTAATGTATTATCCGATCTAAATAGTCCACCAACAAAACATTTCTATAAATTTACTTCAATGAATATCAAGTATTTAGCTGGACAGCTGGATTCAGAACCACTGTAAGAAACCCCGCCCCTCCTCCTTCAAAAATGTGTTAGTTATGTGCGATGCGATTGTGCTTTCTGTGAAGAGAAAATGTCGATTCATCTGTAAATAAAATTAGATAAAATTTTCTTTTTCCAGCATCTCTTCACAGAACTCCATCTGTTTAATATTGTCGTCGGGAAATAGCTCTTGTGTAGTTTGAACCTTATAGCACCGATCCCATTTCTTTTTAAAATACGTCGAACTGTACTTTGATTCATGTTTACTTCTTCAGCAACTTCTCTGCTCGAACATGGTGCACTATTTTCATCCACTGCACAAACAAAAATTTTTCTATTTATTCGTTGTTCACTCATTTGCCTTACAGGTGGTTGACCGAGATTACTGCATTTGTTGCAGTTTTATAAACACCCACAATTACGAAATTTTTGAATTATTCGATCAACTGTAAACTGTGAAGGCGCTGTTCGGTTTTCAAAAGCAACAACGAATAAATTTACTATTTCCCTAATCGAGTGACCTCCAAAATACTACGATAAAATTTGAATTTTTTCCTGAAGGGTGTACGTTTTGATTTCTCTACGAATTTATTTTATTTTGAACCTCTCAGCTATCGACTGTTGTTTACTGACTGTCTGACGATATTTAAGGACCGCCCATAGTTGAGAATACGGAGTGGTGGGAATTGTACGATATATGAAGTAGGTGTGCAAATAAACGATTGTCATAATCGTTTATCAATCTGTTGAAACTTGATGTTGGTCGACTAGTTCAAAAGCAGTTCTTCCACAATGCTTGAAACCCCTATGTTCCGTTTCTCATTGCATGTACCTGTATATTATGAAGCTGTAATATTATTCGAAACTGGAGGGATTATGAGAACAAATATGGTATTTTTTTGACCTGTACGAGGGATAGTTTCTTGTACTATGCTGGCAACACTGCACGAAGAGATCGTATTCGTAATATATTTCGTATGATTTACGTTCTTAAAATTTGTGCTCTGCTGCTGTTAGTTCTTTGTGACATTTTGTATCTTCCGACATATTAAAAATATTTTGGACACACACAAAAAAATACGTGGAAACACTCGAGTAAACAACACAGTAATCAAATCAATAATGGCTATTTTAATGGTATACGTTCATTACTTGTCGCATGGACGCAGGCGCAGTACCGAAATATACTCTTCTACGTCACAACCAATAGCAATGCGTTTACAAAAGCTTTGAATAATTTGAATTTTTCGGCATTCTAAATTCGTTATTGTGGTTGTTTATGTCAATGTATTCTTATGATTTATAGCACATTTTTGCTAATTAAAATTTTAGTCAAGTTCCCTATTGAACTAGAGTGCACTTAAAATACATGTTCTCATTTTTTATGATATACAAGAAACAGCGTTTCAAAAAGAAACTACTGAAATTACTGTTATTTTGTCATTAAACGTTTATGATCAATACCTACACTTAAAGTGAAGGTCAAAAACGACGAAATAGTGCCAAGAAATGAGTCAGCACAGATACGACAAAAATTAGGTTGGTGGTGACGAAAGTTGGATTTACTCTAATGAACCTGGAACTAAACTACAATTTTTGTAGAAGTATTTCAAGACAACGTAAAACAAACAACAGCTTAATTTGTTTTAAAGCTGCCAAAAAGAGAATGTTTTTTTGCATCGCCTACATTCGCCGTGGGCTGAAGTTTTCCATTATTAGTTAAATCGGTTGTGAATTATGTAGCAACATTTTTTGGCAAATGCATATTTCGTCACTGAGTATTTCCTGTAACGGAATGACCGTTTCACTATTTCGGCTAAAAAACATCTTCACATTTATGTACCCCGTATATTTTCAAATTCAACCCTACATCGAAATTTCAACTACTGTATTGCTACAAAAGAATTGACCTTCATTTCACAAAATATGCTTTCCGTAAATCGTGTAAGTCTACTTAATAATTTATCAAGTAGAGCTTAAACTGTGTTTTCTCTTAACACCCAGGTACCGATATTATAGGTTCGAGCATCCCACACAATTTGCACAAGGACAAAAACACCTAGTTTAGGATTTTCAGAAACAGTTGAAGCCGTTTTTCACAATGGACCCAGATGGATCCAGCGATGGGCGTCATTTGCAAAGTAAGTAGGTACCTGCCTAAATCTAAAAAAGGCATCTCTTTTTGTTGGTACTATTCAGACTGTTTCACGACGAGCTTACACTATCTATATATTCGAGACTACTCACACGATTTCTATGAAGATTGGCAAAGATGGAGAACAAGTTATGGCGAATTTATGGAAAATATTTTGACATACATGTCACTTTGTTATTTTAAATGTAACACCCTGTATATTATTAACTTTTCGGGTTCTACATTAAATGTTAATATCACTTTGAAGGTTTGCAACTGTCAATTTTTTATTAAAAAAATTAATAAGGTAGAGTGGGGTAAGAGCGACCACTTTTTTTGTTAGTGTGAATTTGAAATCAAGTTAATGAAACAAGTTTTGCTTCATAGTCTTCAAATTTGGTGTGCCGATTCCTTGATGGATGTTTTAACTGAAGTGTAATGCTTTTTTGGAAAAGTTTTTTAATATTCGAGAATCCTGTAAAAAAATTAAGCAGTCAGGTGATCACACTTTCCCATCTAACCTGGGAAAGTGCAATCACATTTGTTTTCGACCGTAGAGAGTGTGACTGATAGAATCGGGTAAGTGCAAAATAATTATATCTGAACCAAAAAACTAACTTTTATTTCACAGAAAACGTAAAAATTGCGTCAAAAGCAAATACAAAATGAATTCTATTTTTCAACATACAAAAAAAAACTTCACCAAGAAAGAAAATAGTGACGAAACTTCACTTTAAATATTTTTCTACCTCAGAATAACAAAAATCGTATCTTCCTCTGCACTGACGTGGCGGTTTCAACACTTTCACAATATTTTCTCGGCATATAACGTCGATATCTTCTACGCCTGAGAAGACAAAAAACTGTTCTTTTCCTATTTTTTCTTGCAAAAAGGAACATTTGAATTTCAACTGATTTTCCAACTCAATAATTTCACTCACTTTCCCTAGAAATCTCTAGGATATTTTTCATCTGTGTATTCTGCAATCACGAACATTCGTACTTCTAAGGCGTTATGGTCTTCCTCATTCTATTTTTCAGGGGTCATTTCCATCTGGTTGGGTGCATCTAAAGGTGGATTTGATTCCATTTTTTCTGCTGAATCAAGGTTTTCCATATTTGAAAGGTCTTGCAAACTGGAAAAGCTTTCGGGGTCCGTATCATCATCTGACTCTTGATAAATTGGTTCACTGTCGTTTTCACTGTCTGCAGAAATTTTCTTGGGTTTTCTTTTAGCTGGTTTTGATTTTGTTCGAGCACTTATTTCAGCTGGCTTATCAATGGTATCTCCCTTTACAGTCGTAATAACCTCTGTACCTGGAGTGATTTTTCTTCTTGTCTTTGTCACCAATTGCGACCTTGATTCTTTTAATGTTTTCCGTAAGAGATCTTGGAAACTGGTGTTCATATAGTTGTATGGCTGCAACTTGGCCCAGGTTCACTTGCTCTTACAATATCCCCAAATCCCCCCTCCTCTGTGATTTCTGTTTTATCGGCCTCTCGATTTTCAACTATTGTTGAGTTGCTTTTTTGTTCTTTCCACCTTCCTAGAGCTTCTGGATCATATACTATCATATACATATCATATTATTCAATAACGTTTCTGTTATAAGGGACAATACCCGCCTTTCGAAAACCACTTTCTACCACTGATAAAGGCAAGCATTTCCAAGTTTTTCCCAAGAGCAGCGAAAACTCTTTTTTTGGAATTTTTGTCCCGGATGGCCTCTTTGCCATGCAACCAAATTTGCGTCCCATTTGCATTTGAAGGATTTGAAAACAGCTAGATCTAATGGCTGCAACAGGTGACTGGTCAGATGCGTAGCGTGCCCGTCATAAAGTATCAAAACTGGCCGTTCGTTTCCTAAAGATGGAATCAGGCTTTTCTCGGAATAATTTGAGAAGATGTCCGAAGTCATCCATCACTTGGGGCTTGCACCATATGCAGTATCTGGGTAGCACTCGTTAGAGTCTGGTAACCAATTTTCCCATACATTTTTTCCTTTAAATATTATTAAAGGTGCTTTACTGCTGCTGCTAACCAAGTGATATTCTCTTTTCAACTACCACCCGTTAATCGCGAGGATGGCTTCCCTTTTTTGCCAACAATTTTGGTCTTTGACGGATCAGTGCAGGTGGAAGACTCGTCCAAAGTTCCAGATTCTATCGGGTTTATCGAATAGGTCCAATTCAGCTAATGTCTTGAATAGCAAATCAAAATATTCATTGATTATGAATGGATCTGTCATTTTCTTCCTGACGTATTCTACCGATTGTGGTTTTTTAATTGACAGACCATGTCGCCGCTTAAAAGCTAGAAACCAATCTTCTCCCGGTTTATTGAAACGAAACGGTGTTTCAATTTCATTGACTGTCACGAAATTCTCGATGCAGTCCAAAACTTCATTCCGGCTCAGACCAAAGCCCCATTTTTCCAATATGGTAAGGTACTCCGCTAATCTTTTTTCCTCAGTCAATGGCAAAGCTGGTGCTCTGCCACCAGTCTGGCTTTTGACTATTCGTCTGCCGGTTACGATACAATTTAAAGTACTGTAGGGTATTTTGAATGGACGTGAAGCTTTCCTTATGGTCAAAATGCCTCTTTTTATCTGGTCTAAGGCAATATCAATATCATCTTGGGAATAGCCGGTGCCACGAGATGATTTTCTCTTGTAATTCCTCACCATCTCTTCGGTAACTCTGGAAAAACGAATAAACATTCAAATCGGGAAAGAGCAATCACTTGATTGCACTTTCCCACCCACGTGTGATTGCTCTTTCCCTCCCACGTGTGATTGCTCTTTCCCTGACTGGAATATCCTCGGGTAAAGTGCAATCACCCACGCTATTTCCTTAAAAACGAGCCCGTTACACTAAGGTTAGAATTCGAAATCAGCTGATGACGTTTGACAGTTGAAGTATCGCCGAAAAATAATTTTGTCAAGTTCGCATCCTAGCCACGAGTCAGTGGTTGTAAAACAATAAGTTCTATGCCTTATCAGAACAAAAATTGTCAAAAAGTCGTCCGTTATAGATCGTGATTGCTCTTACCCCGATTTTGCACTTACCCCACCTTACTTATCTCGATAAATTTTAGATATAGGGTATTCTACACAAAGTGACATTAAAATTTAATGTAGAATCCGAAAAATTACTAATATACAGGGTGTTACATTTCAAATAACAAAGTTGTTGTTATACCGAAAGTGACATGTATGTCAAAATATTTTCCATAAACTTGTTATAACTTGTTCTCCATCTATGCCAATTTTTATAGAAATCGTGTGAGTACCTAGTCTCCAATATATAGATAGTGTAAGCTAGTCGTGAAACAGCCTGTATATGTCTCTACTTTTAATTATCGACATAGTTTTGTCTTAAAATATAATCTTTTTTCAGATTTTTTGTGGAGGTCGCTCTCAGCTTAACGTATTACCTGTCGGCAGCTGTCTACGTGGTACTCATCTCAGATTCGTTAACAAAAGTAAGTACCGACTGATTTCAAAGTATTTTTTTTATTTATTTTCAATGGCCGTTTGGTAAATAGTGGTTAGGTTTGGAATGAAATGGCACTGGTGAACCAGTCTATATGGCAACTAATAAAAAACGACTTTACATAATCATTATAAAATTTTATATTCTTGTTATCAATACTATAATTTATTGTCTCTTTCAGCTTGTCTCGTTTTATTACCAACCTGCAGCAGATTGGGGACTTTACTTCAAACTGGCAGCCCTCTTCGTTCTTCTTTTTTTATGTCAAATAAGAGAACTTAAACATTTAGTACCACTATCATTACTAGCCAATGCTACTATTGTCATCGCTTTCGGAATCACTTTATACTACATAGCGATAGAGATTCAAAAAGTTGATGTAAAAGATAGAGACCTGTTTACAACTTTTACGAGTCTTCCAACGTTTTTCAGTACGGTGCTATTTTCAATTGAAGGAATTGGAACCATAATGCCAGTGGAAAATTCGATGGTAAGTTGTTTGATTTTATCAAAAAACAATAACAAATTCATCAATGATACACACAGAGCTTTGTTTATTCTTGTTTTTATTTTAGACACAGCCGAAATTCGTCGGAACTGTCGGAGTATTGAATGTAGCCATGTTTTGTGTTGTAACTATTTATACAGCTATGGGTTTTTTCGGTTATTTCGCTTTTGGGGAAAAAACTGCAGCCGCCATCACGAAAAATTTACCCAATGATCAATTGTAAGTAATATGTATCCATTTAGAAAATTCACATTAACTTTAGAAAGAGTATAACGACTTGGTAATCTGTCAAAAAATAGCACATTGCACAAAAGATTGTAGTGGAAGTAATATTTATTTATTTTTTCAGAGCAGCTCAACTAGTACAAGCTTTCATATCTCTCACAATGATCCTAAGTTTTACTTTGATCTACTACGTACCGACTGAAATCGTCTGGAATAAAATAGAGCCACATGTATCACAAAAGAATCAGAACGTTTTTCAGGTCATCATGAGGATACTGACCGTTACTCTGATTATCAGTATAGCTATTGTGGCAGGAAACAGTATGAGTGTTCTTATTGATCTCACAGGCGCGATATTCTTCTCAATTTTGGGTATCTTCATTCCTGCCGTTGTTGATATTATAATCAACTGGAATGACTGGGGCACTTTGCACTGGTGTTTTTGGAAAAATCTGTTACTATGCGTTGCATTCATAGCTGCTATTACCTCAGGAACGTACAGCGCTATAAGTAACATACAAATTTCAGTTGATGCAAAAGATGGAGACCTGTTTACAAATGTTACGAGTATTCCAACGTTTTTCAGTAAGGTGCTATCTGAAGGAATTGGAACTATAATGCCAGTGGAAAACTAATAAATTTTATTTATAATACTGATTTTTATTTGTGACCTGTGTTATATTATTAAAAAAATTGTACTGGTGTTAGCTTGGACATTCTCATCTTGAAAAGCTGTACAGTTGATAAAACCAAGCTACTAAAAGACACCAGCGTCATCGTTTCGGAGAGTTCTGTCTCACTTCAATATATAGACCTAATTGTCGATCACTTTTAACTATGACGCTAGTGGCTTCTAGTAACTTGGTTTTATCTCTAGATTAGATCTCAAGGGGATCGATTGGCCCTCCCACACTGCGACCTATAAGATCTTCTTTGTATACCCTACAACTATATGTTGGTCCAAAAGATCTCCCTTTCTGAGAATGCCTATTATCCGTTTTGGAGCTAGGTTTGTAGCCTGATTAGGCTCCAAGTATACCTGTTCCATTCCAGATATTTAAGGTGTTAGTTGACGATTAGCCTGCAATTGCAGATAATGTGTGCCACGGTCTCATCTGTATCATCTCAGAATCTGCACATTCCACTGTCCACTTTGCCTATCTTATAGATGTATCTGGTTGAGAAGTGTCCAGTAAGAATTCCTGTGATTACTCTGAGATCAGTGTTTTGAAGCTCCAAGATCAATTTAGCGTAGTGAGCAGAAGGTCGAATATTAACATGTTTGCCTGGAATATTATTCCAGTAGGCTGCACTAACTTCAATCTCCCATTTTCGGACTTCTTCCATGATGAGCCTTTTTGAAATACCACAAAATGGTGCGGGTCCGATAAAAAGAGAGTACAAGTTCCTTTATTCGCGAGACCATCAGCAATCTCATTTTCGACAATTCCTTGATGACCTGGCATCCACAACAAACCTGAAGTAAGCCAGTTTCAGACTTCAGAGCCTTCTATCTAGCTGGCTATTAGACGCAATAAATATTCTGGCTTAGTTGAGGCACTCTTGAGCACAAATATCTATTGCCATTGTTTAATTTGCTAATAGTACCTATCGACTGGCACAATCAGTTTTGTGATAAAATCATTATTTCGTCTTCAAATAGAGTCATGAACTTTTCGAAAATCTACTTTTCAAAACAAAAAATACTCATAGCTCGACTAATAGGAAAGATAGAACGTTCTAGTCTTCACCAATCGATAGAGGGGACAATTTCACATATTTTAGTGGATTTTGAGTCCAATTTCCAAGGATTAAGGGAGTTAGAGAAAATCAATTTGTATCGCAAAAAAATTCCATACCTACCCATTTGTTCTAAATTTTTGACAAAAAAATTATAAAAAATGCTAAAAATTCGTAATGAGGGGTTTTTTGGGCCGAAAAATCGACTGGCACAATCAGTTTTGTGATAAAATCATTATTTCGTCTTCAAATAGAGTCATGAACTTTTCGAAAATCCACTTTTCAAAACAAAAAATACTCATAACTCGACAAATAGGGAAGATAGAACGTTCTAGACTTCTCCAATCGATAGAGGGGACAATTTTACATATTTGAGTAAATTTTGAGTCCATATTTCCAAGGATTAAGGGAGTTAGAAAAAATCAATTTGTATCGCAAAAAAATTCCATACCTACCCCTTTGTTCTAAATTTTCGACAAAAAAATTATAAAAAATGCTAAAAATTCGTAAAGATGGGTTTTTTTGGCCAAAAAATCGACTGACACAATCAGTTTTGTGATAAAATCATTTTTTCGCCTTCAAATAGAGTCATGAAATTTTCGAAAATCCACTTTTCAAAACAAAAATTACTCATAACTCGACTAATAGGAAAGATAGAACGTTCTAGTCTTCACCAATCGATAGAGGGGACAATGTTACATATTTAAGTGAATTTTGAGTCCATATTTCCAAGGATTAAGGGAGTTAGAAAAAATCAATTTGTATCGCAAAATATTTCCATAGCTACCCCCTTTGTTCTAAATTTTCGACAAAAAAATTATAAAAAATGCTAAAAATTCGTAAAGAGGGGTTTTTTGGGCCGAAAAATCGACTGGCACAATCAGTTTTGTGATAAAATCATTATTTCGTCTTCAAATAGAGTCATGAACTTTTCGAAAATCCACTTTTCAAAACAAAAAATACTCATAACTCGACAAATAGGGAAGATAGAACGTTCTAGACTTCTCCAATCGATAGAGGGGACAATTTTACATATTTGAGTAAATTTTGAGTCCATATTTCCAAGGATTAAGGGAGTTAGAAAAAATCAATTTGTATCGCAAAATATTTCCATAGCTACCCCCTTTGTTCTAAATTTTCGACAAAAAAATTATAAAAAATGCTAAAAATTCGTAAAGATGGGTTTTTTTGGCCAAAAAATCGACTGGCACAATCAGTTTTGTGATAAAATCATTTTTTCGCCTTCAAATAGAGTCATGAAATTTTCGAAAATCCACTTTTCAAAACAAAAAATACTCATAACTCGACAAATAGGAAAGATAGAAGGTTCTAGTCTTCACCAATCGATAGAGGGGACAATTTTACATATTTTAGTGAATTTTGAGTCCATATTTCCAAGGATTATGGGAGTTAGAAAAAATCAATTTGTATCGCAAAATATTTCCATAGCTACCCCCTTTGTTCTAAATTTTCGACAAAAAAATTATAAAAAATGCTAAAAATTCGTAAAGATGGGTTTTTTTGGCCAAAAAATCGACTGGCACAATCAGTTTTGTGATAAAATCATATTTTCGCCTTCAAATAGAGTCTTGAAATTTTCGAAAATCCACTTTTCAAAACAAAAAATACTCATAACTCGACAAATAGGAAAGATAAAAGGTTCTAGTCTTCACCAATCGATAGAGGGGACAATTTTACATATTTAAGTGAATTTTGAGTCCATATTGCCAAGGATTAAAGGAGTTAGAAAAAAGCAATTTGATTCGCAAAATATTTCCATACCTACCCCTTTGTTCTAAATTTTCGACAAAAAATTTTAAAAAATGCCAGAAATTCGTAAAGAGGGGTTTTTTGGACCGGAAAATCGACTGGCACGATCAGTTTTGTGATAAAATCATTATTTCGCCTTCAAATAGAGTCATGAAATTTTCGAAAATCCACTTTTCAAAACAAAAAATACTCATAACTCGACAAATAGGAAAGATAGAACGTTCTAGTCTTCACCAATCGATAGAGGGGACAATTTTACATATTTTATAGAATTTTCAGTCTATATTTCCAAGGATTATGGGAGTTAGAAAAAATCAATTTGTATCGCAAAATATTTCCATAGCTACCCCCTTTGTTCTAAATTTTCGACAAAAAAATTATAAAAAATGCTAAAAATTCGTAAAGATGGGTTTTTTTGGCCAAAAAATCGACTGACACAATCAGTTTTGTGATAAAATCATTTTTTCGCCTTCAAATAGAGTCATGAAATTTTCGAAAATCCACTTTTCAAAACAAAAATTACTCATAACTCGACTAATAGGAAAGATAGAACGTTCTAGTCTTCACCAATCGATAGAGGGGACAATTTTACATATTTAAGTAAATTTTGAGTCCATATTTCCAAGGATTAAGGGAGTTAGAAAAAATCAATTTGTATCTCAAAAAAATTCCATACCTACCCCTTTGTTCTAAATTTTCGACAAAAAAATTATAAAAAATGCTAAAAATTCGTAAACAGGGGTTTTTTGGCCAAAAAATCGACTGGCACAATCAGTTTTGTGATAAAATCATTTTTTCGCCTTCAAATAGAGTCATGAAATTTTCGAAAATCCACTTTTCAAAACAAAAAATACTCATAACTCGACAAATAGGAAAGATAGAACGTTCTAGTCTTCACCAATCGATAGAGGGGACAATTTTACATATTTTAGTGAATTTTGAGTCCATATTTCCAAGGATTAGGGGATTTAGAAAAAATCAATTTGTATCGCAAAATATTTCCATAGCTACCCCCTTTGTTCTAAATTTTCGACAAAAAAATTATAAAAAATGCTAAAAATTCGTAAACAGGGGTTTTTTGGCCAAAAAATCGACTGGCACAATCAGTTTTGTGATAAAATCATTTTTTCGCCTTCAAATAGAGTCATGAAATTTTCGAAAATCCACTTTTCAAAAAAAAAATACTCATAACTCGACAAATAGGAAAGATAGAACGTTCTAGTCTTCACCAATCGATAGAGGGGACAATTTTACATATTTTAGTGAATTTTGAGTCCATATTTCCAAGGATTAGGGGATTTAGAAAAAATCAATTTGTATCGCAAAATATTTCCATAGCTACCCCCTTTGTTCTAAATTTTCGACAAAAAAATTATAAAAAATGCTAAAAATTCGTAAAGAGGGGTTTTTTGGCCATAAAATCGACTGGCACAATCAGTTTTGTGATAAAATCATTATTTCGCCTTCAAATAGAGTCTTGAAATTTTCGAAAATCCACTTTTCAAAACAAAAAATAATCATAACTCGACAAATAGGAAAGATAGAAGGTTCTAGTCTTCACCAATCGATAGAGGGGACAATTTTACATATTTTATTGAATTTTCAGTCTATATTTCCAAGGATTATGGGAGTTAGAAAAAATCAATTTGTATCGCAAAATATTTCCATAGCTACCCCCTTTGTTCTAAATTTTCGACAAAAAAATTATAAAAAATGCTAAAAATTCGTAAAGATGGGTTTTTTTTGGCCAAAAAATCGACTGGCACAATCAGTTTTGTGATAAAATCATTTTTTCGCCTTCAAATAGAGTCTTGAAATTTTTTTTTTTTTTTTTTTTATTCGGTTATTTAACGTCGGTCTATTTCTGCAACTTAGGCTAATCACCGACGCCGGGAGCACTCTACCCCTAACCGGAAATTTTGCCGAATCCACTAGTGTTCCAACCAGTGGTAGGGATCTTTATCGAGCCCAACATCCATGGACTCGGGACCTCGGTTTTACGTCTCATCCGAAAGACGGCATATCTCCATTATACCTCGTGCTCATTGGTATAATGCCTGCGAGCTGTGATATGCTACTGACCCTAGTAATCTACGGTGCTTCGCTGCAGGCTGTACGGGCTCTACGACGGTGTTTCCCCAGCGGTCACCCATCCAAGTACTAACCGTGCTCGACCTTGCTTGGTTGTCATTATCGCTTCAGAAGCGTTCCACTACAAAGCTGGGCCGACGCCCGTCTTGAAATTTTCGAAAATCCACTTTTCAAAAGAAAAAATACTCATAACTCGACTAATAGGAAAGATAGAACGTTCTAGTCTTCACCAATCGATAGAGGGGACAATTTTACATATTTTAGTGAATTTTGAGTCTATATTTCCAAGGATTATGGGAGTTAGAAAAAATCAATTTGTATCGCAAAATATTTCCATAGCTACCCCCTTTGTTCTAAATTTTCAACAAAAAAATTATAAAAAATGCTAAAAATTCGAAAAGATGGGTTTTTTTGGCCAAAAAATCGACTGGCACAATCAGTTTTGTGATAAAATCATTTTTTCGCCTTCAAATAGAGTCATGAAATTTTCGAAAATCCACTTTTCAAAACAAAAAATACTCATAACTCGACAAATAGGAAAGATAGAACGTTCTAGTCTTCACCAATCGATAGAGGGGACAATTTTACATATTTTATTGAATTTTCAGTCTATATTTCCAAGGATTATGGGAGTTAGAAAAAATCAATTTGTATCGCAAAATATTTCCATAGCTACCCCCTTTGTTCTAAATTTTCGACAAAAAAATTATAAAAAATGCTAAAAATTCGTAAACAGGGGTTTTTTGGCCAAAAAATCGACTGGCACAATCAGTTTTGTGATAAAATCATTTTTTCGCCTTCAAATAGAGTCATGAAATTTTCGAAAATCCACTTTTCAAAACAAAAAATACTCATAACTCGACAAATAGGAAAGATAGAACGTTCTAGTCTTCACCAATCGATAGAGGGGACAATTTTACATATTTTAGTGAATTTTGAGTCCATATTTCCAAGGATTAGGGGATTTAGAAAGAATCAATTTGTATCGCAAAATATTTCCATAGCTACCCCCTTTGTTCTAAATTTTCGACAAAAAAATTATAAAAATGCTAAAAGTTCGTAAAGAGGGGTTTTTTGGGCCGGAAAATCGACTGGCACAATCAGTTTTGTGATAAAATCATTATTTCGCCTTCGAATGGAGTCATGAAATTTTCGAAAATCCACTTTTCAAAACAAAAATTACTCATAACTCGACTAATAGGAAGGATAGAGCGTTCTAGTCTTCACCAATCGATAGAGGGGACAATTTTACAAATTTTAGTGAATTTTGAGTCCATATTTCCAAGGATTATGGGAGTTAGAAAAAATCAATTTGTATCGCAAAATATTTCCATAGCTACCCCCTTTGTTCTAAATTTTCGACAAAAAAATTATAAAAAATGCTAAAAATTCGTAAAGAGGGGTTTTTTGGCCAAAAAATCGACTGGCACAATCAGTTTTGTGATAAAATCATTATTTCGCCTTCAAATAGAGTCTTGAAATTTTCGAAAATCCACTTTTCAAAACAAAAAATACTCATAACTCGACAAATAGGAAAGATAGAACGTTCTAGTCTTCACCAATCGATAGAGGGGACAATTTTACAAATTTTAGTGAATTTTGAGTCCATATTTCCAAGGATTATGGGAGTTAGAAAAAATCAATTTGTATCGCAAAATATTTCCATAGCTACCCCCTTTGTTCTAAATTTTCGACAAAAAAATTATAAAAAATGCTAAAAATTCGTAAACAGGGGTTTTTTGGCCAAAAAATCGACTGGCACAATCAGTTTTGTGATAAAATCATATTTTCGCCTTCAAATAGAGTCTTGAAATTTTCGAAAATCCACTTTTCAAAACAAAAAATACTCATAACTCGACAAATAGGAAAGATAGAAGGTTCTAGTCTTCACCAATCGATAGAGGGGACAATTTTACATATTTAAGTGAATTTTGAGTCCATATTGCCAAGGATTAAAGGAGTTAGAAAAAAGCAATTTGATTCGCAAAATATTTCCATACCTACCCCTTTGTTCTAAATTTTCGACAAAAAATTTTAAAAAATGCCAGAAATTCGTAAAGAGGGGTTTTTTGGACCGGAAAATCGACTGGCAAATCTTTTTTTTTTTTTTAAGTCTTAAACTTCAAAATATTTTCGTAAGTTCCAAATTGTCAATCTTTTTAAAGGCGTGAGTTAGGGAAAAAATTAGTTAAATATAATAGTTCTTGATCACGATGTTTGTTAAAACTCTATTTTTAAAGTTTCGGTAGCGGTCCAGCTGCCGTTATCAAAAATAATGAAAAATAAGAAATTTTCGAATCATCGAAAATTGATTTTTTTCGATTAATCGATTTTTTTTTCGATTAATCGATTATTTTCGATTAATCGATTATTTTCGATTAATCGATTATTTTCGATTAATCGATTATTTTCGATTAATCGATTATTTTCGACTAATCGATTATTTTCGATTAATCGATTTTTGTTCGATTAATCGATTTTTTCGATTAATCGATTTTTTCGATTAATCGATTTTTGTTCGATTAATCGATTTTTTTCGATTAATCGATTATTTTAGATCAATCGATTATTTTAGATTAATCGATTATTTTAGATTAATCAATTAATCGATTAATATCGATTAATCGATTAATCGAAAATAATCGATTATTTTATATAATCGATAATCGATTATGCTTTTTGATAATTTTGAGTCGATATTGCCAAGGATTAAGGGAATTAGAAAAAAGCAATTTGTTTCACAAAATATTTCTTTGTTCTAAATTTTCGACAATAAAAATAAAAAATGCTTAAAATTCGTAAAGAGGGGTTTTTTGGGCCGGAAAATCGACTGGCATAATCAGTTTTTTGATAAAATCATTATTTCGCCTTCAAATAGAGTCATGAAATTTTCGAAAATCCACTTTTCAAAACAAAAATTACTCATAACTCGACTAATAGGAAGGATAGAGCGTTCTAGTCTTCACCAATCGATAGAGGGGACAATTTTACATATTTTAGTGAATTTTGAGTCCATATTTCCAAGGATTATGGGAGTTAGAAAAAATCAATTTGTATCGCAAAATATTTCCATAGCTACCCCCTTTGTTCTAAATTTTCGACAAAAAAATTATAAAAAATGCTAAAAATTCGTAAAGAGGGGTTTTTTGGCCAAAAAATCGACTGGCACAATCAGTTTTGTGATAAAATCATTATTTCGCCTTCAAATAGAGTCTTGAAATTTTCGAAAATCCACTTTTCAAAACAAAAAATACTCATAACTCGACAAATAGGAAAGATAGAACGTTCTAGTCTTCACCAATCGATAGAGGGGACAATTTTACAAATTTTAGTGAATTTTGAGTCCATATTTCCAAGGATTATGGGAGTTAGAAAAAATCAATTTGTATCGCAAAATATTTCCATAGCTACCCCCTTTGTTCTAAATTTTCGACAAAAAAATTATAAAAAATGCTAAAAATTCGTAAAGAGGGGTTTTTTTGGCCAAAAAATCGACTGGCACGATCAGTTTTGTGATAAAATCATTATTTCGCCTTCAAATAGAGTCATGAAATTTTCGAAAATCCACTTTTCAAAACAAAAAATACTCATAACTCGACAAATAGGAAAGATAGAACGTTCTAGTCTTCACCAATCGATAGAGGGGACAATTTTACATATTTTATAGAATTTTCAGTCTATATTTCCAAGGATTATGGGAGTTAGAAAAAATCAATTTGTATCGCAAAATATTTCCATAGCTACCCCCTTTGTTCTAAATTTTCGACAAAAAAATTATAAAAAATGCTAAAAATTCGTAAAGATGGGTTTTTTTGGCCAAAAAATCGACTGGCACAATCAGTTTTGTGATAAAATCATTTTTTCGCCTTCAAATAGAGTCATGAAATTTTCGAAAATCCACTTTTCAAAACAAAAAATACTCATAACTCGACAAATAGGAAAGATAGAAGGTTCTAGTCTTCACCAATCGATAGAGGGGACAATTTTACATATTTTAGGGAATTTTGAGTCCATATTTCCAAGGATTATGGGAGTTAGAAAAAATCAATTTGTATCGCAAAATATTTCCATAGCTACCCCCTTTGTTCTAAATTTTCGACAAAAAAATTATAAAAAATGCTAAAAATTCGTAAAGATGGGTTTTTTGGCCAAAAAATCGACTGGCACAATCAGTTTTGTGATAAAATCATTTTTTCGCCTTCAAATAGAGTCTTGAAATTTTCGAAAATCCACTTTTCAAAACAAAAAATACTCATAACTCGACTAATAGGAAAGATAGAACGTTCTAGTCTTCACCAATCGATAGAGGGGACAATTTTACATATTTTAGTGAATTTTGAGTCTATATTTCCAAGGATTATGGGAGTTAGAAAAAATCAATTTGTATCGCAAAATATTTCCATAGCTACCCCCTTTGTTCTAAATTTTCAACAAAAAAATTATAAAAAATGCTAAAAATTCGAAAAGATGGGTTTTTTTGGCCAAAAAATCGACTGGCACAATCAGTTTTGTGATAAAATCATTTTTTCGCCTTCAAATAGAGTCATGAAATTTTCGAAAATCCACTTTTCAAAACAAAAAATACTCATAACTCGACAAATAGGAAAGATAGAACGTTCTAGTCTTCACCAATCGATAGAGGGGACAATTTTACATATTTTATTGAATTTTCAGTCTATATTTCCAAGGATTATGGGAGTTCGAAAAAATCAATTTGTATCGCAAAATATTTCCCTTTGTTCTAAATTTTCGACAAAAAAATTATAAAAAATGCTAAAAATTCGTAAACAGGGGTTTTTTGGCCAAAAAATCGACTGGCACAATCAGTTTTGTGATAAAATCATTTTTTCGCCTTCAAATAGAGTCATGAAATTTTCGAAAATCCACTTTTCAAAACAAAAAATACTCATAACTCGACAAATAGGAAAGATAGAACGTTCTAGTCTTCACCAATCGATAGAGGGGGCAATTTTACATATTTTAGTGAATTTTGAGTCCATATTTCCAAGGATTAGGGGATTTAGAAAAAATCAATTTGTATCGCAAAATATTTCCATAGCTACCGCCTTTGTTCTAAATTTTCGACAAAAAAATTATAAAAAATGCTAAAAATTCGTAAAGAGGGGTTTTTTGGCCATAAAATCGACTGGCACAATCAGTTTTGTGATAAAATCATTATTTCGCCTTCAAATAGAGACTTGAAATTTTCGAAAATCCAATATTCAAAACAAAAAATAATCATAACTCGACAAATAGGAAAGATAGAAGGTTCTAGTCTTCACCAATCGATAGAGGGGACAATTTTACATATTTTAGTGAATTTTGAGTCCATATTTCCAAGGATTATGGGAGTTAGAAAGAATCAATTTGTATCGCAAAATATTTCCATAGCTACCCCCTTTGTTCTAAATTTTCGACAAAAAAATTATAAAAATGCTAAAAGTTCGTAAAGAGGGGTTTTTTGGGCCGGAAAATCGACTGGCACAATCAGTTTTGTGATAAAATCATTATTTCGCCTTCGAATGGAGTCATGAAATTTTCGAAAATGCACTTTTCAAAACAAAAAATACTCATAACTCGACAAATAGGAAAGATAGAACGTTCTAGTCTTCACCAATCGATAGAGGGGGCAATTTTACATATTTTAGTGAATTTTGAGTCCATATTTCCAAGGATTAGGGGATTTAGAAAAAATCAATTTGTATCGCAAAATATTTCCATAGCTACCGCCTTTGTTCTAAATTTTCGACAAAAAAATTATAAAAAATGCTAAAAATTCGTAAAGAGGGGTTTTTTGGCCATAAAATCGACTGGCACAATCAGTTTTGTGATAAAATCATTATTTCGCCTTCAAATAGAGACTTGAAATTTTCGAAAATCCAATATTCAAAACAAAAAATAATCATAACTCGACAAATAGGAAAGATAGAAGGTTCTAGTCTTCACCAATCGATAGAGGGGACAATTTTACATATTTTAGTGAATTTTGAGTCCATATTTCCAAGGATTATGGGAGTTAGAAAGAATCAATTTGTATCGCAAAATATTTCCATAGCTACCCCCTTTGTTCTAAATTTTCGACAAAAAAATTATAAAAATGCTAAAAGTTCGTAAAGAGGGGTTTTTTGGGCCGGAAAATCGACTGGCACAATCAGTTTTGTGATAAAATCATTATTTCGCCTTCAAATAGAGTCATGAAATTTTCGAAAATCCACTTTTCAAAACAAAAAATACTCATAACTCGACTAATAGGAAAGATAGAACGTTCTAGTCTTCACCAATCGATAGAGGGGACAATTTTACATATTTTAGTGAATTTTGAGTCTATATTTCCAAGGATTATGGGAGTTAGAAAAAATCAATTTGTATCGCAAAATATTTCCATAGCTACCCCCTTTGTTCTAAATTTTCGACAAAAAAATTATAAAAAATGCTAAAAATTCGTAAAGATGGGTTTTTTTGGCCAAAAAATCGACTGGCACAATCAGTTTTGTGATAAAATCATTTTTTCGCCTTCAAATAGAGTCATGAAATTTTCGAAAATCCACTTTTCAAAACAAAAAATACTCATAACTCGACAAATAGGAAAGATAGAAGGTTCTAGTCTTCACCAATCGATAGAGGGGACAATTTTACATATTTTAGTGAATTTTGAGTCTATATTTCCAAGGATTATGGGAGTTAGAAAAAATCAATTTGTATCGCAAAATATTTCCATAGCTACCCCCTTTGTTCTAAATTTTCGACAAAAAAATTATAAAAAATGCTAAAAATTCGTAAAGATGGGTTTTTTTGGCCAAAAAATCGACTGGCACAATCAGTTTTGTGATAAAATCATATTTTCGCCTTCAAATAGTCTTGAAATTTTCGAAAATCCACTTTTCAAAACAAAAAATACTCATAACTCGACAAATAGGAAAGATAGAAGGTTCTAGTCTTCACCAATCGATAGAGGGGACAATTTTACATATTTAAGTGAATTTTGAGTCCATATTGCCAAGGATTAAAGGAGTTAGAAAAAAGCAATTTGATTCGCAAAATATTTCCATACCTACCCCTTTGTTCTAAATTTTCGACAAAAAATTTTAAAAAATGCCAGAAATTCGTAAAGAGGGGTTTTTTGGACCGGAAAATCGACTGGCAAATCTTGACAATTTTTTTAAGTCTTAAACTTCAAAATATTTTCGTAAGTTCCAAATTGTCAACCTTTTTAAAGGCGTGAGTTAGGGAAAAAATTAGTTAAATATAATAGTTCTTGATCACGATGTTTGTTGAAACTCTATTTTTAAAGTTTCGGTAGCGGTCCAGCTGCCGTTATCAAAAATAATGAAAAATAATAAATTTTCGAATCATCGAAAATTGATTTTTTTCGATTAATCGATTTTTTTTTCGATTAATCGATTATTTTCGATTAATCGATTATTTTCGATTAATCGATTATTTTCGACTAATCGATTTTTTTCGATTAATCGATTTTTGTTCGATTAATCGATTTTTTTCGATTAATCGATTATTTTAGATCAATCGATTATTTTAGATTAATCGATTATTTTAGATTAATCAATTAATCGATTAACATCGATTAATCGATTAATCGAAAATAATCGATTATTTTATATAATCGATAATCGATTATGCTTTTTGATAATTTTGAGTCGATATTGCCAAGGATTAACGGAATTAGAAAAAAGCAATTTGTTTCACAAAATATTTCTTTGTTCTAAATTTTCGACAATAAAAATAAAAAATGCTTAAAATTCGTAAAGAGGGGTTTTTTGGGCCGGAAAATCGACTGGCATAATCAGTTTTTTGATAAAATTATTATTTCGCCTTCAAATAGAGTCATGAAATTTTCGAAAATCCACTTTTCAAAACAAAAATTACTCATAACTCGACTAATAGGAAGGACAGAGCGTTCTAGTCTTCACCAATCGATAGAGGGGACAATTTTACAAATTTTAGTGAATTTTGAGTCCATATTTCCAAGGATTATGGGAGTTAGAAAAAATCAATTTGTATCGCAAAATATTTCCATAGCTACCCCCTTTGTTCTAAATTTTCGACAAAAAAATTATAAAAAATGCCAAAAATTCGTAAAGAGGGGTTTTTTGGCCAAAAAATCGACTGGCACAATCAGTTTTGTGATAAAATCATTATTTCGCCTTCAAATAGAGTCTTGAAATTTTCGAAAATCCACTTTTCAAAACAAAAAATACTCATAACTCGACAAATAGGAAAGATAGAACGTTCTAGTCTTCACCAATCGATAGAGGGGACAATTTTACATATTTTATAGAATTTTCAGTCTATATTTCCAAGGATTATGGGAGTTAGAAAAAATCAATTTGTATCGCAAAATATTTCCATAGCTACCCCCTTTGTTCTAAGTTTTCGACAAAAAATTTTAAAAAATGATAGAAATTCGTAAAGAGGGGTTTTTTGGACCGGAAAATCGACTGGCACAATCAGTTTTGTGATAAAATCATTATTTCGCCTTCAAATAGAGTCTTGAAATTTTCGAAAATCCACTTTTCAAAACAAAAAATACTCATAACTCGACAAATAGGAAAGATAGAACGTTCTAGTCTTCACCAATCGATAGAGGGGACAATTTTACATATTTTATAGAATTTTCAGTCTATATTTCCAAGGATTATGGGAGTTAGAAAAAATCAATTTGTATCGCAAAATATTTCCATAGCTACCCCCTTTGTTCTAAATTTTCGACAAAAAAATTATAAAAATGCTAAAAATTCGTAAAGAGGGGTTTTTTTGGGCCGGAAAATCGACTGGCACAATCAGTTTTGTGATAAAATCATTATTTCGCCTTCAAATGGAGTCATGAAATTTTCGAAAATCCACTTTTCAAAACAAAAAATACTCATAACTCGACTAATAGGAAAGATAGAACGTTCTAGTCTTCACCAATCGATAGAGGGGACAATTTTACATATTTTAGTGAATTTTGAGTCTATATTTCCAAGGATTATGGGAGTTAGAAAAAATCAATTTGTATCGCAAAATATTTCCATACCTACCCCTTTGTTCTAAATTTTCGACAAAAAATTTTAAAAAATGCTAGAAATTCGTAAAGAGGGGTTTTTTGGACCGGAAAATCGACTGGCAAATCTTGACAATTTTTTTAAGTCTCAAACTTCAAAATATTTTCGTAAGTTCCAAATTGTCAATCTTTTTAAAGGCGTGAGTTAGGGAAAAAATTAGTTAAATATAATAGTTCTTGATCACGATGTTTGTTGAAACTCTATTTTTAAAGTTTCGGTAGCGGTCCAGCTGCCGTTATCAAAAATAATGAAAAATAATAAATTTTCGAATCATCAAAAATTGATTTTTTTCGATTATTCGATTTTTTTTTCGATTAATCGATTATTTTCGATTAACCGATTATTTTCGATTAATCGATTATTTTCAATTAATCGATTATTTTCGACTAATCGATTTTTTTCGATTAATCGATTTTTGTTCGATTAATCGATGTTTTTCGATAAATCGATTTTTGTTCGATTAATCGATTTTTGTTCGATTAATCGATTTTTCCATAGCTACCCCCTTTGTTCTAAATTTTCGACAAAAAAATTATAAAAATGCTAAAAATTCGTAAAGAGGGGTTTTTGGTCCGGAAAATCGACTGGCACAATCAGTTTTTTGATAAAATCATTATTTCGCCTTAAAATAGAGTCATGAAATTTTCGAAAATCCACTTTTCAAAACAAAAAATACTCATAACTCGACTAATAGGAAAGATAGAACGTTCGTCGTAAATATCCTTGAAATTACATCAGGGTGGGAAAACCGTCAGCGTCTAAAGAGCCAATTTACACAAATTTTCCTAAAACATATTTTACGTGAAATTTCTCTGCGTTGTAAACGTATTTTATCGAAAATTATACAAAAAAGGTGCAACGAACAAATTTTATAGGATTTGTTCTAGGAACTTAGCAAAATCGACGCGGAAAGTGCGCAGATTCTATAAACACGACCGGTTTGCGGTGTGAGCATAACCTAAAATAACCAACTCGAAGATTGATAGCGATTTTGAAAGTTGGATGTTTCTTAACAAAAAAAAACGTAGAAGTGAAAACACCAAAAATGAATCCCTTTTAAAAATTTTATCGGAAGCCCATAGTAAATGGAATTTTTTACAAATAAATTAACCCTACTTAAAAATTCTATCGTACCCCCATGGTAGATGTAAATTTTTACAAATATATTAATCCCTTTTTAAAAAAATGTGTACACCTATGGTAGAAGTAAATTTTTACAATTAAATTGTATAGCTCATGGAAAGCGTGACGATGATTAATGCAACACTATATACGCTTCATTGTTAATTGTGTTGCATAACCAAAAGTATTGCGTGTTGCTTAAAAGCATAACGAATGACCAAACGTATTGTGTGTTGCATAAAAGCGTGACGATGACGAGAAATCCATGTTTTTTCTTCACCCAAAAAAAGTGCTCAACGCGCCTAAAGAAGTTTTCACTTCAAAAACAATAAAATAACCATGTCGTGGTCAAAACAGCAGATAGAGGTATTAATTGAAACTTAAAAAACGTTTTTAGCCCGAAGTTTATCGGTAAGCCTAGGTAAGTAAAAGGACGCTTTGCAACTATACAATAGACCAAATCCCCAAAATTCAAATATTTCCGCCCCTTATTTGACATGGCATATGATTTCACCACTTACCATGCAATCCAACATCATTTAACTATGTATGCATGTGACTTGGGGTGACATTCACTGAGACCTAAAAGATATGGTGCCCCCTTACTTCTACTTAGTTCCTGAGGAAAGTCTCAGAGACTAGAAGCTCTTTTAGTCCTATTTCCCCGAGGGATTTCTACAGGCTGTAACTTTTCCCTATTCTCTCCAGTAATCTCCTAGGTGTTGTGCCCTAGGATTCTGAATTGATGTACAATTCGCAAGTATGTGGAGGGAGGTTTCTTCTTCCATGTCACAGAATCTACATTCTTCTTCCTCCACTATTTTGAGCTTTTTCAGGTGCCCATTCAGGCGACAAAATGTCCCGATAGGATTCCTGTTAAAACTCTTAGTGCAGTTTTACTATGACTCATTTGATCTCAACAGGTTGTAGTCACCTCTTTGATTGTCTAAGTCCTACTAGATCTTTCCAATGGTCAGATCTTCTCTTTTTTTCGGCTTTGCCTATTTCTTTCAATATTACATTGGAGCTGATACCGCTAAAGTGTTCCGGCCCCCCTCTTTGCTAGTTCATTTCCTTCTATCCCAGTGTGACCTGGAATCCACAGTAGGGTGACTATATTGTTCTCGCCTAGTTCATTAAGTTTGCGCCTAGGCATTCCCACACCATTTTGGAACTGATAACCTAATCACATACACATAACTAACTAGCTGGTGTATAGAGTGCGCATGCTCTATTCAAAAATATCATGGTATTTGTGACCAAAATTCACTATCATATTAATTTCTTGTAAAAATTCTAACAAAATTTCCTATCGTGTAAATTGGCTTTAAGAGACGAGAGTGGCAGATGAGTCACACAAACATTTTTTTGTAAGGCAGCTTTTAGCGAGGGATTGCGAATGTTTCACCCCCCTATTACTATTTGCCTCGGCCAGTGCTACAGCATCAAATAGCACCCGATTATAACCGGCACTGGTCCCGCGCATGTTCCGGATAATGGGAATTTAAATAAAACCAAACTTTTCCAATTGAAACTTTAATTCAGCTCGACCGAAATTATTACAATTGGTCCGTAATACATAAAAAATATATACAAAATTCTTACCGTTCTCATTAATAATTTAATTATATATTACGTATGTTTACCCTATAGAAATCTGCTTTTACAACAGGAACTATGACATGTCTTTCTAATAACTACATCGTAGGCTTTTTCGAGAATTTTTTCTTATGTAATGTTTCGATATTTTCACCAATTAATTTTTGTAACATGCTTAAAGAAAGTCCTTGGAATACCGGACTTTATTAAACAGTGTGTCAACACTTTTACTTTTTTGCCAATAAAAGTATATGTTAGTTTGATCATTCATATTCATATTTTTAAATTAATACCAATTTTATAGAAACCCGCCAGAAAGAAGTACGTTTAACAATAACAACTGAAGAGTTTAACCCAGACCTGCTCTGCAGCTCAAATTCAAAGTCTAATACACCCTTCAACTCACACTCTATTAGTCCCCAGTCAAAGTTTAACCCAGACTCCTATATTGATTAAAGCTTAGGCTCCATCTTAGACTGCAGTTCAAATTTAAACTCAAGACTCTAATCCAGACTTCAGTCAAACTTTAATCCTGACTTTTACTTTGATTAAAACTCTGGCTTCATCTCCGATTCCATCTTAGACTGCAGCCCAAATTTAAATTCAAGATTTTCATGTAGACTCTAATCCAGATTTACGGTATTTACCTATGAAGCATTGTTTTTGGCTTTCCTGTCAAATAGAAGATTTTACCTCGACAGTGATGACACTCTAATCCTCACCAAACTAAAGAGTTCCACTTAAGACTCTAATCCAGACCCCATCAAAATGCAAGTCAAACTTTAACCCAGAGTCCAACTGATTCTAAACCAGACTGTAAACAGTACATTGATTAGGGTTAAAATTGTTAAAGTAGTCTGAGGTACGTTTGAGCTAAAAAGATGTCCATCATCATGTTGAAAAGTGACGGATTTTCATTGATATGTTCAAGAGGAATTAGTATCATTGTCAGAACAAGTGAATGGAATAGCCGAGATTTCATTTTTAAGTATATCTCAGAGGTCATTAGTAGATATTTGATATTGGTAAACATTTTATAATATAATGAAGGGCATCAAGTTGAGAGAATAAAGACGGGCTATGGGTTGCGGCAATCTGCTGAATTTTATGCAGACAGCGAGGTCGCTAGTGCCACCGTCCTAGCCTAGTTTGGTGGAGTCACATCTCTACACCTTCCACAGAGCTCATACGAATTATTTTATAATATCCCAGATGTATCAACGATTTTATTGATTTGAGATCTTAAAGACATATTTAAATTTCCTATTGGCTAAAAACAACTGTAACACACTTCCCGTTTTTTTTTAATAAATAATTACCATTCATTGGATTCAAAAACAATTACAAACAAAACATACATATACAAGGTGATCTATATCTAGTGACGCTATAGTTAAAGAAAAACTTATATAAATTCAGCTACCCTCTTACTCAATCATAATTAATTTAAAAAATTAACAAATTTTTTTGGGGTTTGCGACAATGTACACAAAAAGGTGCTAGCTAACAAAACGATGTATTACTCTTTCCTAACTTTTCTCTTCCTAGTACCCTCTCCCGCTGGTTTAGTCTTTGGTTCATCCTGCAAGGAAAAGCAACAGTTAAAATTTTTTATCGCCACCGAGTCGGAGAACTCTTAAGCTGGGAACGCACCAGCGGCAACATTACAGGCTCCACATTTACATAAAGAAAGAATATGACTGTACTTAGGTTTGCCATCTGCTCGGTTATAAATTTAAACACCCATATACAGGGTTTTGTTGCAATGAAATGATGCAGCCAGTGCTTTCCAGGTTTGGGTTACAAAATTTCAACAATAATTGAGATCAATTAGATTGTTGAGAGTGGTTAGTACTTGGAGGAGCTTGCTAGAAGCCAGAATTTCAACTAAAAGTAACTAAATGTACCTCTCCTAGCTCTGGAGCTTCGTTATCTTCTTCTGAATCGGGTTCAGAATTTTTCTCTTGCTCTTCATCATTAATATCGCCCTCATCTTCAACTTCTTCTACTTCGTTTGCCTCTTTGTCTTCTTCTGCATCTTCTGTCACTTCATCAGTCTTCTTTCTTACTGCTGCTCTTAGAAGTTCCTCATTTTCCTAAACAAAGTAACAATTTTAATACAGTTTTTATTTGATTTTGTACAAATATTATGAAAGTTACGGCATTGTACTTAAATCTAGCTGTAAAAATATGGGTATTAGCTCTCCTACCTGTGTTTGACTAGCTGAGGAACTGGGCTTGCAGCATAGGTACAAGATAAATATAACGGGTATGGCAAGTACAAGTATGTAAACTGCCCACAGAATCGGGTACTCGTTGGTTAGACCAGCTAATCGTTGGACAAAGCTTTCCTATTAAAACAAATACAACTTCTAAATACTAGCATTTAACTACAGGTTTGTAAAATACGAGGTGAACTGTTCAATTGTAAACTACATATAAAATTCTTAGTTATAATTGAAGTGAATTAGGTGAACGTTTATCTCATATTTTTTATTATAAAGCATGATAAACATATATAATTACACTAATTTTGCTTTAACGTTACCTCTCGAACGCATCGATATAAGTAATAACCATAGAAAGTAATCGGTATAAGGCAATATATCGCATAAAATGCCCAAGTCTTTGGTCTATAGTTCATGCCGCGTAACATTTTGCCCCACCATGTTTTCTTTCAGCAAAAGAAAAAATTTACAATTATTCACACTTAGGGTTTATTTGATTTTACCAAAATTAAAAGAAATAAAAGATTATTCGATGAATAGAGATAAATTAAAATGATTAGTTCCTGCCCAACTGAAAACTATTTTTGGTTTTAAAAGGGATATTATTGAAACTATACCACAAACAGTTCTTAAACTTATAAACACAAAATATTTTAAATAATGTCTAATGTAATTGTCAGACTATTGTAATTGAACTACTTACCGAATCTTTGGCAATCTTTTGACGCTTCTTGTCAAATGTATCTGCAGCCCATTTTTCTGCTACAGCTATATCTTCGGTAATAAGAATATTATCAAAAAGTATGTCCTGAGACATAGACCACAATTCAAAACCTATAGCTGACTGCAAAAAAAGTTACAGTTAAACATATTGTAGAAATTACTCAAATATGAAAAATCTAAATATATACCCACCACTGTGGTCATCTTGAAAGGATTTTGGTCGTAGAAGTAATCAGGATTTGCTATCTTCTTAGGCCTCCATTTTCCTTTGTAATTTGGATTGTCAATCAAAGGCGCCCTCCATTTTCCCTTGTATGCGGGGTTGTTGATTAGAGGAGGTTCCCAATGACCACAACCGGCGGCTGTCTTACAAGCTGGATTTTCGATCAAAGGTGGTTCCCATTCACCATCCATGTCAGTATCCCAGTCAGCAGGTTTTACAGCATCCGAATCCGGAATATGCGATGGTTCATTTTCCAACCAACCATCTGGTATAACTGCCGTTTCATCAAAGATTTGAGGTGGAGCGTCTTCATCCCAATCTTCTGGTTTTTTGGCTTCTGGGTCCAGGATTTTTTCTCTAAAATTATATTTTATTAGAAATTGCAATTAAGTAAATGCCATAGGAAGCTAGAAGTAATTTTAAATCCTTTTATTTGTATATTTTTTATTATTTTATAAACTTACCTTTCATCCCAATCTTCTGGTTTCTCATCACTAGGGTCATCAATTTCTGCAGGTGGATTGACAGGAGGAACAAAATCTTCAAGTAAACTACCAGAGTTCACGACTTTTCTATCTACAGAAATCTCAAAAGTGTTGTCAGGATTGATGATTAATGAGTATAAATGTGGCAGTTTATCTGAAAAATATTCCTCGAGTCGTTCTTTTGGTTTTTGACAATGTTTCTCTTCTACTGTACCATTTATTGGATTTCTAAAAAAAATAAAATATGTCGGATGATTTTTTTTTCTTAAAACTCTTGAAATAGAAATTACAAAAAGCAAAAAAAGACAATGTTTTATGTCATACCAACCTGTGTTTGAAGATAAAGTGCAACTTATGATCATTGCCACACTTATCGGGACCAAACATAATTGTGTATGGAGTTTTGTCATGGAAGTTATTCAAGTTCTTCGATTCTGGTCCCTCGCTTAATAATTTCAAATAAGATCCACCACATTCTTGTCCATCTTGTAAGAGAACTTCATATTGCAATATCAAAGGTTTATCAGTGAATACAAAAGGTTTTGACAAAGAAGCAGCGATCGCTGCATGTTTAGCTTTGGTTTTTAAAACCAAACCACTACAAAAAAAGCATTATGAAAAAACTCATCAGAAAAATTATAAGTTTTTAGTTTCTGGATAAACATAATACTAACTTATCATTTGGTAAACTATCCTTTATCGCACTTTCCACCTCCCATCGCCCATCATATTTTGCTATCTCTTCTTCTATCCCATCTTTTTTCGCTTGGGATTTTATCCAACGTTTATTGAATTGGACAAGATCATCAAAGTGTTCTGCGAAATATACTTTTTTAGAATCTAAGAGAACAGGACTTTCGTATAGTATATCTGGTATTGATTCATCTACAGTTTCTACAGTCACATCTTCATCCTACAAATATAGTACAATCATAATAAAGTGATATTTGAACACATGGCAACTGTTAAAAATAAAAAAAATTGAAAAATAGTGGTCAAGTGTAATCAACTCCTATGTTTAATGTTAAGACACACACTTTATAAATATCTTTTGTAATGATCTCCATATAATTATGCCTTGATACCTCTTTTACTTATTTGTTTATCAGTTTAGCAAAAATCCTTGAGTGAATTATCTTTATTTGATGTGAGTAAATATTGCATACCTAATTAATTGTTACACTTTTTATCACTTATGATACAGTATGTTTTGTTTTAAAAAAAGAATGTACATAAAATTAATATTTGTACAGTATTAATATCAGTCTGTTCTCATTTCAGTAAATGTGACACACAATTTAAAAAGGTAATTTTTTGCAAATCTGGACATTCGTTCCTAAATAAAAACCATATAGGTAATTATTGTACAGGTATTAAACACAAACTACAAAAATATAGAGTATGAAAGGAAATCCGCAATTTATCTTGATCTGTAATAATAGAGACAACAATAATTATTGCTTGATGAATAGGAAACAAGAACATAAGCAATTTGCACTGAAATGTTATTGAATTACTGTAAGGGTAAAAAATGAAAGTTACTCAATTGTATTAGTAAAAAGAAATTACATCGATAAGCTGATAGGGTATGACCACCGTTTATCAATGTAATTTATTTGAAAATCAATATTTCATAATAATCTACTACTTACCTCAATATTTTCACTTAATACATCACTGATAATTAGAAATAACAAGAACATATATCTTATCCTATGACCCATGTTGATAAGACATACAATTCTAAAAAAAAATTAATGTAATTAAACTACTAAACAGTTGTTTAACCTATGGGTTTATGACACGAACTAAGGAAATGGTAAATGGTGCTTCCTTAATTCTTAATTGAATTATAAAATGTAATCCCCTTTATTCTGAGGTTATATAGGTTATCAATGGTAGAACTGAAACCTTAAATGAGAAATTCAATGGTTAATATTTGATAAATATTATATAAAAATTTACGATTAATAGGTAGCAGTAATAAATGTAAAAAATAGTTAATTAAAGCATTTTTAATGTTGTTCAAAATAGTTAGGACCACGTAGTTAGTCTATAGTTTGGTATGTAGTTATAATAATTTCTATTACTTTACTACCTAAATAGCCGGTGACAATATAATCTAAAAATTAACACATACCTATTTCTACCAATTAACTAAATCCAACTTTTGGATTTTCCAAAAGTTAATAATGATTGAAAATGTACAATGAACCGGAATAAAACGAGGTATGACAGTTCTTTTTCAATAGAAAGGGAAGGGCGGGTTAACCAATCAAAAATGTACGAGTAGGCAATTTACTTGTTCTTAGGGTTGCGCGATACACTAGAAAGTATCGATATTAGGTATCGATACGGATCGGAACGTAAAGTATCGATACTTGAAGTATCGATACGTTAACGATCCGAGATTTTGCAAATTTTGACGTTTTTCGGTAAAACACACTTTTTTGGGGGGGGGGGTGGAAAAATACATTATTGCGATTTCCGTCCAAAGTTGAGTTCCTAGAATAAAAAGTTGATTAAAAAGTTGTAGATCTTGGGAAAATCTACAACTTTTACATCAGTGACTTTTCCACATAACCTCAAAATTTGCTCGAAAAACGCAAAAAACTGCATTTTTCGTTTTTTATTTTTGGTTTCGTTAAAAAATGTTCGATTTTGATGAAAATTTAGAAGGTAGTTTTGATAGTCACAAACCATGAAAAAAAATTTCATATTGGAAATATTTCGAGTTATGACGTTTTTTCGGTAAAAAACACTTTTTTTGGGGGGGTGGAAAAAGACATTATTGCGATTTCCGACCAAAGTTGAGTTCCTAGAATAAAAAGTTGATTATAAAAGTTGTAGATCTTGAGAAAATCAACAACTTTTTCAACTGCATATTTTTCGTTATTTATATTTAGTTTCGTTAAAAAAAGCACGACATCATTTCACAACGTGATTAAAAAATCACGATATCGCTCATCACTACAGATAACGCCACTTGCCGCTACCACTAAAAATCCCCTATCGCAAGGTATCGATACACTACAAATTTATCGATACTTGGACTGCATCGAAAAGCATAGTATCGATACAAAATATCGAGTATTGGAAGTAAAAGTATCGATACACTGGAATATCGGATAGTATCGCGCATCCCTACTTGTTCTACGCACTGACGTACTACATACTGGACAACGGGAACACAATACCAAGGAATTTGAAAGTAGATACTATTTGCAATGCAATTTGTTTATACACAGTCTTATTCGTGAAATCCTGTTTTAGAGTTTTAGTTTTATTTGATTATAATGTTTGACATAAAAAAAACGTAGAGTCCAGTCATGGGACTACCGACAGAAGTGAAAATACCAATGAATAAATCCCTTTTAAAAACTATCGTAAGCCCATCGTAAATGGAATTCTTTACAAAAAAAGTAGACATATATATACAGTAAACATATAGCTAGCTCATGGAAAGCATGACGATGATTTATGAAACATTTTATACCAGAGATAAGTAAGGTAAGTTATCTCTGTTTTATACGCTTCATTGTTAATTGTGTTGCATAACCAAAAGTATTGTGTGTTGCATAAAAGCGCGACGAAGAAAAATCCAAGTTTTTTTTTCACCCAAAAAAAGTGCTCAATGCGCCTAAAGAAGTTTTCACTTCAAAAACGACAAAATGTTCTCGTTGGAGGTGAACATAAAATTCCCTAATTGGTATAGTTCAGTAAGGGAATATTTCAGTAGCAACAATATCATATAAATAGGATTTTACATGCTATACCTACCATGTTTATATTATTTAGAGCAGTTTCATCTATTATATCTCAAAATAATCTACAATATACGAAGGCAACCAGCGAAACCAACCCACTGTTTCTTTATACTTTCTCTTCTGTTTGTTACATATTCATATAGTTTAAAAAAAAATGTAAATGAATATCCTTTTTAAAATAATTCATGGTCTGCCTCTGTTGCGGATCTTGACGTGTCGTGCGCATTTTTCTAATGTTTTTATTGGTGGTTAAGATATTAAAGGCACAAAACGTAGATGCATGGAGCCTGGACTTGAGTGATGACGCAAATGGCAAATGTCAAATTGAAAACTGTCACTGTCATACAACGTCAACCACAAGACAGATTTGTAAGGAGAGTAGTAGGATTAATAATATATTTGTAATTTAACTTTTAAAACTATTGGATTTTGAGAAAAAATGGACTATCAGCCCACCAAAGAAGATATTGAAGCAGTATTTAATAGATTACGATCAATTCCTGCTAATAAGGTACAAATGATATTACATTGTAGAGATATTTATATTCCACATATTTGAAATGACGTGTCCTCGTTAATAAAATAAAATGTTTTAGGTCTGTTTTGACTGCAATGCCAAAAATCCAACATGGGCCAGTGTCACATATGGTGTATTTATTTGTATAGACTGTTCTGCAGTTCACAGAGGATTGGGGGTACACTTGACGTTTGTTAGATCTACACAGTTGGATACCAATTGGACCTTGCTACAACTTAGGCATATGCAATTAGGCGGCAACAGTAATGCTGTATGTATCCAATTTTGAATAGTATTTGTGCAATTATCACTCTCTTATTCTCAATTTACTTGATATAAATTTGACGTTGAGGTTTTTACCCTGACTTTTCTACTACAATATTGGCTGTTATATTTTTAATTGTCTTACAATTGGTACATATTTGACATTTTTTCCAGTTACAGTTTTTCAGTCAACATAATTGTAATACTAACGATGCTCAGAAGAAATACAATTCTCGGGCTGCTCAACTTTATAGAGAAAAACTGGGTCAATCTGCAGGAAGTGCATTAAAGACCAATACTCAGGTATTTATAAATAAACTGATACATTTAAAATATGTGGAATACATTTCAAAAGTTATGTGAATTTAAAATTTAAATAGTATTTTAGTATCACAATATTCCAAGTCAAAAAATAATTTAGGTTAAATCAATAAATAGATATTCTTAGTAATTGTAGTTATTATCATTATTTGCAGCAATTAAGTTTTATTTTAAATCTCAACTACATTTTATAGATTTAAAAACGAATATTTTAATTGGTATTTATAATTTTTGCAGTCAACGCCATCGAAATACAGTGCATTCTTCTTAGAGGAAAACAAACAGGTAGGCGTGGGTATTCATTTGCCACGCTTAAGAGTGCTTTGTTTTATCCTTTATTTTTATTAAAACCACTACTAACTTTTCATTCTGTTTATCACATTTTGATGTAATTGGCACCTATGATAACGGGTAATTCTCCTATAACAGTATAATACATAAATTAAAAATAAAATATAACTATAGATAATGTGCTCAGTTACAAAAAGAAGTTGTTGGTGTAGCAAATATAATAGAAATATCAAAACAATCTTCAAAATTAAGCAATCATTTCCATTTTTGACAACCTATGACATTTGATAACCTTCACCTCTCTTTCCAATACTTGTAGCATTTTTTTTTGATACAACTGAACCTGGTAATGATATAATGTGTTGTTTATATAAAAAGGTGTGAGATTATGACACATATTATATTAAAGCCTTAGATTTAAAATAATAAACATTAAAGTTGTGATAAAGATAACATTTCAACTGTATCAGATAAGCTGCTTGCAACCAATTTAAATTAATTTAAACCAGGAAATATATTTAAAATTTATACAGTAATTGATAAATAAAATGTCTAGACTTTACAGATTATAAATTAAATCAAGCAGCAATTAATTTAAAAAAATTTAACACTGTCAAACTTTTTTAAAATGTCTACTTTAAACAAATTAAGAGGTATAAAGATATTCCAATACTCAAATATTTGGAGAATTGCCTATTTTTGGTTAAGCAAATTACTAATATATTTTCATTTTTCTCATTTCTTCAGCTGCATGTTCATCCACAACCCCAGCAAAAATCAGAAGAGAAGGAAAAGGAAGCAGATTTTTTCTCGGAACATGAAAGTTTTAAACATCAAGATACTTCACTTCAACCACAATCGAATGTTGTATGTGGTTTGGTTTGTTTTTTAACACTATACTAATTTATTTTTATTACTTGGGAATAGTTTACATTTAAAAGTGGTCAGTTTCAGTATTTTATACTTGTTTATTACACTAATCAACGTTATATAAACTAAATAATTGTTTAATTGCAAATAATACATACATTTTGTTGTTTCAAAAATATGAAAGAAGATATACAGAATGTTACCAATCAATAACTACTCATAAAAAGCTAAGTCTCGGCCTAGTATGCTATTTTGCAGTTGCACTATCCACCATATTTTGGATTTCATTGTATAAAAAAGGCTGTAGTGCATTTAAAACTGAAAATTGTTTTATACTGATAAAGTGGTATAAAACCTCTAAGAGATTGAAACAAACTGCATTGTTTCTTGGGGTTGCATGTTAACAAATAAATTATTAGAACAAAATACTTTGCAAAATCAAAAGTAACCAAGTAAAATTATATAGAAATAGTTCCTTAATTAAACAAATAAATAAATTAAAGAGTTGTTTTAACAAATATTCACTTTATTTTATAGAATCAGTTTATAGTTGATCCCATTAAACCAGCTGCACAGTTAAATCCAGGAGAAGGACCAAGAGTTGACTTTTTAAGAAGTAATACACCTATTGAACCTAGAAAATCTGCTATCACTGCCAGAAAACCGGCTGCCAAAAAATCCACTGTAAGTATCAAAATAAATCTTATACTTGAAACATTCAATTTAACTATCTTCTGTATGTTCCTTGTGGTATATTATAAGCTAAATATTCTGAACATTGAAAAAGCGATTCCATCGGGTCTCGAACCCGGAACCCTCGGTTAGAAAAAGCCCCTACATAACCCTCTGCGCTGCGGACCTACCTATCAATGTTCTGTTCGGTATTATAAGCTACCATTAACCGCGACTGCGTCTTACAATATTCATTATTATTTTTGGGAAATTAAATCACAATCTTTTTTATATTTTTATTTCAAATTTATTTTTCAATAAATGTGCCTATATCAATCTTTACAACAGATGTTAGTTTTGTTTTTGAACCAAATATTGTATGACTCTTGTATTGAACTATTTTGTTAGTTTTGTGAAACAATTTAAATGCAAATCAACTAAGGATACTTTGTTTATTCATTTTTAATTGAATTTAGAAATTTTTTATTCCCTCTGAAGGAAACAAAAGTGATGTTTACAATACATCGTTTCACAGTTCCATTCAGTTTTCCTAACCCACCAGTATATAAGTCAAAATTTTAAAAGCCTATTTTGTTGTACTTTCAGTTGGGAGCAAAGAAAACTGGCTTAGGGGCAACAAAAGTGAAAACAAATTTCGCAGAATTAGAAAGAGAAGCGGAATTAGCAGAAGAACAACGCGCCAAAGCTGCCGAAGAAGCTCTCAAAGTGGCAGCTCACACAGCAAAAGAACAAGAAGAAAAAGAAGCGACTATGAGATTGGTTTACAAGGATATTGGCGTCCAGCAGCAAAAGAAAGAAGAACAGTTAAGACGCGACGATCCTAAGAAAGCTGAACAACTGGAGAGACTCGGCATGGGTATTGGAGCTAGAACGTAAGTTAAAGTTCTTACAATTAAGTTAAACTGTCAATGTATGTCGATTTTTTTTAGTGGTGTGAGTCACTCTGCGGTCAGTGACATGCAAACTATAGAACAAGAAAATATTCAAACTGCAAGCAGTACCTTAACCTCTTTAGGCAAATTACGTTTAGTTGATAGTGACAATTTCATGGAAGATTATTTATATGGAAATGGATTAAATATGAACAGAAGTTCGACTAGTTACGGAAGCAGTCGCAACTCGTTTCAAATTGGGACATTTGATTTGGATGATCGGACAAAGAGTAAAAGTAGTAAAGATAGTTGGGTTATTATTGACGATCCACCAGAAAAACCTAAACCGAGTTCTTTCGGTAAGTTTTCATTTAATATCAAATTTATTGGCTTATTTTATTGTAATGGTAGATTTATTTTGCCTGCAAGTTGTTAATTCATAAAACACTTGAACTTTGTGAGAAAGGGAGAAAGCTGCCATAGTTTATTTTACTTTACAAACATGTCACAGGGTTTGGACTCGGCTGGAGAACCTGCATAACAAGAGCTGGAGTCCACGGTACACACACCACAGACCCAGGTGCAATGTCCGCGCATCGTTGGGGAAGTTTGCATCTGTATTCCAGGCAAAAATCTATGCTATCGACACGTGTTTGCAAATGAACATCGAAAGGGGTTATAGAGGCAGCACTAAAATCTTCAGCATGTCCCCAGATCAGGCAAACCATAATAGAGTAACTCTTAAGTGCGTCCCGGGTCACAAGGGTATTGTAGGCAATGAAAATGCAGTAACCCTAAGAAAAGGGTCTGAAACTGCATTCACTGGTCCTGAATCAGTATTTGGAATTTCAAAATATGCTGCACGTGGTTGTACATCTCGGTGGATTCAAACTAAACATCAGACGTACTGGAGACATGGCCAAAACAGGAACACGTCAAACTCCTGGTCAGAAACCCTCGGAGTTGCCGAATAACGAAATATTAAAACTCAGCAGGGGCCAGATAAGGAAAGTGACGGGATTACTCACCGGTCACAGTACCCTAAGGAAGCACATGCATACAATTGGCATATATAGGGAGGAATCTATCTGTCGGTTGTGCATGGAAGAGGAGGAAACAGCCTCTCACATTATCTTCGAATGTGAAGCACTGTCTCATTGGAGATATAGACTCCTAGGACTAAAGTATCCAAGGAAGGATTTCTCCAAGAAGGACCTAGTGAAAAGACTGATGAGCCTGATAAGGGCTACTGGTTTCTTCATATAAACGGTATAGCCAAGAGCACAAAAAGCCTAAAGGCTGAGATGCCGAGATCTCGAAGCCTCTGACTGGTGGTGCCGAAACAATCAATCAAGCATTTCTTTGAATAGTGGTAGTAGAAAAATGAAATTGTTACCTCTATAATGAATTTTGAAAGTTCTCCGAAGAAGACACAACTTATTCTTTGAAGAGAAGCAATACTCCCGATCATCATTTTGTTTTTAATTTTTCAGAGAACGACCGTGATCGGGATCACGATTTCGAAAAACCCACTAGACACTTAGCAACTACTTCCGGTAGTACTATTAATACTGATGAAGCTCAAAAGAAATTTGGTAATGCCAAAGCCATATCGTCCGACCAATTTTTTAATGACAATTCTTCAGAATGCGAAACCAAGGCAAATCTAAGCAGATTCCAAGGTTCTTCCAGTATATCATCGGCGGAGTTTTTCGGAAATGGAAAAGGTTAGTTACTCTTAGTAGATTGAATGGAACATTTCATTTTAAATATCTTTTTTTAATTGTAGATAATACTTACCCGAGCAGTCATACACAGATGTATGATATGGATGATGTTAAAGAAAGTGTGCGACAAGGTGTTACAAAAGTTGCTGGAAAATTAGGAACAATGGCTAATGATTTGATGTCTTCAATACAGGTAATACATCCAATACCGTCATCCATAATTTTTCTTCCTCTTTTATTGTATACCGAATCATCAATGCCTATTGGTTTTTTCCAGCGAGTTTGTTTTTTGGTTCTATACAATTTTCCTTTCTTTCAAAAAAGTGCGGGTTCCAATATTAAACGCTTCGGCTAGACGCAAGTCACCTCGACCGCGACCTACTTGTTCCGTTCGTACCATTGGAAAATGTGTATAAAGATATTCAATTTTTAGGACGATATATCGATGACATTAAATTGGCGATCTGTTCTATCAATGTCAAAAAATAGACTTTAATGCTAATTTAAGTTTTATGATGTTATAGTATTTTGGTTGGGACTCTGTACAGTGGACATACTGAAAGTCAAACTAGAATTTAATAATTTTCACATTAGCCTTATCTTAATCAAGTTTTTAGAATCCATTAAAAATCCTAAAATCTATTTCATATTTTTTTTGTTTCCAGGAACGTTATGGTTACTAGCATTTAAGTATTGACGACGAATTGGAGAGATTGTCACATTTGCACACTTCGTAAATTTGTTTGAATATCCGATTTTGATAAATTTATTAAGATCAAATGTGCCTTGACAATAGCTATAATTTATACATAATAGTAAAAAAATGTATCCTATAAAATATTGATCTTTTGGAACACAATAATTGTCGATTTTGATTATATCATTGAACTTTTTTTAATTCGAAAAATTTTATTTTATTTTTTCCACAAATTTCATTCAGGAATTTTTGGTTTTCTATTGTATTCATTTTGACATTAATATTTCTTCATTAGAGAGGCTATTTTTATTTATATTAATGTCAACTTTCAAATTATTATTCCCACGATATTATATCACTAGCCGTTACAGGGTGTTAAATATGAACTTTGTCATCTATTTTTGATACTCCCTTGTCTAGTTCTAAATTGGCGGTTCTAACTGTCTTATGCACCGTTTACACTTGAACTCGTTTAAGCATCACTGGTTACGAAACATATGGCAAACTTTTAACCAGGTGTTGAGTTGTCGCGCAGATAGTTAGTTGCTGGTCACATAACTGGTGTTGGTAGAACTGACACCTAAGTTCATGTTGTACTTTGACGTTGTTTGTCGATGATAATATCGACATAATATTGCTCATTTTCTCTTCGAGTTGGTTAGTGCTTTATTAGTCGCTTTGTGCATATTATTTTAAAATTCCACTTGAATATAAATTTAGTTGTGTTATTTTTTAGGTTTATTTTATAATTTCATCCAATACGGAATTCTAGAGACAGCATCTGCATTACTCCACAAAATATATTTGATTGTGATTATCCCCACTCTATAAACAAATGTCAATACATCAAACTACACAAAACGCCAATAAAATAACCGTTCTGTGACAAAACATAAGATAAACCAGCCGATATCAAGTAGTTAGAAAACCTGATTTTAACCAACGTATAACCACTTGTTAGCGGTCGATACAACGACCTATCACGGTCTAACCAGTGGTTAGCGTTAATCAACTGTTAACCAACTGTGATACAACCCGCCCTAAACTGTTCTGTTTGACACTTGGGTAACTTATGTCAATGTCTCATGAGAGGTTAGGCTAGATTTGATGACTGTCAAGAAAAAGTTGTTGATTCTAATTATTTAAACGGTGCAACATTAATGCCGTCTAACTATTTAAACCAGTTTAGTTGAACCGGTTTAGTACTATAAACGATGCATACGGCCATAAATGAGTGAATTTTACGTCGGACCTTATTGTGGAGTTATCTAGTGGTGAGAGTCGAAAGTGGGTCCTAATTAGCACACTAATGACCGTATCACCGTTTATAGTTCTAAACCGGTTTAACTAAACTGGTTTAAAAAGTTAAACTTCATTAATGTTGCCTTGGTATGCACCAAACGAAGTTTAGTTAAACCTGAAAGAAGTTTGACAACGTCGAAAAATTTAGGAACTTTTTGTGTGAAAAACTTTAGTTAGTGACAATGCTTGACGTTATTTGAGTTATCTCGTTTACAGTTACGGATGTGATGATTGTTATTTGAATTCCGAATTACATGTGTTCCATTGATAAAACGTGCAACAGTTTAGATACTTAAAATCAACAACTTTTTCTTGACTGTCACCCCATCAAATCTAACCAACCTTTCATGAGACATTGACATAAGTTACTCAAGTGTCAAAAAGAACAGTTTAAAGTTAAACTTACAATATTGGGAGTTTAAGTTTAAACTGGTTTAACTAGAATCGTTGGTTCATACCAACTCAAAATCATAAACGAGTTTAAGTATAAACGGTGCATACGACCATAACTCCTTTTAACAATGCTTACTTTTCTACTTTAGACACTCACCACTAGATATGATATGCTACCTCGGAAAATGGCCGCTTCTAAAACTGTGAATTGGAAAAAATCAGGTTTTGGCAATTATCAATTTTTTCTACACATAAGAAACAAAGGCTTTGTATAAAAATAATAATAAGATATAGTAATCCAATTTAAAAAAATATGTTTTCTTGAATTATACAAAACCTACTTTATCGCCCTGTATACGAGTAGTATAAATTTGTGTAGGAGAAATATTAGATATTTAAGATCTTCGGTAATTGCAAAAATAACCTGGTTTTCTTCAATTAAACAGTACACGAGAGAGTTGAAAAATATTTTATTCTCTAGTATTGAAAATTTCATATTCAACGCCTTATTGATGATGAAAAATTAGCGATATTACATGAAAATCGAAATGTTTGTTCCAACTGAATGCCGCTAGGATTACTATTGTAAATAATTCTATTTTATATAAATTTTTATTATTTTATTTACAGTTAGTAAGTACATTACTTGAAAATAACCTCTACATGTCTAGTTTATTTTGTATTTAAAAAGCTTGTACAAGATGATTTTAGCTGTTAAATAAAGGTGTTTTATGTAAAAAAATATTTTGCGAGTTTTTTTCTTCATTATTTTTTTTACGAAATTCTATAGCCAATGGAATTAACCGACAGTACCAGCTATCAAATGATTATTTACAAAAGAAGTTTAAAAATTTTGGAAAATAGACCTTTGAACTTAAAAAAAGGAAGTAAAGTTTGTTCGAAGATATTTCGTACCGACTTACTAGAACAGATTGTTGTCTTTTTTTATGCTGTAGATCTATATCTACATAATACAATTGTTTAATAATATAGCGATAGTTAGTCAAGCTTACGGGAAATAAATTTGAAGAAAATGGGGTACAGCGGTAGATGGCGACTGTGTTTGCAGCTCCACCATGAGCGTCGCCATATTTTATCCAATTTTAGGAAAAAATCTAGTTTAGTGAACCAACGCGGATTTTGATGAAATATTTTTTTTTTAATTAATTCGAGGTCGCTGAACACGAAAATGAAAAAAGAAATCGGCGCTCTCTTACCAAAAACGAGTTATGAATTTTTGAAGATGAGTTCAGATCAGCACCGCACTGGTTTTATTGTCATATAATAACTGATTTAAATGATGCATTATAAAGTCTACACAATGTTAATTACACTATAATTACTTTTTACGATATTCCTCTCACACACACATTTAAAAAACACTGATATTGATATTCATTTCTTGTAAATTCTTTTTTTAATTCCTCAATTATTCGCGCGCGCGAATTGCGAAACGTCGATCCGGCGCGCCTTTCTCACAGTATGTAGATGGCTGTTCATATGATTTTTCCATAACCGATTTCAGTTAAACGAAAGTTGAGCCAAATACAGCGCCAGCTATCGGAAAAATAGGTGTATGTTCATGATGTTCATCTTGTTTATATCTTCTATGTCACGATCATGAAATCGAAAATATTCAGCAACTAATTCAAGTGGCTAAATATCTAATGGCTGGATTTGCTATTAGGTACAAGTTGTGCGACTGAGCGGAAACAGACCAAAACTTATATGTCAGTCATGTTACATGAAAATGTCAAAAGATATAATAATTGTGGAATTAAAAAACGAATTTGCAAGAAATGAATATCAATATCAGTGTTTTTTAAATGTGTGTGTGAGAGGAATATCGTAAAAAGTAATTATAGTGTAATTAACATTGTGTAGACTTTATAATGCATCATTTAAATCAGTTGTTATATGACAATAAAACCAGTGCAGTGCTGATCTGAACTCATCTTCAAAAATTCATAACTCGTTTTTGGTAAGAGAGCGCCGATTTCTTTTTTCATTTTCGTGTTCAGCGACCTCGAATTAATTAAAAAAAAAATATTTCGTCAAAATCCGCGTTGGTTCACTAAACTAGACTTTTACCCAATTTTATTTTAATCATATCAACGCGAGTAAACGCTCTGTTGCCAAAGTTACAATTTTCAATTCATCTACTAAATGGTCCAAGTTTGCAACAATTCGTTTTCACTTAAAAATAGGTGATTATTGAATAATTACTAGATATATACGAAATGAACTTTTACACATATTTCAAACTTCATGTGAACACGATATGGCAATAACAAATAGCACTCGATCGAATGTTTTTTTATTTAAGACAGTATAGCAAATAGCAATTTTGATGATTAGTGTACCGGGTGCCAGTGATAAAAACTGTTTACTCGCAAAAAGGATTTATCAACATAAATTTCCAGATAGGAGACAGGAGAAATGTGTATCGGCGCAAATTTTATTGGAGACATTTCTTTGTATTTTTTATCCCAAAGTTCTTGCACTTCCTAACACTAATGGGCCACCATGTATGTTGTGTCAAAACCTATTCCAAAGAGAAAACAACGAAGCGATGCAGGTTTGGATGAGTACGAAATATCTTTGAACTAACTATACCTACGATCTGTTTAACAGAAATCGTTGTGGCTCAGAGAAACGTGCCCACATGATCGTATATCCAAATATGTACAACGGAAAATATCTCAATGATGTTAAATTTGTTTTGGATGGTATTGACTTGGAATTATAATTATAAAAATACAGTAATTCTAATAAAAACATAATTTCAACATAAAGAAGTAGTTTCTATAATAGAAAGATGTCATCCAGTGCCGTAGCAATAACATCCCAACGGGTCCAGGCTGGAGGCTATAGCCGCTGGCCCCTTCTAGCGGTTCTGTTGAAAATATTTTTAAATTTACCTACCTCTACCTTTAAGGGACGTGGATTTTAAAATAATTTAACAAAAACACAAGACATAATTTATTGTACATTACAGTGCTTAATAAAAAAACTAATATGGTAATTATAAATATAAATTTTAAGAGGACTTACATCTTTATAAGGTATCAGGACTTATTTTTACATGTTATAGATCTAAAATATAATTTTATCACCGAAAAAATCTAATGAAGCTTTCCCAAATAAAAAGATACACCGCTTAAACATTTTTTTATGTTCGCAAAATGTAGCTCCCATATTTTGTTGTTAGCTATAAATATATGAAGACTAGAAATATTTAAAAGAATTCCTTGAAGTGAGGAGTATTTACATCATATTATAAAAAATACTAATAGTTACTGATTCTTAGGTTTATATTTATGGCTGCAATGGTTGAAGTAATTTTAAAGATATTTATATGGGATTTTGTAAAAGCTATAGGTACAATCAAAATACACTAGACTTTACTAGACATTAGAAAAATGATAAAATGTTATATTTTTATAAATGCTGTTGTATATTTTCGGATAATAACGCTTCTGTTGCTCCATTCCTGGGACTGTAATCGGCATCATATTTACCGGATTCTAGTTGAATAAACAAAATTATGCCAATTATAACACCTATAAGATGAAATACACAAACTCCTAACGCAGCAAAAAATATTATCCAAAAATTCATTTGTATTTTCTCCACTATGAAATTTATGCAACCCTGAAACAAAAATTATCATTTAATGACAGTTTTAAAGTCACAAAATCGCTGTTTTCATAAAAATCATGAGACATATAGAATAATGTTTATAAGTATTATGAGGTATCATTTTATCTAATGGAGGTATCTGTTTAATAGGTGTTTTATTATTATTTAGCAAATCATCCTGTATATTATCGTATAATTGTTCTTTATCATAGTTGTAAAATGTCATTAATTTTTAAAAGGTACTTGTCATAATCAATTATTGAATATTTTAATAAAAAGTTTAGTACTTTAAAAACCGATATTTATTATAATAAAACAGTATCAGTTGTTGAGATATTGGCTTCAAACACTGCATGATCTTAATTATTACTCATCTAGTCTGTTTCGCGATTGAAGCAAGTGATTATTATATAAAAAAAAGATTTCCTCGTAGGTATATACTCTTTTTGTAAAATAATGTACCTCTAAATTTATATTTGAAGGATGATCTCTAACTCCACACCCTTCATTACTGGTTTTGCAACAGGAATCAGGTACTTTGTTTGGTACTGTATCGTTAAGTATCCAAGCACTGTGCTGCCAATCCATATAAGTCACTGCACCACAGCAGCGTAACTGAAAAACAAAAATATATAAGATGAAGGAAGATATTTTTGGACTCTTTTGGTGTTTTTCTTTTTATGAAAACGAATTGTAACTTAGTCTTCAGTCATTTATAGTATTAGTACAAAAATCTCACCTTTTCTTGAACATAGTCAATAGATGTCGTTTTAGTATCATCGAATTTATACGTATCAAGTATAGTTTGATTAAAATTAAGGTTCAGATCTTCTGTAATGTTATACTGGAAGATATAAGCTAACACTCCAATTAAAATTTCGAATAAAAATATCAGCAACAACAATATTATGTACTGAAAAATCAAAAATATGTATATTAATATTCCAGGTTATAAATAAACGATTATTAAATCAGCTAAAGGGTATAGTTGCGGGTTTTCTAGATAACTAATAGTTAATATGACTGTTTGTTTGGTTGCCTATACCAAAATCGTTCATTAATGGGGGGTCATTATTAATGAACGATTAAAGTAAAATTGCCGCTTTCAAAAGATCGCCGCGTCGCGCGGCAACAATCTACATACACAAATGACTATTTGTTATAGACTTACACAAAATAATAGTTTGGTCCAATGTTTTGGTATTGCGCAGCATCCTAAAAGGAACACTAAAATGACTAGACAACCCGTAGCTATAAATAAATAAAAAGCCGTAGAGTAAATATGATTATCCAGGATTCGTAATAAATGGTAGGTCAGCATAAATTTCCATGCTCCTAATGCACATATCGCCAATCCTGTGAACTAAAAAAAACAACTTTATTAGAAATAAGTTAAAAAATTTAGTTTTCATTACTGACCAAAAATATTATTTGAAATATGTAAAGGAATGTCTTCGTTAATCGTAATCCACAGCATTTTGATGCCATCGCATGAAATTTATAAAAAAAATCATCTGTCTACGCGAAAAAACATCGGATCTGAAAATAAAATCAAAATTTAATATTAAAAGTGTAAACAAACAGTTTATATTTAGCTCTGCATTTGAGATATACATTTAAAATAAACATGATGCTGCAATGTTGAAATTTTGAAAAGATGTAGTGGCCTGCAAAAGTAGGTATTTAATAGCTATGTCATCATCGGTAGTTTGCAATTGCATAATTTTGTCTTTTTAATATAAATTAATTGTGGATCTACCGATTGGTATTAGAATTTAGTAGGTATATAGAGTAAAAAATAAATTTGTTTTAGATGAATTTTGTATTTTGATTTCACAGGCAGTGGGGATTTTCACCGTTTTTGTGTAAATCGTTCATTTAGTGCCTAATATAGCCGTTGTTTTTATGTATGTTCTTATCAAATTTTTCAGAGATTAAACGTACGTTTCAATAATATTTTTAGTTTTTTTATACCGTTTTATAAACAATGAATTTTGTTTTATAATAAAGATAATAACGTTAATAAAAAACCAAAATGGTGCTACATTTTGGCACCAGTTGACACCTTATCGTTGAATGACGACCTTATTCTTTTGTTGTTGCCGTATCCTATAGGGTGTTTCAAGTCGGGTCACATTTATGCACTCCGTATACTTTCAAGCTGCCGACGATGTAAACAAACACTAGCGCATGACATACCCGTCGGTCCACGTGTATTTTAATTAAGCTGCAATATAATGTTCGTATATGAGAAAATATTTAATAGACACAGTTTTTGGTAAGGCGTTAGACGCAAGTCAAAGTTAGTACCAATGCATCTTTTGGTTTGCAATTATATATACTGTGATTATACCACTTATGTAGTAAAGCTGTCTCTCGCCTAGCATATCATACCCATACGGGATAAAAAACTTCTTCAAAGTAATCGCTAGGACTTGTGTATAGAGAAGACTAAAATTCCGGAGTTCGGTTCAAATTTGACAACCGTGTAAATTCAATTCGAATCTTTATCTATTCAAATATTTACGTACAAAGAAGAAAACGAAATTTCAAGGTGATTAAACTCACAAATAAATGACTCTGTATAGATTGGCTAGTTAAAAAGAGGTGGGGGCTATTAGATAAATGAAAAAATAAAGACGATAAGCAATCTTTAATAGGTTTGCAATGTAAATACGCTGTGTATCTGTATAATCCGGTATTCCTAGGCAATGTATAGAATACCTAAAACGTTTAGGTAATGTATGAAATATGATTTATTTTATACTAGGTATTCTATACAATACCGAATGCCCAGCGGGTAATGTGTGTAAAAGACGAAGTGAATTTACTTGTCGTCAGTTAGTGTACGGTGACGGCAAGGAAAATCATTGAAGAAGCCATTTTTACAATACTGTATAGCTTCTTCAATAATTTTCCTTGCCCTTCTCGATAAAAACTACAACTACAAAATCTCTTGGCGGTTAAAAACAAAGAACAAAATATTACTTACCTTTTTTATAAAGATTATCTCTAGACTTTGTTTAATAATTCGTAATGTGTTAAATTAACTTAGGCAAACGGAAATTAATACGAACGGTTGCAAAATCCTTTTTAGTTTGTTTATACCAACTCGTATTTGGTAGCTTGTTTAACCACAAAACTGTTGCAAAAGTGAATCAGAATTTGAATATTTATCTTCAGACAATCATATATTGTTATAGAAAAAATAACTTACCGATACCACCGTACATAAACATAGACGTCTTTGTTAATGTTCGGTGCCAATACAACCTATAAAACCACTAGTTTTTGAATTAATTTTCAAGAGTGTGAACTTACATAATCTTTTATCAGTTTTATCAACAATAATCCCCATGTACGTGTATGTAATTTGGTTAAATTATCAGTGTTTATTAAACACACATAATTTTTTATGAATGTATATATGCGGTACACTGGAATCGATTATAGATTAGTCTCCATTGTATAAATAATTAAGAAAGATTAACGCATGATGAAATCCGAAATCCATTTTTATATTAAACTTTAACCAAAAAAGAGGCATTTAACATCTTATAGAATAATATTCAACCCTCCTGGCATATGTCTATGCAATAAAATTCTACAGGAAAACAATTTGAAGTAGAATATATTTATTTTATATTGCAAAATAGTAATTAAATAAATAAAATAATACTAAATTTGATTCCTGTATTTTCAGGGAATATAGAAAAATTAGATATTTGACTGCTTTCTGCGTTCTGGAAAAGGAAATTCGGGAGATTCCTTGACCTGTTTAGAAAAAAAGTTGAAATCAAGAATACGTCCCTTTTCTCCAAGATCTAATCCTTCTAATTCCTGCAAATCATTGCTATCAAATTCAAAATCAAACACTTCAATATTTTCTTTGATTCTTTTCGGATTAGTACTTTTCGGAATGGGCACAATATTCCTCTCGATAAGATATCGCAGCATAACTTGACCAGGAGTTTTTTTATATTTATTTCCAATCTTTTTAACGATTTCATTATCAAACCCATTAGGTAATTCTTTTCCATCCTTTCCGATGACTTTTAAAAATTTATTGTACCCAGGGTTTCCCAAGGGCGAAAAACCAACTACTATAATATCGTTTTGTTGACAAAAATCTACCAACTCTTTTTGTTGTAGAAATACGTGGGATTCTATTTGTAAACAGGCTGGTCTAATCGTGCAAACACTGAGGATATTTTCAATTTGTTTCTGGGTAAAACTGCACATACCGATAGCTCTTGTTCTGGATTCTTCTACTTGTTTTTCCATAACTTTCCAAACCGCATTATGATCAGACATTTCCAATTTCAATTTACTTAGAGGTGTCTTGGAATCACCAACGTTAGTTCCTACTGGGAAATGTATCAGGTAAAGATCAACATAATCCATTTTTAAATTTTCCAATGACTGTCTTATAGAAGATTCTACTCTTTCCTCGTGTAATCCAGCTATTGGTAGTTTTGTCGTAATAAAAAGGTCTTCTCTTTTCACTCTTTTACAACAGAGCCATTCTTTTAAAGTATCTCCAATTATTTTTTCATTCTGGTAAATATACGCGGTATCAAAATGACGGTAACCAAATTCTAGAGCTGCAGTTAAAGCAGTTTGTAACTCTGCTCTTCTCGTAGACATCCACGTGCCCAAACCAATTCCTGGCATTTTTTGACCGTTCATTAACGTTTTATATATTTGGTTTGCCATTACTCTAATTTGCTACTTCTAATTTCTGACGTGTACCTTCTTTGGTGCTTTTCATTTAATGTCACAATAATTGAAGTCTCTACCTAACCTAAAAGTATTTCTTGTACATCAAAGGTGGTGTGAATTTATATTTCAACGTTTCTTATACGTTTTTTTCTGTGGTTGTATCAATTATTATACTCACGCCCATAGTCGGTAGTGCAAGGACGATAGTAAACTATACTTACTAAAATAATAGTCCCCTTGTTCCCATTACACAAAATCAAAATAATATAAACATTTTAATTTCAACAAATGGTATATTAATAAAATCATCAAATATAATTTTCAAGTAGTATAATAGTATCGAATCATTCAAAATATAATAATACAATATTTAAATAAAGGACAAGATATGTTTTTTATAAAGATTTATAAAAAGCAGTAAAGGAACCATTATTTATCTATAAAAAACATAGCTTCGTAAAATACAAGAAACTTAGTAAATTACCTCTTAAAACAAGCACATTATAAATTTAATAATAGTGGCTTCGACTAGTGATGTTTTTAAAATTCGGTTGGTCCAAAAATATAACGTGTGTAATTCTATATAGAAAATTATTTTCAAGAAAAAATTAATAAATTGTTTTGCGTAATAAATTTATAGTTAAAATATAATAATTACATAGTTATTTAACAATATTTTGGCTTAAGCAATAATTAATACAGTATATAAATATTTATATATTTTCGAAATGTGAAAATAAAAAGTCAATTTTATGCTAAATATATTACAATGTTAAGATTGGTTACATAAAATTGAGATATGCAACAAAAAAGGTACAAAGTTAACTCCTTTCCATGGATTTCCAAAAGGCATTTAATAAGATCTTACACCCGCAATGAAAAAAAAGCAGGAATAAGACAAAGCTGCTGTAATTTTGAAGACATAATAAATAGAGACCGTTTTATAAACGCTAAAGGTAGGGGAAGTAAAAAATATATAATTTTAAAACTGTGCTTTTTATCATTTGAATTATATTTTGTAAAGCACATTTATTGGTAGCAAATGAAAATGACTGTTGTACAAAAATTCGTAAGATCCATCCAAATTTATTGTTTATTAATTTTATGTTTTTTTTTCTGTCAAAGTATTATTCTTTCATTGAACACAGGGAACGTACATAATAAAAGTTCTATTTAAGACCTTATATTTCACACCAGACAAGTTAAATAGTTTCAAAACCTTGTTAAAACGTCGCAGATAATGTTTTCTAGCGTTGGCATTTATATTTTTGTGTTGGGCTTGAATTACAAAATAAAGGCAAAAACTATCAAACAATAGTCTTCCTTCTGCATAAACCGAGAGAGGCAAACTGCACAAACGTAGAAATGACATTGGAGTTATCCGACTGTGGTTAAAAGAACCGCAGAGTTACACTCCCTGTTCAATATCAAAAAATACTCCATCAATATCGACTTAATTCGTGTCTAATCAATTAGTTGCTATAACAGTTCATTGTTACCATGAAATTAAAAAAGAAGATACGTAGACTATCTTTTTTGACGAGAGGATACATGCCACCTAGCATCCATAATGCGGCACCATGTTCAACATTAATGCCCGATTGCACCGTTTACTCTAAGACAGTCTTAAAAAGAAAGTTTCTAAATTTCGAAATTATTTTCAAGTAAAATATTACTTAATAAGGAAACCTACAGGGCCAGATGATCAACTATTATTACAGAAATAGCTGCGTGTGTCCCATGGATTAGTTCTTAGCAGCAATTCGGTTTTATGCCTGCGCTGGGCATTTGATAACTGTCACTCGATATAAAGCCAAATCTGGAAAGTCACTAATCATTTACTAATCCTTTTCTCAGTGTTGCCATGTGTACGCAATGCGTTAAGCGCTTCTTTACTAAGTAATGCTTAATGCAACAAGCGAGACAATTAAGTACTTCTTAAAGTTAAGAGCAATAACGAAAGGCATGCTTAAATTCTAATCGGTGCAAACGAACATTAATGTTCCAACTACAGCAACGCCTCGCATAATCAGGCACTTAGAAAAGTACTGCTTTTGCGCCACCGAGTCCCATTATGCTCTGTAGTTGGAGAACTACCCGAATTTACCGATCCAAAACGCTTATCTAGCTGGCAACGGGCGAATCGTAGAGAAATTGAATCGAAATAAACCACGAGTAGTATGTCGGTGTTATTCTAACCAAAATATATCAAAATACAGGAAGTTGAATAGTTTTCAAAGACTTTCCACTACAAGAGAAAACAAATATTTACACACTCTGGGTTCGTATTCTTGACTGAGGAAGTAGGACCGAGAGAACGCATACTTTGATTGGTTACTCTGTCACTGCAGTGACAAAGACAAAATATCTGTTCTATCAACGTTACGTCATCTGATAGTCGACCTGAGATAAACAAGCGTTTTCTGCACAGTTATTTTGATCGTGTTTGAGACCATTTGATCTAGTGCTTTTTTCGATATTGTTTTAATTGCTTAGGTATTTTAAAAGTTATATATTATTATATTATATATTACTTATCTATCAAAATAATTTTTTATCCTCAGGGCGTCTGTCATTAGTGTCATTTCGTGGCCCTATAATACATCCCTGGTTGAAGTCTTACCTCTCGCTTTATACACAGTTCCAAAATAATGGAATCTGTTGCAAGCTCTATGATCGGTATATATGTCGTAGGCATAATGTAAATTTAGGCTTTTTATAAACTGCCTAGGCATTTTACAAAAAGCCGGCAAAACGCGATCATAAAATGCATTTTTCGTTATGCCGACACCAATTCAGGCAAATTGATAAAATGCCGGCAAAACAAGAACAGAAGAATGTATATCATATTGTGACTGATTATTTTTAGGCATTTTACAATTTGCCAAAATCGGTGCCGTCAAAACGTGAATAGATATGAACAAGTCGACTTTTTTCGATTGAATGGTACATTAGATATTAGGAATTGCCCGTTTGCAGTTTGCTATCAGCCAGCGGTCGGTAAAAACGCACATTGTGTTATAATTTAATATTTCGCGTAACCTTTATTTTGTTGTTTATCTATTTTGATGTGTTCAAAAATATCAAAATGAGCGAAAACAACGAAGAAGTGCAAATCGAGAATGAGAAACGAGATTTAGAAGTCATGAAAGCGCAATTTAATGAACAGCTACAAAAGTTTTATAGTGAAAGAGTGGAAAAAGATGTTATTAAAAAATCTTGGACGGCTAATGGGGTTAAAGAAGTTATAACAGACATTAAACATGGTAAATTAGCTGACTTAACAGGTAACAAAATAATAATAAGCAGTATCATTTAATGAGAAAATATATTTTGTCTATCGGTACTGATGAACATTTAGTCGTAAAACGAAGTTCTCTTGATCAACCTATTGTTTACATAATTCCCATAGAACAGTATTTTGATGTGTTGCTAGAATCTCACCGATCCACAGGTCATGGTGGCAGGGATAAAATGCTATTTGCATTAAAAAATAAATATAACATTCCTAGAAGAGCAGTATAAACTTTCATTTCACTATGTAAGGAATGTCAACTTAAGAAATCGCAACATCATAAGGGATTGGTTCTGCGACCAATCCTTTCTAAAGATTTTAATGTTCGCGGCCAAGTAGATTTGATAGATCTCCAATCTGCTCCCGACGGTAACTATAAATGGCTTCTTAACAGTCAAGACCATGCCACCAAATTTTTGCATCTTCGCTCTTTATGTACCAAACGTGCTGCAGAGGTAGCTATAGAATTACTGAAAATATTTTTGAAGTTTGGAGCACCGCACATATTGCAAAGTGACAATGAGCGGGAATTTACTGCTTCGGTAATAGAAGAAATTGTTGGCTACTGGCCTGATTGCAAAATTGTTCATGGCAGGCCACGTCACCCTCAAAGCCAGGGTAGCGTAGAAAGAAGTAATCAAGATGTTGAAAACATGCTTCGCTCCTGGATGTCCGATCACTCCTCCACAAATTGGTCCATTGGGATGCTATTTTGTACAATGGCAGAAAAATTCATAAAAACATCGCATTATTGGAAGAACTCCGTACCGTGCATTGTTTGGAGCTAATCCTAAACTTGGATTAAAATCGACAAACCTTCCAGATTCTGTAATTAAAGAACTTCGGACAGAAGAGGAACTTGAAGATATAATGAATCCTTCACGAACCAACAACACTGAACGGGAAATACCAGAAGATAATCTTGATTCGAACTCAGAGGGTAGCATTCAACTGGACAATATGGAAGAAAATGCGACTGAGATTTTAAGTGATAGAATTGTATATTATTGTGCGCGTAGTGAAAAAATCACAGAAAAATCTAAATTCACTTGTGAGATATGTAATGCCACAATGCATTCAGATTGTACAATTTTAAGTTCAGGACCATCCTCAAAACTAGATACAAGGATTTGTTCACTTTGTGCCACCCAAAATAAAATTGAAATTGAGAGACAACAATCGGACTCTGGTCAAAAAAGAGCAGCTGAAAAGATGACTGAGGCTTCCAACAAAAAATTTAAGTCGATTGCAATCGGGTCATATGTTTATTTAACAGTTCCTAAGGTAGATCGAGGACCTCTCGATTCCAAGAATATCATTGGAAAAGTGATTGACCTGAAAAATAGCCTCTACAAAGTAGACCTCCAAAGGAATTCTTAAAACTTTATTTTCTAGAAATGATATTCAAGAATCCTCAGTAGGTTTTGGAGAAGAAGTTCCTGATCGAATAATTACCCTCAAAGAGGCAGTTGCATATCAGTCACGATTCGGAGGTCAAGGCTTTCAAAAATGTAGCTGTAAGGCTAGTAGTAAACAGTGCAATACAAAAAAATGTGCTTGCTTTAAAAATAACAATGGAAGTTTAACATGCAATAATTTGTTTTCAATTTTTAGTTATAGTTTTATATTAGTATTAGCGTAGGTACATTCTTACCTACCTAAATTTTAAGAATATTTCATTCATTTCATAGGATTTGTTTTTTATTTGCAGTTTCATATTTGTGTTAGGTAGTTTCTCAAGTTGTATATTTTTATATCATGAAGTGTTAACTGTTAACTGTTTATTTGTTTTCTTAATAAAAAGATTTACAGTAACTGTATTATTTATATTTAGTAGTGTTTTCGACTTTATTTTCACGTTTTGACGACACCGATTTTGGCAAATTGTAAAATGCCTAGAAATAATCAGTCACAACATGATATACATTCTTCTGTTCTTGTTTTGCCGGCATTTTATCAATTTGCCTGAATTGGTGTCAGCATAACGAAAAATGCATTTTATGATCGCGTTTTGCCGGTTTTTTGTAAAATGCCTAGGCAGTTTATAAAAAGCCTAAATTTACATTATGCCTACGACATATATACAATTAAAATTATAAAATGCGTTATCACAGGTACAGTAAACATCTAGACATTTGTATTTTAGAATGTTCGACAATTAAAAATATAGAGGAAGTTTTTTAAAAGAAATGTGTGAGATAAAAGTTACTTTTTATAAAAATGTACAAATTCCCAAAAATATAATAGCTCCATTTATAAGATTTCATAAGTTTCTTATTAGAAACATCGAAGAGAAGCCGTGACAATCTTCCGCCTCCAGCTCTGTATGTCAAGGAGTAGGCGAGAATGGCTGCATAGATGCTGGAATGCTTTGCTTGCTTTTTTAAATAAGAAATGATATCATTTCTTGCTTCTCTTGGGGCCAATTTTTCTCTTAAAATGAATAGTTATGCTAGAAATCCGGTTCGAAGGACCAGAAAATGTTCAATTTTTGATTAGATTCCAAGTACTCAATAATTTAAGGCATTTTCTCAAATACTACTAACTAAAAGACGTTTTCTTTACAGGTTTCTTTTCAGCGATTATTCTCAAAATCGAATTAAACTCAGTCATGATATTTTTATAGTGTTCCAGACACTGGTAAAAAACCAACATTACATTATCTTCCGTGTTTACTAAAAAATGCGTACAAAACTAGATATTTCCTGTAACACACCAAAATAGTACATATTTGGTTAACCTGTACACCGTTTTACGCTTGGCAAGTATTTTAATCAAATTTATCGAGCGTTTCTTCTAATTTCAACACGACGTTTTTATAAAAATTCAATTGTTCTTGTAAGAACGTTTTCATCGTCAACCTTAGATCGCTATCTCGTTCTTGTTGAAAATGATTTAATTCCGCGAATACAGTGTACGTCAAAACATCGGCTCTTCTTCTAATTTCTCCTATAGTGGTTTGCGGACCTTGGGAGTTACGCTCGCATTCCTTTTTCTTCTGTTCGGAGAGTTTTTGGAGGTTAAGTATATTTGGTAGGTCGTTCGTGATGCCTTTGTATATATAAAGTTTATCGAACAGAGGTTGCCAATCTATTTTTGCTTGTTCGCCATATAATTTTCCTATTGTCATATATGTTGTTCCAATATTTTTTACATCTAAAAAATAAAAAATTAGATAAAATTAAAACGTGAAATGCCTGAAATTATTAAAAACACTGAAAAATTTAAAATATCAAGACAAATGTATTTACCTACAGAAGCTTTTGAATACATTCCTTGTTGATTATATTCAAAAGCCGATCCTAGCGCAAAGAAACACTCTCCTATCCTCATAAATTCCCTTTTATACATATTAACGCATTTTTTGTGTTGATCTTGTGCCGTATTCATTAAATTCTTAATGCATTGATCTAATCTTATCATATAATTAAGATTTTCTTCTATTTTCGGTTCGGATAAAGATGCTAAAATATCCTTTTCCGGTGCTTCGATCGATAAACAAAAATTAGCGCCGACCATTTGGTCTCTTTCGGCGTTTCTTTTACCCTGTTTCCATTGTTTTTCGTCTGTACACGTTAGAAAATGAATCCATACGTCACACGTACTCAGTACCGGATGTCTACACATATAATTCATAAATTCCTGAAGCTGGGCTCTTCTATGTTCTATGAACTGCTCTTCATATCTGAAAGAAGTAAATTCCTAAGTAGAATTTATAACATTGGTTTAATTACATTATACACAGTGTAAAAACCTTTTATCTTATCTATTATAGTTACCTGCCAGACACCTGTTTATCCGGTAGAGGCGGTATCGCTATAACATTAAACTTTGCTGATAATCTATCGTGTAACCAATCAAAGTGTTTATATCTTCTGGAAACTTCCACATTTGAAAAAGACGGTGTCAGCTGATAGGCTATAAATGATTTTAATCCACCCATTTTGGTAGATTTCTTTGGAGATGCTATTTGAACTGTATAGGGGTTTGAAATAACTTCCCATCTTCCTAAAATATCGTCGCTATCCCGAAATATTATAAACTTTTTACCAGATACTGGAAAATTCGCTAAGTTTCCTGAAAAATGAGTTTTAGATTCAAAAACAAAGAATGACAGTTTGTGATGGTGTCTGGATACTTAAAAACATGGAGACTAGATTAAGAGCATGAAATTTAACGGGAAAATTTACAGAATCTGCATATATATTAGGTTTTATTTTTTCACCACTGGCGTCGCTTATATCCATTTTTTACTGTATTCAAGCAAAAAATACACCAACAAATAAGAAGCGAAGCTTACGGTTCCTGTCAATCAGAGCTGGGAGTAACGAAAAAAAAAAAAAAAAACATTACTTCTCAGTAACGCGTTACTAGTAATTTCGTTACCTTTTTTGGTCAATGTATAAATGTATACGAACATCCCATATTTACATTTTCATAAGAATATGTTGACTCGTTTGAGAGTAAGGGTGAAAAACCACTTCTAAAATTTCTACTTTGACATGCTGTAACTTTTTTCCATCAATTTTTTATATAAGCAAGTAAGCCTAACTTAATTCCTTTTTGACCTTGGAAACTATTAAGTTTATAGTACACCTTTTTGTTATACGCTGTATATATTTGCATTGTGTGCAATTAAATATGCATAGGGTTGTTGGATTTTGTCACTAGCTCCCATACAGCAACGTTGATTGTACACCTACTTATAACAATGTAACCTTGATTTTCCTTTTCTTGTTTCATAAAATCTAAAGGAGTAAGGTGTACTCCAACTGTTTATTAGTTTATTGCCAAAAGTAACGCGTTACTGCAAATTCAGAGTTGATTTTTAGTAACGCGTTACTTTAATAGTAACCAGTTACAATAACGCGTTACTTTCGGAAAGTAGAATATGTAACGCGTTACTTAGAAGCAAAAGTAGCGCGTCACTTTTTTTAGTAACGATCCCAGCTCTGCTACCAATATTTTTTTATGTGGTCATTTTAGAATGGGAAATACCACTAATTTTCAAAAACAGTCTAATTGTGATCCTAAAAACTACTATATGAAGTAATTATATATTTTTATTTGTTTTATAATATGAATAATGCAAGAAATTACATAATTTTCATTACAAACATACGATTTTTGGCGCCATTTGTAAAAGCTGTTCTCATTGGTGTAATGCAGTGTGACGTACTAGCCCCTACACGCCTATCGACCTTAAGCCGACCAATCATATAAGTTTTATCATAGTAAATCCGTATACCTGTGGTTCCGTGTACGACAAGACAAAAGTCAATCAAATTTTAGGTTATGCTTCATTGTATTTGTATGCTGTTTTCAAGTTTTTGAAAAATATTGAAAATAAAACACAAAAATTGCAACAGTAACCTTACAAACGGACAAAACAAACAGGATCCACAGCCAAAGACGACTAAGGTCACAGATCACAGAACTAAAAGTCAATCACACTGAGAGGGCTTCTGTGAACAAATGTCATATTCCATCACCAACAGTGTTTCCGCACTAAAATGGTCAAACTTGTTCTCGAGATAAAAGAAGAATACAAACAATATAATCATTCCAACAAATTACTTTGTTGTGAAATGACATTTTTATCATCAGATATACAAGTCAATGATGAGTAACTTTGACAACACTGCACTACAGTGTCTAGAGGATATAATAATAGAAGCAGACAGAGACAGACACTGTTAGGGGTTAGTACGTCATAGCACCACCCACTTGTTTCGGACATTTTTCAATTTTGAATTGATATGTTGATTTCAAAACGCCAGGAAATCTATTAAATTCGATTTTGACCCATGATATTGTCTACTCACTGAGCAAACATCATTATTCATTGAATGAAATATATTTGAAAGGATTTCATTTCTTAGTGGTCTTCCCCATGAGAATAGATTATTTTCTAATAAATCATCTTACTTTTATCGGTCTCAAAATGAAGGTACTTTTTCAAGGTACAACTTTTGTTTCAAGCTTGTTTTGGAGAATGTATTCATTTTTCTTTAATAAAATGAAAACAAAAAATTTTCATTTTCTCGCTTTCGTAGGGAAGGTTAAAAGTGATACTTTTTTGCTTCAATCTATAAAAAGGTCAAATGTTTGAACATCAATGTATTTAATAAGTTATAGGTGGGTAGGTAATAAAACTCAATAATAGTTATAGTGAATTGTGTTAGATCAAATAACGCCGCAGCAACCAATTAGACAAAGACAACCGCGTTTACCCTAGAACCTTCCAGATAAATTTGTATGAGTTTCACTGATTAGTATTTCTTACCAATACTTATAATCAATAAAACAATTTTCTTAGGTTTACATAATATCGAGAATAAAAAATATACCACGTATATCACCACTACGTTTCTAGCTTCATTACTGGTTCCTTTCAAATGCAATCATAATTACTAAAATTGTGCAAACAGTTAAGTAAGTATCGATTGTTTTAACTTAACGGGTTTAACGTTAAATTTAATTGTTGGGTAAACACACAAATCGAATAGTTCCGCTTCCTAGTATATTATTTCTAAATGGCACTTTAAAAAGTAATTCTTTGATTTTAATGACTCCAAGAAATGGATCGTTCAACAGAGATAGTGTAGTTAACAAGTGATAATTCATATACTTAATAGCTCCTAAAAATATGTAACTAATTATATTAAAAGATTTACCAATAAAACTACACAGCACTTTTGCGTTCTACCTCAATTCTTACAAGAAAAACTTCTAAATAACATTATTTATAAATAAAATCGGATTGTTAAATACAAATTGTTTATAAACTTAATGTACCTTTACAGGTCTCGCCAATTTTATTCTTAGGTGGAATATCAGTAACAGTATCTGAATCCATTATTCATCAATAAAAAATGTTTTCATAATCACTTACACCCTCGAAAAACACGACAAATCACAAACTAGAATCTTATGTAGAATGTAGAAACAGCGAAGGTGTTGGTGTTTTCGATACTTATCAAAAATGATTCACAGGTATATCAACAATAACGTTCACAAAAATGATGTAAACACGTTTTCTGAGTCACAGCTGAAATTAATTTTCAACAGTAGTATTTGTTTTGACCCGTCGACCTTAACGAGACAAGAACGGAATTTAATTATTTGTTGTTACAACTAATTAAAAATTTAAAAACGACCAAATAAATGTTCAGAAGGATGCTTAGATCATTTATTGTTATTAAGATCACTGGTTGGTCATTTAAAAGATGTTCAAGAGTTAGAGACATATTATACAGGGATCGTCTGGAAAGTTGTTGATTTAAGAACATTACCTAGAAAATAGTAGACAGATAGTCTGATGAATGCACATTACTCTCAGTTAACATTTTTATTTCCGTATTTTTACTAATAAAAATTATGTATAGGTACATTAATTTTAGTAAAACTTACCTAAGATATATCCTTCTAGTCCACTTTTGACATATGATGAAAATATATTCAAACTTTTCTTAGTAACGGTACCTTTACTATCACCTGTCGTACTAATACCACCCAAAGACATGTTATCAAACTGTTGTGACATCTGATTTTGGTTTGGTTCATTATTATAGATTTGAGTTTGACCTGGAAAAAAATATATTATAGAACTGCATAAGATAATCCTTTAATCCTACTTTCAATACATATTTCTTCAAACTGATTATTTTACAATTAAAAGCTTTTGATTTAGAAACATTTTACTAAAAATTATAAATTTCTTGATAATATCAGTCCACAAAACCTAAATTCCAAGGGATTTCTCAATACCTGCAATATTTGTACAAATTTTGTTTTATGCTCTGCACAGTGTTTTGCAGTTTTTGAAAGTATCCTGCAGTGTCTAAAGGCCCCCCTAGACGGTCAATATTATTGCACAATATTGGAATTTGCCCAATATTATTGTGCGCCTGAAGAGAATATTGAGTTAATCGCGCAAGTATTGATAAAAGATTGTGCTTGTTTAAAATTAATTGCACAATATTCCATCATTTGTGCATGTAGGGTCAAGTTTGCACAATATTTATGTTATCAGTTCATTTTTGAGTACCATGGCGAAGCGTGATGAAGACCGCGAATTCCTTATCGAATTTTTGCATCTATATCGTGAATATCTAGCCCTACGGAAAATTAGAAGTGATAGACACCTAAAAAATAATGCATATAAAGTGTTAATTGAAAAATATAAAACAATTGCCAAACAACCTTTTCGTCTATTATTATTAAAATACATTTTAATTCGATTGCTTTCTGATTTCGAACTGATGGGGATTGCACAAAAATATTGAAGCGTTTGAATTAAAAAATATTGAGCAATATAATATTGCCCAAAATATTATTAAGCAATATAATTGAGCATCTAGGGGCCCCTTTACAGTGTTCCGCATGTTTTGCACTGTCTCACAATGTGTATTGAAGTGTGTCACAGTAATTCGCAGTGGGCTGACAATGGCCCAACAAATAATATAGGAATAGACAACAAACAAGAATTAGAGATAAATGAAACCAGATATGATGCCAACACAGACTTAACATCAATTATGACTGAGGAAATAAGACAACTACATATAATTAACAACACTATTAACAGACATGATATTAACATATTAAACAACAAGACACAGTGTGAAAATCAAAATTAACATGGCTTTTAAATAAGCGGAGAGACGAACAAATTTCAACAGACAGAATTTTCAAATTTACAGTGTTTTATAGTATCTTAAAATGCCCTGCAAAATCTGCAGTGTCAAACACTACTGAGCATGCCAACAAAATATTTTACATTGGAAGTTGACTAGAATCAATAATTATTAAAATCAAATATCATAATTTCCCACACTGATGGACAAATAGAACAATGTAAAACAATATTTCCTTTTGCCATATATTTAGTTGAAACTTCGACCCAGTGAATCATAATATTGGTAAAATATGAAATCTGCACCGACTTTAATAAAAGATCCGGTAATAAAGTATCCTTTAAGGCGATACCAAAAGTGCAGTATTGCAGAGCGCTTTAAGTGAAATCGAAAGTAACCACAGAACTGAATAAATTATATGTCCTGTGAAAGTGACAGATCTCAAACCTGGAAGTTTGAAGAATTTGTGATTTGTGGTTAGAGGGTTATTTTGAAGTTTATCAGATGAATTATTAATTTTCCATTTCAATTCATGGCTGATACTTTGGATGAACAAATAGAGGTAGCCTGGGCACAATGATGAAGAAATTGAAGAATTAATTCTCCATAGTATTGTTGGGGTAGATAATATTCCACAAGATGACCATGCTGTATTTGATCTGGAAAATATAACGGATGAGCAGTGTTTCAACAAATTTCAGTTTTTCCAAAAATGATCTTCGAAGGCTGGAAAATGTTCTTAGAATACCAGCACAAATAGTAACACCAACAAGGAATAAAGAAGATGGTAGGCATTATTTGAATATGATTAATCTATTTAAGGGTTCCTAGAAACCACTTTGCATAACAAAATTACATCATCTTCAAATGTAAATCGTAAACACCTTTTTCCTTTTTCTTCAGACATTTTTAATTAATATGTATAGAGCAAAAATAATTAACCTTATTTGAATATAACAAGTGACACAATGACAAACAGTTTTGTATTTATGGCACAAATGTCCAGTTTAGGGTGACATATCCGTCAAAATAAAAGAACTTAATTAAAAAGTTCTTTGCTTTTATTTAACTAAAGTACCGGAATCTTGTATTATAGGTTGGGAATATCCTTAAATTTGGACTCACTGAGCATGCATATATGTCAAAATAAAAGAGAGTTTAAGTATTAAGGGAACTACAAAACGAACGTTGCAATAACTCTCTAATGACTATACATTTATCTTTAAGTAATTGAGACTTTTAAATGATTAAAAATAATAATTAATAATTAATGAGACAAAACATTTTCTTGAAATGAATATAACCTACCTACTACTAATTGAAACTAATAAATTGAAAGCATGACTTTACATATACATTGGGAAATTTTTACACAGTTTGAAGTAATTGAGAATTCAAAGTCAACGTAAAGTACTCATCACTTTAATCTACATACATACTAATTTCTTCTAATTTTCAAATAGTAGATATCAGAATTTACTTTTTTATACTAACCATGATTATTCCCAACTTCGGAGTACAAAGTATCCTCATCCCAGTCATCATCGTCATCCCAATCATCTTTTTGATTAGAATCACCCCAATCATTCTGAGGTGGCAAAACTGGAGCTGGAATGTTCGGAGGGTTGGATGAGGTATTCTTTTCTACATAGGCTTCAGGAAAAAGACCAGATTGGCCTTTGGTGTTATGACCTTCCCACCAACCCTCTCCTACATCAGTTCTTGTTACAGTTAACGTTTCACCTAAAAAAGTAAAAATGTATTAGAACAGTATGATCTAGAGTATTATACATTTAAATAAAATGTTAATTTATAATTCGTCAATGTATTTCTTTCAAGACTGTTCAATATTTAACAGTGCTGGCAGCTTATATTTTTTTTTCAAATAAAACTTTGTGGATATTTTCTCTCACATGTACCTTCAATATATCTTAGTATCGAATTATTAAATTTTATTTTACCTGCAACAATGCTCATTTCGGCAGTATTAGCCTCCCCTTGAAAATCATATAGAACCTTAACTTTAAACAGGCCCATTTTTACTTAATAATCCGTCTCGACTACCTAAAAAAGACAATTAATTGTGGGTGGTACAAGACTAATGAACTTTTAACTAACCTATTCTTTGTTTAATGTTGTATTCCAACAGCTTGTTGATATTTGAATCACGAACAAACTTATTACATAAACGATTGGTTGTAAAACTGTTTGATGTTTTCTAAATAACACTAGAAAAATTTACCATTAGCACACAGATCAACACTTTTTGTTACAGACATTGTCAATATGATTTGTCATTCATGTTTACGAACGTTAAAGATGTTGACGTTTCACTATCGTATTGCACTTACGCCTTACGTCGATACGGTATAATTCACTGGGTGTGACTACTAGTACGAGCAGCCGATACATTTCAGTTCCATCAAAGTACCCGAACGTTTATTCATATTTTTAGATTAATGAATAAATCCGATACCTTACAAAAATTAAATTTATAGCGAACAATTAAAGAAGTACAATGTTACTGGTGTAATGTTATTTATTTATACAGGGTTAGCTTAAAGAATCGAAACATTTGAATATCTCACAAACGGAAAACGATAAAAAGGAGATTTTAACGCATGTTGCAAGGTTGCCATGGGAGAGAAAACTTATACAGGGTGGTCCTGAAAAGCGTAGTATATTATATCATTTTATGAATCCTTTCGACTTCTAAATTAACTTTGTTATTTTGTAGAGTTTGTAGATCAACTGGTCTATTTTTGTAAACTTTATTTTTAAGGTATCTCCTTAAGAAAAAATCTAATGGGGTGACCGAGCCGGCTATTCTATCTCTCCTCGACGTCCTATCCATCTCTGTGGAAACACTTTATCCAGATAAGTACGTATAGCCATGGTTAATGGGGGGAAGCACCATCTTGTTGATACCATATGTCATCAGAAGGTAACATGGGACTGTTAGGATTGGGAAATATGGCTGCTATAGCTGGCACAATATTATGTCTTAACAAGTCCAGATATCTGTTATCATTTAAATTACCTTCTACATAAAAGGTCCGATTATGTGATTATTAATAATCCCCGCCCAAACATTTATTTTCTGTTGCCACTCGCTCATCCAACGGGGATTACGCCTAGACCAAATCCTGCAATTATGTCTATTTACTTCTCCGTTGAGGCAAAACGTTGCCTCATCAGAAAATACTTTTTTGTTCCAAAATTAACATCAATGTTCTTTTTTTCTTCAACCATTTCACAAAACTGTAATCTGCGGTCTGGATTATCTTCTGTAAGTTCTTGATTGCAGTGAATTTTATAGGGTTTCATTTTTTCTGACTTCATAATTCTTACCACGGACGTCTGAGCGATGTTGTCTACCGCCATCTGGTTTGAAGATATTTGAGGACTTTCCTCAACCTGGAGTAGCACATTAAGTTTTGTTTCATCATCTGTAGCAGTTTTTGGCCTGCCAGGTTAAGGACAATTTTTAACATTTCCAGTCTCTCTATATCTCTTGAAAACAGTTTATCGGTTAATAACGTGTTGAGGATTCAATTCAATAAATATGCGTTTAACTTATTCATACGTTCTTTCCTTGTCGCCAAAGCCTCGTAAAATTAGGATTTGTATGCGTTCTGTATATGCAATTTTATAAAGTGATTGACATGAACCAATTTTGACAGTTCACTTATATTTATTTACAAAGGGAGTTAGCCGAGAGCAATTTAAGTCGCGAAATACTTCCATACCTACCCCTTTGTTCAAAATTTACAACAAAAATTTGTGTCATGAAAAATGCTCAAATTTTGTGAACTAGGATTTTTTGGGACGATAAATCGACTGCCACAGTCAGTTTTTCAATCAATAATTCTTTCACCTTCAAATAGTGTCATGAAATTTTCGAAAAAATGCATTTTCAACATAAAAGGTCTTGAAAATACCACAAAACTGTGAATATTGAACTGAAATTCCAGGAGAGTAACTTGTGTCCTAAAAGATTTGGCACAAAATTCATTGGCTTTAATGTTAACAAAAACAAAATAATATCAGGTTGCCTTTGTTTACTTTGTTTAATGTCAGTTGAGATTTATTTATTATGAAGTTTTCGCTTTAAGATGTCGTATAAATTAGAAATAAGAACAGCTATCTACAAGTTGGTTGTGTGGGTACCCAAAGCTGAAATCTGTCGAATATTCCAAAATGAAAAATTTTCACGCAGAACCATTATAGAACAATAGCGGAGTGCGAGCATGGAATACCATGTCTGAATCTTCCAAAAAGAGGAACACCACGTGCATTTACTGCACAAAGGTCAAAGAGATTGATAAGAAGAGCAAGAAACTAGGTTGGAATGTCAACGAGAAGACTGGCTCGTCAATACTGTTCTTCTAAGAGTACGATATCGTTGGAATTGAGGAAGAAGGGTCTAAAATATCGAAAGAGACGTAATTGCCCCAAATACTATCAAGCGCAACTCCTTCGTATACCGAGGTGCTGTCGTCAACTAGGGCCAATGAAAAAATCATTATTTTAGATGACAAAAAGTATTTCACTTTGAGTATTTCTGAAATGAAGGGAAACGATGGATTTTATACGGTTAGAGGATTACCCTGACAATGTTAGATACAAAAATAAAGCGAAATTTCTAACAGGGGTGTATCCCGACCTTTTGTGGGAAGAGTGAGGGATGAAGCTTTGAATAGTCAGAGCTATATTGATAACTGTCTTTCCAAATTACTTCAATTTGTCCACGAACATCATGCTAACGACGATATCATGTTTTGGCCAGACCTAGCATCATGCCATTACTCAAGAGATACCCAAAACTGGCTTCGACAACATCACATACTTAATCCTCCATACTTGCCGCAGTCTCGTCCAATAGAGGATTTTTGGGCTTTACTGTCTAGGAAGGTTTATCATGGAGGCTGGGAAGCCCAAGATGAAGAACAATTAAGACGGCGAATTTACGAAAAACTGAAAGAAATTAATCAGAATTCTGTCCAGGACCTCATGAGAGACATTCGAAGACATTTGCGTCTGGTAGAGCAGAATGGGCCACTCCACATAATTCGATAGTATAGTTTAGTTAAGTATTGAGTTGTTATTTATGATAACTAGTTAGTGTTTAAATAAATTTATTCATTAAAAAAAATCCGATAAATATTTTGTGCCAAAACTTTTAGGACATACGTTAATGTCAAAAGAACTGATCTATTGAGAAAAAATTCAAAAGACCATATCTTGAAGGGTTTTGGGGTAGGTACGTTTTAGGTACCTACTTTAAAATTCCCACCCATGAAATAATTACTTAGACGAAGTAAACACTTCATAGCTAATGATCCCTGTATAGATTTAACTGGATACTTTGTGCTTTAGCCGATTCTATATAAATGTTAGCTCAAAATTTGCACAAACGAAACACGATACGAGGCGTATGATGCTGATAAAACACAATTAATTTACTTACAATATAATAACATAATAAATAAAATAGATAATCCTTACTTCAAAAATTCTAAGTTTTATCATATTATTCGACTACGAGTTTTACTTGCACCTTATAGAGGAGAGCGTAAAATGTTCAATAATATTCCTTTAATATGTGTTTATTTTTTATGCCCATTCAATTTACTAACATCAGGTCTTCTAAATATATCATGTACTAAATATACCTCGTACAATTTTTATTGACAACCGATGAAAACTAGTAATGGGTTCTTGCAGTTTAAAATTAAATTTATAATTAAAATGTTTATTTATAGACAGGGGCGTAATTCCAGCTTTTCAATTAGTTTAACAAAGCCTGCAGAGAGTCTTGGAAATCTATCTCTGATATATTTCGAACCAACTAGCTTTCTCATAATATTTTACTCTTTTTCAATTACTTCAATTGATAAATAAACAACTTTTAAGTAAAAAGTAGAAGTTAAAACCCAATTAGAAAAAGTTTTCTACACAGTAAGATCTAGATTATGTTTTTAACTATATTTTTGTTTCAAAATGTTTACCGTTTGAAAATGACTGAATAATGAAAAGAAAGATCCAGTTCACTCATTGTTCAGTCCTTTGCGTGATTGTAATGGTTAGCTCTCGTATCTGGATATTAATTAAATAAAAGCTACATGACTTTTAAATTTAGGTGCAGCTCATTAGTACACGATCATCCATTTGCTACTATTTCGGGGTTTGAAAAGTGTTCCCGTAAATTGTTTGGACTGGTCTATTTTAACTAAAATAAGAAATTGGGTTAACTACCCGTTTAAAATGGATCCAACAAAAACATAAAGATATTTTAGTAAAACGCTACTGTCCCATATCTAGCTCAACACAATGCACTACGTCTATTTTTAATTTTATATTAATAACGATTTCTTCCTTAGTAGTTTTATGTTTTAAGAACATTTGAAGTACTATTATTAGTAGAAATCAAATAAGAAAATACGGAAGTTGATAGTAATCAAATAATTTAGTGCACAACAAAATTATATTACTAAAAATTGAATAAAAGAACCATTTGTTAAAAATATCAGCTTTGAAGTTAGCATAAATACTTGCGAGAAAAAGTAATTTTTAAATGTCGCGGAGGGATCGACTATAATTTCACGTAATAATAATCAGAGAGAGTCTAAAGTGTAAAATGTAATCACACAAATTGTCTGAAGCCAACATTAAAATCTAGATTTATATATTTACTTTGTTTGGACACCGCAGATGAAATCCGAAAGGAAGAAGAGACATCTTTCTGGCTTCCTGATAATCTTAACTCATCTTAAACGCCAACGCGAGTAAGCTATCTGAGGAATAATCTGTCTGTAAAGAAATATAATGATCCCATCTCTATCCTGATTTAAAATTAATTTAACAGACATGATTTGCAGTGTATTATTATCTAAACTATTTTTCCTTCCTTCTATCTAAAGGATAAAACAGTAGGCTTCCAAGAAACACTCTCATCAGAAAACGAACCCGAAGCAGTATCTAGTTCATTAGTTGTTATGGCACGGGGTGCATCAAAAGCAGCTGGAAAGCACCACTTTTATTAATAAATGGCGCCTTCAAATGAAATAAAAGACATTTTGTTTGAAACAGTTAGAAAGTTACATGATATCGGTCTAAATGTGCTAAATGTAGTGTCTGATCAGGGTTCTAACTTCCAAAAATTAGTTAAAAGCTTCTTAAAACTGAGCACAGACAATGTTTTTTTACATAGATAATATCGAGCTTGTTTACTTTTTTGATGGGCCCCACTTACTTGAATCAATTAAGAACAATTTTTTTCTTACTGGTTAGAGTTAACAGTTATGAAAAAAAGGAATTTAGACTCTGTCCAAAATTAACTGACGAGCATATGTTTCCAAATAATTTTCAGAAAATGAAAGTAAAATATGCTTCTCAGATTTTTAGTCATTCTGTTGCAGTTGCTCTTAATACATACGATGATTTTAAAGTTTTGCCTGTTGATGGCAAGGTAACTGCTAAACTCATTAAAATCATGAATGATAATTTTGATTTATTAAATTCGTGCCATTTGAATAATTTTAATGCATTCATGAGTACCCAAAAACAGTTCCAGCTATTGGAAGAATTTGAAAAATTTCCGTGTAGTTAACAGTGAAGGAAAAAATTTAACTAATGAAATGAAATTTTTATTTGGCTGGAAAAATCAGTTAAAGCCCTTTGGGATATATTAAAATCAAAGGGCTAGGTACACATTTTTATAATTACACATTATTATAATTTAAACCAACACTGTCTTCAAAACTTTTTTGAGCAAGCTAGAAACTGTCTTGGTAATTCAGGAAATCTTTCGCCTACCTATACAGTTTTCTAGAGCGTTCAAAAAGTTGTTTACTCTGAAGTGTTTTGACGATGTTATCGGCGCCAACTGCATTAATGACATTAATGAATTGTTGTTAAATCTTACTCCAGACTTGGCAGAAAACTGTAAAGATCTCATTTTACCGTCAACAGAATCTTCAAATCCTTTAAAAATTTGTACCTACATCTGATTACAGCAATCTAAACAGTTGGCAACGCGTTAGTTTATGTTATTTGGTTATTTATTAAAAAAATGTATGCAGCAACATTTCTGCGACGTATGTATTGCTTTTAATGAACTAAATACCTTGAGCAAAGAAATACAAATTTTCCATTTGGTGGGCTCAATGTACCTAGTCTGAGCAATATCGTTTTTTGAAATAGTTTTCTAACATCGTACATTTTTATCAGTCCCCGTACCAAACACTCCATCGATAAATCAACAGGCTATGAAGGTAGTAATTCGCGCAAACCCTGTATATACCACAGACGTGTGTTTTAACGATCGTTTTTCGGCATGTCTTTATCAGCGCTACATGAAAGTGCCGACGACGAGTGAACCTACTCTTGTCTATGTACGGTGGTTTCTATTTACATTTAATAAAATTCCAATTAAGATTAATACATTTTTTAAAGACCCCAAACAACTTTTTCTACTCTCCTACATTTAATGCCTATTTTATAGTATAGTATACAGAGAAGGACAAAGCTTATTTACGTTTTAATCTCACAATATCGTCCACCTAGTATTAAGCGAAATGTCACACCTAAGTCGACCTTGAAGTCCTACATTATTTAAATTATATATTAGCAGACTGTTGCAACTAAATATAAGTACCTACTGGGTGGCCCATTAATACGTCAAAGCGTTGAGTGACAAATTTTATCACTCAACGGTCAAAGTGATAATAAATAAAATAAAAATTATGCAGGGAGTTCCTAAAATGAGAATATTTCGAAAACTTTTGAGACTAATGATGGGTATACTTTTTTTCGCAAAAATGATGTAACCGTACAGTTGCGTCGAAACAACAACAAGGAATAGGATCCAAATACCATTACCAGACTTGGAAAGAATGCCTTTAAATAGTACACAGACGGCTCAAAAGCAATAGGAGGAACTGGGATAGGAGTGTACGGGCCAGGAACCAAACACTCTGAAAGCTTGGGAAAACCCCCAAGTATCTTTCAAGCGGAAATTCACGCCATAAGAAAATGTGCCCAGTTCAATATTGATAAAGGATGTAGAAGGCAAAGGATTATCATAATGTCGGATAGTGACGCAACCATTAAAGCACTGAGCTCTTGTGTAATCAGTTCCAAAATGGCGTGGGAATGCCTAGGCAAACTCAATGAACCAGGTGAGAACAATATAGTCCACCTTACTGTGGATTACAGAACACACTGGAATATAAGTAAATGAAATAGCAGATGAACTAGCAAAAAGGGGGACTGAAACACCTTTTTGGGGGCCGGAACCCTTTTGCGGTATCAGCTGCAATGTAATATTGGAAGAAATAGGCAAATCCGAAAAAAAGAGAAGATCTGACTATTGGAAAGATCTAGTAGGACTAGACATGCATAAGTCAAAGTAAAACTGCACTAAGTGTTTTAACAGGGATCCTAACGGGACATTGTCGCCTGAATGGGCACCTGAAAAAGCTCAAAATAGTGGAGGAAGAAGAATCTAGATTCTGTGGCATGGAAGAAGAAACCTCCATCTACATTCTTGCGAATTGCACAGCAATTCAGAATCCTAGGGCACAACACCTAGGTGATAAGAGGGACATTTGCCTAAGTTAAAGCCTGCAGATATCCTAAAATTCCTCCGGGAAATAGGACTGAACAAGCTACTAATCTCTGAGACTTTCCTCAGGAACTAAGTAGAAGTAAGGGGGCACAATAGATCTTTTAGGTCTCAGTGAATGTCGACCCAATGTACATACATACATATATGATTTTGCATACCTCAAAATCGCCCAAATTTCTCCAAATTTTTACGTTTGTACCTATATATATCCAAAAGCTCTCAATTTGCAATGAAAACAGATTTCACATTTCAACTTTACCACTCTCTATTATTTTTTAAAAACAAGTTGCTTCAGATAGTATTATTTTGAGGCAGAGCGTCTTCTATTTCAGTTTGGACCATTACTTACGGATCACCCTGTATATTTATGTCACTCAAAGAAAAGAAAGCATAGTTAGTCGATAGTCAAAAGTTTTATCTAGAAGACAGTACAGGATGTATGGAATATCACTAGGAAAGCCTTAGAACGTTAATTTGAAACTCGTTCCGATGAATTATTCAAAAAGTGCGCCAAATTACTGTTTTTTCGAGTTAACTAAATGTCATGCGCGCGGTGGACAACATTTTGAATACAATTAATAAGGTAAGTATGAAATTCGAAATTTTTTAAGGGGTATACTAATAATGAATATTAAAAAAATATGTAGGGTGCTCCCATCAGATTAAAAAAAAATGGGACTTGATTAATAATCTCGAAAAATTACAGTTTCATTTGAAAATAATTAAAATATTTTTCTATCGACCCTGTATTTATTCCTAAAAGTAGTATATAACGACAAATATTGTGGTAAACTGGTAATATTAACGAAATAACAATAAACAAATTTCTTTGTTTTAAAATCAACTAAGATTAGAAACCATTTAGGTATAATCAAATAATGATAATGCAATATTTACATATTTATTACAGAAAACAACTGAAAACCAATGGTTACAAGGTTACGTAGCTGCGATATTTAAAAAGGTCAACCGCATAAAATGATGTCATAGCTACTAATTCTAAAAGATAAAGCAGGTAACTTCAAAAAAAAACCGAGAGAAAATAGTAAAAATATTAAAAAAAAATAGACTAGTTATAATTGACCCACTTATACATCAATGAATGAAACGAATAACAATCCATAAAAGGATTGTTATAAACAAACAGGTACAGATCATAGTTTCACTACTATGCGCGTTACCGGTTTAAAAAGATCCTTTACACAGTTGACAGGTGTCAAGATATTACAAGATGTAGATAACAGATACTTACCGTGATCGGTGATATCATAGTCTTTTGCGTTAATAGATCGGAGAAAATTCCACTAAACAAAAAAAAAATCGATCGCACAACGATATTTTTCAATGCCAAAGCGTTGGGACGCGCAATAATGTTGTCTAGTTGGTATTGAGTAACTAACTGACGTTTACTTGGACCGCGTGTACCCGTCCGAACCACGTGAGTTTGTGTATAAAGTGAATATTTTTCTTTTGGTTTCCGCTTATGTTGCGGTCACCTACGCTTTATTTGGTTAGGTTCACCGCTGGGATGCATTTCTTTGAGTACTTTTTGTTATGATGGACTCGAAAGTACATGCACTTTATAGTTTCAAGCATGGTTAAATAAGTACATTTAACCATGGTTTCAAGCAGCTATTTATACAGGATGTCGCAAATGACAATTGTCGAATGTACAAGGATTCTGAATTGCTGTGCAATTCGCAAGAGTGAAGATGGAGGTTTCTTCTTCCATGCCACAGAATCTAGATTCTTCTTCCTCCACTATTTTCAGCTTTTTCTTTCAGGTGTCCTTTCAGGCGACAATGTCCCGTTAGGATCCCTGTTAAAACTCTTAGTGCAGTTTTACTTTGACTTATGCATTCATTTAATCTCAACAGGTTGTAATCACCCAGAAGAATTTTTGATTGTCTAGTCCTACTAGATCTTTCCAATGGTCAGATCTTCTCTTTTTTTCGGCTTTGCCTATTTCTTCCAATATTACATTGGAGCTAATACCGCAAAAGGGCTCCGGTCTCCAAAAGGGTGTTTCAGTCCCCCTTTTTGCTAGTTCATCTGCTATTTCATTTCCATATATTCCAGTGTGTCCTGTAATCCACAATAAGGTGAATATATTGTTCTCACCTGGTTCATTGAGTTTGCCTAGGCATTCCCACACCATTTTGGAACTGATTACACAAGAGCTCAGTGCTTTAATGGCTGCGTCACTATCCGACATTATAATAATCCTTTACCTTCAACATCCTTTATCAATATTGAACTGGAAACATTTTCTTATGGCGTGAATTTCCACTTGAAAGATACTTGGGGGTTTTCCCAAGGTTTCAGAGTGTTTGGTTCCTGGTCCGTACACTCCTATCCCAGTTCCTCCTATTGGTTTTGAGCCGCCTGTGTACAATTTAAAGGCATTCTTTCCAAGTTTGGTAATGGTATTTGGATCCCATTCCTTTTTGTTGTTTCGACGCAACTGTACGGTTACATCATTTTTGCGAAAAAAAGTATACGCATCATTAGTCTTAAAAGTTTTCGAAATATTCTCATTTTAAGAACTCCCTACATAATTTTTATTTTATTTATTATCACTTTGACCGTTGAGTGATAAAATTTGTCACTCAACGCTTTGACGTATTAATGGGCCACCCAGTAGGTACTTATATTTAGTTGCAACAGTCTGCTAATAAATAATTTAAATAATGTAGGACTTCAAGGTCGACTTAGGTGTGACATTTCGCTTAATACTAGGTGGACGATATTGTGAGATTAAAACGTAAATAAGCTTTGTCCTTCTCTGTATACTATACTATAAAATAGGCATTAAATGTAGGAGAGTAGAAAAAGTTGTTTGGGGTCTTTAAAAAATGTATTAATCTTAATTGGAATTTTATTAAATGTAAATAGAAAGTCATAAAGTTAAACCACCGTACATAGACAAGAGTAGGTTCACTCGTCGTCGGCACTTTCATGTAGCGCTGATAAAGACATGCCGAAAAACGATCGTTAAAACACATCTGTGGTATATACATGGTTTGCGCGATTTACTACCTTCATAGCTGGTTGATTTATCGATGGAGTGTTTGGTACGGCGACTGTTAAAAATGTACGTTGTTAGAAAACGATTTTGCTCAGACTAGGTACATTGAGCCCACCAAATGGAAAATTTGTATTGCTTACATAGGCTTTTGTCTGAGAAAAAATAGTTGTTTCTTTGCTCAAGGTATTTAGTTCATAAAAAGCAATACATACGTCGCAGAAATGTTGCTGCATACATTTTTTTAATAAATAACCAAATAACATAAACTAACGCGTTGCCATCTGTACTGTTTAGATTGCTGTAATCAGATGTAGGTACAAATTTTTAAAGGATTTGAAGATTCTGTTGACGGTAAAATGAGATCTTTACAGTTTTCTGCCAAGTCTGGAGTAAGATTTAACAACAATTCATTAATGTCATTAATGCAGTTGGCGCCGATAACATCGTCAAAACACTTCAGAGTAAACAACTTTTTGAACGCTCTAGAAAACTGTATAGGTAGGCGAAAGATTTCCTGAATTACCAAGACAGTTTCTAGCTTGCTCAAAAAAGTTTTGAAGACAGTGTTGGTTTAAATTATAATAATGTGTAATTATAAAAATGTGTACCTAGCCTTTGATTTTAATATATCCCAAAGGGCTTCAACTGATTTTATTGTAAGTTTCCACCCAAATAAAAATTTCATTTTATTAGTTAAATTTTTTCCTTCACTGTTAACTACACGGAAATTTTTCAAATTCTTCCAATAGCTGGAACTGTTTTTGGGTACCCATGAATGCATTAAAATTATTCAAATGGCACGAATTTAATAAATCAAAATTATCATTCATGATTTTAATGAGTTTAGCAGTTACCTTGCCATCAACAGGCAAAACTTTAAAATCATCGTATGTATTAAGAGCAACTGCAACAGAATGACTAAAAATCTGAGAAGCATATTTTACTTTCATTTTCTGAAAATTATTTGGAAACATATGCTCGTCAGTTAATTTTGGACAGAGTCTAAATTCCTTTTTTTTTTCATAACTGGTAACTCTAACCAGTAAGAAAAAAATTGTTCTTAATTGATTTAAGTAAGTGGGGCCCATCAAAAAAGTAAACAAGCTCGATATTATCTATGTAAAAAAACATTGTCTGTGCTCAGTTTAAAGAAGCTTTTAACTCATTTTTGGAAGTTAGAACCCTGATCAGACACTACATTTAGCACATGTCTTTTATTTCATTTGAAGGCGCCGTTCATTAATAAAAGAAGTAGGCAAGCGGTGCTTTCCAATTGTCGAATGTACATTCGACAATTGTTCTTTGCGACATCAATATTTTTTCCCCACAACCTTTCCGAGATACAGCCGGTTACCTCGCTTAATGGGCCACCCTGTAATGTCACTAGATACTAATTATGTCTATATTTTTCTTAGACTAAATAAACACGAATAGAAGTGATGAGGTTATTTTTTTAATAAAGAAAAAACTTCTGTAAAATATTCTCATTGAAAGCTAATTCCTTTAAAAAAATTCTGTATTGCTGTTTTTGGAATTGTTGGTGTTAATTTAAGTACATATTTGGGATCCTCGAAAAGCAAATCAACTTCAGAGATGGAAAAATATCATTGGGGGAGAGGATATTCCGAAGGAAGCTCGACTATGTTCTAGTCATTTCATTCTAAGTGATATAATGGTTGGGACAGGTAAAAAAAAGTCTTAGAGCAGGAACCTTTTGTTGATATATCGCTAAAGACTTAATTGGTAGTCGCCAAAACTTGCCTAAATGATTGCGGCTGCCAAGTGTCATATGATTGACATAAGACAGACAGTCGAGCATGGTGGTTAATACAGGTAACTCGAAATGTACTCCATCGTCTTCTCATGTAACATTAGATATATTAAATAAGTAAAACTGTGTTTATTAAACGAATCCGATCCACAAAATCCTTCACCTTTATCCAATTTGGTCGAAGGCAACTAAAATTTATTCCCCGATTAATAAATAAATCTAATTTAAGTATTTTTCTACTATTACTCGCAGCACTTGGATAAAAAATCAGTCTCCAGAATGTTGGAACAGGGCGCCAAAAATGAGACAGGCCAAAGAGTTCATCAAGGAACCCTCGCCAAAATTCACGGAGTATCTTCTGAGCCAGAATAGGAAAACAATCAGGATCCTGGTTGAGCTCCTGACAGGGCATTGTAGACTTAACAAACATATGAATAACATCGGATTGGTAGAAACAACCATATGTAGGTTTTGCCAAGAAGATGAGGAAACCCCAGTACACATACTGTGCTACTGCGAATGCCTGACTAAGCTGAGGTTCTCAACGATAGGGGAGGAAAAACCACAACCCTCCCTATATATGGAGGACCTGAGGTTTGCCATTCGTCTAGTAATAAGAACGGGTCTAGACAAGGAACTCGAGAATAACAGGAGATCATACACAATAGATCTGCAAAGGTCGTAGTGGAGAGGTTCTTAGAAGCACTTAAGCCCCATATTTATCTACTACTATACTATTAGTCGAAAATTTTAATATGCTTATTCAGTCAATTTAAACCCTTCCTCACACAGTGTACGGCACTTGCAATCCTTGTCTTGTTATGAAAGAATCGATTTAGAAGACAATAATAGGTATCTCTCTTCATTCCACAATTGTCTGTAAGAGCATGCGCAATTATGTATTTGTTTAGTTGTAAAAGAGTTTTTTATTTTATAAAATATGAATTTTGAGACCTATCCCATGGGAGAAAACCACACTAGGCTAGGAAGCCTGTATTGTAGTTTAAACACGTGGCACACTCATTACTTTATTTTTGGTGAGTACCATACAATATTTCAGGCAAATATACAATTTGCAGTAATCAAAAATGTCCTTTTTCTTTCAGGTGAGAATGGAGCAGAAATAGTGTTGGAGATTCCAATAAAATATATGTATGTAGTTTAAGAACATAAGAACAAAAATATATAGTATAATATATGCAATATAACATATATGTTTGGACAGTAAGATGACAAACACTTTATAATGAAGTAAATTTACCTTGATAGGAAAGTATAAAATGTTTTACTTCTTTCTTAAAAGCATGATATTTTTTATTTCTTTTAGATATTTTGGCAGAATGTTAAAAATTTTTGGACCTTGGAAAGTGAAGGAATATGCTGAAGAATATCCAAGTTCAGGGCAGAACGAGTCTGATTTTTTACTGAGTTTACGACTAATCTTTGTTCATTAAACATTCTTTTTAAACAATTATAAATATATATTAAATGGATGTTGAATATTTTAGTTTTTTTATACAAGAGATCAGTCGGCAATGGCATACTTTCTCCCTTCTCTTATTATTCATTCAATAAGATGTATTTTGGTAAATAAATGCTCTTTATTGAGAAAAAAACTGAAGTATAAAAAGAAAACCACCTGAAAAATTAACCAAATTATTTATTTTCAGAATAAAATAAGTAAAATACAGGATATTAAAATAAATAAACCGAAACAAAATTTGAAGTTGTGTTGCTTCTATGGAATAAATTGAATAAAACTGCACAATACACAAACATAATTGTCACAATAATAAATTATATAAATACATTCAAATAAAATATGTTTTCATATAACAATTTTTCCTATTTAGCCCCTTACATCGTTGTTGTTTTTTTCTTATTATCCTAAAAGTTAAGCAGCAGCTAAAAAATAAAAATAAATTTATTGCTTCATCTACAAAATATTTTAATCTTAAAATTATTAAATGGAATGATTTCAACACAAAAAAACTGTTAAGTTATATAGTTCTATACAACTTTCATTTATCTAGTGAAACTAGTAACAAATTCAGTTACGCCGATGATAATTTAAATTAATTTCCAATTCTAATCATACATTCAAGAAATCATGATACAGTTTGATCTTGTAACTAATTCATTTTCTAAGACGTGAATTATTTTTTTCTGAGTTTCAGCTCTGATCTCCGACGACTTCGTGCACGTATATATTTATCTGCGACAAACTAATACCCAGATAGCTTTATTATAATAATTATTATTATGTACAAGAGCTTGCTACCCACTTGCTGGTTCTTGGTTATATTTTAATCATCATCTTCTTTGGTATTTGAGGATGGTATGAAGTGGGCGATGCTAATTAGCTTTTACCGATATGTATATACGGTTTGGTTGAGGCATATCAAAATTTTAATCTAAAAATTATTCGAATAATTCAACTTTAATAGTATCATGCCATATTAATAACAATAAATAAAATACTCACCAAAAAAAAATTAATGTGGTTTGAGATGAAAATGTAAACGTGAAAAATCAACTTGTGTTAGAAATAAAAGATGAATAATGAGATGATTGATAAACAGAACGATGATATGAAGAAACGTAACAAACATCTTCATCTAAATCTTCACCTTCTATAATAGGAGGCGATGAAATTGCAGGCGCAGGCTCTGAAGGTGCTGGTTCGGCTTCGACTGGAGCTTCAGCTGGTGCAGCATCAGAAACAGGTGCAGATTCGGCAGGTGCTTCCACAGCTGCTGCTGGAAATGTACATATCGTTTATGATACTATACTAACAATAGTAGCAGTTTACAGTTATGTACACTTCTTGTTAAGACGACGACGAAAAAATAAATACAGAGTATATAAACGAAAATATAAAAACATAAATACTGTGATAACGATTACAATTATATTATTATTACAAGAAGACGTACTACACTAGCACTACGGAAAATATTTTAATTCAGACGATCGTTGGATGAATCTATACCTTCCGCTGGTGGTGCAGCTTCTGCTGGCGGTGCACCTTCTGTTGGTGGTGCACCTTCTGTTGGTGGTACGACTTCTGCTGCTGGTGCACCTTCTACTGCTGGAGCTCCCTCTGCCGGTGCGGCTCCTTCTGTAGCTGGAGCACTTTCTCTTGGTGGCGATGCTGCAGCAGCTAGAGCTTCAGCTGCAGCTGTTTGTCCTTTTTATTATAATAACGAAATATCAGTTTATTTTCTTTGAGTAATTATTGTGGTGAAATGTTTGAATGAATTAATATGATAGATGAACATTGAAAGGAATATATGATTATAATTAACATAATTTTAACAAAAATGGCAGAGGAAACAGAATATTGGCTGGACAAATCTATTTAAACTCTTCGACAATTTTTTGAGCAATGTTCTGTTGGGTTGAAAAGTGACTTTAGTTATTGAAGAAGTGAATCAAATTGAGAAAAAATGTCAAATCGAAAAAGAAGTTTTATTTCTGCTACCACAGATAAAACGCAAAAATTGCATTTAGCTTGCTACTCTCAACTAAATTAATACCAATACGATAGATTAACGGTATCTGGTTCTTTGAGAAGAGTCAGCTATTATTTGAAAATGTTGGTCTGAATGATGAGCTGAGATAGGGTTGCATATTTCTAAGAGTATGTGAGTACAAATATAATTTTGCTAGATGAAAAATATATACAGACAATCAAAAATGAAACAATATGTACTGATGATGAAGACGTTTACTTTTTCCACCATCTTACCATTCCTCTTCAATTTTTCTAATAAATCCTCAAAGCTCAAAGTGGCGTGTTCGGTGTCGGTTGCTGCAGTTGTTAAGTCTACAACTTTATATTTTAGAGAATCTTTGACGTACATAATAACACCATCACCACTGCCTCTACGATTTTCCACCAAGGAGTAATTTGGTATAGAAACTGCTTCTTTGTCTTCTGTCGGTGCTAATATGGTTTCTGGTAATGTTATGATGTCGTAGCCTTCGTTAATGACTAATTTCTTGAATGTTTCGAATCCTAGGAGAGCAGTTTTATTGTTTTTAACTAAATGTATTGCATGTTCTGTCTTGCAAAGTATCAATTCCAAAAATTAAAAGTGCATTTCAATTTTAAATCATTATGTAGTTTTGTTTGTCTAATAACATTATTCATATTTTTTTTATGAATGATACATAACTTTTGACTCCATTAGGATAAATGTAACTCACCAGTTTCTGGTGGAGGTTCCGGTGTCTTTTCTTTTTCAGGTTCAGGGGGTGGTCCAGTTTCACCTTCAGTCGGTTGTCCTTCAGCTGGAGGCGCGCCTTCAGATGGGGGTGCTCCTTCTGCAGGTTGGTCTCCTTCTGATGGTGGTTGTGCGCCTTCTGCTGGTGGTTGTGCGCCTTCTGATGGTGGTTGTGCGCCTTCTGCTGGAGCTTCACCTTCTGCAGCAGGTGCACCTTCTGCAGGAGCTGCTGCTGGAGCTAGATATTTTGGATTTAAATATTTTGTTGTGTGTTTCAATGGAACGAACATGCAGTTGTGAATGTTTTGGTGAAATCCTGTTTTAGTTTATTAATTAAAACAATGTATGGCTTAGTATATATTGTTAGTTGTTTGGTAAGGACAAAAAAAGACAATTCAACGTATTTGGTTTTACAATTATACTGGTTATCTGAATAGTGTGTAAACGTATAAAGCGTAACAAAATATAGCTTTAAAAATTAATTGCAGAAAATTTATTGATGAAAAAATCTTGCAGCATCTTTTTAGTTCAAAATATCACCAAGGAGTTGCTGAATTTTTACATACCATTTAGATAACCTGTAGGTATGAGAATCAAGCTGATATTGCACTGCGAAATTGCATTCTAAGTTTATCAAAAGGGAGTCGAAAGTCACAAATTGTCAATTAAGCTGACCTGGGTGGCGTGATGTGACAATTTTGATAATTTTTTGTGAATGGAAATGAATGATTAAGCTGATGGTGATATGATATCGATATTATTTTTGGTAAATTTAATGTTTTAGTTTCTTATAAAGCGTAGAATATTTTTCTGTCATGCGTCGTCGAATTTCTTTATATATTGTTTTAAAACAATAAGTATCGTTAACTTCATAATAAATAGAGAACTATTCTAACCAGCAATATATATATGTAGTATTAATGCCAGCTTGATCGTACTAAAAACCAACAACTTATTCAAGGAAGGTAAAGGTTGGATTATATTACAATACTAAACATTTGTTAAATTAATACAACTCCGTACATTTAGGATTATTTTAGAAGCACATAGTGCCTTTCTTACCTTCCTCTTCACCTTCCTAAAAAAAAATAGATATCGAAAATTAAAAATAAGCTTCAAAGAAATTTTTACTTGACATATAATTTTACAGTTTCAGTTTTATCTTATCACAAAGAGATTTCCTATAGCTTAACGTTGTCTGACATTTCCTATTTAAAAGCTTAGAACATAAAAATGTAACAATTTGCCTTCTTTTATAGCAATCTTTCCTCCCATTATTTCAATTTTTTTATCTCTCGTTACGTCGTGGATCGTTTTCTCTCTTTACAAAGCTCAGTCGTTAATCCTCATTTTCATAGTCCTTACAGATCTTCATTTTTACTCTTCTTGTATCTGCTACCTCTTTTTTTAGTTAGACATAGATACGGAGATTAAATAAAGTTAATTTTTGATCCTTACTTTGTCCTTTAAAAATCTAACAAAGTGTAAACTCAGATTTTCCACAGCTATTCAAATTTAAATACTAATTTTCAGAATTTTTTGTAAATTTAATGGAATTTTATTTCAAACTTTGTTTCATACCTACATATATATGGTAATAGACAAATGTGTGTCTATTAATCACATTTGATATCTTTTATTTCTATTTCAAATGAAGATATTAACAAAAAAGTTTCAACAGTGACAGTAACTGTCAAAAAAAAGCATTGCTTGTACATGCTCATTCAAAAATGTATGGGATCCTAAAGGAAAAAAGAGATTAAGGTTGCTAAAAGTAAGTTTCTTGTTTATATAGATAGTTGGTCCAATTTTACTCAAAATCTTTGGGGTATATTCTGGTAAAATTTTGGTATTCTTAGCTAATATGTTGTAGCTTTAAAATTTCGAGAAGTTGTGATCTTGTTGTGTCATCGAGGATTTCGTTTTTATTTAGAAAACTTGATGACAATAATATAGCACCTCTTCACCAAACTAACTGATCCAACGTTTGTTCTTCATCATCAGATATGGTAGGTCTACTTCTCTGCTCACCGTGTATTAAATTAACTAAAAAAATTAGTGGAAAACTGATCGCGCTTTTCTGGCCTTGCGAATCAAATTCGCAGTAGGCTCGCGCTCGTCTCCTCATATCCATATAAGCAGATATAGGAGAGCTTACAGCATCCTTCTTGCAGTTCTTCCTGCTCATCACTCAATTTTCTATGAACAATTGGAAGGCTTTTACCAGCTGGGAATACATAATAAAAATAACCTTTTGTTGTTAATTAAAAAAGGAGCAAAAATATTAAATTAAAAGTTAAGGGTAAATAACTAAATAAATGGATGCTGGAGTTGAAGGGACCAAGGGATAAAAACAAACATGACGCACACAATACTTCACATTTTTTAATAAGTTACATAAACAAATAATATACATGCGGACAGACACTCTTTTAGTCTGGAAAGTAATGAATAAAATAAATATATTTAATTGTCGGTATTACGATGTAAAAATCGAAATTACGACGTATCCTAAAAGTTGGCAGAAAGGATTAAACATATAGATGGGAAAAAATCATGCTTCAGCCTCTTGTACCTTCTTTTCGTCTCCTTTCTTGGACCAGTCTGGTTTTTTCTGAAATTTGAAAAAAAATCATAAAATTAATACGTCGCTTAACAATCACATCAAGCTGCAGAAATTTACAAACTCCTTTTAAAAGGTATTTTTTTTTTGGAGAAATTTATACTCAGAAAACTGTCAAATATTGGAACGACTTCCTGCAACTTAATTGAAATAATACGTGTCCGTTCTAAGCAATAAAATATTAATATAAATTATAGTTTAATAAAATATACTTGTTAAATATGATGAAATAATTACTGTTGGTTAAATTATGATGAATTATTTATAACATTTTCTTGCTTAGTTGGTAGCGAAAACGTCCAATGCATACATTTATAATTGGATGCCATTCGTTATGTGGTGTGTAACAAACAAGTTTTGTGTTGTATAATTCGTAAATTAAAGAAAATGTGCTAAAAGAATACATACAAGGCTTTAAATTGTGCAAAGCCACAGGTGTTTCTGTAAGGAGCTTTTTAGAAATGCGCGTGTCAAGCAATCAATAATTTATCACAAACATTCAATGAGATCTTGCAAGCAGACTTAAATATATAGTTTCATGAAGAAATGGAGTATCAATTTGCATAAGAAAGTAATGAAAAACAAATATGGAAAGACCGTAGGATTTAAAGAGAAATAAACTGCATTGTCTTTAGAAACTAGAAGATTATTCAATGTAATAATTAGCAGCTTATTCTTTTCGCTAGCTTACAATCTTGAAATGAGGCTAGTTATGGATACTTTAAGCCTAATTACAGGGGTAGACAAAGAATGAAATGATCGTGGTTGAAAAACAAGATATGAGGATGTTGAAGAATCATTTTACGACAGGATTTCATCCTTCAGTATCAATCATACAAAGATCTAAGAACAAGTTATATGTAAGAAAAATACAAGTAAAAGGAGAAAGTTGGTTTTTACATTAGATAAGCTTATGTGAATCGGTAAGTGAAAAAAATAGTATACTAATAATTATCCAATCAATTATTCGTATTAGATCAGCAGCAGCTCTATGAGTTAAAGGGTAAAGTTAAGCTCAAAGCACACATCAAAGACATACTTGATCAGTTTAGAGAGACATTTTAGGATTGAACTAAAGGGACTAATTTACAAATCATAAAAAATGTTGACATATACATGCTAATTTAAATATCCATTTCGCGTTTCGGTATCGTAAAATAAATTCAATTATGTAAAAATAATTAAAAAACTATTCCAATTTGCGTTCACATCAAAGTATAAGGAAAACTAACACGGACAATTAATTAATAATTTGTAAGAAACAATTTCAGAAACAGAAGGATTAAGTTAAATTTAAATTTGTTTATTAAAGTATTGTAGCAAAACGCTAAAATTATCATCACTTTTATTTTAATAGATTATTTAAATTTTTAAATATACGATTGTGTGATGAAGACATCAGACGTGTAAAATGCTGTAACTGAGCTGTAATAAATTTTGCCACAAAAGAAGCTAAAGCGGAGCTCACCTTGTTCTAAAGGCTTATTTCCATTAAAAAGAATTAAAAAAGCCCAAAAATTAAAAAAATGTGTCAAAAATAAAATGGGTGTTGTAGAAATTACTTAAGTAGTAAAAATATTCAGTAGATTTCTAAAAATTTTTATTTAAGTGTAGTGTATGTGTATAATTCAAAAAATCTTGATATATTGTAAAATCAAAAAATATCGGCGATTAGTATGTAGTTCATTTCTTCGTCTGCCATTCAGCTTTTTCCGATTTCTTGGGCTGCGAAAAATAAACTCATATTCTAGCAAACTCTAAGAATTTATTGTTCTTTTTTTTTTTGTTCAACAAGGTTAGCAACTCATAATTCCCATTTTTTAAAATAAAGTTCTTGACGAATTAATTGTAAAATTGCAACAAAGAGCGTTAAAAGATTTCTAGTATTTTTAGCTACATCTAACTTACAAGTTAGTCGATTGGAAGTGAGTTTCTTCCTTAGAAAATAAGTAGGTACGTTGAGCCCTTCGTCAAAAACAAAAACAGTAAGTTTAACTTTTATAAATACACGAATTATATAATGTATACCTCAATGAAACACTTATATTATTTCAAAACTATTATCCGTAATTTATTGCTGTAACCGTAAACAGCTAGTAACTAGTAACTAGTACAGAACTGCATCATTCAAATAATACATTTAAAGTTCTTTATTATGAAATGTCCAAATGTGTTTCCGATTTTACACAGAGCAAGTAGGTGGCCTTTTTGTTTCACCCGAAGTAAGCCCCCCAAAGTTTCTTATATTAACATCGATAATAGGGAAAAATCTCGAGTAGGTATTATTGCAAGAGAAAATTAAAATGAATATTGCTATCTTAGTGCCCTATTTGAACGATGCAGTAGAACTTATTATTTGTTACTGGTTTTCTGTTTAATATGTATGTTAACGACAGTATAAGGTGAGAAAATTTGGTACTAATGTGACTTACGTGACATTTGACATGACATTTAACGTTACGTCAAACGTCTAGTCAAATGTCACGCAAATAATTGTAGATCAATGTGTACTGAAACTTCCCACCTTGTACTAACGACATTTTAGAAATTTTCGATACGAATGAAGTTTCTCAGTGAGGTTTTTATTAATTATGGAAATTATGTTATGAGCTGCAACCCAGGCGAACCATTTTTGGTGGAATACTTTTAAGCTATACGGTTAATGTGTGTGTGAATGTCGTTAACATAAATACTAAATTAAAATTTATTGAATTGATGGAAATTGAAAACAAAGGTATTTTGAGCTCTAGTGAATAGAAAGTTGAAATCGGAAAATTATAGAAAGTATACAAAAGAAAAATGAAGAATTCGAATTTCTGAAACGAGTCTATCAAAAGATTTTATCTAACAGTCGACTATATATCTACTTACTTCTTTATCTTCTTCTTCTAAGGTGAATTCCTTCTTCTTAACAACCTTAAGTTGGTTACGGAAGTTAAATTCGGCAGCCTTCTTTTGAAGTTTGGCGAATTTGTTCTCATATTTGGATACCTTTTTCAAAGTAGGTTTCACACTAAAATAAAACAAATAGCAATAGAATACCAGTGTTATAGTTACATTTGAAGCAAGAATCAAGGCCTATTCATCAAGCAACTGAGTCTTACTTTTGACAGGACACATGTCAATGATTTTATACGAATTAATACATCGTCCCAGGTCCGAACCTTGCTCGTTCCTCGATCGTTACTCGACGGCGAATCGTAAATTTATATCAAATCGTAATTTTATCGCAACTAGGTACGTTAAAAGTTTTGCAATAAACATTTTAAATTAGAGCCAAAATAGACGATTCTTTAGAATTTGTAATAATTTTATTAACCCTCCTTTACACGAGGCCTCTCAGTCCATACCAAAATGAAACAACGCTGTAGAATTTTTTTTTTCATTAACAAAGCTGATATCTCTTGTATCTTTCATACTTATAGTAAAGTATTTTTGTGCAGAATTTTTTGAAAAAAGGTTAATAAGTTTTTGAGGTATATCCGTGTTGGTCCTCATAGGCATCACCCGTCTAAATGAGTAATTAATTTATATCACCATTATGAACGCCATCTATGTGAAAGTAGTCGATACAGAGCTTCCAAACTGTCAGGGGGACTCTGTAATTTTTATAAATATATCTGTACTTCCCCTAAATAATCTGTACTTCCCCCAAAAAGGTTCTCCGATTGTATGCTGTGTGTACCTAGTGTGTTAGAGCTATGGCTGAAAAATATGCTGGAATAGTTTTTTATTACCAACAAGATCCCGCTCCAAACAAGAGAGGCTACTGCAAATACTGCAAACGAAGAAAAACCAAGCATTTTTGTAAATTTTGTAGCAGTTGGCTCTGTATGGAGCACATAACGGCTTGTAGGGAATGCCCTATTCAAAATAAGTAATTTTTTTTGTAGAAATTAAAACTGCATTTTCTGTAAGACATTTTTTATTTTTTTATATTAGTTTATTATGTTACCATTTTGGTGCTTTTCTTTGGTTCTTTCTATGTAATAAAAGTGATAACAAAATTGTGCGTTTTATTTTGAAATTGAATTTTGGGGAAAATTATTAATGTAAAAAATGTTTAAATGGCCTAAAACATCAAAGGCAAGTATAAAAAACATTGTTATATTAATATTTTTGTAAAACTCAATTGTTAATCAAAATACTAGATTTTTAATTTTTGGTCCTGGTAGGCCTCACCCGTGGCAATATGCAATTCTACTCCACCCGTGTAAAGGAGGGTTAACAAATTTTTCACAAAGATTGTGGGACAAATTCAGTGAAAATTCTCCAGCATCTCAACTCAACGCAAGCTTTTATTCGAAACACTCAATGAGTATAAAAATACTTACAATTTTCCTCTAAGGTCGTTGACTTGACTGTTCAATTCGGAAATCTATCAAAAATAAATAAAAGTAAGTAATAATCCATGTATTTTAAAACTAACAGTTTAGTTACGCATACTTTTGGTTTATTTCAGAAAGTTTAATCATTTACCACAATAATATCTACAAAAAAAAATGTTTGTATCATAATTAATAATATTTAAAATTATAAATAAACTAAAAAGTAGACGCAACCGTCAACAAATAACATAAATAGTTAGTAAAGGTGCGAATGTGATGAAAACAACACAAATAATAATTATTTGAGCTTTCACAGCAAAAATTCAGATCGCTTAGGCAGCCAATTAGTAGAAATATAAAAATTGAAAATTATATAAGCTTGCACAGTCAGAACATTGACAGGAACAGTGGAAAGTAGAAATAGAAACAGAGGTAAATAATATAATGACAGTTCTTAAAACACAACTTTCAAGTAGACGCCATAATTGATTTATTTTGTCGTCCAAAATTTTTAACTTTGCAGTGTCATATCTCGACAAAACCATAAGCTACAGATAAGAATTATGTGGCAAAGAATAGCTTAGACTGGGGCTAACATTAAGGACATATTCAGACTTCTTTTAACTGGAAGGAATACAAATATTATTTAACAGATCTTTTGATGCCCATATGATTGTTTGGCGTTTCAGGATCATTGAAAACAGTTCATATTTAACTTTGTTGAGAATCGGAGCAAAAATCAGATAATTCACAGCATCTTCAAGGGTTACTGCGTGGTGATGTTTCTAACCCATAAACCTCAAAGAATATAATCCAATATCTTTTTTTATTGTTAATTATTGTCATAATATGTTACTTTGGAATGTTGCAAACTATTTAAACTAGTAACAAACAGACCTCGATCAATATGCAGACCTTGACGCACAAATTGTTGTTGGGATAACAACAAAATAAAGTTGAGGTATATGAGTAAATGTTGATTTTTGGACAGATGTTTGTGTTTTAAGAACGATCAATTTGTGAACCAAAGGATTTGACGATACACAGGGGAAAATATAATTGTAACTGCTTCTACAAAAATATACACAATATACAGGTGGAGAAATATCAAAAATATTTACTATTTCTCAAAAAAAAAATTATAAGGTAAGGATGTAGAAGAATCAGCTTCTTTCTTCAAAACAGGATACGTTGATCAGGATCCGGGATCTAAACTAAATAAAAACTATGGCTGATCTTGTTCAGTTTTTGGTTTATACTATTAAAGCTATTCAATAAAAAAAAAGCTACATACGCTTTTCGTTCCAGATAATATAATTTTAAGGTAAATTTCTAGTTTAATTGTAACACTTTATAACAAATATAGAATTTAATTTTAATATAATAATAAACTAGAAACTTGCCTTCAACCTATATTACAATATTATTTACAAAAGTCCATCTTTATGCCCTTCCTAGTTATGTAGTACATCTAATATTTTCGATTTTGAGCTGAACCATCAACTAAACTATTATTCTACCAGATTTAGTTGGTGGCTCATGTTCAATGGGATATAAGCGGTACAACAGATATAATAGTATCATATATTGCGTTAATAATTATTATATCAGAAACATTGGTCGCGTTCATCCCAACGTAGCGCTACCGGAAAGATCATCAATTTCCTGCTGAACTGATGATCAGATGTGAGCGCTGTGGTAGCAGCTGTGCTACCGATCAATGATGTCATTTATGCCAAATATCATGTTAAAAACATATAAAATGACAATATATTTTTCTTTGAATATATTTTAGTATTTGTATCTTGAAAATGAATGTAAACCAGTTGGAACTATTAAACCAAATCGAAATCGAAAATAAATAAATAATCATTGGAGTCATATATCAAATAAAATTAGGTTATGTTGTTATATCAAGCGAGGTTAAGTAACGATGGATATCACTCTAAAAATCGCTACCTGATTAAATTTGTTGGGAAGAACGTGACCATTACGACACCATGATATCGTTTGTAATTTGTTTACCAATCTTTACAAAGACCAAGTAAGTGTTTTAAGAGCCCTTTTAAGTAGTTGTATCATAACTTTTTTTTCAATTGTTGATTCAAATTCCAAAAAAATCTTATTATTTAATGAATAATATTATATGTATACAATACATTTATTTGAAAGAGCTCTAACTTGTTTGTAGAGTATGAACTTTTACTAGTAAAATATATTTTTTGGTAAACAACATATTGCGATATTTTTTTGAAGGAAGAGCAGGATAGATAGAGCATGGCACTTCTGAACTGGCAGGTTCCGTTTTCCATGGATCATATTTCCGGTACTTTTGGTGATTTGGAATGGTTAAGTAAAACAAAATTCTTAATATGGTTGTTGTTGTTTTTTTTTAAATTTCAAGGTAAGATACAAAAAAAAAGGAAAAAGCATGAAGGGCCATGCCGTATCCCATGGAAAGTTGCTGGGGTGAAGCGTTATGCCCGTTTTAGTGCTGCTTATTTACAGTAAACCTACTATTTTTATTGTAATGTTAGTATTGTTAGATACAATTTTTTGTTTAGATAAAAGTTACCTACATCTCAGATTTTATTTAAGTATCTATCAATAAAAACTTTATTTAATATAATCGTTGCAACTTTCATCCAAACTATTTTTACACATAAATTTTTCTGACTCTATTATAAAGTATTCTTGTAATATACATCGCGAAATTAAGGAAATTGTGTTATATACCGCACACATACTGAATTTTTCATTAAATTGATAGCTTTTTCTGATTCTTTCCATGTCACAAATTCGTCGTAACAAACTGACACAACATCTGTCAGATTAATTGTTGGTTAGAATGACAAAATAATCATAAGTATATAAAATTATTTGTTGTTGGTTTAAATCTAAGTTATTCAGGAAATAATCATATATTATATCCCAAGAACTATGAATTTAATCGATTAAACCATGGAGACTATACAAGGAGATCGAACTCCATGTATTCCAATTTCTGATCATGATAGAGGGCGCCACTTAAAATCTTGCACCAAAACATCTTATTGGTTGCTAGCTTCTTTGACAGTTCGCGGTTTGCGTGTGAGGTAAGTGAGGTTAGGTCATAGGAATGGAACATATTGTGAATAGGAAATCCGTTTTTTGTCCTCGTTTTCAAAAATATCGTTTGGTGGTAAAATAATTAGCTGAATGTATTTATATTTTTACTAACACAATAAATATTCTTTCCTACTTCATTTATCTTTGAATATTTTTAATTACTTATTACAGCCCACGTCTTCGTCTTATATCACCAGCACTACCACTAATGCAATTTTTAACAACGCACACCCTGCCCATTATAAATTTCTAGTTTTTAAAGTAATGCTCACTATTTACCTGTCAAATATAAAAAGTAAGGTTATTGTCGTGACAGTTTTAAAATGGTGCAAGATCTACAATGCGCGACGACACGGTGAAAAAACAAACTGCTTGGATAGACGATTTTGAGGTTTTGTCAATTTTCCCGTATGAGTTCAATCTCATTGTCTAGTCTCCATGGATTAAACTTTCGCTATCTTGGGTTTTTATCAATTTATTGTGCATTCAAGCTCAAAATATTTCTACAGTTCAATCGATTAAATTCATAGGTCTTGGAATATAATTAGGACTATTTCTATCAAATGAGGGTAGTCAATGCGATATATTGCTGGTTTGCTAGAAATATATCATTCCTGCATCAGTCGCATGATAAACCGACATAATGAGAAAAACTCGTACCATCGACGGCAAAGGCTAATCAAACGCCAATCGAACGAGGATTGAGCAACAGAAGATCAGATGACACAAAGTTCAAACATTGAATTTTGCAAGACCACATCAAAATTGGACCATCAATGATTGAAAGTTCTATTCTCCGATGAAACTAGAGAGCCTTAAAGGTCCAGATGGACGTGAACGTGTCTGGCGAAGACGAGGAAAAAGGTTTGCTAGCTGTAATATCTCACCTAAAATACCTTTTGGTGGTGGCTCTAAAATGTTTTGGGATGGAATTTGCTTCGTTGATTGTTGTACCCAATTTTCTTAATGCAGGACTAGATAGGTTATGGGCTTCCTGAATGATGTTAATCTCCTCTATTACTATGCCCTCCTGACATGAACCCTACAGATCATCTATGGGACTTTATCAAAAAAGATTCGAATTCGTAGACTTTCTGTTGCTATAGTTCATTTAAAAACCATGAGGAGTAATTTCAGAAGCCTTACCCACACCACTAAAAGTTACTAGATTAGTTACTGTAATGAAAATGATTCTTAAGATGTCAGATGTCAGAAATCGCAGAAATTCAACAAACAGGAGTTCTGAAAAGAACTGTTTTAACGATATAGAGTGGAAAACTAAGTAAAAACGATGAAATAACAAGGGAACGAAGGCGATGATAAAAACAAATATATTATATATGTCAGGTCAGAACTGTCAATTATCTCGAGATGTCAATGCTAAACAGTGCTGTTTGAAACTGGGTGCAATCTGACCAATCAGAGATCTACAGAATTGCCAACTTAAATTCAAATTACTCCTCCTGGTTTTTAAATGAAGTATAATCACAACCAACTCATAGAATGATTATAAGAAGAGAAGGACCTATCACAGTAAAAGTAGTGGCTCAAATACATTCATTCTGTGTTACTGATTTTTATTCTTTTTTTAATTTGGAGTTATGCTAGTTTATTTATTTATTTCCAGAGAGAACACATTTTTAAAGAATCAGTTGTAGGTGTTCATATTATTTCAATGCAGCTTGGTTTTATTTTGTGCTTATATTAAGATTCATTAAAGTGATGCGAAAATTTTTTCCAGGATATTATTCAACGTTTTCAGTAGAGCACTTTTAAGGTATCTGGTGTTCTGAACAACCAAATCTCAATTATTATTATCACATATGGTATATACAGTAGAATACTTTATTCATAGTCAGTAAATTGAATCGTATTTAAAATGGTTATTATTTACATGGTATAAGACAACTAGACCACAAATAATTCCATGAGCAACTAATAAGCTAGCGAGGAAGCTGAAGCGTTGGATAGTAAGGGTATATGACTAGCAAGCTGGAAAAAAATATTGATATTTGTTGGTACTTTTTGACCCTTGAGCGCGCTTATGTTTATAAAATATGATTGTGATGTATTTTGGCTGCTGTGACTTTTAATGGATCAGGTGAGGGACACTACGGCTTAACACTTCATGTACTCACTATGTAATATTTAGTATACAAAACATACGTCATCAGTTTGAAATTTGTTAACGATTCACTACTAAGTTTTTTTTAATTATATGATATTCATTTTTTTCTTTCTGTTGGAAAATATGACACACCCGATGTGTTGCAAAATGGAAAAGACTTCGGTTGTCCAAGCTGCCTCTCTTTTTGTTCACACTTATGTCAAAATAGCCACCCTTGCAATAGTTTTGATCCAAAAAGATAATACTTTACCCAGTAGCAAGCAAATGGAAGCAATAAAAGAACCACGCGAGCTGTGTCGATTCCATATTGGAAAAGTATTCGGTAGAGAAAAACTCAAGGATCTGTATAGACCGGTAGCCCATGACACATGAAGGCTTCATTATTTCTAATGGATGCCGTTTTCGAGTTTCATGTGGAAAACCAGTTAAGGCTATTTCCCAAGACGGATAATCGACGCTACAGTGGACATTGAAAATTTTAGAATTTTCACGTAACTAGAACTATTAACTTATGGATGCCGTCTATTTGGGGAATAGCTTTATTCCACTTGTTTTTCACATGAAAACAGCTTCCATTCGAAATAATGAAGCCTACATGTGTCATGAGCTACCGGTCTAATAGACTCATTCAAAAGTACGCGAGGGTTCGCTACGATCAATATCGGCTCATGCTGATCATTCTGGACACTCCAAAAGAAAGAACAAGACTCTCAAAAATAGCAAAGGAAGCTGGTAGGTATCCGATCCCATCAGTTTGTTTGGAAAATTATATAAATTTATCCACCGGTTAATTATTTTTTCTTTGGTGTTTTTAACATTCGTGAATCGTTAACTTAAACTGGTAGACTTTTAATATGTATAAAATGTATGATATGAAGCACAAAACAAGTGGAATTATAACAGATGTGTGAGTGTCAAGATACCTCCCAATCCCGTTTTCGAACTTCACGTTCCAAATCCCACTTCTGCTCTTCACATATATACATGCGGTCATAATAGTCTTTGCAAATCTTCTTAAGCGTCCCTAGAAATCGGAAACGGAACCAGCAGTCAGCAAATAGATAGGTATTACACTTTTATTGCCCCGATCATAACCTTAAATTCTTCATTTTAAAAATACTCAAAAATATTAAACACATTTTAAAATATTCCGATCTCTAATTTTTTTTCTGTCAAATCTAAAGAAGTGTGCAAAATAGAAAACTATTTTTAGATCTAAGTAAAGTTCTTAGATGTTTTTTATTTTGTTGCCTATTATAGTCTTCTCAAAATTTTGCTTGAGTATTTTTAAAATAAGATCTATATCAATACACGTTTATAGAAAGATGATTGAAAACCTGTTGTTTTCCTAAAAAACAGCCCTAGATACAAATAGCGTTGGCAAAATATATACATTGCAGGTAAAAACATAATTAGTCATCCAAAAAATAATAACTTAAGAAATGTGAGCTTTAAAAATCAAAGTGCTGCTCAGCATTCTTTTTCAAAAAATTAAATGAAGTAAAAAACTACACATTTCGTAATTTTATTTAAAAAAAAAACTACATTCTGTCTAATTTTGAGTAATGTTTTTTTGTTGTTAATTATTTTTTGGAGGCCATTTACCAATTTTAAAAATGCCATTCCTTTAGTGCGACCTAAAGTAACGAAAATAAAGAAAAAATAAAGAAAAAAAACGCAACAAGGCCTGTGTATCGTGTATAATTTGTACCTCCTGGGCTTTGATACGTTCGATAACTTCTAAATCATATTTATCCCCTTCAAGTTTGGCTATTTTCTCATGATAACTTTTACAAATAGTCTGTAGTTCGGCTAGAAGAGACAGTCGATATTATAAAAATGTTCGGGACTAATTTAGGATAATACCAACGTGTATTTGTCTGCGTTGTCCCAACCCCAGTTTATAATAAACTGTTTAATACGCCACAAAAAGAAATATTGAATATTTAATTGAAATAACTAAATTCAAACCCAAGCTGCCGACGAAGCAAACAAACAGTAATGCTGGACATACGTCCCTCAACGTGAAGGGTGTCCTGCCATTGTCATCGTCGATAGCATGTGTTTGAATTTAGTTATAGTTGATTGATTCTCAACTTTTTTGTGATATTAAGCACTGAATAACGTTGTACCATTTTTGATGACATTGTGTAAAAAAGAAGATAATTCTGGGAATCACTCTCATATATAGATCGGAATAAAACTATTAAAAATTTGAGCGAATCGCAACGTGACATTGGTGAAAATTGCTGGTCACGCTCCAGCAAAAGTCAAAAATACGTTGATTTTAAAATTTGGTATTGTACTAGTAGATATACTAGGCCGATTCAAGCACAGCAGCTTGGATACTATATTCAGTCACGCTCATGTCAAGATGGCTGCCTAATTTCTGTAAGTATGAAAAATGACGTCGATTTCTTCCACCGCTCGCCAACAGGTGATGCAGAAACTAAGGGAAGTAGAAACGGTGGCTCGTTTGGATGAAAAATGGCGCAAGTAGAGCAATTAGAACAATGAATAAAAGAAAATATGTTTCTAACGATAATATGAAACTAGGACTGTGGGGGGTGAAATTATAAGACAGACAAAATGGTACAAGTTATTCGAAGCTTTCATTTACTGCTAGTTTTGCTATCTGTTTGTGACGTACACTTTTTGAGTATGGAATTGGATATATCTAGTAAAGTACGCAAAATGTCCTGTACCACCCTGTATACATTGTTCTTGTAAACTATATTAACCGAAAAACTGGCGCGACAAAATCCTGTTGTATAAAAATATACCTATTTTTATTTTTAGTTCAACCCTATTCTTGGACAATAGAAAAAAATTAAACTATCATAATTTTAATAGTAGCAGTAGGTACGTATTCAAAAATATGTGTCAAAAGACATACGAATTTAATTTAAAATAATATTTCTCAAATTGGAGCCAAGTGGTGTGTTTAGGATAAAAGTAGATGTAATATATTGCTTCTGGTACGAGTTTGGGAAAATAGTGTTCTAGAGAGTTGGAGACATATTAGAGCAGATAATATGTCAGAGAGGTGAATTTTTAAAATAAATGTCTTTCAAAAATAAGAAACAATTTGTATCTTGTGTAATATTTTGCCAAGAAAAGGGTTGAAACTTTCAAAATACAGTAGGAAATTGCTGGACTAAGTAAGCAAAAAGCAAGAAGCAAAATTCTGTAAAAATTTCGGAGAGAGGATACATTTAGAGTATTTACAAAAAATATTGAAATAAGTGTAAAAAGAATTAAAAAAACTGAAAGTTAACATGTATTTCATAAAAAAAAAATAATGTTTCAGTGTTTTCTGATTTTTATTTATGTCGTTAGTCCCAAAAATATTAAACAAAAAATAAATGTTAACTTTCTCCGGTGAGTACACATATGTTATTAAAATTGTGTTTTATACAACGACCAAGTCAAAAAAAAAAGTTCATCGTCGATATTCAACAACTTTGTGCAAAAAGCTCTAAAAATAAGTCGTGTGTTGTTATATTACTCTACGCATGTGCAATAAATGTCATCATGCCCTCCATGTTCTACCTGAAAATCTCTGAATTCCACTTCCTTTTCGAGGTCAAATTTCTTATTTTCTAGGTCTACAATACGTCTGTGATACCCCTCACATGTTTGTTTTAAAGAGGCTAGAATGAAATATTTTGTGACATTTCTGTTTTAACACTACACCTGGAGGGAATTCTTTCATAATGTTACAATACCACCTTTTAAATGCGCTCATTTTTAACTGGTTCGGTGTAATTGCGCATTACTGCTGGGTCTATTTTCGTTTTTTAGACCCAACAATTTTGTTTACTCGCATTTGCGATAAAATATACAACATCTGTTAAATTACAAAAGTTAAAATTAGCCAAGGCAGGTCATAGAGAGAGATACAGAGAGAAAAAAGCGAGTACAAGGGTGTACATTCCAAAAAACAAAAACAAGACTTTATTGTTTGGTCAAGTCTTGACAAAAATAAATGTAAACCCTGGTAATATTGTGTCTCATCAAATATTATGAAGTCTGCTGCACCAATATTTGAAAATACCCATTTAGAAAAAATCAAAAAAGCATAAAGCAGACGTGTCAGTTTACCGAAGAAAAAGTATTAAAGTCATTATTGGAAAAATATTAAAACAATTTTGATTTCTACTTTGAAGTTATGAACATAAAACTAAATTGGAAAAAATTGTATTGATGCACCTCAGGGTTGGGACCTCTACCATATTTTATTACAGAGAATTTCTCCAACAACTTTGCATATTTTATTCCTCGTTGCTTGTTAATAAGTTAAATTAAAAATATCTGCAATAGCACTTATTATGCTGAAAAGACGTCTAGTCTTAGAAATTATAACATCAGAAATGAAGAAATTCACAAAAAACTTAATTTGAACAGATTTCAAAATCAAAATTAGGAAAAATAGTACACTTTGTTAGAGATAGTAGAGAATAACGACCTACACCAATAAGCTCACAGAAAAGGATTTTGCTTGGTTCTGTTATTCAATATTTTGACTGAGGAGGTCCGAAATGTGTGCTTAGAATTTTTCTACATGTGGCTCGAACCTGAAGGTGGCTGCCGAATTTTTTTACTGGAATTTACTATAAGGGATAGAAATTTACAAAAAAAACTAAACAGGTACAAGTTAGTCGGCAGGGAAGTAAGAGATAAATTAGAATACAGAATTACAACCTTGAAAAGACAGCAAACGTTAAGTAGAGTTAAAAAAAAATAAGAAAAAACTACAGAAACATAGAGGTAGCAGAAAGAGTCAAGTCGGGAAATATAGCAAATCGTTTAAAGATAAATATTTACCAACAACAATAAATTGAAACTGTATACGGGTTGAGTGGAAGAGCAGATCCTTCAGAGAACTCTGTAAATATCTGAACTCTGCCTTTTGGCTGCCAATATGGTTAATCAATTTTTGTTTTTTTTGTGTTATGTGCAGTCAATAAAAGCCTTTATTATTATTATTATAAATCTTCAAGGATAGTTGAAGGGAAAGAGTTGAGGAACATCATTCAGAACGGAAGAAGGTGTGTTCAGAAAACTGATGAACCACGAAATTAGACAAAAAGCAAAAGAAGAAAATATAGTGAGGTTTGTAAAAGCATCCATGCCATATAATCAGATATATAAGATATCAGAAAATGCAAAGAATCATAGAGAAAAACCAAATTCCGCCAGAAATGAGCAGCCTATAATGAAAGAAAAATAAATAATTAGCTATTTAATATTATTATCTATTATGAAACTGTTTTGTATTTTTATGACTTCAACACTTTTTTTGCTAGTAAACTGACTAAAAAAAAAAGAGAATGCATCGTTATGTAGTCTCGTATAAAAAATAAAACACGTGCAACAATTTCTTTCACTACACCTAACCTCCATGTCTTTCTTTTTGACCAGATATTCCAAATCAAATTTTTGATCTTCCAGCTTGACTATTCTCTCATGATATGTTTTGCAAAAACTTGAAAGTTGTTCTATGGAAAAATAGACGTTAAACATACTTAATTTTGTCTCTGTCTAGTTAATACTGAGTTCGATTCTAAAGTGTATATGATTTTAAAATATCATACTTTCGATTTTATCAGAAATACTCCCAACTTTAGTTATTTAAATTGAGGCATCCTGAATATTTTATCCATTATGACATATTATATTGAAAGCATTGTTTTATTGAAATAAGCAAAAGTTTGGGGTGTTTCTAGCTGAAATGAAATTAATTCATTTTTGGAGGCTTCAGAGTCTATTAACTGGCCTACGTATTGTAATAATCCCAAAATTAGATTATACATAACCTAACTTTTAATCTGTTCATAACCGAACCTAACTCTATGAAGTCTTCCGCTTATTTACTCAATATTTAAAAAAAAATAATGTAAGTACAGCCATTAATGAATCATAATAATATCATACCGTTTTATTTGTCAGGTATATTCCACAAACCTCTGGTAGGTACTTAAAGGGATATTATATTTTGACCCTCATAACTAAATAATTTAAAAGTGTATTATGCTTTTTAATGTTACTAGTGTAGAAAAAAACATTACCTTCATTTGCTTCATCGACAAGTTTAGGTTTACCGCATCTTTCTTCGATGATACGTCTTCTTTCGGCAGCTTTACGTTCTTGTTCTTTCTTTAATTCTTCTGCGGCTTTCTTTCTCAACAGTAACTGAAAAATGGGACATTTTGTATTAATCACAGAATATTAAACAGGATAAAAAAAGATAAATTTATATTAAAAACTGAACAATAATAAAGCTATCGAAAAATATTTCATAAAATAAGATGTTTTTTCGAGTAAATTTTATCAGAAATTGAAAATTATGTTGAAGATCCTTACGTTAGGCTGATATCTATAGTTCGGAAATTGAATTTAAAATCTGACGTTTTCATTGAGAAATCGAATTTTGAACCTACGCATTTAAGGCCAAAATACTGGTTAGTTATTTGTTCGCCAGTAGTATTCAGTGAAATAAAAAATACTGAATGGTCTAAGCTAAGGCTCTGGATTGATTTCAAATAACTTTTTACTCTCTGATGCTTCAAACATTTGTTTTTGTTCTTCAATTTCGAAATATAAATAAAATCCGTAAAGAAAATAATTAAAAAAACATCTTGTACTTACCCTAAGTTTCTTCTTTCTCTCAGGGGTCATGAAACCTTTCTTGGCCTTTTTGGCTTTTGAGGCCTCTTCCATACGAGCCCTGACCTCGGCCCTTTTACGTTCGATTTCGGTCTGTTTCCTCTTCTTTTCCTATTTTTCATGTCAAAGAATCCAATGAGTATAAGAGTTTAAAAAAATTTGCCCCAAAAACAGAAAACGTTACACGATTACTTAATTTTGAATAAAAAGTATTTTAATAGTTATTTGTGTATTTAGAGCGTAAAGTAACAGATTGCCGTTTGAGAAAAAATGTTGCGGCGATCTTTCGAAAGCGGCAATTTTACTTTACGCTCGAAAAACAAACATAATTTTTTCTACAGTCGCCCTTTTAATAATTAAAACAGTTTTTTTATATTATCTTAGGTTATAATAGAATAATCGTCATTTTCGCTATTCATCATGATTAACCTTAAAAAGATCTACTGATTAGGGATGTTAAAAAATAATCGATTTTTATATAAATCAATTGTTATTTTCTTATAATCGATTTTTATAGTAATATTAATTGATTTTTAGTAAATCGATTTTATAAATTACGTGTTTAAATCGATTTTCGGAAACGGCTCCATATTATTTATTTATTGACTATTTTCCAAAATTTTGACAACTTTGACGATTATTGACCATTTCTCAAAATTTTAACAATTATTGACCATTTTTCAAAATTTTAACAATTATTAACCATTTTTCAAAATTTTAACAATTATTGACCATTTTTTAAAATTTTAACAATTATTGACCATTTTGACTGTTTTTCAAAATTAGTGACCATTTTTCCAAATTATTGATAATTTTTGACCATTTTTCAAAATGATGACAATTTTTAACCATTTTTGATGATTTTTGACCATTTTTGACAATTTTTCAAAATTTTAGAACATTTTTCAAAATTATTGACCATTTTTTGATAATTGTTGACAATTATGGACCGTTTTTGATAATAATTGTCCATTTTTAAAAGTTTTTAACAATAATTGACAATTTTTAATTATTTTTGATAGTTTTTGACCATTTTTGACAATTTTTCAGAATTTTGGACCATTTTTCAAAATTATTGACCATTTTTTATAATTATTAACAATTGTTGACAATTATGGACCATTTTTCCAAATTTTTGACAATTTTTGACAATTTTTGACAATTTTTGACAATTTTTGACCATTTTTGACCATAATTCAAAATTTTTGACAATTTTTCAAAAACTTTAACAATTATTGACAATTATCAACTATTTTTCGAAAATGTTGACAATTTTTAGCAATAATTGTCCATTTTTGACAGTTTTTGATAGTTTTGTGGCAATTATTGGCAATTTTTGACCATTTTTCAAAAATTCTGACAATTTTTCAAAATTTTTGACCATTTTTCAAAATTATTGACCATTTTTGATAGTTTTTGACAATTATCGACCATTTTCAAAATTTTAACTATTTTTAACAATTATTGATCGATTTTGACAATAATTGTCCATTTTTGACAGTTTTTAAAAATAATTGACAATTTTTAACCATTTTTGATAGTTTTTGACCATGTTTGACAATTTTTCAAAATTTTATACCATTTTTCCAAATTTTTGACCATTTTTGACAATTATTGACCATTTTTGACCATATTTCAAAAACTTTATCAATTATCAACTATTTTTCAAAAGTTTGACAATTTTTAACAATGATTGTCCATTTTTGATAGTTTTTGACAATAATTGGCCATTTGTGACAATTTTTCAAAAATTTTGACCATTTTTCAAAATTATTGACCATTTTTAATAGTCTTTGATAATTATCGACCATTTTTCAAAATTTTAACAATTTTTGACAGTTATTGACCAATTTTGACAATAATTGTCCATTTTGACAGTTTTTGACAATTTTTGACCATTTTTGATCGTTCTTAACAATGACCATTTTTGAAAATGTTTGGCCATTTTTCAAATTTTTTTTAAAATTCTTGACAATTGGCCATTTTGACAATTTTTAACCATATTTCAAAATTTTTGACAATTTTCATATAATTTTATTTGATTTTTAATCCGATAAATTGTTAAATATTGAGTTAATTCGGAGGACGTGGTTTGATTAAATAAGCGAGCGAAAAAGATTCATTTTTTGCGCTAGAGCGTAAACTAACAATTCTCGGCATTTGTCGACTCTCATTTGAATATAGTAATTAGTCATTTTACACGCGACTGTAGAAAAAAACTTTCATGACTTTCATTATCTAATAATGAGATTCTTATTTTTTAATATACAGTGTGGTATAATCAAATTTAATCAATTAAAATTCTAAAATTTTGAAAGAATTTTTCGATTTAGACTCAATAATATTTAATAATGTTTAATGTTTTTGGTTATTTTGTTTTGTTAGTTTACGTGCCTCCTCCAACTTCTTTTTCTGAAAAAGTAAATAAAAAGTATGTTAAAAATATTAAAATAACTTTTAATTATAATTAGTCGTAGTGATAAAAAAAGGGAAAATGAAAAAGACAGATTGTGTATTAATTAATGAAATTTTTTTAATACAGCTTACTTACTGTTTTCTTTCAATTAAAAAAATATTAGAAATCTATTTGAAGGTAAAATACTTTATCCCAAAGTGACATTAAGTAAGCTTTTTGAACGGTATAACGCAGGGAAAAAACTTGTTATAAAAACAATAATGAAGACGTAGAAACGTTGGATGATGAAGGATTTATTGTCACAGACTTTTATGAAAAACAGTAATGGCAATCGTTTTATGAACATTAGATTAATAATTTTTGAATTCTACGTCTTCAAAATAATTATTACAAATAATAGACGGAAAATGGATGTTTTTCATAGCGTTTCATTTTGATTTTAACGAAAATTTTATTATAATAAATAGCTATTACAAATTAATATTATCAAAATGAAAAACATGACTGGTAGTGCCAAATTTAATAAAATTAAAGATGTATATAAGGTTAAGAACACACGAAATACTGCTTAAAAGGACAAAAAAATTTACAAAGCATATAAAGAAAAAACAAGAACTATTAAGATAATGTTAGCTCAACTCATATCTACTTACACTTCGTACTAAATTTATTAATAAAAAGAAAATCTAAATGAACTATTTACATAGTATATAAATAGGTAACTCTAAAACTTCTTGCTGAACGGATTCTAGATTCAACATAATCTTAAGAAGAAAATAGCTTTAAAAGCGATTCTAACTAAAGTAAAGAATGTTTTTATGCCAAATAGCGATTTTTTTTTAAATGTCTACTTGTCTCTCAAGTAGATTGTAAACTACAATTGTAAAAATGGTTATCGTGAAGGTACAGCTTATAGTTTGATAGTTACCTTTTTTGTCGGAGAAGACCAACTTCATTTTCTGACATACTGGAAAAAAAAACAAGTCAAATTAGATAAAAAAGATTTTTTTAAATATTGTATTTAATGCATTAAGACTCTGTTTCACATTAATAGTATATTATGCAAATTAATAACCATTACATGAGAGTTGCATACACTATTTTCCTGCGAACAAGAAATTTTATTTGAATTTGATTTTTTAAAATTCTTTAATACTTTTTTATACAACAATAAGAAATAAAATATGAAAGAAAAATAAGTTATTCAACTTAATTTTTATTCCTACAAAATAACCACTTTAAAATAACTATGAACTTAATTTAACTGTTAACAATAAACATAAGCGAATTCAATTGTAACATTAAACAAGATAAATTATAAATTTTAATCAATTTTGTTTAAATACAAATTTTAAATAGTACAATTACTAAAAAGTACTTGAGGTGTACCATCTTTAGTTACAAACGAATTTGTACGAATTTGTAGATGATAGTCTAGTCTATAAGCTTAAAATGGTGTTTATTCTGCATACTTTTATTAAAGTTATGTGGTGGTTTAGCTCATTCGATCCGGAATAATGTCTAGATCATTGTGCAAAATAATTAAATTATCCCATAAAAAATTCCAAAAGTTATAAACAATTCAACACCTTCAAACAATAATGTTTGGTTTGTAGCTTATTGTTCGCAAATTATAAATAATTTAGAAATTTGAAAAAAATATCCTTAAAGAGGAGGAAACTTAGTATAAAAAAGTTCCCGGAACTGTACCTCCATTATTTATAATTTTAATTTAACGCTTAATAGCTTAATAGCCCTCCGCGCGCCATTGTTAGGTTGCGCGCATGGCCTCGAAAGCGAGTACGTCACTAATATTTGCTGTCAATCGGAGAAAAATTATAATTTTTTGGTACTGAAAATATAAAACAGCCATAAAGAATAGGGAATATTACTTTTTATCAGTGGTAACTTTGTTAGAATTCTTCATGAAACTACGTAAATGAAAAAAGGACTGGGTAACTAGTTTCTTTGTTGCTATATTTCTTTTTTATATAAAAATTGTAAAAAGTTGTCGGTGCATTTGTTCATCCACTCTTCAGTTTAAATGATACGTACCTAACCTCATCGTCCGCCATGTTGGAAGTTTTTTAGTTGTTCTGAAAAATCAAAAAAATAAATTAAATTAAATAGAAATCGTAGGAAAAAAATCTAATGTAGAGTCAATCATACGATATTCAGTGACGATACTATTTTTGGACCGTATTACATGCACCTTTCGGTTAAAAATAGAACGTCTTGGCCCAAATCCAAAATAGTTTCATTCTGTATTCTCACCACCGAATTTGGATTCATCTAGAAAGCTACGCTGTTTACTATCGCGTTACGTGTAAATGTTTTATCATAGATTTATTTACTTTAAACTGGTATTACAATTATTATTTTTTAATAGCTCTCTTCCAATAAGTTAAGGTTAAAAATACAGCAAAGGTGCACCAAATTTGCAAATATTATTAAAATCATTTTAAAGTATTATTACAGTTTCCTGTAAAATTGTCGTATTTAGTAAAGCGTGTTACCGATAGATATCGAAGAATAAATATATTATTCTGACGCTTTACAACAAAGTTTTGAAAAATATTTTTCAAAAATAGTAACCGTTCAACTGAGAAGAAACAACTACTTCACGGGCTATATGCCCTGACAGACATTGTATTATATTAATTCAAACAATGGTTGGTTAAATCTTGTAGATCATACCGAACCCGTTTGACTTAGAAGTGTAATTCAATGTTTGTCGGGGCATATAGCCCAAGAAGTGGTTGTTTCTTCTTAGTTGAACGGTTAAATATTTTTCAAAACTTTGTTGTAAAGATTTAGAATAATATATTTATTCTTCGATATCTATAAAATCATTTTATTTATCGAACTGCCTCCCTTTGTTTATTGGGCACTCGAACACGACTTTTTCTATTGGTTAGGCATATTCAGATTAAAGGAAAATGTCGCCATATACCTGTTTGTCGCTTCTGCAATTGATTTCGTACTTTAGATGATTGGAGTCTATTATAATATACAAGAAAATGAGTAGAAAACATTCTCAACTCAAAGTTTTTTGGCTCTCAGAAGTGATACACGTCGTAAAAGCACATTATTTCAAAAAGTGTGCAAATTATTTTGAAAACTATAGAAATTTAGGATCTGGGATGTTCAAAAATTGACACAATATGTTTTAACGAACACTCAATAACATTGGTTATATTTATTCCAATCTATATAACGAGAATTTTATGTAGTTTCTGTTATGAAAATTCTGCTCAAACCTTATTTTATTCACCAGAACTGCTATTTGTAAGATTGTGAAACGTTTTAATGAAACAAAATGAGGAAGATTCCCCCTAAAAGACACCGATCAAAGTTCCGAACTAATTATTGAAACTCCCAAGGTATTATGACAAATTTTTGTTGTAAATTCAAGAACATTTTTACGCAGTTTAACTTTTAATCATTCAGTAATATTGTTACAATTATTGGACATACAAGATTATGATCGCTGATTGGAGGTTGGTGAAATCATTATGATAGTAGGCAGAAGTAGATCCCCATTTTTCAAAAGCTTTTGACAATCTCAACTATTAAATTTCATGCTTAAATCAAAAAAGGTTTAAAATTAATTTATATCTGCAACTATACCTACTTATCTCAATGACATAAGAGTACTGTCCCGTGAGATACATATAAAATTATTATTATTTATTTATATTTCCATTTTAAATCAAAAGCTGATTCACTTGTTGTACCTACCAAATTTCCCAACATACCTATATATTTATAATGAAGCATTTATTGATTTACCATTTTTTTACAATTAATAATTTTCCTGGTAGTAAAATTATAGTGAATATAATATCAAGTTTTGCTAGTTTTAATAAACTCCTTATGTTCAAAAGGTCTTTAAAATGTCCAATAGGTACACCGACTGAGAATTTTAAAAATAAAAGATTCCTATAGATTTACAGAATTTTTTATTTTATCTTTTTTTAAAATTCAATAGGCCACAAAATCAAAGATAATTTAAACAAAATTTTTTGAATTTTACTGCCAATGTTAACTGTCACATCTGGTTGGAAGATCAAAGGGCTCTGCAATAATTGGCATTAATAGTAAATAAATAATAACAGAAGCACAAGTCATGAAGAAAGTATATAATTATATCCGATCAAATGGCGAAACAAATTTATTCAGTGAAATAGTTCAGGAGAAAGTTTGGAAGAAACATTAATACATTCTGTATTTCGAAAATTTTAGTCGCATTGTTGAATAAAATTGTACAAACTAATTTTAAAAAATAGATACCCAGAAAGCAATTAAATGGCCAATATAAAAATAACAATATCCATCAGTCTAATCTGTTTTGAATTCCACAGTACAATTTTAGATAACGAATAAATAAAATGTCTACGCCTACAGTTGGCCGAAAGCCATCCGGGTTTTTAAATATAGGTTTTATTCTACATGGTACCTACACAATTATTTCAAAAAAAATTATTATGTCCACATTGTATAATTTTCTTCCCACTTTTATTGGATAAAACTAACGATTTTGGAAAATAAGGATTACAAATTTAAAAGGTCCAACTGAAAAATAATCTGTAGTCTGAATGAGGGAATTATTAGTTACAAATACTAAAATTTCAGTTGAATAGTTCCTGGGCGAAAGAGCTAAAAATCTTGTTTGGGAAAGGCCCCAATAGGATTCTCATTGAGAATATACATTCATCAAAACAAGGCAAAAATATATTAGAACAATGATTAATATCTATTAGTTATTAAATTAGAAAGGATAATTGTGTATTCTTTACGACATTATTTATTAATTCAGATTATATTAGAGCAGAAAAACGGTATAATATAATTTGATGCGCATTATAGTCCACCATTCCTAATCTATTTTAAGTAAACTGAAACAGCTAGATTCAAATTATTTTTAGCCGGCACCTTAACGACATCTATCGTATTACCCAACCTTGCTCCCACCAGTCTCATTGCATAAAAAAAAATCATTAAATACTGTAAAAATGCTCCAATTTTTTACAGTGAATAATAATGTGAGAAAATATATTAGGTATCAGTGTTTTTTTATGTAGATAATATCATTAATATTAAGTTATCTTACAGATTTCTGTTACACTACAGGAATTCGTCGAGCACAAAAATTCAACACTGCAAAGTCCACTGGAAGAATCACTTCACGTTAATCCACAAGAAAATGCTTAGAAAATAATAAAATAAGAATAATACCTGTTCTAAACGATGGAATATGTGAGCAGTCAACAAGGACTCTCTGCTGACTGTTGCAAAATTTTCTGTGCGAGATTGAGACTTCCCTACCCCGCCTTCCCCTTCCCTTTTGCCGGAGTTTCGGAACTTGCTTTTACCATCGTCTATTTTTGACAGTGCCTGATGCCAAAATTAGAATTTTCAGAAACTCGATATCCAGTCAGAAACGATCGAACTTTGCAGGCAGACGTGTAGATTAGGAGATATGGAAAATTCATTGTTTATGCAGGGTATTCATCCGAAAGCTATTTAACAGTTTTTAACAGATATACCGGGTGTAAATGAGTCATAGGTCATGCCTGTAACTTTTAAATTGGTTAATAGATTTTGTTGGATATAATAGAAACTTACATGGATCCCTGTATTATAAATAGGATTTTCTAGAACCCATAAAATGCAGGGCGGGATCTACGTATGGGCTTAATGGGCTCCAGCACAGGGGCCCCGAATAATAAAATAATAAACCAGTAAAAAAATACAAATCAACAATATATGTTTAACAACCTTCCCAGCCATTACCCAGCAACTTAACTCCAGGAATGTAGCCTTAGTAGTGGGAGAATGGATACTCAAAATGCTCTCTAGTAGAGCAAAAGGTATGAACGGAGAGGCATCCGGCGAGTTGTTGAAGCGACAAGGTATTAAGGAATTGTGCAGTAGTCCTAATATCTATGTGTGGATTTTTCTAAAAATATGAGGTGTGGATTCTGCTAAATCTACTAGGGATGCTACTGCAAAATTCCGGGGATGGAAGCAATTCCGAGGATAAAAAAAATTCCGCTGATAGACAGTTCCGTTCCTGTAAAGACAAGTTGTATATATATATTCCATTCCTGTAAAGACAAGTGTATGATTCTTCCATTGGACAAGTTTCCAGAACAAACCGTTTCCTGCTGCAAATTCCACTAAGAAACTTGCCTGGTGTGATTTCCTTGAAGAATATCTTCCAATAACACATTTCCATGGATTCAGTCCCGGGGTGTGAATAATTCGCACTTCAAAAATAACCCAGTAGCCTAATACATTTTACCCTGCATGAAATGGGGTAGTGGGTTTCTTTTTGTTTGTCTTGTATGTGATAGTACCGAGATGCCAAATCCAAATTTTCGACCTCGGCGACCTTCCGGATCACCGCCAAAAAGCATAAAAATCGGCGGAATTTTGCACTTTTTTTACGTTTGGCCAATTTTGAAGCATCACTTTTTCATAAAAAACAACCGTAATCATTTTAAAAGTATATTAGATTACCTACAATTCAAGACCAAAATGGTTATTATAGGCCTAATAGTTTCCGAGATTTGACTCCCCAAATAATTGTTAAAATTGCCAAATTTAGAACTTTTTTCAAGTTTGACCAATATTGACCTTGAAGCTTCACTTTTTCATAAAAATCAACTATCATCTTTTAAAAGTACGTTGAATTACCTACAATTTAAAACCAAAATGGTTATTATAGGCTCAATAGTTTCCGAGATATGGCTCTTCAAAGTTCATCAAATCTTCCATCAATGGAGTAGTATTTCAAGTTTTGTGGTATACAATTGGGTCAAATCTTAAAAATAAGAATATCAAAGAATTTATTCATTAAAACAAAAGATTGTTAGTTTTATTCAAAAACAAAATTGTTATAATGAAAAGAAATCTATCGTAGAAGGTCCATCGAAACAGTGAAAACAGGTTTTAACTTTGCTTAAACCTCTTGGAAAGCCTATGTTGAACTCTTCAGTTTCCGTGTCCATGTTCTCCCGTATTTTTTCATCCCGATCAATTTTGTTATCTGGAGGGCTGTCAGTGTTTACAAGCAAGCCAACTACTTCATCACCATCTAGTAGGTCATCGAGCTCGGGAGTGTCTACGTCAACGATGATATCTGGTCGATTCTCGCAGGACTGTCCACTACATAGCACACTTCAAACCTGCTTTTCTGCAGCTTCTTACATCATCTGCATGAGGTATGAAGGAGCCGCATCCTTTGACATCATCCTTGAGGAAAGGCTGTGTGCTGTTAGAACCCATCCCCATTCAAGAGGATCGATATCAATACCAAGCCACCTCTGTACCTGGTGGTAGGCTCTAAGTGAGTGGAACCTGACAGCATCTTGAGTGGGAGGCAGTCTGGCCAGGTTGAAATTTATCTTGGTTGCAGCCTTGGCAAAGAGCTGATTGCGCAGGTCATTGGGGCTTTCAATTAAGCTACTTCCACCATATAGCGCAATAAGAATATGCTCTCCTGCATCGGCTACGTCGTTAGAAAAGAAGTTAGAAAAAACTGCTGCTTTCTCCTTGAGGTCTGGATTCTTTCGAATTACTGCGAGCAGCTTGGCTTTTCCCTGACCAAAAAAGCATGAAGTAGAATCACATCTACTGAAGGCATGGGCGAAGAGAATGAGATGACGGTCAGAAGAAAATGAGGTGGTTGAGTACAGTATATCTGGCGTTTTACCTTTTTCACACTTCTGAAAGTAGATGTTATTGTGTGTAGGATTAGTGAGGCCATTGAGGAGTACCAGTAAATCTACGTCTTCAAAATTAGAGGCCTTTTCAATGGCTGTGGTAACGATCAGCCTATCAGCATCTTCTTCAGCCTGAACAAATTGAATGTTTTTGGTTTCCATCTTTGACTTCAGTAGGTGGATGAATCGCACTTTGTTTTTATCGTTGTGAAAGCTGAGGCACGGTTGTCTCCTCAAATATAACCTCAGGAGAAGAATGTGACGGAGCTCGGCGAATACGTTCAGCACTTTTGGTACTCTTTTTTCAGCCTCTGTAGGATACCCGTCAAACACTACTGCTATGCGCGAACCATAACGTCTAACAAGATATTGAATATATCTGGTACATATCAAGTCAAATGAGGATCCTTTGGGCCACACCACTTTGTGGAGTAGATGACCACCATCTACAACCAAAAATTTAGATATTCCTTCTGTCTCAATAATGTTGACAGATGTAAATGCGGCATAGAAAGAGGATTTTGTACCCTTCCTTATTCCATTTTGGGTGAATAGAGACAAGGGAAATGGTGAAAGTTCATGTGTAAAGGAGTTCTTCAATTCGTCATCGGAAAGCGTAGCATGTGAAACAGTGTGAGGGGGTCAATGGTCACCTTTATATTGCCAACAGTTACAGTATTAACTTCGGAAGAAAGAGATACCAATTTATTCTTCCTTTTGAATTTGACATGTTCATAGTTTTCTCCTATAACTCTCAACGTCGCTTCCTTGCCAATATCTCTCTAGCCATATGACAGTTGACCCCTTCCCCTCCGAAAATTCCAATTGTAGGTAATTTAACGTACTTTTAAAATTATAATAGTTAAATTTTATGAAAAAGTGATGCTTCTGGGTCAAAATTAGTCTAACCTAAAAAAATTTCAAAATTTGGCAATTTGAACAATTATTTGCGGAGCCACATCTCGGAAACTATTAGGCCTACAATAATTATTTTGATCTTAAATTGTAGGTAATCTGATATACTTTTAAAATGATTATGGTTGTTTTTTATGAAAAAGTGATGCTTTAGGGTCAAATTTGGCCAAACGTAAAAAAGGGCAAAATTCCGCCGATTTTTACGCTTTTTGGCACCGAAGTCGAAAATTTGGATTTGGCATCTCGGGCCAATCACAAACAACATAAAAAAAAGAATCCTACTACCCCATTTCATGCAAAGTAGACCCTGCGTTCGAAGACAAGGTTACTTGGTTAAAAAGGGAAGTAATTTGTAATTGTGTAAGGCTTCACCTAATTAGTTTTAAACTTTGTAAATTTAGATAAAAATACTAACACCTTTTTAAAATTGTAAATTTTTTTAATTAATTGTTTCTCATTACATATATATTTTTTTATCTAATACGTTTTAGTTAACACACTGTTAACAATTTTATGTAGTGTAACTTCGAAAGCAAACAACAGTTAAAATTTAGCTTAGGTAGAAGGTAGATTTCGAGAAATTGCAAAAAAAGTGTTTTTTTTTTCATTTTTTCAAAATATCTCCGAATTTGCTGAACCGATCGACCTCAAAAACTAATCAGCTCTTAACCTTGAAAACCCGCATCGATCGTCTCCAAGTGCGTCAGAATCGGTTAATGCGTTCGTGAGATATCGTTGTCGAAAAAAATCGGAAAAAAGTGTTTTTTTGTAATAACTCCGAAATGTTTCATCAGATCAATTTTTTTGTTCCGAATTTTTTATAGAGATCAAAAAACTACATCGATCGCCGCCAACCGCGTGAAAATCGGTTGATTCATTCAAAAGTTATAGCAGTTTGAAAATTAAAAAAATTGTGTTTCATCGAACTTTGATAAGACTTTTGAGCTCGAAGAGCTCTAAAGCTTCGAATAGCCTTATCTTTGATCTCGGAGAGCTCAAAATAACACAAAAATTACTTTAAGAGCTCAAAAACATAGCAACTAGCGACAAAATCGCATGCGTTTGAAAATTGAATTTAGCGGGAAGTTGCAGGGTTGGCAGGGTCAACCGATTTCCAGATTTTTTTTTTAGGAAAATGGCAAATATTTTAATTATTTCGTGGGCCCCCGAATATCGTTAGCCAAGGGCCCCCAAGGTAGCGGTCCGGCCCTGATAAAATGATCTACATGGTTTTTTGGTTAATTCCTAAATAAAGCAGGAAATTAAAATTTAAAGCCGACTCTGTTTATATTCAATTCAACACTCAGAGGGGGAGAAGAAATTGTTTTATCAAAATTTTCAACTGTCAAATGATACATATAAACAGATTATGATTGTCCTAAGATTTAAAAACAAAAATTGAAATAAAAATGGCAACCTTTTTGACATTTGATGGATAATTTGTAGGTTGAATAAGGATTTTCTTTACGTAGAATTTCTTAACAACGCAAATTTATTTATTTTCTTTATCTTTGTCATTAAAACTAAAGAATACAACAATGCCAATTAATGATTTTTTTTTACTTTTATGATACGAATACTGTTGTCAACTTTATAAATAATAAAATGTTTCCATGAAAATGGAGCTAACCGGTCGTTTACCAAATATTTCCCCAGAAATAAGTGCTAATATAATTTCCAAATTATTTTTTTGGTAAGTTAATTTTGTGTCATTTTAGTTTTTAAAATAAGTTTCATATCACAAAATAAATATGTTTTCCAACTGCAGTTCAATAGTTAAGAAATTCGAGCACGCAAATTTTCCAAAGTAGTATGCCTGTTGTCATAACCATAAATACTTTTTTTTTCGGGCCGAGATGGGAAACTCATGTTCAAACAGTGTTAGACTCATCCCCAAGGGGATGCCTACCAACCAAACCCACCTCAAACTCGCCGTTACCCCCGCCTCGGAATCACTACCCTAGCATACTTCGAGATGGGCGGCGGTCCCTCGCACACTCTCCGCTCACACCGCCGTCTTCTCCCTACTATAACTCCTTCCTCTCATGCCATATCGAGTCCTTCTCTCCCCCTAACCCTGCTCTCTACTACTCCACTCACCTCCATCCATTCCTCCTCCCCCCTCAATATTATCTCCACCATGTTCTCCCAGTACACCGCCTCCCCTAGTTTCCTCTCCAACTTCTTCAGCACTACCTCGTTCCTCCAGCATCTAAACACATGCCCCACACTTCACACCTCTCGCACACTCCAGTCTCTCTTTTCCCAATCTTGTGGAGGTACCCTACTCTCGTCCCATGTCAAGAAGTAGTTCAACTCCCCGAATCTCCGGTCCATCCAATCTCTCCTATTTCCAATCGCTCCTTTTGGCGCGCCCTCATACTTCTCCCACAATCTAAAACCATAAATACTGAATTTACAATACTCCCACATAAAGAAATCCAAGGGAGATACCCACAGAGATTATTGTGTGGTACCCCTGGAAAGTCTGCGAAAAACAGGGTCACAAATTATTATCCAAAAAACACGTAAAGTAATCGCAGATTATATTTTTTACAACTCCTACCACTTAGTATTGAAGTTGTTCTCAATGATTTTATTAATGTTCTGATCGTTATTTTGAGTCCACGATATGTCTATATTGACGTTTCAGGTGGGTACTTCCTTTTATAAAGTATGGATCAAATCATACATTACAAATACGCGACGTTTACGATACTGTTGAAAATGATTCTGCAGCAAAAGTCACTGAAGAATTCGAAAGGTTGGTACCCTACTTACTAAAATAGGTCAATATTACTGCAAAAGTTATTTTAGGAACTGGAATCACGAACTGAAGTTGGCGAGAATTAAAAACAAAGCTCCGAGTGTGACCACAGCTTTATTATTCACGCATGGACGATTATTTTCATTATACGGATTATGTTTGTTTATACAGAGTGTTGTTATAAGGTAACATACTGCACGATATCGGTAGGAAACAATTTATAATTTTTTTCTGATTTTTGTCTGATATACAGAGTGATCCTTAAGTAGATGTACAAAGAAATACAGTAGATTCTCCACTTTCGGATATTTGTACATAAAAAATTGTATCTAGGTGTTTTTGGGTATAATTACACCGGCACAAAAAAAAGTGGAATGTGCATTTGACCGGACCGACCTAAAGGGTACGTATTTCGACCTAGTGAATCCGAATTCAAGGTCAGGTCAAAACTTTAAAAAACTGAAAAATCGGCAGTTTTAGTGAAAAAGTGAAAAAATTTTGTTAAACTAAACCAAGCATGATTTTCATGTTTTTCGATCCGCTGAATAGGTACTAATATAAAGTTTATTTAGACCATAAGCCGTTTTAAATATAAGAAAATTGCACAAAACTCTTGAAAATTGCGAAAAAATGCAGTTTTTTTTCCAGGCATCGAATCGTGTTTAGTAAAGGGAGTAAAGAGAGATATAAATTTGTTTTCTAAAGCTCAATACATGTTTATATTCATCCTCTGGCATGCCAACCCGCAAAAAGATTAGTCTAGATACAGGTGCAATATTGTTATGCGAGCTACTGAATTAATATGCTCACTTAGTGCCCCCAGTGAAATCCCCGTATGAGACGACTATGGCTCCTCCGCCCAATTTTCGAGAACCATCCAAAATACGAAACATCGAGAATATCCAGTGCATCCGCCAGAACGTCGAGAGATTCTAGAATTACGGCGCACGAGTATAAATAGGCCACGAGCATCGCTGCAGGCAATTTAGTCAATCAGTCAGTGTTGATACCGGAGGAAAATAATCGCGCCTCGATAAAGTGTTTATTAAGTGACTCTCATATAAATTATAATTAGTGTGTCTAGTGTATTACATAAATTATTAAATAAGGACTGTATTACATATAAATCTGTAAATATAAATTAATTGTAAATATAAATTAGAATAAACGTTACAATATGAATTGAATTTAAGTGGTTTTCATTTACCAAATGTGGATTAATAGGAGACACATTTGATGGTAAAAGTCTTTGTGAATGGGTAATTAATCTTGGACCTGGTTGTTCAGTATTATTTTTTTGTGTTGATTTATAAAAGTGTCGACTAGTTCTTCATTGGCCAAGTAGATGCATACTCGTCCATTGGGGACTCTAGATGAGAAGATAACGTTTTTTGCTTGAACTGCAACGATGTAGTCGTGGATTTTAACTCCATCAATAGACTGGAAAATGATTGCTTGATTTTTTTTGTGGGAAACTTATAGACAGGTTGTTTACTTAGTGTGTTTGAGTAAGTGGTGGATTTTGTTGTTTGGTGTATCACGTTATCATCGGCCATGATCAAATATTTTCCCTAAACAACTCTGTGCCAGGGAATCTAGTCGACTAATGACCAAAGTTAACAAAAACTAGTGTCTGTGATCTGATAAGGTTTAATTTCAGTCTTGTTATACTCATATAGTTTATGGAATTATTGTAAAATAGTTGTAATATATCTGTACTCAACTCACAACAATTTTCTGCATAGATGTCTTCTCGATAGAAAATGGGTACACTTTAAAACTATTAATTCGACTTTAAACGTAGATTATACAAAATTTTCGTAGGACACGAAATAAATTGTGTGGTTCTAACTACTTCCAGGACCGGACATCTCATTCCAATTTTTTGTTGTGTGCCGGTGTTACTTTTAGACAACGCTGTAAAGACGTTAAATATTCAAAAGAATTTTGAAAAATTGATAAAGCGTTAGAGCTGGGGATGGGTGTGTGAGAGTTTCAATAAGTTTTCTGCTAGCCAACTAGAAATTTTTTTTCAGGATGTTTTATCCAATAGTCTTGGCGGAATACATAAAATATTTCGAAGAAGAAACAGATCAAGCACTTGGCTGTTATTTAGGAATCGGTATAGTTATTCTGGCTATTATTAACAATTTTATTTACCATCACACGTTCGTCGGATGTTCAATAATTGGAATGAGAGCAAGAATAGCATTATCTTCAGTTATTCAAAAAAAGGTGAAAAAATGTTCCAATAGTTCGTATAATAATTTCAAATGAAGATATTTTTTTTAGGTTATGCGATTGAGTCAGTATTCGTTAAATAGAACATCTCCACCACGTTTATCGAAACTTTTAACAGAAGATGTTAAGAAAGTTGAGGCTGTTGTTCCTTACTTGCACTACTTGTATATAACGCCAATTCATTTCATAAGCTTAGCGTATATTTTGGTAAATACAATTGGAGTGGCATCTTTGACAGGATTGATTTTTATTGTCTTGGTATCCCTACCAGAAGGTACAGCTGTTATGATTTCTGCTTAATTGATTTTAGCTGCAGGTTCACTCAATTTTACAATTTATTTATAGATTACATTTCGACTCTTCAAAAAGAAATAAAAAATCAATTGTCTCTTTTGACAGGCGAAAGAGTTAAAAATATGCGAGAGATTTTATATGGAATTAGAATTATAAAAATGTATGGTTGGGAAATGTCTTTTGAAAAAATAATTAACAGATTAAGGGAGTAAGTAGTGTTTTAATTAGTTTAATAAATGGAACATGGATATATATTTGAATTTTTAAACACATGGAAGAATGATTTTATCTGCTTCAGAAAGGTGTACGGTGTTTGTTAAGTCCTTCTACTTTGCTTGTAGATGTTTATTTGTTTATTTTCAGGCATGAATTACAAATACTTTCAAGATTAGACTTTCTACGGTGTTTTTCAATATCAACACTAATATGTTCACAAATAATAGCAGTATTTTTGACGTTAACAACTGATGTTTTATTAGGAAATCCAATCAAAAGTGATGTTGTATTTGTTGTGGTCTTAATATTTTTCAGTATACAACAATACATGTGTTATTTTTTACCAGAAGCAATTGAAAGGTAACTATAAAGTAGGTAGATCATTATTTTTTTTTTCTTAAAACATGTTATTACTCAACTTGGTAGCTAAATATATTACTCCCAAACTCCCAACTAATTGACTTTTAGGGTGTTCAATTTAAAAAATTGGGAGTTGTGACCATATATGGGGGGAGGGGGATAAAGTCATAACGTGTACATATGAGCAAAAAGACGTCCCCCTTTATATGATTTTTGAGGTGTTTTTTTATTCTTTCATAAAAGTGACCCGGATAGTTTTCATTGAAATACTCTGTATAGGTATAAAATTTAATGGAAATCCAGCATTTTAATTTGAAAATACTCGGAGAGGAAAGATATATCTGATTTTCGTTAGATTGAAGTAATATGGTGACTTAAAACATGTCCCATTATTTTTACTGGAGCTAGCAAAACCTTAATCAAAGTATAGCCTACATCTAAGGTTGTACTCTTCTGGCTACGAAGGAAAGATGTCTTGTCACTGAGAGAGCCAGCCTACCATGCTCAGTAGAGAGATAAGGAGATGTATGAGAAAAGTAACATGCAAGAGGACTAGATTGTTGGTTAACTGTAGCAAATAGAAACCGATTTGAACTTGCATTATATTGAAAATGATCTTTCATCGACTGGTTTATTGCTGACAATTTATATTTTTCATATTTTACTATAGGTACATCAATTTTAAATCATCTATTGCAAGAATAGAAATTTTTTTAACCATGGAAGAAAAAGAAGAGCAACTAAAGATCATTATCTACAAAAAGGGAACTAAAAAACCTGGGACTATAAATATAACGGACGCTAGTGCTAAATGGGTGACTCAAACTGTTTTGCAAGTAAGTTTATTTTTAAAAAGTACACCAAAAAATAAACTTATCTCAATTAACTGGGAAAGTAGGAACTACGACAAGGGCACTTGCTTTTTAATTAATTTTAGTTCTAGAATTGTTTCTAAATAACGCTATGTTATAGGATCTCAATTTGAAGATTAGTCCAGGAAGTTTTTGCTGCATTTTTGGACCGCCCAATTCTGGGAAAACATCTTTTTTGCATCTTCTACTAAAAGAAGTTACTCCACATTCTGGAAGAGTTGAAGTGATTGGAGCTATTTCATATGCAAGTCAGAAACCTTGGTTGTTTCAGTCCACTGTCAAAAGCAACATTCTTTTTGGTCTTCCTTATAACAGACAAAAGTAAGTGAACAGCTATTATAAACATATTGCTTTATAATATTTTTTTCAATACCTACTCTCTCTTAGATACTGCTTAGGTCCTTTTCATGGTCTCTCGCCATGTTCTCGTGGTTGCTCCCTCTCTATCCTACCAGATAAAGTTTGGAGATGACGTTCACGACTTTTGTCAGTTTTATTATCAACGTTTATACGATCCAGTTAACACAGCAAAGTAAAATATTTTGCAGGTATCGTGAAGTTATTCGAATCTGTGCATTGGACACTGAATTTCAAAAATTGCCTAATGGAGACAGAGCTTTAACAAATGAAAAAAGAGTATCGGAAAATTGTGCTCTGAAGGAGAAAATAAACGTAGCAAGAACAATTTATAGAGATGCTGACATCTATATTTTTGACGACTGTTTTAGTTCGATTGATTCGGAAACTGAAAAGTTTATATTTTCCGAATGTTTTAACAAATATTTAAAAAGTAAAACCAGGATATTTGTTTCAAGGAAATTGTATTTTGCAAAAGAAGCAAGCACAATTGTTGTTTTAGATAATGTGAGTAATATGAATCGTCTAATTTTATTTTATCAGAACAAATTAGATACGAATCGTTCCGCAAAAAAGTAGAGGAATGAAAAATTGCCATTTATTCAATTGCAGGGCACTATATGCAGAAAAATAGATGAAGAAGAATTAACAGAAGAACATTTTCAATATTTGAATTCTAAAGTGAACGTAGAAAAAAACAACTTTAGTTCGCCAGTTTTGAAACAATTTGTTGAAGAGACTGAGGCAAGTATACCACTTTTTTTTAGTCACGCATAATTTTAATACTTTTACTTAACACGTTGAGTACCACCAATGCTTAAGCCAGTTCCTTTCGGATGTACCGCAATGGGTATAACTTTGGAACGGATTTTCATAATTAGATGAAACTTTGACAGAAATAATTAATATAATGTCTACATATGACCTTGACCCCTGTGACCTTGAGCCATTATATTGGCCACTGGTACATTTTAATGAATATAATTTATAATGTACCAATGGCCACTATAATGGCCATGCAATAAACCAAGATTTTTTATTTCACAACAAGTACATAGAAATAAATCTTCAAATATATATAATATTTCTAATTTTTGTGTGTGTGCCATTGCTTAAAACATGGGTTAATGGACATCCATTGCACATGGGGTATCTGGTCCTTTTTCTTCCCATTATTTTTCCAAAAGCGGGGTGGTTATATATTGAATCTTTACTCCATTGCTTAAACAGGGCAGGAAATTTTACAGTACCTCCCAACAGACACAAACCAAGAAATTTTTTCAATTCGTCAAGTTTTTCCAAGTATCCCGACGAACCTTTCTTGTTGATGGAGGCTTATTTTGATAAACAGTATTTGCTCGTCGGTTAGTTTCGTCAACTACCGTTTTCATGATATTATCGTCAAAAAAGATTATAGGCGTCGAATCTTTTGATAGAAGGATTTCCATCAAAATCAACTGTATGGTCAAAGTCAGTGTCTTCCCATCCAGGATCAGCATCAATACCTTGATTAGGATCTGTTAAATTATTGTCTCCAACTTCATGCTCGAGTTCGTTATTATCACCTGTTGGATTGCTGGTGTCACAATGTTCTTCTTGATCAGAATCGTCTTCAATTCCTTTTGGAGAGTAATCTTTATCAGCCACCGAATCATCGCTGGAATAAGGGTCGTCATTGCTTAGGCTGTAATCAGAAGGGTTTATTAATTCTTCAAGTTCTTCCAGCGTAAGTAGCATTTTTCTATCACGTTTTGCGGTTTGTCTACCGCTGGGCCTGTAATAAAAGTTTCCGTGTAAAAAAGGACATATTTTTATGCACCTCTGCCATAGCCAAACTTTTACTACAAATACATAGGCAGTAAATTTTGAGCAATAAAATACATATTATTATAAAAAGAATATGTTGTACAACTTTTGAACACACTGTATAGAGCAACGAGGTTAATTTTTATGCTCAAAATATGCTAGGTGTCCTATATAAAAGATAATTACAAAAATGTAAGAGTTACGTTTTTTATCATTTGAGGTTATGATGCAAAAAAATGAAAAATACCTTTTTTTTGTGAAAAATAATGTAAATTCTACTTACCCTGGTTTATTCCCATCATCCATAATAGTTTTTCAAGGCAATTTCTCACTTGCAATTGATGTTCCCTACCCTTTCTGTATACCGTACTAATGATTCAAATCTTCTATTTTGTGCTGCGCTCCATTACAATAGTATAAAATACTGGCCATTTTATACTGGCCGCGGTACATTTTTAGAACTTTTTGTGGCCACAATAGTGGACGGTCGAACTCAACGTGTTAAATATAAAACAATATTTTGTAGCTCAATAGTTTCGAAAACGAACAAGAAATTGTCACGAATATCGGGTCTAAACGAAGATGTTGTATAACCCTTGTGGAATTTTTGAAAGTATCTGGAAAAAAATATATGATCGAAGCTTTACTTGTGATTATTGTATTAACCCAAATAACTGCAAATATTTCTGATATATGGCTTTTGCAATGGTGAGTCTATACAAATATAATAACTGTATTATTTACTATCATATTTGGGACAAACTATAAAATGAGAACAGAAATTGTTTGTAATCTGAACAATTCCGCAAGCTATGAAAGTAACAAAAACACCAACACTATTAAATAACAATAAAAGTATATTTAGCGTGTCTCCTTTTATAACTGGAAATGTGAAATGATTGGATTCGTAAATTTCTATTTATATTTCGGGAATAAAAATATTTACCATCGATATATGCATTACATGTAAAGCTATGTTAACGAAACAGGCCACCACTTTTTATGTTTTTGCTTTATATCATTGATGCTTGACAAACGTATGCTAAAAAAGGATATTTGAATCTATTTTCTGGCACAACAATCGATTTTGGACTATCTTTGCAAAATTATAAATTCTCCTATATGTTTTTTAATGTATCACTAGTAACATAGACAAATCTTATTAGTCGACTGTAAACAAGATTGCGAAAGTTTGGGCAAGGCAAGGATATGTATTGTCTACAACATTATTCAATATATGCTTCTAAAGTGAGAAGAGTGAGCAATTGGAGACAAGCAGAAAGCAAATTAAAGGGAATATCAATGATAAGACCAAATTATAATGGATTCACGAAGGATGAAAATACAGGACTGCATGGACTTAAATCATCAAAGATAGAAAATTAAATGGTGGAAGCAGCAATAACGAAAAGAAGAAAACGGTAGGAAAGAAGAGATTCCCCTCACCATACGAATCATTGGAGCGGTTACAATTCCCTCGGTACTCCCAGTACTTTCCAAGCGGAAGTGACGGCGATTTACCACTGCGTTGAAGAAATTAAAAGTCAGGAAAGGACATACCGTTCAGTTGCCATCTTAAGCGACAGTCAAGCTGCACTGAAGGCACTCGATTCCATAGAGGTCAATTCTAAGCTAGTATGGGATTGCATAGATGCCTTAAACGCACTTGGAGACCATTGCAAGGTCATGGAAGCCTGGGTATAAGGGCAACGAATTGGCGGATGAAACGGCCAGACAAGGCTCATCATTGCCATTCATTGGACCTGAACCCTTCTGAGGCGTCGCAAAGTCGACACTAAATATGGCCACAGGGAAGTGGGTGGCACAGAAATTTCTAGAATGGTGGGTAAGCTCACCAGGACAGAGACAGGCGAAACAGTACTCTTACTTTTACGGCAGTCCTAATAAGCAAAAAGGATAACTGTCGAAGCCGTAGTGGGTGTGTTGATGGGGCACTGTAAGCTTAACAGGCACGCAGAGCTAATGGAGTTGTCAGACGAAGCTATGTGCAGATTTTGTCACTGAGAAGCCACCGGCAAGAAACTACATGAAAGATTCAGTCTCGAGGCTAATTGGCTACTTAAAAAGAGTGGGGCTGCAGAATGTAATCTAGATTCAGAGGACCACAATAGATCTGAAAAGGTCGCAGTGGAATAGACACCTCATTAAATCTAATCTAATAACCCAGTATATATAAGTACTTTTTTTCCATGACTAATACAATCATATTTTGTTGTTTGCAGGATAAAGCAATCGAATAATGGATCATATTTAGACCAGGACGAAAAAAATTATATTCATTACAATAAATCATCAGCTATCAGCATATTGTATCATAAACTTCTTAACGATGTGGTCTATGGGATTCCATCGTATAAACAGAATAACAGTTTCAATTTTGAAACTCAAGATATGGAAAATAGCGACAAGGATTTCTACATTTGCTTTTATGCTGGGTTTATTTCTATTTGCATCATCTTCACTGCTGTAAAGTCTCTTCTGTATCATACACTTTGTATGAAGGCATCAAGAGTGTTGCATGCTAAAATGTTCGAAAAAGTTTTGTTTTCTCCAACGAAATTTTTCGAAAATTATCCATCAGGTATTTAAAATTTTTAATAGGTATAATCCTTGAGTATAATCAAGGGTATAATGTAATCCCATCAATAACATAATGTAAAAAAATTCAAGTCTCCCAACGAAGTGTTGCCGCAAAAAATTGTTGGAATTATTGTAACTGATGCTCTAGAGTCTAGAAGATCGATCATTTTGATCCAAAGCTTGAGTCAATCGATTGTATCAAGCGCGATTGATCGTTTAGAAACCCGTTTGACGCTTGAAGCAAGCATTGACGGTGATTAATAAAAAGTTGAATAACTCAAGCGGTTGAAGAGTGCGCTTGATCGTCTAGGGCAATTTCCGCCAAGCATTGCGTCAGTCCCTCAGTCGATACCACGCTTCCCGAAAACTCGGAGCGGGAGTTCATTCAAAATGGGTACTTTGACAAGGGAAGGAGTGCGTTTTCTAATGCCCCTCGCTGGTCAACTTCACCACCTTCATCATCTTCAAGCTCTACAAATAATTTGCAAGGGTACCCCAACTCAGCACACCCACTGTACACTTCGCGTCCGAGTGAAAGCCCTTCGCTTACTACTTCGTACTCAGGGCGACTCCATGAAACGCTTGATGAAGGAAATGCTGCTACGTTCTTCTCCTCATTGACCACGATTGTGAATTGTAATTGTAAATTGTATTTCTTTCCTCTTTTCTTTAAAATATAAAGATATTTACTTGGAAAATAAGTACCTGGATGTTAACCTTCAAAGCATTCGTAATTGCTGAGCAAGTTTCCATTATGAGGAACTCCAGAGTCTGAATTTCGTGAATTTCAGGTCTTCTAAATCTATGCAAGGTCCCTCTGATTTGCAGGAATCGCTTCACGCATATTTGTATATTTCTTCTCGATGTCGGAGTGTACTAATAACTCCAGTATGTAATCAATACTTTCTCTATCCATTCGCAAAAAGTTCCTGTAGTCCTATGGTTCCGAATCACGCAGAAAATTGATTAAATGTTCATGAGTTCTCATTTCGTACCATTCCTTGGACTACCGTCGTTTTTTCTTTTCTTCTTTTTTCCGCTTGAGAAATCAGCCAAAATCAATCACAGGTTAGAACAAACAAGCTCCACTTCACGTCTTCCACTGATGAGGGGGTTTTGATCAAAAGATTGAAGGGCTGATTGAAGTTGATTGAAGCCCGCGTCAATCGATTGACTCAATCGTGTGATCAAGCAGATTGATCATCTAGGGCCTCCTTTAGTTGAAACTTTGTCAGAAATTTTAGTGACTTTATAAATATTATAAAACTTCTTTGAGAAATATAATGACTTGAATATTCTAGCTACCGAGTCAAATTTATTTACGCAATCATAAATAAAGCCCTCATCGATCAATTGACAGCTGACTGTAAGGTCAGTTATTCAATGAAAAAAAAAAAAAATTGGAGTTATATTGTAGGTAGAATCTTGCAGAGATTTTCCAAGGATATGGATATTATAAATGATTTACCACCCAAAATTTTCATTTCCTTGCAAATGTATGCAGCAGTATTTGGAACCCTTTTACTTATATTATATACTTCACCAATTATGGTTTTACCAATGGTATTCTTTATTGCTATAGTATATTTTTTGGCTTCATGTTTTGTGACGACGATTCGGGGTCTCCAGAGGCTTGAAAACAATAGTAGGTACATTTAAGACTGGGTGTATATTTTTCTATTAAAACTATTATTTTTTAGCACAAGCGCCGATTCATTCTTTCTTGGTTAGATCGTTTTATGGTGTTTTTAATATTCGATGTGCTGAAGCTGAACAGCTAGTAACAGAAGTTTTTGAAAATTTGCTTGATCAACATACCGGAGTGTCTTCTTTGATTCTAATGACCAGTGAATACATTTGTTTTTATTTGGATTTTATGATCATACTGTTTTTGGCAGTGATAACATTTTCTAATGTTTATGGTAAACTAGGTAAACTGCCCTATTGATTTTAAAACTAGAAATTTCTTTATAACTTATATTGTTTCAGATGACTTTGACAGTGGATATATTGGATTAGCTGTTACATATACAATAATATTAACAGAGCTGCTACACGTAGGAATTAGGGAGAATATTGAGGTGTTGGGTAAACTTTCTACGGTAGATAGAAATATACTATATACAAGATTAATAACAGAAGACGTGAATAAAGCTACTTTAATTCCGAAAAGTTGGCCTTATTGCGGTAAAATTGTTTTCAAAAATGTTTATATTAAGGACAATGATGGACATGGCTCTTTTCTTAAGAATCTTAATATTGTTATTAAACCAACAGAAAAAGTAAGTAATTTCTTATATTATTCTTTCTCTATTTGCACTCATTTTATGTATGCCAAACAAGATGAAATTTCGAAATGAGATACATAGAGCACTTAGAACTATTTTAACCAAATGACCTTCTGGGATTGTCAGGACTTAGCCTTTCGTGAATCCAGACTTTTAGCAAGAATATCCATAGTCCCTTCAGTCTATTTGAACCCTTAACTTTCATTTCACTGCTCCTGCTAAATATATCTTTGGTGGCTTCTTGTGTCGGATCAGTTTATCTTTTTAGTGAAAAATCACCACTTCGGAGACACGCTACAGACCTCAACTCATTATTTATCATGTTTAGAGCTTTCGTTTTTGTTTGCCCCAAGTGCCCTTTCACTTTCTCCCTGGATGTACTTTTCTTGTGGTTTTTTCTACGTCCTTACGTCCATATATCCATTTTTTCATCGATGCTTTGCCGGTCCAGCTACAATTTTATTCATGTACAAATTTAGCCCATTGCTTTCTATCTCTTGCCATTGTTTTTGCCTCTGTCCATGTTTTTCCTTTTTCTTCGTTCTTTTTTGTATTTTTGATTGCCATACTTTTTTAACTGGTCTTGTGTCCCCACCAGCTCAATTGTCTCTTTTCAATAAATTTAAGTGTTGATTCTATGTCAAGGTCACACCCGAATGTTAATATTGGACGGTAAATTGTTTTAAATACATTTATCTTCGCTTTCTTGGAAATTTCTTTTTCATCGTTTTTTGTACTCTATTATTAATTTCGACTTCCTGCGTTCCATTTTCTTCTATTTCTACTCCCAAGTATTTAGAACTTCTTATTTTTTCATTCTGTCTAATTGTATGTTTAACTGTTTCTGTTTCTGCATATAATCATAACTTTGGTTTTACTTTGATTGACCGTAATTCCAAATTATTTAGATACAGTAGCGGCTCATCGAAGGAGGCTAAGGAGGCTAAGGAGGCTCAGCCTCCTCACCAATTTGTCCAGCAAATAGCACCAGAAATATTTTGTTGAAAATTCTTCATTTTATTTCCTGTTTATCTAATAATTTTTAAATTTTACAATTAATTCCCCGTTTTCAGTAGTTATTTCTAAATCTGACTACAGCGCCCCGAGGCTAGATTCTCCAGACATCTCATCATCTTAATACCTAAACACGTGCTGCTCAACACAGTTGCCGTTTTTTCGACCAGTCCAATTGCTTAATACCGTAAAAAATAGCTGAAATGGCAACACTCTCAGGAGGCTTGCTTCTAGCGGTCGCGGTGATACACGAACTACTTTGTTTGACAGTCACCATTCCTGTCACGTCGGCATCGGTGGAGATATCATTTTCTACTCCCAAACTTACCTGCGAAATACAATTGGCCAAAATCGTTTATACAATGTTAGTTTAATATCTATTGAAAAAGATTTAGTAAAGCACTTAAAACAGAATGATACATTTTATGAAAATATTATTGATCATTTTTCGCAAACTGAAGACCCTTATATAAAAATAGTTAATAAAATTAATTAAAAAAAAATATATGAAAAATTCCAGAAAAAAAATAAAAAACAAAAAACGAACAAAAAAAATTGTTTTGGCATGAGAAAGTTTATACCTCCACTTTGGTTCTTGCTGGGCAAGAATTAATTTTGTCACTGAAGTAGCTGGTACGGTCGCTGCGCAAAGGTTAAATTAATTGGCTGAATACAGTATATTTTTACAAAAACGCTTTATGCCCAGCCTCCTCTCTTGAAAAGTTAACGAGCCGCCACTGTTTAGATACTGTGTATTTCAGATTTCCATATTATTTTGTAAATCCCTTTCTTTCCCTACCATAATTATTAAATCATCTGCAAAAGCTGCTTCTGATATATCCACTCTTATTAAATGCCTAGATTATATTAGATTAGATTAGAATTGGAGTGGCTCTTTGTCCTATCCCACTGCGACCTTTGCAGATCTATTGTGGTCTTCCCCCATATTTAGAGCTCGATATCTAGCTTTATTCTTTTTATTAGACCTATTAGCCTGGATACCGCCTCCTTTGCGTAGCTCTCTGCCCTCGGTTTTTCTTCTCCGAATAGGTGAAACCGCACCCTTGCTAGGCCTTCGCACTCACAGAGTAAGTGCTCCGCGGTTTCGTCTTCTTCCTGGCATAACCTTCATAGGCTGTCATCTGCTAGGCCAATTGTATGCATATGCTTCCTTAGCCTACAATGCCCTGTCAGCATTCCCACCATCATCCTCGTCGTTTCTCGACCTTGACATAGTAGGTCGCGTGACAGTCTGACCGAAGGGCTTTTAAGGAATAGCTAAGCGTGCCTTTGCCCCGGAGTTTCATGCCACCAGCGCAACGCCTGGTTGTTTATCCATTGGTGGAAGCTCTCCTTGGTGAGGCATTTAGCAATTCCGCAGGAAGGTTCTGGATCTATCATGACCTCAGTCGCTCCCTGCTTGGCTAATTCATCGGCCTTTTTATTGCCTTTAATTCCTTGATGGCCTGGCACCCAGGCTAGGGTCACTCTATTATGACTACCTAGTCTGTTGAGGGCCTTGCGACACTCCCACACCAGATTTGACGTTGTCCAATATAAGCTTATCGCTTTTAGTGCTGCTTGGCTATCGGAGTAGATGACGATTCTTTGGCTATCTACCTCCCTATTAAATGTCTATGTCCCACGTGTAGTTTTGCCATTTTGGTTGACGATTTTTTAATTATTTCATCAATGAAAATTGTAAATAATAATGGACTTATTTCCCCTCCTTGCCTTAATCCTTCTTGTGTGGAAAATGGTTCTGATGTTGTATTTTTGTATATTACACAATTTCTGTTATTTTTGTAGATGTTTTTAATTATGTCTATTATTTTGTAGTTGATTTCTCTTCCTTCCAGTATTTTCCATAACTCCTCCCTTGTAACTTTATCAAAAGCTTTTTCCATATCTACAAATCCTATATATACCTCTATTTCTTGTTGTGAGAACTTATTGATTATCTTTTTTTGGATGCTTCGACTTCTTCTAGATCCAATTTGTGATTCTTCAAGAGTATTTTCTATCAGTGATCCTAACTTACTGTCTATCATTTTCTCGTAGACTTTCATATCTGAACTAAGTAGATTTATTCCTCGATAGTTATTACAGTCTTGTCTATCTCCTTTTTTATATATTGGAACTATTAAGGCTGTTTTCCAATCTTCCGGAATCTGTTCTTCACTCCACGCAGTGTTGTATATTTCCAATAATATTTTTGTTCCTGTTTCCCCTAGATTCTTGAACAGCTCTACTGTTAATTTATCGATTCCTGGAGATATTTCTTTTTTTAATTCACCTATTATTTCCTGTAATTCTTCATTTTCAATTATTGCTTCCTTTTTTTTGTTTTTGTCTTGAACTTTTTTGTCTGATCCTAGTAATTGCTCAAAATATTATTTCCATATATCAATTACTTCGCTTTCATTTCTCAGTATTTTTATTTTTTATCCAGGCTCTTTCTTGTGTTTTTTCCTTTCTTAGTGACTTCAATGTTTTCTAAAACAGCTTTTGATTTGATTTACTATTGCTTTCCATTTTTTCGCCAAATTATTTCCACTGGTTTCTTTTAGCTACTGCTACCAACTCTTTTACATTTTCCTATTCTCTTTGTACATTTCATAGTTTTCCGTTGTTTTTTTATTTATATACATTTTCCACTCTTCTTTTTTTGATTTTACTTTTAATTTTATTTCGTCCGTCCACCAAGCTGTTTGTTTTTTTTTATTATTTTTCTTGCTACAACCATATATTTCTTTTCTCCAATTTTTGTCTATTATAGTTTGTAATCTCTACTTGTTCTCTTATCTCTGTGACAAGTAAGTAGTGGTCACTTCCTATATCTGGTCCTCTTCTAACTTTGGTTACCTTCGTAATATCTTTTATCAATTTGTCTATTTTAGATTGCAGTTGTTAGCAGATATCCTGAAGAAAAATGGACCTTGGTAAATTGTCTGTATCGTTTAGTTAAGGTAGAAGGTCTGATACAACTTGATGAAGTAGATACTAGTCAAATCAGTTTAAATAAATTAAGATCGACCATCACAATTATAACGCAAGATCCTGTTTTATTTTCGTCATCTGTTCGGTTCAATTTAGATCCGCTAGATATTGCCAACGATGAAATGTTATGGAAAGTATTAGAAGATGTAAGTTTTATAAAATGTATGAATTTGCTTATTGAGAAAAACGTTTTCTACGCACTTTAGTGTCTTTTAAGTTTATGGGGGTATGATGCATGGCTTAAGTTTTGGAATATTACTGGAAACGATCAAACAGAAGTGGAAAGAATAATGAAAAATTTAGTTGGAAACAATATTGAAGTTATAAGAAATCACTTGACGTGAAATTCTTTATGTCAAGGTATAATGTAATAAAATGGAACATTTTTTCATCCAACACCACATATTGATGCGTGGTGAACTAATATGGAGACATTTTTCTGTAATCCATTAACAATTATTCCGACTTACCTTCCTCTAAACTTGCCATCTTTGTTTGTTATCATTTAATAATTTCTTGTTTTTTATTTAAGGTTGGCATGAAAACTAGTATTCAAAGTCTTTCTCAACCAATCATAGATGGAGGTTTTAATTTCAGTTGTGGTCAAAGACAGTTGCTCTGTTTAGCGAGGGCCATACTTAGAAATACAAAAATAATAATAATAGAAACTAGTCAAAGCAATATTGATCCCACGTAAGTATTATTGATCAATTAAAAGCACAATTGTACAATTTCACTCTACTTGCTTCTTTTTATCATGCCGTCTTCTAATTGCAGGCTGGCCATCACTTCTTGAAGAGATTCCCTATGTTTGCTATATTTGTTTCACACTTCCACCTTTTTCATCTCTTGTCTTGAGACTTCTTCATTTGTGACAGTCCAAGGAATTTTAAGTAGGTTTAGGGGAAGGTGTCCTATAATGACATACTTTTTATAAAAAAATCATAATTATTTTGAAAATATTTTCACAGAAGGGCTAATAAAAATGAATAATCCTTAAATGTCCTAAAGAAAAACGTAATATAATGGAAAATAAATGGAACAGAGACCTAAAATGTTATTAGTTGAACTATGTCATTTTAGACACTGGGGGTGTCCAAAATTGCATAGTATCAAAATATTAGTAAATATTAATTGCACAAGTTACAAATAAATGTCTTTGATTTTGGAGTTAAATCTGTGCACTCCAAATGAGCCCACAACTGACACAGCATACACTGCATCCAAGTTTCCTTAGATTTTGATGCCCTAAATAACCCATTGCAATAAATGCAAGACGCATCATCTTCATCATCAGTCTCTTGAAAGGGTTCACTTTCTTCATCTGTCTCATCTTCAATTATTGCCTTGGGACTTTTTTTGTAGTTTAATCACGTAATTTAGAACAATGTGCTTCTGACATGTTTTGTTCTTTAGAGTTGTCACAGAAAATCTTCTTTTTAATTTTTCGTGCGTCAATTTTTGATTTTTTCTTTGCTTGCTTTTCGTTTTTATATTTCAATTCCTCAAGATTCGGTGAACTTGTTAGGACTGCGTACTTTTTTGTTACATTCCTTTATATTGATTGGTATATTGCTTTTGGAGGTGGGGATATTTCTAAAAATGGCACCTCTGCGACTACTGTCTTGTCTTCTTCATTACTATTGATTGAAAATTCAGAAACGACATCTGGTTGATTTTATTTTTCTGTTTGATTGTCATCGAGAAGCTGCTCCCCCAACGTTTGTACTACGTTTAAACGGTTCATTATTGTGATATTTTCATTAGGATTAATCACAGACCTGCCTTTTTTTCCATTTCTTCCAACGTAATGTGTTAGAAAGACATTAACAATCAATGACGCACACCAAGAAGGCTATTATATGAACTTTACATATGTTTTCCTTTGACGTCGTTGAAAATTAAAATCCCTGCTTGGGTGTTAGTTTTTGGCATTCTTAAGTCGTTATGTTTTTTTCAGTACCTACAGTTTGATACAAAAAATTATCCGAGAGAAATTTAAAAAGTGCACAGTGATAAACATAACAAACAAGTTATCATCGGTCATGGATACAGATAAAATTTTAGTACTCGAAGAAGGTAAAGAAGTTGAATACGCACATGCTCACGAATTGCTTCAAAATACTGATGGATATCTTTCTAAGCTCGTCAAAGAAACTGGACCAACAATGGAAGAGAATTTAAAAAAGCTTGCCAAAGATAATTTTGATTTAAGAAACCTCGATATTGAATTTAAGTTTACGTCTCAATAAATACCTGTTTTCCTATTTAATTTGTTTTATTTTGCTTGATTTTGAGTATATTTTGAATGGTTTTATCATGGGAGCTAGAGTTAGTTGTTAATATGGTGAAAATCACCCGAAATGGTACTTTTACAGAAGTATTTGGCGGAGTATTGACAAAGAAGCACCCACGAAGGATTTATCTTCACAAAAACAATACTTTCATTTTCATTTAAATCCGTACCATTTCAATTTCGTTATTCAGAGTCAACTGATAATAATATTTTGGATAAACAATATCGCCATTGGTAATAATGTGAAAGGTTAATTATTGCGATTGAACCTATAATTAAAAGAAATAATAAAATTTGATTGTTAACCTTGCTTTGTACAGCGTTGGAAAAAAAACAAGAGCAGCCTCGAAAAAAACCTGTAAATTATTCACAGTTTTGTAGATCCACCGCTAAGGGGGGAGATGGGGTGAAATAGTTTTGAAGTATTTACAGATGTGTGATGTCATAGAGACGTCATTACTATTCTAAAGTTTTGGCGCGAAATTTGAATTGTATTTTAAAAACGTGAATTTCCCCTTTAAAACCCTTATTTTTTCAAAAAACAAATTTTTTTTTGGATAAAGCTTATGCGTGCAAACATCGTGGAGCTGTTTTTCAAAATCAGTCATAATTGAGAAGCATTACAAAAACAATCATCGTGTTTTCCGAAAAATACAAAAGTATGAAGTTTTAATTCAAGCGTGGAGGTGGTACAATTGTACCAGACCTGGTACAAATTTCTCTTATCAAGTACAACTTCGTGTTATTCTGGTACATTTTATGACAAAATTATAGCATAAGAAATATTAATACTTTAAGGTTTAGGGTTATAAAAGGAGCATTCATCAGAAACCTGATACATTTCTATTACATCTGGTACAATTTTTTGAATATTCTGGTACACATTTTTATTTTCTCTGACAACACTATGAATTATGTATGAAAGTTATCCTAATCAACAGCAGAATGGGGCATCGACCCAGCACTGTAGTGGAACGCCTCTGATGCGATAATTACAGTGAAGCAGAGTCCAGCGTTGTTAGTACCACTGAGGAAACACCGTCGTAGAGTCCGTATAGTCTGCAGCGAAACACCTTACGCCTCTTACGCCTGTGTAAGTCTGTGAATAATTTCCGGAATTTTTTCGAGGCTGATTTTCTTATAGAGTTTGTTTTTCAAATCTATACTACAATTCGATCCTAAGAAATGGTCGAGGGCCATTCTTATTTGACCACCCGGTAGGTATATTTTGACGAAACAGAAATAAAGTGTTACTACACAAGAATGCATAGTGCTTGTATTAAATGGTTTGTGTAGACAAGATGTATTCAAGAACCCACGTCATTTTATCTTATCTGGGAGGTAGGTTAGTTATTTAATTTTTTTTTTGATAGTTTTCTTTAGAAGCTAGAATTTATTTGAGATTTTACATTATCGTTTCTATTTAGAAACAATGGTACACTGGGTAATTGATAAAAGAAACAGCACCCTGTGTATCGGAACTTTTAAAATTACATTTTAATTTCTGGAATTTTATTTGAAGCATAATGATTGTTTTGAGGTTAGAGAATAGTAAAGTGAAGTCCTTACCGACGAGCGATTCTGCATTTGAGTTTGGACAAACTTTACTGGTGAGATACAGGCCTTGTAGATCCAGGACAATTGGTTTACTCCATTCTTCTCTTTTCTTAACTTTGTCTTTCCAATTTCGTATTATCAGTTTATTTATATCACCCTTTCGAACCTCTTTCTCGGCCGTCCTGATCTTCTTTTCCCAATTAGACTCCTTAAGAGTGCCATTTTTGTCATTCTTTTTTTGTCTAATCTTTCTACGTGTCCCAACCACCATACCCTCTGTGTATTTATTCTTGATGTTATTTTTGGTTCTCCGTACATCTCCACCCTTCAGGTGTTTTTATGCCGCCGAAAATTGCTCTAAGCATTTTACGTTCCTATCGCTCCAGCATCTCTTCCTGTTTTTTTTGGATAGGGTCCATTTTTCACTTTCGTATGCCACAGTGGGTTTGATAATGGTATTATAGATTATCTTCATCTTTCTTCAACAGTATTTTGATTTCATCAGTGACTGAAGCATTACAAATTTTCTGTTGCCTTTCGTAATTCTTGACTTTATTTCTTGTTCTTCAAGGGCATTGCTTGTTATTAGTACTCCTAAATAAACAAATTCGTTTACTCTTTGGAAAGTGTACTCGTTTTCGTTTGTCATATAGGATCATATATTTTGTTTTTTCATTGATTTTCATTCCTGGAATTTCTGCTAGTTCAGCGATATTTTTTATAATTGTTTTGAGCTCTCTCTGAAATTAATTATTGAATAAAATGTATGTATTTTTAGGCTGTTTGATTGTCTTCGTCATTTCAACAAACTTAACATGGTCTACTCCAATTATACCCAAACTTACAAACGAATCAACAAGTCCAATAGGAAGAGTTTTAACTACTGAAGAAATAACCTGGGTGTCTTCAATTTTAACAATAGGAGCTGTTTTCGGAGTCTACATTTGGAACAAGATATCGGACATATTGGGAACAAAAATTTCGTGTCTCTATATTGGCGTAACTCATATTGTGTGTCACTTAATTTTAGCTTTCGCCACCAAAGTAGAATGGTATTACGTGGCAAGATTTATTCTAGGTACAAGCTTAGGAGGTTTGCTTACTATTTTCCCCGTTTATGTAATAGAGTTGATACCGAAGTACTACCGAGAAACTTTAACACCTTTTATAAGCGTGGCATCTTGTTCTGGTCTGCTTTTTTCTAATGCTTTATGTCCGTTTGTAACCATAAAGACGTTTAGTTTAGTAATAGCTGGTTTATCATCTTTAATTTTAATATTTTTCTACTTTTTTGGAGAAGTACCATACTATTACTTATTACAAAAACAGGAGGTTTTAGCTAGAGCAGCTTTACAAAAATTAAGAGGAGGATACGAAGACATCGATGATACCTTTGATGATATCCAAAACGAATTTTTAGAACAAAAAGAAAGTACTTTAAAGAGTTTACTATGCGAAAAATCATTGAGAAAAGCTCTTATAATTAGTATAGTTTTATTGATAATTCAACAAACGAGTGGTATTATAATTATTTTATTTTTTGGGCAAAACATATTTATGAATATCGATCCTGGATTGTCCCCAGCACTATCTGTAATCATTTTGAGTAGCTTACAGCTATTAACCAGTTTTTTACCGATAATATTAATAACCAAGTATGGAAAAAAGCCTTTGATTATTACTTCTGGAATAGGAATGGGAATTTCAGAAGTCATCTTAGGAATATACAGTTATTACGCAACTTATTACACAATTCCAAAAAGTATCAGCGTACTTCCTTTACTCTGCTTAGTCTCCTTTATATTATTTTACAATTTGGGGATGGGCTGTTATCCTTGGATAATTATGAGTGAAATATTTCCCACCAAAATGAAATCAGTAGCAACTTCATTAGCTAGCATTAATAGTTGGATCTTCGCTTTTTTAACAGCTAAATATTTCCTTCCAATAACTGATTCAATAGGTATGCACGGATACTTCGCTATTTGTGCAATAATTTGCTTTACTGCAAGTATTTTTACCAAATTGTACGTTATTGAAACACACAACAAAAGTCTTGAGGAAATTCAACGAGAACTGTCTTCAATAGTATCGGGTGAAGATTAATTATAATACTCCTTATAAAGTTAAGGAAGAATAGAAGATATGTGAGTGAGATTGGAATACACGGTAAAACTTTTGGAATTTGTGCCTTGGAAAATTTTAGTGTTAATGGTGACAGTATAATAGTCATTATTATAAATATTTTAACTGAAAATTCAAAATAATGAAGCATTTTTAAAAAATTGATAGTTTTATTTATGATGGGTGTGCAGTGGATCTATATTTTGGAGAAGATACTTCCCTGGGAACTGTAGATCAATTATTGTAATCACAGTGATAAAAATAACTGATACCTTCTGTTCGATTTGAAGGATCTTTCTTTTTCCTTTATGATGGGTGTGCAGATGATCTATATTTTGGAGAAGATACTTCCCTGGGAACTATAGATCAATTATTGTAATCACAGTGATAAAAATAACTGATACCTTCTGATCGATTTGAGGGATCTTCCTTTGCTCCTCTTCAAACCGTGCGGAGAAAATGAACTATGTAACCACTCTTTCCAGACACTTTCCGAAATGAAACACTGTATTTTAAATCAACCATGAACCTTTACTGGGTTATAAAACACTATTAACGTTTACATAACTATATACAAATGTACAAAGCGATGCTGCGAGCAATTGGTAATTACCCGAGAGGCTATGAATGAATTTGTGGAGAGGTCAAAAACCAATTCGATATGTACGGCTTTGGTTACCATTTACCATACATACAAACAAGGCCAAATAAGTTTTATACAAAGGAGCCTTGCGCAGATGAGACGATTTAACTAAAAAAGGTCCGCCAAAGTCTATTCCGACTTTTTGAAAAGGCCGGTGACAGGGAGGGCATTACGAAACTTGGTTCCTTAGAATGAGGGTGCGAACAAATCGGTAATATCGATTTCCCTGGGAGAAAACTGAGTTTTCGAACACCTTCAGTATCGGGAAAGCAGATGAGAATGTAAAGTGCTGTATCTCGGAAACTATTCGTCTTAGAGAGACTTGTGGTAAAAAATGTTGTGACTAGAGTAACAAAAATAAAATCGTGAGAATAATTTTCAAGTTTCCAGAATGACTGAGGGGGCGTAACTTTTGAATATTAGTATTTAGTTGAAAAAAAAAACGTGTAAGTGCATAATCAAGCAGGTGCAAGGTAGGCAGAATATGAAACTATTAAGAAAAAATGTTCCAAATAACATTAATATAAAGACTGTTCCTTAAAAAAACCGAAACTATTAGCTGCAGATATTAGAAATAATATTGGCAATCTTTTCATTAAATAGTTTACCCTTAGAAACCCCCCATACCAACTTTCACTATTCACATCTTTTCGATTAACGGTTTATCTGCCGCATCCTGTATGTTCGTTCATTCAATTATTATCATCAATAAAATCAGCAATTGTGTTAATAGTAATAAATTAATATTTTGGGAAATCCGAATAGAAATGTTTAATGGGAATCGATTAATACTTGGTATTTATTAAATTAATTCAATTGGTCAGATAATAGAAAGTCATTCAAAACCAGTAGTTTTATTTGATGAACAATTAGAATTTCCCAAATATTATGAGATTATTTTCCTCTTCAGTCATACTTTACCAATGTTGTGAAAAATTATACTCATTCACTTAACGTGTGGTAGTTCTTGAAAAATTGGATAAGTGTTTTGTATGAAATTATGCAGAAAAAGACCAAGCGAAAAGTTATCATAGAGTATATAAAATACGAGTATTTAACAAGCAATCTAAAAAAAAGGAAATAAAAATACAATTGTGTTTTAAAAAGCACATAATTCGAATAAGTCCTTGTACGTTACGTAAATGGAATTCTCTTAAAATCGATTACAATAATAATTTTAAAGTTGCAGTGACGTATTTTGTAGTGTACGCATAAATACATAATAACAAATATTTTTAAAATGTTCCAACAAATATATAAAATACAGAGGTGTCACGATAATATATTTTTTATATGATAGATAGATAGATAAATATGGGGCTTAAGTGCTTCTAAGAGCCTCTCCACTACGACCTTTGCAGATCCATTGTGTATGCCCTCCTGTTATTCTAGAATTCCTTGTCTAGACCCGTTCTTATTACTAGACGGATGGCAAACCTCAGCTCCTCCATATTGGGAGGGTTGTGGTTTTTCCTCCCCTATTGTTGAAAACCTCAGCCTAGTCAGGCATTCGCAGTAGCACAGTATGTGTACTGGGGTTTCCTCATCTTCTTGGCTAAACCTACATATGGTTGTTTCTGCCAATCCGATGTTATTCATATGTTTGTTAAGTCTACAATGCCCTGTCAGGAGCCCAACCAGGATCCTGATTGTTTTCCTATTCTGGCTCAGTAGATACTCCGTGAATTTTGGCGAGGGTTCCTTGATGAACTCTTTGGCCTGCCTCATTTTTGGCGCCTTGTTCCAACTTTCTCGAGACATATTTTTTATCCAAGTGCTGCTATTTGTTTTTTTTTGTTTTTTTTTGCAGCGCCTTCGCTATGCTACAGAAAGGTTGTGGGCCAATGGGAGCACAACGTGCCCCTTCTCGGGCTAGTGAGTCTGCCTCTTCATTTCCCTTGTGATCTGACTGGCCTGGTACCCAGGCTACGGACAACCTATTACGACTGCCCAGCTCTTGTAGCGTCTCCAAGCAGTCCCAAACAAGTTTGGAATTTATCTGCATGGAGCTGATTGCTTTTATAGCCTCTTGGCTGTCGGAGTATATGGCAATGGTCTTTTCCTCAAACTCTTGCCTTAATAACTCCCCGGCACAGTGCTGTATTGCTGCAACTTCTGCCTGGAATATCGTCACATGTTTACCTTAGCTCAGTGAGACTCTTATCTTTGGCTTGGCTATATATATTCCTGCTCGTACACCTTCCTCGGTTTTTGAGCCATCTGTGTAGCAGATGCGATTGGAGGTCCTTCCTTCTATGCCTCTTTGCCTGTTATGACTGTTTTGAAGTTTTTCCCGAAGCTATACTTGGGAATCATCTCGTCCGATGGCATTCCCATTATGGGGTCGATTTCCAATTCATTGTATAGCTCGTTATACACCTTACCGTGTAGCCTACTAATGGGTGCTTGCCCTCTGGTCAATCTATTATTGATTGACCTGGCTTCACCTTGTATGTAGACATGGAGTGGCGGCAGGTTCAGCAAGACTTCTAGTGCGTGATGTGGAGAAAATCCTTGAAGAAGTAGTTGATGGTTTTTCTTGGAAATAATAGAGCTGACATCTATAGAGAATTGATTGAAAATATGCTTAGAAGCTTCAAAATTATGGGCTGCAGGATGTCTCATAAACTTCTCATGCTACATTCTCATCTGGACGGATTTGAAGATAACATGGGTGCCTACTCCGAGGAACAAGAAGAACGTTTTTCTTTTTAGCGTAGGAGAAACTAAAATTTAACGCCTAGAAGTCAGACCCAAAAATCGTGTTGACCGGTGCAATTATTATCAGCTTAAATGAATCAGTCCCAATGTCAGGATTCGAAAGTTAGTGTTCGAAATAGTATCGAAGTTGATGACTGCTCAAAAAGATTTAAGTGATCGAAAAAGCAGCCATGTGTCCCCAAATGTACAAGTAAGACGAGTGGAAAATAAATAGTTTTCAGTTAGTCCAGTACCTATCAGGAGGGTTTCTTGATGTGAAGAAAATCCTTCAAGTTTCCACTAGATCTGGATAGAAAGAAAAAGGGATAACGTATAACTATGGTTGGTCTGTTTAAATCTGTATTGCTCTTCTAATTTGGGTTCTGTTGTTCAAAATCTTTTTGTTAGAGGAAGCTGTTGTTTGTTGCCATCTTTGTCTTTTTTTATGTCTAGTTTTCTAATTTCATCTGGATAGGAAAACTAAAAATAGTACAGCATTCAGCATAGCAGGGCGATCTTCAGATAAAAGCCGAATTCATTAACCGTGACAAATTAGTTAAAAGTGAAAGTACATTTATATAAAATCATTAGGCATTAAAATGGCATTTGAATAGAATAATTAAAATTAAATTAAATAATTTCCTCACTATTTTATCTACACTGCATTCTTTGAAGTATTTTTCTTAATGAATCAAGAGTGTATTTTAAGCTCTATTTGGTATTCATGTGTTTATTTGACTTTTTTAGGCTCATTGACAATTAATTCAAGAGATTTCATATTATATGAATGGAAGGTCACGAAGGGAGGAATGGGTCCAACAATCCGTTATGCGTGTATTCACCACAAAAATGTAGAGGCGTATCGTTCCCCTATGGTCGGTACCACCACAAGCGGGGCTCTGTGGTGGTGGATATTCAATTCCCTAGATACTTGTAGGATGGAATATGGGTAAAGGACAAGAAGAAATAGAACAGGAGGTGATGGATGAAGGAAGGCAAAGAATTTTTGGTAGATCGAGGAAAGTAAAACGAACGCCTGATAAGGCGGGGGAGACGAGCGGGTGGAGTGATACTGGAGTGAAGAGAAAGGAGGTATCGCCTATGGAAGACAAGGAACAGAAGAGGAAACTGAAGGAGAAAGAAAGTGGAGAATGGGTAGGAAGAAGAGAGTGTAGAGAGGTTGAAGGATATGGTAAGGCGGCTGGAGGAGAGGGTAGAAAGGCTGGAGGAGCAGAAGGCAGCGACAGAGGGGCGGGTCAAGGAATTGGAGAGGTTGAGGAGGGAGGACGATAGGAAGGAGATAATGCAAACACGATGGGAAGTAAGACTGGGAAGGATGGAAGGAGGTTAGAGATAGGGACTGGGATGGAAAAAGCGGGAATAGAGATGAAGGTGGGAAATCCAATGATAGGAGATGAGAAGGTAAAGGTGGTATGGGCGACCAAGGAAGACAGTGGAATGGAGAAGGTGATACAGAGGATGTGTAGGGATAGGTACCCGATGCTAGGAGGAAAGGGAGAGGAAATGGAGTGGGTCAAGGCGGTACGCTCTACGGAAAGGAAAGGGGTAAGGGTGACTACGGAGGAGTTGATCTGTCGGATGAAGGGAAATTATAGAGATGAGAAAAAGGTGTCCGAGCTGATGAGTCGGCTGTTTGGGAAGTGGAGAGCGGGGACAGCATTGGACTCCACAGGTTTGAGCAGGTAGAGGTGGAGTTGCTGAAGAAGATGGTGGCGTGGGTGAGAGGTGACGGAGAGGTGGCGGAGGTAACAATCTATACAGATGGGGAAAAGAAAAAGGTGGGTAGGAATGGGGCGATAATCCTGAAGGATATCGGGGAAGTCGATCAGGAGGGGATCGAGAGGATTAAGAGGGGAGTGGATGGATAGACTCAGAGACTCAAGAAATAGAGGGGTAGTTAATGGTTATAGAGGCAAAGAAGGGGGTTGAGGTAAGGGGAACTCTGGAGGAGGTGGAAAGGGTCACAGGAGCTATGGTGATGGAAGCGGGGAGGGTAACAAAAACCATAAAGATGGTAGGGATAGACCCGTGGATGGAAGATGGACGGATGAGGGGGAAAATAGAGAAATTGATTGGGAAAGAGACAAAGGTGCTTAAAGTGGTAAGGAATAGGAACGATATGAAAATGGCGGTGGTGAAGGCGGTGATGGAAAAAGCGGAAGCTTTACTGGGAAAAATGAAGATTATATTGGAGTGGAACAGGGTAACTATTGTAGAGGGTAGAGAGGAGGGCAGATGCTTTGGATGTGGGATGAAGGGGCACAAGGTAGCAGGGTGTAAGGTGAAGGGAGTCAAGGAGAGGAGTAAGTGCTGGCTATGTAAGAGCGAGGATCACATGGCCAGAGACTGTCGTCAGGCCTTCCTTTGTAGGGTATGTGAGGAAAAGGGACATAAGCCAGGGGAGATAGAATGTTGTAGGAGAAGGAAGGAAGTAGATGGAGACAATGGAAAAGGGTAAGGAAAAAATGGGAGAGACCCCCTGGACTCCTCAGAGGGGACGAGTCTGGTCAAATAGGAGGAAGGGGAGAGCAGTGCGCGGGAAGAAGGAATGTAGGGATGGATGATATATTGGATGAAGTGATTTTTAGGAGGAAGTTGATGTGGTGTGTGGATCTGAGGTAAATGCTAGAAATGTGGGAAAGCAGAGATGGATTATGGACGATACAGGAGAGGCAGGAATAAGAGTGGTGGGCGGATTAATTGAGGAAGGGAAACGGATGGGTGGTAGTGCGAATGGGAGACACAGTGGTGTACAGTGTGTATATAAGCCCAAATGTCAGCCTGGACGAATATGAGAGGAGTATGACAGGATTGGAGGATGACTTGAGGGTGTCAAAAAGAAAAAGGATCATAAGGAGAATGGTGACAGGGGACTTCACTGCTAAGAATACTGTATGGGGGGTGGGAGAAAACGGACAGGAGAGGGGAGATCCTGGAAGAAGTGTTGACATCCAACGGGGATCGGTGGTTCTGAATAATGGATAACTGCCCACCTTCGTAAGGGGTGACGGGAGTTCATCATTCATTGATATAACAGCAAATGATAAATGGCTGGGGGAAAGAGTGAGTAGTTGGAGGGTGCTGAAAGATGAGGAAAGCTTGAGCTTACATAGGTATGTGGAGACGGATATAAGGAAGAGGAGAAAGGAATTATTGGAAGAGAGGGGATGGAAGTGGACGAAGGCCGAGGCAGAGAGTATGAGAAAGAAAGTAAGAGAGGAGACAGAAAGAGGACTTGGACATGATGCAGATGAATTGTACAATGTGATGCAAGGGAAAGAGGGGCAATAGGCGTGAGCGGAGTGCCAACTACTGGTGGAATGAGGAAATAGAGGAGCTGTGGAGGGAGTGTAAGAAAGAACGAAGACGGATACTGAGGGGAAGAGGAAGGATAGATGAAAGAGGGGGATACAAAGAGAAGAAGAAGGAACTGGAGCGTAGGGTGGAGTGGGAAAAAAGAGGGAAGTGGGAAGAGTTACTGGGGGAATTGGAAAGCAATCCATGGGGAAAGGTGTATGAGATAGCGGTGAAGAGGATGTGTGGAAATAGGAACAAGGTGGTAGAGGAAGACTAAGAGTAGGAGATTATATGGAAATTGTTCACAAGGGGAGAAGGAGGAGTGGGAGGCAGAATTCGAGAAATCCAGGATACTAGGGGGTAGGGAAAATGAGGGGGATAAGGCCGGTAGAGAAGTGGGAAGTAGAGGAGGGGGGGGGGGGAGAAATATTAAAGTAAGGAAAGCCCCAGGGATAGATGGCGTGAGGGGTGATATGATGAAGAGGCTGTTGGATGACAATGGCAATAATACCAGAGTATATTCACTTAGATATTCCTTGGAAATGAATACATAGTTATTCGAAAGCTCGGAAATAAATTCTTAAAAGAGTACACTCTGGTAATATAGCCACATCCCCACAAAAACTCCTTTGATAAAATTTATTATCTACCTTAGCTTGATCGAAGGTTATTGCAATTTAATTGCATATTTCACTAGGTAGGTATGAAAATACTTTAATAGATATAAAAAATATGCGTACCTACATATTTTGAACCAAATCGCGCGAATAAATAACTTCGCCTTAAGAACGTCAGTCCTGACCCACGTTTCTGGTTTTCCAATTGATCAAATATAATACCTGGTACTACCTTGGAGAGATAAGAATATGACAATGGAAAATCTGTAGTTTTGATTCAGTGCTAGATAAACTTTTTAACTTTTTAAGTTTTCGAGCAGAGGATTTGATGTTTAACGTTTATACGGCGAGATTTCAATATTGCCAGATGTGTTAATTTCAATTCAAAGTGAAACTACAAGGGAAATATGAGTAGATTCCACAAAATAATGGTCCAAACAGTAAATTGAAAGAGAAATCTTTTACAACTTTCTATATATTGTCGTTAAAAATTAAAATGCCAATAGATTCTAAAGAGTGTCACTTGTACAACAGTAATGACTACTGCTTTTGTAGATAAAATGTATACGTTTTAATGTCGCTATAGTTATTTTTCCCATATCTTTAATATATTTTTTGTTGGGCTTTAGTAGTAGGTCCTCATGAAATTATAATTATGAAACAGCCAAAATGACGTGTTTCGACTTTATCTAAAAATATATTCATATTTACTCCGTTTTGATCCGATTACGAAACAAAATTGGGTACATATCATTATCGGGTTTGCACACTTAGCATACAAGTACTGTGTCACCATCATTACCGTGAATTTTTAGCTTTTTGAACAGAACGCTTTAAAATAAACATAAACATTCAGTTGAAGCACTCTTCAAAGCATTGATTGATTGATTGATTATTTCGGCACCACTAGTCATAGGCTTCGAGGTATCAGTACCCCAGCCTTTAGGCTTTTTGTGCTCTTGGTAGTACCGTTCATATGAAAAGACCAGTAGCTATTATCAGACTCAACAGTCTTCCCACTACGTCCTTCTTGAAGAAACTTCAATTTCAGTATGGAAACATCAGAAGGTAAAATTGGTGAAGAAAAAAAGGGAAAAAACAGTGCGCGGATAGTAAAGCTGAAGCTGAAGAAATGGTTTTGTTCTATCTATGAAATTCCTAAAATGTTATTTTATAAGAAGCAATTACCAGAAAATTTTGATATCCTCTGTGGCAGTTTTCAGAATGTTGGAAAAGGACTAGCTATGGCTCAATAGTTTTTATTTAGTCATTGTGCGTGCCACTGTTATTATTTAATTGGTTGTAGTTAACAAAGTATTATCTTGGATCATAACTTTAAAAACGAGCATATTATATAATGCTCAAAACATCACCAATTGGTGATAAAAAAAATTATTAACCTCAATTTCGATGATTACACAATAATAAAAACTCCGAAAATTTGTAGGATTCGTTTTTTTTCAACGAAAAATCGACTGGTCGACATTAACTTGTTACCTTCAAATATTGTCATGTAAAGTTTTCGAAAAAAACACATTTTCAACTAAAAATGTGTAAATACCACAAAACTGTTGATACTGAAATTAAATTTTAGCAAAGTACCTATTCTTGAAAGACCTACTGTGAAATTTTTTTACAGTACCGTAACCATAGCGTTCACGTTATAAATGGTTAATTAAAAATATTGAAAACTTAGGTAGACCATCCTGAAAGAATGGAACAGACAAGAGACGCCAAGGAGGTAGCGTGGAAAGTATTAAAAGAAAATAAAAGTAGAGGAAGGCCAAGAAGAAAGCTGTAATGGAGGAAGTCGTTAATACGGAAATAAGAAATTGGAAAGATGTAACAAGATACCGAGATAAGTCAAAAATAGTTACAAGGCTATAGGCCTAATTTTACAGCCTATAAAGGAGCAATCACGGAGGATATAGGGTAAATATGGATAATATTACGTGGGAGATCATTTGTTAATGCTACAAAAGGCTGCGAAAAAATCTGTACCAGTTTCTCCATATGTACCGGATATAGAAACAGTGAATCTTATGGAATACTTTCTTCCGTATCAAAATATATATTCATATTTTTACAAGATTGTATCTTGCTTCACTTATGTTCGATATATGTTTTACTGCAAACAGAAATAAATCTAGGAGTTTAGCTTTCTTGGTAGTTAGTTAGTCTTTTCCCTGATTTATCAATATTCCATGTATTTCTTAACGTATCCACCCAGTGTATAAATTTACCGCAAACATGACTTCAAGCTAGGGTTTTTTGTGTTTTCCATACATACTGTTTATTTTTAAATATTCAGTTGACTGTAAAAAGAAAATTTATACAAACGAGCTTTTGATTACTTTTATTATCAGTTTTAACTTTACCTTCAAAGTAGAAGTATCTGACTTTGTATTCGCCGACGACGAAAATACGTGAATAGTATGTGAAAATTTGAATAATTGAATAAATTTATGAAAAATAGAGACGGTTAGTTGAAGTATCCGTTCACTATCGGTTTAGTTTTCAATTATGGACTCGACGAAAAAATACGACAATCCCTCGCCCGAAATTTCTGCAAATTTTTTATCGAAAATATTTTTTTGGTAAGTTTGAATATTTTATAATAGCATGAATTATTATTTGAGATTATTTCACGGTTCTGTTTTGTAAAATGCCGAAATGGGCTCATTAAATAATTTTTCTAAGCATCTTGATGAAATTCAAGTCCTTCCAATGCATTTTTTTTTCAAATTTCATGCAATTACGTTCATCACGATCTGCTATTGTAATAAAAATTTATTTCTTGTTATGAAACATTGGAAAATAACTACTTTTAAAGTAAAATTCCCTTTTATCAGAAAAACCAGTCATTTGATATAAGATTATAAATATTAAATTGGGAATTTGCTTTTTTTATTTCACAATAGTATTATTAATTAAAAAGCATAATTTTTTGTACCACTTAGATTTTTTCAAATATTAACCTCCAAATATTTGTAATAAAAAATTTTTTTTATATTAAGGACTTTCTTTTTCATACATTTGTGACTGTCCATTAGCACTTGTTTGGTTTTTGTTACCAAAAAAATCCAGCTTTTCTGTTAATGTCAATATTTGAGATCTTATATCATTTAGATCCTTCTTCGTCCTGCCGATTAACTCTACAGCTTCCTCTCCTCTCCCCATTATACAGTGTGCACATAAAGTAACGTAACTTGCTAATATTTCGATTTCCGTTAGGTTTAGAAAAAAAATGTTGAATAAAAGTTTTTTCAAATAATCCAGAACATCTGCATAAGTCGATTAGAAGTAGGTAAACAGGGTGCACCGTTGCTCCAAAATAACTTATTAACATATTTTTTTAAATAGTACACTTAACGGTTGTATTTGTAATCTAATAGATTATGAAAAACTGAAAATATTTACATGGTGTACTATTTAAAAAAATATGTTAATAAGTAATTTTGAAGCGACGGCGCACCCTGTATACTTCTAATCGACTTACGCAGATGGTCTGGATTATTTGAAAAAACTTTTATCCAACATTTTTTTTTTGTAAACCCAACGGAAATCGAAATATTAGCAAGTTACGTTACTTTATGTACACACTGTATAATTTTACTATTTTCGAAACAAAAAGTTAAAGTATCTGACCGATATCTTGACATCCCACACTCCACAAGAGTATAAAATTTTTTCCCATTAATAAGTGAATTTCATTTCCGATATAAATTTAAAAATACTTACAATCTTCTAGAATATGTCATATTCTATAATGAGGAACTACTAAGTACCTAATGGCAATTTCTAATCTATAAAAAAGTCATTAAAACTATCATGAGGCTAGTTATAAAATATTTGTTAATAGATAGTTACTAAATAGGTTCATTTGAATTTATAAATCGAACAAATTTGTAATTGGACAAGCACAAAACAGGTTTGTTGCTGTTGAACACTGAAATCACAGTGTTCCGGGTATGACCTCTGACACAATTCCTCCAACAGTATATACTATCACATGCTTCATACCGACCTAAGGAGGAACTACTACAAGCAATTGGTACACGTATAGCTCAAAAACACCCTCAAGCTCAGCCTCCCTCTATGTAACTGCGTTCAGGCGGAAATTGGAGAGATTGGAGGAAACCAATCTCACAGATAGAACGATAAAAGTCTTCATATGCACTTAGCTCTTACCATATAAAGTCGAAATTGGTATCAAGTTGTCAAAAAAGACTCACCTCGATAGGAAGACTCAACAAACTGTTGCTGGTCTGGATCCCTGGCTATTCTGGTATGGATGCAAAAAAAGCAAATTCTCTTGCAAAAAAGGTGCCGCAGGTAATTTGGTTGGACCAGATATTGCAATTGGCATCTAATTGAGTTAGTTTTGGCAAACACTAAATACCTAGAGAGTAAGAAGAGTTTTAAATATCCGGCATAATTTACCGGGATTCGTCCATTCAAAGGCTTTTATCAGGAATACTCTACGTTGTCTAACAGGCCTTTTAACAAGCCACTATCGTCTGAATCATCAAATGGTAAGAAGCTGAATTTATTTGGTGAAATATGAATAGGTGTGAGCCACAATAGACTCTTGCGAGCCACAGTGGATGGCCTAATGGACCCGGTCATCACAAACCTAACATTAACATTAAGGAGGAACTACTACTACGAGCAGTTGGTACACGTATGGCACAAAAACACCCTCAGGCTCAACCTTCCTCTATGTAACTGCGTTTCAGGCGGAAATTTACGTCATTGATTTAAGTGTGGAAAGATTGGAGGAAACCAATCTCACACATAGAACCATAAAAGTTTTCTTGGACAGTTAAGCGCCTTCATATGCACTTAGCTCTTACCGTGTAAAGTCGAAATTGGTATCAAGTTTCCAAAAAAGACTCACCTCGATAGAAAGACTAAACAAACTGTTTCTGGTCCGGATCCCTGGCTATTCTTGTATGGATGCGAAAGAAAAAGTAAACTCCCTTGCAAAAAAGGTGCCGCAGGTAATTTGGTTAGACCAGATATTGCAATTGGCATCTAATTAAGTTAGTTTTGCCAAACACGAAATACCTGGAGATTAGGAAGAGTTTTAGATATCTGGCATAATATACCGGGATTCGTCCATTCAAAGGCTCTTATCAGGAATACTCTACGTTGTCTAACAGGCCTTTTAACAAGCCACTATCGTATGAATCATCAAATGGTAAGAAGCTGAATTTATTTGGTGAAATATGAATAGGTGTGAGCCACAATAGATTCTTGCGAGCCACAGTGGGTGGCCTAGAGGACTCGGTCACCACAAACCTAACCTAACATTGTTAAACATCTATTATTTCAAATTTTGTCAACAAAAGAACTTTACACTTGTTGGATGGAAATGTAACCATAAATCTAGTTCCAGCAATCAGGAGAATCAGAACTTGGTTTAAAAATGTACATTGCAAAGGGATATCTCCGAACCTTCTCCTTTTTTACAATCAACTTATTTCATTGATTCAGTATTTGTTCTTCCGGGGTACTGGAAAGTTAAGGGACAATATTTTCGCTATACTCTATTTGAAAAAGGCAGAGAGCAATAAACCTTCGACTTCCTCCTTACCGTTGCGAGCTAAACCCTATAGGGTTAATATGGGCTCAGGAGAGAGGATTGGTGGCAAGGAAAAATACCACACATAAAATGAAAGATGTCCGTGCACATTTTGAAGAAACTCTAGAACAAATTAATGCAGAGAGATGGCGAAAATGCATAGAACATGTAATCAAAGAAGAGCAGCAAATGTGGAAATTAGAAAATTTAATGAAACAAACCATAGAGCCAATAGTTATAAAGCGCGGACCTGATGAAAGTTCATCAGATTTTTCATTTTCCGATAACTAATATTTCGTGTTCGAATAATGTTAATATGTAACCCCGTGTTGTAAATAAGTTCTATATTTCTAGTAAACCATAATATAAAAATAATTGTTTATTATAATTGACTCTGTCAGCTCTGACAGCTCTACCTAAAGGTAAGGCTATACCTGCAATTACAAGTGACCCGAAGATTGGATTTCTATTGTATACCGGCGTTTTTCAGGGTTGGGTAAGCAAATAAAAGAATAACGATGTGAATTATAATGTAAATCGCCCGGTAAGGGTTTTGCATGTTAAATTAGAATTTATTACTCACTGTCTATTTCAAACAGACTATAGCTTAAAGCCAATTAATTGTTTCATGAATTGTACTGGATTTCGTTGTCGTTCATGTTTTTTTTAATATTCATTTGTACAGCTCTAGTTATAAAAATATCCTACATAAATAAGCGATAGTGTAGACGATAACATTTTTGTTATTACCCACTTCAAAAACAAATTAAAATACCAAATTATGTGAAAACAACTTGGAAAAATTATTAAAACGTCTGTTTATTAGAAATTTGCATCTACTTAGTACTGCGGAAGCTATATATAGTTATATGAAATTTTGTTATTTTTCAATGTTTTTTTACATTTACATGTTATTTTTTACATTTAATTTATACTACACAACAGATATATTTGTGAAAAATGAATTTATTATTATGAAAAAACATTAGAATTTCAAAAAACTACTTACATTGTATAAATTGACGGCAAAAAGAACACATTACTTATGGTCTGCGCTGAACAGAAGTACAAAATCTATAAGCGCATCCTAAATCCTCCAATTCCAAAGATCTAGGAATATGAGAAAATAGCCTATTATCCGTTTTGGAGCTAGGTGTGTAACCTGATCAGTTTCGCTGGTAGCATGTTTAGAGTATTTCAACTTATATGAATAACCGCTCTATGAAATTCTATTTATTGATTAGTACTAATTTTTTTTCCAGTTGGATTATTCCCTTGTTCAAACATGGTTACAGCAAAAATCTTCAGCCAGAAGATATCTACAATCCATTACCTTCGGATATGTGTGACTCGATGGTCGACAAATTGGAAGGGTAGGTTTTGATATGAGAGCACTAAATAAAAAAAATTACAGATGAAGTATAATATTTTCCTTTTTTAAATGAAACTAAGAGTTTCTAATTAATTCCACTATTCAATGAAAAAATTATGAAAACTCTAAGAATGTCATTCTGACGATGATATGTCAATATCGAAATAATTATCAATATCTTCTCATAATTTTTTCATTAAATAGTGGAATTAATTAGAAACACTTAGTTTCATTTAAAAAAGTAATATGAGTAGATTCCACAAAGTAAGGGTCCAAACAGTAAATTCAATTATAATATTTTCATTTTATTCCAGACACTGGAATAAAGAGCTGGAGCTAAAGAAAAACGGGAAACGGGAGAGACCCAGTTTAAAGATTGCTTTATTTAAGACGTTTTTTCTATCGTATTCTATTCATGGAGTCAACATGTTTGTTCAAGCAGCAATTTTAAAGTAAGTAAGAAATTCCATTTGAGTATACTCATTATTTTAAACATATTTATACTTTTTTTCCGCAATTCAAGGACTTTCCAGCCTATAGTCTTAGCAGCTTTTATAAGGTACTTTGATAAAAGCAAGGACAACGCTATTTTTGGTAGCGGTTCAGGGTGGATTTTAGGAACTCTAACAGTAATTATAGCATTTGGTTATGCATTGGGCCTTCATCACTCTATGTTAGGTTGCCAAAGGACTGGAATGCGAATAAGAGCAGCCTGTTCATCTTTAGTTTACAGAAAAGTAAGTGGTTTGGAAATAATTTCGTTTTCACAAGCTTGTCGCTATAAAAAAGTTAATTTTGGTCATCGCTTGAAAATTTAAAGTTTAAAATTCAGTAGCTTATTCATCCTCATCTCCGCTTCTTTCCTACAACTTCCATGTATGGTTCTTTGTTGTATTCAGGTTTTTTGTTAATTGTTCTCTATCATTCGTTTCTTTTCTTTCCATATTTAGCATATTATATTCTTATATTTCACAAAATTGTCTTCTCCTTGTTTAAAGTCTTCGTCCTCATGATTTCCATCTTTCTTTCTCTATGTATTCAATTAGTCAGGCTTGCTACAGCCTTGTTGATTTTTTTCATTATAGATTAATCTATTAAGAGTACCTACTTTGCCAAAATTTTAGATCAAAATTTTGGAAATTGTGGCTTTTATCATTTTTCAAGTCGATAGGTGTCAAAAGTATATTAAAAAATATATTCATCATCCAGTCAGGCTTGCTACAGCCTTGTTAATTTTTTTCTTCATAGATTAATCTTATAAGAGTAATTTGCCAAAATTTCAGCTAAAAATTTTGGAAATTGTGACTATTATCATTTTTTAAGTCGATAGGTGTCAAAAGTATATTAAAAAGGTATTCATCATCCAGTCATGCGTGCTACAGCCTCCTTGATTTTTTTCTTCATAGATTAATCTTTTAAGAGTACTTTGCCAAAATTTTAGCTGAAAATTTTGAAAATTGCGACTTTTATCATTTTTTAAGTCGATAGGTGTCAAAAGTATATTAAAAAGGTATCCATCATCCAGTCAGGCTTGCTACAGCCTTGTTAATTTTTTTCTTCGGAGATTAATCTTATGAGAGTACTTTGCCAAAATTTAGGCTTAAAATTTTGGAAATTGTGACATTATCCTTTTTTAAGTCGATAGGTGTCAAAAGTATATTAAAAAATATATTCATCATCCAGTCAGGCTTGCTACAGCCTTGTTAATTTTTTTCTTTATAGATTAATCTTATAACAGTACTTTTTAAAAATTTAAGCTCAAAATTTTGGAAATTGTGACTTTTATCATTTTTTAAGTCGATAGGTGTCAAAAGTGTATTAAAAATATATTCATCATCTAGTCAGGCCTGCTGCAGCCTTGTTAATTTTTTTTCTTCATAGATTAATCTTATAAGAGTACTCGGTCAAAATTTCAGGTTAAAATTTTGGAAGTTGTGACTTTTATCATTTTTTAAGTCGATAGGTGTCAAAAGTATATTAAAAAGGTATTCATCATCCAGTCAGGCTTGCTACAGCCTTGTTAATTTTTTTCCATAGATTAATCTTATAAGAGTACTTTGCCAAAATTTTAGCTCAAAATTTTGGAAATTGCGACTTTTATCATTTTTTAAGTCGATAGGTGTCAAAAGTATATTAAAAAAAGTATTCATCATCCAGTCAGGCTTGCTACAGCCTTGTTAATTTTTTTCTTTATAGATTAATCTTATGTACTTTGCCATAATTTTAGCACAACATTTTGGAAATTGTGACTTTTATCATTTTTTAAGTCGATAGGTGTTAAAAGTATATTAAAAAGGTATTCATCATCCAGCCAGGCTTGCTACAGCCTTGTTAATTTTTTTTTCATAGATTAATCTTATAAGAGTACTTTGCCAAAATTTTAGCTCAAAATTTTGGAAATTGCGACTTTTATCATTTTTTAAGTCGATAGGTGTCAAAAGTATATTAAAAAAAGTATTCATCATCCAGTCAGGCTTGCTACAGCCTTGTTAATTTTTTTTCATAGATTAATCTTATAAGAGTAATTTGCCAAAATTTTAGCTCAAAATTTTGGAAATTGCGAATTTAATCATTTTTTAAGTCGATAGGTGTCAAAAGTATATTAAAAAAAGTATTCATCATCCAGTCATGCTTGCCACATCCTTGTTAATTTTTTTCTTTATAGATTAATCTTATAAGAGTACTTTGCCAAAATTTTAGCTCAAAATTTTGGAAATTGCGAATTTAATCATTTTTTAAGTCGATAGGTGTCAAAAGTACATTAAAAAAGGTATTCATCATCCAGTCAGGCTTGCTACAGCCTTGTTAATTTTTTCTTTATAGATTAATCTTATAAGAGTACTTTGCCAAAATTTTAGCTCAAAATTTTGGAAATTGCGACTTTTATCATTTTTTTAGTCGATAGGTGTCAAAAGTATATTAAAAAATATATTCATCATCCAGTCAGGCTTGCTATAGCCTTGTTGATTTTTTTCATTATAGAATAATCTTTTGAGAGTACTTTGCCATAATTTTAGCTCAAAATTTTGGAAATTGTGACTTTTATTATTTTTTAAGTCGATAGGTGTCAAAAGTATATTAAAAAGGTATTCATCATCCAGTCAGGATTGCTACAGCCTTCTTAATTTTGTTCTTTATAGATTAATTTTTTGAGAGTACTTTGCCAAAATTTTATCTGAAAATTTCGGAAATTGTGACTTTTATCATTTTTTAAGTCGATAGGTGTCAAAAGTATATTAAAAAATATATTCATCATCCAGTCAGGCTTTCTATAGCCTTGTTGATTTTTTTCATTATAGATTAATCTTTTAAGAGTACTTTGCCAAAATTTTAGATCAAAATTTTGGAAATTGTGGCTTTTATTATTTATCATATTCAATTAAACTTTTCCTTCTTCTCTATTGTAGCCGATTTTAACCACTTTTGCCTTTTGTTTTGTTTCAATTGAAAAAAAAATTCATGGATTTTTTGCTGCTTTTCGTTCTGTTATTTTTTTGTCTTAGTATTAACGTTCATGTTTTAGTTGCTGCGTCTGAGTCAAGCATCTTTGAGTAAAACACCAGGAGGAAAATTGGTTAATCTCTTATCAAATGACTTACAGAGGTTTGATTTGTGCCTAACGTATCTCCACTACATGTGGTTAATGCCTATTCAGGCAGCCATTGGTTTTTATTTAATGTACGAAAGTGTTGGTATTGCTGCTTTGGCTGGTACTGGTATGATGATACTTGAAGGAATTCCAATGCAAGGTGAGTATTTTACAAATAAAGTTTCGTGGAAGCTTTTGATGATGAAAAGTCCTAATATTAAAAGTTTGTTTCCAAGCTGAAGCATTAAGATTTTGGTTATCTCATATCGTGGATGTGCAAATATTTATGCGTTCTGAAAAACCAAAATCATTAATTTTGTTCGTAGAATTCTGGAAAAGATTTTTAACCGATTATAAAGCGAAAAAACAACTGGAAACTTGCTTTATATTGATTTTATGGGTTGAAAACCCCAAGGATTACGATATTAAAACGTCGGGAAAACCGGGATTTAAATATAAATCCTTAAAAAGAGATATATGGAAATTAAATTTTTTTAACAATTCCAATTGTTTCTAAATTGTATTTTTAGGTTATTTTTCCAAGCTACAAGGAAGACTACGATCTAAAATAGCAGAAAAAACTGATTTCAGGGTGAAGCTGATGAGCGAACTAGTATCTGGCATTAAAGTAATTAAAATGTATGCTTGGGAGAGATTCTTTGCCAAAGTTGTAGAATCATCGAGATTGTAAGAGCAGTATTTTATTTTTATGGTTTATTACATTATTCTATCATTAACCAGGTTTAAAATGAATGAATTAATTAATTTATATAAACTATTCTACTACTACTTCTGTACATTCATCATTTCTTAACAGTGTTCTGATGTTAAGTATGTTTTGTATTTGTTGGTTTTTCCACATTACACATTACTTTTTGCTTCCTTGTTTCATCATGCGTTAATTTCTTCTTAATACCAATTGATGATACTACGTAGGTAATAATCCATATTTTCAAACATTGATTATGATTCATATCTCCATTCTTGAGCAAACTACAGTCTTTAATGAATTCTGTATCAATCAAATCTATCAAAATCTCCAAATATAATACTTAGTATAGTTTTAATGCTTTTAGAATGGAACTAACGAAAATCATTGAAACCAACAATATAAAAGGTGTTACTGCTGCTCTAATGGTGATTACCGAAAGACTATCTTTGTACCTTTCAATTGTGACAAGCGCATTAAGTGGACATAAAATTACAGCGGATGTTGTGTTTAGTTTAGCGCAAATGTTTAATACCTTGCAGCATTTTATGTGTTTTGCGTTTCCGAATGCTCTTTGTGGGTATGTGGAAGCTTCCATTTCCGTTAAGAGAATAGAACATATTTTATTATTGAGTGAACGAGAGGAGGTGTTACAAAGTACGAATACGAATGAAGGAGCTGTTATCATTGAAAATGTTACTGCTAGTTGGAATCCCGATGACAAATTAGATGCTTTAAGTACCATAAATTTGGAGATTAAAGCTGGATTGTTGTACGTTGTGGTAAGTTATAGTTGCTGTAGATTAAGCAAAGTAACAAAAAAATTATAATTTGATGGTAACAAAATAATAGAACCACTTCTAGCAGTGCACTGTATATTTCTAGATAACATTGGGCTCCAAAAACCACATTAACATCTTTGTGACAGAAAAATACTTCATTCCAGTTGTGCGTGTTAATTTAGGTATTAAATTTTAGTCTACAAAAATGCTGCGTATTCTTTGGATGAAAAAACTATTCATAATTTTCAGTGAAGCTGCAAAAATCTACATGCAGCTGAAATAAAGTATATTTTAACCGAACTATACATCTACAGCAAACTTAATTAGTAGTCATAAATATGGTAAATTATTCCGTGCCGAACGATTTATTCACTTTAGAGCTACAAAAACTTTACGAAGTCATATATTAACAAAAAAAATTGACTCTATTTTGTCGTAGGACCTCTTTTCTTCCTGTTTTTGGTTTCTATGAGTGGTCCCTTCAGATCCGTGTACTGTCAATTGTGCCTCAATCCAAGATTACTATTTCAAGTTGAATCTGCCGAGAGAAGTTGATAATTTGGGAAGGGAAAAGTCTATCTACATCCTAGGGTCTACAGTCTCCATGTTGAGCTGTTGCAGGGGATATTCGAAGAGAATGATTCCCTCTCGACGCGATACTTTCACGTCTTCACATCAAGGGTGGTAACATCCAGCCTTAAACGTTAAAAGCTACTTGAAGCCTTTGGTTTGTCCTTAAGCGGGGGCTTTGACCCACTCTGCAGCAATATATGTTTTAACACGACTTCATAGACTCCAAACTTAGAAGCTTGCTTGCCGCTCCGTTGGTTAGTTAGCTACTTTGTCCAAGCTAGGTTCCCCCAAATCAGAAGCCTAGAAGAGGTCCCAGCGGACTCTCCTCCCTTCTCCATCGAGGGTCATGTGGCAGGAGTGGAAATTACTTTTCTTTGTCGGATTTAAAAGATGCTACACCTCGCCGGTCGTCGAACGGTTGAGGCAGGCTCTCCAAGCCTAAAAATTGCAGAACCTCAATACATTGAAATTAAACACTTATTATAAATTTTTATATATAGAAGGAACTGGGAGTGTACCGGCCAGGAACCAAACACTCTGAAAGCTTGGGAAAAACCCCAAGTGTCTTTCACGCGGAAATTCACGCCATAAGAAAGTGTGCCCAGTTCAATATTGATAAAGGATAAAGAAGGCAAAGGATTATCATAATGTCGGATAGTCAAGCAGCCATTAAAGCACTGAACTCTTGTGTTATCAGTTCCCAAATGGTGTGGGAATGCCTAGGCAAACTAAATGAACTAGGCGAGAACAATATAGTCACCTTACTGTGGATTCCAGGACACACTGGGAGAGAAGGATATGAAATAGCAGATGAACTAGCAAAGAGGGGGACTGGAACACCCTTTTGGGGGCCGGAAGCTTTTTGCGGTATCAGCTCCAATGACATATTGGAAGAAATAGGCAAAGTCGAAGAAAAGAGAAGATCTCACCATTGGAAAGATCTAGTAGGACTTAGACAATCAAAGATTCTTCTGGGTGATTACAACCTGTTGAGATCAAATGAATGCATAAGTCAAAGTGAAACTGCACTAATAGTTTGAACAGGGATCCTAACGGGACATTGTCGCCTGAATGGGCACCTGAAAAAGCTCAAAATAGTGGAGGAAGAAGAATGTAGATTCTGTGGCATGGAAGAAGAAACCTCCATCCACATACTTGCGAATTGGACAGCAATTCAGAATCCTAGAGCACATTACCTTGGAGATTACTGGAGAGAAGAGGGACATTTACCTAATTTAAAGAATGCAGATACCCTAAACTTCCTCCGGGAAATAGGACTAAAGGAGCTACTAGTCTCTGAGACTTTCCTCAGGTACTAAGTAGAAGTAAGGGGGCACAATAGATCTTTTAGGTATCTGTGAATGTCACTCCAATTTACATACATACATACATATTTTTGCTTGGATTTGGATGGATTGTCTGGATCATTATATAAATATTAACTAGTTTGCACAGCACCGTTTAAGGTAATTAAGTGTCAAATTGAAACGTCGAGATTATAAATTAGATTACTTCATTCATTTTGAAAGTTGGCGACGAAGAAATATTGTTAGTAAATAAGACTTAGTAGTAATCACAAAAATATATTGGACAGTTTCTGGAATGATTTTGTCAAATCTCAAACTTGGAGTGTTATCGACCTATTCATCTTTATATACTCTACCTTCTCATATCTTGCTCAACTCATCTGCTCTGAACAAACTTTTTATATCTATCTTTTCTTCGACATCTCAACAGATCTCTAAAAGCTTACATCCACTTCAACGATTTTGGTTCCCGAATATATAAATATTCCTTAACTTCTCTTTCGAATCAACTTTTCCTGCCATCAATTACTCGTTCTTCATACTCACACTTCTTCGTAATCCTTTTCTTCTTTCCCTTTCTGTATAAATACTTTTCATCTCTTCCGTCCTATACATTTCTGTATTTCCATCACTCCTCCATTAATTCCAAAAAGTTAATGGTGATCCAATTTCTTAGTAGGTACCTTACATCTTAGCTGCACGATGGCACTATTTTTTCAAAATATTATCAGTTTTCTCGTCAGTAAACAATATGTTTGTCCAATTTAAAAAAATTTTTATGGATTCCAGAAACTTTTCAATCGTCTTCGGCAAAACTTTATATTTAACAACTTTTAGTGAAGAAGTAAAAAGACTAGCACAAACGTCACGGATCAAAGGATTCACACTAGCTTTTATGGTAATTACAGAACGATTCGCTCTGTATCTCACAGTTGTAGCGTATTCACTGTTGGGTAACAGAATAACGCCCGATGCGGTATTTTCTTGCGCTCAACTTTTCAACTCACTTCAACTATTCATGTGTATCATGTTCCCGTACGCCCTTTCCACATACGCTGAAGCAAAAGTTTCAATGAAAAGACTTGAAAAATTTTTGATGTTGAACGAAAACTTGTCACTGCCATCATCTACGAATAATTTTTCTGAGAGGAAAGGAACTTTGAACATTCAAGAAGCGTCAGCTAAGTGGGATGGTCCTGTAACTTCTGATACTCTTTGTAATATTACTTTGAACTTAGCTCCTGGAACTTTATGTTGTGTGGTGAGTAGAAAGATGTAGCAAGAGCAGTTTCATATACCATATCACATAACCTTCATGAGTCGCATTGTCCACATTTTCATTCGCAGCTATATGGAAATTTACAAATATTTACTTTTCAATTGCGTCACCTGCAACTAACACGATTAACTCTAACTAAAGTGTACTTATTGATCTTAATCAAAAATAACTTGGTCTAAGAAGAAGAATGAGGTGGAGTGTGTGGGTTTTATCAACACTAAAAATTTGACATTGTGTTTTAACTGAACTCAATTCTTAATAATGTAATTACCATTACTTCTATATAAAGTTCCCTTGAGCTATAATCATACTCAGTAGCATTAGGATTTGGGAAGAAGTATTAACTGATAATTTTTATATTATGTTCACCCTATCAAACGTAAATAACAAAACCACCATTAAATTAATACTACATAGCTATTAAAAAATTATCATCAATTGAATTTAAACCATAAAATATTAATTTTAGGTGGGAAGTGTTGGCAGTGGAAAGAGCTCATTGTTGCAGCTGCTGCTGGGCGAGCTGCCCCTAAAAAGTGGTAAAGTGAAAATATCTGGAAACATGTCATATGCTTCTCAAGAGCCTTGGCTGTTCGTTTCGTCTGTTAGAGAGAATATATTGTTTGGCAAAGATTATATTAAAGAAAAGTGAGTATATTCCAAACTGCTTAATTGTAAAATTCATTACTATATTACTTATTTTTTTGTGATAATCAGTTACCCATTTTTGTGGTGTCAATTTAACTTTCTAACGAAATATCTATATACAGAGAGAGTTTTAGCACGTTAAGCGCCATGTTGAAAAAAATAACGGCTGAGGGCCACTGTGTAAACTTAGTAAAAATGTGTGAAAATAGTTATTTATGATACAAGTGCGTGAAGTGATACTTTTGCGCACGAGTTGCGAAAATGAAAGGCACGAGCGTAGCTAGTGCCTTTTTTCGCAACGAGTGCGCAAAAGTAATTCACGCATGAGTTTCATACAATGTTTTATCTACGACCACATTGAAAATAATTTCCCTTAATTACATATTGCATAACCTCTCTTTTTAATAATTGCGTTTGAATTATTGCCTACCTTCATCATAAGAAATTCATTATCTGGTGCTCCATTTATAATATCCAAAATCTGTTCCCTTGTGAAAATTTTTGATTTTTTTGGTTTATGGCTCTCTGATTGTCGTTTTATGAAGGTAATAAGTTTATGAAACTGTTTAAATATAAATTTATGGTAGTTTTCAACAGTAAATAATGGGACTTTGATGATTTCTATTGACTTTTCCGAGAAATATGCAATAAGAACAATTTCCGTCTAATTTTTAATTTTTTTAGTGTTAGACCAATCCAAAGAAGGTGAGCGGTCGTCGGACCGCCGACAGAAGCTTGCTTCTTATGCACAATAAAATGACCATTTTTCGAAAATTTTGACCATTTTTCAAAAATTTTGACAAGTTTTGACAATTATTGACCATTTTTTCAAAATTTTTGACCATTTTTTCAAATTTTTACTATTATTGACCATTTTTGACAATTATTGATCATTTTTGACAATTTTCCCAAAATTTTGACCATTTTAGAACACTTTTCCAAATTTTAACATTAATTGACCATTTTTGACAATTTTTGAGCATTTTTGACTGGTTCTGAAAATAATTGACCATTTTTGACAATTTTTAACAATGATTGACCATATTTGACAGTTTTTTATACTTATTGACCATTTTTACAAAATTTGGACAATTTTTTACAATTTTTCGAAAATTTTGATCATTTTTCAAAAACTTTGACAATTATTGACCATTTTTTCAAAATTTTTGACCGTTTTTTCAAATTTTAACAATTATTGACCATTTTTGACAATTATTGACCAATTTTGACAATTATTGATCATTTTTGAAAATTTTTCAAAAGTCTGACCATTTTAGACCTTTTTCCCAAATGTTAACAATAATTGACGAATTTTGACAGTTTTGTCAATTATTGATCATTTTTAACAATTTTTCAAAAATTTTGATCACTTTAGACCATTTTTCAAAATTTTAACAATTATTGACCATTTTTCAAAAGTTTAACAAATATTGACCATTTTTGACAATTACTGACCATTTTGACTGTTTTTAAAATTAGTGACCATTTTTCCAAATTTTTGACCATTTTTCAAAATGATGACAATTTTTAACCATTTTTGACAGTTTTTGACCATTTTTGATAATTTTTCAAAATTTTAGACCATTTTTCCAAATTTTTGACCATTTTTGACAATTATTGACCATTTTTGACCATATTTCAAAATGTTTGACAATTTTTTAGAAACTTCGACAATTTTTGACAATTATCAACTATTTTTCAAAATTTTGACAATTTTTAATAGTAATTGTCCATTTTTGACAGTTTTTGACAATTTTGACCATTTTTGATAGATTTGACAATTATTGGCCATTTTTGACAATTTTTCAAAATTATTGACCATTTTTGATAGTTTATGACAATTATCGACTATTTTTCCAAATTTTAACAATTATTTACCAATTTTGACAATAATTGTCCATTTTTGACAGTCTTTAAAAATAATTGACAATTTTTAACCATTTTTGATAGTTTTTGACCATTTTTGACAATTTTGCAAAGTTTTTGAAAGTATTTCAAAATTATTGACCATTTTTGATAGTTTTTGACAATTATCGACCATTTTTCAAAATTTTAACAATTTTTGACAATTATTGACCAATTTTAACAATAATTGTCCATTTTTGGCAGTTTTTAAAAATAATTTTCAATTTTTAACCATTTTTGACTATTTTTGACAATTTTTCGAAATTTTAGACCATTTTTCAAAATTATTGACCATTTTTGATAATTATTGACAATTGTTAACAATTATGGACTATTTTTCCAAATTTTTGACCATTTTTGACAATTATTGACCATTTTTCACAATATTTCAAAAACTTTAACAATTTTTGACAATTATCAACTATTTTTCAAAATTTTGACAATTTTTAACAATAATTGTCCTTTTTTGACAATTTTTCAAAATTTTTGATAATTTTTCAAAAATTTTAACAATTTTTCAAAAATTTTCACCATTTTTGATAGTTTTTGACAATTATCGACAATTATTGACCAATTTCGACTATTATTGACCATTTTTGACAATATTTGAAAATTTTTGACCATTTTTGACAATATTTGAAAATTTTTGACCATTTTTCAAAAAAAATTTAAAATTTTTAACAATTGACCATTTTTGAAAATGTTTGACCATTTTTCAAGAATTTTTGACAATTATCGACCATTTTTGACAATCATTGACCATTTTTGACAGTTTTTGACAAAAATTCTCCATTTTTAAATGTTTTTGACAATAATTGACAATTATTGACCATTTTTGACCATATTTCAAAATTTTTGACAATTTTCATATAATTTTATTTAATTTTTAATCTAATAAATTGTTAATTATTCACCAATTGAGTTAATTCGGAGGGCGTGGTTTGATTAAATAAGCGAGCGAAAAAGATTCCTTTTTTGCTCTAGAGCGTAAAGTAACAATCCTCGGCATTTGTCGACTTTACGATTTCATTTGAATATAGTAATTAGTCATTTTACGCGCGACTGTAGAAAAAAGATGTTTTGGTGATTTCAACAAAATACGACAATTCAATGGTTTCTGAAAGAAGACGTGGCAAAGCCTTTATAGATCTTTCTGATCAGTTGAAATCATATTCTACCAGTTTACGCAAAGGAATGAGATGGTACCGAACAGGATCTACGCTAATAAATGCGTATTGTTTACATCAGACTGTAACAAAGAAAAAATGTCCGTCACTCAGTTCAAAGAGTCAGCTTTTAGATGAAAACTTGACAAGACCTCCCAAGCCTAATCAAATTAGCGTCAATCATGTTTTAGTGGATGATAAGAAGAAATGGAGATGTTCTGCTTGCTATGAAAGACTAAAAAACAGTCATGATTGGAAATATGCCCATTTTAAATCTTCACAAACTCACCACATGCTTGTGAAAAATTTTATTGTTTGAAATGTTTTTTTATTACCCATAAATCAGAATTAATTTAATAAATATGAGTTATTATAAATTTTATTTGTAAAAGCACTTAGAAAAACTATTGTGTTATGTATTTCAAATATAATGTATTTTTTTAAAATTATTATTTTATTATCCCCAAAAAAAATTCTCTGGCCAAAACCAAATTTTGGACCAACGGGCCATGCTTTATAAGTTCCCTATACATTTAAACGAACACGTTGCATCTGTTTGAATTCAGCCAGCCTAAAGTAAAAGTATCCGTTTGGATACAGGTGGCCCAAATGATCAAGGCTACTTGTATCCAAAAGGATACAAATGGCGCTTAACGTGTTGTTTGGAACGCCTCAATTATTTCGGAAACGGATCGCACGATTTTTATAGATTTTGGTGTGCAAGGATCAGTATATATGATGAATGTGAAAAATTCTACTTCCATGGTGCTTCCAGTCATTCGATATTAATATATGTTCTTTTTTTTTAAGATACGACGAAGTTGTCAAAGTATGCGCTTTGGAAACGGATTTTAAACAATTTCAATTTGGTGACAGAACGATAGTAGAAGAAAGAGGAGTGTCTCTAAGCGGAGGTCAAAGAGCAAGATTAAACTTAGCTAGAGCTGTGTACGCCAGTGCTGATATTTACTTACTTGATGACCCATTATCAGCGGTAGATACAAGAGTAGGAAAACATCTTTTCGAAAAATGTATTAAGGGTTATTTAGGAACGAAAACAACTATTTTGGTAACTCACCAATTGCAATTCTTGAAATATGCCGATGTAATCGTAGTTTTTGACCAAGTAAGTACATCCTATTACTACAATCACTCAATTAAACTGAAACTAGCTCGCAAACTATCTTACAGTGCAAACTAAGTTTTTGCACAGCTCAAGGTCTGACAGAGATGTTTGTCGAAAAGTAATTGTATGTTCTTCAGAATACCAATCATATACGTACAATTTATTATTTTATTTACCACCAAATATGTGTAAGATGTCAAGACGTCAATTATTTTGTAACTGTCAGTGAGATTAGCCTACTTGTGAGTTAAATATATATAAACCCAGTTTCTTTTCTGTGTCGACCTATAACAACGCTTTCCTCAGAAAAGTAACACTTTCCACTGATTTTTTTTAGGGAAAAATTGTGAAAATAGGAGGTTACGCAGACGTATCGGAAAAATATTTAGACAAATTGAATCAAAGTGAAGAAGAAATTGAAGTTCAACACAAAGAGCTCGTTCGTCGACATTCACATTCGATAGATGTCAGTGAAGTAAGTAGAATGTAAATCTAATAATTTGACAGATTATATGAAGGTTTTATAGTTATAAGCACAACGTATTATAATCAGTGGTCTAGCTAGAGATAAAGCACGAGATGAGCGACATCCTACAAGGGCGCATTTTTATACTATTTCGTCCCATCAAAGAATACACCAACTGACAAGAAGCGAAAAAAAACGAATCTGCGGAAGCCATCTTTTAAATTAGTCGTCATGTCATTCGATCACATGTAGGCCTCTTGCTTATGGTCTTTACAGATCCAAATTAGATTAGAGTTTGTGATTCAAGTGAAGCTGTGAGCCTTTATTATGGTTTTCAGTGTATGCCAGAGTTAGCTGCCACCTTCAAGGTTATTTATTTTTGCCCTTCCAGCATCAAAGGGTTTTCGTCGGGCTTCACTTCTTGTTATTGTGTATTCTTTGGTTGGTTCCGGGGAAGCCCCGGCAGAGCAGGGGTATGGGATAAAGGGTCTACTAAAGGACTTCAATTATATTTAAAAAAAGGAGCATATATTTTTCAATTTCAACTCTTTTCTCAGATTATAAGAGTAGATGAAGAGCCTGAAAAACTTGCTGAAAAAATGGGTACTGGGGCAATTCCATTCTCTACATACATCACGTATTTTGGATATGGTACGAGTCTATTAGGATTTATAATCATGTGTTCACTATTCATCATAGCTCAAATAGCTTCGAATGCCGGAGATCTGTGGCTTACACAATGGTAAGTAGTAGCAATATTTTGGATATATTCAAATATCTTGCACTTAAATCTTGCCATACTATGAATTTTGTGATTATTTTTAGGGTGAACGAGGAAACTGAAATAACAGAGCGATTACTTAACAATACTCCTCATGTTTTGGATTTTGTATTTGCAAATAATACTGTAACAACAAATTACACGAAATACAACTATACAGCAATAGATCCTACAGAAAATTTCACACATAAAGAACCACGAATTACTCGTGACATGTATATTATTATTTATACGATAACTATAGTTTTAGCATTAATTTTTACACCAATTCGATCTCTCAACTTCTATAGAGTAATTATGAACGCTTCAAGAAATTTGCACAAAAAGATGTTCGAAAATGTACTAGAAGCTCCCATGAGATTCTTCGATACCAATCCATCAGGTTAGAAAAATTTAAAATATTTAAGAAATAATGTACATTTTTGAAATCTTTTTTTTAGGAAGAATTCTCGGCAGATTTTCGAACGATATGGGCATTATCGATGAACTTTTACCAAGAGCTATGTTGGATGCAATTCAAGTATTTTTAGTTCTGTTAGGAATTTTAATATTGGTATTTATCAAGATTCCCTGGATTATTGCACCGTCTTTGGTTCTTGGTGGACTTTTTTACTATTTTAGAATTGTATTTTTGAAAACTAGTCAGGATGTTAAACGGCTGGAAGGAGTTAGTAAGTAAAATGAATCAATTAGTTTATACAGTTTTAAATCCATTCTTTGCTTTTCTTTTCTTTTTAATTCTCCCATTCCACAGAATTTACATTGTTAACTTTTTGAGGCCGTGTCTTGACACCTGCCAAAACTCTTAGTGCATTCATTTTCTCTCACTTGGTTATAGTTTCTCACGAGTATCTTTGATTGTCTTAGCCCTATTAGATCTTTTATAATTTCCTAACTTGGCAAACTTCCGTGAGTAAAAATTTATTCTTCAAAATTATTCCCCATGAATGGAGAGAACAAATTCAATAATTTCATCGTCGCTACTTGTTAATTTGGAGATTATAATTATTTATAGATCGTGCTCCAGTTTTTTCACATCTAATGGCAACACTAGATGGAATGGCAACAATAAGAGCTAGGAAATGCGAGGAAATGGTGATTAAGGAGTTCGAATTTATCCTGGATCGTCATTCAGCCACTTGGTATTTGTATTTAGTCTCCTGTGAAAGTTTTGGATTTTATTTGGATTGCATTAGTACGATTTTTATAGCTTTAGTCACTTACCAGTTCCTTATTGTAGATTCTAGCGGTAAGTAGATTAATTTAAATACTTATTAACAACTAACATTATTATATCAATGTTTATTCTTCCACTGTCTAATTACCCAGTTATGAAAGAATTTTTTTACATTCTCAGGTTCTGAGACAACCGGCAACGTTGGTCTAGTCTTATCCCAGAGTCTAATATTAACAGGAATGCTTCAAATGGGAGTTCGACAAACAGCGGAAGTCGCCAATAATATGACTAGTGTGGAAAGAGTGCTTCAGTATGCCACTTTGGAAAAAGAAACAAAAGAACCAAAAACACAACTGTCAGCTAAAAGTTTGGTGGCTACATTTAAATCACTCAATAGAGAATGGCCTCATTCTGGTGAAATTAGATTTAAAGATGTTTCCTTGAGGTACACTTTGGAAAAACCATCAGTATTGAAAAATTTGAGTTTGACCTTCCAAGCTGGAGAAAAAGTGAGTATCTTAGTTCAATGCTCAAGTGGAAGAGTTCTGTTTTTAAAAATAACACTGCAGTGCTGAACTGACTGTGGTGTAGACCTTTAAGGTCGAAACTCACTCATCAGCACCTCATAGGAACAGCGACGACTGATCATCACCAGCAGATTTTATTTCTTATGTGTATTTAAATGTAAGCGCGCCTACCTAACAACATCAACACAGCACCGACAAAGCACGTCGCCTAAACCACAACACATTTCTCAGAGATAATATTTTGCGGACGGCGTGCTTGCGGTGTGCTGATCCTTTGCCGACGTCGTACACTCACTTATCAGCACATTTCGGTTGCTGATCCCATGTCCATGCGTTAAGTGAACCCATACACAACCGTCAAGTTGACCACTCGACGGTGCTGTGACGATGCTTGTTAGGTGCTGTGCTGTTGAGTGAGTTTCCGCCTTTAAAGGTACCTTAACATCAGAGGGATTCTGTGTAAGATTTTTTCGGGTCTCCTTGGTAATGTGTGTATATTTATATTTAAATGTTTCGAATAATTTTAGATTGGTGTTGTTGGAAGAACTGGTGCAGGAAAATCTTCTTTAGTATCGGCACTCTTTAGACTATCACCGATAGAAGGATACATCTATATAGACGATGTAGACACTGCAGAAGTCAAACTTTCCGAATTGAGATGTAAAATTTCTATAATACCTCAAGAACCAGTTTTATTTTCAGCAACAGTAAGGTACAACCTTGATCCTTTTGAAAGTGTTTCGGACAAACAAATATGGGAAGCCTTAGAACACGTAAGTCAATTTTTTGCGGATATATGCTGATTTAAAATCCATTTCTGTACCAGCTTATATGATGATTTCAATTACGTTTCAATATGCAATTCATATTACCTACACACGGATACCTTTCAGGTTGAGATGAAAAACTCGATAGGAGATCTCGAAGACGAAATTAGAGAAGGTGGTTCAAATTTCAGCACAGGACAGAGACAGTTGATGTGTCTAGCAAGAGCCATAGTAAGAAATAACAAAATATTGGTTTTGGATGAGGCCACAGCAAACGTGGACCCCAGGTAATTAGACTCTTATACAAATAATACAACTAACGTTTTTACAAGTATATTTTTATTACCTGAAATAGGTGAATCACGGCATGCAAGCTATCGTTTTAAATCCCGAACAAGATGATTTTTAGCTTGTGCAAATTTTAATTTCACTCCAGGCACATCATCTTCCATTAATTCCAGTTTTATTAGGTACGTTCTAGAAAATCAAAACACATGTACCCACCACTAGTGCGGCCTCTGGTGGATTATTTTTGAATCTTCAGAGGAAACAGGCAAATTTTTGAAAATCTGGTACAAGGATTAGAAATAGACATTCATTCATTCATTTATATATTTGGGTTGTGCTCATCAGCCCAGGCACTTGAACTGAATCTTTGTTCCATTTCCCATGTTATCTACTTCCATTCCAGAAGCTTCGTATCTTCTATAAAGGCCACTAGTTAGACTGGAGGAATTTTCAGTAGTTGTGATGGTTGTATTAATTCCTCTCCAAAGTGCTTCCGTCTAAGTTCTTGTAAGTTCTCGCAGAAGCTGAGTATGTGAGTAGGTGTTTCATCATCAAGTTCACATTTTCTGCTCATAGGTTCACTAACTTTGCCCATTTTGTACAGATGTTTCCTCAAGTGCTCAATGCCTGCGAGCTGTGATATGCTACTGACCCTAGTAATCTAAGGTGCTTCGCTACAGGATGTACGGGCTCTAGGACAGTGTCACAAATCCAAGTACTAACCTCGCTCAACTATGCTTTACTGTAATTATCGCATCAGAAGCGTTTCCCTACAGAGCTGGGTCGACGCTCCAAAAGCACCTTCGTTGTTTAGAAATGCTGCAAGGGCTACTTCCTTATGAGTCAGGCTCCTTTCGAGACCTGGGACCAAATTATGCAGGGCAGCTTCACCTGGTTTCCCTGCTTGATAAGCCCATTGTATTCTATGTAGAGGGATGCTCTTAAGCGCTCCTTCTTGTAAGTACATTTGTAAAACTTTTTCCATGGTTTTCACCATGAATGATGTCAGACTGATTGGTCGGTAGTATTTAGCCTGGCTTTTCCTGGTTCAGGAATAAACACCACCTTTGACTCTCTTCATGCAATTGGTATATCCCCTGGAGCATGGCTGCTTCGAAGTATTAGAACTAAAGGACACATTATGATGTCTAGTCTCTCTTGCAGAAGCTTGGGAAATATGCCATCTGGTCCTGGAGATTTGTAGGGGTCAAATGAGTTTACATCTGATAATATGTGGTCTGAATATCTTATTCGAGAGTTCTCAGTCCTCTTTTGTTGCCTTTGTTTTGGCAACCGGCCCGTTGTCATAGCTTGACTCTATCTTTACCGAACCTGGAAAGTGCACACTGAGGAGATGCTCTAGAGGCTCTGCCTCAGTATTTGAAAACTTGTGGCGTGGTTTTCTCCTTGGCTTCAGAAGTATCTGGCTGCGTTGGAGACACTTCTGTCTCTTTTGCTGGCCGTCATCACTGCGCAGAAAGAGACGTTCGCGCAAAACTGGCTGGAGTTTGAGGTTATCAAAAGTCACGGACCGTCAAAATTGAGCGATTTTTGACTATTTGAGGAGAAGAATCAAATTCAGATTAAACTTTCTTTCAGTGGAAGAAAACGATTTGAACATTTTATTGTTATTTTTAGCACTGACGCATTGATTCAAAAAACTATTCGGAAAAATTTCAAGCACTGCACTGTAATAACAATTGCGCATCGGTTGAACACCATAATGGATTCCGACAAAGTATTGGTAATGGATGCTGGTCGTTACGTTGAATTCGACCATCCAAGTATATTGTTGAAAAACTCAAATGGATATTTCTCAAAAATGTTATCCGAGACTGGACCTACTACTGAACAATCCCTCAGATGTATAGCTGATGAACATTACAGACAAACTTTCTTAGATGAAAAAGAATAAAAATTTTAGCACTTAGTAGGAATTAATAAAATTGTAAATAAATTATTTTAATGATAATGTAGTATACAGAGTGAACATACTTGAAAAAATAATAAGCGTTATGGAATTGTGTAAAATATTTAAAATTTGCTTGACAATATATTTACAAAAATTATTTGTAAGTAGTTTAACTGGTGTCTGGATAGGGCTGTGCCTGAATTATATGATTTTTTTGATTATGTTAATGTAAGTCTGAATTGTCATGTGGTCTCATATTTATAATGAATAAAATGGCAATATATTTAAATTACGTTTTATTTTCCTTCATACAAAGACTACTGGCGGGTATAAGTAATGTCGTAAATCATTTTAACGACACAGTGCATGGATCGCATTATACATTTCAAATAACCAAAAATTTCGACAGAGCTGAATTTTGTCCTTGGATACACCATTCGAAATAAATTGTTGAAAGTCCCCATCGATCCCATCTGTGCTAAAAAAGTTATTCGACGTCAAAGGTCAAAATTTTCGGTTTTTTGGATTTTTATCGTGAACGGTACATTTGATCAAAAAACTAGTTAAAACCAAAATTGTAGATCATAAAATTATCTACAAAAATGGTCCCTATACTTTTTTATCTAAGAATGACCATTTCTGAGATCGCAATTCTAAAAATCAAACGAGTTTCATTCTCACATATGCTACGGATACATGGTCGGACATTTAACCCTGTCAGACGGACATTCCCACTTACACAGCGGCCTATGGCTTGTTGCCTCTATCTGTAGTATCTCTATGGTTTTACAACGAGTGGTATTTGTTGATCGCAAACCCCTTGCGTACGCGTTTTACAGAATTTATAGGTTATATTTTGATATCTAATCATAATCACTGTTATCATTTTTTACGGAATGGATGATTTGCCATTTAGAAAGTATTGGATGGGCTAAACCAATTAATGAATAAAATCGTTTCAATTCTATTGACCCTTTTGATATATTGAGTGAATATCAATTTGTGCAAACTTCATCTGAGATGGATTCATCATACAAAAATAGTGGAAACTTGGTGGAAACTGGAAACTTAACCTAAGTTACGATCTAACCATAATCTGATGAAACAGATCCACTAAACAATCTAGAAATTGCGATGTTGTCAACTTCATTTCACCACGCGAATGAAAATGTTCGCACATCTCTACGAAGAGAGGTCAAGAATACCATTTTCAGTAAGTGTTCACAAATTGACCATTCGTAACCATACGCACTCGTACAATTGCGAAGGATGCTAAGAATAGCGACCCAGGTTTTTTTTCTGGTCGAGACGGGAAACTCATGTTCCAAACAGTGTTGGACTCATCCCCAAGGGGATTCCTACCAACCAAACCCACCTCAAACTCGCCGTTACCCCCTCCTCGGAATCACTACCCTAGCATACTTCGAGACGGGCGGCGGTTCCTCTCACACTCTCCGCTCACACAGTCACCTTCTCCCTACTATCACTCCTACCTCTCATGCCATATCGAGTCCTTCTTTCCCCCTAAACATGCTCTCTACTACGCCACTCACCCCCATCCATTCCTCCTCCCCCCTCAACATTATCTCCACCATGTTCTCCAAATACACCGCCTCTCCAACTTCTTCAGCACTTCCTCGTTCCTCCAGCATCTAAACACATGCATCACATCATCCTCCACCTCACACCTCTCGCACACTCCTGTCCCTCGTTTCCCAATCTTGTGGAGCTACCCCACTCTCGACCCATGTCCATTGAACACCTGTGTCAGGAAGTAGTTCATCTCCCCGAATTTCTGGTCCATCCAATCTCTCCTATTCCCAATCGCTCCTTTTAGCGCGCTGTCATACTCCTCCCACCTTCTCTCCATTTCCTCCATCCATTCCTGTACTTCCTCTCTGGTCGCACTCCTTCAGCGTTTATTCCTGGCTCTAGCCATCACATCCAATGGGTAGGTCCTTGCCAGCACCACTGTTCTGTACCCCTGCACCACCCTCAGCAGTATCCCTCTCTGCACCTGCAGTAGTGGCCTAACCCTCGCATTCACTCCCGCTCACACTTCCGCACCGTATAGCATACTCTGCTCTACCGTCCTACCAATTACCCTCCTCTTCCACTCTCCCGGCCCTTTCACATTACATACCAATTTCCCCAGCCATGCTGCCCTCACTTTCCTCTTTCAACCCAGGTGGTGTAGAAATGTGTGCATATTGTATAGAATATAACTCGTTTGACTTGCGATATCTCGGAAATGATGATTCTTAGATAAAAAAGTATGGAAACGATTTTTCTAGATAAGTTTATGATCTACAATTTTGATATAAGCTAGTTTTTTGATAAAATTTACAGTTCACCAGAAAAATTCAAAAAACCTAAAATTTAGACAATTGACCTCGAATAACTTTTTTAGCACAAATGGGTTTGATTGAGACTTTTAACAATTTATTTCTAACAGTTTATCCAAGGTCTCTGCCAAAATTCTCCTCCGTTGGAATTTTTGTTATTTGATCAATATTTTTCTGGCTAAATTGACCGGACTATAAGAAACTAAGCGACAAAACAGTAAATTTTTTATTGTTAATAATTACATTTAATACAGAATAACATATATTATAATCGATACTTTTTCCTATTCAATATCTGGTAGTATCTTGCTCAATCCAGGCGTCCTGAATTTCCTCAAGAGTTTTACCGTGAGTTTCATCAATACAAACATGAACAAATACAACAGAAGTTAAACAGAATACTGATAAAATTAAAAAACACAAACCTAAACCTAAGTGGGTGATGAAGAAACCAAAATAGTTTACCATAATAAACACTGAAATCCAATATATCGTACAAATAACTGATACACAAAGAGATTTGACTCTCCATGGAAAAACTTCTGAGAATATTACGAAAGGGATCGATCCAAATCCTAAATGATAGCCTACAATGAAGAGACTCAAAATTATAATTGGCAGCTGTTTAAAAGATTGCATTACCACCCCTGAGTCAGTTAAGAAACAGTAAAAACCCAAACACGTTAAAAATATAGACATTGATATAGACGAAATAATTAACAAAGATTTTCTACCAAATCTTGCGCCTATACTGGGTGTTATGAAGCTACTAACGAATTCGAACATTCCGAAAATTATAGAGCAAAGAGACGAATCCATATCTGTTTTGGTCAAAGAAAAAATAGTTTCGCTAAGCATAAGAAGAGCATTTATACCTGTAAGCTGCTGAAAGATAAATAACCCAGTAATTGAGAGGAAACTTTTAATAAACTTTTTGTTTGTGAAAAAATGTGTTTTGTTGTACTTCAGTTGTTCTGTAATAATGTTTTTAATCCTAGCGAATTCTTCTTCTACGCTTTCATTTTTACCCCTTATTTTTTTTAGAGCTTGTTTAGCCAAAGCATCCTGTTTTTTCATCAAATAAAAATGCACTGTTTCCTCCCCAAAAGTTAAAAATAAAATAATAAAGAAAATAGGGAAAATACCCAACAACAAATTGAACTGTTTTATGGTTAACCAAAGAACAGACGTGTAAGAAAATAAAAATCCCGCACAAATCATTACTCCAGCTATCGAACCTAAAGTGACTCTATTGAACTTATTTGACATTTCGATCGAATAAATTGGCACTACTGAAAAAGTACCGCCAGCTGCTACTCCTAAAATGAATCGCGTTATATAATATATTTCGATGTGATTAGTTAAACTCATTATTAAATAAGAAATCAGGTAAGGAAACCCCAAGGATAATATAGCAATTTTTCTACCAAAATAATCCGCTACAAAAGTGAAGAAGTATCCACTTATAGACGCTCCTATAGTTGGTAAAGTAACTATCAACGACATTTGGTTGTATGTTATTTTCTCGTCAAAAATATGTTCTGTTCCATTTTCGATTTTCGGCAATACAGGCGATGTCCAAGTTATTACAGTGCCCAATGAAAAGAACATACAATTTGCTGAAACAAAGATCAGACGTTAGGGATTATAAGAAAGTTGTATAATTTTCAAGGTCATTAATTACGATACCTTGAATATGTTTTAGCAGCCTTATAATCTTCTTTTACTACATCTATGTCGACATCTAGTATACGAAGAATGTTGTTGTTGTAAATTTCTGTACAGTTCTCTTCTTACTTCATCCACATCTACTTTCTAATAACAAAAATGTATAAATACCTGTAATTGTAGCAGCATAAGCCGTATTAACTTCTCTCAATATTCCCATAATTACTCATATAAAAAGTTCAACAACTTCTTACTGACTGAAAACTGTTGCTGGTGATATTGCCATTTTCTGAATTGTGTACCTTTTAAGTTAATTGTATTAATTTATTAGCGCCTTCGTATTTACTTAAGAGGCTGGGTAAAGTGGATAGAAACTTTCGTAGTTGTTTTGGCTTGAATTTCACAAGTATTTGTTGATAGGAATATTTTTCTATGAGTGGTGTACAAAACTTAATTTCAACTTGTAACTAATAAATGTTATACAATGTTAGAAAGGTTTGAAAGACACCAAAGTTTTGAGTTTCCGATCACCATGATGTATTGATGACATTTCTTCCCGTACTCTTAGTACGCATTCTTCATCTTAGTTTTTGAGGAAAAAGTCTAGATAGAAATCAAGGAAGTGAATCTAAAAATATATATAAGTCATTATGGCAAAACCGATCAGAATAAAAATCTAAAAATGTATAATAAGGGATAGTCCCACAAGGCAGTATCTTAGGTCCAGTCCTGGAGGTACCTGATATATACGTCTGACATCCCAACCTCAGACTATAGGTTAGGTTCTATGTGAGTGGGACCTTCTCGCCACCTCCACTGCGACCCCCGTTGGGCCTATTGTGGCTCACCCCTAGGGATTAAAATTCATCCCACAAACCTGTGCTTCTGACGAAGTCCATGGTTGTATTTGGTGATACTTTTTTGAAGTCGCTTGGCTCTAAGGTACTAAAACCGAATATGTTATACCTCACCCTGCCCAAAACTGGGCATGAGCATAGTATGTGCCCAGCAACTTCGTCCTCCAAATTACAGAACCGAAAATCCGAGGTCTGAACTGGTTCATCTTCTTTAGGTGGTAATTTAGTCGACAATGTTCTGTAAGCAGTCCCGACAGAATGCGTAGGTTTGTTCTACTCCATTCCAGGATTTGCTTATTTTTTGTACTTGGAGGGTTGTATATGAACGCCTTCGAGTGAGAGAGCCCCGGTATGTCTGCCCAGTACGTGAAGGTTTTTCTCTCCGCCCAGGTAGCTATGGCTGATCTAGCAGTGCTTTCCGAAATGCCAAAAAATGGTTCGGGTCCAATAAATAGATACTCTTATCCCTTTTTTGCCAGAGTGTCGGCCTTCTCGTTGCCCTCTACTCCTCGATGCCCCAGGTTAAAGTGACTCTGTTTTCCGTGTATGGTATATCAAGGGATTGTAGACAGTTATGTACTCTCCTAGATTTTATCCTGTTCGAGCTCAGTGCTTTAAGAGCAGCCTGGCTATCTGACAGGATGTGTATGTTTTTTTTACAACAGGTTGATTCATCAGCTCTTTTGCAGCCAGTTAAATGGCGTATACTTCAGCCTGAAAGACGGTAGCATACCTACCCATGTTGGCTGTGATTTCAACTCGGGGTTTCCTGCAGAAGACCGACGCTCTAGCCCCGTTTCCGGTTTTGGATCCGTCAGTGTAAATCACGTAGTCCGTTTCTAGGAAGGAGATTTTTTCGCTATCACATTGGTCTCTCGTGGGAATGAGGACCTTAAAGGACTTGTCCACGTGAAGTTTTGTGACAGAGAGATCCGAGGGCATCCCAAGAATGTGGTGATTTTGTATTTCCCTCAGCATTCCCGAGTGATCCCTCAGAGTCTCTCCATTTATTTAACTCTCCACTGTTAGCATTCTATGAGCTACTCTCCTGGCTTCCTTCTCCAAATGAATGTGGAGAAGATTTAGTTGCAGGGGGCCTTCCATAGCTGCCGTTGGTGTGGATGACATTGCTCCGGTAATGTCCAGGCATGCTGTTCGCTGCAACCATTGCAGCTTTGCTCTAGCTGTCTTTTGCAGACTTTTGGTCCACCAGACAGCTGAACCATACGTGACCATTGGCTTGACCATTGTTTGGTAAATCCATTAAATATGTTTGTGGTTCATACCCCAAGATTTTTCACATACCCTTCTGAGATTCCAGAGGGATAGTGTGGCTTTGTTTATCACTCTTTCTAAGTGGGAAGTGAATTGTGGGAAGTGAATTGAACGCTCGCCACTGACCATTCTAGAGGGATGTTCCCCCACGCCAGACTATAGCTCTCAATAACTTGACCAAATGGGGTAACAGCTCTCCACTGACCTGTTGTAGCAGAGCAGGAAAAATGCCATCCTCCCCAGGTGATTTGTACAGTGAGAATTCGTTCACTACCCATACAATTGCCGATGGAGTGACTATGTCTGTTGCAAACTTCCAATCTTCCTTTTTGGGTCGTTCTGTCGATCCCGTTGGAAGTGGGATGGGTGACTGGTCCTCCAGAAACCGACTACCGGAAGAGTGAGTCTGAAGCAGTAGCTCCAGGGTCTGCCTTGAAGAGTTCGTATAGGTGCCGTCTGGGCATTTTATTGCTCCAACGCCCTGTACCGGATCTCTGGAGAGAGCCTTGTGAATTCTACAACTGACAGGTAAATCTGATTTACTCTGACAGAAGTTTCTCCAGAACTCTTTCTTGGCTTTCCTAATCGCCTTATTGTACTCTGTTAAAGCCATACGATATTGTTCCCATAAGCCTTTTTCTTTAGCTCGGTTGAAGAGTTTCCGAACTTCTACTCTTTTCTTTTCCAAGTCTCTGCTACACCACGGTGGTCTCTCTTCTCCTTCAGTGGGCAGTTTTGTTGATAGGCCGATAGAATGGCGGTTTTCAATTAATTATTCGCCTCCTCTATCTCTGCTCTATTCTTAATAGTACCAATTATGTTTCCCAAGCCTTCCTGGAAGGTTGAGCGATAACCGCTCCAGTTGGTGCATTTTGGGTTCCGAAATTGGACTATGGGTCTTGCCCCTGTATTCACGTCGAATCTAATGTGTCTGTGGTCTGACCTAACCTCAGACTATACTATGATAGGCACATTTGCTGATGACACTGTGATAATGGCTATATATATGAAGATCCAATAATAGCTTCTGCCAATCTCTAAGACCCCCTATTCCAGATCGAAGTATGGCTCGACCGATGGAGAATAAAAATCAACGAAAAAAAATCCCTGCACATAACATTTTCACTAAGAGGAAGCCGATGTCCTCCAGTTACTATTAACAATATAGTGATACCTGTAACTTCTTGTGTCAAATACCTGGGATTACACTTAGACTCAAAACTCAATTGGAGCCAAGAAACGAAAGCAGATCAACCTAAAGTTCCGAGAACTACTCTGGCTACTTGGAAGAAGATCTCCAGTCTCACTACAAAATAACGTCTTAATATATTGTCTTTCGCTGACTTCCGGTTATGTCGGAAGCTGCAGTCAACTTCGTTATGTTAAATGAAACACCCCGCATCAACTTTTTGAATTGATTACTTAATTAGAAACAACTTAATATAACAGGGAACTATACCAAGTCTCAAGGTTTTCGAGATAATAATTGAAGACATAAGTTGGTAAAGGTTAAGTTAGTGCTATTTTAGGACACCCCTGGTATATATGTAATGTCTAATTCGACCCGTCCTTAAATTGTTATATTATGTCACATGTAGTGTATACGGAGCTGGTCAAATCATAAAGAAAACTGGGAATTTGATTATGAGTTCCAAAAGTTTGATGGCAAGCCACATAACGATGGACCACCAGAACAATATCTACAGGTACTAAAGGTAGCTTGTGTGTTAATAAGGAGCTTATATTTTCTCATTTTGAGGCATTGCCAGCCATGATTCATTTATTCATGACTAATACAATTTCCGCCAAATCAATTTACCGGACGTCAAGTTGAAAGATTTGGGTACTATTTTTATAAAAGCAGTTTAGATCCTAACACTCCATATTTGCAAGTGGATTTACAAGAAAGGCACAGGAGAAGTTGAAGTAGGAATGGTTACGTTAAGACAGTTTCCCAAATGTGGAGGCCAAACACCTGAAAAAATGCCCAATTCACGACACCAGCTCAAATTTATTGATCTCGGCTATAGATGGTACTAGGTACCAAGTGACATTTTTAAATTTTTTAAACAGGGTCAAAAAAAATTAACGTTTATTCTGGATAATGAAAAATAGCAATAACTATTTTTTTTAAATGACACACATATTTTTCCACCTAGTACCATTCTATAATAGATTTAGTTGAATATTCTCAACTTTTCTGTCTACGGAAGTGTAACAGTTTTTGAGATTTTTTTTGGTTTTTATTCATCACCCTCTTATGAAACTTTTGTCGACTTAGATTGCCTGAATAAACCTGTCAAGACAGTTGTTATCATTTGAAAGTTCAATTCGTGAATTAGTGTTGATGTTTGACTGTTGACTTGGTTATCCGAAAGTCATATTCATGCAGTTGTGCCTGCAACTGAACTATACCAAGTACTGATATTTTTTTGTGAGTCGGATAGCCGAGCTAGATCTTTACATTACATTCATAAGGATGGGAATCTAAGACTATGTCTGTTTTGTAGATAATGTCAAGCAACTTCGCAATTATTTATTTTACCAAATTACCACCTTCACATCTTAAATCAGGACTAACGGAGAACTTTGTCATCAATGGATCAGTGCGTAGTAAATTTTCCCGTTTTAGCGACCAAAAAATTTAAAAAAATCTTCTGGCTGAAAAATAAGAGATATTATATTGTAGAAAACCAAATTTTGATTTAGCTCTGCTGGGCTTGGGAAAATAGGAATGGATTTTTTGGGAGCAGTTGTTTATTGTTTATTACCAAGATGTATTGACAATGGAAAAGAAAAATAAGCGCCAATGGAATTCGAAAGGATATTTAATTGGAAGGAACTCAAAATAATAAATTCTATAGACTACTTTTTGATCCGGCCCCAAAAAATTTTACACCTTTTCAAAAGTGGTTTTCTATTGAACCACTCATTCGATTTTTATGATATTTTTTGTGATCTGTAGGTTAATTCTTCTATAGCAATGGTTGCTCGACATTTTTATGTAGAGTTAAATTAGAAAATATACGGGGTGCATAAATGTGAAGATGTTTTTTACCCAGCAACTATGCTTTATGAACATTTTGGTTGTTTATTCATGTTATTATCTCTGTGGGTGTGTTTTTTATTTTTTGGCCCTGGTTTTTAACCAATTAGCCGGCTCTATAATTTTTATCCATTTTCCGTGTTATCTGTAGGATTTCTTAAGGTTAAATGTTAATATATTTACATTGGTTACATTTCCATTAATTTCTCGCGACATTTGTGTACGGATTTGTTAGTAAATGTTTTTTTTATTACTTTTCTTAAACTTTTTTCATCATTTGTCTTAAACTTTTTCATTTTTTTGTTCTTTGTTTTTTTAATTTTTTTTATAATTTTTTTTATATACAGTCTGAAAAAGTTGGCAAGATATGGGAAACTTTTTTATTGTAAGTTTTACGAAAAAAGATATTCTTTATGAAAATCTGTGCTTTTGAAAATAATAATATTCAGGTGTTTACATTTGACATTAGATGTACAGGATGTACAGAATTGTAATAAAAGCATTTTCTATAAGAATAATTAAATGCTTAGAAAGAAAGGGTGCACAAGTTGAGATGCATATTTAGTGATGAAGAAGTTAAAACGGATTTTTTTTCATGCACATAAAGTTTGATGTTACGTTTTCGAAATAAATAATTCTAATTACGTATTTGTCTATTTTAGATCATTCTTAACAGATAAAGTCAAAGTTTATCAATTTTGCAATGAGACATTGAATAGGTAAAGTAATCAGTAATTGCACTTAAAAGTAATTTTTAATTCCTATCGACACCATAAAATTACATTTAATATTTTGAGAACAATTTGTAAAAATAACAAAAAATTTTTAAGTAGTATGATCTAATTCCATATTAAAACATAGTTTTCGGTTTCGAAAAACTTTTCATAATTAAAGTTTTCGATATTGTAAAAAATAAAGGTACTTTACTCTTGCATAAAAATCATATTTTTTGACAAACCTAGTATACCATTTAAAAAATTGACATCTTACATTTGCGTTTTACTTTGTGGGCCATGCAGAACTCTCTATAAAAAGAATAACTAATATATTTTTTTCATTTTATTGTGTTTTATTTATTTATTTTCTATTCATTTATTGTTATATTTCTCTTTTCATTCTTTTCAAATGCTTATATACAATTATAAATGTTTATATTTCGTGTGTACAATAATGTGTCTAAATTGGTGTGTAACTTGACTCCAGATTCTGTTAGTTCCTTCAGGACATCTTGATTTTGTCTTGCGAAAAACTGACATTCCCATAATACGTGGTTTGGTGAACCTACTTCTCCGCATTCGCAATTTGGGGAGTTTTCTAAACCTATTTTGAATTTAAATTCCGGCTATAAGCCATGCCCACACCATATTCTATTCATCATTTTGATAAAATGTCTATCCGAGTTATTTTTAAACCATGGTTTTCTGTAAGTGTCTGCACTCTCTGAAATTTTATAGTTTTTGTTTCCCTTGCATACCTTTCTTGCCAATTTTTTTTATGTAGCATGAAAACCAGTGGTTGGGATCTTTACTTCCCTCATTTCCTCTCTTTCTGTGGCTTGCTTTGTCAGTTTGTCCAAGTTTTCATTATTTTCTAAATCATTGTGACCTTTATTAATCCATACTAATCTAATCTTCTTATTTTTATCTCTAGAAACGATTGAATTTCTTCTAAAATATTGATAAAGATTGAAGATGTGGTAGTTCTTAGCTTGATATTTTTTAGAGAATCTAAAGAGGGATATGTCAGTTAGGCCAAAAAATCAGGTAGTTCCTAATCCTACCATTCAGTTGGGCCTAGAATATGAAATCAAGAGATTAACTACCTGCACCCTTAATAATCTTTTAATGCAATAGGGTAGGTACCTGTTTCAACAAATTGATAACTATAAATATTTCTTAGTTAGGTTAGGTTAACGCAAATGATTAAGAGTTTGTTTGTCTCGTTTTAATTTTATTAAATGTTTGTCGAATAAATATTTACCTAATTCTTTGAAATAAATTACTATTTAGTGGATTTGTATTATTTTTTACCTGTTCAGAAATTGGACCAACAGACCTATAGGAATATATTGACCCCTTTTCAGCAACTGATTATAGCAGGTATTTTGGCCCAACTGAATGGTTTTTACTATCTGTCAGTATTATCCACAGCACCTTTTCATGATTGTTTGCATATTTGATGGCCTCTAAAATTGCTATAAGTTCAGCTGTATCTCTGTTATTGAAAAAGTTACAAGCTATTGAAGAAAATTATCAACAATTTACAAAAAAGTCATCTAAATGAAATGGGTAGTTCAAGAGATGATCATGTGTAAAATTTCAAGCGTCCGGGCTTTTTTTGACGATCAGTATACTTTGGGTAATAATAACAAATCGAAAATAAACAAAATACAGTTTTATTATTGAATCAACTTGAGTATAAACGTTGTATAATATAATCAATCTCACTAACAAATATATACACATAAATATCAATATAAAAACTAAACATTAATAAAAGATATTGCAGATCAATAAATTACAGTATACTTATTGTTTTAATATTGCTAGATTTTAATTAATTAATACATCATACATATATAAATGTATAATAATAATAACTATTTTTCTTATTACGTATTGTGGTTATTTAATAATTATCAAATACAAATTTGTTCATAGAACTTACTAATGTAATATATCATAGATATATGGGACCGAAATCACCGAATTCAAAGAGTTATTTAAAGAAACGAAAGTACCAACAAATCTGTTATTCGATACAATAACGTGCTTCTAAAGTTAAAACCTAACTCGAGCATCAGGAATTGCCTCAATAAGGAGATCTAAGATCAAACTAAGTTTCTTTAAAAAAATACTCATATTCGGCAAATATTTTACTTAACAAATAAGATTTCTTATCGGAAATTACCTTCCTTAAAATAGTACGCTTAACTAGCGCACGATAAGTCTATAGTAATACCCTATAGCTTATTTTTAACACTTTGATAACAAAATGTATTACATTTTAGTAGTTAATACCCAACACCATCACCCAGTTAACCACCCAAGTTACTTTGGCATTCTAGTGAAGCTATTTACATTCAGTAAACAATTCTTCTTCCAAAAGTGTGCAACCTATCACTAATTTTAGCAGAAAAACGGTAAGGATTTTTCATTACCACTTTCCTGATCTTATTCTAATAATGTCGAGAAAAATTCTTAATACAGTCAATTTCTTATAACTCAGAAAACTGTAACGCTATTTTTAGAAGAAGAAAAGTAACTGGAACCAAAATTTTACAATGAATAAGGGTGGCAAAACTGATAAACAAGCCTTTGCGATCTTTCCGTTTTCTTCATAATACCTTTTTTGTAATATTGCCTGATTGACCTACTAAGTTTGTCGTAGTTCATCGCTGGTCTGTTTTTTCTTCTACCCCAAAGTCTAGCAACTTTAACTGAATCTTCTATTTTAAATATACCCTTTGAGCGATCTATCCACCTTATACATGAGCCGTACGTTTGGGGAGACGCTAAGAGTTCTTTTAAAAATTGCCACAGATGAATGTGGGAACCTGTTCTCGAGGTAGTTGGCTTAGATACATCTGGAGGTGATAAAATTTCTTCTTCTTCGTCTGTAACAAATTAAAATGTTATAATAATGACAGCAATAAGATGATTATCACTAAAAGTTTTAAATTCCTTTTAACAAAGGAAATATTAATAAAAGAAGCAGTTTTGCGCATTAAATAGTAATTATTATTTATTATTAGATTGCTAGAATATTAAGTGGTTAGCATATTAGCCAGATTTATCAGCATCGTATGTTTTCAAATTATATATACAATGATCTTTTTAATTTACATTAATTTTTTTGAATTAGAATGTATAATACTCAATTTTTAACGAGAGTGCGTAGGTAGATTGACATTTTTATACGAGTGTTAAAATAAAAATTAATTTGTTTTTTTTTCTGCTACTAAAATGGTCTTTATTAGAAAATTAGGAATATAAAACATTTTTATTACCACCACTTAGAATTCAATAAATAAATTATAATGTATAATTTTGAATATTCCCCAATCGATTGAAAAGAAATAGCATTTATCCTTGAATTGGAAAAATAAATAAACTACAAATCCACTTCCTTGGATATTTCGTGATCCAATATATTATTATGACCTTATTCGTTTTAAACACTGTCCATACATAAGAGAATGATTAGCAGCAGCCATGCCGTTGAAAAGTTGTATAATAAGTGGAGTTGTAAAGTCTATGAAGGTGAACAGCTTAAGTGATCGGCATATTTTATACTGGATTAAAAAATATCGTGAATCAAAGGCAACATTAAAGTCACGCAGAACAAAGCAAATACCTAATTTATTCAAAAGGTTCTGTTAAGTAATACACTTGCAAGATGTTTATTTTAATATTTATTTGAGAATATATATTATCAAGCATTTTGTATAAATTCAAAATATTTTATTAGATATTCAAAAAAAGACAGGAATGCCTCTTATATCTAATAAAATACTTACAATGGGGGACTTCGGTCCAAGTTGCCAACCCAAAAATTTGGGAATTTTCTACCATGAAATTTGTCATGTTTAGGTTCGCTGCCGTAGCAGACATCAAAACAAACAGGGCACTTGGTCCTGATGGAATAGCCCCGGAAATCATAAAAATGCTGATAGGGACAAATATTGAAATGGTGCTTCGTATAATGAACAACATAATACGGAACCAGGAATTTCCAATAGACCAGAAAATTGCAAAATTGATTCTCATACTGAAACCAGGAAAACCGGTAGGAGTCCCAACGTCATATAGTCCCATATGTTTGTTGAACTGCGTGAGCAAACTGCTGGAGAAAATTATTAAGGGACGACTGGAAATGGAATTAACCGAAAATTTTGCCATCTCGGATTTCCATTTTGGTTCCCGGAAGGGGCGCCCGACAATACACGTAGCAAATTAAATAAGGGACAGTGTCCTAAATACAAAAGCAGCTTATGTGTCATGATAACTATCGACGCTATAAATGCTTTTAATACGGTCACTTGTTCACTGATAGTTAATATGCACTATGCCCATCACCGCAGGAGTGCCTCAGGGTTCGGTTTTAGGACCGACCCTGTACAACGGGGGCCTAAATATTGACATCGATAAAGAGGCTCGGAGCCTGGCCTATGCTGATGATTTAGTAGTAATTTTCGAAGCTAGGGACCCAATGAAAACGGAGATGGCAGGAAATAAAGCGCTTAGAAGGATAGAAAGATGTTTGAAGGAACACGTCCTGGAAATCGCAGTTCATAAAACGGAAGCAATAGTGTTGAGGGGCCCAGGAAATGAAAATTACATAAAGTTCTCGTTGAATGGTGAAAAGATTGTACCTGGTAAAACTATTAAGTATCTGGGTATACAGTTCGATGACAAACTGAAGTTTGGGAAACATATAGAACTGTTGAAGGTTAAGGTGCAGAGCAGAGTCACAGCTCTTAATAAGCTTATGCCTAACATGAAGGGACCGGGCTTTCAGAAGAGAAGACTTTTACTCGGAGTAGTACACTCCACGATAAAGATAAAGACGAAAAAATACAAGGGAATGTTGGACTCACTCAAAAGGGTAATTTGTGCTTACAGAACGGTATCGACAAAGGCGGCGCAGGTGATAGGTGGAGTGATCCCGATCCATCTTCAAGCGTTGGAAAGAGCCAACGAGGAGCAGGTAGAAAACGCAAGGGAGGTGAGAGAAGACATCCTAGATAGGTGGCAGGCGAAATGGGTGGATGAGTATACAGGCGAATGGACAAAGATACTCATACCTGACGTCAGGATTTGGTTTAAATGTAAACACGTGTAAACAGTTCCTACATAACGTACACGGAAGGCATAAGAAAAACTGAAGATGACTCGTGTGCATAAACTGTGGGGAGTTAGACGATGCTAGCCACACGGTATTTGAATGCAGAAGATTCTCATGCATTAGAGAAAACTTGCACAACTTTATTGGAAGCCAGCTAAGCACGGAAAATTTCCTAGGAATTGTAACTGAAAGTAGTAGCACATATGATGCTATCATACAGGGTATAACTGAGATCATAAAGATTAAATAATCGGAGGAAAGGATAGATCAAGGAAACTAGGTAGAAGGAAGACACCTTGTCGCAACTGTTATAACGTTCCAAAGACAGATCCAGATGCGATGGGATGAAGAGGTGGAATGTTTAGTGGGTAGGGCCGTAAGGTGAGTCCCACACTGTGTAGTGGTCGCAAATGGCTTCGGGAATTTGGTTTCACTACACGTGCGTAAATTCATTTTAACCACCTCCAAAAAAAAAGGTTCGCTATGTATAAATATATGTAAACTAAGCCTCGGCTCTTCAAAACAGATAATTCCATCCAAATATCGATATTTGTAAAGATCATGTCCGATTGGCTGAAATTTATCTTGGAGCTCCTGATTTTACGTCAATAATATCCATCAATCAATGTCGTCATTGGATAAGAGATATGTCGCAATTGACATTATTGACATGAAACAGGTGCTCCAACACAACTTTCAGCCATTCAGATATGACCTTTACAAATATCGATATTTTGCATCAAATTAGTCAATTTAAAGAGCCGTTTACCGATATTTATGAATGATACGAATCTTCACATGAAAAATTCATTCTGAAATTTCCCTTCCCCCGTTGGTAGAAAAATATGAAATTTTTTGGGTTGGCAGCTTGGACCGAAGTCCCACATTGAAAATTAAGCAGGAAGTTTTATACTTGTCATTTTACTCAAATCAGATTCTATCATTTTGACAGGTTATTATAAAAACAACCTTAATCCGAATCATCAATATGCGATCATCAAACCAAAAGGAATGTCATTTTCACCAGGAGCTGCAGGCTCAGCAAAATTATAACATAATAATATAATCATAACTTATTTTAATAATATTCCTGCAGTGATGCATATTTTGCATGAGTTTGCAGTACGCGCTTTCAGAGTCTCGTTACTTTTAAAGAAACGCGTTACTGCAAGAGAAAAGTTATTTTGCAGTAACTGAAGCCATGTGCCTCAAAAGGAACACATAAACTCCTGTTCAAAAAACCCTCGGAGTCGCTGATCAACGAAATATTAAACCTAAGCAAGGATCAAATAAGGATTACTCACTGGTCACTGCCACGGGGTAGACACTTATATGGCCAAGGTCCAACCACGTTTTTAGTTTCTTCCTAACGAAGAGATGGCGCGAATAACAGGATCTTGTAGATATGCAATTTGTTATACAAATGTTATACATTTTGGTTGCATACCTGCATTCATAACCTTCATTTCTTGTTGCATTATTGAATTTATTTATGGTCTTTATGGTCATCTTTCATAAGATAAACATATCCTTTCGTCCCAGAGTGATTTTTCATATTAATTGTATTGCATTTTGTTGTCTTCTAGTTTCCTCAGATTTTAGTGGTAAGTAAATACGAAATTCTACGAATATTGACAAAATTATTGAATAAGTTTATCTGGAAATTCATTCACAACAATCATTCCTGAACTATCTTCTAGGTAAATAGGTTCAATAAGGGAGTTGATATCTATTTGGTCGTTGAGAAGATTACCTGAATATATATTTGTTTTTATTTATCTCAAGAGCTTCTAAAACTTTAAATTAAATCTTTTAGAAGTTTTTGAGATAAATAAAAACAAATATTCAGGTAATCTTCTTAACTTCTAAAAGATTATATTAAATATTTCAGAAGCTCTTGAGATAAATATAATCTAAATCCATAATAACATAAACTATGTTTTTTTTACATTTCAGGATTTATTTGTATTTTAAATTTTGTTAACATAAGTGGAATAATAAATAGCATATAATGGACTGTACATTTAAATTTGCCGCCACTTTTTCAAATTAGTTTCTTCCCAATGAAGAGATGGCGCTTAAATTTAGGTTCAGGCCTCAACATTGGATTGTCCTATCTATCCGTATGTGTATTACGGTATGTATGTTATGGTCACTGCGCTATGAGGAAGTGATACCATTGGCATATAAACCTATTTGTCCATTGTGAATTGGAGAGGAAGGGTTACTGGAGATGTAAACTTCTATGACTAGCGTGTCCAAGGGAGGATTTACTCAAAAATGATCTTGTGAATAGACTGGATAAGGACCACTCTCTCAACATAAACAACTAAGAGCACAAAAAGCCAAAAAGCTGAGGTGTCCAGGACTTGGAACCTTGACTGACTTACGATCAAATTAATCAATAAGCTTTGATAGTTTGTAATTTTGTTTGGAAGATTGTCCTGTAGATTTATCAAATTTTATTGAATTCATTACTAATTAGGAAGGCGAAGTTCCAAGGAATGGTGGGTTGTGAACTAAGGAAGTACAATTTCTAAAATAAAAATATAATTTTTTGTTACTTTTTCGTTGATACCACTCGTGACGTTTTTGTTACAGTATTTAATAAATACTTTTTTTGTAATTATTGGTAATTTACCTCGTTAATCACTTTAATAATATTGTGTGAGTTATTATCTGACTTAGTGTACCTCAACAAATAACGCATTTTATATTTCTCGGTAAAGTGTAGTTTCTAATTCCAACCAGTTACAATTATTTTTTAATTAATATAATTATCATACCAAAAAATGTGTGTTAATGTTGTTGTAAAACGGCGGTTTTTTCAAAAGAGAGTAAATTTTGGAAAATTGAGTACTTTCAGTGCTTAATTCCAGATATCTACCTACTATTATTTTATTGTTTACATCAAAGATTTTTTAGGCGAAGTATTTTGGTATACTCAATAAGGAATTAAATGATATTTACTCACATTGAAAATCATTATTTGATATAAAGCCAATACTAACCTTCAGATAAATCCCCACTGGAAGCATTACTTGAAGTTGTCTCAGGTCTCCGCTGTATACCTAAATCGTCCTCAGAATATGCAGCTTTCCATATTTCCAGCTGAGCGTGAAGAATCATACCTTCCTGTAAAATTAAATTTTTCATGTAATTCCAGTGATTAATTTTGATGCAAAAAGTTTATAAAAGGTTAGGTTCGGTGAAATTTGAATTTCACACTTTTTTGTGGAAAAAATTTGGTAAATACTGATTTATATCGTCCTTCGTACTATATAAATAAGCAATTGTATAATACAGTACAACTGTAAATACTATTGTTACAAAAATATGAGGAGAAATATAAAAATTATATAACGTAATGTAGTAAGGGTAATTCCATTTTGTAACCAAGGCCTAAGAAGCGAAATAATAATAAGTTAACTTAACAAAACCAATTCGAGCACATCGACCGACGACGTAGAATCGCATTCCGCGACCATTTTTAATGGTCAAGTAGGTCACATCAGAAAGACTTTCTCTTCTTGGACGTTGTAATAGTAGAAAATATTGTTTCTCTTCTTCATGTACCCCCCTTGACTTCCCCGGCAAGAATTTGTTGTGAAGGACGGGCAACGACATTGCTGCTGGCGAAAATTAAAGAATCTGATTTAAATATGGTGTTCTAGAATGTGAAGTTTAAATTATTATTTTCAGTTGTTTATCTTTTTACTTATGTAAATGCAAAGAAAGCTGCTATATATTATATTTTGACAATTTGATTAATTAGGAAATCAATTTATAAAACCACATGAGAATATTTTCAATCAAACAGGTGTAACACGTCTATCGACCTATTTCGACTTTTAAGTTTATGTCGTAAATAATTTTCCAATTCCCGGTCGTCGTCTTATTAGCCACTCCCAATCCCCAACCCTGGCCATAAGACAACTGACATCTGCCAACGGCCGCCTCCATGTTTGCAGCTACACGACTGTCTTCAAGGCAAGACATACCCTTTTGAATTATCTTTTATTGCTCATCTTCTATATCTTTTTCACCATAGCCTCAAAGATACCGTTAAAATGTTTCTAAGATACCGTTGCAATATCAAAAGGACCTCCCTAGCATATCTCAGGAATACCTCCAAATTTATTGACGACCCACCACTGGGATACCTCCAGGCTAGGTTTCCATCCACCCTTCCTTTTCGCCTGAGTTTTCTTCTTATTCAAATTCATTTTTGTTCTTTCGTCGACGTCTAAAAGGTAGTGGCGCCCTAAAGCTTCTTATAGTCTGGCAACCCTCTGGCATACCTAGTGCAGCACTAACATGGAGTAGAACCACCCTTGAGAAGAGTCTCTTTCTCAAGTGGCCTCTCTAGCGCCCAAGTAACATCCAGTTACAAACTGACTTTTACATACAGTTTCACAGGAATTCTCCAGTTTTTTTGCTAATTAATCAAAGGTTTATCTATGATTGTTATTATATAAGAAATATTCCTGTGTCGCAGTGGCATGGCCGGAAACATTTTATGAGGGAAAGATGAGAAAAATAGGAATACGATGCCCAATCCTCCAAAACTTGATTCTTTAACAATTGGCACATTGGTCACCGATTGGAACTTTGTGGCACAACATGAAGAAAAAGTTACGAGAAAATACCTCTAGAATCATTCCAGAGTTGCGGACTCTTCTTCTTCAAGAAGTTTGGAATATGGTAAATCTCTTTAAAACCATAGTTTTGATAGTTTAGGCATGATCAGTTTTGATAATAACGATTCCATCGATTGCCAGGTTTTTTTTAGGATAAAAAGAAGGAGATATTGCAGGTGGGCAATTCAATATTCAGAGGAATGATAGAGGCATTGTAATGGGTAGTTAATTATTTAGGTTAGAATGTATGCTTATTGTTAAATTATAGGTTATATTTATAATATTTATTGTAATTATAAAACATATCGACTAAGCAGTTCCATTATAATGTATTTATCGATATAAGTAACAAATGCAAAATAAGCAGACACGCGCTAGATTGAAAAAATGTGTAAGCTGGCAATTGTTGCTTTTGGTTTTTGGTCAAAGGGTTCAAATTAAACATTTGTCAAAGAAAGATGTTTTATTTAAAGAACGTCAACCCTAATTAAAAGTAACCTAAACCGAATAATTTAACATTATTAGAGCGTGCTCAATAACTTCAAATCAATATACTTGCAGAATATCTCTTGGAAGTTTTTATCATTCTTGCAGGTCAAACAAATTTTGACCAAGCTAAACCTTTCTCTATGAATCGTATATTGATATGTGATAATCTGCATACTCTTTGTAAAGTTACAAGGTTAAAAGTGGACCATCTCTTCATTTGTTGATTGTTATTTTTGTGCATTATAAAGTCATGTTACTGCATAATTTTTTAAACAATGTCAGCTAGATAGAGAAAAGCTAGAGATTTTCTATATTTCAACGACAGATTCAATTGCAGCTTCCAATTTATAGAAATATCATTTCACATAAAAATAAAAAGGTTAATATGAAGAAAAAGTAGGACTTGAATTCAACAAAATCTTACCGTACTAATAACGTGTAGCGACCGCTGGTTAAGTGGAAAAGTGAGATTTTTAACATGTTGGAAAGTTGAGGTTATTTAATATTATTACTCATGCAGATTTGCTTCATTATATAAAAAAATTACTTTTAATGTATGATTATTACTTGGAGGTCTTACATTGCTTTGTTTTCGCTTCGACCTGCATATTTTTTTTCTCTTTCGTCCTATCCTATATTCAGAATACCCTTGCTCATCTTCAATGTTTCAAGCTTCAATCTGCATTTAATAGAATCTAGATTATGATGTGTGAAATACCAAGCTTTCTAGACCTCTTAGCCTCCAAGCTTTTGAAGCTTTCCATGTCCTTAAATAAGTTCTATCCCCTAATACAGTCACCTTTCTTCCAAAATAATTTTTTGTTTCGTATATTTATATAATTTTGTCTCGACACTGTATTTATAGATCACCACGAATTTATTCTAAGAAACAATTTACAGCAGTTTATACAATGCGGTCCATATGTATGGAATAAATTCAATCTTAGCGTTATTATGTACTATGTGAAAAAAAAAACCTGAAACAGATCGATTTTTATTCTTAAATTGACAGTTATTTACAGTATGAAAATATTATCCCCCTCCAGCACCCCCTCAAAAATTTTAAATAAGAAAGGGGGTCGTGTGGTACCTTGTTGGAAAGGGATTTCAGTCCTCTGTTCAGTTTTTTAAATTTGGTGCAATCATAACTGAGAAAATTAATTTTTAAGATGTAACATTTTGATAATGTCTCTATCACAAAACTTTATACGTAGAATGAAGATAATAATATCGCATAATATTTAGAATGTATTTTTCAATGTACTTGACAATTAAATTAAATGTTCAAAATGACCACCATTCAGTTCTTGACAATAACCGAGGCGATTTTGGAATTCTCGAACAACATTTTGTATGACCTTAGGGGTTATTTTGTTAATTTCTTCCGTTAAATTAACTTTTAAATCAGCAATATTGTCTGGTCTATTAAAATATACTTTAGAAATAATCAGGTATTTTCGTATCTGTTCTGCTAAAAATCTCTGAAGATATTAAAATATTAGTCAAAAAGCCAAATAATCAATTGATATGAATCTAGTAGACTACTGTCATTTGTAACATGTCTATCGACCTGTTTCGATTTTACAGAATAAATCCTTTTAATTAGCGCTCGTCGTCACTAGCCACATTCAATCATATTTCTGTGATCCCAAACTCTTCTACCCTGACCGTAAGACAATTGACGTCTGCCAACGGACGCTTCCATTTTTTGCACAACGCCACGTGAAACACCCCTTTCTGTTAACGACCACCTAAGGGGACAGATCATCTTTCGCTATCTTTCATATCTTAAGTACCTATCTTAGGAATTTTGCTGTGGTAAGTTCAAAATCATAATTCATAATTAATAAGCTTCTTCTAAAGTACTGTCTGATATAATTTTCGTATGCATTCTTTATTTTTTTACAGAGATAGACGAAATTAAATTCAACACGTGGTCATAAACTGTTCTTTTATACTAATATGGTAGTTTTAAGCCAAATATTCTTTTATAATTCACTGTTTTACTTTCATACAAACATTTTCAAGCTTTTTCAGTTGCGAAATAACTCTTTTAATTATAAAATAACACTTTTATAAACCGCTAACCTATAAAATATTCTTTCGCAACGCCAGTGCCGGTTTCATATATTTCCTAAGCACGATATTTTTTCATATAACTAAATAAATAACTTTTTGCTATGATTAGTTTCTTTCGGATCATTAGTATATTTTTTAATTTAGCCGATAATTGCTATTTTTACTGTTATAACATGGAACATATAATGTTGGAAAGCTTTCAGTAAATTGAATCAATTTTTTTGACTTTCAAATAACTGCCTTCCTTTTCTTTAACCTGAAAAGCTGACCAACATAATGTGCCATTACATTCAATTTCCTACATATCCCTGATCCACTTGTACTTCTAGGTAAGCACAGCCCCTAGGCGAGAATATAAGCCAAGAATATAACCCTAGGCTAGGATATAACCCAAGAATATAACGCCGAGGATATAAACCCAAGAATATAACCCTAGGCTAGAATATAACCCCAAGAATATAGCCTAGAATACAACCCGAGGATAGAACCCCAAAATACCGCCTTTAGAACAGAACACAACAGTTCAGATCAAGACCTGACTTCTTCTCCAGGAAACCACTTCATCTAAGAGCTAAGTACCTATAAAAGTACAAATTCCTGTTCATTTCCTGTGGCAGAATAAATTGTAAATTTGTTTTTAATTCTTTTTTTATTAGAAATCCTCAACTATAAAAGTTGAGGGAGATACCGCCCGGGGTCACTTTTCTTTATTAACTTAAATTTAAATTTTACAAGGCGTTTCTACCTTTTCCGCCTTAGTTTTTATTAGTATTTTTATCGTCAAAAAGGTAGTGGCGCCCTCAATTTTTACAACCCTTCTGTTGTCCCTGTGTGACATGAACTTGGGGTCGAATCACCCTTGAGAGGAGTCTCTAGCCGGAGCCCTTCGAGCTGGTGCCCTGTGGGGTACAGGCATTCACAGTTACAAATTGGCGCCCAACTAAAAGCAACATTTACCATTACACATTTAGGTATTTAAAGTTACTAAAAGACGTCAGAAATTTTAAATAATAAATACCCTGGTCAACACGTTTCACAGTCTATAGTTAGCAAAATTGAAAAGAAATTCGTGAAACCGGACATGTAAAAAATATTGAAAAACCAGGTAGAAATGTTTAATTTACTGATGAAAAAAAAAACAGAGGACTAAAATCCCTTTCCAACAAGGTGCCACACGACCCCCTTTCTTATTTAAAATTTTCGAGGGGGTGCTTATAATTCAGAGGGGGATAATATTTTCATACTGTAAATTGTCAATGTAAGACCTGTTTCAGGTTTTTTTCACATAGTACATAATAACGCTAAAATTGAATTTATTCCATACATATGGACCGCATTGTATACCAATCATGCTTTTTTTTTCTAATCAACCATCAAACGATTTTTTTTAAGAAAAAACTCGATGATATCACCTTCATTCATGCTTAGCACAACGCCGAAGATTTTCTCACGGTTCAAGTAATATTTAATTTTCTTAACTAAACTTAGTCACGTTCGCCAAAACCTGTTGCTAAATAGTTGTTACTTCAGCTTTTCAATTACTCATTGCATGTATGAAACTGATTTCGCAAAAGGTTGCCCAGACAAGGACTCGTGATTATTATTACATTATGATCCGTTGAATATGAAGTAAAGTTACATTTATTTAAAGCAACAATATAAAGAGCTTGTTGAAAAAGAAGACTACAAATAAACGAGTCAATGATATAAAGTGATCTGCTACATATAGGGCTACCAAGAAGTAATGAAAGGAAGTACTTGTTACACTCAAAGTTGAGGAATTCCACAAGCATAGGAATGAAATATGAACCATAGTCAATAGTATTTAACAAACATTAAACTGCGCATAAACTATAATTAATACAATAAATGTGTTTTACCTGTGGCGACCTCCTTGTAAAGTCTTCTTCGGAAAGGGTGACAAGATTAGAGCCCGTCAAATCCCACTGTTCCGACACTGGTTCTGAAAGGCCGAAATGCCTGGAAGTCCATCTGATCCATGATAACACACTGGCTGAATCCCACTGTGACGGATCTGCAATTAAAGTGAAAGTAATTAATAGAAATAATAATATCAATCCAAAAAAAAGTAAGTTTTTCATTTACATCAACATACACAGTTGGCGGAATTGTGAGACTTTATTTGGAGAAAAATGTTATGAGTTGGCAAACAATTTTTTAATTATATTCTATCATCTTTTTATTAACATTTACAAAAAAAAAATATATGTTTTATGTAGCCTTCAATAACGTTAAGAGCATTGAGAAATATTTATATGATAAAAATAATTGAATAGTGATTGTTTTCGCCAAACAATGACGTGTTTACACGCATTATTCTCTAAACCCTAAAGCTATAGGCAGCGTCCTAGAGCTGGTATTATATTAGCATTCTAATCTAGATCACACGGTGATTAGCAAAGCAAAACTATTAATTAATATTGGTATGTAACAGAGACGGGCGAAAACATGTGGATTAAATAAATTCATAATTTTTGTTTGTACCGCTAAATGAACAAAAAAAAATTTTTTCAAGAGATTGTCCTTGAATAACAATTTTATCGATCTATAGTTTTTTTATTATGGCCGAAAGTGTGTGAAATTTAACGTGGAACCTTTTTTCTTTTTGTTGGGAAATTGCTTTAAACTTTCGACGTTCTGAGCGCCATCAAAAACTATTATAGATCGCGAAAAGACATTAACAAGAATCAATCTATTGTGTTCCAGGAACCGCCTAATTTGATCAAAATTGGCAAGCAGCAGAGCATCTTAGAAACCCATTTGGTTTGATCTGTGTGAAAAAATGCTTCTAAAATTGCCTCAAGTGTACATTTTGAAAAGTAAATGTTGAACATCTGATTTTATTCTCCTTATAACAATTCTTATAACAGATAACTGAAAAAGCAATTAAAGAGAAAAAAGAAAATTTTTATGGCATTTTTGGACCTAGAGAAAGCTTTTGATGCTGTTCCAAGACATAAATTATGTAAAATACTTAACAGAGATGAATGAAAACGCAATAAAAAACAATCACAAATATTCACTACAAATACAGGGCTACCACAAGGTGGCATCTTAAGCCCGCTACTGTTTATAACATTCATGGACGAAATAATAAAGAAATGTAAGCCGCTAACAAAAAACTATTGCGTAGGACACTTACAATTACAAAAAGTAAATTTAACTGAAGGAGCATTCGCAGATGATGTCGTATTACTGGCTGGAAGTGAAAAAGATTTGCAAATAAACATAAATGTATGGAACGCAGTAATGAAGAAAAATGGCATGACGATAAACAAGAATAAAACAAAGGTAATGATAATAGGAGAGGACAGAGGAAATTTAACCACCTACATCGATGGAGAAAAAATAGAACAAGTAAATGATTATTGGATGAAAGAGACGTAAGACGCCAATATTAACAATAAAATTTATAGAACGAATAAACTTTACTATGCAATGAATACAAAATTTATGAATAAAAGGGAAATATCAAAACAGCCGAAAATAAAGGCTTTCAAAACACTATATTGACCAATACTAACATTTGGATGTGAATCTTGGGTCTTTACAGAACAACATAAATGTAAGATAACAAGCAACAGAAATCAAATATCTCAGAAGAACTAAAGGAGTCACCAAGAAAGAGAGAGACCGAGGAATATAGATATAAGAAAAGATCTAGGGGTACAATCCACATTAGAATTTATAGAAGGGAGACAGCTAGATTGGTGGGGACATTTGCAGCGAATGAACGAATAAAGACCAGTAAAAAGAGTTTTTTTTTTTTTTTTTTTTCGGGCCGAGATGGGAAACTCATGTTCGAATGGGTCCAGGACCCAAACAGTGTTGGACTCATCCCCAAGGAGATGCCTACCAACCAAACCCACCTCAAACTCGCCGTTACCCCCGCCTCGGAATCACTACCCTAGCATACTTCGAGACAGGCGGCGGTCCCTCGCACACTCTCCGCTCACACTGTCATCTTCTCCCTCCTATCACTCCTGCCTCTCATGCCATATCGAGTCCTTCTCTCCCCCTTACCATGCTCTCTACTACTCCACTCACCTCCATCCATTCCTCCTCCCCACTCAACATTATCTCCACCATGTTTTCCCAGTACACCGCCTCCCCTAGTTTCCTCTCCAACTTCTTCAGCACTTCCTCGTTCCTCCAGCATCTAAACACATGCCCCACATCATCCTCCACTTCACACCTCTCGCACACACCAGTCTCTCGTTTCCCAATCTTGTGGAGGTACCCTACTCTCGACCCATGTCCAGTGAGCACTTGTGTCAAGAAGTAGTTCACCTCCCCGAATTTCCGGTCCATCCAATCTCTCCTATTCCCAATCGCTCCTTTTAGCGCGCCCTCATACTCCTCCCACCTTCTCTCCATTTCCTCCTCCATCCATTCCCGTACCTCTTCTTTGGTCGCACCCCTCCAGCGTTTGCTCCTAGCTCTAGCCAACACGTCCAATGGGTAGGACCTTGCCAGCACCGCTGCTGCCAGTCCACCCACTGTCCTGTACCCCTGCACCACCCTCAGCAGTATCCCTCTCTGCACCCGCAGAAGTGGCCTAACCCTCGCATTCACCCCCGCTCTTTCACCCCACACCTCCGCACCGTACAGTATTCTCTGCTCTACCGTCCAACCAATTACCCTCCTCTTCCACTCTCCCGGCCCTTTCACATTACACATCAATCTCCCCAGCCATGCTGCCCTCACTTTACCCTTCTCTGCCGCCTTTACCATATGGGTTTTGAAGGATAATTGGCTATCCAACCACACCCCTAGGTATTTCACAGACTCCTCCATGCGAATTCTCCTTCCCTTAACCATCACACCCACTTCCCTTGCCCTGCTCCGTCCCTAGCAACCCCACCGTCTTCTCTTCCGCCACTTCCAGTCCGCACCGCTCTATCTTCTCCACAATCTTCCTGCAGTTTGGAAAGCGAAAATACAACTTAACAAAAAAAAGGGCAGACCAAGAAAAACGTGGGACAAAGTAATAGAAGATATACTAAATAAAAGAGATATAAACAGGAAAAAAGCAGCGGAATTAGCAAAAAACAGAACAGAATGTGAGAAATTCATACATAAATAATTGCACCATACCCTACACCATGAAATGGTAGGAGAGTTTACTGACTATATATATAACAATCTCTTTTTTGTACTTTTGTAAAACATTTTGTTTTGATAAGGCCAGCTCTGCGTCCAGGGTACGCACGAGGAGTTTCACCACGCCTTAACCTTCAAGGTACTTATATTATTTGTATACAGATCAACATTCACCCACACAAATTGGTTTTTTAAAAATGTTTCATGGTCAATACACTTGATTTAATAACAATGCCTTATGATTTTACTATTTCTAACTACTATACGTACCTATTGCAATTTATTTAATTTAATATGAAACTATTTTAATTTATGATGCTTATTATAACTACCAGTATGGATAATGTACTTATTTTTTGTCAGGAAACTGATTGGATTTGTTTATGGTATAAACGAAAGATTTTTTGAGAATAACAAGATATCAATTAACCTTCGAGTTACAAAATTTGTTGATTGAGTGGTAAATTAAAGATAATGATTTTCTTTGGCGTTGGAATTATTTCCGGGAATGTTGTTAAAGGTCGAATATTAGGATACAGTACCACAAAAATTGGCACTCTTTTGTTATATTGAAAGTAACTAAGGAAAAAAACTTTAAAATAATTGAACTTTTATGATAACAATTCAAGTATCATCTGATCCTTTTTCTACGATTTTAATTGGCTGAAATAGAGTACTAAGAGGCTATCAAACTGATGATAGTTCTATCACCGCATTCTACTACGTCATTGTTTATTATTATGACCCACTAATGAAAAAAAATGAGTACTGTCAGTTTTGACATTCAAAATATTGCTGCGTAAAATTCACCGAGAATGCATCAAGAACCAGGCTGCAGTAGATGGGATGACGCGACTTAAGTCAACATACGACAATTAATAAATTTGAGAACCCCAAAGAACACATAAATTAATAAAAAGTCACAGTTGGATCAGTTCACGCAATTCTGTGTATCCAAAGGTATTAAATTAACACAAAACGACCAGAGAGGAAGTACAGAAATGGATGGAGGAGGAAATGAAGAGAAGGTGGGAGGAGTATGAGGGCGCGCTAAAAGGAGCGATTGGGAATAGGAAAGATTGGATGAACCGGAAATTCGGGGAGGTGAGTAGGGTCGAGAGTAGGGTACCTCCACAAGATTGGGAAAATAGAGTCTGGAGTGTGCGAGAGGTGTGAAGTGGAGGATGATGTGAGACATGTGTTTAGATGCTGGAGAAACGAGGAAGTGTTGAAGAAGTTGGAGAGGAAACTAGGGAAAACGGTGTATTGGGAGAACATGGTGGAGATAATGTTGAGGGGGGAGGAGGAATGGATGGAGGTAAGTGACGTAGTAGAGAGCATGGTTAGGGGGAAAGAAAGACTCGATATGTCATGAGAGGTAGGAGTGAAAGTAAGGGGGAAGATGACGGTGTGAGCGGAGAGTGTGCGAGGGACCTCCGCCCGTCTCGAAGTATGCTAGGGTAGTGATTCGGAGGCAGGGGTATCGGCGAGTTTGAGGTGGGTTTGGTTGGTATGCATCCCCTTGGGTATGAGTCCAACACTGTTTGGGTCCTGGACCCATTCAAACATGAGTTTCCCATCTCGACCCAAAAAAAAAATTACACAAAATACGACAATTCCAGGATTCGCTTCCATTTTACGAAATTATGTAAATTAATATAATATAATATGCGCAGAAAAGATGGTAAGGAATATAAAGAATGTGAAAAAGAATTAAAACCTTATGGAACTCAACGGCGGAACAGATTCAAGAAATGTTTTTCAATGAGTACAATATTGAGTTTAACCCTTTTACTGATTATTTAAAGAAGCGAAGGCAGCTAGGGATTGCAAAAGAAAACAACCACAAGAAATGTCAGAAAAAAGAAAGGCGTCAGCAGTTGCTTTTACGCTAGAGCGATGCAAAAAAATGCAAAAAGTTTGGACGGGAGATAAACCTGAAGGTCATCCGAAAACGTTCTTTAACACTGTCGCAAAAGAATTGGCATGGCGAGGTGATGCATTTGCATCAATATTTCGCTTTAAAAAATAATTAGATAATTTTGGAAATTTCACTAACAGAATAGAGTAAAATCCTTTTTTTAACAAGACCAGTCAAGGAGGAGACAAAAGCTGCTGTGAAAGCGAATGGCTAGTACAAAATACAGTATGCCCAATAAGATCTTTCCTGAAAGTTATGACGAAACGCTCAAAAAAATATAACTATACATTATTCCAAATGGACTAAAGAAACAGCTGCCAAAGTAGAAATTGATACTTCAGTTAGAAAAGTTACAAACTACTCGTACCGATCAACAGCTGTAACACATTTAGCTAATGCAGATATTCCGGAACAACAATTGCTATAGATAAGTGGACGCAAAATCATGAAAAGTGCGATATTGTTCAATATCAATATTTGCCAAAACGAGCGCCAGCGAGTTTTGCAAATTACGCGAGTTGAAGAATATCGCCCTTTCATAACGTGTTTACGTACAACGTTTTATCTAACTCTAACTATTATATTTAATAGAATCTTCAATTACAATGAGAATATTAATGTGGAATCAAATGGTGTTAGAAGTATTGTTACTATGGGAGCAGGATTTTTCAAAATAAGTCAAAACAAGTCAGAAGTAATAACTTGAAATGTCTTCATATAGCGAATCAGACATTCCATTTGAAGTAAGAGAGTCTGCAAATGATGCAGTGGGTAGTTCAATACCTGAAAACACAAAAAGTAGATACGCCCTGGCCTCCCAAAAATTTGAAAAATGGTGCGATTTGAAAAATATAAAGAACATCAACGAAAAGGTACTATTTGCTTATTTTGAGAATTTAAAAACATTAAAGGCGTCGACTTCGTGGACTATATATTCAATGTTGAGATCTGAACTCACCGTGCGCAAAAATGTCGATATCAAGAAGTACACTATGCAATAGCACGTCAGTTCCAAGGTGTCCAAGCTTCAGAATTTGTTTGATCAAGTTTTTCAAACTCCAAATTTTCGAGTAAAATTCGACACACCGAATCATTTTATGCAACAGAAATTCAGTACCATCTTCTTCGCCGACTAAAATGCCATCATCAGAGCCTTTGTTTTTCAAATCAAACAATTTTCACACACTACCAGTTTCTTCAGAATAATAAATTTATTCAAGATCATGCAAATTAGATGAGCATAAGTGTAAATTCAAGCTCTTATAAATTCAAATCATTTTGTCTCTAGCTGACCCGAACTGTTGATCTTCTTATTGGCTTGAGAAAGAGAAAGAAGTACTACTCATGTTAACTAATCGTTTAAATTTGGACATGATTTTCAATTATTAAGCCATAAAAATAAGTCACAGTTTTGATTTAACTGGCCAATTGATTTTATGGTTTAATAAACACGATGTATATGCAGAAAATAAATAAGTACCCGAAGCATACCAGAGCGAAATAATGTCCTTGATAATGCCACTCCTGTGGTCATAAATCTGTTCCATTACATTAATTAATAGTAAAGATCTGGTGTGGAATTGCACGAGCTTAAAGACAAAAATTCTAATCTTTTTACATTTTTATGTGGTTAACACAATTTTCCAGTAGAAATAACTTAATAATAATCATCTAATAGCAAAGTGGAAAGTATTCTTTAGAACCCAATAAAGATAAATTTTAACAACTAGCGTTTAATAAGATTATCAGAAAGTTGTTAACATTATAGAGTAATAACGTTGGAATGAAAAAGTTTTGTGGTTTTTTTATTCGGACTAAATTTTCATTTGAAATTTTTCACTCTACCCTCTAGAATTCGCATCCTGGAAAGATCTAGTAGAGCAAAGACAATCAAATAAACTCCTGATAAAATACGATCAATTGAGATCAAAAGAATGCATAACTCAGAGTTTATTGAGTGTAGTAGAGTAGATTGGGCACTTTGTCTAGCTCAAGCTAGTGGAGAAGGAAAAATGAAGACTGTGCGGAATGGAAAAAAAGCTCCATTTACAAAGCCTTATGAACAGATTTGGTTTCTCAAGTAAGCGTAGATCGAAGGTAATATAATATAAATAGGTACAGCCTATTGTAAGTTTTAAAATTGACACCCTGTATGTATTAAACTAATAAACAGAACTGGTTACCTCAAAATTTTTCAACATATATAATTTCAAATATCAACGTTTGATTATCAGTAATTTGAATACTTATGATAATTGTATATTTAAAAAAATAGAATATAAATATAAATATTCTAAGCAAATAACAGATGTGGAATTTCAATTTGCAGTTTTTTCATTACTCAAACTATTTTAAATCAACATTTTTCCAGATTTTTTAATTTAAGTTACAACAAAATATCTCTTTACAAATTTTAATCTAATTAGCTAGTATAATGAATAACCCTGATTATTGATGGCATTTCCAAACAAAAACATTGTTATCGTTTTTCTACAGTTCCTTTAGCCAGTTTGATATTATTCCAAACTTTCCTAATTGGGCCAATACAACCCTCAATGTTTCACTATCAAGCTAATCCAAACACATGTTTCTGACTACAGTGGTACATGTACGGATACGAGGGTTCAAAAATTCTGGAAATCAAACAGCAGCTGATGTGTTCAAACAGTTTCTACTGCCCCTGTGATACTTCATATACTCAACCGGAAGATGGAGGGAGAGAAGTTGCTAATCTAGTTAGTTAAATAGCATGGAAACTTCGAACAGATTATTCAGACCCAAACCAGATCGAAAGAGCTGCTAACACAGATGATTCCATAAGTATATTAGAAGATGTTCAAAGAAAAACTACTCGACTTCCTTTGGAATTGCGAAGACCTTCTTATGAAGAGACGTCAGGGTGGAGATCTAATCACCTTTGAAAACCTCTTCATCAAATTTCCATTGAACCAAGACAACTGACGAGGTCCAATCCAACATAGGGCCAATGGTCATCGATGGGTAATTATTGACTCGAGAAAAACATGGGCCAAACAATTAAAAAAAAATAGCGGAGACCGGAGATCGGAGACCACATTAATGATGGCAAGGCGAACTTGTGGCAAAACGTTGGAGATAAGTCCGCGCATTATAAACTGGATACACAGTGTAGTGTAGAAAAAGTAGAAAAAGACGACACACAAGAATGCAAAGATGAAACTAAGCAAAGTGCAAAGACTTAGAATTGCAGAGAGTATGACAGGCACACTAACAAGCCTTATTTGGCCTCCCCCACTACTCCTCATGATAATGGGAGAAGCAAGGATGGAGTTATTTAGGCTGAGCAATAAAACAATTAGATCAGGACATAAATCCATTAAGGACATCGTAAGTGAAACCAACCAACATCTTGAAATTTACTATGTTCGTCTTACCTCATAAATATTGAATAAAACAAAAAAGGGTGTTGTAATGATGAACCCCCGACTTAACTATTTCATACGTATCCTAAAATAAATTATTAGAAACTCACCTGCTGAAATTCCCAACGTTGCACAAGTATTATCCACATCCTTCCTCATTTGCTCGATGGCCATGTCCAAGACAGGCTCGATGTTTCCTTTAACGATTTCTTCGTTACAACTCATCATTAAATCGTCTTGTTCTGGTTCCTCCATTTTAATGTCCCCCCAAAATCCGAATTCGATAGGTTTAATATTAAACTTTTTTTGAAAGCTGGTGTCTCTCAGCGCTTCTCTCAACAATTGATGATCTTTTGGTTGTTCAGGTACAGTTTGAGATTCGGGACTTTTGAGATCTTTTTCTAGTAATTGTCTGAGAGTGTGTGTGTTTTGGTAGCTGTTGAAACTATCAGTAACTTCTTTTTTTATTTCTTTTTCTATACCAACTGTGGTAAGGAGGTTTAAAACATCAGTGTTGTCAATTTGTAAACAAATTTGATTGTCAGAAGAATTAGATGTGTACGATGCTGGACTTGTGGGCAAAAGAAAGGACTCCTCTTTGACGGTAAATTTATAAAAATTTGGCACTGGTGAAGTTTCTTTCTTAATAAATTGATTTTGTAAATAATCCTCTCCGCAAGGAGATGTGGAGTACACAGAGTTAGGAGAGGCAGTATACACTGATTGTTCAGGAGAGCTGGGATAATAATTCGTATCCCTATAATTGGAAAACTGCTCGTTCGGAGACAATAATCCTTGTGAAATAGGGGAATAAGGACTCGGTACTTCCAAATAAATATTCCCTGTATATTTCTTGGTATCGTTAGGTACTAGCAAAGTTTGAAAATCTGGAGCCAGCTGTTCTAAATCAGATTCTTGTTCCGATTGGGGGGAAGGACAAAATGAAGTTACTATTTTCGGTTGGAATAATTTTTCCGTTTCAAACGATTGTGGATAGAACTGCGTTGATGGTGATACCGGTTGATCTCCTCCCGGTAAAAGCGACAAGTCAAAGTTGTCGGCAAAGTTACTGTAATCGCATGGGGGCGTGAACCCTGCAGAAGGAACAGTCTGTGGCATCTGAAACAAAAATAAATGGGTTAAATCTAATATTATATTAATGAATGGACAATTGTACATTTAAAAAGATATAACTTGGTGTGACGCATTAAACCAAAATTATTTTGCTTCCTGAAATGTCCCTGCGAACAGTTAATTATTGCGTCAACCAAAAACCGTAGTAGAACAAATAATCAATTTACTGTATCGTCAAAGATTACAAGTAATCTTTGGTATCGTTCCTTTTTTCTCATTACATAACGTCACGGTTACGCAGATTTTATTCTAATTTTTAACAAGTTCACCAAAATAAAATATGATCCCCGCATCATTTATTTATTTTTCCAACGAATTCCTCGCAAATATGTATGGATGTATTGACTCAGTATTTCCAAAGCGTTAAATATAGATCGTGAATATAAAGTAAGCTTAAATATAAATATATTGAAGTTAGAACATGTGGTTCATAAACGTCAATTATGTTTTAATGTCTTTGTGTATCCAGTAAGTTAAAAATAATCATTTTTGTTTTAATAATTCCTGAAAGTTGGCTTTATTGTTTTGCTAAAATTCAACTTCCACAGAAAATAAGATTGACAGTTGGAAAACGTTTTTATTTAAAACCATTATTGACGTTTGGCTTTAGTTCTTGGTGAAAAATCACTTTTTTTCCTTATTTTGCTACTAGTAAATGTTTTCACTTATATAAAGGCGGGGTAGTCTTTCCCAGTCCTGTATGAATTCCCCATACCTAATTCGGATAAAAATTACAAACTACAAATTTTTATCCGAATTACAAACTACAAACTCGATGGTTGGGCTACCTGTGGAGCGCGTCCCCAGGTGGCGGATAGGGGAACGGCCAAGGGGCTTGTGGTCCTTGGTCACCTTGGTCATTGGCAGAAGTAGTAGGGTGATGGAGACTAAACTTCCCCAAAAGCCTTTGCGAAACATGCCACCGTGGACCAGCATACCCAAGCTGAGTGGCCGCAGGGTAACCGAACGATCCCCTTGGGGAACCGGGCGAAGCCCCATTGTAATCCGCCCTCCTCTGGTAATGCGGGGCTCTGCCAGAGGAGACCAACTCTTCCCTTGCTACTCGTGGGTACACAATGAACTCGAAACAAAAAACAAAGACAAAAACAAATCCCGAGGCTGGACAGAAGTGCTCACCTCAATCAAAGGCAATAGCTGGGGAAGTACAGAAATGTCCACCCCAAGGTAATGCTCAGAATGAGGCGGGACATTGAAGAACACCTCGTGAAGATACACAATGACCAAGGCGAAAGCGTATTTGCGGTGCCGAGGCCAAAAGGAGGAAGAGAGCGAAAGAGACAGGGGCGGCAGCAACTACAAGTGCACCCCCCTCCTCCTCCACTTCGCCTCCAACAGCAAGGGCAAGGGCACCTCCTGCGGCGGCCGCCAAGGGCTCCGCCTTGAACAAAGGCAAAGAACCGAAGATTGAAGAAGCTGCGCACCGACAGAAATGTCGCTGCACCTTCCAAAACCTTCGCCAATGCCGCCTTGAGACACCTCAAGGTAGCAATAGTAGTAATAATAGGTAAAATTACCGCAGATCGGGGGAGTCTCGTCAAAAACCAACTGCTGGAGGAGCTGGACAAGTTCATCTTCTCCACCTCCCTTGCTATAATAACCAGGATTCTACCGCGTGTTCTCTTTTCATGATTGGACACAATCTAGCGCCACCTCCTCTATCTTATACTCTCTGATTTGCCCTCCACATTCCCCAATTCCAAATTTTACAGTAAGGGGGCATCCATTAATTACGAGGGCTCAGAATAGGGGGGGAGGGGCCCAATGAAATCTCACCAAATCTCATTTAAACCGAAGGGGGGATAATCGAAAATCTCATGTTAACTTCAAAAAATAAAAAAAAATTATTTCGAGTGTTCATTTTGCCCGCTAAAATAAATCTCATGGCTATTAATATCATCTATTACGAGAGTATATATTTAATTTAAATAAATTAAGTATAGCATATCTGGACAATTTATTATTTTCCCGAATAATGAAAATAAATTAAGTTTAAAATATTTTTAGCGTCAATACACGTAAGGGAAGGGGGGTCCAGGCAAATCTCACTAAATCTCACCTAAGGGGGGGGAAGTCTAATCTGACCGAAAAAGATCTCACGTAATTAATGGATGCTCCCTAAGCCCGATAGGTCATGTATATTTTTTATTTGAATAAAATATAACTAAATATAACAAACGAAACGAAATTACGAGACAATATCCGCATCCAGTACTACAATTTAATCTTTTTGTATATACATTGTCAGGCATGAAATCAGTAATGACAGATACCCGATTTAACCAAAATTATTATTTAAATCAATGAACCGAAGAGTTTTTTATGTCATTAATGCTTGGTACAACAATGGGAGCTCACGTGAGCGTCAGCAAAGTACAGGGAGGTCTGTTATATTTTGAGATCAGACTGCAGGAAAAATTTGTAAAGTGAAGTGTCAACAGGAATAACAAAAGTTGATTCAAAATTAGGAGATCCCAACGTAAACGAATGTACAGTGCGTCATAGCCACGTGTTATGTGGAAAATACGACCTGATTGGTTAAGCAGTGGTAAAACTTTTGAAAGAGGCGGCTATGGAGGTGGCATGTCATGGTGCAACTACTTACAGCCAGAGATAATAGTTTCAATTTACTGAGAAAATTACGTATTAATAATTTGAATAAAAACGATTATTTTGTTATATATGAGTATATTTTTGTCATTCGCAAGTGTGTTTGGCTTCTAGTCATGCTAAATATTACTATTTATTTGATTTTGATGGTTTTAGGTCTTCTATTCAAATAAAAAATCACAAATGCTTAACGGAGAAAGAAATGACGGTGCGTCAGAACTGGAAGGCAGTGATAATGACAACGAAATTTCTAGTGAAGGTGATGATATTGCTGTTGTAGAGTTTTTCTTTGGAAAAAATAAAGCCATCAAATGGCAGAAGTCACCAGTTGTGAGTCAGTTTGCCAAAACTTCCAGCAAAAATATAATAAAAATATTTCCCCGTCCAAACCGTTGTGCAATAGAAATAACAAATGAATTTGACGCTTTCCAAAAACTTTTTACGTTTTCTTTTTATTTTGTCTAAAATTAGATTTGATGATAAAGAAACTGGAGATGAAAGGAGAAAATCGGATAAAATGGCAGCTGTTCGGGATCTGTTCACTGAATTTGTAACCGATTGTAAAAAAAATATTGTCACAGCGAGTTCTTGACTATTGATGAAATGCTAGTGCCATTTCGGGGACGCTGCAGTTTCATACAATACATACCCAGTTCAAAAATTGTCGAAATTTTGAAAAAATCGTCAATAATTGCCAAATATGTTAAAATTGTCAAAAATGGTCAATAATCGTCAATAATTGTCAAAATTCGTCAAAAACAGTCAAAAATGGTCAATAATTGTTAAAATTTTTGAAAAATTGTCAAAATTTTTCAAATATGGTCAAAAATTGTCAAGAATTTGGAAAAATCGCCAAAAACTGTAAAAATTTTGAAAAAATGGTTAATAATTGCCAAATATTTTCAAAAATTGTCAAAAATTTGGAAAAATGGTCAATAATTGTCAAAATTTTTGAAAAATGGTCTGATTTTTTGAAAAATTGTCAAAATTTTGAAAAAATGGTCAATAATTATAAAAAATTGTCAAAAATGGTCAATAATTATAAAAAACTGTCAAAAATGGTCAATAACTATTAAAAATTGTCAAAATTTTTGAAAAATTGTCAAAAATGGTCAATCATTGTCAGAACGAGTCAAAAATGCTCAAAAATTGTCAAAAATGGTCAATAATTGTTAAAATTTGGAAAAATGGTTAATTATTGCCAAATATTTTCAAAAATTGTCAAAAATGGTCAATAATTGTCAAAATTTTTGAAAAATGGTTAAAATTTTTGAAAAATTGTCAAAAATGGTCAATAATTGTCAAAGACGGTCAATAATTGTCAAAACCAATCAAAATTCGTCAAAAATGATCAAAAATGATCAATAATTGTTAAAATTTTGAAAAATGGTCAAAAATTGTCGAAATTTTGAAAAAATCGACAATAATTGCCAAATATGTTAAAATTTTTGAAAAATTGTCAAAAATGGTCAATAATTGTCAAAGATGGTCAATAATCGTCAAAATGAGTCAAAAACTGTCAAAAATGGTCAATAATTGTTCAAATTTTTGAAAAATTGTCAAAAATTTTCAAATATGGACAAAAATTGTCAAGAATTTGGAAAAATCGTAAAAACTGTAAAAATTCTGAAAAAATGGTTAATAATTGCCAAATATTTTCAAAAATTGTCAAAAATTTGGAAAAATGGTCAATAATTGTCAAAATTTTTGAAAAATGGTCAAATTTTTCGAAAAATTGTCAAAAATGGTCAAAAATTGTCAAAATTTTGAAAAAATGGTCAATAATTATGAAAAACTGTCAAAAATGGTTAATAATTATAAAAAACTGTCAAAAATGGTCAATAATTATTAAAAATTGTCAAAAATGGTCAATAATTGTCAGAACCTGTCAAAAATGCTCGGAAATTGTCAAAAATGGTCAATAATTGTTAAAATTTGGAAAAATTGTCAAATTTTTTGAAAAATTGTCAAAATTTTTGAAAAATTGTCAAAAATGGTCAATAATTGTCAGAACCTGTCAAAAATGCTCAAAAATTGTCAAAAATGGTCAATAATTGTTAAAATTTGGGAAAATGGTCAACATTTTTGAAAAATTGTCAAAAATGATCAATAATTGTCAAAACTGTCAAAATTGTTCAATAATTCCCAAAAATGGTCAATAATTGTCAAAACTGTCAAAATTGTTCAATAATTCCCAAAAATGGTCAATAATTGTTGAAATTTGGAAAAATTGTCGAAGATTGTCAAAATTTTGAAAAAATGGTCAATAATTGCCAAATATGTTGAAATTTTTGAAAAATTGTCAAAAATGGTCAATAATTGTCAAAGACGGTCAATAATTGTCAAAATTCGTCAAAAACTGTCAAAAATTGTCAAAATTTTTGAAAAATGGTGAAAAATGGTGAAAAATTCACGAAAAATGGTCATTCTATTGTGCATAAGAAGCAAGCTTCTGTCGGCGGTCCCACGACCGCTCACCTTTTTTTTTTTCATTTACTAAACATATCTTGAGTTAACGCACAAATTCTATATAACGGAACACATCCTAATGACCCGACACAAAATTTAAGAACGTTTTTGAAATCCTTGGCCTTGCTTCTAATGGAAAAACATCTTAACGAGAGATCAAAATTAAAAATTTACCACCGAGAATCAAGCTTTTTTTGTCAAAGTATAGCCAAGAAAATGAAAACATAGCTGCAGAACCCCCCAAAAAAATGGGGAGCCGATGCGTAATATGTCAAACTTGCCATAACTTAGTCCAAGGGGATGAATCAGAAGACGAGTAGACGATTTTTAAAACTAATTTTGTTCGTTGATATTAAGTCTATATATTTTAAAAATGTTTAACTTGTTCGTAAAAACTACTTATTATTTCTAATGTTCAATATAAATTACCATTCACAAAAAAATGCGTTTTTTTACCTTAAAACAAGCTAAATTTAGGGTGGTGTATAAAGTACTCCACGCGAGAAAACGGTCGAATAATTTGGCGCGAGTAACTAAGGGTTAATTATATCCCAATAAAACACTCTTTCCAAACTCTTCGAAACGAATAGTAAACTCTGAATGCTACAAATCTAAGTACATGTTTTCAAAAGCTTTTCAGTTAAGTAAGGAAATTGCTAATAGCAACAAAATAATCGCGTTTTTGCTGGAATCGTTGGGTAATCCACCGAATAGTCCCGATTTGGCGTTGTACGACTTCTGAAAAGCTATTAATGCGAATGTTTGCTTTGGAGGTTATTGCCTCTATCGGCATTAAAAGTGCTTTGAAACGTGTATGGATTTCCATGGAAAATATTTTTTGTAAAACAATAAAACCATCTTCGATGATTAACATCTGTTTTTGGTCATTATTCTCGAAATATAAATAGCAACCCACGTATTTATTATGTAGTAACAGTCCTGATCACGTTAAACGCGTTAAGAATATCTAATGTTTATAAATTTATTAGAAACATCGTTATTATTTATCGACTGAATCATTCGTGGAAATACCGAAAGAAATATGAATAACGCTTCAAATATAACATGGCAGATGGTACTCCTGCAATTAAATATTGTCAACTCTCTCTTCATTAATGTAGCGATGTTAATCTACAACTAGGCCAAATTCAAGCTTGGCACTTGTTTGGTTGAAATTTGATCTACAACAACATTTTACTTTTGATGTGTTTGATTATTTGGAATGTTCGTGTCGAGGATACAGGTCGTACCGTTGATTGACAGATTACATCAATCAACAATCGTATATGTATAAGACTGCTTCTTTTTCGTTCATAGTTCGATCTCAGTTATACAAAAGATAAGAATTTTCAATTCAATTTGAATCTTGAGGAACCAGTTAAAATTTACAGAAAGAACGTTTAGTTGATGGCCTGTTTGAGGCACTTCCCAATGACTACATTCAGGATGTTAAGTTTGGGGTGGAAAGCTAAGCAGATAGAGTGGAAAAAGTCTTTATAATGTTAGTAATAAGAGGAATTTGCAACAGGTATTATTGAAGGAAGGATAACACCAACAATAAAATTTCATGTATTGGTAATAGTGGACACTGTTGCGGCGTTTAAATTGCTTTATCAGGTAAAATTTTGACATTTATCAGCTGGTTTCTGCAATTTTTGTGGTTACCTCCGACGTATTTTATTTCGCTCATTTAATTTTTTCATTTGTGCGTTATTAAGAACTGTAAAACTGTTGATATTAGAGCAAATATGCCGAAACAATTAACCATCCATAATTTCTATCTAATTAAGTGTTGTGGTATAAGCATACAAATAAAACTCTTAACTATTTCAAACATACCTTTTTAGTGCTACAAATAATTTCATAGTTTTTAAAATAAGTATTTCTTAGTTAGTGCTGTACTGTTAACATACAAATAAAAGTTTTATATGTAACTGAAATAAGTCGAAGTTTGTTTGCACACAATAACCATCAATAACTAAACCTAACCTATAGCCAAATAAAAAGAAGAATATTTGATAAACTTCATTTTACACATACTAGATTCTCATACTATTTCAAATTAATAACGTACATCTATTTGTAAATAAAAACTTTTTCTCATAAAATAGTTCAAATGAACCCTTTCGAAATGATACGCTACTGTGCAGTGTACTCGCCCTGATTTATGTTGCGACCAAAACATTGTATAGGTAATAATTTGTGACGGCTGGTCTATCTTTAATACGTCAATGTCTATCGCCACTTGGAACAAACCTAATATTTCGAAAAGACAGTGTTGTAATGTTTAAAAAAATCTTCATTGTCCAGAAATTTATAAATATTAACAAATAAAAATATTTAGGCATATCTCAATACTTTTTGAATTAATTACCGATAATTATAATTCAGTAGGTACTTAAAAATAAAAATATTAATTAAAAATTGTTACTATTAATGAATATCTACCTTGTTGACGTTTAGTCATATTCCTTCAAGTCCTTACTTATAAAACCACCGAAAAAAAAATCACAGGACTAATCACTAATATTCGTTCGCGAATCGTTACAAATTCATACCCTGACTGAACGCATCTTTTTTAGTTTTGCACAACTCTCATTGCTTCCCTTTCTCCTACATCTTGTGTTTACCTTGATTTTGAACAATCTTTTCCCTCTCAAAGAATACTCTGCTTCTCCATCCTTTTCTGTTACACACACTTGTATGTTGTTCGTCATTGTTACTCGGAAATTTTGTTTACACAACCGCTTACGTCATCTATTATATGCTTTTCTATGCGTGAGTTTTTATAAAATGCTAATTATTTGTGAATGATTTTTGTTAGGATTAATTCAAATTTATTACGTGAATCCCCGGAAAAATGTATAAACAATAACTTGAGATTTTTTTTATTGTTGTCAAAATCGATTCCCTTTATAGTCACAAAAATTTATGTAGGTAGGTACAGTGTGGAAAAGCCAAGCGGAATTGAATTCATTATTTCCGGAAAATCCTGAAACACGACAATTTTAGATTATGAATTAACATCCTGCAAAGAAAAAATTAATTTTTCCACGTTTATCTATTCTTTATTGAAAAAGTATATCAGTACGGTCCTGGTCTTATCAATGCAAAAATCTCGCTCGGTCTGGATTTTTAATTTTAAGGATATCTTAAAAATTTTGTTTATGACAAAACCAAACCAACACAACAAATACTAACACTAAAATAAGAGATTGCCTTCCAAAAAATTAACCCAAATAATTTTTGGAAAGTAATTGACAGTTTGGACACTCGCACTGCATTGTGCATTCAAGAAGATGGTGGCCATCTATATATAAAAAGGAAGTCGTGTTAGTTACACTATTTATGCCAGAAGACATCATAGAAGTGACAAGAGGAAAAATACCATGTAGCAAAACTGTGAAGAACCTAGGAGTCATCTTGGACCAAGGATTGACCTTCAGAGAACACGTCGAATACGCAGTCAACAAGGCAAGACAAGCAAGAGGACGACTGGCAGGACTCATAGGCCGGAGATCCAACCTGGAGCTGAAAACGAAGACAAAGCTGATCAACATGATCATCCTACCTATCCTGATGTACGCCTCCATAGCTTGGGGACGCACAGTGCCCACCTGGCGGAAGAAGGTCCAATCCCAGCAAAACATCTGCCTGAGACAAGCCACCAACGCACCATAGTACGTCAGGAACGATCAGCTCTATCGGGAATTACACCAGAAGAAGATCCTAGAAGTCATGGAAGATTCTAGAGCTAGAAGATTCGAAGAACTGAGGATACACCCAAACACTCAACTGAGACAACTCACGGACTACACCAGAGAGGACTACAACAGACACGCACGACCGAGAAAACAGCTGGAATAGGACCAGCAACGAAGACAGGAAAAACAACAACAACATGAAGAACGAGTTCCTGCGTGTCCATAAAAACGACCGACAGGAAAGCTAGTAAGGCCAGCTTTAGCAAGTGGATCCACTTTCTAAGGTCGTCCTTAGTCGTAGTAAGCCGGCTAAGGATTTGCACTGTCTAGAGGCAGCGACATACACACACCCCGCGAGCGACGAAAAACTAAGAAGATCTACGAGAGAAAAGTGAGCATCACTACCTCAAAGTAAAAGAAGACCGCCAGAACTTTTCCCTAAACCAAGAAAAGAAGATGGGCTAGCACAGCAGATCGGACTGAGGCCTCATCGGAAGAGATGAGGAGTGGAGGAATGTTCTTTCCGGGATGCATTGCTCCTAGAGGAATGCATCCTGGAAGGGACGGGTTTGATAGAGGTGTGTGTGTGTGTGTTACACTATTTATTACTCAAGAACGGCTGAACCGATTTGGCTGAAAATTGGTGGGGGGTAGCTTAGAACCAGGAGAACCTGGAATGGAAGTAGATAACATGGGAAATGATACAAAGATTCAATTCAAATGCCTGAGTGTTGAGCACAACCCGAATGAATGAATGGAATAACAAACTGAATGAGGAAAAACAAGGTGAAAAACTGTACCAAATTTCAACACATCACGTTTCCTTAGTCAAGTCGACCTCTCAGACAAAGATTAAACCCATGCCCAACTTTTTTTTTCAATTCTCTGAAGATATATCTGATTATTTTTGTTAGTTTATAACCTCAAAAGCACCATAAACACAATAAGATACCAGTTTCTTGTCACTGAATTATGGTTTAGCAAGTTATCTAGATTTTTCCATCAAAAACCTACTGTTTGAAATTTATTAGTCTAAGAACCAGTTGAAAAAAAATGTGAATGAATATCACATTTCTGCAAAAATAAAAACAATTTTATAGTTTTAATTTAGAAGGTAGCCAATAAATTTGATATTTTATATCTCGGCCAATCTATAAAGCATTCTTTCCCCAAAATTAGGTCGTGACATTATTTGGTATTCGGCGGATAAGAAAAGTTGTACCAATAACTTAACAGAAGCAAGAAATCAACAGATATTTTGCATAATTATTCAAATTAATTTCTGATCTTCAAGATACTAAAACTAAACTAGATAATTTAGTTGAATAGCATTAATAATGTTCATCAAAAACGTCAAAATAAAGTCAGATACAAAACAAAAAATATGGTGTTGAGAGAATAAAGATAGTTGGTTGCGAAAAATGGAGTAAGTAGGTACGTTGGAATAGTATGTGAGAAGATGGTAACATGCTAGAAAACATTGTAGAGACAAGTGACATCATATTCTTGATATAACGCTTTCATTGAACCAAATCAACAATTTTTTTTTACCAAAATGTAAAATGTGTAAGGAGAGATTTTATTGTTATTTTCACTTTTGTCGGTGACTTATGGAAACACCATCCATGGTAGTTCCTCATTAACAATTTTCTTTCGATACATTTCAGGAGTACCGCAAGGGTCGGTTTTAGACCCATTCTTTAATAAAATGTATGTTCAAGGAGAGTTATTATTGTTATTTGTACTTTTGTCGGTGACTTATGGAAACACCCTCCATGGTAGCTCCTCATTAACAATTTTCTTTCGATACATTCTAGGAGTATCGCAAGGGTCGGTTTTAGACCCGCTCTTCATTGAAATGTATGTTTAAGGAGAGTTTTTATTGTTATTTGTACTTTTGTCGGTGACTTATGGAAACACCCTCCATGGTAGTTCCTCATTAACAATTTTCTTTCGATACATTCTAGGAGTATCGCAAGGGTCGGTTTTAGACCCGCTCTTCAATAAAATGTATGTTTAAGGAGAGTTTTTATTGTTATTTGTACTTTTGTCGGTGACTTATGGAAACACCATCCATGGTAGTTCTTCATCGATAATTTCCTCTCGTAAAATTTTGGGAGTACCGCGAGGGTCAGTTTAAGACCCACTCTTTAATGGAATGTATGTTCAAGGAGAGTTTTTATTGTTATTTGTACTTTTTGTCAGTGACTTCTGGAAACACCCTCCATGGTAGCTCCTCATTAACAATTTTCTTTCGATACATTCTAGGAGTATCGCAAGGGTCGGTTTTAGACCCGCTCTTCATTGAAATGTATGTTTAAGGAGAGTTTTTATTGTTATTTGTACTTTTTATCGGTTACTTATGGAAACAACATCCATGGTAGTTCCTCATCAACAATTTTCTTTCGATACATTTTGGGAGTACCGCAAGGGTCGGTTTTATACCTTTTCTTTAATGAAATGTATGATCAAGGAAAGTTTTTATTGTTATTTGTACTTTTGTCGGTGACTAATGGAAACAACATCCATGGTAGTTCCTCATTAACAATTTTCTTTCGATACATTTTAGGAGTACCGCAATGGTCGGTTTTAGACCCGCTCTTTAATGAAATGTATGATCAAGGAGAGTTTTTATTGTTATTTGTACTTTTGTCGGTGATTTATGGAAACACCATCCATGATAGTTCCTCATTAACAATTTTCTGTCGATACATTTCAGGAGTACCGCAAGGGTCGGTTTTAGACCATGGATGGTGTCATGGTAGTTCTTCATTAACAATTTTCTTTCGATAAATTTTAGGAATACCAATTTGTAGTGACTGCCAAAGATGGATCGACGGATCCGAGGATATAAACCGCTACAGTTTCCATAGAAGTGATCGATGTAGAAGATGAAGTACCAGTTTTTCAAATTCCTCAATACGAAGCTTACGTACCGGAAAATATGCCAGATTTTACGTCACCAAAGTCGAAGCAACCGATCCTGACACTATAAAAAAAATAACGTACGTCATACACCAAGGACCTACGGATCTGTTTAGAATAGAAGTAACTACGGGGATGATTTTTACGACCAGAGGATTGGATTATGAAAAAGACAGTCAGCATGGACTAGTTATCGGTACTTTGGAACAAATTTTTCAAAGAAAAGATAAAATATCAAATGGAATCAATTCCAGCGAACTTTTTTTTTGTTTAAAACACTAACTCAAGTTCTCTTTCGTGAACTGGTTCTTGATGAATTTAAACATTTACTTGTATAGATAACATCGTTTCTTCTTTAATTGCAATCAGCAGTACCATTAAAAACTTTTTATTGCTGTTTTGAAGCGCAATTAATTTCTTTATTAATTCACGATCGTTCAACACCAAGCTCTGTATTATTCATTCGAAAATCTCAATAAATACACCTCTTCTTCGTTGCGCAATTCACTACACGGTCTTCTCTTCTTGACGGACTTTTCAAAATTAAAGCTTGGAATATTATAAACTAATAAGTATCTTTGTTTTTAGTTGTGGTAGCATGTAACACTGACGACTTTTCAACAAAATCCCTAGACCCTATTGATGTGTGTATGTGTATATAATATCTATAAAATCTTACCTCCGAAAACATCATTCACTTTCCACTGTGTCTTGATAACAAACTATATATAGAATTTCCTTCTAACTTTTAAACAATATTCTCTCACCAGAACTCATCTTTTTTTACGCTTATGTAATGTAAAGTTCCAATCAGTAACCAAATACGTACTGGAACAATATAAAAAATAATTTCGTCTGTACCACACCACCAGGTATTTTAAGAGCAACTTATTTTACGATTTGATTACTAAACTGAAATACCCAAATAATCTGACTTCAATGTTGTTTTATATTTATTGCAAATTGCCTATACAAACTGAAATTAATAACGGTTTTTTCGTATCGCGAGAGTAAGTATAGGTAACCAGTAATAATAAAAAAAGTAAAATTCAAACCACAGCGTATAAGAAGCCGGTCTTAAGGTAGGTCCTCAATATATTATGCATAAAGTTACTTTCTCTTCGAGTTCTTAGAAATGGCTGACGCACTAAATAACTGAAACTTGTTACGAAATATTTCGTTATAATATCGGTTGAACGAAAATGTTGAATAATCTCCAAGAGTTGTCTCAAATTAATTTCCAAGAATATTATTTTGGGATTTTTTTCACACTTAAAAATATATTAATTATATTGAAATTCACTTCTGATATTAAACTGTTCAAATCTATTCGAGTGATTTGTTATCTTTTTGTCCTTTACATTCAAACCAATTGCCTCAGCTGCAGATTTAGTCCATCCATTTATTGTATTTCTTCCAACAGGAGTACGATTTGTCAGTTTCATTTCTCCAGTGCTTCTCCAGAACAGTCGTGGTGAGGTAATATTGTCCCCTCAGTTTATGAAAAAGACTTAAAGGGCAGCTTTGTGTTTTACTATTGGAAACCAACCATTTACTACTTGTACAGCTTTTAGAACCACCTTGACACGTTTTACTGCACACCGGATTATATTCAATGCGATTTGTTGAAGAGTCATCGTTTTGAAAAAAATCCACCAGACAATCAGCTGCTTCTCCTCCTCGCCACGTTAATTCTACAGCAGCAATATTGTAAAATTTACACATAAGACCTTCAGGAGTATTTTCATCCCATAGCAATATTATTTTCAGACAAATTTAATGCAACTGAACTGGAATTTCTTCGAGCGTGACCAGATCTGGAGAGCATGTCCCAGGCATGTTCAATTGGGTTAATGTCTGGCGATATCGCAGGCCACTCCAAACGTCGAATTCCTCGTGACTCAAGATAGTCATTAACTGCTCGAGTCCTATGTGGGCGGGTATTGTCATCCATAAACACAAAATCTTTACCCTCATCTCCTCGCCACAGTCTCACATGAGGTTCTAAAACCTGTGTGATGTACCTTTGTTCCTGTCATAGTCCCATCAATGAGCACCAATTCCATACGATCACCTGCCATAATGCATGCCCAAAACATAACACTGCCACCAGCGAAAGGAAGTGTGGGGCGGGCAAACACGCCAAACACGAATTCGCCGGCTATCACTATTCACACAGATTCGGGTCTCATCTGAGAAAAGCACAGAATTCCAAAACTGTATAGGGAGCTCTATGTGTTCTTGAGATCACTGGAGGCGATGCAAAACATGTCGATGTTGTAGCTGGGGGACTCTAATTGGACGACGACACCTCAAACGATATTCTGACTCCTGTAGCGTGTCTGAACTCTCTTTGGAGGACTGGTATAGACATAGAGGAATTTCTCCGAATGGAAATCCTTATGAATCTATTCTGCTGTTCATTGGTAACTCGTGGTCTACAGAGCGATGCCTATTTTGCACTGAATTGGTCACCAAAAACCTACTCCATATTCGGGAAACGTCACTCTGAGAAACACCCACTCTGTCCGCCACGAACTGCTGTGAGCGGCCTTCAACTAAAACAACAATTCTGGCACCATCCAGATCAGAAATACTACGATTCATAATTAATCACGTTTTTTAAAATTTTAACAGGAATAAATTTTTGTTCAATTGACACCAAAGTGAAAACAGCACAACTAATTGGGTGGAAAAAATCTAGTCCAGTGAACCAACGCGGATTTTGATGAAATATTTTTTTAAAATTAATTCGAGGTCGCTGAACACGAAAATGAAAGAAAAAATTGGCGCTCTCTTATCAAAAACGAGTTATGAATTTTTAAAGATGTGTTCAGGTTAGTACTGCACTGGTTTTATTGTCATATTATAGCTGCTTTATAAACATCCATTATAACTGCTATACAATGTTAGATACACTATAATTGCATTTTACGATATTGTTCTCACACACACATTAAAAAAAATTCACTCACCTTGTATGGTCTCCACAATTACAGATATTCAGCAACTTTTTTTTCAAGTAACTACCTAATGATGGCTGAATATACTAGTAGGTTCAAGTTTTATGACTAAGAGGAAACAGACGAAACTTATATGTCAGTCATATTACAAGGAAACGCCAAAAGATATGATAATCGTGGAATTAAAAAAAGAATTTACAAGAAATATATACCAATATCAGTGTTTTTTAATGTGTGTGTGTGAGAGGAATATCGTAAAAAGCAATTATAGTGTATCTAGCATTGTGTAGCAGTTATAATGGAACATTATAAAGCAGTTATAAAATGACAATAAAACCAGTGCAGTGCTGATCTGAACACATCTTCAAAAATTCATAGCTCGTTTTTGGTAAGAGAGCGCCAATTTTTTCTTCCATTTTCGTGTTCAGCGACCTCGAATTAATTAAAAAAAAATATTTCATCAAAATCCGCGTTGGTTCTCTAAACTAGACTTTTACCTAGTACTTGTCTTGTATAAGTTTTTTATTAAACTATTACGTTTGACGTCTAATTTTTGTTGATTAAATTGATCCCAATACTCTTTTGTATGCGCTAGAAACACTTTCAGAAGTACGATGATTGAAGTACCTACCGAAAAATGCCTTCTGAATGTATTAATAGGTCCTTGCGGCATAGAAAATCACGGGAATGGTATAAATTGGATTAAACTGTTCTGCAATTCGATTAACTAGTTTTGAGAAATTATTGCATGTCCATGTAAATCTTAATATGGATATTATCAATAATACCAACTTAATTGCTCGATGATACAGATTTAGAAAGCTGTTAAAGCCGTTAAATAATGAAGTTGGTATTAACTTTTATGTTTAAAACCAGAAAAGTGCCAGACGCGTTATAAAACTTCTAAATACTTGGAAGGACAGTCTGAAGAGATAATTTCAGACAGCTTTTACTTTTTAATATAACGGTACGTAAAACATTTAATTCCCGAGAGTGGAACAGTAGGTAACTGCTTACTAATGCTATACCCAGATATAACAGTAAATACCACATCACCAGTTGTTTTTGATTGAATAGTCTCCGACTTCGCTTACATAAAATCCTCAAGATTGACAAACTTGGTATATGCATTACGCTTCCAGCAAATACACTTCTATTAGGTATTCGTATGTATTTAACCCCGTTTTTGCCTTGTTTTTAAAGAAAAAAGTAATTGTCAATTCAACTTCGACAAACTAGGTAAATGGGATGAATTACTAAATACGCCCTTATCCATTTTAATACCTTGTAACTTTATTCTGGTCATAGGCTTTATACATAAGTAAATACCTTACTTTCTTTCTTTCTTTCTTTCTGTCTTGTCTTTCTGTCTTGTCTTTCTGTCTTGTCTTTCTGTCTTGTCTTTCTGTCTTGTCTTTCTGTCTTGTCTTTCTGTCTTGTCTTTCTGTCTTGTCTTTCTGTCTTGTCTTTCTGTCTTGTCTTTCTGTCTTGTCTTTCTGTCTTGTCTTTCTGTCTTGTCTTTCTGTCTTGTCTTTCTGTCTTGTCTTTCTGTCTTGTCTTTCTGTCTTGTCTTTCTGTCTTGTCTTTCTGTCTTGTCTTTCTGTCTTGTCTTTCTGTCTTGTCTTTCTGTCTTGTCTTTCTGTCTTGTCTTTCTGTCTTGTCTTTCTGTCTTGTCTTTCTGTCTTGTCTTTCTGTCTTGTCTTTCTGTCTTGTCTTTCTGTCTTGTCTTTCTGTCTTGTCTTTCTGTCTTGTCTTTCTGTCTTGTCTTTCTGACTTGTCTTTCTGTCTTGTCTTTCTGTCTTGTCTTTCTGTCTTGTCTTTCTGTCTTGTCTTTCTGTCTTGTCTTTCTGTCTTGTCTTTCTGTCTTGTCTTTCTGTCTTGTCTTTCTGTCTTGTCTTTCTGTCTTGTCTTTCTGTCTTGTCTTTCTGTCTTGTCTTTCTGTCTTGTCTTTCTGTCTTGTCTTTCTGTCTTGTCTTTCTGTCTTGTCTTTCTGTCTTGTCTTTCTGTCTTGTCTTTCTGTCTTGTCTTTCTGACTTGTCTTTCTGTCTTGTCTTTCTGTCTTGTCTTTCTGTCTTGTCTTTCTGTCTTGTCTTTCTGTCTTGTCTTTCTGTCTTGTCTTTCTGTCTTGTCTTTCTGTCTTGTCTTTCTGTCTTGTCTTTCTGTCTTGTCTTTCTGTCTTGTCTTTCTGTCTTGTCTTTCTGTCTTGTCTTTCTGTCTTGTCTTTCTGTCTTGTCTTTCTGTCTTGTCTTTCTGTCTTGTCTTTCTGTCTTGTCTTTCTGTCTTGTCTTTCTGTCTTGTCTTTCTGTCTTGTCTTTCTGTCTTGTCTTTCTGTCTTGTCTTTCTGTCTTGTCTTTCTGTCTTGTCTTTCTGTCTTGTCTTTCTGTCTTGTCTTTCTGTCTTGTCTTTCTGTCTTGTCTTTCTGTCTTGTCTTTCTGTCTTGTCTTTCTGTCTTGTCTTTCTGTCTTGTCTTTCTGTCTTGTCTTTCTGTCTTGTCTTTCTTTCTTCCTTAAAATTTACAATTATTGCTAGACTCTGCTTGATTATAAAAATGTGTTTATGGTTTAATTCAATTCTCTCTCTCTAAAGAATTCAGATCATATATGCAATATTTTTGTACTAGATGAAATAATACAAAGTAAGTAAATTAGCTTTTGGTTTCAGAGAACAGTTGCTGAACAATATATCAAGTCCAGTGGATTACAGATATTGTTGAAAAAGCATTAGAACATTAAAAAGTTTGTTCTGCAGTGCTCCTCGATGCATGAAGGATTAAATTATGAATTGAGCAAGTTCGTACCTATACAATTTTCACTACTTCTATAAAATTTTATTTAATAAATAGAGCCTTCACAGAAAAGGAGGAAAATGCTTACTTATAACTAAAGGAAGTCAAAGTAAGAGTTCCACAAGGCAGTGTATTAGGCCTAGTACTTTATCTGCTCAAGCAAGATACAGTCAGATTGGCTTAAATCCACATTCGTAATCCTGCCAAAGAAACCCAATGCCACACAATGTGATGACTATCGGAGGATAAGTCTTATGTCCCATGTCCTGAAAATCTTTCTTAGACTCATCCATACGAGAATCTACAAGAAGTGCGAATATCAGATGGACAACACCCAGTTTGGATTCCGAAATTTATTGACACAGAGGTGTAGAGACATGAATGTGAATGTATTTGCATGTTTCGTGGACTATCGAAAGGCGTTTGACTGTGTTAATCATCAGAAGATGATTGAAATTCTAAAAACAACCGGAATTGACGAACAAGACCTATGTTTCATATCAGAACTTAATTGGAATCAAACAGCGGTAGTAGAGATGGAACAATCAACATCGGAAGATATGCAGATCAGACGGGGCTTGTCACCACTCCTGTTTAATCTGTACTCGGAAACTATAGTTTCCAGGGCGGAATCAAGATCAATGGAACCCCAATAAACAATATCAGGTACGCCGATGATACGGTTATAATAGCCGATGATGTACAAGAACTACAAAGCACCATAGATTCCGTAGTTCACTATAGTGAGATTTTTGAATTGCATCTCAATGTCTCCAAGACCAAACTATTGGTATTTTCTAAGACTCCAAGCCTGCGTATCAAGGGTTAAACAAAGTGACCCCAATAAAATATCTGGGAGCTAACATCAATAGCCAGTGCGACCCGAAACGGGAAATACTCTCAAGGATTGAGCAAGCGAGAAAAATTTTCATGAGTATGAAACCATTTTTTACATACTGGACCTTAGTTTGGAACTCAGAACTCGAATGATCAGATGCTACGTCTTCTCTGTCCTACTCCATGGATGTGAGAGCTGGACACTAAATTAACAGATTGAAAACAGAATAGAAGCCTTCGAAATGTATGTGAATAAACGGATGCTGCGAATTTCATGGGTACAAAGGATCACCAACGATGAAGTACGCATGCACAAACAAAAAGAACTACTGAACACCATCAAGGAAAGAAAAATGCAATACCTGGGTCATACGATGAGAGGTGATAAATACGAAAAGATCAGTAGGAAGACGCCAGAACTCATGGCTAAAAGATTTAAGGAGAAATCCTTCTTGCTGCAGTTTCCAAAGCTACAATTGCCATTTGGATCGCCAGCCTTCGGCAGGAGAGGGCGTGATAAGAAGAAGAACTTTATCTGTGAGTTATTAGATTTAATTTTTTCACTAGCACTATTCTGATCTTTATTCGCGTTTTATTTTCAGTCAAACGAATTGATATACTTCAAATAATTAAATCAAATCAACCAGGAACACATACCTTTCTCTGTAGTAAATCCAATTCAAAACCAAATTTTTTGAACTGAGTGAAACTTCTGATCAATCAATTTAATTACCGTCTATAAATTTTAAGTGCTTTCTGTATTCATCTTCATAAACAGTTTGATTACTTCATTAATAGTTTTATAACTATTATAATATATACATATGTTAATAAATCTTAAATATTCAAATAACAAAATTTTAATTAGTGCCTCAGGTATTCGAAAACTACACCCATAATAGTTTTAATTAATATCGACATTCTTCTAGTAATCGAATAATATTAATTGTTGCCATTAGGTATCGGTATGCTAGAAATGTTTTGATAAACAATAAATTCGTGAAAAAACTTTATCTCTAGCGTTTTCTTTTTTGCTTTCATTAATCGTCTGGAATATATTTTTTCCATGATAAAAATATATTTGTATCAATATTAGTTTTGCCATCCTCGTTATAAAAGCCATAGAGCTATATAAAGCTACAAAGTTCACTCAAAGCTGTTTGAGGTAACTTTGCAACCAAAAAGGTTGGCCTGGTATGAATTTCTAGCCACACCGGAATCCTGGGTACCAGCTTACAAGGAAAGGAGATCCCATCTTAGATCAGACTATCTGCATTATTATCACTGTTTTATATCCTTACTTTGAATTTTATGGCTTTAACCTTGACTTTTAAAAATGAAATCACCTGGCAATAAATTTAAAATTTAAACGACAAACGACAGTGCCTATCATCAAAAAATCCCGTTGTAGGATCTCGCGAAGAATAATTTTAAGAACTCTTTTAATGCCTCCAACACAAATCATGATTGATTAATTATTACTAACACTATAATATCTAAAGGATATCGTTTATTGAAGGAACAATCCCATTTGATAGAACCAAAACTGAATCCTTAGCCTTATCAAACAATAGTTTTGTCTTTAAATATCAACCAGAAACGAAATTTAAATATTTAACATTCTTTGAATTATTCTCCCAACAAAAACAACGACAAGCTTTCAACATATTATTCGGCTGAAAAGATATCATGCAAAAATATCAAGGAAATAATTTGTCCGACATTCTTCTTTTGCTGTTTGTAACGCTCTCGAAAGATATGATTACGTTATCCTTTTGGAAAAACCAAACCGGACGACCTTGACGGTACGACTTTTATATTATTACAAATCTCGAGTGGTTGCCATACCTGGCCAGCCCACAATTAGACTTTATTATGATTTTACTGTTTTTTATTGTTCGAATTAGAGCGGAGATGTATTACAAAAGGAAGCAGGAATCTTGTCAAATAACCAGTTGTTTATGATAACCAGGAGCCCGGAAAATGAAGTGTGATTCAGATACCATCTTGGGCAGTCACGTATTCTAATAAAATTTCTTCCTCTCAAGATAGATTGGTTAGACTAAGAAAATATAGTAATGAAAATTGTAAACTTATACAAGGAATACTTCAACGAGGTGCCTCCAAAGGGGCCCATTTCCTTACAGGCGGACCTGTGTCGACAATCCTAGAACCTGCAGGTCAATTTTTGCCATATACACGCAGGATGTTGAGCAGGAGGTTTGAGCCTGCAGTTTTCGAGAACTTGTTGTGTGTGGCGGAAATTTGTGTTTATTTACAGTTGTGAACTGTCGTCCCAGATTTGGCCGTATGAGTTTGTTGGATAACCGAGAAGAATCTATTAATAGATATAAACAGCATCTATTTCATATAACAGGAAATTAAAAAAGTCTGGGAATCAACTAGACACAGAACATTGGGATTGGAAGCTAATTAATAATCCAGACTCTACTTCCTCCTGCACCAGAAAAGTTTCTTAATACTATTCAACACTATAACCCGAGAAAAGTTATAAATGTTAGCTGAAGTTATCTTTACGTCTGATTCACGAAAAGATCTCAAATAACTGACTGCGCAAGAAAAATGGCTGTCGACCGAGCGCTTACGAAAATACTCGAATCACCATAGTACCATGGTTTATCTAGCCCTGACCCGAGCTGGGGTTATCATTGGCTGGGTTATTCAGCACTGGTCAATGCTTGGTTCATAATCGTACGGCCACGGCTGGGTTATCCAGCACTGGCCCGAGCTTGGATTATCATGGGCATGGCCAAGGCTGGTTTATCCAGCCCTGGTCCATGCTTGGGTCACTATCGTACTAGCTTGGATTATCATGGGCATGGCCAAGCCTGGTTTATCCAGCTTGGGTCACCATCGTACGAGCTTGGATTATCATGGGCATGGCCAAGGCTGGTTTATCCAGTCCGGTCCGAAGCATGGGTAATTAATGACATGGCCAAGGCTAGGTCAGACAGTCCTGGCCCAAGCTTGGGTTATCATAGGCATGGCCAAGGCTGGGTTACGCGACCTGGCCGTCGCATGGCCCTATACAAGTACGCCAAAGCTAGGCTTCCCGGTACTGGTCCAGGCACGGCCCCTTTGTCAACTCTGGGGAACTCTTGTATGGGGAATGCTACAGACGATGTTTTATCAACCACAATATCTCTTGTGGCCTCTTTACGTGTAATCGTTAATAATAGCACTTGCAACAAACACAATTTTTTGTTCTTGGTAGCCATATTGATACAATGTAGTGTGAGTCCAACCGGCAGACTAACTGCCGTTTTGGATTGAACAGTCGTCTAAATCCACAGACCAGAACTGTCAATTTTGCGTTAATATGTGTGGGCAATCTCGATCCATGCCTTCAGTCCAGTACTGTCGACTTCCGGTAAGTGTATGGGCCCCTTAATAATAAAGAGACCATAAGAATATTTTAAATTTGGTTTCGTATGGATTTTTGTCCAGTTGATTCGCAATTAAAATTGAGAATGTCGCTATTTTCAGTTGTATTGTCATCTTTACCGATGGTATCTTTGTCAATGATTTCAACCAGTGTATGGGCACTCTGAACGTAGTAGTGGGTAGTGCCACCTGGAGAGCTTGTTGTAGTTCTAAATTCTGCTATCACAGCGCTCGTATCAATCGGTTGACAAAAACACGCGTTCGGAAGGAAATTGATTATCGCTCCGGTAGCGCTACGTTGGGATGAACGCGACAATTATTTATCATTAATCATTATCGAAAAAGAGAATGCGAAGGAATGTAGTGTGGTAAGTTTTATTTTTGCAAAACAAAACATATTTTTTTACCCAAAAACTGACAATTCACTGAAGTAATTTTTTCTTTATTCAGCTTTATACTTATAATCCAGGAAGACCAGGGTTAAATTTGGTTGGAACGAAGTGGTAACAAATCATTGGATTTAAAATACATCTAAAAATAGACAATGATAAAAGTACTGATACTTTGGAGACAGAATATTTTTTAAGTCCTAGCTTTATGAGCTTCAGCCAAGCCTCAGATGAATTAATTTGTAACAACAGTCATCACCACACATCACCAATTAATGGAGGAATGAGGAAATAGAGGAGCTATGGAGGGAGTGTAAGAAAGAACGAAGACGGATGCTGAGGGGAAGGATAGAGGGAAAAGATGAATACAACGAGAAAAAGAAGGAACTGGAGCGTTGGGTGAAGAGGGAAAAAAGAGGGAAAAAGAGGGAAGTGGGAAGCTTTACTGGAAGAATTGGAAAACAATCAATGGGGAGAGGCGTATGAGATGGATGGGTGGAAATAGGAACGAGGTGCTAGAAGAAGATTGGGAGAAGGAGATTATAGGGAAATTGTTCACGGGGGGAGTAGGAGGAGTGGGGGGCAGAATTCGAGAAATCCAGGATACTAGAGGGGTAGGGAAAATGAGGAGAATAAGGCCGGAAGAGAAGTGGGAAGAAGAGGTGGGGGAAAGAAACAATAAAGTAAGTAAAGCCCCAGGGATAGATGGCCTGAGTGGTGATATGATGAAGAGGCTGTTGGATGACAATGGGGATTACTTCTGGGAACTATTCAACAGGGTGCTGAGGGAGGAAGAGTTTCCGGAAGGCTGGAAGATGGCCAATGTGATACTGCTGAAAAAGGCGGGTAGAGAGGGGAAGCAGGCGGGGGACTACAGGTCCATCAGCCTGCTGTGTGGTATGGGTAAATTGATGGAGGGGATACTGAAGGATGGGATTGAGGAGGATGTTGGTGGTAGGAATGGGGGTTTCAGGGTAAACCAACACGGGTATATGAAGGGAAAATCATGCATCTCGGCACTGGGCTTGGTGGAAAGGGCTAGGGAGGGCAGCTGGAGTAACAAGAAATTGGCCCTACTCGTGCTCTTCGACGTCGGGAACACGTTCAACATTGTCAGCAAACGGGCAGTGTTGAGGGCGTTGCTGAGGCTTGGAGTGGGGCAGTGGTTGGTTAACCTGGTGGAGGACTACCTGACGGGGCGTGTGATGGTAGACTCTAGAGAGAGGGAGTATGAGACGGAGGCTGGACTGCCCCAGGGCTCGCTTCTTGTACCGACGCTCTGGAAGTGTGTGTTTGAAGAGGTTTGTGGGATAGTATGTGAAGAGATTGGGATGTGAAGATTGGCAAAAGAGAGACTGTAGTGTGCGAGAGGTGTGAAGTGGAGGATGATGTGGGGCATGTGTTTAGATGATGGAGGAACGAGGAAGTGCTGAAGAAGCTGGAGAGGAAATTAGGGGAGGGGGTGTATTGGGAGAACCATGTTGAGGGGGGAGGAGGAATGGATGGAGGTGAGTGGCGTAGTAGAGATCAAGGTTAGGGGGCGAGAAGGAGTTGATATGGCATGAGAGGTAGGAGTGATAGTTAGGGAGGACGACGGTGTGAGCGGAGAGTGTGCGAGGGACCGCCGCTCGTCTCGAAGTATGCTAGGGTAGTGATTCCGAGGCGGGGGTAACGGCGAGTTTGAGGTGGGTTTGGTTGGAAGACATCCCCTTGGGAATGAGTCAAGCATTGTTTGGGTCCTGGACCCATTCGAACATGAGTTTCACATCTCGACCCGAAAAAAAAATTAAACAAAAGGTTTTTGAAGAAATATTTCATATTATAAAATGTATTAAATGAAAATTTATTGTGCTTACCAGATTATACAAGAAAATCTTCTAAAACATTTTCATTCGTATTGAAGTTAACACAAAACACTTATGAATGTGTGAATCAGTTTGGTGAATGAAAGTAAATACTCACACTTATACAAAAAAAAACAATTATTTTCATGTTATAGTGTAATTGTTTACTATAAAAATTGCTATGAATCATACTTAAAACATCGTTTAACGTTAGAAACATGGAAAAAATTTCTTTTATTCCAATTTCCCCAAGAAAATAAATACTGTAATTTGGTAAATTGAAATTTTTTGTTTTATTATGTGCCTATTCTTTGATTTTCCAGTAACAGTGTGAACGAAGTTGGAGAAGGTAAGAAAAGGCATAAAACAGGGAAAACATGCATGCAGTCGTGGAGGCGTGGGGATTAAAAAGTGTGAATTTTCCGTCTTTCGACTGTTTTTTGAGCTAATTTGCCTGGCCTACTCCCTATTTTTATCACTTCAGTTTCCATAGTACATTTGATTACTGCTGTATATAAAACCTTGTATTTTTTTGTATAACTTGTTTTCCCATATCTTGTATTCCTTCCATTATCATGTCGTTGACTGTTTGGTCCAATGTTATATTTTATCTAAGTAATATTCTTAAATTACATTTTTAATACCTGCTTTCTTGCCTTCTGTATCTCTTGAAAGTTTTTGTACCATATTAAAAACAACTTTTTTATACGGAATGGTGCATTTGAATCATTGTCATCACATCGATATAATTATCGTAAATATTCACTGTATCTTTAATGGTATATGCAAGGAATTTTTTGCTGCTATTTTTCGCTTCAAATTACTGTTATTAATAGCAGTGTAACCAGAAATTATAAATGTTTTCGTTTTTGAAAGTAGGTATAAAGATTTTTCGTTAATGATAAGATTCGATTTTAAATTAGGAAATTATACAAATGTTGGTGCTATAAATTCAGCTAATTAAGTTAAAAATGTGTAAGTATTCATTTTTTGATGTTGGAAAGCTTTAAAAAGTAGAAAAATCGAATTAACTAAATGTATAGTCAAACAGGTGCTCGGAATGGGCACCTCAAAAGACTCAAACTAATAGAGAAGGAAGAGTTGAAGAAAAAAGCACTGGGCACGATACAAACATATTAAACTATAGAGCATGATTTTCATCCAAATATGTAAAACTATTTGTTTCTTTTCCCCACTTTTGACACTTTGACACTTAATTAAAAACGACGTGACAAAAATAATGACAAACGCTTTCTATAACTAACAAGATTAGAATTTGTAAAAGTAAAAGTATGTACACACCACAATACCCTTCGGGTAAAGCATGGGTGTTAAAAGGGCTCAAATTGTTAAAAAACAAACAAGAAACAACTTCTTCATGCGCCTAATATTTTTCAGGAATTTTTTATTCGTTTGGTTTGCAGCATTTGTTTTGTATAGAACTCTTCTGTTCAAGATGTGGTTTCAGGGACAAAAAGTCGTCCTTGCGGATTTAATCTCCTGAAATATGAATAACAGCCTGTCGTACGTCTATGATAACTACGCATGATGAGAAATGAAAATAGTGTAACTACAATTGAATTAAATTAAAATTAAACCATGGTTATTGAAGTGTTTGCAAGTCTATTAAATCGATCACATTACGTAATCCTCAACTAATATAATTTGTAGAGGTTTTTCCAACATTGTTAACTGATTTAAAGTATACAACTTGGTATTCAAATTTATTTATTACATTCATTAGAATAAATAAAAAAAACGGGATATTGAATTGTTATTGATTATCCGGTTTTTCATTTTTGCTTCCCAGATTGTGATTGTGTTTCCCAAAACGATTGTTCCGCTTGGATTGTTTTATTAGTTTCTATAATTAGATTCTGATTTTAGTCGCACCTATAAAAACTGCTATTAATAATATTTAAGATACTAAAGAACATCAAATAATTGGAACAAAGGACAAGTAGTTAAAAATTAGGGTGTGGAAGAATACAAAAAATTTTTTTTTTAAAATGATAGAAACACTGGATAAAGATTTATTGTGCGTCTCATGCTACAAAAGTTAAGCTGCAAAATAATTATTCGAGCAGCGATTAAAATATCTGCAACTGTTGCCGCTGAAATGCACTAGAAAAATAAAGAGTCGTAAAAAGAGCCAAAGAAGAAATGTTTCGCAGCAATTCTTTTACAAATCTATAATTCCATGTCTGTAGTAAGCTATTATTATAAATATTGCTTAAAACGTTAATGGACCTCTCATATCAATAAATAATGATAACCCCGCTAAATGTTTGACTTTATTATTTTAAAACAAGATAAAAATACGTAATCGATATAGTATTTGAATTAAGACAATAAAGGTTGTGAATTATTGTCCTGGATATATATACTGTAATGATTTTAATTTTGTGCCTTTTGTTATTATGGCAGTTTATAATGAATAATGAATATATTTTATTTTTATTTTTAATTTCCTTATTTATTTTATTTTATATATTTGTTGGGCGCCAAATTGTTTTTTAAAAACAATTAATAATTAATTATATGATACCTTTAATTACTTTTATTGTTTATTTCTTACCTTTCTTGTATCTATATGAGATTCTTTTAACCTCAGGGTCGAATAGTTCAAATCTGACAAAGTTGCATTCAAACTTTTTTTAGGAAATAAAATATCTATGATATGAAACAATAATTATTTAATTTTATTTCAAAAAATAATTAAACCTTCCTTCAATAAATTTTTATCACAAATACCTCCAGTTATTTAAAAATATTAAATCTTTTTTTTATTCCCCTCGTAATTCGCAAATACCTCTGTTAGAGGGCGGTTATAAAATTTCTGAATAAGATGGATGCAAGTTGTTGTCAACACTATGGCTTATTTTAATTGTTTTATGTATTCTAATTATTTGATTATTAATATTATGTCATTATTATACTGTTTTATTTACTATTACTTTTAAAGTTCAAACTATAATATCTTTTATATGTAAGAAATTTCGTAGTTGTTTAAATAAGTTATAACTAAATTCTTATTCTTTATATCATATATTTTACTAAACAAAACTAACTATACCTTCTAAATCTTCTTATTGAATTGAACTTCACCACGTTTAATTTCTTTATTTTTCTCTGTTTTCAGGAAATGCAAGATAAAAACAAATTTCTTACCAATTCGTTGTTGTAATTTATGATATTTGTTGTGTATATATATTGAATATCAATTACCATTAAAATTTTGATTTATAAACTTCTCATCAATTACCAGTTATTTGTATGGGATATTTATAATGGATAAATTTTACCAGATCTTATCTTCGATTCATCAAAATTGGTCTTTATCTTCAGTATGTATTATTTTAATTTTACTATATAACTGTGATTTGGTTCAATTATATTTCTTCTTGAATTAAACTATTCAAATACTTTTCTTTACCATTAATTGTTAATTCTCTTCCACAATTCATATTATTTTCATTTTTTTTAATTCAATTCGACAAAAATCCTCTAAATTGTTGATTCTCTCCCCCGTCAATTTTTTTTACCTCTCAAATTGAAGTTTATTTTCATAAGCTTCCAAAATTTTTATTCCTATAAATAATTTTTTTGACTTGTCAAATAATTTCTTAATGTCACCTCTTTTACAAATTTTGAAATTTTTAAGGTACTATAAATATGTTATCATAATGTTTTAATAATTTATTTCTACTTTTAAATCCATGTTACCTTTCATTCCACCTCTTACAAGTTATATGATTGCCTTTACATATATTTTTATACATCTAAAAGAAACTTTACTTTTAATACTACATTCCATTTTCTATTCCTAATATTTGTGATGAAATAAAACAATTTAATTTGTTTAAATCTTCATTTTTTATTTTGAACTAACGTTCAATTTAAAATTAGTGACGCGTTTCGCTACACAGTAGCTTTTTCAAACTAGTAAAAGCTTCATCTCTTCAATTCCTAATATTTGTTATTATTTATACATATTTATGTTCAATCATGATTTACTTTACTAAAATATACTGTCTGGGATTTCCATTATCTTTTAATCTATTGAAATTTTTATGATTCTAGTAAATTGTCTAATATTATAATCGTTTACTTATTAATGCTTCTAAATATTATGTTTTTGGATTGTTTCAAGATATTGGTTTATTTAAGAATCCATACATTTTTTTATTATTTTTCATCATAAATGACTAATTGATTTCCCATTGGTATATTTTGTTGATATTTATTTCTTACATATATTTTTATTGTTTACAATTTAAGACAAATTTACTCTTTACTATTATCATAGCTTGAACTTCTTTACTCTTTTGGAATTATTATTTTACTTAATATTTTGTGTTTATGTTGTAAAAACTAGAACTATGTTTTTCTGGTAGGGAATAATTTTCAAATGTTTTTACTGAAGAACCGACTACTAACAACCCTTCAGTTTAACTGTCCTCGACTGGATATAAGAGGGACATTTACCTAAGTTAGAGCCTGTAGATATCCTAAAATTCCTGCAGGAAATAGGTCTAAGGGAGCTGCTAGTCCCTGGAACTAAGTAGAAGTAAGGGGGCACAATAGTTCTTTTAGGTCTCAGTGAATGTGACCCCAATATATATATACATACAAATACCTAATATGTAGTTATTAATTCGTCCCTACGACAAGAGATAAAAATGTGGTCAGATTTGTTTCACAATTGGAGGGTTTTCTTAAGAAGCCGATTAAAAGCTTTGTATGTGCGAAATACTTTGAATACTGAAATAAACTAAAATCAATTCCAACCCGCGTCACCCAACAAAGTAATAGTGATTTTTCGGTAACAGAAAGGGGAAGAAAAATGAAAATTCACAAAGAATTTTAAAAAATAGTGGTTAGGATACAGTGTATTTGGTAAGATTACAAGTTTGTTCGAAAATTATCCCTTATTTGTCACTACACCAGTCTCTCCATCTGAAAGTGAGTGAAAGTGCTATTTAGAAAAATTAAAATGTTTTCCAATTACTTTTGATACACCAAGATAAAATATTCATATTAATGTATAATTAATATTGTTACGAAGTCAACAACTCTAAGCCGGCCCTGTCACTCAACTATAAATTTTTGCGAATGCGCTTTCTAGAATATTCTGGTTGCTGCAGTGTTTACGCATATGAGGAGCGTGGAAAAATTCAGGAACTTTCGAGAATTGAGAAAGACTATATATACGTGAGTTTTTGAGTGAGTGAAAAGTTAGTTAACAATACAGTACAGAGTTAGTTCACAGAAAGATAGTGAATAAAAGAGTGAAGATAAATAGTGTAAAATTCAAGTGATAAAAATAAATTATAACTATTATACCGAGTGTAAATAAATTAGTAGATATTAAGTAAAGTGTGTATATAAATTAATGTCTGTTTCTATAAATAAATCAATCGTTATTAGCCATAGTAGTGTGTATAATTTTATCCCACCCGAAAAACTATTTGAATAAATAACAAAAACATCACATTTGTGTCAGATGTGGAGTAATATAAAGAATAATATAAAGAAATAAATAATTACGTAAAAATGGCTAAGAGACTAAGTGATGGAAATAAAAGCGGATTTGGAAAATCGCGAGTTGGAAACGTCCGGAAAGAAGAGTGAATTAGTTAAGAGATTGAAAATAGCACTGGAAAGTGACGGCGTGGATCCGGAAACATTTTTATTCAACGACGAGGCTTCCATCTCTACCTTCTGCTAATATTTCCAGTCCATAATAGAGGGACGAGAAGATTTCTTCTATGGACGAGAAGATTTCTGATGATTTGAAGAACGAAATTTCTAATATGAAAAACGATATTTCTGCTAACATTTCCGCAATGGACGAGAAGATTTCTACTATGAAGAACGATATTTCTGCCGATATCTTATCAATGAAAAATGACCTTGCCGTCGAAGTCTAAAATAAAATTTCGTCCCTAAAATCAGATATTGAGAATAAGATCACAATGATGGACCAGATAATAGAGAATAAGATAACAACAATGGACGAGAAAATGGAGAATACGATAACAACAACGGACGAGAAAATCCAGGAGTTAGAGAGAAAAAAGGCAGATTTAAGAACACAAGACACACCAGCAGAAGAAAAAAAGATCGAACAAATAAAACCCTGCAAGCTAAAATTTATAGATGAGTGACAGGGCCGGCTTTGAGTTGGTGACTTCGTAACAATATGTATAATTAATTGAAAATAAGAATTTGAAAATATTCTTACAGGTTTCTGTTATTTTTTTTGTATGGTTTTGTAATGTAAATTTATTGTTATGTCTTTTTTCACATTAAATTATATATTTTTCATTTATTTTATGTTTTTTATATAGTTTTTTATCTTTTATGTTTTCCACATATTGGTATTCAATAAACATAAATATTTCTTCTTTTTTAAACGACAAGGATCATGATAAATTACTTAAAACAATGCAAAACAAAATTGAATTGAAAATTATCACGAACTTTACACTATGGTTATAATTGGGGTGTTTGTGTTTATGTTTAGTATTTTTTCTTCCAAATTTCATCTTTCAAACAAAATATAGCCAAAAAGTTATTTTCTGGAGATTCGAAGACAATTTACAAGCTTACAATATACTCGATCTCCAGCGTCATTAAAATATTTTGGGAAGGTATAATGTTGAACTTATAATGATAATTCCTAACTAATTTAATAGTTTTTTCAAAAATCATTACCAATATATATTAAACCCTATAGTTTAGTGAAACTTTCTTCAAAATATACATTTAAATGCAGTCCTCAAACATTCAAACTATGACAATATCTGAAATGAAGATTTAACTATCTGGCACCGCCTGGTACACATCCTACTAAGAATAACAAGAATATCTGCAACACACTTACCGTATCTTCCATTTCTGGTTTCCTCGTAAATAGCACCATTCTCAAAATAAACTGCCTTCCGGTGTTTTATCTCACAGAACACGAAAATAAATGATAATTTAAAATTTTTTAACTAATATGGAAATTAAAACTGAATGGCATCGAAATTAAATAAAAATCGCAGCGCGAAGCACCGCGTTCTCTGATAGCTAACAACTCAATGTTGATAGTCGCGGTGATCGAGGCACGGCCTACTTTTCGAGAAGTGAAAGACAAAAACAAGACGTTATTCACGGACTAGCTGATGGACTCGGAGCCGCTTTTTAGCTACATGCATTCTGCAGCGCACCTATCTAATCATTGCAGTTGTTGTATCTACAGGTAAAATTGCAATAAAAAGTTTACTGTTTAAGATAAAGCCCAATACAAAGTAAGCTTTTTTTAATTGAAAATTGTCACTGAGATAGACCAAACGTCTTTAATATCTAAGAATAAGGAGAAGACCACCATCTATCAATATTCTCACACAAACAGATAAACATAGTCCGCTTAAAGTTATAACTTTTTTAACAAACATTTTTTTCTCCACCTTCTCCAATGAACGTACCTAATATTAACACTCTTCTTAAAAACTTACCCTACACAAAGAACTCACTGGATGTAGAAAAGAACTGCTACGAGTAAAATGTGAAGTTTCGGAAAATTTACCAGGGCCAAGTCAACTCTTTTTTAGTATACATTAACGATGTTAACGATGTCACAGACATTGGTAAATTCACTTTATTTGATTATGACACTAGTGTAGCCTGGAGTAGTTCAGATACACCAACTTTACATTCTACCCATATGCAAAGATCTCTTTACTATCAAGTCCCTACCAGGTGTCGTATTTTCGAGACCAGTCGAACTTTATCGTATGCGATTTAATTCGATTGAAAAAAATTGCACACCATTCGAAGATCGTATTTTGGAACCATCTTCGAAAATGTATTCGTATGAGATGAATATTTGCATTGGCAAAACCGTAAATTCGACTATTCCATTTCTCCCTTACAAAAAGCAGAGATCTTTAATACCATTTTTCGACATTTATCACCAACACCTAACCCAAAAAACTGTTTTGTTTGTATATATCAGATAAATAGTTGTCAATTTCTCATTTCTGTATTTATTTGTGTGTCAGCTCTGTCCTTATTCTGTCTTTAGTTCTCTCTGCGTTCCTTTCTTTTTTCCGCCTCTCTTTCTTTCTGTCTTATTCTGTCTTCTGTCTAGTTATTTCTGCTTTTCTTTATTTCTGCGTTTCTTTATTTTTGCTTTTCTTCCTTTCCGTCTCTTTCTGTCTTTCTCTCTGTATGTTTTTCTATCTTTTTTCCTGTCTGTCTCATTTCTGGTTTGATTTCTGTCTCATTTCTGTATTTATTTGTCTGTCAGTTCTGTCCTTATTCTGTATTTAGTTTTTTCTGCCTTCCTTTCTTTTTTCCACCTTTCTTTCTTTCTGTCTTACTCCCCTTCTATCTTAGTTTATTTCCTTTTTTGACTTTCTGTCTTTATATCTGCCTTTCTTTCTATCCTCCTTCCTGTCTTTTTTCCAGACTGTCTCATTTCTGTCTTTATTTCTGTCTCATTTCTGTCTTTATTTCTGTCTCATTTCTGTGTTTATTTCTATATCAGTTCTGTCTTTAGTTATTTCTGCTTCCCTTTCCTTATTTCTGCGTTTCTTTCTTTTTGCTTTTCTTCTTTTCCGTCTTTCTCTCTGTATGCCACTCTATCTTTTTTCCTGTCTGTCTCATTTCTGGTTTGATTTCAGTGTCATTTTTGTATTTATTTGTGAGTCAGTTCTGTCCTTATTCTGTCTTCAGTTTTTTTCTGCCTTCCTTTCTACTTTCCCCTTCTATCTTCGTTTATTTCCTTTTTTGTTTTTCTGCCTTTATATCTGCCTTTCTTTCTTTTCTTCGTTCCTGTCTTTTTTCCTGACTGTCTCATTTCTGTTTTTATTTTTGTCTCACTTCTGTATTTATTTCTGTCTCATTTCTGTCTTAATTTCTGTCTTAATTTCTGTCTTAATTTCTGTCTTAATTTCTGTCTTAATTTCTGTCTTAATTTCTGTCTTTAATTCTGTCTCATTTCTGTGTTTATTTCTATATCAGTGTTATGTCTTTAGTTATTTCTGCTTTTCTTTATTTCTGCGTCTCTTTCTTTATTTCTGCGTTTCTTCATTTTTGCTTTTCTTCCTCTCCGTCTCTTTCTGTCTTTCTCTCTGTATGCCATTCTATCTTTTTTCCTGTCTGTCTCATTTCTGGTTTGATTTCTATCTCATTTCTGTATTTATTTGTGTGTCAGTTCTGTCCTTATTCTGTGTTTAGTTTTTTCTGCCTTCCTTTCTTTTTTCCACCTTTCTTTCTGTCTTACTCCTCTTTTATCTTCGTTCATTTCCTTTTTTGACTTTCTGTCTTTATATCTGCTTTTCTTTCTATCCTCCTTCCTGTCTTTTTTCCTGACTGTCTCATTTCTGTTTTTATTTTTGTCTCATTCCTGTATTTATTTCTGTCTCATTTCTGTCTTTATTTCTGTCTCATTTCTGTCCTTATTTCTGTATTTATTTCTATATCAGTTCTGTCTTTAGTTATTTCTGCCTCCCTTTCTTTATTTCTGCGTTTCTTTCTTTTTGCTTTTCTTCCTTTCCGTCTTTCTCTCTGTATGCCATTCTATCTTTTTTCCTGTCTGTCTCATTTCTGATTTAATTTCAGTGTAATTTTTGTATATATTTGTGTGTCAGTTCTGTCCTTATTCTGTCTTCAGTTTTTTTTGCCTTCCTTTCTATTTTCCCCTTCTATCTTCATTTATTTCCTTTTTTGTTTTTCTGCCTTTATATCTGCCTTTCTTTCTTTCCTCGTTCCTGTCTTTTTACCTGACTGTCTCATTTCTATTTTTATTTTTGTCTCTCTTCTGTATTTATTTCTGTCTCATTTCTGTCTTCATTTCTGTCTCATTTCTGTCTCACTTCTGTCTCATTTCTGTCTCATTTCTGTCTCATTTCTGTCTCATTTCTGTCTCATTTCTGTCTCATTTCTGTCTCATTTCTGTCTCATTTCTGTCTCATTTCTGTCTCATTTCTGTCTCATTTCTGTCTCATTTCTGTCTCATTTCTGTCTCATTTCTGTCTCATTCCTGTCTCATTCCTGTCTCATTTCTGTCTCATTTCTGTCTCATTTCTGTCTCATTTCTGTCTCATTTCTGTCTCATTTCTGTCTCATTTCTGTCTCATTTCTGTCTCATTTCTGTCTCATTTCTGTCTTCATTTCTGTCTTCATTTTTGTCTTCATTTCTGTCTTCATTTCTGTCTTCATTTCTGTCTTTAATTCTGTCTCATTTCTGTGTTTATTTCTATATCACTGTTCTGTCTTTAGTTATTTCTGCTTTTCTTTATTTCTGCGTTTCTTTATTTTTGCTTTTCTTCCTTTTCGTCTCTTTCTGTCTTTCTCTCTGTATGTTTTTCTATCTTTTTTCCGTCTGTCTGTTTTCTGGTTTGATTTCTGTCTCATTTCTGTATTTATTTGTGTGTCAGTTCTGTCCTTATTCTGTATTTAGTTTTTTCTGCCTTCCTTTCTTTTTTCCACCTTTCTTTCTTTCTGTCTTACTCACCTTATATCTTCGTTTATTTCCTTTTTTGACTGTCTGTCTTTCTTTCCTCCTTCCTGTCTTTTTTCCTGACTGTCTCATTTCTGTATTTATTTCTGTCTCATTTCTGTCCTCATTTCTGTGTCATTTCTGTCTCATTTCTGTCTCATTTCTGTCTTTATTTCTGTCCCATTTCTGTATTTATTTCTATTTCACTTCTGTCTTTAGTTATTTCTGCCTTTCTTTATTTCTGCCTCTCTTTCTTTATTTCTGCCTTTTTTTCTTTTTTGCTTTTCTTATGTGTATGGAAATTATGTTATATACTACATAAATGTTTATTTAACTAAATTATACGTATAGACAAAATTGTTTTATTGCTTTCCACGTGGACGTCTGTTTTATCAGACTGATGTACATCTTTTATCATAAATTTCCAACTTAAAATCCACTGATCCTATCTCAAGTGTTTAAACATATTGACAATGTGTAATTCATAAATAAATAAAAAACAAGGAAATCTTTCAAAAATTAGCTACGTTTATTCATTTCAGATGTGATTCACAATAAAACACACAACTAAGCTAAGGCTGATTTTCTTATAATCTGATACTTTCTTAGAGACCAAATATATTTTTTTTCAAAAAGAGCAAAATTTTAATTACTTTTTTTAAAGTAGAACTCACAGTTTGAGATTTTGAGGTTATGTTTGGTACAAAACTCTATTTTCGATATCTGTATAAACACAGATTTGTCTATACTCTCTTCAAATTTCTTTTACGTCTCGTCAAAACAATATTCACTCCTGGCAACAGTTCTGACGAGACGCCTTTTGGATTGGTGGATTCCTTGCTTTCGACACCCCACTATTTTTTTCCACCAATACAAACACAAAACGTTTGGCGGTGGAGCTGTTGTCAGGAGGGAATACTGTTTTGTCGTGGAGTAAATGATATTTGAACAGAGTATAGACTTTAGATTTAGTATTTTTGTGAAATTTTTGAATAAATAAAATCTGACATATTCATGAATCATGGTTTTAAAAACTGTCCAAGCAATATAAAAACACTTTGCTTTATAGGTAAGATTGAACGAAGGGGTAGGTACTATTGAGTGGCCAGCTAGTTCACCGGATACGCCGTTTAAGCCAGTTATTGGGGATCAAAAATAGGGCTTACCTGGAAATAAGTCCGGAAGTTTTGAAACTTTGCAGGTTTGTAGGTTTGGATGTCCAGAACTAAAATTCTCAAAATGCACAATCCGAGACATGCCGCCGGCGCCACCATCTTGTCAAGGTGGCACCCAAAAATAGTTTTTTTCCATGTATCTCCAAAACTGTGCGTTTTTCGAAAAAATATGTTAAGAGCATTAAAGAGGAAGACATTTCCTATAAGAAATGGTCTTGGCATATTTTTGCTAAAGTGAGCCGTTTAGGCTCAAGAGCTGATTGAATGACAACATATTCTGTTAATTTCTATAAACTTTGTTCTCAACATATTTTTTCGAAAAATGCACAGTTGTGGAGATAACTTTTTGGTAAAATAGCAATAAGAATGCATAAAAGATGCTTCTTTAACTTAAATTCATGATTTTCTTGCGATTGTACATGCACAAAATATATTTTAATGACTGAATACACACAAGAAAAAGTCACATGTCTTTATTTTTATTTCTGGCAATACAAATTGTGAAATACACATAAGAAGAAAAAACTATAAGTACTACTATTTCGACCAATTATAGTAAATAGTATTTGGAGTTGATTATTGAACTCTCTCAGGATTCGACGTTTTTATTATTGTTGGCAACGGTACAGATTCTACAGACGTTATTGGACTTGATATTGTCAATGTTTCTGGAGCTTTTGGTTGTTCTCCTCTCATTCCCCTATAATTTTTCCATGATGCTTATCAGCGAGTAGTGAGTAGACTCGTGACCATTTATTTATTGCTCTTCAGCAACTCTACTCTTCGCCAAAGCAGTCATAGAAGAAGCTCGTAAGGAATGGTTTGTTATTTTCCTCGCTTCTAAATTTGAGCCCACAGTTTCTGCCACGTTGAAATGGTATTCCTACCAGCTGGACTATTTTTATACCATTTCTTGTATACAGCAACATCATTGATAGAATTTGAAGTCAAAAATTTCAAATTTCCTTTAAGGATGTAAAATGTGTTGTGTTTGTGATATTTTCTTATACCACATAAATAATGTTGAAAATTGTTCATGTTATATTTTCCAGAAATTAAATTAATATATGTTATTTTATTGTCTTTATACTCGTGAAGAAACATTTTTTTCATGTATTATTAGATTCGAAAAGTATGTCTTTGTACTTGAAATTATATTAGATTAAAGTTACAATATATTTTTATAAACTTTAGTGTCACTAGGTATACATATAAAATATAACCTTGAAAAATATGTGCAAATAAATGCAGTCTATAAATAGTTCTCCTTTCTATGTAATTTAGGGATTCTCATTATATGCAACAACTAGGATAAAATAAATCTTAGTCGTCATGACTATATAGCTTACATTTATTTTTTCAATAAAGTTATTAATAAACTAAACATGGTATACCTTTTACTTAGTCATTATTGACGTTTATCTTTAAAAAGTAATATTACTTTTGGTTTTACCATCTTCATTCCTAAAATTTTATTAATTAGTTAGCTTAGTGTATGAAAAATTGATAGTGAGATGTCTTCTTGTCATCTACTGTGAATGGAACTTAAAAATTTAACATTTTTTGCAGTCTTAAACTACAAAATATTTAGAGCATTATTAATAATAAACACGATAACAGCACTGAATAACTGCAGGACGTCAATGAGCAATAAAAATTTAGTTCATAAAAATTTGTCGACAAACAACAAAAGCAAAACAAAAAATATAAATTTAGAAAAATTCAAAAATAATACAATTTTTATATTGTAAATAATTATGTCGTCACAACTCTAAACTTTCTTTAATATTGTTAATTTTCATGAAAATAATAAAAAATTATTAATAAATTTTTGTATTTAACTTTAGTACAACTTTATAAAAAAAAGTATCTTTGGTGTTTTCTAAAATATCTCTGCTGTCAAAAAGCATTTTTTCCTTATTATGTCTTGGATTTTCTAGCAAATCTTCATCTTCAAAATCTACATCTACAAATAATTTTCTAGTCTGTTCAAATATGTAAGGAATGGTAAAAGTGTCTAACATGAATTTTTCTTGTATATAATCAAGTACAACTTACAAATTTTTATATCATATTCACAAAGGGACAATTAATTCTACTAACATTTGACCAAAACAGTTCGGTTAACTTAAGCAGAGTGTAAAACTTATCACTAAGGATTTAGTATCATTCTAGTATTAAAATGATGTTAAGTGTATTTATTAATATGGCTTTTACTAATTTAGTTAAAGTCATGTTAGAATAATCTAAATTTTATTATTAGTAAGGCTGTCATTGCTAGTTGTCGAATTTTTTTTGTGTCAGATGGAGACAAACTTTTTTAAGAAACTTAATTATTCTTAATAAAGGTAGCTGGAAAGCTACCGAAACGTTGGATTAAAAAAATAGTGTGGTTTAATTTCCCAAAAATAATGTCTGCTTAAATCAATTTTGTCGTGCTATTCCTTATTTAATTTTGTATTCATTTATATTTTAATTAATATCTTCAAGATTAACTGAAAACTTGAATTGCATATCTATTGAAATTTATGTAATTTATTGGCCTTGATATAACATGCGAACTATCAGGTACACACCCTATTTTGCTAAAAATATCATATTTACAGAAAAAAGTACTACAGCAAGTTATTTATTTAAAGCAAATCATATATAAACCTTAATAATTATTCAGAATATCTAAATAAACTTATTTTTCCCATAATTTTCGTGTTGTACTATGATTGACAATCAGTTTATTGATATTACCATATGTAGTTCGTAAATGAACAATTTATAGAAAGTTAAAATGTAACATTTACAGAAATAATTAATTTTCAACCATCTGAAAAAAGTCTTCACACGAAATTTTTCACGTCTCAAAAATCGAGACATTTTTCAAAATATTCTTGGCGGTACCAAGAACACCTATACGGCCCAATTTTCAAAGAGACAAATTTAAAAGAAAAAACACAAATTTCACTAGTACCAGACGAATATGGATATTTAGTAAAACCTTGAAATAAGATGATCAAAATTAATTCTTCAGTATAATTATCTATTAAGATTTATCAGTAGTCAGTTTACTATTAGGTACTTCTACTCGCTTAATTGTATTTAATGAATATGTGAATAATTTTTATTTTTCTGGTACTCGTGTACAAAAGTAAGTACTTGCAGTAAAAGGTTGTTACAAGTCGTTCTTACAAGGTCACAAAAGACACCGATGAAGGTATGTAGTAACGATACTAATATATAGTCGTTTTCTATCAAATTAAACTTACCCAGAAGCTAGCAGAAGTTTCTTCAAATAAAGAAAAACATACAGGGTTTATAACTATATTTTTTGTCATTCACTTTTTTATGACGGTTATATAAAATTATTGTATTAAAAGAACTCGCACTTTTTTTATTAGATATGGGGTAGAACAATAGTCTCCATCAGTCCTATTATAATACGACCAGAACAGCTAGAGTGTTGGATGTGCGCGAAGAAAGAGAGTGAAAGATGCAGAAATGAAAGATGGAACATTAACAGGTTCGCTGCGGACGTAATATAATGGGATGTACCCCTTTGCTAAAATAATCTTCCTAACAAACAGTAAAAACAAATTCATTGTGGGTATTTTATATGATTGCTTAAACATCACAAGTCTATCAATGTTATAGATGAAACTAACTGTTTCTAATAAAATTCCACTATTTAATGAAAAAATTATGAAAATTATGAAAGGATATTGATAATTATTTCGATATTGACATATCATCTGCCATTCTGACGATTTGAAAGAAACATGAATGTGCCTGAACCAAAACATCTCCCAGGGCAAAGTGAACCTTCTCCTCGGTAGGACAAGAAGAATGGTAGAAAATGCTTTCGGTATATTAGCACAAAAATGGCGTATATTCTATAGACCAATGGAAACAAAAGTCGATACAACCATTCTTACTGCAAAAACTGCATTTATTTTACATAATTTCCTACGAACAAAAATATGTGATCATGGACTCATCGAACTTTTAGACCCAGCAGAACCTGAAATTAGAACTTTCCAGAATTTTCAGAATGATCCAAGGAGGGCATTTTCTGTACGAGACAAATTTGCCACTTTTTTAAATTCAGGCATATGAAATAGTTATTTGTGTATTTAGAGCGTAAAGTAACAGATTGCGGAGATTGCGGAGCGCGGCGATCTTTCGATAGCGGCAATTTTACTTTACGCTCGAAAAACACGCATAATTTTTTCTACAGTCGCCCTCCTTTTAATAATTAAAATATAAATTATATTATCTTAGGAGTGCTACAATAATCGTCATTTTCGCTATTCATCGTGATTAACCTTAAAAAGATCTACTGACTAGGGATGTTAAAAAATAATCGATTTACAGTTATCGATTTTTAAAGTAATAATCGATTTTCAGAAAATCGATTTTATAAATTACGTGTTTAAATCGATTTTCGGAAACGGCTCGTATTTTTCTAAACTTTTGACGATTATTGACCATTTCTCAAAATTTTGACAATTATTGACCATTTTTCAAAATTTTAACACATATTGACCATTTTTCAAAATTTCAACAATTATTGACCATTTTGACTGTTTTTCAAATTGGTGACCATTTTTCCAAATTTTTGACCATTTTTCAAAATGATGACAATTTTTAACCATTTTCGACAGTTTTTGGCAAATTTTAACAGTTTTTAACAATAATTGACAATTTTTAACCATTTTTGATAGTTCTTGACCATTTTTGACAATTATTCAAATTTTTAGACCATTTTTGACCATATTTCAAAATTTTTCGACAATTTTTTAGAAACTTCAACAATTTTTGACAATCATCAACCTTTTTTCAAAATTTTGACAATTTTTAACAATAATTGTTCATTTTTGACAATTTTTCAAAATTATTGACCATTTTTGATAGTTTTTGACAATTATCGACTATTTTTCAAAATTTTAACAATTATTTACCAATTTTGACAATAATTGTCCATTTTTGACAGTTTTTAAAAATAATTGACAATTTTTAACCATGTTTGATAATTTTTGACCATTTTTAACCATTTTGACAGTTTTTGACAATAATTGTCCATTTTTGACAGTTTTTAACAATAATTGACAATTTATGCCCATTCTTGATACTTTTTGAACATTTTTGACAATTTTCCAAAATTTTAGACCATTTTTGATAATTATTGACAATTGTTGACAATTATGGACTATTTCTCCAAATTTTTGACCATTTTTGACAATTATCGACCATTTTTGACCATATTTCAAAATTCTTGACAATTTTTGACAATTATCAACTATTTTTCAAAATTTTGACAATATTTAACAATAATTGTCCATTTTTGACAAATTTTGATAGTTTTTGACAATTATTGGCCATTTTTGACAATTTTTGAAAATGTTTGACCATTTTTCAAATTTTTTTAAAAGTTTTTGACAATTATCGACCATTTTTGACAATTATCAACCATTTTTAACAATTATTGACCATTTTTAACAATTATTGAACAATTTTGATAATAAGTGTCCATTTTTGACAATTCTTGAAAAGAATTGACAATTTTTAACCATTTTTGATAGTTTCTGACCATTTTTGACAATTTTTCAAAATTTTAGACCATTTTTCCAGATTTTTGATAGTTTTTGACAATTATCGACCATTTTTCAAAATTTTAACAATTTTTGACAATTATTGACCAATTTTGGCAATAATTGTCCATTTTTGACAGTTTCTGATAGTTTTTGACAATTATTGACCATTTTTGACAATTTTTGGAAATTTTTGACCATATTTCAAATTTTTTTTAAAATTTTTGACAATTGACCATTTTTGAAAATGTTTGACCATTTTTTAAAGTTTTCGACAATTATCGACCATTTTTGACAATTATTGACCTTATTGACCATTTTGACAATTTTTAAAAATGTTTGACAATTTTTCAAAATTTTCTTAAAGTTTTTGACAATTGTCGACGATTTTTGACAATTATTGACCATTTTTCTAACAAACTTCAAAATTTTTGACAATTATCGACCATTTTTCAAAATTTTAACAATTTTTGACAATTATTGACCATTTTTGACAGTTTTTCACAAAAATTGTCCATTTTTAACAGTTTTTGACAATAATTGACAATTATTGACCATATTTCAAAAGTTTTGACCATTTTCATATAATTTTATTTGATTTTTAATCTGATAAATTGTTAAATATCCACCAATTGAGTTAATTCGGAGGGCGTGGTTTGATTAAATAAGCGAGCGAAAAAGATTCCTTTTTGCGCTAGAGCGTAAAGTAACAATCCTCGGCATTTGTCGACTTTACGATTTCTATTACTAATTAAATAGTAAGTACTTACCATCGCCTATTTCTTCTCCAATTTTACTCCAAACCCTATCCTTATTATTCTTATAATCTTCATGAGAAAGTTCATATAGAATGGGATACTTTCGAACCAATTCAATAAGTTTTTCCATTTTTATTTATTTTTTGTTCATAAACAATGCGAAACTACTACGAATGCGATAAAAACGCAACCACTTGCGAATCAAGATTCCGTACGGACAAATACGCAGATAATCCGCAGTCCAAACGAAAAAAATCGTGCAAGTCTGAACTTGTATAATTACCGCAGTGGAAACAATATATCGTAGGTACTTCGATTTTTCCGCGTTGGTTTGGGGGATCCTTTTATTCATATATCTTCATCCGCATTCGCATCCGCTTAAAATTAATGCATAGCTTTTAACGAATGCGGATTCGTAACTGCGACAAGTAATAACATGTGAAGAAAGTGGGTGGAGCCAGAGTGGCGCGTGCTTCGATACTGACCAATAGGTCACATTACAGTGACAAGATCCTACAAGTTTTGTTTCACTTATCGACTTGATTACCACTGTGAATTAATTAGTGTTTGTTTACTCTGTTTATGCAAGTTTTCAGAATATTAGTAGGACATGACAACTTTTCCAAAAATGTCAATTTTTCACTACATGTCAAGCGCAGAGTTTAATTGAGGGAATTTTACATTTAATAATAACTTGTGCTGTCCACCGTACTTAAAATTAAAATATTTAAAAATCATCCTGTACTCCGTATCCGCAACCGCGGATGTCAAAATTTTTGCATAACAACTCTAATCTGGACATATAAAAATAGGAGGCGATAACTAGAGGAGCATATTCCGGCATCTGGACTCGCGGCTCTTTCCAATAACCATTCCATACACCCTTCACCTTAAAGAACCTTCGAGAGGAAGGGTGAATGGGATGGTTATTTTTCCTTCCCCTTCTTGAAAAAGTAAGAGCCGCGAGTCCAACCCTCGTAGCGAGAAAGTCGCATGCGCAGAGGATGAAATATGCTCCTCTAGTTATCGCCTCTTATAAAAATTACTACAGAAATACCTACTTGTATGCAACACGTTTTACAAAAGTATGATTGAGGGTCCTCTATGTTCAGGGGTACTAAAGTTTTCTCACAAAATATCAAAGAAAATAGGAGCGTTTTCTAAACTCAACTAACGCAAAAATAACCAAATATAAGTTGCACAGGTGTATGTGTATGTATGGTTTTTGGAGTTAATAGTAGTTTCGAAATAACCTTTTTGCGTGTAGTATTTTCCTAGTAGGCTGCATTTTTCCTGTTTCGGATTTCTTCCTGGATGCAGCAAAAACATTTGCTGTTAATAATTTAATAATATCTGTCAAAAATCTGGTGGTAGAAGTATTCGTCCTTTAATAAGAAGTTCAGTAGCAACAACAGTAAATTTTATTTTTAATATCACCTGGATTTTATTACTTTAAAAATATTCAAGATGAACCTAATTCTCAAAATCTATTGCTGATATGATTCTCAATCCAATATTTACTTATTTTGTTCGCTTAATTATAAATAAAATAAAAAACACCAAATTTGGTAAAATATATAATTAACATATTATTATATACATTGTATAAAATCGTTGAATTAGGTCTGTTTTTATTTATTATAAACAATGAGTATTTTACATCGACTGGTTGATCAAAAAAATATAAATCCTACATTTTTTATATCATAAATCTACATCTGCTGTTACTAAAAGTGTGTGTGAGTTAAAAATGTACCTCTATTTTATTTAATTGAACAATATACTGACTTTAAACGTTTTTTTTTAGAATATATTTAGTTTATCTTTTCACACGTCATATTATTTACATGCATTAATTAATTCAAACAGTCCTACAAACATGTATCCAAAAGTCTAAAGCTTATCATACAAGTGGCACCTGAATTAATTTTAAAACCTACTACCGCACAGGAACGTTTAAACCGTAATAACTTTTAACCATTATCCATCATTATAATCAGTCCTAAAATATCTTAAAACAGCAAGAAATATAGATACAATCATCAATACAATTTGGGAGTAGTGAAAACATACACTGGAAAGCAGAAACTTAACAAAACAGTACAGTGAAATAATATAAAAAAAACGTTTATTTTTACAAATAAATTAACCCTCTTTAAAAATTCTATCGTACGCCCATGATAGATGTAAATTTTTACAAATAAATTAATCCCTTTAAAAAAAATTCGTACCCCTATGGTAGAAGGAAATTTTTACAATTAAATTCAACCCCTTATAAAAAAAGTACACATATATACACAGTATACGTATAGCTCATGGAAAGCGTGACGATGATTTATGCAACACTATATACGCTTCATGGTTAATTGTTAAGTATTGTGTGTTGCATAAAAGCCTGATGATGACGAAAAATCCATGTTTTTTCCACACCCAAAAAAAGTACTCAACGCGCTTAAAGAGGTTTTCACTTCAACAAAGAGTCGTTAAGGAAGCCAAAAAAATAGAGCAGAAATTGAGTACGAATAAATATAAATGATTTTCGAACTGTCACTTGTCTCAACCCAGTACTATTTTGATTTTGTTGTAACCAAGCTGCTTTATATATTTGGACATTTGATTATATAACCGAGTTTAAATGATAAAAAAGTTAATACGAAATGCAGTTCCGTATTAAAACGTGAATAAATAAATTAATTTTGCCTAAAAGTTTCAACTCCTACTTCATCCAGCTGATGATCCTCCTGCTGCAGAACTCAGTACTCTTGTTCCGACTGATGAGACACCAAAGAGCGTTTGGAAGGATGACGCAGCCCCCTGAGAAACAGTCTATAATTTAGGAACATGTTAGTGTAATTTAAGGTGCAAACTTACTTTATAGTGCTTATGTTAATAAAAAAATTTAATAATAAAAAAACTAGACTACTTAATATACACTATAGGATAAAGTAGAAGAATGACCGGCGTGATACGCAATCCTTTGAGCAGGCTAATCAAGAGCAGAATCGATTATGAAACCACCTTGAAACAAATCTTGGAGCAGAGGGAATCAAATCCCCTGCTCAAGGACAAACCGGAGGCTTAACCTGTTAAGATTGGACGTTAGCATTCGATGTGAAGGCGAAAAAGACTCGTATCGTAATGGTGCATAAGAGGTTTAACAAGGATCCTAACGGGACATTGTCGCCTGAATGGGCACCTGAAAAAGCTTGGGAGGGTGTTAAAAAGGGAATTATTCCCTTTTAATAGCCCCTAGGAGCTGTATTTGTGTTCTGTGATAATGTAGTTAGACTTATCACTTATCAAAAGTTGTTCTATATGAGGCGGTACCGAAAAAAAATTACTCAAATTTTGTAAACCAACCTGTAAGGCAGTGCCTAAAAAGCTCGAAATCGCTTTAGTAACGTTAACAGCAGCAGTAATTAAATTGCTTCTCACTAAAGAGTTCGGAGCATCAGGATTATTGTCGTCTACTCCTGGAACAGGATTAAATCCAATCGGTGCTCTTAAAATACGTGTAGTGCTTTCAACAAATTCTGAATCGTCTTCTCCATTATTGAATGAAAAAATTGGATTTTCAGTTGGTAGTGTAGGTAATTTTTTCGGTTGCCGTTGGGTTGTTTTGCTTATAATAGTTGTTGGTGAAGATGTCGTTTGTCTGGAAGTCGTTCCATGTTCGCCGTTGGTACTGATAACAACCCCTCCATCGACGTCGATCAAGTTTTGGATGCTTTTGATTTGGGAAAGATCCAGTGAGCCAGTAGATGGATCCTTCTGGATTCCTTGAAAAATATGTTTACAAATTACTTAAAGTTTTAAGTATCAAGGTACCATCATTTTAGAATAAGCCAGTAGTAACTAGTCACGTTATCACAATTAGCATACTCTAATGAACAGTACAAGTGCATGACAATTGACATTATGTACAACACAACCAAAAATTTTGGGTTAGAAAACTAAACCAAACCATCATAACTGGTGGGGCATACACAAAAAGCGGTGGGGTTAATTTAATTGGCTATTCTGTACACTTACTTGCCCTTTTACATAGAACAGGAAAGAAGATAATGAGGAGTTGAAGGAGAAGTGATGAATTGTAAACATTGTAAATAAGGAAATGATAAATAAAATAAAAAAGTGATGCATACTATTGTTATTAATTTGTGTTACTTTTTATTGGTAGACCATTAACATACTTTTAATAATTCTTCCTTTACCAGTTAAATATTTCAGGAAGATAAATATAGTGAATCTTTTGAAGAATCAACCACTACCAAGATATAGGTACAATTTCTGGTGTTTTTTATAAACTCTTCCAGTTGTTTATTATTTTTTTCAATTAGAACGGCCCAAGCTACAAATTTCTATCAGTAAATCAATTTTATTTTCATTTTTGGGATAGAAGAGAGATCAATCCAATTTCATAAATTGATATTGCAGATAATACCAATGTTTTAAACAGTAATATTCATCTAGTCAAATAAAATGACAATAAATAAATGTCTATCGGTGGTAAAAATAATATTACCTACTATCGCTATAATAGTAAAAGATAGAATTATCACTAAATAATACAAAATGTAATTTAAAAGCAAAAGTGAATAAAAAGTTGAATTAGTTTAGAGGCATATGTGGTGCAGAGCTAGGATCTTTTTTAAATTATTATACAAGATATCTTAGAGACTGTATAAAAAGGCCTGTCTTTGATTAATTAGTTGGGATATAAATAAGGAAAAGGAAGGTAAGCTAGGAACATGGACTTCTTTCAAACGATTAGGTCTGAAAAGAAAAATAAAAATAAATGAAACAGTGAGAAGGAATGTTGTGTTAGTAAAATAGAAATGTTGATGAGATAGTATTATCGGATTATTTAAAAAATTATTCAAAATTTACGCCAACAAATAAAGCAAAATATATTTCAATCCTTTGTGATTCAGTGATTCATTTATCAATCAAGAAAAATTGATTCAATTCAGTCCAATTTTAGGATCGTATTTTCAAACTCCCGGCTTCTCCTTCTCTAGAATTTGAACAAAAAACCATCAATATGTACAGGTGGAGTTGAGATAGTCAGAAAATAAGACAGTATAAATACCAAACACTCGGCCTTTCACCAGCAGTTGGCCAACTCACTTCCCTTCAACTGGATACCACATCCTTCAGGCCTATTGCTTCTGACCACTTTTCCATCCTAGGGGTACTATTATTTTCTTACTTTCTCAGTGTCTGAACCAAGAGACACAAAAACTACCCTCTTTACCTTCCTTTCACCCAGCCATCAGATCATAACGACAATCAACAAATAAGCCAGTTGCTCGAAAAGTCTGACAATAAACCAATACAGTTAAATTAGTAACTTTTGAGAGTACACTCCCATCTTTCGTCAGTTACATTTACATTATTTACAAATAAATACCAAATTGAAGGATCAATTATCCTTTAAATCCCATTTTGGAGAAGCACAGATATGAAAAAGCCTGTTTGATCTAACTAAGCTTCTTCATCATATTCATATATAAGAATCTTTAATACCTTCTAGCTGCTTAATCAGTTTCTTAATATCATCTTGGGAGAGAGAATTAGCCAGCTTAGAAGGAGCAGCGGTGCTAACAGGTGTCATATGTGTTGGGGAATTAACTAACAACTCTTCTTCGACTGGTGGCTTCTTTGGTTTCACAGGTTTGGGGGTAGATCTTTTAGTAACAGGTGCAGCGGAAGGAGGTGGAGATAAAGTATTTAATAGCCAGTTCAAGCCACGCATAACAGGACCTGGAGCGGGAGTTGTGGTAGTTCTTGGTCTTGGTTTCGGTCTAACGGTTGTTTCGTCAAAAATACCCTAAAAATAATTTTGGGTCACGATAGAAAAAATATTGTAGTTAGTTACTTACTGCTAATATTTTTGGCGTAGAAGGAACAATTCCTTGTTCTTTTAAAAGAGAAGCCAATAAGGCATCGTCGGACTTTCCATAGGACGTCGACGTTGATGCTGTTACAGAATTTAAGTTATACTCTTTCAAAACGTTTTCCAAAGCAGGAGTTACTTTTTTAGGCTGCTTAGTTGCATCAAGGGCTGCTAATTGATCTTGTATTGATTTAGGTGCTCTGGCTGTAGCTTTAGTAGGAGCAGCTGTAGAAGAAACAGTGTTATCGGCAACGGTTGTGGTTGCAGCTTTATCTCTTTCAACTGCTAAAGCCACAATCTAAAAAACAGCGAGAACATTAAAGAATTTCCGAATAAATTTTTCAAAGAATACTATACAAAATTCAGCGAATATAAAACTCACTCTTTCTGCTAAGCTAGCACCGGAATTGGTCTTTGAATTCCCAGTTCCAGTTGCCGATTTCGCAGCTCGATTGGGTACCTGTAAGAAAAAATGTAATGACGCAATTGATTGGTGGTAAATGTACTGAGTCAATCAATATTTGTTAGGAATAATGTTTTAAGGTTAACTCACCAGACTTGTCAAAAAGGACAACTGATTCAACAACTCCGCCTGTTCTTTCTCAAGTTGAGCTATAGCTTTCAAGTTTTGCTTTTGTTGTGAACTTAACGCTTTTAGTTGTATAGACTTTGTAGTTAACTCAACCGTATTAAAACCAGTAATGTCGAATGTTCTTGCAGTTGTAAAAGCAGTGTTCGTTTGAACCTCCCCAGTAAGTGTGGTTAACCGTGTTGTTTCTCCAGTGAATGCAGGTGCTATAGTTGTAACTAGCCTTGCAGGTGCTATAATTGTAGTAACAGGTTTTGCAGTTGTAGTAACCCTAGTAGTTGTAGTGGGTTGTGGAGTTGTAGTGGGTCTTGTAGTTGTGGTGGGTTCTGTAGTTGTAGTGGGTCTTGTAGTTGTAGTACGCTCAGTTGTGATAGTTGTTGGTTTTTCTGTAGTTATAAGTGTGGTTGTTGTTGTGAGTGTTGTTGTTTTAGGTGGGTTTGTTCTGCTAGTAACTGTTGTAGTTGCCGATTGTTTAGAAGTGGTTGTACCAGCGGCAGTTTCTGTGACAGAAGGAGCAGCGGATATTCTTACAACATCTGGCTTTTTCGTCGTTGGCTTTGGTACTTTCTTTGTTTCAGTATTGAATAGATTCGGGAAAAGTGTTGTAAGGAATGTAGGAATAATAGATGGAGGTGTGCTGGTAAATATCCATTCTGGCTGAGTGCTAGTAATAGGAGCAGTGGTAGTGGTAGGAATGTCTATTCTCTGTGTCACTGATACTGGAGATACTATTCCGATACTTGTAAAATCTTCTAAAATTTGATTGGAAAGTAATCCTATGTTACTTAATGTTGTAGTTTCAGCCTATAGAAGAAATAATTGGTATAGTTTCTGTGAAAGACACCCTAGTATTTTAGTTAAAGAGCTTGTTATTTGGGAAAATACCAGAAAAAGCCGATTTTCAGATTACATCAGAGTCCATCACTTAAGCTATTTGATATATACAAAAGAACAATACATTTTTGGTCCAAACATATTAGAAGCAAATACCTGTTTTACATAGTGATTGTCACCAATGGGGAATTCTCGGAGGTGGCTGTGAATGTCCTACAGGAAGCACTGCGAATTGTGGAGAAATGGTGCCTTAATGAGATTGCCGGCACATGAGGGGATTGCAGGTAATGAAATGGAGTACCAGTTAGCTAAAGAAGGCTCTTAAGCAGACTTCATAGGTCCGGAACCATTTTTTGGAATAACAAAAGATTGCATAACAGGGGAAATCGGGAACTGGCTAGATAGGGAACACCAATTCAAATGGAGGGTGACATAAGGGCACCTTCATACAAAGAGTTTACTGAACAAGGTAGACTCTCAACCAGGCTACTGAAACTGGGTAAGAGAGATTTGAAGACAGTTACCGACCTGGTGACTGGACACTGCACCTTGAGGAAACATCTGTACAATATGGGCAAAGTAAGTGAACCTATGTGCATAAAATGTGAACTTGTTGATGAGACACCTACTCACATACTCTTCTTCTGCGAGAACTTACAAGTGTTGAAGCAGAATGAAGAATACATCTAAGTAATTTACCATCCTGTATTTGAAATAAGTTAATGAGTGAGTTACGTAGTTAATATATAGAATATGTCAATTTGATTGAAATAAAATTATAATTAGACAAAGTCATTATTTTATTACGAAGGGAAGTTTTTTCTAGTTAGACGATCTGATAATATTAACATGGTAGCAGAGCGTACAGTGCCTAAATGGTAATGCTAGAAGAAACAAGAAATTAAGTAAGAATAAAAATTAAAAAAGATTTTGTAACTGTCTCTGAAAGCTGTCATCTTCATAAAGTAATAAAACGCATTTTCAATTAAATCCAGAGTAAAATGGATCCCAGTAAGGTGCAAATTGGATTACTTGAAGGTAAAGATAGCTGGACTACATGGAAATACAAGCTTTCTATTCTTCTGAGAAGTGTGAAAGGCGCGATGGACGTCCTTGAAGGTAGATTAACTTCACCGAAGTCGTTACCCCAAGAAGCAACACAAGAAGAAAAATGCAAGTATGAAAAAGATGTTACATTTTTCAATCAAACGGATAGTACTGTTTTATTAGTTCTTACAATAAATATGACTCAAAGCACATTAGAAAAAGTCATGAGATTTTCGACCGCCAGGGAAGTCTGGTTGGAGCTTCATCGTTTGTATGATGGTAGTGCAACAGATAAAACCTATGATATCTGTATGCAATTTTTTAGTTATATTAGACAATCAGATGACGATATTGCTACTCATACATCAAAACTTAAGAACCTTTGGAATAATTTGCAAAACGAAATTTTAAAAGATAAAGCAGTTGCTGAAAATTACTGTAAGTGCGACTTGCCAGATATTTTGCTTATTTGTAAAATATTAGAAACTTTACCACCTGAATATTTCTCATTCAAGTCTAGTTGGATTCTGGTATCAAATAAGGACAGAACAATAGATAACTTGACAAATCAGCTATGCTCTTATGAAAAAGCATTAACAAGCAAAAATGAGAGCAAGCAAGAAGTTTTATATACAGTGAATAAGAGCAAAGCACATAAATATGGTTATTATTGCAATTACTGTAAGCAAAAAGGTCATAAAGTGAAGCAATGCGATAAATGGAAAACAGATGGAAGACCTCCTAAGCCAGAGAATTCTAAAAAACGTACAAATTCTAAAGCGAAAGAAATTCAGATGTCATTAGTTGCTGTATCATCGAATGTTTTGAATTGCGAAGCAGATTTTAAAAATTGGTATGTTGATAACGGAGCGACTAATCACATAACAAATCAACAAGATGTATTTCAATCGTATACACCATTTAACGAAGAGCATACAATAACAACTGCTAATGGATATGCAGTTCCTGCATTAAGACAAGGTACCATCAAAATACAATCTTTTGTTAACGGAAAAAAGAAAGAGTTTTCATTGACCAACGTATGGTATGTACCCAATATCAAGAAAAATCTTTTCTCAACTTTGTCTGCTCAGGACAAACATCCAGAAAGTGAATTTATTTCCACCACTAAGTGCTGCTATTTTAAAATTTTTAACGAAACAATAATTGTTGGATGAAGATGTCAGTCTGGTGGACTATATAAATTGAAGATGCGGGCAACCAAACCTGAACATCTGAGTGTCAATATGGTTACTTCTAAAGAAAATATATTGCAACTCTACCACGAAAGGCTGGGTCATCAAAGTAAGAGACATGTTAAAAATGTAATTAAGCAAGAATTTAACATTGACGTGAAGCTGGATAGTGAATTATGTGAGGGCTGCGTCTATGGAAAGGCTTCTGTGAAAAAGTTTGGCATAAGAAAAAGAACAGAAACACCAGGAGAACTGATCCATTCAGATGTTTGTGGACCTTTTCAGATCTCAAAATCAGGTTTTAAATATTTTGTTTTATTTAAAGATGATTTTAGCAGATATCGATTTGTATATTTTTTAAAGCGAAAGTCAGAAGTAGCTGATAAATTAGATATAGTTTTAAAAGAAATGAAAGCTGCAGGATATGGTGTTAAAGAATTTTTGTCAGATCATGGTGGAGAATTTGATAATCATAAAGTAGCAAATATTTTAAACAAATATGGAATAAAACAAAGATTGGTGATGCCGTATACACCACAACAAAATGGCTGTTCAGAGCGTGATAACAGAACGATTGTCGAATGTGCAAGATCTTTAATGCATGCAAGAGAAAGTATCTTTGATCAAACATTTTGGGCTGAATTAATAAACACAGCTACATATATCTTAAATAGATCTGGTATATCCAGTATTCCTGGTAAATCACCACATGAAATATGGTTTAACAAGAAGCCTGAACTTAAACATTTAAGAGTAATCGGTAGTACTTGTTATGCTCATGTTCCTAAAGTTTGCAGAAGAAAATTGGATAAGAAATCTATTAAAGGTATACTCGTTGGTTATGAAAATGATGATGGATACAGGATATGGTCAGAAGATCAACATCGACTTATACTTTCACGAGATGTTATTTTTAATGAATTTGAAACTCTAGGTGTGGTACAAGAATCCAAACAATTTCCATGTTTGCAACCTACAATAGATGTCTTGGATCTTGTTCAAAATAATTGTGATACAGAAGAAATAGACATTGTTGATGTAAGTAGTGATGTTATGGAAGAAATGGATCTAGATTACCAAGCAGATGACCAATGTTATGAACCAGAAGAGAGTTTAGACGAAGATATAGAATTTAGAAGACAATTGAGAGAAAGATCAAACATTAAGAAACCGACACGCTTTGACGAGTTCGTTATGATGGTTGCTGCTGAAATAAACCACCCCAAAGAACCACTTAGTTACAAAGAAGCAATTGTTTGTTGTGAACAAAATAACTGGAGGCTGGCAATGGAGCATGAAATGCAGTTTTTAAAAGAGAATTGTACATGGGTTTTGAAAAATTTACCTGAAAACAAAAAAGCAATTCCTTGTAAGTGGGTGTATAAACTCAAAACCAATCCAGATGGTTCAATTGATAAATACAAAGCTCGTCTGGTAGTGAAGGGTTATTCACAAAGAAAAGGAGAAGATTATGAACAAACGTTTAGTCCAGTAGCTAAAGGTGGTACGATAAGAGCCGTTATAAGTATAGCTGCTAGTAAAAACATGTCACTCACACAATTCGATGTCTGTACTGCATTTACGGTACTCTAGACGAAGAAGTGTTCATGAAACAACCAGAAGGCTACGATGATGGTACTGGTATGGTTTGTCATCTTCAGAGAAGTTTATATGGGTTAAAGCAAGCACCAAGGTGCTGGAATAAGCGTTTTGGAAACTTTATAGATTCGCTTGGCTTTAAACGAAGTACTGCAGACCCATGTTTATTTATTAAGAATGAAGGAAAAGACATGTTGATATTAGTGCTGTATGTTGACGACGGTCTAATAGCATGTACGAATGAGATAATGAAGATGGATTTTTTTGAAGAAACTTCAGGAGAAGTTTAAAATAACAGTTAAACCAGCTACATATTTCTTAGGTTTGGAAATAGAGAAAAATCAAGACGACTCAATAAGTGTTACCCAGTCAGCTTATACAAAAAAGGTGCTAGAACGTTTTGGCATGGAAAATAGCAAACCGGTCTCGACCCCGATTGTAAAAGAAGCCATCCAATTAGGGAAGGAAACTAGTGAAACGGAATCGATTACTTCTTTTCCACATCGCGAAGCAGTGGGTGCTCTTATGTACCTAATGACGGGTACACGTCCAGATATAGCTTATGCTGTTAGTGTTGTATCCAGAAAATTAGAAAATCCAAGTCAAAACGACTGTGTGAAAGTTAAGAGAATATTCCGCTATTTGAATGGTACAATAAATTATCGCTTAACTTATATGCAAAAGCCAGAAATACAACCTCAGTTAACAAGCTATAGTGATGCTGATCATGGAGGTGATATTACTACCGGAAGATCGACATCTGGGGTATTGTGTCTTTATGCTGGAGCAGCTGTATCTTGGTTCAGTCAGCGACAAACATCAGTAGCCATATCGACAACAGAGGCAGAAATAGTAGCTGCAAGTGACGCTGCACGAGAAATAGTCTGGTTAAAAAGAATATTTACGGAATTAACAGGCGTTAACTTGGTTCCGACACTACATGTGGACAATGAATCTGCCATAAGATTAACGCAGAATCCCGAGTTTCATCGTCGGACTAAACATATACATATTAGACATTTTTTTGTTAGAGAAATGGTGTTGGATGGATCACTTGAAGTAGTAAAGGTATCATCTGAAAATCAATTAGCCGATATTATGACGAAGCCACTGTTTTCTAACAGATTGAAAAAATTACTTTTTGGAATGGGGTTGGCAAATTACTCAATGAGGGAAGGTGTTGAAGCAGAATGAAGAATACATCTAAGTAATTTACCATCCTGTATTTGAAATAAGTTAATGAGTGAGTTACGTAGTTAATATATAGAATATGTCAATTTGATTGAAATAAAATTATAATTAGACAAAGTCATTATTTTATTACGAAGGGAAGTTTTTTCTAGTTAGACGATCTGATAATATTAACAACAAGAACTTAGACGGAAGCACTTTGGAGAGGAATTAATACAACCATCACAACTACTGAAAATCCCTCATAGTGGCCTTTATAGAAGACACGAAGCTTCTGGAATGGAAGTAGATAACATGGGAAATGGTACAAAGATTCAGCTCAAGTGCTTGGTCTGATGAGCACAACCCAAATACATGAATGAATGATTGAACCAGTTTTACCTGTTTAGGCGTTGTAGAAGCTTCACTTGTAGATATTTGCAAAGTTGCAGGAGTAGGAATCTCTGTGGTTCTGTCTTGAGAAAATGGTGTAGTGTCAACCTATAAAAGTTGGTGTAAGTGCTGAAATACTTTAACTTTCAATGTATAATGTTAAAATGGAAGTGATATGAGAAAAACTATCTTAGATTAGCTGAAAACTGATTAAAGATTAATTTGAAATATTGAATAATATATTATTAGTTTCACCAAGTGGTTACTTATTGATCTTTAATCAGTTTTCTTTTCACCTGTGTTATTACTTAAAACGTTACTAACGCTATCTTATTTCTTCGAGCTTTGCTGTATCTGTCAAATGTAGTAAGAATTTCATGTAGCATTAAATATTATATTTACAAATAACTACTAAGTTAATTAACCATCAAGCAATAGTTTTGTTAATACTAATTTTTGATACATTCAGAAAAAAGTTAATAGTTTTGTCAACCCCCTCGTATATTTTTTTGACACTTGGTCAACGTTGTATTTACGAATATTTTTAGGTCCCCCAATAAATATACAATCCAAATTTGGTCTTCAAATGAGGTAAGCGTACATGCTATGTACAAAAGGTCATTAGTGTTATTAAAAAGTAATTCACTACAAAAGAAATAATCAGTTCTTGCCTTATTGGATTTTGCTTCTTTTCTTGATGTCGTTTCTGCATTTCTACTTTTTAGCAAGTCTTGAATATTAAGCACTTTAAGATACTGGCGAAAATAATTTAAATCAGTATTTTTGAATAAAAAGATAATTAAAAAGTAATCTTGGTATTTCATGTGTAACCTAATTATAATAGAACACCGAAATTGTTATAAATTAAATATCTAATGTTTTGTAAGAAATATGTGAGTGTTTTCAAGTAATTCAGAAGTAAGTCACATAAACTCAAGAGAAAAATAGATCAAAATGAACTAGGTTGGAAAATGTAAAAAAAAGGTGATAGGGATATATCTTTTCGAAAAACTAACAAAGGATAAAATATTTAAAAGTTAAAAAAAAACTTCAAAAGAGTTACAGCTCTATACCTGTCAGGATTGGTTGCACCAGAAGCGTTACATTTAATCTGCATAACCTCTTCCTTTCCCTTTGTTCGAGTTTATGTTTCTATAAATTGAGGGAATAGTATGTCACAGTGGCAACATTGCAACTTTTTCAATTCCACTCTCTGTCCTTGGGCGACACGAAGAGAGAGAAGATCGTCGACCACCAGTAACGCCGGAAAGAGAAAAATGTTAAGAAAGAAAACCGATAACACTCTTTATTGAAAAACTTGTAAGATACAAAAAATTGGATATTTTAGAGGCAGGGAAGGAAAACTACCATGCCTCTTACGACGCATGCATACCCAGGATCGTCGCCACGGTTATACAGTTCAAGTGCAACCAATCAGAAGTCTTCAATCCTGTTTACATTCACAAGTCTAGTGCAAAATTGAATCATGCCACCGGACAAAACATTAGATACAATAATGTTATTTTGAACATGATGAAATAGTCCTTTTTACTATGAGCATATGAGCAATGATTTTATGAAAATATAAATAAGAAACAATCGCTTGCTTAAAAAATTCTTTTGTACCTGCTGTAATCAATATTGTTCAGTATTGATAATATATAGTCGAATAGTCAAGCAGCCATTAAAGCACTGAGTTATGGAATACACAGTTCTAAAGTGGTATGGAAATATCTCGAAAAGCTGTGAATTCCAGGACACATTGGAATAGAAGGAAATGAAATAGCAGATAAACTAACAAACAAAGTAATATTGGAAGAAGGAGAAGCATCTTAAAGTTCCTCCAGGAAATAGGACTGAAGTAACTATTAGTCTCTAAGACTTTCCTCAGATACTGAGTAGAAGGTAATTGTACTTAACAATTCTTTAAACAAGCGTTTCTCAGTAAGTGATTGTGAAGTATTTAATAGAGCAGTGTATAATGTTCCTTACCTTAGGTACCCGACCAGTTTCGGTGTTATTAGGAGTGTTCGTGCTGGTATTGTCACTATTAACTACAATTTCATTAAAAGCTTCAATAGTTTTTCCATTAAACAGTTCAGATAGCGTTGGGAACGTTGTAGGACTACTATTGCTTTCCATGGTAGTAGTAAATATAGTACTTGATTCTACTGTCACCATATCCGGTACCATTGTGCTAGCCTCGCTAGTGCTTTGAGTAATTGTACTAATACTCTCAGTGCTGGTTAATTTTGTGCTTAACGTAGTACTTTCTTTTGATTCGATTGTGAGTGAATTAGTTTTTAAGGAAGGAGAGGGGTTTGTTAGAGTTGTGCTAGGAAGTGTAGAGGTACTTTGAATAGTTGTGGGTACAGTAGTGGTAGTTTCTGTCTTTTTAGTGGTGGTAGGAGCAGGTGAGGTAGTTGTAGGTTGGGTTTTGGTGATTTTTGTAGTTGTGGGTACAGTAGTGGTAGTTTCTGTCTGTCTAGTGGTAGTTGTAGGTTGGGTTTTCGTAGTTGTAGGATCCATCGTGGTTGTCGTAGGTTGATTTTTTGTACTTTGTATCGTTGTAGGAACTGAAGTAGTTGTTGTAGGAGCTGACGTAGTGGTCGTTGAATCAATAGTAGTAGGTTTTGTCGAAGGAACTGGTGTGGTTGTAATAGTAGTAGGTTGTGTAGTTCTATTTTGTGGTTTAGTAGAGGAAATACTAGGTTTAGTGCTGGTGCTTGGAGATACTGAAGGTGGTGTCACAGCTACGGTGGGAATGGTATTCTGCTCATCCTAAAAATGTACAAAAACAAAATTGTTTCAATTCGTTTTAAACAATTAAAAACTGTTATATTGTGGCCCTTTTGCAGATTTTAAGGTTATTTGTTGAAATAAAGAAATGGTTAACAAAATTACGAATTATTAAAACAAAAATTTACATTCTAATTGAACTATTTACATTGCAATTACCATTTCTATATTTTCGGATCACTTGAGGCAAAAGTAAATTTCCCCAAAAAATGCATTCCAACTATTAAATTCGCCAGTTACGTTATATTTAAATGAATTTTTTTAAAGCCATGTAATAGATACAGGAAGGCTGCAAAAATGGTATTATGGTCGCCTTTAATCAAGAAATTATGAGTTGTTGAATTAGACTGTTTTACATACTATATAGTGGAATAAATTTTTTTCACCGACTTTTATTGCAAAAAATTTAAAGCAATATAATTACCACTACCATAACCGTCCATGCATATAAAACACTGAATTATTTACATTTTCAAACTATACAAAAGTGTCAAGCAAAAAGTGTGCATACAAAGAAATCTCAAGTGATCTCTCTGAAGCCGTAAAAGCTCCAATACCAAAAAAAAGTTATTGACAAAGAATACCGTTTTAACATTTTTATTATCCACAGAGCTTCCAGGGTCGCTTGTTACTTGGTTACTGGTTATATCTGGTAAAGGCGGGGGACTTTCACGTGTATCGAATCCCCTTACCCGTATGGTCATTTCCATGGGAACATCGGTTCCGTTCGGATATTTTTTCACTATAGTATTGTTAGGATACACACCAATAACATAATAGGAAGATTTGGGTTCTATCAACGGCCTTTTACGTAAAATTGTGTTATTGTTAAGTACAGCAAAAATGAAATAGTCAGGAGTGGATGTATCGATGTTATTCTGCACAGGCTGATCCTGAACGAAATCTAACAGCTTTCCTTTTCTTGAACTATTAGTTTGAGTATTATTTACAGATGGTTTACTACTTAGCATAGAACCACTACTGTTTTTAGCTGGAGCAACACTACTTGTTACCTCCAATGTTGTTGTTTGAATAGTAGTTGTACTATCTCGATCAGTAGTGGTACTTTGTGTAGTAGTAGTAGTGGTACTTTTAGTAGTAGTAGAGGTACTTTGAGTAGTAGTAGTAGTAGTAGTGTTATCAGATGCGAATCTACCAGCGATGTTGACTACTGTAGTTGTAGAAAGATTATCTTCGGGAGTTACTAAGTTAGAATCGATGTCGTTAGCAGAAAATACGGAAACCCTTCCAGGACTCACTTCAGATGTCTGAAGAGAAGGTAGTGAAGATAACAATGTAATTAAATTTATAGTTTCAGTAACTGTGGAACCTATTTCAGTACCAGTAGAAGTAGGCTCTATGGTAGAAGTAATCTGTGGTTCTGTGGTTATGGTAGAACTGAGATTATCTTCAGAACCAATAGTTGTTGTATCGATTTCTGTTAATCTGGTTGTACTGTCAGTGGTTACTGCAATTGTAGATTCAGAAAATGCCGTTGTAGTGCTAGCATCAGATGTTGAAGGAGTGTCTGTTGTACTGGGTGCAACAGAAGTAATTTCAGGTGATTCGGAAAATATAAGGTTTGAAGAAATAGGATCAGTGCCAAAAGATGGAAGTGTAGAAATTGTGTTGGCTGTTGAAAATTCAGTTATAAAAGTAGAAGGCGGAAAAATAGTGGTTGTGATAAAAGGACCTCTACCAGTTTGTTTATTTACACTTTTAGGAGTAACAACCACAAAATCGTTCGGTTGCTCAGTAGATACCATACTATTTAAAATATCCAACAATCTACTTATGGTTTGCTTCTGTACAAACTCCTTCGCCGTGATATCATCTAAATAACTAAGTGGGATGATCGGAGTGCTACTAGGTGCAAGAAGTGATCTGGCAGTGGTCACACTAAGAGGCGTGGTAGTGAAAGAGCTCGGATTTACAAATTCGGTACCTACTTGTGCTAAACTTGTAATATCTGTTGCTTGTATAGCATTAAGGGAGCTCAATATCCTCTCAATAATCGTTGTAGGATTTTCGGTGGTTAAAGTAACACTACCGACTTGGTCGGTAGGTTTAGTCACGTCAGTACCGTCAGTCTGTCTAGATTTTTTAGGTGATAATTTCAGTATAGCCGACGAAAACTCAGTAGTTGACGCAGTACTACTTGATAATGTATTTGAAGGGGTTGTTGATCTGGCGCTGATCGAATTTATTATCCTTTCAATAATTGACACTGGCTTTTCGGTGGTTCCATCGCTTACCTTCAAAAATAAATTTCATTACTTTCATAATAGTTGATCTTCACTTCGAATAAATATATTATAATATAGGTTTTTAATAGAATGTAGAAATTATATTTTTTTACCAGTGGTAAAGGTACAGAAACAGAGTTAGTTGAGGAAGTAACGAAATCGCCGTTGACTAGATTTGCTGATGATATCGCTTTAACAGGTACATCTATCGATATCACTGCTTCATCATCATCCTTTTGGTTCGACGTTGTATAGACCTGCAAGTTTTTAATAGGTGAGTAATGGTTAAAAAATACGTGCTTATTATTTTCAAATGCAAGCCAATAGGAAGATCGATTGCAAAAGTTATGTATAGCCACAACCCAATTAGTTAATATTATTAAGTTGATTACATTTCCGGATATATATACAAAATTAACTACAAGATAAAAAGGCAATATCTTTGTCTGGTTGATGTGGATCATGTCCAACTCCAGTATATTTATTTTTTGAACCAATTTTAACTCACTGTAGAGACAAGCCCGCCTGGCGATTTCTGGGGCAATTTGCACCACTTCCACGGTGGCACTAGAGTCATGGTAGCGAGAATAGCCATCTACAGGATATACAAAATGGATGATTGAGGTCAATTGGTGGATTGTGATTGGCAAAGGGCCATGCCATTTGAGCTGACCGTCACAGAGCTCTTGGCATGCCTTCGGGTCACATGCCCACTAAAAATTCACAGCAACTTGAAGTACATTCTACCAGCTGTGGAAGAATGGGAGATACGTCAATCCTCTCCAATTGTGGTGGACATTAGCTGGATCACAGACTGAATCCTGGGTAACGAGGTGACCAGAAGGAATGAGATAGCAGACTTAAGGCAAGCCTAGACCTTTATCAAGTAACCTTCACGCATCAAATCTTGTTGAACATGGACCGGGAGAAGATCAGGTTTGTGACTGGAATCCTTACTAGAAACTACAGGCTAAGTTATCATTTAGATATGATAGGGTCGGAGAAAAACATCGAGTATCATCTCTGTCTAGAAGAAGATGAATCGGCGGAACACATTCAGTGCTAGTGTGTTGCTGCCGAACAAGTCAGAATACATACCCCAGGGAGGATGTAGATAGACTTACCCCTCCACAGATCAACTTTCTTGGAAAAGTTGACCCCACAGAAACCCAACAAAACCAACCCATTTTAATATAGTTTTGTTCAGGCTGTATGCTCCATTCTCAACATACCACTCCTTCAGCTCCACCTTGAGAGGGTAGCGAGAATAGCCATCTACAGAATAGACAAAATGGATGATGGAGGTCAATTGGTGGATTGTGATCTGAGCTCTTGGCATGCCTTGGGGTCACATGCCCACTAAAAATTCACAGCAACTTAAAGTACGTTCTACCAGCTGTGGTGGACATGAGCTGGTTTACAGAGGGAATCCTGGGTAACGAGGTGACCAGAAAGCAAATGCCTACTGGAATGAGATAGACCTTTATAAAATGACCTTCAAGTCTCAAAGCAGAAGCCTTGTTGAACATGGACCGGGAGAAGATCAGGTTTGTAGCTGGAATCCTTACTAGAAACCTCAGGCTAATCTCAGACTTATCCCTCCATAGATCAACTTTCTTGGAAAAGTTGACCCTACAGGAACCCAACAAAACCAACCCATTTTGATATAGTTTTGTTCAGGCAAAGAGTATTTGGAACTGTTTGATGGCAAAGTAAACACGATAGAAATAAAAAGTTGCTGTATGCTGCTTTGATGCTACAGGGTAGCACTGGTTTGCTCTTAAAAAAATGGAACAATTTAACACAAAATAAAATGTTTGCATCATTATGTTTCGTTCACATTTGTCAAGCTTCTTTATTCAATTTTGCGATTCAATAGTTGGAAAGGAAAATTTTTGATATTTCTCAACAATTTATTTTGATATTTATTGGAATTTCTAGGAATCAGTTTTATAGTTTAGAGTATTGTTAATAAGTGTGCAAGAATAATAGCAAGTGAATATTAAAAATTTGTAATCTAGAAATTATGTTTTGGTTATCTATACATATAAAATGCTTTGTCCTGAATAACTGACTGACGGATCAACGCACAGCCTAAACCGCTGATCATAGAGACCTGAAACTTGGAGGGGGTGTTCTTTGTATGACGTGGGCATCCGATAAGAAAGGATTTTCCGAAATTCTACCCCCAATGAGGTGAAAAACGGGGGCAAAGTTTTTATGGGACAATGTGATTCCTTGGTTCCTTGATTCCCAATCTACTTCAAATTTTGCATAAACATTCTTTAACAGAATCGTATTTTATTGAAACTCAACGCCTAACGAGGTTAAAAAGGGGTAGAAAGGTATTTTGAGGGAATCCACTGAAGCCTCCCGGTCTCCCAACTCACATATTGAAATTAAGAGTGGGAGCCCCAATTATGTTGCTGCGCATTATAAATTCACCAAATTTAAACAATGGCATTAGATTGCAAGTGAAAACATTGTATCGCAATGTAATCGAGGCAACTATACTACAGCTTGTTCTCGAGGAGAGTTTAGGATTCCCCTAACACCATCAAATTACCCCTTCGAATTCAAGAGTGTGCAGTTTCCTATCAAGGTCTGTTTCGCCATAACCATAAACAAAGCTCAAGGTCAAACTCTTTAGGTAGCGGGAGTAGACTTGAGAGAAAGCTGTTTTTCCCACGGCCAGTTGTATGTGGCATGCTCCAGAGTAAGTGCACAGAGTAGCCTGGTAATTCTAGCACCCGAAGGAAAAACAAAAAATATTGTTTACAAAGAAATACTGCGTATAAAAAAATGTCGCTTTCACCAGATTGAAGGCCGAGCTTCGTGTTCATGAAATATAACAACATTTTATTTCATTTTCATGTTTATTTAACCTTTAAATTCCTACAATATAATGAGGATTGTTATATTTTAACATTTATATGTTATAACAAAATTAATAACGTAAACGACGAAGTCGCGGAAAAAAGCTAGTGTAACATCTAATTGAAATATTCCACCAAAATAGAATTAAATTGTACAAAAAAACATATGATCATGTGATTGGTGAACAAATGGTAAAGAGGATGGGGATATATTTTGGTCACAAAAGTTTCCCCAGCATGATAATGGAAATGGTGGCCGAAGGTAAAAATTGTGGAGATAAACAGAAGAAGGAACGTAAATTATCATTAGAAAGAATCGCATTAAAAATTCTCCCGAGAGATTTATCAATAAAACAAGTAAATAACCCCATATATATGAAACACGGAACAGAATAGACATAATTTATAATTAATTTCTTCTTCATTCAATTCTTACAATTGGAAAACAATCTTAGTACCTCATGTTGGAGCTATATTTAACTATGGGCTGTGATAAAAGTTTCACATCACTGCAATAACGAAAAAAAAGTACAGGCGGCCGAATATAGTTTGAGCCCTGGTTCCGCAACGCTTACTGATGCGCACTGCTAATTTCTAAGCGTTTATTTCTACTTGCGCAGGTAGCTGAATTCTAACCTAATTTTTTTATGAGCGTGTATTTTTGTGTGGAATATTTCATTTAGTGTAATTGTGTTAGCGGTTTAGTTGCAAATATTTACATTTCAGAATAAAAAATAAAATAAAAAACCGAAACATTTGCAATTAATTTTATTTATTTATTATCAAAAATATATAAAAATAAAATAGTACACCTCTTTTCTAAAACTAATTATAATATAATTAAACATAAATTTATTTTGGTACATTCTAGTGGTGCATTTATTCTAACCCAAATTCTAAATGTGATTATAGTGCAGGGAAAATTTATTTTATTTTTGTTCAAAACCAGGATAAGTCACATAGCAACGAATTTATTATAATATTACGAAAGTAAATGAAAAGGTAATTAAATTTTCAAAGGGATTTCCATCCAAGAGCTGGGAAAAATCATTCCCATTCCCATAACCATGAATCCTGATAAGACCTTTGAATATTTTTGTCCATGGATCTGTAATTTATTATATAAGTCCATGCATCTATCTTAAAAATGCAAATGGAGTGTATGTTGTCAACATTTGTAACTAATTATTGTTATCTCACATAAATAACAATTGTCGATTGTACGTTAAAATAACAATTGTACGTTAATAGTTTCTTATATTCTTTCTAAAGTCAATGTGAAGAGGGAGATTATTGATGGCAAACGCCCAAGTCTGACGATATTGAGAACATTTGGATTTACTGATCTGGCAACACTGGAGTTATTTATGATTTTTAGTACAAATATAATCAATATGCTTATATGGATATAAATTTTCTCAAGGTAGGCTTAGTCAAAAGATTCATGTTTGAATATAACACGAAATATAATACTAGAAATTTTTGAAAATAATGCGATATCCTTCAAAATAAAATAAATTTATTTTCCAATATAGTGCAGAAAATACTAAAATTAGATTATAGTTTCTCAAACTGTTTCAATATTTGTGAAAAATAAACTGCTGGTATGCTGTTACTCGCCAAACAATAAATAGTGTTGGAAACAATTTTTTTAAGCATTTTTTTTATAAAATAATATCAAGGTACGATATTATGATAAAAAATTATGTATTTTTTAAATATGGAGAAGAGTCTTGTGATATATTTTTTGAAAGGTCCTGTAAATCAGTACAAAAGTTTGAAAAACTATATTATTACTATTTTACCCCTTATACCATGACCTGGTAACTCAATTCAATCACAATTATTACAGTGAAACCTAAAAAAACTGTGATGGAATTGTTAAATGAACCTTTATTATCTATTCATTAACTATAAACTAAATGTTTCCCATATTAAAATGTTAATGTTATTTTACAAGAAAAAAAGACATCTTGGCTCCAAATGAACGTTAAAATATGAAATCCTGCGGAATATACAAAAATCACAGTAGTTGAAGAAGGTTAATGGTCGAGAAATTCTTCGTAAACTTGCCATTGTGGATATTCCGGATCAAGTATTTGCCTTAAGACAAACAAAAATAAAGTTTGCTTAATTTAGCTCAAGGCGTACTATTTTATTCTTATATTAATAATTAATGAATATTGCCAACAAAAATACTCAAAGCCGAAAAATCTATTTTATCTCTATGGGACAACAGATTTGAGTTAAATCTTCTAAAGTTAAAGTTTTTGTGTTATCGTAAGTAGGAACATTATCATTTCACTTCAAGGTTGCTAATTAACTGTCAAAAAAATAACTGAAGAAATGTGTCGTCAAAAAATTGATTGCGTAACACTGTCATCCTCTATTATCCATGTCGGATAATAGGACGCCAAAAAAGATCATTTATTTAAAGAATTTATTCCATAAATGGTTCGAAACGTTCACTGCTCTCCTGTGTCCAGACTAGATGAAATAATCGGAAAAATAGCCCAGTGGATTCCAAACAAGTAAATATGATATAGAGGAAGATAGCTGTACATAAAAAATTGAATGTAAACTAATCCATCAAATGAAATTGGATCGAAAAATGACCCCAGCAAATGTTTAGCTCTTTCAATTGGAAAACTATATGTATAGCTAAATTTTATACCAATAGTTGGTAATCTACAGACATGTTGTGAAAAAACTCAATCGTTATTATTACTGCATTTTGTACTGTCTACTTATGTTATCCCCATGCAGTTTGGTCCTTCGTAACGTCCTTTTTGAAGCTTGCTTCTTATTGCACGACTTTTGGGAAGAGTGATCTCGTGAAACGTGTAATGTTACGAAAAGACGTTCGTCACGCAACAAGATTTTAACCAGGGTCGCTGGTCAGTTAACGTATGGTGTGGGATTTTAGATGGTAAAATTATAGGCCCTTTTGTTTTTTTGAAGCTTGCTTATTATTGCTCGACATAGGACTTTTGGGAAGGCTAGTGAACTCGTGAAACGTGTGATGTTACGAAAAAGCGTTCGTAACGCGATGACTCATTCTTCGTCTCTTTCTCGGCCGCCCGCTGCGCTAACTCTCTCCCCTCTCTTCCTCAATCGCCTTCTTTTTCTCTCTTTAGTAGGCTACACAGCGGCACGCCTCTCTCTCGCTATCTCTCTCTCTCTCTCTCATACATTCCGGTACGAGGGATTCCCAAACGGTCGGAAGAGAGACAGAGAGAGAGTATCGCGCGTCTCTCTCTCTAATTGCCAAATATGTTAAAAATTTTGAAAAATTGTCGAAAATTTTTAAAAAATGGTCAAAAATTTAGAAAAATGGTTATTAATTGCCAAATATTTTCAAAAATTGTCAAAAATTTGGAAAAATGGTCAATAATTGTCAAAATTTGTCAAAATTTCGAAAAAATGGTCTATAATTATAAGACTGTCAAAAATGGTCAATAATTGTTAAAAATTGTCAAAATTTTTGAAAAATTGTCAAAAATGGTCAATAATTGTCAGAATCTGTCAAAAATGGTAAAAAATTGTTAAATATTTTAAAAAATGGTCAATAATTGTAAAAATTTTTGAAAGCTGTCAAAAATGGTCAATAATTGTCAGAAATTGTTAAAATTTTGAAAAAATTGTCAATAATTATAAAAAAATGTCAAAAATGGTCAATAATTGTTGAAAATTGTCAACATTTTTGAAAAAGGGTCAACATTTTTGAAAAATTGTCAAAATTTTTGAAAAATTGTCAATAATTGGCAGAACCTGTCAAAAATGCTCAAAAATTGTCAAAAATGGTCAAAATTTTTGAAAAATTGTCAAAAATGATCAATAATTGTCAAAATTGGTCAATAATTGTCAAAATTGGTCAATAATTGTCAAAAATGTTCAATAATTGTTAAAATTTGGAAAAATAGTCAAAAATTGTCAATAATTGTCAAAAATTGACAAAATTTTTGAAAAATGGTCAAAAATGGTCATTCTATTGTGCATGAGAAGCAAGCTTCTGTTGGCGGCCCGACGACACCTCACCTTTTTTTTACATCAAATCGTGACCAAAAAAAAATATTTTCTTCCATTACGGCAATAGAAAGTAGGTAGTTTCTTTTGCTGATATGTATAAGGTACTAGTGGACATACTAGACCATTTATAGAAGATTTTTTGAACCTAGTCAGTCAGCAACAAAGGTCTTGCCTGCAAAATTGTCAAAAATGGTCAATAATTTTCAGAATCTGTCAAAAATGGTCAAAAATTGTTAAATATTTTAAAAAATGGTCAATAATTGTTAAAATTTACAATAGTTGTAAAAATTTTTTAAAGTTGTCAAAAATGATCAATAATTGTCAGAAACTGTCAAAAATGGTCAATAATTGTTAAAATTTTGAAAAAATTGTCAATAATTATAAAAAAATGTCAAAAATGGTCAATAATTATTGAAAATTGTCAAAATTTTTGAAAAATTGTCAATAATTGTCAAAACTGTCAAAATTGGTCAATAATTGTCAAAAATGTTCAATAATTGTTAAAATTTGAAAAAATTGTCAAAAATTTTGAAAAAATGGTCAATAATTGTCCAAAATTGTCAAAATTTTTGAAAAATGGTCAAAAATGGTCATTTTATTATGCATGAGAAGCAAGCTTCTGTCGGCGGTCCGACGACCGCTCACCTTTTTTTTTTACAACAAATCGTGACCAAAGCAAAATATTCTCTTCCATTACGGCAATAGAAAGTAGGTAGTTCCCTTTGCTGATATGTATAAGGTACTAGTGAACATACTAGACCATTTCTAGAAGATTTTTTTGAACCTACAGCAACAGAGGTCTTGCGTTCAAGTGATGTCATCCATTAGTTTGCAATTTCTTCATTAAAGTAGACAATAATTGAGATAAAGCTAAAAGACGTTTACACATGCTCAAAGGGACTCTGTTAAATGAATTCTATGCATTTATTGGATGTAGCAGCAATAACTCGAGCATTAACTTCTCGAATGTCGAACAAAATGTGTCGAATTCGACATTTGTCGATGAAAATTGTCGCACAACTTGAAATTGTGGTATTCTCAATTGGTTTCGTCTTCCAATTCGCATTAGACATATTTTGTCGAATAGCATGAGCTGGCAATACCGATTTAACGATTCTCAAATATGTTCTATGCCAATGTGACATGTGTTGAAGGCGACCAGCGTTGTGGGTTTTGATTTGTTGAAGGTTATATTTGCATTTGCGTGGAAGATTGGATTGTTATTTGTTTGACGCTTGTGTTCAGTTGTATTGTTATTGTTGTTTGTTGTATTGATTAGGTTACGTTGAAAACTTTAAATTATGGCAGTGGAGGAAAAAAATGCAATTGCAAAAAGGAACTCTCACCAATTGAGGAAAGAAAAAGAAAACGAGCCGCTTTTATCTGGCAAATTCTCTTCAACATTTTCGTTCAATAATTGATAATTTTCTTCATTTTCCAAATTTTCAATTGCTATCAAGAAAGCTGCTATTCTAAAATAACGAATCTCTAACAAACAATACACCACAATCTAACCTTTTAAGCCTGCTTCTGTTACGGCTAACCCGCGCTAACCTAAAATAATCCTGTCAATTACTGTCAAATATTCCACTACTCCACAATTGTCTACAAGTTATCTATCGAAAACCTTCGAATGCGACATTCGAGAATAAGGAATTACGTTTTTTGTTCGAGAATGTAAAAATCTCGAATGGGACAAAATATGTAATCGTTTGAGAATAGACCCCCTGGTCGAATAATAACATTCCACGTTAAAACTAAATACAAAAAAGTACCCTCAAAATGATATAAAAAAATTCATCATAAACTAAAATTAAGTATATGGAAAAAAAGACTTTTTGAAGCTCGGTTTTTCCCAAAACAAGCTTGGAAAAAAAATCATACTATCTTAATAAACTTTACAATCATTTAAAAAAAGTATCTTAAAAATTCTTTACTTACCACTGTTCTCGGAGGAGTAATTGTTGGTACTGTTGGTACGTACGGCACTGAAGGAATTGTTGGAATATATTTCGGAGGAACGGTCGTGGAACCTCTGTATTTACCTCGTTCAACTTTCTTGGATGTTGTTGAATATTTAGGAACCTTCGAAACATAAATAATCAGTTAAATATAATCGAACAAGTTTGTTGCAGCAGCAGGCACACTAATTACAGCTGATACTCTGAACAATTAATGAAAACGATAAACTCAACTACTTTAACTAGTCACGACACCACATTGCTGCGTTTAACAAAAATTCCAAGTAGATTTTTCATAAATGCACCGCTTCACCCTACTGTTTTAGACCGGGTCACAAAAAAACACGTTCGTTTACCATCCAATCCTCAAGCTTGTATCATCCAGTGCCTGATACTATATCCATTACCTCCAAAAATATTAATTCTTAGCGAAAGTTCAAAATGTACTAATAAAGGCATTGCACCTCAAGCTTCAGCTAAATCAGTCTTGCTACCCACTCTCTCCTCGCAGTCTCTTAGCCAGATCTAGCTCAGCACGTACTGTTTTGTCCGCAAAAATGTGCTATTTCTGACTGACATTTAGTTTATCCTGTACTGACATGTAAGAAGCAATAACAGCATCGTTATCTTACTGTGGGCCCCAGTAGAGTTCCAAAGAGAGCTGCTGAAGTACATTTGGGGAAACGGAACTATTTAGCGGTATCAGCACCAATGCAATATTGGAAGAAATAGATAAAGACGAGAATATTGGATCATAAGAAAGATTCACTAGGGCTAAGGCAATCAAAAATACTCCAGGAAAGCTACAACCAGGTGAGATCAATATAAGATTTTTGCCAGGGAAACGCAAAATAAAGTTCATTTATAATGGACCGATTTCGATAAGTACGTACCTTTGTAGAAAGGAGCACAGAATCTTCAGATTTTTTGCCACTTTTTCCTCTACCGAATCTTTTAACTTCATTATTTTTCTCGTTAATAGCACCTACGGGCTTTAATAAAACAATCTTTTCCAATTTTGGTGAAGGGTTAAAACTTCTTGGGGTTAAAGTCCTGAATTTGGTCACTCTGGATGAAGGAGTTGCAGAAGTTGTAAAGCTCGTCGTTTTGGTATTAAAACGTTTTTCTGTCGGAAGTTCTGGCATACTTTTAGCTGTAGATGACGGAGTGAATCTTTTACGATTCAATCGGGAGGAATAATTGGATGATGATGGTTTTGGATTTATTTCGTTTACATTGTCGTTTATCTACAACAAAAATAAAGTTGCCCAGTATATTTTTTACACAATTTTTTAGATAGTTTATTAGATAGGAAATTTTATAGAGTCCTTGCACCTGAGTCCATTAGTTCTCAAAGCCTTGTAAGTACGTAAATCAATTCTTCATTATTACAGTACAACGCAAAATTATCTCTTTTGTGGTTAACGGATAAACCGTGATGATCAAAGAAGGAACTACAGTCACGACATTATCGGTATTTATTGGAAGTTAAAAATAAGGAAGCGTTTGAACTTGACACCTAAAATAACATTAAGGTCAGCTTAAATGGTTTGCACTGGTGAACTATGATCTACTGTGGGAAGCTTTGTTTATTAGATGAAATTTAATTGTGAGAAATTTTATGTAAATACAACTGGTGCTGAATAAGTGTTGTATAATTGACAAATAAATTGTTATAGTTGTTAAATTGATTAACTTACCTTCTTTTCATGTTTGGCTTTAATCAGAGCCTTAAATTCTTCTGGATAGTTATCAGTTTCTCCAACTTCTTCTGAATTTGCTTTCCTGACCACATCCGACTTCTTGCTACCTCTTGAACCATTATTAACAGTTTTCTCCTTAAGTTCACTTAAGTTGGCTACTTTTTTTCTTGAAACTTTTCTCCGAGACGTTACCTCGTTAACTTCAGACACCACAGATTCTTCAACTTCAGTTTTTCGACTTGGAGTAGTTCGTTTAAAATAAGATTCTGTTCTAGTTTCAATATTTGCGGTTACTGATACTCTTGACCTAGAAGGTGTCTCTGATGTTTTACTAGTACTTGTCTGGATTGAGTCTAAGTTTCCTCTTCGTCTAGATCTCACATCTGCAGCATCATTTCTATTGAAAGTTGGTTTTTCGTTGAATGTTGCACGTTTTCTGGATCTCGATGGAGCATCAGCTTGATTTGTTGTTCGAGTATGTACCAACTTGGGCTCTTCTTCGAATAAAGGTAGTACTTCTAACTTTTGTTCATCAATTACAGGCATCTCCCTTGAACGAAATCTGTTTCTGCTTGAAAAAGTAGGGGTCGAGGTACTTTTGGATGTTTTTGGAGTTGTAGCTCTATAGCGACTTCTTGTGGAAAAATCTATGGTGACCTTTTCAGGATCCGATGGGCTGATTGTTCTTCCGGTTCTTGATCGAGTTTCTTGAAATTGGTTGTCAGCAGAGAACACTGATGGTCCATTTCTAAAACATAATAAGTGTCAAAAAGAAAAGAGTTATTACTAAACTTAATAATTAAACAGAAATTTATTTTAAAAAAAATTATTACCTAGGCTCCAACATCCTTTCTTGTCTATTTCGAAACCTTCTTACGGGAACAGAAGTAGTGGTTACAGCTTTGAGATACAATTCAGAAGTCTGAGATGCCAGAGCTGTTTGAGAAGTTCGACCCCTAGTCCTAAATCTTGGAGCTTGAGTCGATGGTTCAGCTACCACAGTTGTACTTTTTCTTTGTCCATTTCTTCTGTTTCCTGGGCTTCTGGTAGGTTCCGTAGGCTTTGTGGTAGTTGTTGAAGTACTTTGAACTTTCGATATATCCTCTTTAGGTTGTAAATCTGGTGATGAATCAGAAGATGTTTCCAAATCGGGTGGTTCTTGTGTAACATCAAGTGGCTGTTCTTCAATCAAATTCGTATCTCTTATTTCGCTAACTAAGGGTATTCTAGCTTCTAAAACTGGTGTTACTAAAGGTTTCTCGGAAGTCCTTACTAATTCTATATTTTCCTGATTGCGCGAAGGTATGTTCAAATTTCTAGATAATTCAGTCACTTCCTTATTTCTTCGGGGAATATTACTGTCAATATTTTCTTGCTTCCTTTTTGGAAAGGGATTTATTTTGGAAGACACCGAGCTATCTTTACTTCTAGGTAAATTTGTCGCTCTAAAACTATTTTCAGTAATTATTCTAGGCTTTTGGGATCTTCGTACTAATTCGAAATCATCGTCTACAATTTCTTGTACTTCATAAGTATTTTTTAAATTTCTCCTTTCCACATATTCCGTTAGAGGCTTTGAAATTTTTCGACCAGCATTTTCGGAAGGAGTTAATTTTGAAGACTTTTGCGGTCTCAGAAATCTTTTATTCGCATTTTCATTCACGGTAAATATTTTTTCAGCGGTATCTTCAAATGTCGGTGAAGGAAGCCGTCTTGGAGTAGTAGTTGTTGTTAAAGGTTGTTTGGAAATGGTAGAAGCTGAAGATACCCTTGAAGGAAACCGCTGTTCTACGTTCTCAACTACTCGTCTTCTTGATGCAACAGCTTTTCTGGTAGTTGTTTCAGAGATTGATGATTTATCCTGAATTACCTGGAATTCTTCTGTAGCTACAAATCTCGATCTACCTCTTCCTCTGGGTGCTGTAGGCTTCGTAATGTCAGCTTCAGTAGTAGGTTTCTGAAACAGATATAAAAATTAAAAAAAATTATTTATTTCCAATATTTAGACCACTGGAGGAGTATATATTATATTGAAATGTACTTCAAGCTCATGTTTCTTGTCAGAGATATGCAGAATGTTTCCAGTTTTTTTAATTATCATTATCTTTTACTTTAAAATCACGTACGCCGCTGAGTATAGGATACATTGTTTTTATTTTCATTCACATTAATCAGGCAGTCGTGTTTATTGATATAAGTGTCCTTGATATATTGATACATTCTAATTGGAGAGGACATTGAATGAAATTAAAATATTGACTTATTGATCGTGAGAATTGTTTTCACACTTTGTATTGACTAAGAATTGATATTATGTTGGAAGTAATTGTATCATTAACCTTTAATTTGAACCTACCGTTCAATACGTCTTTTTTTATTTCAACCTCGAACATTTGATTATTAAAACTTTTAAATAGCTTTGAGCTCTTTTGATCTCTCTTGTACGGTGGATCAATCCGTGTGATATCTTCTGCTTACTATAGTTTGGCAAGTCTATCTGAAGCTACGCGGCATCGGTAAGGGGCGAGGAAACATGGCCGATATCTATCATAAACGTACCAATGGCGTACGGTACCTATTTTATAAAATTATTAAAAACAATTATTATTATTATATTATAATTACATATAGAAACTGATTTATGCTTTGATTTAAAGGTATAAGGTATTAAGGTATTTTTCAAAACACGGTATTTGTAAAAAACAGATAATGTTAAAAATCGTTCTTGAATTCAATATGGATACGAAATAATAAGATACCAAGTAAAACTGAAAATACGAACTTAAATACTGACAATTTAAACGCCACTGGATAATCAATGTCAATCAATTGTCGAAGTGAGAGGGAAGAACACACGCACGCGCTTGCCAATAGGAAGTCAGTTGGTTACTTAGCAACGGGGGTTCGAAAAATATTCACCAATTGAGTTAGTCCGGAGGGCGAAACAAGCACATTAGAGAACTAACGTTTAATCATTATTGACATATTGTTAATAATAAAAAGTCCATTTTCTAATTATTATCACTACATACTTAGCACTTCAGCTGAACGTGGCAATCTCGAATGTTTTCGTCCGCATTCCTTTCACAGCTTCAGTTATGTTTGCCAAACTGAACAGCATGCGGTGTGAGTTCGCCATCTTTCAAATTTTTTTCCATTCCTTCCTATCCTCTATTCTTCTACCCCAGTCACGGATTCCTATTTTTTTCAGGTCATCAATCACTTGATCTTCCCATCTAAGTCTGGGACGTCCCCTGTGTCTTGGGTTTGCAAGCTTCCAATCAGAGATTTTCCTTATTGGATCGTCCTTATTCCTTCTTCGAAGATGTCCGTACCATCTTAGTCGCTGCGCCTTTATATGTCTGACTATATCTTCACCAATCATTTATTGACTTATTTCGTAGTTATATAGTCTTCTGTACCCTTCATTCGGTCTCTGTTTTGTCCCTAGTATTCTCCGTATGATTTTCCTCTCTAGGACTCTGAGATTTTCTTCGTCTTTATCAGTTAGGCTCATAGTTTCCCCGGCATACGTTATTACTGGTCGTATCGCGGCTTTATAAATTTTAATTTTGTTTTTTTTACTGATGCATTTGTCCCTTAGTAGTTTCTGATACTTCCAATACACTCTGTTTCTGGCTATTATTCTTGCGTTTATCTCCGCACTTCTGTTCATTCATTCATTTATATATTTGGGTTGTGCTCATCAGCCCAGGCACTTGAACTGAATCTTTGTACCATTTCTCATGTTATCTTCTTCCATTCCAGAAGCGTCGTGTCTTCTATAAAGGCCACTAGTTTGTCTGGAGGGATTTTCAGTAGTTGTGATGGTTGTATTAATTCCTCTGCAAAGTGCTTTCGTCTAAGTACTTGTAAGTTCTCGCAGAGTAGGTATTTCATCATCACCACTTCTGTTGTTCTTCTCATCAATTACTATTCCCAGGTATCTGAAATGATTTACTCTTTGAAAAGTATTTATAGTGGCTGTGTTGTCTGTCTTCCTTGAAATTTGCATATATTTTGTCATCACTTGGTTAACTACCAGTTCTCTCTTTGCTGCCTTTTATTAAGTTATTAAATGTATTTGTCTCTAGTAATTAAAGCTAAATCATCGGCATATCCTATTATTTGTGTGGAGCTGTTGCTGTTCATTCCTTTTATGACTATTGCTTTAATCACCCCTTCTAGTGTTATGTTAAAAATACTCGTAGACAGACTATCTCCTTGTCTTACACCTTCTTCAATGTTAATGTCTCCTGTATTCCCGTCTCTGGTTATCACCTTTGCAGTCGAGTCCTTCATTGTCATTTTCACTAGTCTTATTAGCTTTTCTAAAATTCCTATGTAGATAATAGCCATTCCAGTCCATTTCCAGTCATCGATTCTCCAGATCAGATGAGCTCTGGCAACTCTATGTTCCATGATGAACAATAGTAGATTGCTGATTTTATTTTCTACTTATTAACCTTGTTCAATTAAGCCTTTTCCTGACTGTTTGTCCAGAAATCTTCACATTTCCATTTTCTACTAGAGCTCTGTTTAACTCTGCTGCCTAAGAAATAATTTCTAGTATTTTTATATATTTAACGACTTTGTTCGTTTGCTCTAGAGAACATCCCAAGGTCATTATAACGTTCAACTGACTGATTTATTGTTGGCAGCTTTACGCTTAACCTTTTAACAAGAAAAAAAGCTCAATGGTATGTTGATTTTAGTAAAATAAGTAACATAAACTTCAGTAACTGCTCTGGAAAGCTGTATTCAATTCGAAAAAAAGACGAAGTACCTTAAAAACGTAACTAATAAGGTATTTCAATTCATAAAAATACTGCAATCTCAGCAAAGGTACTAAAAATTTTATGAAAGCTCTAGACGTAGATTCAAATCAAGTGGAAGTGTAATTAACTTTCTTGTAGACTAGTATTGCGTTATAGTATTAGAGCAATGAAGCGGAATTATATATCGCTTGTCATGAGAATTTTATAATTTATTTTAAATATATTATGCCAAACTATTTTGTTCATGTAACATTTCTGAGGAAACTGAATGTAGCAATTTGCTTGTATTGTGATGAGTATCAATAAAATTATATACTAGTTTTCTTCCTAGTAAAAGTTATTCAATGAAATTATTACATTGTCAAGAAAAAAATTGTTGCAAGTAATATTATAATACATTAGATATCCGTCCCGGCTTCGCTCGGTGACGCTCACATCGAGTGGAACATTCTGCCTCAATATTTGTTTGGTTAAATTTTTTTAAGACACGTGGAAACTGAACTCGTGTCATTTTTATAACCGTCGTAACTTCTAAGGAAATGTCCGATTCTAGTAATTCAAAATGTAGCTTTCTATAAATGAAATTAAAAGTTTAAAATAGTAGGCGAGAATTTTTAATGCAAAAACATGAGATACCTTTTTTTATTGATCATATGTTTAAAATACGAATCTTGGACTAGAGAAAACAATTAAAAACCGAAAGAGGAAATGAAAGCTTTGCGTCTAATTAATCTAGATAGTATAACAGGTGAGTATTTTGAATATTTTAAACATTTATTAAAATTTTTGTATATTAAGTTGTGATCGGAAGGAATTAAGAAAACATTAATACTTTTTTTTAAACTGGAAGTGAATAGAAACTAGTTTACACAGCTAAGCGCTTTTAACATATAATCCTACATTCATGGCTTTAATTTCTATAATTTCATCAAATGAAATGAAATCTGGTATCTACATGACTTAGTTATCTAGTAAAATATTCATGTTTTTTTTTTAAATCCTTTAAATATTCATTAAAATTTCAATATAGTTTCTTTGTTACCAAATGTCCTTACTAAAATCAAATTAAATTAAAACAAGATTTATTATTATTTATTATAATTCAAGGGCGTGGTGGTTGAACCATTTTTTCAAATTTATGGAACCAGTTCTGTCAGTACACGGAAATCCAGTTTTTCATATTTTAATCCAATATATAAAAATGTTACCAAACAACTCATTGACATTTGGAAGAGAATAAGCCAAGGTAAACTGATTTCTTTCACTTTTGGTAATTATTTTTTTTTTCTTAATTACCTTACAAATGCCATAAAACTAGTTTCACAAGGGCTAATTTTGGCTTAAAGACGTACAAGAATGCAGCAACAGTATTAAAATTATTATTTTTGAATAAGCATTTACTGAATTATATTAATTATAATTTTTTTCATTGCTGGGATTAATCAATGATTAAATGGCATATACAGCAAGATCGTAAATTACAATAGATCCTTGATTCCATGAGAAATACAATGGGAGCATTCCAAGTGCCAGAGCTGCTGAACTAAGCAGAAAAAGGCTCACACTCAACAGTAATGTGAGCACTAAACAACAGCTGTGCGCATGTCTCAACCGTTTCGACGGCGGTGAGCGTAAAATTTCTTGGCTCAGCATAATAGCCAGCCGTCGAGACTGAGCGTTAGGGGTTGCGGCATTTGGAACGTTACGCTTACTAAGCAGTCTCAACGGTTGTGGCACTTGGAATGCACCCATTGTTGCGAGAATAGAATTTGATTTGACATTGACGACAGTACAGGCACCTAACCAGCACTAACAAAACTATCGAAAAAACTACTTTCACTGCGAAAAAGAGCAGAGCAGTTTAAATAACTAAACATAAATGCAAATTCGATTCATATACACTTCTGCAGCTTTGATAGGAGTGACAAATGACGTGGGTTGTCTACTTTTCACATAGCAGCCATAAACAATAAAATCACAGCTCCTATTAATGGAGGCTGATTTTAATAAGAACGAAGGTGTCGTTTCTGTGAGAGTTAGTTATTCTGTGGTAATACTAATTTGAGTAAGGGGTGGGTAGTTTCAAAGATACAGGTTCTACTTTGTCTCTTTGTCTCTTGTCTCTTTGTCTCTTTGTCTCTTTGTCTCTTTGTCTCTTTGTCTCTTTGTCTCTTTGTCTCTTTGTCTCTTTGTCTCTTTGTCTCTTTGTCTCTTTGTCTCTTTGTCTCTTTGTCTCTTTGTCTCTTTGTCTCTTTGTCTCTTTGTCTCTTTGTCTCTTTGTCTCTTTGTCTCTTTGTCTCTTTGTCTCTTTGTCTCTTTGTCTCTTTGTCTCTTTGTCTCTTTGTCTCTTTGTCTCTTTGTCTCTTTGTCTCTTTGTCTCTTTGTCTCTTTGTCTCTTTGTCTCTTTGTCTCTTTGTCTCTTTGTCTCTTTGTCTCTTTGTCTCTTTGTCTCTTTGTCTCTTTGTCTCTTTGTCTCTTTGTCTCTTTGTCTCTTTGTCTCTTTGTCTCTTTGTCTCTTTGTCTCTTTGTCTCTTTGTCTCTTTGTCTCTTTGTCTCTTTGTCTCTTTGTCTCTTTGTCTCTTTGTCTCTTTGTCTCTTTGTCTCTTTGTCTCTTTGTCTCTTTGTCTCTTTGTCTCTTTGTCTCTTTGTCTCTTTGTCTCTTTGTCTCTTTGTCTCTTTGTTTTTCAAATGAGACAAAATGAGATTGTAGCGTCTTACTCGGAGCATATTTCCTTTTGTGTTGATATCGTTTAATATAAATTTAGGTTTTCAGGCTGAAAACTAAACTTCAGAACATTTATTTGTGCTTTATAGCTTGGGAGAACTTGGTACATTCTCAATTGTTTCAAGAATTTTATTGTTTCCGATATTATAGTACCAATAACCACCAACAAAACGATTTTTAACAATAGAAACAAAATTTGTGGAAGAGAAAAATAGAATCACAATAGTGATTTGATAAAATATTGTCTAGAAAACGACCGAAGATAAAGAGAAAATAATTATTAAGGATTAAGTTCAAGAGAATGTACAATCAATAATAAAACATGGCTACAGAAAGTGATTGGCACAGAAAACTTTTTAGAATGGTGAGAAATTTCAGCAGGAACCTTATTTTTGACTGAGGAAGTGGAACTTCACGATAGATCACATATTTTGTCTTTATTTTGCTTTTTACTCTGTCACTGCAGTGACAAAGACAAAATATCTGTTCTTTCGGGAAGCTTCACTCCCTCAGTCAAGAATACGGGCCCAGGACGTAATAAGCAAAGATAGGAAAACTGTCAAAGCCGTAGTACAAAACTAATGAGATTGGCAGATGAAGCTATCTACAGATTCTGAAACCTAGAGGAGGAAACTGCAGATCACATTCTATGCCAGTGTGAAAGCCTGCGAATGTTCGGTTTCTTGTACTAGGCGATGAAAAGCTACTGGCGGGAGACAATATGAAAGATTCAGTCTCTAGACTGATTGGCTAGATTCAAATTTTAAAAGGACTGAGTGAAATAGACCAATTAACCTCTTAATCTAATTAAAGAGAGTTTGACGCTTATCCATCAATCCGGCTCTGTTAATCCACTTTCGACCAGTGCACGTGATTTTTTTTAATGGACTTGATGTTTTTCTAATCTCGTTAGCTCTTAGCAGAGTTTCTTAGTTTAAAAGAAATAAAATATGAAAATATGAATCAATTATATTTAACCCCAGGTTATATTTAATGACAATTAACACTAATATACAAGTAGTTAATTTAAATAAAAATGCTCTTATTACCGTTATTCGCCATATTGCGTAAGCTGTTTACGCTTTAACCAATGTCGTTTGAACTATAAAAGTTGTATTTTAAATTAATTCTTGTGGGTTTAAGGATTTATAAACAAATTGCAGTCTTTATTTTAACAAACAAAGGATATATACGATATAATTATTATTTTACAAAATAAATAGGGTAAGAAATGTAATTATTATTTATATAATAACCTGTTATTTCTACAAAAATAATCTTTATCGCTACGAAGTAATAACAGGCTATCTACATAGAAAGTATTGGAGAATTGGAAATTAATACAAAGATGACAATTTCACCAGTGGCGTAGAATTTATCTTCTTTTTTTCGCCTACCTTACCGGTAAACCAATCATATGAACACCAAAAATAGGACGGAAAGTGTTTAATAGGTTTTTATTATTATTCAGCAAATCATGCTATATATATTATCGTATAATAATATGTACTTTATCATAGTTGTAAGATGTCATTAATATTTGAATGTACTTGTCATTACTTGTCATAATCAATTAATGAATATTTTAATAAAAAGTTATTTTTTCTACCAGCGTGCGGAAGAGTCCACTTTTCCGCACTCATTTTAGTGTTGAAAGAGTCACTTTTCCGCACTAGTCACTTAGTGCGGTAAAGTAGATTTGTTAAGTTTTTGGGGAGTATACTGACATTTGAATATTTAAAATATATATTTGTATGGTTGAAGTTTACAAAATGACTGAAAAATTAAGAAATTTATGTAACGTTTATTCTAATTTATATATACAATTAATTTATATTTACAGATTTATATGTAATTCAGTCCTTATTTAATAATTTATGTAGTACACTAAACACACTAATTATAATTTATATGAGAGTCACTTAATAAATACTTTATCGAGGCGCGATTACTTTCCTTCGGTATCAACACTGACTGATTGACTAATTGCCTGCAGCGATGCTCGCTGGCCTATTTATACTCGCGCGCCGTAATTCTAGAAATCTCTCGGCGTTCTGGCGGGTGCACTGGATATTCTCGATGTTTCGTATTTTGGATGCTTCTCGAAAATTGGGCGGAGGAGCCATAGTCGTCTCATACGGGGATTTCACTGGGGGCACTAAGTGAGCATATTAATGCAGTAGCTCGCGTAACATTTATTAGATTTCTGCTATAATTTTTAATAAAAAGAAACGTATGTTTCAATAATTTTTTAATGGCCCTGGTATAACCCTCGAAATCTGACTTCATTGGAAAACATTTTAGCCTCTGCATTTAATTTGCAGAATGCTACAAATTGCACGTTCAATGTTAATATTATTAATAATTAATTTGTTAATATGTATTTAATAATAAATGATTCTTTATGTTAACTTTTGGGTTTTTCCGTACGCTTGCGTGCGAAAAAGTATCACTTTCCGCACTTGTTAGGTAAACTACTATATTATAATAAAACAGAAAGTATTGTTTAGCAGCCCAAGGGTGGAAAATTCTTAACGCCACGATTTTTGAAGTTTTTCACCATCTGTCACTTGAGTACTTTGACGTTTCACGTAGATTTTTTATAGGCCAAGCAATAGATAAATTTTTTTGACAAAAATCCTCAAAAATTCACTCTTTTGATGATCTATTGCTTGGACTATTAATTAAACGTCAGTGTAATGTCAAAATTTTTTGATGTAGGTATTTCCCTATTTTTTGGTTTATTGGGTAGGCGAAAAACAGTTGTGTGTCACACAAGCAGGAAACGCTTTAGCAGTGCTTTGCTCCAAAGCAGCTGGAAGCTTTAACGTCTCCTTTCTTCTGGTGTCACAAAATATTGACCTTACGGTTTTTTCTAGGTGAGCATCAATAAGAACAAGTTTGGAGCTAAATCAGGAATGTATGTTTGATGACTCTTCAATTCGAGGCTTTGGCAGATAAAATAGAAAGTTATTTGAATATTGAAGAATGATTCTGTATTGGTGAATGTTTAACCATTAACCATCATAAATTTGGAGTACCCATTTCATATTGTTGCGAGGTCACCAACTCAAAGCCGGTCCTGTCCCTCGATTATAAATTTTGGTGATTGCGCTTTCTAGAACCTTCTGGTCTATTGCAGTATTTACGCATATGAGGAGCGTCATAAAATACTAGAACTTTCCAGAACCGATAAGGACTATATATACGCGGGTTTTCGAGTTCGTAGACAGTACAGTACAGTTAGTTCGGAAGAATTAGTGAATTAAACATTACAATATAAATAAATTCATAAATGGATTTGAGATCAAAATTGGTGAAGATTATCTTAACATATTTCTGGTTACAATAAAATTACAGGCTGTACATTTTTTATTAAAATCCATTTAACTCTTTTGTAATATGATAATTGTCACTAAAATTGTTCAATCGAAACCTTGCGTAACTGAAGAAATACACCCATACATTTTATAACAAAATCAAGAGCGAATTAAAATAATAGAATTATTTATAACTAAACAATAAGATACGTTGTTTCCTAAACATGAAAAAATATTCCTGCTACGACATTGTTGATAGTTAGTGAAACATGACTTTTTTTTTACAATGATGCACGAATTTCTTTCTATTGTCTCAAAAATCAACAGGAACTGCTCATTGTAAAATTATGTGTTTTTAAGAACATTCAATAATGTAATGGTACGAGTAATCTATAAAGAATATTGAACTGAAATTTAGTCGATAGTTTTCACTTCGAGTGCTGTTAGTAAAAAATATAGATCGTCTAAAACGTCTGCATGATTTTGAAAAATTAATTATAAAAAAATACTGAATTAATATTTGATACATCAAACAAAAAAAAATGGAAAAAGTTGAAATTTTTAAACTATTATTCAGAAAGAAGATCACATCAAGATGTTAGCAACATTTCAGAATCTTGCACAAGATTGACATAAGAATCGATTTCTAGGTATTCGTTATCAAACATTTTGATTTATTAGGCAAATTATTAAAGAAAAATGCATTTAGAACATTTTAAATAAATTCTAAAGTGGTTCACATTCTAGTTCAAAATACAGGTTTCTTAAATATCAAGGATTTTTTTAAGCAGGACACGTTAATAATGTTAAGTGGTTTTCCTTATATGTTGGAATAAATCTTCTAGACTATAAACTATGAATAATTATGTTGAAAATACCCAGATATATTGCAATAAGTTGGCATTGCTATCAATAAAATATTTCTACCCAGTTTGTATAATATCATATTCACTATAAAAACAAAAAATTCCCTCCAGTTTGTTAACCACGTAGTAGACGACTGCGCTTACAGGTGCACTCTTTTTGGCTAAAACTATGATGATGCTTCTTCAGTTGATGGTGAACAGTTGCCATCTCTTCAGAGCATCACTATGTCTAATCACCAATCAATAAGCCTTTACTCATTAGTACCATATCATCTCTTCCCTCATCAATTATTTTTTCTACGATATTCTGGAAGACACCAATTGATCGTTTTTTGGGTGTTATCCAGTAAATATTTAAAATAATAAGGAGCAGGATCCAAAATTGTTTCATCAAGTTACAGATTGATCAGAAAAATAGAGTTCGTACTTTCTAGTTTGTGACACATTTTTTGGTAAACGTAGCAGAACTGCTTGTACGTGAGAATTCTAAATACAAAATACATAATGCATAATGGGAAGTATTTTATTAATCGAATAATAAGTCGCAATTTGGTAATAAACAAGGTCACAATAGGGTAAGTTATATTAAGGTAATTGTGTGATGATATTTAAGACATTTTAGAATTCTTCGCTGTCAAAATAGGAGGATCGATCATTTAGAACATGCTTTTTCAGTTACAAGTTATTGATAATCTATCAGTTTCTTTAATCCAAAGTTAAGTTTTTTTCTTGAACATATTTACTGTATTCATGATCTTTATTTCTCTTGCGTTACTTAATTTTTGTCTAGTGTTATAATTATGACTAAAAGGTTCCAGTTTCATATTATTTTTATATACGTTTACTAGAATTTTTTGAACATATAGCTGTCTAATATCAAAAAGATTACTGATTTTAATTAGTTCGTACTTGAGAAGGTCTTATTTCTTTCATATATTATTTTACGGATCCATTTTTGTAATATGTTTAATTTTTCTATAGGAAGTAAATGGCATATAATTAGTTTTCTTAGCATTCAGGGTAAGTTTATTATATCTGAACCATTTATCTACGTCTTTAAGATCAATTTCTACGGTTTCTTTTAATTTTTCCCAAGTTTCTCCTTCATAAAAAATGATAGTGTTGTCTGCAAAGCTGTGTACAGTTCCTTTTAGATCTAAGTTAAGGAGACTATTTAAATATAAAGTGAATAGTAATGGACCGAGAACTGTACCTTGGGGGACTCCGTATGACACTGTTCCCAAGTGACTCAACGTATTATTCATGGACACTTGTTGAAAACGATTCGATAAATAGCTTTTTATAATTTCAAAGGTATTTCCTCTGATTCCATATAATTGAAGTTTATGTAGTAGTATTTCATGGGAAACAGTATCGAAGGCCTTAGGGAGGTGGACAAAAACACTTAAAGCAGATATTTTTTTATCAATTGCTTCATAAATAAAATAAGTTAAAGAGCAAATAGCATCTTCCGCCGACTTACCATCTCTAGAGCCATGTCAAATTTATTTAAGAATCTGGTAAGCCGATGTTTCAATATTTATCCCAAGGAAGCGTTAAGGAAGTTGAAATTGGTAGAGTAATTGGTAAGATTCTAGGAAAGATTTGCGTCTTGGATGGACAACAATGTGGACTTCGTTGTGTATTATTAATTAACGAGTGTACTGGATGTATTATTTAAATAAAACCTACAGTCTTATAATAGTTTTGAGCAAGTATAAGCTGAAAATTGAAAAAGTTGCACTATCATGATTCGAACCCGGAGCCATCTCGGCCTCCAAACCCTGCGCTACGACTGCTCCTTACATTCGATGTTTTTTTTCGATATTATAAGCTACCATCACTTCAACTGAATCTTACACAAGAAATGTTCCAAAAACATGATTTGTTGAAATCAGATCGTTTTTTTATTTTGTATAGTATCACTCAGCTTAACTAAAAAACAACTATTCAAAGTATCTAAATACTGATTCAATCTTCGTAGCACTACATAATTTTCAACTAATGCATTCATCGTAGTAGGTGAGATTGAAACATAAAACGCCTTTGTCAATGTTTAATATCTAACCTTGCGTTTACTTATAATGCTTATGGTTTCGTGTCAGATTATTGATATGTTAAAATGTTATACAAAAAAGTTGTCACTTGATAATGTCAGTGTGGTTACACAACTAAGTGACTACCGTAAATCAGAAAGAGAGATAGAGATAAGCTTTATTGTCATGAAAAATTTTACAATTTTATGGACAAAGCGACATAATTTAAAAATAAATAAAATATAAAAATAAGAATTAAAAAAAAATACTGACTATATTATACTAATAATACAATATACAAATTTAATATATTACAATATCGTACATAATAAGGTTTTTTAATCAGAAATGCCTTTGTCAATCTTCGGAACTTATTAAAAGTATTTGCCAAAATTTTGAAAAAAGGTTGATAATTGTCAAAAATTGTTAAAGTTTCTAAAAAATTATCAAAAATTTTGAAATATGGTCAAAAATGGTCAATAATTGTCAAAAATGGTCAAAAATTTGGAAAAATGGTCTAAAATTTTGAAAAATTGTCAAAAATGGTCAAAAACTATCAAACATGGTTAAAAATTGTCAATTATTTTTAAAAACTGTCAAAAATGGACAATTATTGTCAAAATTGGTAAATAATTGTTAAAATTTTGAAAAATAGTCGATAATTGTCAAAAACTATCAAAAATGGTCAATAATTTTGAAAAATTGTCAAAAGTGGCCAATAATTGTCAAAATCTATCAAAAATGGTCAAAAATTGTCAAAAACTGTCAAAAATGGACAATTATTGTTAAAAATTGTCAAAATTTTGAAAAAAGGTTGATGATTGTCAAAAATTGTTAAAGTTTCTAAAAAATTGTCGAAAAATTTTGAAATATGGTCAAAAATGGTCAAAAATTTGGAAAAATGGTCTAAAAATTTGAATAATTGTCAAAAATGGTCAAAAACTATCAAAAATGGTTAAAAATTGTCAATTATGGTTAAAAACTGTTAAAATTGCCAAAAACTGTCGAAAATGGTTAAAAATTGTCATCATTTTGGAAAATGGTCAAAAATTTGGAAAAATGGTCATCAATTTGAAAAACAGTCAAAATGGTCAGTAATTGTCAAAAATGGTCAATAATTGTTAAAATTTTGAAAAATGGTCAATAATTGTCAAAATTTTGAAAAATTGTCAATAATCGTCAAAAGTTGTCAAAATTTTGAAAAATAGTCAATACATCATGCGAGCCGTTTCCGAAAATCGATTTAAACACGTAATTTATGAAATCGATTCACTAAAAATCGATTAATATTACTATAAAAATCGATTATTTCTTAACATCTAGTCAGTAGATCTTTTTAAGGTTAATCATGGTGAATAGCGAAAATGACGATTATTCTATCACTCCTATTATAACCTAAGATAATATAAAAAACTGTTTTAATTATTAAAAGGGCGACTGTAGAGAAAATTATATGTGTTCTTCGAGCGTAAAGTAAAATTGCCGCTTTCGAAAGATCGCCATGAAAAATTGAAATTTTGAAAAACCCTCCCAGCGTTACCTGGGGTAAATCCAGCACCAAGTTATGAGGGGCACCTCAATTCTACTTTTTTCCGAGACACGTCCCAATAATTACTGCCATTGCCGTATTTTTTAATATTTCTTCTTGAAAATTTTACACAATATTCTTTGAATGTCATACTTTAATGTAGCATTGGTTTTAATGAAGATATTTCAAATGTGTCGTCACAAAAAATTCACATGTCTTTTTTGTACGAATTAACCTTACCCCCTCCCCCCTTAAACCATTAATGTAACGAATAGCTCTTTTTTGTAATTTGAAGATGGATTGGAAGAGGTGCAAACTACAAGACTCCTAGAAAGGCAAACCATAGCGAAGGTGCGATTCGAACAAAGACTAGTAAGTTGTTAAAACAGTAGAAGAATCAAGCTGTTTAGACACAGATTTAATGACAAAACAAGCAGAGAATAATTTTTTCGCTAAAGTATCTACATGTATAGGCTATTTAAGGGCACCGTCAATATGGAGACCAATCGAATTTGAAGATCTTATTAAGTCATTGTTAAGTCTGAGAGTTTGCAAGACACCTTTGTATGATGAAACTAAAGTTTTCTCAGTGTTAAAACAAAGCCCGTTCGAGTCAGACCAGGACTTAATAGTAATGAGATCTTTACCTATGGTGGAATGTTTATATATCTGAACTATTCCAGGTTACACTAGTGTCATCAGCAAATGAAGTGAATTTACAAAAAAAAAAAAAGAATTTGACCTAAAACTGAACCCTGGGGTACACCACATATAGTCTACAATGATTTTGGTGCCGCTAAAAGTAAAACTGATTTCAAGTTCATTCGGTACCCTGATAAAAACTTGATACTTACTTTTTAAATCTTACGTGTAGTTTTCGAGATTTCGCAAGAGTAAATTAATTAAAAAGCATTTAATTAATTTAATAATTAACAAAAGAACAATTAATTCAAAACATTCGATTACATTTAATTACACATTATTCTACAGGTTAGAAGCTTCTGTTTTTAGATTTTCTCCGATGGATGTCTTCAGGGCATTCCCGTGTAATACTCCAACAGTAATCTACCATCATATGCTCATCCCAGCGACCTTGGTATCTATCTTCCATCACCTTTAAATATTGATGGAAACGTTCTCCTTGTTCTTCGCTATAAGCTCCAAGATTTTCAGGAAACTTGTCTAAATGATTGTCCCGATAGTGTACCTTTATGCTAGGTTTTATATGTTATAGGTTTTCTAAACCTTTTCACTGAATATTCACCACAAATGTAACAAAATGTATTTGGATTATTTATACAAAACCTTCTCTGTCACTTTTTGTCATTGTCTATATAGATTTGTCACTTTTTGACATTGTCTATATCGACCCGTCACTTTTTGTCATTGTCTGTATGGATCTGTCACTTTCTGACATTGTCTGTATCGATCCGTCACTTTTCGTCATTGTCTGTATGGATCTGTCACTGCTTTATTTCTTTCACGTTCCTACTGATTAAAGTATCGATCTTGGGACTGCTTGGGACGGTATACAAACTGTACCTTTTGGAAGGGGTGATAAAGTTGATGTGTCCATCCCAAATTCGGGTTTTCACACTATACAGTACTCGAAACGATTCCAGTACGGTTCATAAATGCCAGTTGGAACAAACTTAAATAAAGCGTACTACTGATTACAAAAAAGGGTAACTTTATGTTCCGGTGAACCTGGAGTTAAGGTTGTTAATATATTTTGTAATAAGTCGATAAAAAATGTTGCCAGATTTTAAATTTAAATTTTACATAAAGTGATTCACATATTTTGTGCAAACGATATAATAGAAAATTATTACAAATTTTCTCTATGCCTAGAAAATGTATAATTTTATATCAAATATTTCAATCCCATTTCAAAATTACGTAAAACTCGAAAAATTGGAACGTGTAACAGCGAAGACAGTTTGTCAATAATCACAGTCCAAATGACAAATATCGAATAAAAGGTTTAATATAATATCTCTATTAGGTTATATAAACATTGAAACACAGAGCACCATATTAATTTAAAAAAACGCTAGTATTAAAATCTGAAACACTTTCAGTTACGTATTAAATCCGCCTTCTTATCAAGATAAAAACTTGAGCGAGATAAATAATAAAGTCGAGGAATCAAATTAACATTCATTGTTAGGTTATTTCACAATTAAATAGCTTTATTATAACTGTTTAGAAGGTCGCCAAGTCACTAATCAATTCACTAACGTTATAATCTAGTCGTAGTATCATTATTGTTACTAAAACAATTATTCCACACTTCTGAGCAGTAATTACAGTACCGTAATAGAATCTTGAACATTTTCGTTTTTTGCTCACTTAAAAGATGTCGTAAATATCTAGTTGGTCACACAATAGTTCCAACAAGACGCCACCTTTGGTCTATCGACGATTTTAATGGAAGAATCTTTTTCTGGAGTAAAGATTTCGGATCCTTTTTATTTACCCCATCTTCACCTCCTAACAAATTTTCTTCTCTTGTAAAATTATCAACATAATTGCAGAATATGCAGAAAACGCCGGGTGAAGATTCGAGTCGTTAACTCATATAACGATTAACTTCGTAAAATCAACGACCAAGAAATTATTCACTGATGGTGTAATGAATTAATTAGCCATTTGATATTTATATTTATATTTGATAGAGATTGACATACATGGACATTAATAAAAACTATCCGATTATTACCAAATGTTGACCAATTAAGTTAACGTATTTTAGGTAAATCGGGCGATAATAGTTATCACGATGAGGATTGCTTCAGTCTCTTTCACTTTGGTACTTACTCAACCAAAAACCATTTAAAAATTGCGAAAATGTAATTGAAAAATTCGATAATTCACTTGTAGTTAAAGTAATTTGAATAGAACTTTTTGATAATACTTTAATTGACGTTGATATATGGTTCTATATATTTTTTTAAGTGAGCGAAACTTTCCTTCATAGTTTTGAATCAAAAAAACAAATTATTTAAGTACCAAAACAAATAAGTCTATGCCTTATTGGAGTTTATTAGGAAATTTTTTTTTTCATATGCTTTGAGTAGAGGATATAATATAAGATCAATGTCAGTGGCAAAATATAACAAGAATGACAGAAATGAAATAATTTAATAATGTTGTATGGGTTAATTCATGATTTTTATCTATTAATATCCTTTAGTGCACCCAAACATCAATTCAACTTTCTGAAGTTTGAAGTTGAACTATTTCAAATAATAGATCGGGAAGGCAGATCACTGGTACAACTGACGGAGGATATCCGAGGTCCTTTAGACAACCAAGAAGTCGTAGTATGCGCCTTTTTGGATATAGAAGGAGATTTGAAGACAGCACAACATCCAAATGGATGTCGGAACTGTTCACCACTAGAGTAGCAGAGACGAGGACGAGCAAAGACATTGTCTCCATCTGTACAACCAAAGGATGTCCACAGGGAGGAGTAGCATCCCCATTAATGTGGAGCCTGTCGGTTGACGAACTCCTGTGTGGTTTGACTGACCTCGGAATATCCTGCCAAGGATATTGTCATAACAGCCAGGGGAAAATTCGAAAATACCCTTTGTGACATCGTACAAAAGGGTCTAAACTATACAAATAGCTGGTGTAGGCAACTGGGACTTAACATCAACTCCACCAAAACTATCCTAATAGCCTTCACTAAGAAAATAAAGCTCAACCTCAAAACCATTAAACTTGATGGGAGCGAGGTTGAATGGAAACAAGAAGTCAAGTCAAAAAATATTAGTTCAATACTATTAAACGCTTTACAAAATTAGAAAAATTAATTTCCAAAGAACCAAAGACCGTCCACTAAGAAGCAACAACTACTTCTCTGGCTATATGCCCCGACAGACATTGAATTACACTTCTGAGTTGAACGGGGTTGGTATATCTATTAAGATGCTAATCGCAAACCAGAATGGTTGGTTCTATCTAATGCTATTTGAAAAAATGTAAGGAGGGGGTGAATCTGACGTTTATGACATTAGCGCCAAAAAGTGTCCCCCTCAAGTTGAAAGTTGACGTGTTTCGGCGTTTCTTTCTAATATGTCCCATTTTTGAAATATTGAGGGTGGGTCCTTTTCAAATGAACACAGTGTATACAATTGAACTGTTCATGCGAACCATAAGAAGTAACTTTATGGTGGAGGTCTGCAGCAATTACCTTTATCTGCAGTGAAGAGGTGTTTTTTGAGTTACCTCCCTCTAACATCATCTGACGGATATGTTAGTTTTATTTGTATATATTTATCAAGCAATTGTACATCTTACCGGAAGTCTTTATATCGTACTGATTGTACAATATTTTATCATGCAAATGCAATAACTAACTGAGCAATTATACCGTGTGGGGCATTTAATTACCGAACGTTTCATTTGTAGCGTTGAACAAACAATTAAATAGTGTTCTTTCCATGTTTTAGCGTCGATATAATGGATTAATACTGGTTAAAATTCGGCGATTTAAGTAAAGCGTAAAAATATTTAGTGAAAGTAAAGTATATTATTATCATTTACTTTATATTTTGGTAGTAGCGAGGACCACATGTCTTAAATACGTTATTTTAGACAAGCTTGTTAAAAAGAAACTTATTCGAAAAAGTAGAATTTTGTAGATTTAAGATAATTTGCTATGCAACGGGCATTTTAATATTTTTAATATGAATTTAAATTCCGTAGTTTCGTAGTTATAAAGTTACTTTCACAAGTTGATATACCGTGTCTAATTGTTTACGAATTGCAAAGTGTCTTAGATAATAACTAACAAAAATCAATGGGCCATCGTTATATTGAATAAAACTACTCCTATCGATATATACACTGACCGTCAAAACATCGACACATTTTCCAAAAATTGTTATCTCCTGAACTACATTTTGATACTTTTTTCGTGAATTGTAGGTCAATTATTTTGTATACTGTGGTTGAAATTTTGATGTAGGGTTGAATTTTAAAATATAAGGGGAGCATACATGTAGACATTTTTTGCCCGAAATTTTAAACATTCTGTAGGATACGGCAACTGCAACACGAGGTATCAACTAGTGTCAAAATGTACCCCCATCTCGGTTCCACTTCAGATACTTTAACAGAAAATCATAGCTCATTCAAGAATGGACCTGAAGCCTTCAAAAAGCTCCTATTCAATAGATTTCCTATTGCATAGGAGCACAAGAAAGGGTCGATAGCCATAAAGCGGAATAAACCATTGGCGTTACATTTTTCGGTAAAGACCTGAATCATAATTATTGCAGAATTAAGAGCCGATTTTACGGTAACCATTCAATTGGGCCAAAAGAATATTTGTTTGTGCTTTTTTTTTAAATAATTATCATCTTTATCTTTGGCTTTTTATCTAACTTTTAGATCTTTAGGAATCTTTTTTGTATTTTATTAAATACCTACCAACCATACTTCAGCCTATACTTTTATCTAATAGAAAAAATCCAAATATATAAATTTATCCTAACACAAAATTATTTATCATAATAAAAAAACTGTAAGACCCGTCCCTACTCGGCAAAACCCTTAAACTGACTGCACGACACTGGCTTATCATATTAATTAATCCTTAACCATTGTACCGAATTTTACGACCCTGTTGTATTTGAGGCGATACAGGACGTGTCGATTTAATTTTGGTAAAACCGACCTGTGTTATCATTTTACTTCAGATAGACTCACCCTATATTTATAGTACTTTTGAATAAATAAAGAGGCATTTTGTTCCTACGGGAAAAGAAGTATAGTTATAGTTAAGTTCATGTTTGCCAAATTTCATTCGTACTTTGGAAACATGATTGTTTATAAAAAATAATACAATACCAAGAGCGGTGACACAATTGGAATTTAAGAAATAATACTTTTGTTTATAATTTTTGTGGCTTCAGTGAAAGTATGTCTGGTTGTCGATAATTTGCGGTAAATATGGCACCATATAATTGCTTTTGATTCTTCTATAAATGCAATAAGTAACTGGAATAAATAATATCGCACAATTGCTTTTACTAATTTAAAAATAGGAAATTATTATTATTATAAGTATCAATAAATGAATAATATAAAGTTGGTTAGTTTTAACGTTACTTGACAAATTAATTGTTTCAACCCCTTACTACGTGGCAGTTTTCAATAAATATGAAAAAACACCAATAATTAACAAATACCACAACCACAGTTTATATTGGTGGAACACAAAGTAATCTTGAAATAAGATATAGTCAACATCTTAGTGGCCATTTATAGTATAACTATGGCTCTAGCCCCAGGACTATGACGTATTTGTTAAGTTGTCGAAATGACGTTTTCAGTAATTTTGACTTGTTGAGTTACCAGGGGAATTACAAAACAATCCATGGGGAAAGGCGTATGAGATAGCGGTGAATAGGATGGGTGGGAATAGAAACGAGGTGCTAGAGGAAGATTGGGAGAAGGAGATTAAAGGGAAATTGTTCACAGGGGAATAAAGAGGAGTGGGGGCAGAATTAGAAATATCCAGGATACTAGGGGGTAGGGAAAATAAGGGGAATAAGGCCGGTAGAGAAGTGAGAAGTAGACGAGGGGGGGAAAAACATTAAAGTAAGGAAAGCCCCAGGGATACATAGGGTACATAGATATGATGAAGAGGCTGTTGGATGGGAACTTCTGGGAACTATTCAACAGGGTGCTGAGGGAGGAAGAGTTCCCGGAAGGATGGAAAATGGCCAGGGTGATACTGATGAAGAAGGCTGGTGGAGAGGGGAAGCGGGAGAGTGTGCGAGTGACCGCCGCCCGTCTCGAAGTATGCTAAAAAAATCCTTCAATAATTCATGTTGTAGTCCTTGAATTGTTCAAGCATTCGACGTTCCCTGGTTGAACGATGAAGAGTATTATCTTGAGAAGAGTTATTAGGAATAGAACACCATTTTTATCAATATATGAACTTTTGCTAACACTTTCCGGAACCTAATGAATATTTTTAACTTCTAACTGTGTATTTTCAATAGCTTGTTCATATTCTCATAATTTGTTTATAATTTTGCAAACAAATCCATTTATTACGCACAAATGGTTTACTTATTGCAACTTTCTTGTTTAGTTAAGTATTAAACCGAATAATAATAGTTTTATTTGATTTCGTTTGCTTTCATATTGTGAGAATATTATAGATTTCCGCATATTCCGAAAACTTAAAAGTTATTACACTCATGTCCTTTTGTCAGCAGAGTCTGTAAATTTTTCCTAAGAAAAATATGTTTGTCAATTTGACAAACCTACAAGCTGTACTACATAATTCAAGGTCCTAAATACCAGTACAGAGTTTTATTGAATATAAATAGAAAATAATTTTTTTTATTAGATTTTTGTTTTTTTCTTTCGTTGAATTCTGGTCAAAAAAGGCCCCTTCTGGTAATTTGTCTTCAGCTAAAGGCATGATACAATGCAAACTGCATTTTAATACTCTGTGCATGTTTGTATTTAATGAATTTTATTAAAATCACTCGTACCTGTATATTGTTTTAAACTGAAACTATCTGTATAAGAAAACCCTAGAATTACAGAAAAATATCATGGATTCGAAGTAAACGTCAACATATCTGTTTAACTGTAATATAATCTACTCCTATCTCTAACAAAATTAAAATAATAATCGGTTATTACAATACCCAGTGAATTCTAAACTTCCTGAAACTGAATACATAAAAAAACTCAAAGATTAAACACCATAAAACTTAACATTAACATTAAATAAACCTTATCTCGGTTATCTCAATATCTAAAATCTAATCAAGCAACTATTAAATAAGTAATGAAATATAATATCAAGTTTCTTTGAACAATTTTAATAGTGATATTCGCTTGAAGGCCGTCAACATTTTAACAACGAGAAGTGAGTTTTGAAGACTCATCTGCCATGAAGAAACGTTTCCGAAGTTCCAAAAGCGCCCTTCAATCATACTAGATGAAGAACAGCACACTGATTTGAAACCAGCATGTTGGAGTTCAGAACTCTTCAGAATCTCCTGATTCACCTACCGACCATTCCTAGAGGAATCCCAGTGAAACCTACCTACTTGATTGATCCCACGCTACTCAGAGTTAAAGAATTAGAAATTAATTGAACTGCAAACGGTCTTTCACTGTTTGACAGATTCGTAAGCCTTGGCCAAATTTCAAGAAAACTTAACGTAACATTATCGTTTAGACTTGAACTTTAACGCGAAATTATACAAACTATATATTATTAAAACTTTAATGGGGTTATATAAAAACCCGTTAATCGTTCGAAAGCACACACTAAATAATTTAATAGACAATAATAAGTTAACAAGGATGTTACTACTGAACTTTTGCTTACATATGCATTATATAATTTTTTGAAGAAAATTCTAATATTGTACAAAAACTTTCATAATTTTCTCTTGACATACGGTTTTTTTTTCGTCAAGAGAAAGCATAATTAGATCGATAATAAATATAAAAAGATCATTAGAGACATCGTCAAGTCTATTATTTCATAAATAAAGAAAGCATGAATAAAACTTATGTATTATAAGTACTTGTAGATGAAACTTTAATTGTAGTGTATTGTAATACTATTTTTATCGACTTAATTACCTTATTATTATGTCACAATTTCAATTTTATGTTGTTCTTTAATCATCGAAGCAAATAAATTAGTTCATAGGTACACATGAAATGCAATAAAAATTGCAGTTTTATTTCTCTGTAATGAATATGCAGAAAATCTGGTCGTCAATTTGTGACAACGTGAGCTACAACTCCTTCTCGGGGAGTGGAGCTCGGCACCAGTCAAGGTTTCCTCTTATGATCACAAGGTTAAGATCCTAGACTAGATCCTTCTTGGAGAAATCTTCTATTGGACGTAATAGTCTCAGAAGTTAGTGCTTCAATAATGTAAGAGGCTATTTCCTCCTCTTCCATGCACAATCAACAAATACGCTCATCCCTGTCTATGCCAATAATATGCATGTGATTGCTTATTTGAGTTAATTTTTTTAAATTTAGTTAGGGGTAACTAGATTTTTATTGACATTTGAGTTAATTTTTAAAATTTAGTTAGGAGGTAGCTAGATTTTTATTGGTATTTGAGTTCATTTTTGAAATTTAGTCAAGGGATCAGCTAGATTTTTATTGCTATTTGAGTTAATTTTTAAAATTTAGTTAGGGGTCACTAGATTTTTATTGACATTTGAGTTAATTTTTAAAATTTAGCTAGGAGGTAGCTAGATTTTTATTGGTATTTGAGTTAATTTTTAAAATTTAGTCAAGGGATCAGCTAGATTTTTATTGCTATTTGAGTTAATTTTTAAAATTTAGTTAGGGGAAACTGGATTTTTATTGACATATGAGTCAATTTTCAAAATTTAGTTAGGAGGTAGCTAGATTTTTATTGGTATTTGAGTTAATTTTTAAAATTTAGTCAAGGGATCAGCTAGATTTTTATTACTATTCGAGTTAATTTTTAAAATTTAGTTAGGGGTAACTAGATTTTTATTGACATTTGAGTTAATTTTTAAAATTTAGTTAGGGGTCACTAGATTTTTATTGACATTTGAGTTAATTTTTAAAATTTAGTTAGGAGGTAGCCAGATTTTTATTGGTATTTGAGTTAATTTTTAAAATATAGTTAAGGGATCAGCTAGATTTTTATTGGTATTTGAGTAAATTTTTTAAATTTAATTAGGGGTCACTAGATTTTTATTGACATTTGAGTTAATTTTTAAAATTGAGTTAGGAGGTAGCTAAATTTTTATTGGTACTTGAATTGATTTTTAAAATTTAGTCAAAGGAATCAGCTGGATTTTTATTGCTATTTGAGTTAATTTTTAAAATCTAGTTAGGGGTGATTTTTATTGGTATTTGAGTTATCGTTTAAAATCTAGTTAGGAGTAACAAGATTTTTATTGACATTTGAGTTAATTTTTAAAATTTAGTTAAGGGTTCAGCTAGATTTTTATTGCTATTTGAGTTAATTTTTAAAATTTAGTTAGGGGAAACTGGATTTTTATTGACATATGAGTCAATTTTCAAAATTTAGTTAGGAGGTAGCTAGATTTTTATTGGTATTTGAGTTAATTTTTAAAATTTAGTTGAGGGTTCAGCTAGATTTTTATTGCTATTTGAGTTAATTTTTAAAATTTAGTTAGGGGAAACTGGATTTTTATTGACATATGAGTCAATTTTCAAAATTTAGTTAGGAGGTAGCTAGATTTTTATTGGTATTTGAGTTAATTTTTAAAATTTAGTCAAGGGATCAGCTAGATTTTTATTACTATTCGAGTTAATTTTTAAAATTTAGTTAGGGGTAACTAGATTTTTATTGACATTTGAGTTAATTTTTAAAATTTAGTTAGGGGTCACTAGATTTTTATTGACATTTGAGTTAATTTTTAAAATTTAGTTAGGAGATAGCCAGATTTTTATTGGTATTTGAGTTAATTTTTAAAATATAGTCAAGGGATCAGCTAGATTTTTATTGGTATTTGAGTAAATTTTTTAAATTTAATTAGGGGTCACTAGATTTTTATTGGCATTTGAGTTAATTTTTAAAATTTAGTTAGGAGTAACTAGGTTTTATTGATATTTGAGTTAATTTTTCAAATCTAGCTAGGGAACAGACTAGATTAGATTTCTATTGGTATTTGAGTTAATTTTTAAAATTTAGTTAGGGGATAAGCTTTTTTATTGATATTTGAGTTCATTTTCAAAATTTAGTTAGGGGATCAGCTAGATTTTTATTGGCATTTGAGTTAATTTTCAAAATTTAGTTAGGGGTAACTAGGTTTTATTGATATTTGAGTTAATTTTTTAAATCTAGCTAGGGAACAGACTAGATTAGATTTCTATTGGTATTTGAGTTAATTTTTAAAATTTAGTTAGGGGAAAAGCTTTTTTATTGATATTTGATTTCATTTTCAAAATTTAGTTAGGGGTAACTAGATTTTTATTGGTATTTGAGTAAATTTTTAAAATTTAGTTAGGGGTAACTAGATTTTTATTGGTATTTGAGCTATCTTTTAAAATTTAGTTAGGGGCAACTAGGTTTTTATTGACATTTGAGTTAATTTTTAAAATTTAGTTAGGAGTAACTAGGTTATATTGATATTTGAGTTAATTTTTAAAATCTAGCTAGGAAACAGACTAGATTAGATCTTTATTGATATTAGAGTTAATTTTTAAAATTTAGTTAGGGGATAAGCTTTTTATTGATATTTGAGTTCATTTTTAGAATTTAGTTAGGGGTAACTAGATTTTTATTGACATTTGAGTTAATTTTTATAATTTAGTTAGGAGGTATCTAGATATATTTTTATTGGTATTTGAGTTAATTTTTAAAATTCAGTTAAGGGATAAGCTGGATATTTATTGGTATTTGAGTTAATTTTTAAAATTTAGTTAGGGGTAACTAGATTTTTATTCGTATTTGAGCTATCTTTTAAAATTTAGTTAGGGGTAACTAGGTTTTTATTGATATTTGAGTTAATTTTTAAAATTTAGTTAGGAGTAACTAGATTTTTATTGACATTTGGGTTAATTTTTAAAATTTAGTTAAGGGATCAGCTAGATTTTTATTGGTATCTGAGTTTATTTTTAAAATCTAGTTAGGGGTAACTAGATTTTTATTGGTATTTGAGTTAATTTTTAAAATTTAGTTAGGAGTTACTAGATTTTTATTGACATTTGGGTTAATTTTTAAAATTTAGTTAAGGGATCAGCTAGATTTTTATTGGCATTTGAGTTAATTTTTAAAATATAGTTAAGGGATCAGACTAGATTAGATTTCTATTGGTATTTGAGTTAATGTTTGAAATTTAGTTAGGGGATAGGCTTTTTTATTGATATTTGAGTTCATTTTCAAAATTTAGTTAGGGGTAACTAGATTTTTATTGGGATTTGAGTAAATTTTTAAAATTTAGTTAGGGGTAACTAGATTTTTAATGGTATTTGAGCTATCGTTTAAAATTTAGTTAGGGGCAACTAGGTTTTTATTGACATTTGAGTTAATTTTTAAAATTTAGTTAGGAGTAACTAGTTTTTATTGATATTTGAGTTAATTTTTAAAATCTAGCTAGGGAACAGACTAGATTAGATTTTTATTGATATTTGAGTTAATTTTTAAAATTTAGTTAGGGGATAAGCTTTTTTATTGATATTTGAGTTCATGTTTAGAATTTAGTTAGGAGGTATCTATACTGTATCCATCGAACAAACAGAGCGACCCAAACAACGATAGATGCGTGATCACCATGCGCCTTTGCATCTATTGGCTAAAATAAATATGCCTCCATGCGCTGGCCAATCGGATTTAACTGCAATCGGCAGGCGGAATTCATTGTCCATACAGAGTTGGAGAGATCACGTGCACTATGCATGATACTGTTTTGGAACACTCCGTTGCTTGGATGGACAGAGTATAGATATATTTTTATTGGTATTTGAGTTAATTTTTAAAATTTAGTTAGGGGTAACTAGATTTTTATTCGTATTTGAGCTATCTTTTAAAATTTAGTTAGGGGTAACTAGGTTTTTATTGATATTTGAGTTAATTTTTAAAATTTAGTTAGGAGGTAGCTAGATTTTTATTGGTATCTGAGTTTATTTTTGAAATCTAATTAGGGGTAACTAGATTTTTATTGGTATTTGAGTTAATTTTTAAAATTTAGTTAGGGGTAACTAGGTTTTTATTGATATTTGGGTTAATTTTTGAAATCTTGCTAGGGAACAGACAAGATTAGATTTTTATTGGTATTTGAGTTAACTTTTAAAATTTAGTTAGGGGATAAACTAGATTTTTATTGGTATTTGAGTTAATTTTTAAAAATCAGTTAGGGGATAAGTTAGATTTTTTATTGACATTTGAGTTCATTTTTAAAATTTAGTTAGGAGATAGCTAAATTTTTATTATATTTTTTTGCTTTGAATGATTCAAATACTAAACTAGGATTGTCGAATTCATCGAAAAATTTTTAATCAAGAATTTCACTTGAAAATATACAAAAAGATAAATTTAAAAGCTAAATGTATTAAACAACCAAACATAAGTAACTACTGTCGAATTAGTAGTAGTAAATTCCTGTTACGGGTTATGTAATATAGAAAGGAGTTTATAATTGTACAAAATTGAAAGCACCGAAACACATTCATCTAGAACATATTAAAGAAACTGACTGACTTATTCGTGATGAGAATCATCCTCAACCAATTATTTAAATATTACTATTACATAATTATCGAACCTTCAGTTGTCTAGCAAAGTTACATTCTGTTACCTCTACAAAGAAACCGGCTTCAATAATTGGGATTAAATAAAAATAATATTCAATAAAAATATAGATTAGAAAGCATTTACAAACGGATAGTCATATAACGAGTTAATATAAATATAAAAAAGTAAAGCTTGGTTATACATATTTTCAAATTTGATATCCAAAGTGGTCTATATCGACCCCTAGGGGAACGATGACCTGCAAGGGGTCCATGTCAGGAAAAAAAATTGGGAGTTCATGAGACGTAAATGAGATTCCACGACATAATAATATATCTATATTTATATACTGTTCGTAAAAGCTGTATGTCCTTTAAAGAAAGAAAATTTATTCTTAGTGAATGTACACCTGTATATTATAAAAACTTACAGTTGTTGTCCTTCTTTGTGCATGAGTAAGCAGGATAAAACATAACAGGAGGAATGGTGGAAGTAGTTTCATCTTTATGTTGGCACACTCATTAGTTTCAACGAAAAAAGTTTAGATCTTGTAAGCTATGATGATCTCAGAAGATTAGAACCCTGCAACAAAATAATACTTGATAAATAATAATATGATTTTTTAACTATCACTATCCGAAAGTAGGCTAAAGCCCATCCACATCTAACTGTAAAGTTGAAATTTTCCGCGATATGTCATAATTTCACACTGTTCTAACAAAATGTTAAAAACCATATATATATATCTTTAATATCTTGATATCGTAGAAAAAATCTTGTTTGTAATTCGAGCGGAAAGCTCATTACCGCTTTTGATACACGAATATCTATTAAATGTTTGAATTGAAATTATTGGTTTCGATTTTTGTCCAGTTCCGGTGTTTTTTCATCATATAGTATTTATTAAGCCAATGAAATATTGGTACAGGGTGTGATATGAATACGACCCTTTTCGTGGCATGCCCAAAATTGTAGCAAATGTTACATCAGACATACAGTACGATTTCTCAACTGTAAATATTTTAATTTACAAGTCAATCTACAATTATTTTTTCAATTCAACGAGTTAGAAGTAGCACTCCATGGATTTAATTGGAAAATATCCAGTGTCTGGAAAATTATTACAATTACCCAAGTATATGAATCCTGACTGATAATAGATTAGATTAAATCACAGTATAAAGGGTTCGATTAGCTCGTTTGGCCTTACTACTCTGAGACCTGTAAGATCTTTTTTTCAAGAAATCTAGGCTTCTGGAAAAGCCTATAAGCCGCTTGAGAGCTGGTCTGTAATCTGATCAGTCTTTAAGTAGACTTGTTCCAGGTATTTGAGGCGTTGGCGAACAATCACCTGCATTGATGATAATGTGTTCCGCTGCATCATCGCAGAATCTGCATCTGCCACTGTCCACTGCCTATCTTACAGAGATGGTATCCGAGTGAGCAGTGTCCAGTGAGAATTCCTGTGGTAAATCTGAGATCAGATTTCTGAAACTCCAAGATCAATTTAGCTTAGTGAGTAGAAGGCCGTAACAACCTTTTTGACTTTGGCCAGGTATATTTTTCCAGTAGGATTCACTAAGCTCCTTTTCCCAGCCTGACTAATATTCTGCATTAAAGAACATCCTGATAAAGTTCTAGAAAGAACTGTCAATCTTCTCCGAAATATAGTAGCTCAGGAGTAACCACTACATGGAACTAACAGTTTATAATTAAAAAAAAGCATACTTAAGTAATTTTTATTTTCCCATGAAGTACACAAATTTATTAGCTTATCATTTAAGAAATTCAATCATCTAAACTTCGTATCAACTTTAACACTTAATTCAGTTTATTAATAAACGACCTAGACTCTCACTTTCAGTATGTCTGCTGTTACTTTCTATATTCTTTGTGGTTAATATTATCATGATTGAAGTGATATAATTTACAGGTATTACATTTTTCGAAGAACAAGGTGTAACAACAATATGCTTCAAAGTTATTTTTCTATTCAACTTTTACGCGAAAGTTGGGGTGGAAGGGTGCAGTTACACGGAACTGGTTCATGGATCGTCATTTCACAAACTGAAGTGTCAAAACGGGGAAATAGGAACAGGTTAGTTAGGTTAACTGGGAAATATGGCGATTCAACACGTACTTACACGAAACAATACAAACAAACACGAATAAACATATATCCCACGAGACCGGCCGGATCACGAACTGTACCGGTCCACCTATGATACACGATCTAGCTGTGGTCCGTGGTTCGTAGAATCACGAACCCTGTAAATGCACCTTTAGAATCTACTAAAGAAAAGCTGCAATACTAGTCTTCTTATTTCTGCAGTTTGACATTCATTCATTCATATATTTGGGTTGTGCTCATCAGCCCAGGCACTTGAACTGGATCATTGTACCACTTCCAATGTTATCTACTTCCATTCCAGAAGCTTTGTGTCTTCTATAAAGGCCACTAGTTTGACTGGAGGGATTTTCAGTAGTTGTGATGGTTGTATTAATGACTCTCCAAAGTGCTTCCGTCTAAGTACTTGTAAGTTCTCGCAGAAGCAGACTATGTGAGTAGGTGTTTCTTCATTAAGTTCACATTTTCTGCACATAGGTTCACTAACTTTGCCCATTTTGTACAGATGTTTCCTCAAGGTGCAGTGTCCACTCACCAAGTCGGTAACTGTTTTCCAATGTCTCTTACCCAGTTTCAGTAGCCTGGTTGAGAGTTCCTTGTCTACCTTTTTCAGTAAACTCTTTGTATGAAGGTGCCTTTGTGACAACCTCCATTTAAATTGGTTTTCCCTATCTAGTTCCCGATTTCCCCTCTTAAGCAATCTTTTGTGATTCAACAAAACGGTTCCGGACCTATGAAGTTTCCTTTAGTTCCTTCTTTAGCTAACTGGTGCACTATTTCATTACCCGCAATCCCTTCATGTGACAGCATCCATATTAGAGACACTTTATTGTCTCTTGCCAGCCTGTTGAGGGATTCTTTGAAGTTTTTTACCAGTCTAGACCTAGTTGTTGGATTACTGATAGCTTTAAGCAGAGCCTGACTGTCATTGAATATTTTAATTTTTTGTCCGGTATACTCTTCTGATGTTTTCATCTATACTGATTATAGCGGCAATCGCCTCTGCTTGAAACACAGTCTTATTTCGACCAAGGCTAAAGAACATTCTCTTTCTAGGTACTTTTATTCCAGCCCCAGTGCCATGGTTTGTTTTGGAGCCATCGGTGAACCAGATTATTTCTCCAGAATTACCTGGGTGCATCACCTGTTCCCTAGATGAGATGATGATATTCAGTCGCTCAGTGAATGTATTCTCAGGTGTTATGCTATCAAAACTCATGTGAAATATGGGTTCGTCTAGTAATGTCCCAGTTGTATCAGTGACCCCTTCTCGAACATAAGTCTCCCGATTTCAGCCTAAAAATTACCTTCATTGCCTCTGCCCTTATAGAAAGTTCAAGAGGAGGAAGTCCAATAAGGGCTTCCATTGATGCCGTCCCCGTGCAGATGAATCTTCTTGTTAATAAAACTTATTAAATAAAAGATCACGCTTTATCTTTCTATATACTTTAATTTGATATCTTACAGTGTACTTTTCTTTCACATGTACATGCTGTCGTGCCTTGTATGTCGTTCTCCATGGGGGCGGAGGTGTCACTTGTCAAATACATGAAAGGCATGTATTGGCGATGTATTATATATATGACAGTGCTGTTCATTGCCCCGGTAATACCTAGAAGAGCTTGTCTTTGAATTGCAGTTAATATATTTACTGCAGAGGACACTTCTGTCCTCCTCCACCAGATTATTGTTCCATAGGTGATCGTTGGCCTTATCACAGTTATGTAGAGCCAGTGAGCCACCTCAGGTCGTATTCCCCATGTTTTGCTCATAACTCTTCTGCATTGCCAGAAAAACCTAGTAGCCCTGGTAGTAATTTTTTCCAAGTGTGCCTTCCAATTCAGTTTGGAATCCAGGGTCACTCCCAGACATTTAACTTCTGTGGATATTTCTAGTTCTTCTCAGAACAACAGTACTCTACCTTGCAGGAGAACTCTTCTATTCGTAAAAGCAACTAGTTTTTTTTATTAACTAAAAGGTCCTCTTTAAAGCACCATTCCTCCACAATTCGCAGTGCTTCCTGTAGGACATTCATAATCAACTCTGGGAATTTCCTATTGGTGATAATCACTATGTCGTCCCCAAAGCCCTGCTTCCATATGCCCTGATCATTCAACCTACAGATCAAGTCATCCACAACTAGGTTCCAGAAAAGTGGTAAAAGTACTCCACCTTGAGGACATCCTTTAGTTGTCCTAACGGTGTTTGTTTTATCATGTGCATATGCAGTTTGACCTTATTTTATCAGTTCGGTCACCTTCAATGTTGAAAGAATGATCAAATTGTTGCAAAATCAATATATTTGTCGCAAAACAGTTGTCAAAGCTAATCTTTGAACTATTTCTATATCAACATCTATTACTATTCCCTATTAATTATATCGCAATTACTATTGCTTTTTAAAATATTTATTAAAACTGTTATTATGGGAACAAAACTTATTACTTGCAGTATTTACAGCATATCAATCAGTAACATGCATGAGTAATATTACTTTTGAAATTGATTCAAGGTAGTGAACTACTAGAGCATTCAAAAATTGAAATTCATTCTATTTACAGAGTGTCACACCCACTAACAAACATATTAATCGTAAAAATAAATTAAACGCCAAGAAAACCTGAAGGACGTTTATTTTAGAACGATACGATAACAATACTTAGCTTTCGCTACTTTTTAATTTCAATAAAAAACATTGGTTCTCAAACTGTTAGGAGACTGACAGTAATGTATCCCAGTGAAAACCGAAGCTAAGCAATTTAGTGTAGTGAGCAGAAGATAGTAATAACCTTTTGGCCTGGAGCATTAGACTAGGCAGCACTAAGTTCTTTTACATTTTTGGGATACAAACACTTAAAAGGACTACAAGCCCCTTATTTTGTGAAATTATCAGTAATCTCAATTCCGACAATTCCTTTGTGCCTTGGCTCCCATAACAAAGTTACTTTGTTGTGTCTAGCCAGTTGCTTAAAGGATTGTTCGTAGTTCCAGGCTTCAGAGACTTTAATGCAGCCTAGGTATCAAGCGCAATTTATATCTTAGTATTAGGACCTGTAACCCCTATTCCTACTCCTTCGTTTGCTTTTGACCCATCAGTATAGTAAGTGAGACGAGGCAGTGACCCGGGGCCCCCAAGCTCAGGGGGCCCCTCGAACTCTGACTTACAAACTATAAATTGAACTAGTGAACATTTCTCCCACTTTCAGAATATAAATAAACCAGATTCCAGAAAAGCGACTTCAAAAATGGCGGCTTATTTAAAAAATACAGGGGAATTCCCAACAAGTCTCGAACATCTTTGTTTGAAACTTGCGGGGAACTCCCCTGTATTCTTAGGCTGGTTTCACAGTCGCGCTGGCCCGGCTCCTCCCGTAATTAGAGCAATAGAAGATATAAAAACTGTTCAAAGTATATATTTCCAAAAAGCTATAGTATTCAACTTAAAAACCTATTAAATTTTATCACCTATAAAATATCCCATCTAAAATCGATCTCGCTAGAATATCGTAGTATTATTTTTCATATCCTGTGAAAAAATTATATGATTGTGTATTATTTATTAGTTAGTTCGATATTTCTCACGATAGCGCTTTCATTTTTATAACAGTTTAACGGGTTTGTCCGATTCAAATGCTCGTTAAAAAGCAGGTAGTTTTTTTTGTCTGTATAAAAACCGATGTAGAGCACGTTACCTACTTTATGAATGTTTAGTAACAAATCAATCGTGTTGATACATTTTTGTTATCTAACCGTTTTGTATAAAAACTACACACCTACGACAATAACTAACACAGGGGAGCACTGATTCTGCGCAAGGGATTTATTAGTTAGATAATTCTAAGTAATTTTGATCCGCTGAATACTAAAATAATAATATCGAGTTGAAAAAAACGTTTTGGGCGTTTTTGGTCTGGACAGTCTCTCCAGCAGTAGTCTGCCATCATATGGCGATACCGCCGACCTTTATCTCTTTCCTCCAGAATCTTGATGTTCTGCTGGAAGTGTTTTCCTTGTTTTTCGCTATAATCACACATTCCCATAAAAGGCATAAGCTCATATACACTGGCGGGTCAAAAATAGAAAGAGGTTCCTTCCCAGCAGTAGTAACAGGAAACGTAATAATAGGTTACAGATTACCAGAAGAAGTCAGCATTGATTCGGCAGGAAATTCAATCAAATAATAAATGATTCTTTGAATATAAAAGATCGCAAAGGTATCCAACTAAAACTCGAATGCTATAGATAAAAGAGCACCTACAAAGATTCTCGATTATCCATATTTATTTTTCTGTCTAAAGCTGCTTAAATATGTGTTGAGAATATCATCATCATCATCATGGCCGTTCAATCCCGAGGGATTATGGCTAGATCAATAGAGCTGTGTTTAATCCTATTGACGAGGTGGATTACTCCTCTTATATCAGTGCGACTATAATCTTTTATCTGTCCTGGCCTCATTCGTTATAGTTCTCCATTTTCTTCTGTCTCTGCATTATGTGTTCCAGTCTCTGATTTTCAATGCTTTTATATCTTCCTCTACTTGATCCCACCATCTGCTTCGTGGTATTCCTCTTTTTCTCGTCTTCAATGGAACTCATGTTGTTATTCTTTTTAATATTTCTGTTGGTGCTCTTCTCATAATGTGTCCCATCCATACCAGTCTCCTTGCTTTTATATGGGACTATATTTTCTCCACTTGCTCCCTTTTCTATTTCTATGTTTCTTTTTAATCTTCTTTCTCCATCTCTTGTTGTGTTTGGTCCTAGTGTTGTTCTAAATATTTTCCGTTCTATTATTTTTAGATCTTCTTCTTTTATGTTCATAGTTGTTGTTTCGAGTGCGTAAGTAATGACTGGTCTGATCAAAGTCTTATATGTTGAGAATATACAAACACGAAAATGAGCCTCTATCAGGAGCTGTGACTTCCTTTTACCAACAAACTCAAATTGTACAATTGTACAGTTGTATAATCATCCTATTTGAAAATGCTCCTATTGTCATGATGAAAAATAGTTTTTCGTTAGCCACATGTCCAGTTTTCCCGAAAACTGGCTACCATTTGCTTAAGAGTGTTTCTTTGGGTCATATTTGGGTCGTCAGGGAATATCCAAACTGCATTTCTTAAAACTATTATTTTTTTATGTGGAATGTAAAATTTGGAGGACATTTGTTTATGGAATATCTTATTGATACATATCATACTGATAATCTAGGATTCCTCAATCTCACGGCAAGTGACATAATGATAAAGCATATAGTGTTGATGTTTTTCACGACAACAGCCGATTTTTCACGACCTTCATAAAGTTCGTCCGTGATTTAATTTTTCATACTGGAGATTTACTAAAGTATTTGATGGTGTTTCATCATCAAACATCAGAATAAGCTCGTCGATACACTGTTATTAAAATGATGTATTTCTATAGAATTCCCGATCTGATTCCATTTCCAATTTTTCAAATCCATTCATACATTAATGTTAACGTTAAAAATATCCAATTGCTGGAAAATAAATATTGTATTCCTCCAATTTGATCACCAAGTAGCTGGGATCTTCGTTATCTTGGGTCGATGAATACCTGGCTATCAACAGAAATAGAGGTTAACTCATTGATGTTCGTTCTTTATTGATACTTTTGCTAAGTATATATTGACTATTATTTGCATGGAGACTATACAAGGAGATCGAACTCCATGTATTCCAATTTCTGGTCATGATAGAGGGCGCCACTTAATATCTCGCACCAAAACATCTGACGGCAGAACAATAACAGCCAATCATAAAACTCGAGTTCATGATGTTTTATTGGTTTTGACAGTTCGCGGTTTGCGTGTGTGGTAAGTGAGGTTAGGTCATAGAAATAGAAAATATTGTGAATAGGAAATCCGTTTTCTGTCCTCGTTTTCAAAAATATCGAAAATTGTGAACGTTTGGTGGTAAATTAATAAGCTGAATGTATTTATATTTTTACTAAGGTATCTAATTTTAGTCTATCACAATAAATCTTCTTTCCTACTTCATTTATCTTTGAATATTTTTAAGTACCTTTAAAAAATCGTGGATTTTTTAAATTCAGCTTACGTCTTCATCTTATATCACCAGCACTACCACACCCTGCGCATTATAAATTTTTATTATAACAATTTCAATTTTCTAATTTTTAAATTAATGTTTACTATTTAGCTACTGTCAAATATAAAAAGTAAGGTTATTGTCGTGACAGTTTTAAAATGGTGCAAGATATACAATGCGCGACGCCACGGTGAAAAAACAAACTGCTTAGATAGACGATTTTGAGGACAGATTTTGTCAATTTTCCTGTATGAGTTCGATCTCCTTGTCTAGTCTCCATGATTATTGTTTCAAAATTATTTCGTACTACGACATCGATTTATTGACTTCTTCAGTACTCAATTTGTTACTTTTTCATACCAAAATTCCACAGTAAATAACAATGTGATTAGGTACTCAAGTACTATTGTAAAATGTAGACTAAGTAAAACTAAATTATATATGTTCATGATTAAATCATTCATATCTGATATCCACTTTAAATTTAACCTACATGTAAGGATATCAAGACATTATTAGTTACAGTTAAATTCCAAGTTAGATTACTTTCTATTTCAATTGCCGCAAAATACAGATCAGGACCGAGATAAGTAGTAAAAATGGTAGTCACATAAACATTTACGAGTTCAGCCACATCGTGCTGAACAATTCATTTGACAAACTTGTACTATGGATGCTAAGATCGCTGATAGAAAATAGTACGTACCAAAACGATAAATTAATTTAAAAAATCACTTCCCAAGTTTCTAAGAGTAACTGTAGACAAATAGCAGAGGTCCAAAAATACATAAAATACTTATACACATTGAAATATATATCGTGCCAGAAGTTCTCTTGATAATTCTAAATGAGGCACCAGTATAATAACCAGTACTAAGTATTAAAAGTTATAGGAAAATGATCATTAATCAAGCTCCATACTCTGTCCATCCAAGCAATGGAGAGTTCCAAAACAGTATCATGCATAGTGCACGTGATCTCTCCGACTCTGTACCAATGTACCAAAGACAATGAATTCTGCCGGCCGATTGCAGTTAAATCCTATTGGCCAGCGTAGGGAGGCATAATTATTTCAGCCAATAGATGCAAAGGCGCCTGGTCATCATACTTCGATCACGCATCTATCGTTGTTTGGGTCGCTCTGTTTATTCAATGGATATACTTTAGAGTTTTACGACGAAAAAAATAGAGAATTTGTCTACCTAGAAAGAATTTAAAAAAGGAAACGAGAAACCACAACTGAGGAAGAGATCTATGGATTTGAAATACCACTTATAAAAATATTGAATCATGATTAGCGTGTGGAGAAATATTTTACCCAATCCCTTCTTGTTCATAGATTTTTATCTACCCTCTGGTGTTTATATATAAAAGAAATCTCTCAAATGTAATAAAAGAGAAGAACAAATGTTAATAAGGATTTGAGACAAAGATAGCAGATTACAGACAAGTCTAGAGTAGAGATTAACTTCGTATGTGAAGCAGTTTCACTAGTGAAATGAATTTCTAGTACTAGCGCGTCCAATGGAGGAAAGACCTTACGAAAAAGCTGTTAAGTCTGATAAGGACAGTTAGTCTGTTTACATAAACAGTGCAACCAAGAGCACAAAAAGCATGAGGTGTCGAGTACGTAAAACCTTGTCTGGCTCTTATGATATTCATTACTCTTCACAATGTCGGCTCCAATCCGTCTAGTTTTCAAAATTGGCTGACTATTATATTTTGTTACGTGCTTTTAATCTCTTATACTTTGAGAAAATATAATCAAAAATAATGTTGCTCAAGAGTTCTTCTTTTAGTGAACCTTGAATTACTATCATGTCTAATTAAATATTTTAAACAATTAGGTTATTAAGATGATGGGTTAATAACAGTTTATATGTTCATTACATCCTGTTTTGACATTACTTTGGACTTGACCAATATAAAAGCTTTGAAATTGTATTAAGTACAATATATTAATTGATGCTACTTTCAACATTACCAAAAATGCTCACCTGTTTAAGTTTAATTTCCTGCATGGTTCCTCTTTTTCCATCATTACTGGTTAAACCAAAAAGTTTTTCAAAGAACCTAATCATTAATATGGTTTTTATTAGAATTGTTGACCACCGATTTATCTACGAAGCTACCAATACGTTTAAGAAACATTATATTTGAAACTTTAAAGAAAGAGGTAGTTTTTTATACAGGCTGTTTCACGACGTGCTTACACTATCTATATATTGGAAACCATTTTTCATTCCCTCTTTATTTTTTGCTTCCCTTTCTCTTCCTTTTTGCCATTTCTTTGCTTCTTTCCACTTCTTTTTTATGTCTTATTCTTTTGAGTCATCTTTTCTCACTCCCTATTTTACTGTTTATTATTTTTTTCTTTACTTTTTCCTTTTGTTTTTTGTTTCTTTTTTCCTTCTCCATTTGTTTATCTTTGGTCCTTTTTTGTTTTTATCTTTTTCATTACTTTGTTTCTTTCTCAATTTCTCTTTTATTTACACCACTTTTCTCTCCCTCCTTATTTTCATTTCCCTTTCTGTTCCTCTTTGTCATTTCCTTGCATTTTTCCACCTTTTTGGATTTCCCATCTCTCCTTATTTCTTTGTCCATTTTTCTCTGCCTATTTTGCTGTTTTTTTTTATCTTTACTTTTTCTTGTAATTCTTCGTATCTTTTTTATCTTTTTCATAATTTTTTTTAAATTTTTCTTTTATTTTCACTTTTTCATCATTGGCTTTATCAGTTTTTTTTCATACATTTTTAGTGTTTAGAATTTGTCTGAATAAGTGTTGGAGACTACTCACACGATTTCTATAAAAATTGGTATAGACGGAGAACAAGCTATGGCGAATATATGGAAAATATTTTGACATACATATTACTTCCGAAAGTGAACGACAACTTTGTTATTTTAAATGTAACACCCTGTAGATTAATAATTTCGGATTCTACATTAGATTTTGCTGTCACTTTTTGTAGAATACCCTATATCTAAAATTTATATTAATTTTTTTAAGAAAAAATTAACAGGTGTAGAACTTCATATTAAAAATTCTTTGTGAACATCCCCAATACCAAATAAAAAACATCTTGTCGGGTTGATTAGTAGGACGATCAAGGTAATTGGTGACATGTCGAAATCTTCTTTTTTGTATACAGGGTTCGTAAAAAAATTATGAAAAGTTCAAGTTCTAGAATGTTAAGTATCTTCATTTTTTTTAATGAAACAACCATATTTTTATTCTTTTACTCAATTCTATGGCCGAAAATAAGGGCAGCTTATGTTCACTTCCCTATTCCCAATCCTAGGCGTTTTTTTGATAACATGTATATAAAAATATTAATTATTGCAGCCTTATTATTGCGTAGGCGTAGGCTGTGTTAATTATTCTTTCATTTTAGCAGTGTGTGACGGCTGGGTCGGGGTCGATCTGGATGTCTTGTAGCAAATAAGTCACCATATATTAAAAGTAGATTTAGATAATCTTCATTTGTTTAATTCCAAATGCGATTGACTTCAAATAATAATAATTAATACCATTTAATTATGACAGGTATGTATTAGAGAAAGTAACACAATACTCTAAATGTACTTGGTACTACCAAAACAATGACCTACACTTGAGATCAACACTGGACAACGAACTTGGAGGCCCGTCAATGTTGAGGAGATTCAATACCTCCAGTATCAGTTGCACGGAAAGACTTCAGGGAAAAAAAAGAGGAACTTATTATCCAGGAAGGTAACTTCCTTTTCTGCTTTTTCACAGACCTTGATGCAAAAGTTGGCTGGGGTAAGTTTGAGGTTGATATTTTTCATTTAAATCGGCAAACTTGTATTTTACTTCAGTTTTATCTTCAATGAAATTGACAAATAGCATTTTCAAATTTCTTACCATGTTATCATGTTATCATTAGTATTGGAATTTAAATATTGTTGCAGATCCAACTCTGTCTAAACGGAATATTATAAAAGTATAAGAAACTATCAAATTTTTTGCTATCCGTAATACTGTAACGCTATTTAATACCTGAATGACGTATGTTGCATTCTTATTTCATAACAGCCCACTATTTATAATTATTATCGTCCGTAGAGCAATAATTTGTTAAATTACTTTTATTTTTCGATCAAATTTCATAACAAGCTATTTATATTGGGATACTATCAAAAGTTTATTTTCTACTTTTGATTCCATCTAGAATAAATACATGTAATTTGTTAGATTAAGGATTTAAAGTTATCCATCATATTGCATAACGACCTAGTAATAATGAGATGGTTTATGATGTATCCATAGTTAGGCAAACATAACTGAAGCTGTGAAAGGAATGCGGTCGAAAACATTCGATTTTGCCACGTTTAACTATGAAAAAGCTAAAGTGCTAAGTATGTAGTGATAATAATTAGAAAATGGACTTTTTATTATTAACAATATGTCAATAATGATTAAACGTTAGTTCTTTAATGTGCTTGTTTCATTGGATTTTGTCTATTAACATTATTTTTTCAAATTCTGAATGTTAAAAGATGAACACTTTTCCAAATATGCGAAAATCATAATTACCACGCACTCCGGACTAACTCAATTGGTGAATATTTATCGAACCACCGTTGATAAAAAAACCACCTGACTTCCCATCGGCAGGCGCGTGCGTGTGTTCTTCCCTCTCACTTCGAAAATTATTGACTGATATTGATTATCCAATGGCGTTTATATTTCAGTTTTACTTGGTATCTTATTATTTCGTATCCATATTGAATTCAAGTACGATTTTTAACATTATTTGTTTTTAACAAATACCGTGTCTTGAAAAATACCTTGCCTTTAAAGCAAATCATAAATCAGTTTCTATATATAATTATTATATAATAATAATTATTAATTTTTAACACTTTTATAAAATAGATACCGTACGCCATTGGTACGTTTATGACAGGTATCGGCCATGTTTCCTCGCCCCTTACCGATGCCGCATAGCTTCAGATAGACTTGCCAAACTATACCTACAATTTTTAGATCTTTAAATTGATTTTTTTAAATAATTTAATAGAAGGGGAACGATCGTTGTTTAAAAAAATATGTCACAGAGATTTGATTGATTAGGAGGCGTTGCTTTTTTTGAGGAAATGCAAAAACAGGTCAATTTTGATTTCAAGGGGTACATCTTCCGATAATATCCGCAACTGTCGTACATCCCTCCCCTACCCTCCCCTTCCTTTGTTACTATTACTAATAAAATTTAAGTAGGGAAAGTATTAAGTGTGACAAATCATTTAAAAGATAAACTGACACTTTATCTGAATGCCAAATTTAACATTTTAATGCACAATTACCTTTGGAATAAAAATTAACTTACTACGCCACTGTATTCGTGAAATAAAAATAAAAGTTTTTGTTTTCATAACTACGAGATCAGTTTTGCAGTTTATTGTTATCTCCAACATTAAACTTTCAATGGAAAAATCTTCTGGATTCAAAAAAACAAATTTCCTCTTTCTTCCAAACTCCTCCACTCGATCTTCCATCCAATTTTCAGGAACTTCTTGATTCTTTGTTTCATCTATACAGTAAAGGTGTATCGAAAGAAGATCCCGAAAGAAAAAGAAGTCCGGAAGGAACTTTTCAGTACAAACCAGCACTTTTTAGAACGAACTTTTCAGTTCTTGGAGCCAAACAAATCATGAGGAATCGTTGGATGAGAAATCATCCTCGTTGTACTGATGTTGGTTAGGCAAGATGGTATGATGAGAAATTCGTTATGGAATTAAACAACAAGAAGAAATGGGATCCAAATACCATTACCAGACTTGGAAAGAATGCCATTCAATGGTACACAGATGGCTCAAAAGCAATAGAAGGAACTGGGATAGGAGTGTACGGGCCAGGAACCAAACACTCTGAAAGCTTGGGAAAGCCCCAAGTATCTTTCAAGCGGGAATTCACGCCATAAGAAAGTGTGCCCAGTTCAATGTTGATGAAGGATATAGAAGGCAAAGGATTGGTCGAGCAGCCATTAAAGCACTGAGCTCTTGTGTAATCAGTTCCAAAAGGGTGTGGGAATGCCTAGACAAGCTCAATGAACTAGGCGAGAGCAATATACTTACTGTGGATTCCAGGACACACTGGAATAGAAGAAAAGATGAGCTAGCAAAGAGGGGGACTGAAACACCCTTTTGGGGGCCGGAAGCCTTTTACGGTATCAGCTCCAATGTAATATTGGATGAAATAGGCAAAGTCGAAGAAAAGAGAAGATCTGACTATTGGAAAGATCTAATAAGCTTCAGACAATAAAAAGATACTTCTGGGTGACTACAGCCTGTTGAGAACAAATGAATGCCTAAGTCAGAGTAAAACTGCTCAAAATAGTGGAGAAAGAAGAATGTAGATTCCGTGGCATGGAAGAAGAAACCTCCATCCACAACACCTAGGAAATTACTGGATAGAAGAGGGACATTTACCTAAGTTAAAGCCTGCAGATATCCTAAAATTCCTCCGGGAAATAGGACTAAAGGAGCTACTAGTCTCTGAGACTTTCCTCAGGAACTAAGTAGAAGTAAGGGGGCACAATAGATTTTTTTTGGTCTCAGTGAATGTCATCCCCAATTTACATACATACTGCTGTTGATGCAATTAAGTCGAAGTCTTCTTCCAGCAGTTGTGTTGATTTGGTCATAAATTCAATTTTGTTTTTTGTTAAATAGCAATTCAGTGACTGTTTGTCATACAACCCGAGTTGTTGATTAATTGTTTTGATGAATTTGTATTAATTTATAGAAATAATATGGAAGATATTTTAGTGTCTTAAATAGGGTCATGTTAATAGGAATTTAAATATACCGTTACGTCTAGTATACTATATAAATTGTATGATGTGAATTACGTAAGATTTCAAAAGCATTTTTTGCATCTTCGATACCGTTCGGTTATGTATTAATTCCTAAATGCAAAAGGTTTAGATATGAACACATTTATATTAAAATTAAACGATGTTACTATCATTAATATTATTTATGAGTTCATAATTAATCAATTAATTTATTAATGATCACATTATTTATTCTCTATTATCCAACAGTTTTTAGGTGAAGACAATTTTTTTCATTATTTTTCGGATAACGTCAAAATAATACTTTAGAGTAAGCAGTGAAACGTTGTCCTTTTGGAACTTTCCAACCACCAAATTACCTTAAAATTAATCAACATCAAATGTCATTTTTAATTTGTCTTAACACTCATTTGTTACAAAATTTTGCTTTAACGTGATACACGATTAACAGAATTCACAAAAAAAAAACTAGAAATTTACTTTCTCTCCTTTTGATTTAATCTTAAATTAATTGTGCATACTAATTGTATTTTACTAAAAAGCCATCCTTAGTCAGCATTTTGTTCATTTACTTATGCACTTACAAAATATACATTCCATACTTCTTTTATACATACAACAGTCGAAGCTTCATACAAATTTAAATACAGTGTAAATCAAAAATGCTCTATTGATATTCATATAAATACAGGGTGTCCCAAGATTTTTTTACAGGTTGTAACTCAGGAGCTAACGAATAGGTTTATTTGAAAATTGGGTAATCTTTTCGGGACCTACAGTAATTTCATCCGAGGTTTTCAGGGTATCTGTGACGTCATCATAGAAGCAGGGACGTCATCGCAATGAAAAAAATTCAATGGAAGGGGGGGATCAAACTTAGCTCAAATTAAGTGCTTTTTATTTCAAATTCAACGGTGTATCACAGTGGATAATTATACCAAATTTTCAATTTATTGTTATTTATAATACAGGGTAATCATTTAGATAAACTTACAGTTTCTCAAGATCCACTTAAGGTGGACAAACAAACAATTAAATACGTGGACTGCAAGGAGAGTTTTAAACTTCTGGCATAATTTACAAGGATTGGTTCATTCAGATGCCTTTATACATCCTTCAAAGAATGTCTCCAAGCAAGTGTTATAGTACGGGATCTGGCTGCAAAATCAGTACGTTCATCATGTGCGTTCATTAAGAATACACATGTTAGGATTTTCTGAACTTCCGATGGGAAGTCGAATGGCATGGGTGGTTTTGGGAGTGTTATTGGGGCTGTTTCCTCGGGTTTTGAGGGGGAAGTTTGCTTTTTTGGGCATTTAAGATCCTAAGTTGCGTGGTCACCACCACAGTTCCTGCAACAAGGCTTTTTTGTCAGATATGAGTTCGTGACTTCCACAGTTCGGACAGGAGTAAAGCTTGGCTTTACATTCAGTGACGGAGTGGCCTAATTTTGTACAACGAGTACAATATTTCGGGACGGAAGGTAATTAATTAGCATTTGAGATTTCACTTCTCTGATTGGAGAGATTCCTTTGGAGAGAGCCTGGTGGAGTTGAATTTCAGAGCTTGTGATGACTCTGATAAAGGAGGTTGGAGAGTTTGTGGTTTTGGAAACGATCTTCCAGCATTTTTGAAAATGTATTCGAAGATCTTTGTGAACATTTGAGATGAGATGACGAAGGATACGTTTGGAGAGCGGTTGTTGGAGTTTTGTTTCTGGAAGCAGAAGTTTGTGGATGGAGAGGTAAGCATACCACTTTGTTGTCTCCGATGGCATTTTGGATTTTTTGTTGGAGATATTTAGGGTAGATGTTGCTCGGAATTTTGAGGAGGGCAGTGCAATTTGGGTTGGCCTTCGGGTAAGAGATTTTACATCTTAAAATTACGTTTCTGTTCAGAAGGATGAAAAGTTCCTTCTGAGAGCAGAATTTGGGTGGGAGGTTTCGTAGATTGAGGGTTTGAAGCAGAGTTGTTTGTGGAGAAGAAGTGTGAGATGAAGATTTTGACCGAACCGAGCTCCGAGGAGGCTGCTTCGTCGTTTTGGCGGGTTTTTGTTGCTTCATAAATTGATGAGACCTGGGAAGATCGAACAGAAGAGAAGATTTGGCAGCTTGTGCGTAAGATGAAGATCTGGAAGATTTAGGTATAATTGATTCGAAGTAGGCGGATTTTTCTTTGAGTATTTTAATGAAAGCAGCTTGCTCTGGAGTGAGAGGTGTATCATAGTGTTTTGGAGTAGGTCGTAGAATCGGAGATATTTTGGATTTTTTGGAGCTGCTGGATGGTGTCTCGGAGGCTTTTTTGGAAGAAGATTGGCAAATAGAAGTTTTGGAGGTTTTAGAAGTGGAGGAAATTCCTCAAAAGTGTCGTCGTGTTTGTGTTTGGACTTGGATTTGGGCATGGTTGGAAGGGAATGTCATAGGAATTGGGATCACTAGCACTTTTTTACTTTTAGCACCGGCGTGTGTACTTTTTAGAGTGGTGTGAACCAGTGACCGTTAATTTAGCTACGTGCCTGCTCGAAAGTAAAACCGGTACTGTCGGAGCATGATGGTATAAAGCTGCCTATGAAAAAATGATGGCAGGAGATCCAGCCAGCTATTAAAGATGCTAAGTTTCAAAAATAAAGTGAGAGAGAGTGAGCGCGCAACGCCACTTATCAGACGAAAATAGCGAGTGGCGCTCAACGAGGATGGCGAGTGCCCGCCGTCATGTTATCACGTTGATTTCAGATTTAGAGTGAAGTTTAAATTTTTAAATATGAAAGAAGTGTTTTTTGTGTACAAAATCAAAGAATCTACTTGACTTTAAAGATGGATCTTTTCAAAAGTTAATGTTTCGTCGAAAAAAAAATACAAACACCATGATATGATTTTAACAGTGGAATCAACGGAAAAGGGGGTGGCTGCCAAAGAACTGTTAAGTGATATAAAGTTTCTGATACGTCATTAGGAAGGAATTTTGATGACATTCACAACAATTTTACAGTATTGGATTATCGAGATAACGATAGCTTGGGACACAGTGTATAACACCGTCTCTAACTAAATTTATAATTATTACAATTTCTAACGTAATAAGCTTAACTTCCATCTGTACCCATTTCTATCTGGTGTTAATGATCCGGTACCGGGTAGTGCGTATCTGTTTCCTAATAGCATGAAATTGATATTTTTGTAGCTTTCTGGTATAATAACGTGTTTCTAGTCTTTTAACTGATCTCTTTATTAGCTGTCCAAATCGCTACGGTCATGACTATGTGAATTACGTATGTTGCTATACTTTATTGTTCCTCATACAAATCCTTTGAGTTATTACAGAAAACGCCACCTCTTTTATAGATTTAAATGATTTTACATTTACGTTTTTTGTTTTCGAAATAATGATGAGAAGTATATATTATTGCTTAGTGACTTGTTGCTTGTAGTTTTCACACCTTGCAAAAGCAATTTTTTGTTTCTTACGATGATAGTGTTAACTGGTGAATTTCTTTTTTAGAAACATGTCTGAACCAAAACAACAACAAATAATTTCGTTCTAATTCTGCTTGCAGCAGTTAGACTTTTCTGTTTACGGTTTCATCTACAACTGTCAGTCGTACAGTATAATATAATTTTAGCCCAGTGAAATCTGACTAAAATGTACTGGAGCATCCTCATGTTTTGTCTAATTTTGAGTAAAATGTCCTCAAGTAGTTCCGGAAGATCATTCTGGACAAAACTGGTGTAAGCAATTCCATTTAATGACTGAGTCATAAAATGTGACCCAATTCAATGGTCCTCTTTAATTCCGATCCAAACTTTAACTGAAATAACATTTTGAAAACGTTGCGGGTTCTGCCCATAGGTATGTGATTATTATAAAAATCCATCCAACTCGATGAGGAAAAGCAAGTGAGGGTACAGTTGCTGCTCTTTTAAAACTCGCCACCAAGACGTGTGGATAATCTTTAGGGTGTTAGCAATTTTTCTAGTGTTTGTTTCGGATTGTTGACCAATTTCATCCAGAATATCTTGTTCTACCCTTACATTTCTAGCTCTCCAGGAACAACCAGTTTGAATTTCTTTGTAAACTTTCAGTATTCGATAAACGCTGGTGGATACGTGCAAATAAAGAAGGATGAGGCGTCACTCGTTGCGGATATTTTTCAGGTTCTACAGAATAACCATTTGCCAAACCATACACAAAATGCATATCGGTAAAAATTGAATAAACTATTGAAGTTATATAGGAGAGATTGGGAAGAATCTAATGTGTTTTGTATCTGAGTGCCGACAAGCTATCTGATTATCTTGGTTATTAGATTCTAAAAACATACTAATTGGCTTAGAATCTTCTTTATTAAAATTTTTGTTAATGAGCAAATTTCTTTGTAATATAATATTAGGCAGTTGTTGCAGATTCATTCTAGAAAATTCTACTTCTTTTCTACCCATTCTTCTTTCCAATTATTTGATCCTCTCTATGTTTTTACTTGGGTTTTCTAGTAGCTTAGATCAATAGATTACATTTTTAACTCTTCACTCAACTCCAGGACTTCCTTCCAATTGCTCTCTTTATTATGTGAAATATTTTTAATTGTTATATTAAACTTAAATTTTTTTTATTCAATTTTAATTGTTAATTTATTGCAAATTTCTTGACTCAGGGTTGGGTTCATTATTAAATTATTTTTAAATCAAATTTAGTTTCAAATATTTATTGAACAATTTTAATAATAAATACAAACTTTCAAATAATCAACTATGTCGGTTTGAAAAAGTGACTTTATGTTATAACTTTTTAATTAAACTGGATGTATAAAATACCAAAATTACTAATTTATGAAAATCAAAATCAACAAGATTTCCATTTTTATTTTTTTATCTGGTTTTGGATTACTTTGGTTTCTGAACAAATTCATGTCTTAAAACCATCTCTATGTTCATTATTTCTATAACTTCCACTTTTTCTTGTTTCTTCACCAGCTCTTCACTTATTTGCTCATATATTATATTTCTTTCCAACTTTTTCTGTCCCTCTTCAAATTTCTTTTCTACAGTCGTCTCCATTTCTTGTAATTTATTTTCTGCTTTGTTTAGTCCTTGTTCCAATTTGTTTTGTCCTTGTTCCATTTTGTTTTTAATTCATCTTGTCTTTGTTGCATTCTGTTTTGAACTTGTTTCATATCATTTTGTACTTGTTCAATATCATTTGTTAATTCATCTTGTCCTTGTTTCATATTTTCCATCAACTTATTTAGCATATCCATTACATTAACTTCTTTGATCATCTGTTTGGAATCTACCCCATTTGTTACATCTACCATCTCCTACAATGTTTTCTCTTGTAATTTTTTATTTGCTTCTACTATTTGTCTCTTTTCTTGTATATAATCTACGTTAATACATTCATTCTCTTCACTTTCCTTGTTCATCTCTTTAGAACTATCTATTAAACATTTACTCCTGGTATTCACTCCGTTTTTTATTTAAAGTAACAGATAATAATAATAATTGTCTCCTTTTGTAGATATTAATATTATGATTATTTCTGAAAAGAATTAATTTTATTGTAATTGTCACTTTTTTAAATTTTACATACGTTATATAAACAAGATTAATTCTTAAATATATCTGAATTCTTCAACTCCCACGTTGGGCGCCATTTTATATTGATTCCTATAATTGCTCTTTTTATTATGTGAAATATTTTTAATCGTTATATTAATCTTTAAATTTTTTCTTTTTAATTTTACATACGTTTTATAAACAAAATTAATTCTTAAATAAATCTAAATTCTTCATAGCACCACGTTGGGCGCCATTTTATATTGATTTCTATAATTGCTCTCTTTATTATGTGAAATATTTTTAATTGTTATATTAATCTTTACTCTTTAATTGCTAATTTATTTTTAATTTCTTAAGTAAGGGTTGGGTTCATTATTAAATTATTTTTAAATCAAATTTAGTTTCAAATATTTATTGAACAATTTGAATAATAAATACAAACTTTCAAATAATCAACTATGTCGGTTTAAAAAGGTGACTCCATGTTATAACTTTTTAATTAAACTGTATATATAAATTACCAAAACTACTAATTTTTTTTTGGGCACTGGCAGAGCCAACATGTCAGCTATATTTTAGGTTGTTTTGTCAATTTTTCATTTAAAAAGTCATGTTAGTTATTGTTAATATTTGCCTGATAAATTTTTTATTTTCATATGGATACTTTTCATTTTAAATTCTTTTATCTTCTTTTGGATTTCTTTAGACTTCGGAACCAATTCATGTCTTAAAACCATCTCTATGTTCATTATTTCTATAACTTCCACTTTAACTTTTTCTTGTTTCTTCCCTTAATTGCTCAAAGCTATTCATAATTTGAAGTTTTATATTTCTCTTCAACTTTTTCTGTCCCCCTTCAAATTTCTTTTCTAGTGTCGTCTCAATTTCTCGTAATGTCTTTTCTGTTTTGTTAAGTCCTTGTTCCAATTTGTTTTGTCCTTGTTCCTTTTTGTTTTGTACTTGTTTCATATCATTGTGTACTTGTTTAATATCATTTCTTAATTCATATTGTCCTCATTCCATATCATATTGTCCTTGGTACATATTTTCTATCAACTTATTCAGCATATCCATTACATTAACTTCTTTGATCATCTGTTTGGAATCTACCACATTTGTTACATCTACCATCTCCTCCAATGTCTTCTCTTGTAATTTTTTATTTGTTTCTACTATTTGTCCCTTTTCTTATATATAATCTACTTTAATACATCCATTCTCTTCACTTTCCTCATTCATCTCTTTAGAACTATTTATTAAACATTTACTCCTGGTATTAATTCTGTTTTATATTTAAAGTATCAGTTAATGATAATAATTGTCTCCTTTTATAGATATTATTCTTATAATCAATTCCAAAAAAAAAATAATTTTATTGTGATTGCCACTTTTTTTAAATTTTACATACGTTATATAAATAAAATTAATTCTTAAATGAATCTAAATTCTTTTAAAGCCCCACGTTGGACGCCATTCATTTTATATTGATTTCTATAATGGCTCTCTATATTTATTTTTAATTGTTATATTAATCTTCATATTTTTTCTATTTAATTTTACATAGGTTTTATAAACAAAATTAATTCTTAAATAAATCTAAATTCTTTAAAGCCCCACGTTGGGCGCCATTTTATATTGATTTCCATAATTGCTTTCTTTATTATGTGAAATATTTTTAATTATTATATTAATCTTCAAATTTTTTCTATTTAATTTTAATTCTTAATGTATTTCAAATTTCTTACCTCAGGGTTGGGTTCATTATTAAAATTATTTTTAAATCAAATTTAGTTTCAAATATTTATTGAACAATTTTATTAATAAATACAAACTTTCAAATAATCAACTATGTACGCTTAAAGAAGTGACTTTATGTTATAACTTTTTAATTAAATTGTATGTATAAAATACCAAAATTTATGAAAATTAAAATTTTAGATCAAATATTATATATTTCTTCGGTCTTCAAACTGTTTTTTACTTCTATTATGTTCATATGTTAATTATTCTATTTATTCAAAATTGACTTATTATTTATTATTGGAATAAGCATTAGAATAGTATAATTTAGTCAGTTTATTGTTTTTTCAGCAATTTAGTCATTTCCAGAATATTCTCTGGCATTTCCAATAGTTTCATCATTTTTTTCTACGCTTTTGTTATTTTGGCCTGCAATCGACACCAAACCTTTTTTAAAACCATCAATAAGAACATTCATCAGATTATTATGTCGGTTCTTTTATAAAATTATTATATTTTCAGGTTTCCGTACTTTTCCTGTTCTACTTTACACCTCCTAGCACTTTAAATATTTTTGAAAGCAAATGCATAGAATCACTTTGAAGTATTACATATTTTTATAGAACAATTATTTCAATCGTAATTAAAATTTGAATTACATCAAATGCCAGAAACAAATCGGTCAACTGCATCAAAAAATTATCGACTGTAAAAAAAACATTGCCTTACAATTTATTTCCTAAACAGCACTAGCGTGAGTATATTATAGCGTTCTTATAGGTTTAATTAGTTTACGTAATTTAAACTTATCCTAGATGTTTATTGTTCCTTATGATCTTGAGCTCTATGTAATAAAAACATTGCAGCTGACCTCTGCTGATGAATGTGGATGGCGGATATGTAAAGAGGAGAAGGAGCAAAAGGCAGTAGCTGCGCCCTTGCTAGATTGAGCGTAATATTTTAGAAAAGAAGAACAAAAGAGTTTTCTTTATTTAGTGTCAAAGATATTTTCACATTTAGTCCCTAGGAAATAATTTTAATACTTTCCGTTTCCAAGGATACATCATGTTACTTCAGCAGTCCTACATCAGTAACCACAGTACCAATCACTCCCTTAAACCAACGTAGCATAATACCTTCGCCGGAAATTGAAGGACAAATTAGTTGTATGCTAAAAAGTTTGCCAGAAGACAATAATAACAACTCTTTGACTACGCGTAAATTGATGCCCTTTAGGCACTTAACAACACCAACAAGTAAATTGATAAGGAAGAAGTTCATTGAGTTTGTTAAGAGACCCTTAATTAAAAAAATCCAATTCGTATTTTAAGGGGAAATAAACATTATTATCGAGCAAGTTGCAATTACAGCATTATACCGACAGGAACAAAACAACTGTTTTTTGAGTGTACAAAAAAAAATAAAAATAACATTTACCATAGCCTTTGTAGCAACAATTAGAATCCTGTAATTATCCCAATGGACAGTTAAAAATAATCACAAATATATAGTCCCTTCACTGAACACACGCCGAAATTACCACAAGAAGGGCAAGTGTCGCCAATAGAGAGATATCAAGTGCAGATACAGTACCGCGCGCGACAAAACGACAGAATGAATCAAATAATTCAAATTTCCATGATACGAACCAAAGAAGAAAAAAATTGGTATCAGTTTCCCTCTCACCGGTCAGAAACGGTGGCCTTTCTCTTACTTCTTACTTGAGCACCTGGTACCCCTCCAACACAAGTATTTTACGCTGCTAGTGCATGCTGGTTCTTTTTATGGGTACTGTACGGTGGTCTACCTTATCTAGCAGTGTCAATTATTGCTAGATGAATGATTTGGGTGAAAATTATATATTAAAATTTAGTAAATATAAAAAGATGTTTACTGTCAATAATAGCTAACTACTACATTATATATACAGTGCGCTTCCAAACTTCCAAACACATTTTTTGAGATTTAATTAAATAGATACTATGAATACCATATAATATCTGCTTTTCAAGTTTTTTATTCTCAAATACACTTTTGCTTACATACACATACTATATTGAATTTTAATATAAACAAATATTAATTTTATTTATTTTTTCATATTTTAGGTGCCCCAGCTACTAACTCTTCTTAGGTTGTGGTTCAAAAATTTTTGTATTAAAATTGTCCAGAAGGATTTTTTTTATATGGAATTATATTGATACAATAAAATAGTTACATTACATAGTCTTTATATATCTAAAAAATATCTACTCCACATTTATTATGAAGAATTACCATTGTTCAATTATGATAATTATTATTATTTTCTATCCCCGCAATAGTTATTATTTTAATTTTAATTTATAAAAATGTCCAAAAGATTTTTGTGAATTCATAATTCTACAATATCATAATATGAATTGTTCGGGAATCAAATAATTCGAGCTTAATTTTAAATTTCAATTAATTAAAATTTACTTTCCTCATTTTTCTTCCTCTATCTGCAATTTAAATTCAGATAACCTTGAATTTTAATATAAACAAATATTTATTTTTTCATATTTTAGGTGCCCCAGCTAATAACTCTTCTCAGGTTGTAGTTCAAAAATTTTTGTATTAAAATTATCCGGAAGTATTTTTTTTATATGGAATTATATTGATACAATAAAATAGTTACATTACATAGTCTTTATATATTTATGAATTATGTACTCAACATTTATTATGAAGAATTATTATTGTTCAATTATAATAATTATTATTATTTTCTATCCCCGCAATAGTTATTATTTTAATTTCAATTTATAAAAATGTCCAAAAGATTTTTGTGAATTTATAATTCTACAATATCATAATATGAATTGTTCAGGAATCAAATATTTGGAGATTAATTTTAAATTTCAATTAATTAAAATTTATTTCCCTCGTTTTTCTTCCACCATATACAATTTTAATTCGGATAACCTTGAATTTTAATATAAACAAATATTAATTTTATTTATTTTTTCATATTTTAGGTGCCCCAGCTACTAACTCTACTCAGGTTGTAGTTCAAAAATTTTTGTATTTAAATTGTCCAGAAGGATTTTTTTTATATGGAATTATATAGATACAATAAAATAGTTACATAGTCTTTATATATCTATAAATTATCTACTCAACATTTATTATGAAGAATTATTATTGTTCAATTAAAATAATTATTATTATTTTCTATCCCCACCATAGGTATTATTTTAATTTTAATTTATAAAAATGTCCAAAAGATTTTTGTGAATTTATAATTCTACAATATCATAATATGAATTGTTCAGGAATCAAATATTTGGAGATTAATTTTGAATTTCAATTAATTAAAATTTATTTCCCTCATTTTTCTTCCTCTATCTACAATTTTAATTCGGAAAACCTTGAATTTTAATATAAACAAATATTAATTTTATTTATTTTTTCATATTTTAGGTGCCCCAGCAAATAACTCTTCTCAGGTTGTGGTTCAAATTTTTTGTATTAAAATTGTCCAGAAGGATTTATTTTATATGGAGTTATATTGATACAATAAAAAGTTACATTACATAGTATTTATATATCTAAAAATTATCTACTCCACATTTATTATGAAGAATTATTATTGTTCAATTATAATAAATATTATTATTTTCTATTATTTTAATTTCTAAAAATGTCCTATAATTCTACAATATTATAATATGAATTATTCGGGAATTAAATAATTTGAGATTAATTTTAAATTTCAATTAATTAAAATTTACCTCCCTCGTGTTTCTTTCTCTACCTACAATTTTAACTTTTCATACCTTGAAATTTCTTGTCAATTCATTTTTTTATTCTGATGAAAAATTTAAAAGTCTGACTGGGTTTTTATCATTTTATGTTCGGTATATTACTAAATCCATATTCTTATTTATAATTTTGATTTATGTAATCAATTTTTAACGTTAAAATAATTTTTCTGACTTCTCCAAAATGTTCCAAAAATTTTATTATACATTTTATTAATGTCGCAGTGCTCTCAATTTTTTTCTTAGATCACCTTTTTTTAGGTTAAATTTTTCAATTGGTTTATCCAAAATTTGACATGCATTAACATTATGAATTTGACTTTATCTTATTGTTCAAATAATTGACAAAAAAATTCATTATCTGTCTTATCTAATATGTAGATCAATTATTGCATACAGTTATTTTTTTTTATAGTCACTTTTATATATAAAAGAAAACTTTTATTCTAAAATTTCATATCTATACAATACATATTATGTAAAAGTTGTAAAAAGCCAGGATGACACAGAAGGAATTGACCAACTGACAATTTGACATAATGACAGTCGCCCTGAGGATAAATAATTATTTGGATAGAATTTAGAATCGTAATTTGGTTGTTTTGTATTGATTAAAAAATGTTTTACGACTATAAAATTATGTGGTCGCAGAAATGTCAGCAAAAAAATTGGCTAAAAGTTCATTTGTAACCGCTCCGTTCTATTAACATTAAAATGTTGTTACGAAATCGAAATTGGTAAAATTAAAATTTCATCAATTAACTTCCATCAATCGTTGATATTTGGAACCCGATAATGTTTTATTATTAATTAAATTTTCGCACAGTTCAAATTGTGGGCGGATACCAACCCTAATTTTTTTTATCAACAATGTAATCATTGAAAAATTAAACTTGTTCGTTGTATATTGACTCAAGGTTGGTCTGTATATTAGATCCAAACAGCTCACGACAGAGATATCTACAGACGTAAATAAGTGCAATTACGTTTGAGCAGAGCCGTCTTTATCAACACAAACACCTGTCAAATTTCTTCCAATTAAGGATAATAAAATTCAACTTAAAAAAATAATGCGCCGGCTTATAAAAATTTTTTAGTTGGCGAAGAAATTTCATAAGTAGTAATAAAATTTATGATGTTTTTTAATCGTAGATGTATCTATGATAATTTACTTTCTCTTATAAAATATATTATTTTAAGATTATTGTTGTGACTTGAAGAAGGATGAAATAAATAAGTACCTTCGGTAGTAGGATAGTATATATTTTCCGAAAAAGACCATTAAAAGTTTTTAATACAAACTTTTATTTTTCCGAAAATATGTATAGGTACTCTTCACTTTCGGATAACCTTGTATACAAAATATCATAGAGTCGTCTTCGCTGATTTTTTTCCATATTCTTCCATTATCTGGGAGTGTTCGCATTATTATGGACCCTACGAATTTTTTGACTATGTGCGTATACCCATTTTCGAATTTTCAAAATTCCAAAATCGGAACTAAGTCTTTTCAGATCCTAATATATATAGAAATTTACTAATTCCACCCCGTAGATTACGAAAATGACTATCAAATTATCTGAAAATGTAAGGTTTAAAAGTTCATTTTTTCGAAAATTTTTAGTCTTTCTTTTCGGTTAACCCTGTATACAAAATATTATAGATTCGATTCTCCTGTTTTTCTTTCCATATTCCATCACTATCTGAGAGTATGGATTTCAGATTTCAGTTCAAAATTCTTATTATTATGGACTCTACGATTTTTTTACTTAGAGCGTGTATTGTTACCGTATCGCGAACTTTTAATTTCCCATCCATCATTATAGGCATAATATTTTTTAACGGGTCTCAAGTCAGTAACTCCATTTAAATATTTAAGAATTTCTATTTAAATAAATAAGCTTTATTATCCATATTAAAATAAAAGGAATAGATGAATTTTAATGGTTTTATATACAGATTGCGAAAGTCCCTTTCTTACGCTGCGACTTAATACAAGTACGACAAGGAAAATATGAGCCAAACTACGTGAAAGAGAGAGAAGACTTGTTAGCCCAACGATCATTCTTCCTCTCTACCAAAACAGTTGGGCGTGTATCCAGTCCCCTCCTATTTATTTTAACTGTTGTGTTGCCAAATGTACTTATCTGTAAAAATTATTCCTAATTTTTGTCTATCGTTGTTTTAAAATTTTCAACGGCATTTCAAGCGGCAACAATGTTAAATACCAAAAATTGTTAAATCGAAAGCAGTGTACGGATTTTATTTATTGGAGATTGTAATTTGTCCAAATTTTTTCTTGAACTCCATTATTTTATTCTTATTTGTGTTGATCTCTCTTATTTTTCAAAAGTCAATATTACCAATCTCGATTTTCTCCCACTAAATACACCGTTATCCGGTGTTAAAAGTCAAATGCAAAATAAGTTATTTATTACTTAGATAGTACCAAACATTCTAAACTGGCAACGCTGCAGCAGAGACTGGCTCCCCACTCTGTGAGTACGTTCACTCTGGTTCAGTAGTTTCCCAACAAGGAAGGAGTGAGGTTGTAAAAGAAATAAAAAAATACACTCGTACATCTTAAAATTCATTTTTGTCAACTTGATGGTTTCTGACCAAGCTGACAATTAATTTCCAACTACAATAGGATATTATTTTAGCCATTGTAACTTGAAAATAAAACATTTATTCTTGAGATAAAATTAATAAAGTAATTGGGTATAAAAAACTAAAGATCGATTCCATTAATAAATTGAATTGAAAAAAAAATAAGTAGATACTTATTCTAAACATAAAATATGAACTTCTTGAAAAAATTAAACTAAAAATCCATTCTAAAGGTAAACATAATTTTAATGAATTAACAGCGGTTGAACTAGTGGGGCGATGAATACACGCCCAACTGTTTTGGTAGAGGGGACTGATCGCTGGGCTAACAATTCTTCTCTCTCTTTCACGTAGTTTTGCTCATATTTTCCTTGTCGTACTTGTATAAGTCGCAGCGTAAGAAAGGGACTTTCGCAATCTGTATTAAAGAAAGGAACTTGCTGGTTGCAGCAATACAACACTGCGATGGAGAGTTATTAAGGCAAAAATTTGAGGAAAAGATCATCCATATTCTACGATATCCGAGCGGCTAAAATTAATCAGCCCCAGTTTGTGACCGCTTGGAAATCCTACAAGAGCTGGACAGTCTAAAATAGACTGTACCAGGCCACTCAGACAAAGATTACAAAATTCTTTGGTGCTATTGCAGATTTAAATAATAATAAGTCCGTGTTGGATTTGAATTAAGCAAACGAAGTTGAGTTTAAGTTAAACATTATTTTATTCATTTGATAAATTACTATATTAATTATAACATACAAACGTTAACTATTCATTTTAGTCTCAACTAATTGGTAGTGGTGAAGTGTATATTCCAATACTCATCCTCACTAAGCTCTACCAAATTAGTAAAGTCCTAATCTCATCCTAATACCAATAAATCCGCTTCCATGTCTTCTGGAAGATTGGGAGAAGGAAATTATAGGGAAATTGTTCACAGGGGTAGAAGGAGGAGTGGGGGCAGAATTAGAGAAATCCAGGATACTAGGGGGGTAGGGAAAATGAGTGGGATAAGGTCGGTAGAGAAGTGGGAAGTAGAGGAGGAGGGGATAAACATTAAAGTAAGGAAAACCCCAGGAATAGATAGCCTGAGGGTGATATGATGACAATGGGGAGTACTTCTGGGAACTATTTAACAGGGTGCTGAGGGAGGAAGAGTTCCCGGAAGGATGGAAGGTGGCCAGGGTGATAGTGATGAAGAAGGCGGGTAGAGAGGGGAAGCGGGACTGCAGGCCTATCAGCATTCTGAGTGGTATGGGTAAATTGATAAAGAGATGACAAAGGATAGGATTGAGAAGGAAGTTGGTAGGAACATGAGTTTCCCATCTCCACCCGAAAAAAAAATCTCTTCTGTTGGTATATATTGAACATTAACTGTTCCTTGTTCTACACTCTGTCTGATAAAATGCAGGTTAGTGTCGATGTGTATTGATCTAGCATTAACAACAGGATTTGAACTTATTCGCTATCATTATATTCAACAATATTTGCCTATTTAATTTCCATTGTATCTAGAAGTGATCTCAAGTGTAATGCTTCCTTAGTAGCTTCAGATAACGAAACATATCCAGCTGCTGCTGTTGATAAGGATACTGATCTCTGCTTTTTAGCTTCCCAACTGATGCAGCTACTGGCATATTTGAAACAGTATCCAGTATAGGACTTTCTGTCTAAATGTTGATTCCTATCGTCTTTGTACCTTGAAGGTAACGTAAAACCACGCACTGCTACCAATTGTTGGATTTAAATTAAGCAAACGAAGTTATTTTATTTATTTGACAATTACTATATTAATTATGACATACAAACGTTAACTATTTATTTTGGTGAATTGTATATTCTGATAGTCCGCCACTGTAAAATATGTCTCGTTGGCACAAACAGTGTGGCTGGTCCGAACGGAGCGTAATTTCAATTGGGTCGCTTTGAAGGAAATCGAAAGTAATTGAAATAAAGATAATGTAACGCAAAGTAGACCACATTCGCTTTTATATTTTTATTATTAAAAACCTGTTACAAATCGTGCTTCCTGCTAATTGGAAACTCAACTTGATTGTATCGAACGGACTGAAACAATTCTCGTTCCATAATCAGGGACAACGAGTTCACAGAAATTTTGATAAGATTCTTGTTTTTAATTTTTATTTTGGATAAAAAATATATTATTATTAATTACCAGCATTGCATGCTCTTGTTGGACTTTTTATAATTATCGAAAAAATATAGTGTACAACCCAAGTGTATAAACCATGTCACTCTCAAAAAACGATTATCATCTGCTTATTCCCTGTTATAAATGAACAAATAGATACTTTGTTAAAAACGTTCCCGCACATTTTGGATAGTTTTTATTTGCAGATCTTACGTTTAAAAATCAAAGGGGTGCAAATCTTGGGACCGTCGAGGATACTCAATGTCCTCCTTTACAGGTTGAACCTAAACGCAAAGCCAGTCTCTTTATGAACCTATGAAAAAACACAAACTTATGCTAGATTCAAATTTTAGACACAACTGTACAATCATTGAACGGACAAATTGAAAAATCTTTGACCATGAAAATATAAACAACAAATAATGGCTCCTCTTCCATTATTTTGAATAGAACGAAAGTAATATCAGGCTTGATCGTAGAGCCAAAGAATACACCAGCTAACAAGAAGCATTTTCTTTGATGTTTTGGTAACTAAAATTTATGACCTTGAGAGACCGACGTTGACAGATAACTTAGTAAATACACTGAGAAAATGATCAAATTTTTAAATATCTGCGATATAATTGGTCGACAAAGAGACGTGTGACAAGTATCTTATTATAAAAATGGCGATTTTCAGACATGCGCATACAAAAAATGATCGGAAGCTTCGCTTCTTGTTAAGTGGAGTATTCTTTGGTAGAGCGATCACAAATTGTTGGAAACTGGACAATCCATGCGCAGAGCGTCTCTATGAACGGTTTTTATTCACTGCTCTACGAACAAACTTAATATATATGTTTGTATAATTTAATTTTTGCTTAGTATACCGAAGAAAGTTTTAGAATTAGACGCATCACAGTGTTAAGGCACTTTGATTGACATTTATTGTAATTTCAATTTCTCTCGACTATTGGTATAAATACAATGCTTTAAAAATAAATTAATGTTTTTGTAAGATCAGTACTTAAAACTTCATACTATATTGTTGCTGAGTACCTATTATAGGTATCCGCAATTTTTTTATAAAAGCAATTCAATAACTCGGCTTGCCCTCATCTCAAAGTTAAGTGGTGAATGAATGAACTATTATTGTAATACAATATCCCCCCTGCATGCCACTACTAGTTCAGTAAAAATACCTGAAATTTGACCTATTTTGCTGCTCACCTGCGAATGGACTTAAAATAGTATAGTACGTCCCAAGGCCAGAAAGTTGGAGGGCATCCAATATTTTGGCCGTTGGTCGTATGCTATTTTTCTGTCCTCCGACCGGAAAGCATCAACTTTCGCTATAGTATACAAACCTCGGCCAGCTTCGCTTTGTCCGACAATTACATGTGATCTGAGATTTCTTACTTTACTGGCCTTGGTCCGTAATTAGTATATTTCATTACGAGTCCAGAAAATAGGCTTTTCCCCTGTGCGCGCGACGGTTTCCGGTTTCCGGGAAGTCGTGCAAGCACGGGAAAAGCATTTATGGATGAATAATGAACGATACTTTTCATTATACCTTTCTGAAACTAAAAACTAGTAAGTATTTACTATACTATACTATAATTCAAGACACTGACATCTGCTTTGAAAACACTGACATCACTGCTGTCATAATACAAATGTTGTTTAGTGTTGCCAAGGGAACTGAACAATAACGCATCTTAGCGCACAAGAAAACTTTTTCGGTACTCGTGTTAAGATAGCGTTTTCGGTGAGGTATAATGAAATATACTATTTCTGTTCGACGGAGCCGGAAAGCGGCAACTACGTTTAGCGCGGAGGTCAGAAAGTTGATGCTTTCCGGCCGGAGGACAGAAATAGTATATTACAGACCTAGGACAGTAAAGTAAGAAATGTCTCAGATCGAAAAACATGTAGTAAATAAGAAAGCCTCAGATCACATGTTTGTGTTGATCATCATGGCCGCCATAAAAGTCGCTCTTTCTGGCGTTTAAGGCGGCTAGAATAATCGTACTTTCGGCGGGTCAATCAAGAAAAGTCAATTTTGGGACGAGGAATCGTACGTACTTTTCCAGTTTTCCGAGAAATCGTGCAAATCGCGGAAAACCATCCCAACTCTATGTTTTTCACAATTATTTCCGTAACGGTAAGTTGAATTGAAAAAAGTTGTAGAGTGACCAATTTTACGTAGAAATATATAAATATATAAATGTATAAGTATATCGTAAGCTTATTTTTATTCAGACTTATAGATTGTTATTGTTTCATTTTATTCAAGCTTACGAGGATATATTTCGACGTAAAACTTACTACTACTTTTATCCGGAACTTTTTTCAATACAACCTACCGTTACAGAAAAAATTGTGAAAATCATGAGTTTTCCGCGATTTCCACTATTTCTCGGAAAATTGGTAACCTGCGAGTACGTGAATTCGATTCCTCGTCCATTCGCAGGAGAGCAGCAAAAAAGGTCATATTTCCGGTACTTTTACTGGACTTATTCTATCTTCTTTAAAATCTAGCGACTCCCGCTATTCTGAATATGAAAGGTATGCTATTACCAATACACTACAGCTGTAACAACGGTTGCCTATGCGTAGTTAGAGTTTGTGTTTATTGCAGTAAAGCGTAGTTTACACGAGATAGTAAATTGCGACAGCACTTCTGAGAGTAGCTAGTGCTAGTAGTAGCACATTTTAAAAGCAATATCTCGCAGCAAATACTCTCAAACGCCCGAGATGAATTGCATGTGTAGGACTTGCTTCAAAGGGGTTAACTCCATAACAGTATTTTAAGTATGCTATGAAGTATGCATAGGATACCATGGTTACCTATGGAGCCTTAGTTTGGTGGCCAGAAACAGATCAGAGGAAAGCCGAACTGGAGCTATCAAAATTTCAGTGGCTTGCCAGTCTGTGCATAACGGGTGCGATGAGAAGCAATGGAAGCTATTCTCAATCTTCCGTCTCTTGCTCTGCATGTTAAAGTGGAAGCGAGAATGGCTGCATACAGGCTGGAATGCAATGGGAATCGGCACGAAAGAACCAACACCCATAGTCATTCCAGAATCACAGGTGTTATCACAAACTCGCTTCTTGAAATGAGAAGTGATAACATGTTGGAAGCATGCAGTCAGGAAGGAACGTTGGTGTGGTACACAGACGGATCAAAAACTGACAGGAAAAGGAGCTGGAGTCCACGCATCATTGGGGAAGATTGCATCTGTATTCCAGGCAGAAATCTATGCTATCGACAAGTGTGTGCGAAAGGGGGTATAGAGGCCAAAAGATACTCATACTCTCAGATAGTCAAGCAGCACTGAAATCTTTAGCATGTCCCCAGATCAGATCTAGACTGCCTACAAAAACTTTTAACCCTGGCAAACCTAAATAGAGTAGCTCTTAAGTGGGTCCCGGGGCACAAGGGTATTGTAGGAAATGATAAGGCAGACACTCTAGCAAAGCTAGGGTCTGAAATTGCATTCACTGGTCCTGAACCTGTATTTGGAATATCAAAATCTGCTGCACGTGGTTGTACATATCGGTGGATTCAAACTAAACATCAGACGTACTGGAGACACTTGCCAAAACAGGAACACAGTATACTCCTGGTCAAAAAACCCTCGGAGTCACTGACTAACGAAATATTAAACCTCAGCTGGGGCCAGATAAGGAAAGTGACGGGATTACTCACCGATCACTGTACCCTATTGAAGCACATGCATAAAATTGGCATATGTAGGGAGGAACCTATCTGTCGGTTGTGCATGGAAGAAGAGGAAACAGCCTCTCACATTATTTTCGAATGTGAAGCACTGTCTCATTGGAGATATAGACTCCTAGGTCTAGAGTATCCAAGGGAGGATTGCTCCAAGTAGGACCTAGTGAGAAAACTGTTGAGTCTGGTCTCTTTACATAAACGGTATGACCAAGAGTACAAAAAGTCTAAAGGCTGAGGTGCCGAGGTCTCTAAGCCTCTGACTGGTGGTACCGAGCCAATCAATCAATCAATGCCTAGGATATGTAACGCCGTTATTACTTCTTGAAGTGGTAATACGGCATACTAAGTGCACTGAATTTTTTTCATATAAAAACTCTTTGTTTGCTACAAGTTGCAATGCAAACATATAGATCCCTTAGATTAGGACCAAATTTCACGGAAACACAGAAAAACTTTATATTCCTTAGACCATTTTGAGCATATTATTAAATTATTAAAACCTGCCCACTTCTAAATATTCTTAACAAACAAAAAACATTTTTTCCACGCTCCGTATAATATTCTTATTTTTAAAAAGCACTTTCAAGGAAAGTAACTAAAGCGATCGTATTAAAATGCGGTTAACTAGATAACCTTTTGATCTTCTAAACGTACAGTTTGGGCGCGTTTATTTACATCTGGTTTATTTATTTACCACCACGTATGTTATCAAAAAGAATTGGTGTGAAAGCCAATAGGAGACTCCAGCACATGTCATTCGTAGTTTTTTAATTCTTCTACTGTCGTATTTTATGTTTACATGTATTTATATTTCAACAAGAAGACTGATGGTTCTTCAACATGTGTTCTTCCGTACATTTACCACGCTATAGTTATCTATTAGTCAATAGGCCATGATAGATTTCAAACATATTATTATTCATTCAAATTTGACTCACTATAAAGTCATGAAGTAAACTGTTAATATTTAAAAATAATCTCATCGCTCAACCCTCTTCGAATGACAGTTCTATATCTATTAAGTCAAAAATGAATTTTAGGTAAACTTGATATACCTACTATATTTCTTTTTCCGTGGGAGCAAAGTGCCTCAGTATTTATTCAAAAGTACTCACCCTATAGAGTCTTTCTTTTTTTCTATGTGGAATAAAATGATAAAACAGGTCGGTTTTACCAAAATTAAATCGACACGTCCTGTATCGCCTCAAATACAATGGGGTCGTAAAATTCAGCACAATGGTTAAGGATTCATTAATATGATATGCCAGTGGCCAGTGTCGTGAAGTCAGTTTAAGAGTTTTGCTGAGTAAGGATAGGACTTACAGTTTTATTATGTTAAAAAAATTTTTATTTTAAATAATCCTGTTATAAAAACAGTTGTCTCGTGTTTTCTAAACTTGAAAATTCAAAAGTAAATATAATGGTAATATTAATGCAACTTGTAGATTACTATAAAAATCTTGATAACAAAATTTTAAGCACTTTAAGAAAATGCTATAAGCGTTACGCTTTCGAACGTTATTTCTTTTAATGGAGCTTCACCATTTAGATTATTAGGTATCTCCTGATTTCCTTATTACTTTGCTAAAAAAGTTTACGGGTATTCGATAAAAACCACTAAAACATATGTACAGGTTTCCGAACAAAAAATATGAATACACTCCCATGCAAAGCAATAAATTTGATGGGTTTTCAGTTAGTATATACAGGGTGATCAGACAAAATAATATATTCGCGAATCGAGCGCAGAATTCTTTGTAACTGGATCGATTTATATGAAAATTTGACTTCAAAACCTCAAAAATGTCAAAAGAACGATTGACGTTTTTTGTTTTTTATGATTATTTCTCGAGAAATATTTTTAATTTCGAAGGTATATATATTGAACGTATTAAACATAAAAATGTTTAATCTATTTGTTTCAACAATCGTTACTTTAATTGTCTGTTTTCTGTTCTAATAATTATAATGACATGCCTATTGAGAAAGTAAAAATATTATTATTAAGAATACTGTTGTTTATAAATATACAGTTTACAGATAAGTTAGCAATTGATGATTAGGTATAAACATTTTAAACCATTTGGCGAACGCAAGAAGTTTTATTAAATTTGGCAACGTACACAAAGGAATGGAAACTTTATCTTAATCAGTCTAATAATCTTTTTTGTTTTAACGAAAATGCTCACGTAACTAGATAACGGCATTTTAATTGAAATAAAGCACAGGAAAATTAGTAAACTTGATTATATATTTAAACTGACATCTCTGATTGTCGATGTATTATTTCTCTGCCTTCTAAAGTCATTCAACTACTTACTGTCTGTAGATAATGATATGATTGGAGTAAATGAAAATCACCCTAAATAAAGGACTGTATGAACTTAAGTGAAAAGGAAGCAGCAATTCTTGAACCATGAAATTATTAAAAGCATACATGCACCCTTCCCATGTACTTGCACAGTACTGTATTAGACTAAGTTACAAATATTTCGATAAAACGACTGTTTTTTGGTAGGAAACTAAAGGAAAATGTTCACTTATAATATCACAAGAGCCTAAATTATTTCCGGAAATTTTCTTAAAATATTGGTGCCCGAAAGGAAATATCCAGGAATAATTTAAGCTTGCGTGGTATTTGGTAAGAAAATTTCACATCATAATTTGGAAAAAAATTATTAATCCAACTTGTCATTTTAAATTAATTTAATTTACCTTTTCAACTGCGAAAAAATTTCCACTTAAATATCGTGGCGCCTCGAAAAAATTTCCGGAAATTTTTTTAGTTGCCATGGTAACTAGTCAAAATTAAGGCATCTTATTGGTTAAAAAGTAGAGGTGTGAAATTTTCGCTTTAATACGTATATTCATCTGACCCAAATATTATAGAACATGAGATGTGGTATTAAACAGTGGCATACTGTGTTTATACGTACCGAGGATTTAGTACTATTGAGGCGTACCTACTCTCTGTTGAAAGAGCAAAGATTAGATGTAGTACTTGCACGTAGAGAACAGATAATAGTGATCAGTTAAGAAGCACATTACTGAGCTAAATTCATTCCTTTACAAGGTCAGAAGATGTATTATCTTTTTTCTTGTCTTAACTTAACTACTTTCATGGTTCAGGTTTTACAAATAGGATCAACGCTTCTACTTTTACACCATTTACGCTCTAGGAAATCCTCACAGTCCCAAGTTTATAACTCACCATATTAGTTTCCTTTTTTACTTCCTTCATACCATTCTTCTGGCGTTTATTCTGCTTAAAAAACTGATATAATTCAAAATTAGATCATACTCTTGCTCTATATACATTTCGAAGCTGTCTCAGTCCAATTTGAATTCTTCTTCAACTATCCCTTGGTGATTTTAGAGAGTTCTCAGAACAAGTTTAACATTACTTGTGTACAATTGAGTCTTTATACATTTTTTTGTCTCCATCCAAACCACCAATATACATAGACACGCTAATAACTTCCTAAATATATCTTTAATACTTTTTAGTCAGTCCCTGTAATTTTCTCTCTGCTCTTATTGATTCCTGCCTTCTTTCTCGTAGATGAGTATCTCACATGGAGAGAATAGCGAATGTGGCGCTCCCATTCCGTATCAGTCTCGTCTACTCCCTTTTTTACTGCCTCCCTTTTAGCACAGGAGCTCACCGAATCTTTCGTACTTTAAATACATACCAAATTTCTAGCGAGAAAAAATTTTAGAATGCATAAAAATAGTTTCTCTCTCATACATTTATATGGAGAATCAAATAAAATCTGCAAAAACTTAGTAGGCTACTGCCATCTTTAATTACCTACTTAGTTGTCAAAAAACTGCCAGGTTAATTAATATAACGGAGAATTTAGTGAAAAGAAATGACGTTCCGGGTTTGACCATACAAAATTGTACATATTTCACCATCAACTATAATTTTAAATAAAATTATTTGACAGTTTAGGGATAGGATACATAAAAATAAATATTAAGTTACTTTACTTGTATTCTTTAAATTTGTGCAGTTGTAGAAAAAGTATAGTGAGCAACATGTGGGGAAAGTACTTTTTTCACTCGTGTGTTTGCGCAAACTTCCACACTCGTGAGAAAAGTTGAACTTTCCCCACTAGTTGCACAATCTACTATTTCCTACAACCACTATGCAAAACACGTTGGAAAAGTAATGCGAAAAGAGCTATGGCACTTTTCCGCACCTAAATGTCAAACACAGCTACCTATGACCTGTCAACTTTTTTGACAATTCAACATATTTATTATAGTGAATTTCTGGGTGTACAAATTTTAAATTCAAATAAAAAATAAGTGTCTATTATAAAAAAATGAACCTATTATCCAAAAAGATACACCAGGCACAACAATTCAAAATTGTTCAAATTTCACTATTAACTAGATATGCATTCAACTGATTTTTCTATATTTAATTTTCATTTTGTAAATTCTTTCTGTTCAAAGTTTAAATAAAATACTGTTTTTCTTTCATTAATAAATGTGGTTGTAGAAAAAATATTGTGTACAACTTGTACGCAAAGCACTTGTTGTACAAACTACTACTTGGTATTTCTAATTTAGATTAAAGAAGAAGATTAAGATGAACTTAATTATTAAATAGCCACTTGACATTTTTTATTGATAAGAAAAAAAATATCTCCAAATGTCTCTATCGACTTCAAGAGCTGGACAAATAAAGGCTACCCGTAGATCGAAGATAATAGAATTAATACTATTATAACGCTTTACAAAGTTTTTAAAAATATTTTTCAAAAAACTATGACCGTTCAACTAAGAAGGAACAACTACTTCTCGGGCTATATGCCCGGACAGACATTGAATTACACTCCTAAGCTAAACGGGGTTGGTATGTCTGCAAGATATAACCAACCATTCTGGTTTGTAATTTGAAAATACAACATCACTTGTAAATCGCTTTCGGCGTATTTGCGCCTCATCAGTACCAAGTAGATCTCTCAGAGCATAATCCTGGACTGGATACAACGCTGAAATCACATCAATATATTAACCCAAGTAGAGGAAATGTTAAAAATTTGATGAATTAATTCTATTATCTTCGATCTATTGGTAAAACGCTTTACTAAAATATGACAATTTTACAGGAAACTGTAATTAAGTAAAAAGCTACCCGATTAATGATTGGTCACACAATTCTAGCCCACCAATTCCTAATTTGCATTGAGCATTGAGCACATTGGGGTAGGTCTTCTTTACTAATAATCCTTTACTAATTATTAGTAAAGAAGACCTACCCCAATGTGCTCAATGCAATCAAAACCTGTCTATAAAATAATAGTATGACATCTGTTTGCAAGCCAGCGCAGACACCATAGGATCCCCAGTCAGCTATTCTTTTTGTTAATTATTTTTTATAATAATATAAAAAAGATTGTGTTTTGATTTCCCAAAATAATTAACAAAAAGAATAATGAATACACCACAAGGAACATGCAGAAGATACAGTTAGCTCTCAGATACCAAATTAGTGAATTCTTGAATTTCTTGAAAGGCATTAATATGTATGCTTCTTACACACACACACGTGCGTGTGAGAAAACCCGTCCCACAAAGCATCCACCCCCGGCTTCTTAGGCCCGCGGGTTGATGCTAAGTAGAACCTTCCACCAGCCCGTCATTCCGACAGGACCTCACTCGTACTTCGCGATCGCGTATCCCTTTCCTCCCTTTATTCTATGGGAGGCGTCAAGGATGTCTCCTCGCTATAAGTGCTAGCTATATTCCCTTGTCCCTTATTTGCCGTTGTGTGTGAGTGCTTTCGCTGCCTCATTTTAAAATCCGTTTCACCCGCCCTGGTGAAACAGACCTTAGCCTGAGTGGTCCTTCGCCTTCTTTTAGAGCTGACCCCTCAGGAATCCCCGAGCTTCCTTTAACAGAAGTGCGGGGCCTCCGTTTTGGGGGGCTCCTTTTCGCTGTATGTGTTCCTTTTCGCTGTATGTGTTCCTTTTCGCTGTGTTCACCCCGGTGTTTTTGTGTTTTTTGGATTTATTTGGTTTTTTAAATTTTTTTGGTGCTCATGTGGATGAGCAGTGTTTGCCTTTTTACCCCCACTCGCGGTTTTTTTTGTTTTTTTGGTATCCCAGCAAGTGCGTATGTGCCCGCCTTAACGTGCGAACACGCACCCACGTGCATGGTTTTTGTGTTTTTTGTGTGTTGTAACGGTAAAGGCACCAATTTGTAACGGTAAATGTGTGCTTTTAGTTGGGCGCCAATTTGTAACTGTGAATGCCTGTACCTCACAGGGCACCAGCTCGAAGGGCTCCGGCTAGAGACTCCTCTCAAGGGTGATTCGACCCCAAGTTTATGTCACACAGGGATAACAGAAGGGTTGTAAAAACTGAGGGCGCCACTACCTTTTTGACGATAAAAATACTAAGAAAACTAAGGCGGAAAAGGAAGAAACGCCTTGAAAAATTTAAATTTAAGTTAATAAAGAAAAGTGACCCCGGGCGGTATCTCCCTCAACTTTTATAGTTGAGGATTTCTAATAAAAAAAGAATTAAAAACAAATTTACAATTTATTCTGCCACAGGAAATGAACAGGAATTTGTACTTTTATAGGTACTTAGCTCTTAGATGAAGTGGTTTCCTGGAGAAGAAGTCAGGTCTTGATCTGAACTGTTGTGTTCTGTTCTAAGGCGGTATTTTGGGGTTCTATCCTCGGGTTGTATTCTAGGCTATATTCTTGGGGTTATATTCTAGCCTAGGGTTATATTCTTGGGTTTATATCCTCGGCGTTATATTCTTGGGTTATATCCTAGCCTAGGGTTATATTCTTGGCTTATATTCTCGCCTAGGGGCTGTGCTTACCTAGAAGTACAAGTGGATCAGGGATATGTAGGAACTTGAATGTAATGGCACATTATGTTGGTCAGCTTTTCAGGTTAAAGAAAAGGAAGGCAGTTATTTGAAAGTCAAAAAATTTATTTAATTTACTGAAAGCTTTCCATATTAAAACAGTAAAAATAGCAATTATCGGCTGAATTAAAAAAATATACTAAAGATCCGAAAGAAACTAATCATAGCAAAAAGTTATTTATTTAGTTATATGAAAAAAATATCGTGCTTAGGAAATATATGGAACCGGCACTGGCGTTACGAAAGAATATTTTATAGGTTAACAGTAATTTATAAAAGTGTTATTTTATAATTAAAAGAGTTATTTCGCAACTGAAAAAGTTTGAAAATGTTTGTATAAAAGTAAAACAGTGAATTATAAGAGAATATTTGGCTTAAACTACCATATTAGTATAAAAGAACAGTACAGTTTATGACCACGTGTTGAATTTAATTCCGTCTATCTCTGTAAAAAAAATAAAGAATGCATACGAAAATTATATCAGACAGTACTTTAGAAGAAGCTTATTAATCATGAATTATGATTTTGAACTTACCACAGCAAAATTCATAAGATAGATAAGGTACTTAAGATATGAAAGATAGCGAAAGATGATCTGTCCCTTAGGCGGTCGTTAACAGAAAGGAAAGGGGTGTCTCTCGTGGTGTTGGAAAAAATGGAAGCGTCCGTTGACGTCAATTGTCTAACGGTCAGGGTTGAAGAGTTTGGGATCACAGAACTATAATTGAATGTGGCTAGTGACGACGAGCGCTAATTAAAAGGATTTATTCTGTAAAATCTAAACAGGTCGATAGACATGTTACAGTGTGTTTTGTGTTTTTTTGTGTTTTTTGTGTTTTTTTTGTGTTTTTTGTGTTTTTTGTGTTTTTTGTGTTTTTTTGTTGGGGTTGTGTCGTAGTTTGCTTCCTATGGGTTGTCCTCTAATTGTTTTTATACTTCCGAATTTTACTGTTACCTTTTTATTTATTACGTCCCCCCATTATAACATTACTTGGAACATGATTTGTTGATGATGCACACTGCTACGAGAAAATTTGGACCAGTTTTGAGCTGCAGCCCTGGTTTAACATCATTTTTTTTAACCACCTTTTTGTGAAGTACATTTTTTTTAATTTGTATTGTACTGAATCTCCTTTTTGTACCGAAAACTTTCCCGGCTCTTCAACTACAAATGCCCTTTCGCTCAGACTCAATCGCCGGAGAGCGAAAGCGCAATGAAAACAGCTGACAACATCCAATACCACCGAATTTACCATACACTTTATATACCATAACTTCATCGTCATCGTCTGCTGCAACTACGCTGAATGAACACCTAACGTAAAGACTGCATCTCAATCGAGCGGCTTCCGGCTGCGGGTACTATCCATTATTTGTTTCTCTTGTGAAGTAAATATAAACACCATAGTACTTAGATTGGTTAGCTAGACGTGCCGGTGCGTAAGAAAAAGTGGTTGTTTATTTACAATTTTTTTAGTGTTTGTGAATGAAAAACTGTCTTGTGGAATGTTTATTTGGTTAAGATTACCTTATACTGGATCTTTGAACAGTAAGTAATAAAATATTACTAAAAGTATTGCATGCAAACTTCTAAATTCTAAATAAGAAGGTATATTGGCCATTTTTATTCTTAAAGTAAAAGCTTTGATATTATCAGTAGGAAATAAAATATGACATTCAGTCGAATCGTATTTCTTGAAAATAGACGTTTTTGTATATCAAGTAAAATACCTAAATACAATAAACTCATTCATTAAGTTAACTTTTTAAATAATTTTTTCTACATACTGCTATGAAAAGTGACGTATTTCTCATACCTTACTTGATTTCAAAACCAAAGATTGCTCATACTGTGAGAAATAATATTTCTCACGGCACTTTGCCCACGCCACATATATTTATATGGAGAATCAAATAAAATCGACAAAAACTTAGTAGGCTACAGTCATCTTTAAATACCTACTTAGTTGTCACAAAACTGTCAGATTATATTAGAAAATATGTTAAAAATTTTAAAAAATTGTTAAAAATTTTGAAATATGGTCAAAAATTTGGAAAAATGGTCAATAATTGTCAAAAACTGTCAAAGTTTTGAAAAAATGGTTAATAATTGCCAAATATTTTCAAAAATTATCAAAAATTTGGAAAAATGGTTAATAATTGTCAAAAACTGTCAAAATTTTGAAAAAATGGTCAATAATTATAAAAGACTGTCAAAAATGGTCAATAATTGTTAAAAATTGTCAAAGATTTGGAAAAATTGTCAAAAATGGTCAATAATTGTCAGAATCTGTCAAAAATTGTCAAATATTTTAAAAAATGGTGAAAAATAGTCAATAATTGTAAAAATTTTGAAAAATGATCAAAACTGTCAAAATTTTTGAAAGTTGTCAAAAATGGTCAATAATTGTCAGAAACTGTCAAAAATGATCAATAATTGTTAACATTTTGAAAAATGCTCGAAAATTGTTAAAATTTTGAAAAAATTGTCAATAATTATAAAAAATGTCAAAAATGGTCAATAATTGTTGAAAATTGTCAAAATTTTTGAAAGGTTGTCAAAAATGGTCAATAATTGTCAGAACCTGTCAAAAATGCTAAAAAATTGGCAAAAATGGTCAATAATTATTAAAATTTGGAAAAATGGTCAAAATTTTTGAAAAATTGATCAATAATTGTCAAAAATGGTCAATAATTGTTAAAATTTGAAAAAATGGTCAATTGTCAAAAATTGTCAAAATTTTCGAAAAATTGTCAAAATTTTGAAAAAATGGTCAATAATTATAAAAAACTGTCAAAATGATCAATAATTGTTAAAATTTGTCAAAAATGGTCAATAATTGTCAGAACCTGTCAAAAATGCTCAAAAATTGTTAAAATTTGGAAAAATGGTCTAAAATGGACAAAAATTTTGAAAAATTGTCAAAATGATCAATAATTGACAAAACTGTCAAAATTGGTCAATAATTGTTAAAATTTGAAAAAATTGTCAAAATTTTTGAAAAATTGTCAAAAATGGTCAATAATTATCAGAAACTGTCAAAAACGGTCAATAATTTGTTGAAATTTTGATAAATGGTCAAAAATTGTCAAAATTTTGAAACAATGGTCAATAATTATAAAAAACTGTCAAAAATGGTCAATAATTGTAAAAAATGGTCAATAATTGTAAAAAATTGCCAACATTTTTGAAAAATGTTCAAAAATTGTCAAAAGTGGTCAATAATTGACAGAACCTGTCAAAAATGGTCAATAATTGTTAAAATTCAAAAAAATTGTCAAAAATTGTCAAAAATTTTGAAAAAATGGTCAATAATTATTAAAAAATGTCAAAAATGGTCAATAATTGTTAAAAATTGTCAAAATTTTTGAAAAGTTGTCAAAAATGGTCAATAATTGTCAGAACCTGTCAAAAATGCTAAAAAATTGGCAAAAATGGACAATAATTGTTAAAATTTGGAAAAATGGTCAAAATTTTTGAAAAATTGATCAATAATTGTCAAAAATGGTCAATAATTGTTAAAATTTGAAAAAATGGTCAATTGTCAAAAATTGTCAAAATTTTCGAAAAATTGTCAAAAATTGTCAAAATTTTGAAAAATTGATCAATAATTGTCAAAAATGGTCAATAATTGTTAAAATTGTCAAATATGGTCAATAATTGTCAGAACCTGTCAAAAATGCTCAAAAATTGTTAAAATTTGGAAAAATGGTCTAAAATGGTCAATAATTGTTAAAATTTGAAAAAATTGTCAAAAATTGTCAAAATTTTTGAAAAATTGTCAAAAATGGTCAATAATTATCAGAAACTGTCAAAAATGGTCAATAATTTGTTGAAATTTTGATAAATGGTCAAAAATTGTCAAAATTTTGAAAAAATGGTCAATAATTATAAAAAACTGTCAAAAATGGTCAATAATTGTAAAAAAGCCAACATTTTTGAAAAATGTTCAAAAATTGTCAAAAGTGGTCAATAATTGACAGAACTTGTCAAAAATGGTCAATAATTGTTAAAATTCAAAAAAATAGTCAAAAATTGTCAAAAATTTTGAAAAAATGGTCAATAATTATAAAAAAAATGTCAAAAATGGTCAATAATTGTTGAAAATTGTCAAAATTTTTGAAAAGTTGTCAAAAATGGTCAATAATTGTCAGAACCTGTCAAAAATGCTGAAAAATTGGCAAAAATGGTCAATCATTGTTAAAATTTGGAAAAATGGTCTAAAATGGTCAAAATTTTTGAAAAATTGTCAAAATTGATCAATAATTGTAAAAAATGGTCAATAATTGTTAAAATTTGAAAAAATGGTCAATTGTCAAAAATTGTCAAAATTTTCGAAAAATTGTCAAAAATTGTCAAAAACGGTCAAAAATTGTCAAAATTTTGAAAAAATGGTCAATAATTATAAAAAACTGTCATAATGGTCAATAATTGTTAAAAATTGTCAAAAATGGTCAATAATTGTAAGAACCTGTCAAAAATGCTCAAAAATTGTTAAAATTTGGAAAAATGGTCTAAAACGGTCAAATATTTTGAAAAAATGGTCAATAATTGTCAAAAATTATCAAAATTTTTGAAAATTGGTCATTCTATTGTGCATAAGAAGCAAGCTTCTATCGGCGGTCCGACGACCGCTCACCTTTTCTTTTTGTTTTACTAACCATAAAAATAAATATTAAGTTACTTTACTTGTATTCTTTAAATTTGTGCAGTTGTAGAAAAAGTATAGTGTGCAACATGTGGGGAAAGTACTTTTCCCACTTGTTGCACAATATACTATTTCAAAATCAGCTTTAAAAAAATGTTATGTAATGATACATTTTACAGGGTGTTTCAATAAGAATTGTCCATATAGTAACTGGAGAAACCTTAGCACGAAGCTAAAACACTTAAATAAAATATTCCTCCTAACCGAGATATAGGGTGTTTTATTTTAAATATTCTAAATGATTTTAGCCCATATAGTTTTGACACCTTCCAATATTTTTTGTTCATACTTGGCAAATAGTTTACACATGTTAGGTTAACAAATTTTGTCATCAAGGTGGTTAAATTATTAACGACAATCATATGAAATAAGCAATTAAACAAAATTGGATATTTTAAACATTACCTTTAAATGCAAATAACTCGAAAACTACTCACTCTATCGCATTGAGACAAAGGGATGATATTTACGTAGAAAGTGACGAAGGTAGGATTGTAGGGGGATAAAAGAAAGTATCCATCCCTACTGCACGCCTCTGGAAATAGAGGAAAACTATCTTTTACCACTGTTTAAAGTAACCTAACATGTGTAAATTATTTGCCAAGTATGAACAAAAAATATCGGAAGGTGTCTAAACTGTGGGCTAAAATCATTTAGAATATTCAAAATAAAACACCCTACCTATATCTCGGTTAGGAGGAATATTTTATTTGAGTGTTTTGGCTTTTTTCGTGCTAAGGTTTCTCCAGTTACTATATGGACAATTATTAATGAAACACACTGTATATTCACTTGTTTCATTTCAAAATTACCTTTTGGTAATATTATATTATAGAAGTTATACAATGTCTTCATTAGCTTTTATACCTAATGAGTATTAAGAAATATGTGTATTCATTAAAATACATATGTTATTCTATTAAATTGGTTATTATACCTATACTATAAACATTTGATCATCATTAATGGTTAATATGTCAAATTAGTTATTAGTTTTTTATTGAATAGAAATCAATTAGAAATAGAATTTTCACTTTCTCGCCTTGAAAAATATATCAAATACATTGTAATAGTTTTTCATTTTTGAATAGAAAATACTATTTTCAGTTGCTTTCTATAATTTTCTTGAATATGATGTAAATTTATTAGAGTTTTAAGAAATTTATCCAAATGAATATGAGTAATTCTTTTATTTCAACCTAGCTGCTAATATTCGGCAATGGTAAACTGGGCGGAAGAAATATAGGTACATGAATTTTGAAAAAGGTAATATAATAATTGTGATTCAGTTCTGTAATATAAATTAACTTTTGTTCATTTCCACATAAAAATATATATTTAAAATCTTTGATCGTGGAGAAAGTATAGTCTGCTACTCGGTTAGAATGAAAATTCGTGATGCTCGTGGTTCCTCACGCTCGCCTTCGGCTCGCGCTCGGAACTTTCCACTCGCATCGAATTTTCATTCTAACCTTGTTACAGAATATACTATTCCATATCTAGCGACGTATTAGGGCAATATTTTAATTTAGGCAGTAAACTAATTTGCCAAGTAAGATATTCTTTAGAACAGTTGCCTTCGAAAATACTGATAACTTCTTACAAAAAATGGAAACCCCCTTTTTTTCTAGTGTTTTTTTCTAATTTTAACCCCTATATTTCCGGTAATTTTTTTACAATGAGCCGAAAAAGTAAAAGTACAAGATTAACTGAATCACTTAATAGTGAATTTCTTTCTTCTAATGACTGTATTAGATCCGGTAAAAAATGAACATAAGTTCTTTAGCTATTTGAACATTACTTAAAAGTTCTTGACTCTGAGCTACACATTGTGAATCATTTTGAATGTCGTAACACAACTTCTTTTATGGCATCAAAATGATTTGCACAGAAAATTGCTGCTTTAATCCAGCTTCCCTATCTTGTAATTATTGGCTCTGGAGGCAAGCTTACTCCAAATATATAAAAGAGTTTTATTACAACAGTTACAACACCACTACACTACTTTTACTTCAAACTAATGTTTTCGGGAAACTGGCAATATTAGTCCCTCAAACGCAGGTAACCTACCGAAAGTTATTTTTATATAATGTTTCTAGGTAAAGAATGTTTATACTTATTTCCTAATAAGCTAATAATCTTTCTTGGAAAACCCCTCAATTTCTAAAATAAATTTAATGACACAGTAATCCCAAGTAGCAAAATAATGGCCTTATGAAACTAAACTATTTTATAAGTGTTTTCTTATGCCGAATTAAGGAGTATTTTATCACTTAAGGAGTTTGACTGCGACATTTTTGTGTTTGTAGCTAAACGTTTTTATAATCATATCGTATAATTGTCTATACAATTCACCTCATACAGATAAAACTTGGTTTTGGCTTAATAAATTGTTTAACAGTTTTATATCGCTTTAAAAACATTATCAAAAAGTGTTTTAAGTGCTTTATAATGATTATATTGCTTCTGTATAACACCTTTAGATTCTGCATTAAAAAATTGTTTTGTAAAAGTTATGTACAAGCTGTATAAAAGCTTTGTAAGATGATAAATAAAACAGTTTTATTACGACAAAGCCAAATGCTTTATAAGATACGTATAAAATTGTTTTATGGTTTAACTGTAATGGCGTCGATAACCCCGTTATAAATAGTTTAGATAACAAATTAGTAGTATTTTGGACAAACTCATTACAGTTTCTGCGCTATAACTACTAAATAAAATATTTTTATAAGTGCTTACGTTTGCACCTTTAAGAAACGCCCAATGAACTAAATGGTCACAAACATATCCTTAACCTCGAATAAGTATTATTGCATTTATCATTTATATCATATCCTATAATTCCTGAATATAATATAATATGGATTTATCACCCTGGAATAAGTTCTCCTTGAAAACTATTAAAAACTTTGTAATGCACATTAAGTGATTCAAGAAGAGGTAAGAAATGTATCGTACGTCGATGATACAGTCGAGGCGCAGCACGTCGCATTTGCATGTCGGTGACGCGAACCTATAATTTTTGCCCCTACCAAAGTTCGCTAAACGTGGGTAAAGTTTTCAGTTCAAAAAACGAAGTTATTAATTTTTTAAATCTGTTTTTCTTTGTTAGGCCGCCGCATAATTATTAAGCTACATAATGACCAAAAAAAGAATGTAACTTCCTATAAAAAAATATAATTCAATCGTGGGTGTAGTTACAATTGTTGGCAAAACCACATGTGAATACAAATACTCACTAAAAGAAGATTAAAATCAAAATAACATTCATACAGTCAGTTATGGGTTAAGCCAGTGCATATTATTATTCTTTTCAAAGACTGACAATCAGAAAACATCTAAAAAGTGTCCTTAATGACCAATTTAGTTTGAATAACTGTTAATACTGCAGCTCTGTTGACTAATATTATTGTTTAGTCTCTAGTATCTGAAGAAGATGGCTTAGTTATCGAAACGTGTCTTAATGTTGGTCTAAACCATGCTGTAACGGATGACTGAAATTCCTTTTTTCTACAACTGCTATGAAAAGTGACGTATTTCTCATACCTTACTTGATTTCAAAACCAAATATTGCTCATACTGTGAGAAATAATATTTCTCACGGCACTTTGCCCACGCCACATATATTTGTATGGGGAATCAAATAAAATCGACAGAAACTTAGTAGGCTACTGTCATCTTTAAATACCTACTTAGTTGTCACAAAACTGTCAGATTATATTAGAGAATATGTTAAAATTTTTAAAAAATTGTCAAAAATTTTGAAATATGGACAAAAATTTGGAAAAATGGTCAATAATTGTCAAAAACTGTCAATTTTTGGAAAAATGGTTAATAATTGCCAAATATTTTCAAAAATTGTCAAAAATTTGGAAAAATGCTTAATAATTGTCAAAAACTGTCAAAATTTTGAAAAAATGGTCAATAATTATAAAAGACTGTCAATAATTGTTAAAATTTTGAAAAATGGTCAAAAATTGTTAAAATTTTGACAAAATTGTCAATAATTATAAAAAAATGTCAAAAATGTTCAATAATTATTGTTGAAAATTGTCAAAAATTTTGAAAAATTGTCAAAAATGATCAATAATTGTCAAAACTGGTCAATTATTGTTGAACTTTGAAAAAATAGTCAAAAATTGTCAAAAATGGTCAATAATTATCAGAAAATGTCAAAAATGGTCAATAATTTGTTGAAACTTTGAAAAATGGTCAAAAATTGTCAAAATTTCGAAAAAATTGCCAACAACTTTTGAAAAATTGTCAAAATTGGTCAATAATTGTCAAAAATGGACAAAAGTTGTTAACATTTGAAAAATCGTCAATTGTCAAAAATTGTCAAAATTTTCGAAAAATTGTCAAATATTGGCAAAATTTTGAAAAAATTGAGAATAATTATAAAATACTGTCAAAATGGTCAATGATTGTTAAAAATTGTCAAAAATAATTGTTAAAATTTGGAAAAATGGTCTAAAATGGTCAAAATTTTTGAAAAATTGTCAAAAGTGATCAATAATTGTCAAAACTGGTCAATAATTGTTAAAATTTGAAAAAATTGTCAAAAATGGTCAATAATTATCAGAAACTGTCAAAAATGGTCAATAATTTGTTGAAACTTTGAAAAATTGTCAAATTTTCGAAAAAATTGCCAACATTTTTGAAAAATGTTCAAAAATTGTCAAAAGTGGTCAATAATTGTCAGAACCTGTGAAAAATGGTCAAAAATTTTCAAAAATGGTCAATAATTGTCAAAACTGTCAAAATTGGTCTATAATTGTCAAAAATGGTCAATAATTGTTGAAATTTAAAAAAATTGTCAAAAATTGTCAAAAATTTTGAAAATATGGTCAATAATTGTCAAAAATTATCAAAATTTTTGAAAAATGGTCAAAAATTGTCAAAAGTGGTCAATAATTGTCAGAACCTGTCAAAAATTGTCAAAAATGGTCAATAATTGTCAAAACTGTTAAAATTGGTCTATAATTGTCAAAAATGGTCAATAATTGTAGAAATTTAAAAAAATTGTCAAAAATTATTAAAATTTTTGAAAAATGGTCAAAAATTTACGAAAAATGTTCAAAAATGGTTATTCTATTGTGCATAAGAAGCAAGCTTCTATTGGCGGTCCGACGACCGCTCACCTTTTGTTTTTGTTTTACTAACCATAAAAATAAATATTAAGTTACTTTTATTACTTGTATTCTTTAAATTTGTGCAGTTGTAGAAAAAGTATAGTGTGCAACATGTGGGGAAAGTACTTTTCTCACTTGTTGCACAATATACTATTGTCGCACTTTTGGTAATGCAGAACTGAGAATCTCAATATCACATAAACGACTCAAAACCAGCAAATACTGTGGACGTTCGATATAGAAAATCACAAAATATCCAAACCGAAATGTCAAATTATGTTTACAAAAGCGTCACGCGCTTCTAAACGTTGAGCTAAGAAGGCAGATTGTTATATTTTGTATTTATATTTTTACTAAAATAAATATAATCATAATTGAATTTACTGTTTGGACCCTTACTTTGTGGAATCTATTCATATTACTTTTTTAAATGAAACTAAGTGTTTCTAATTAATTCCACTATTTAATGAAAAAATTATGAAAATTTAAAATACTTATTGATAATTATTTCGATATTGATATATCATCGCCAGAATGACAGAGGTTACATTTTATGTGATGCCTACTTGATGTTTAATATTTTGGCTAGACCAAATAGTGAGTGACCTATCTTGTGATTGACTTAATATTTATGAATAGAAAAAAGAAAAAGATATGATTTTACAAATATTAAAGCTTAGGTATTATTAGCCCTATGGGGATATCCTGGATATCTTTTTTCACATTTAAGATCAGTATAACGGTGCAATGATATAGGAAACCAAGGAAAACTATATCTGCTGATCTTTACAATAGTTACTTAAGAAGACAATTTAATAGTGGAGAGCTCCCTAGATTTATCTGCTTATTCATATTGTGGGACTCTTAAGTGTCTTCTTATTTCTAGTTCTTCAAGGAAATCTAGCTCTTGTTTAATAATAATATTTCAAAGATAATATCTTCTTCAAAAAATACAGCAATTAAAAAATTGTTAAATGTAAAAACAAAAATGCCCCCATTAAAAAAGTCTGGAATATATAAACTTAAATGTCCAGAATGTAATGCTGTCTATATTGGTCAAACAATTCAAAATTTTGAAATTAGATACAATGAACACTCACGAGCATACGGATTATATATATTTTACAATCAACACAGGATGTCAACGTTGGAACTTTTTGAAGGTCAAAGGACAGAGCTGGCCTCACAAAAATTTGAACTCACAAATAAAAATAGAATTCCCTGAATTTGGACCCTTACTTTGTGGAATCTACTCAAATTACTTTTTTTTAATGCTGTCTATATTGGTCAAACAATTCGAAATTTTGAAATAAGATACAATGAACACTCACGAGCATACAGATTAAAACAGCCACATAAATCACATTAAGCAAAACATCTTCTTGACACCAAACATTCATTAACACCCAACACAGAACTAGAAGTACTGCATATTTGTGATAAGAAACAAGGACTAGATTTCCTTGAAGAACTAGAAATAAGAAGACACTTAAGAGACCCACAATATGAAGTTGTCAATGAACAGACAAATCTAGGGAGCTCTCCACTATTAAATTGTCTTCTTAAGTAACAATTGTAAAGATCAGCAGATATAGTTTTTCTTGGTTTCCTATATCATTGCACAGTTATACTGATCTTAAATGGGAAAAAAGATATCCAGGATATCCCCATAGGCCTAATAATACCTAAGCTTTAATATTTGTAATATCATATCTTCTATTCATATATATTAAGTCAATCACAAGATAGGTCACTTACTATTTGGTCTAGCCAAAATATTAAACATCAAGTAGGCATCACATAAAATGTAACTTCTGTCATTCTGACGATGATATATTAATATCGAAATAATCACTTAGTTTCATTTAAAAAAGTAATAATCACAATTGTAATCAAAAAATTAGTGATTTCTTAGAATGAATCAATTTTTTATTTTTGGCTGAGTCCTTCGCTGTCTTAGACGCACCTTCCTATTTGTTGTCACAAATTCGTATTTTTTATTCACAGTGGCACTCGCTAAACATAAAGTTAAACTTCCGTGGGTTCCGATTGTGCCTACTCTTCGTAACATCCGATTTAAATTACGAAATCCTGACGAAATTTAATGCAGACAATCCTATGCACATCTATACTTAATCAATTCGTTTTTTTTTACACAATGGGCCATTCTGGATAATCGTTACGTACATTTTATATTTAAATTTACTGTTTGGACCCTTACTTTGTGGAATCTACTCATATTAATATTATAAATGATACTAACTGTTTCTAATTAATTCCACTATTTAATGAAAAAATTATGAAATTTATAATTATCAATATCCTTTCATAATTTTCATAATTTTTTCATTAAATAGTGGAATTAATTAGAAACAGTTAGTTTCATTTATAACATTAATATTTTATATTTAAATTCGGTTGTCTGTAGAAGAAAATGGAAAAATAAAACAAATTTAAATCTCCAGTTATGTAATTGAATTTTCTCATGGAAAAAGGATTTTTTTTACTATTTAGTACATCATTACATTTTCATTATTCCAGCCTGAAAGCAGGCTTACTCTTGAAACTTGTAGACTAATAGGACCGGGTAACGTACTAGTAAAATTTTTAAATAGTACAAATCACTCAAGTGCGGACGCTGGACTACTCTACAGTAAATTGAACCATCGAAAGAGTCGACCATGGGAGTAGATATTATAATTTATAATAATACAAACACCTATTCAAATTGTATATATTGTTTGCCGCTTCTCGCTTGTCTATATACAGCGGGAACCAATTGTAGAGATAAAACCTAGTTACTAAAAGCCACTAACGTCATCGTTTCGGAGAGTTCTATCTCACTTCAATATTTCCCTGCTCTAGTTGCACGCGACCTTTTACCAGAATATGAAGTGAGATAGACATAATTGTCGATCTCTTTCAACTATTACACTAGTGGCTTTTAGTAACTTGGTTTTATCTTTACCTGTTCTTAAGTCTTGCTAGTCTGTCTTTGTCTGTTTAACTATTACTACTACCGTATTTATGTTTATTTTATAGCGGAAATAACAAATAGATTGCTATTTACTAAATCTAACTTCCTATTCTCATCTTTAATTATGATAGTCTTTTGAATTTCGTTAAAATAATCTTCTGTATATTCCGCTACATCTTCAACTGGAATATTTGATATTATAGGGTTGGTAGAATGGAATAAACCTAAAAATATAAAAGTTAAAAACATTCAGTCATAAGCAGCACACATAATATGTACAACGCTTGGTAGACTATTGGCTAGACTATTGGCTATTCGATGAATATCAATTAAATGAAATATGGTCATTGGAAAATGAAAATATGCATACCTCTCCATTCTTCTGCTCGTTCAAATTCGAAAGTATGTGGCTCAATTATCAACTGGCAATTTTCAAAACCTCCATGTTTAATATCATTTTCCATACCTTCCTTCGGACTATGAAAATAGTAATAGGGGGAAATAATTTTTTCATGGCCGTACTTGGCCCACCTACGATTCTTGGACATATTGAAGAAAATTATATCTAAAGGGCTTCGTTCTAAGGTTATTTGAAATGTTTGTCCTCCTGGCTTAAGCATACTATGGATGTTTTTGAACATTTGTCTGAAAAAGGAAAATCTAAATTTATATATTTTTGATTTCTTCTACTGAAATCAACAACTTTGGTCAGTATGGCTTCTAGTTTCTCACTATCAAAATACATCGCGATGATCCGCAAAGTTCACTGTTAATGATATCCAGCTTAAAGAGCCCAAATAAATTAATTTTAAAATAGGGACGAGCTTAGAGAGTCCAAATAAATTAATTTTAAAGTAGGGACTATTCTGTTTAAATTTCGTGATATTTTAAGTAACTTACTTGGGATTTTGTACTAAATGGCTTGTGATGAAACTAAAAATAAGATCAAATCTATCCCTAAATTCATCTGGAATAGTCGGTGAATCGATAGCAAGTTCTTGAAAATTCATATTTGGCCCAACTATCGTACTTCTAGAAAAATCCATCATTTTCTTCGAAATATCTGTTGCAATATATTCCTTATAATCAGATGGCAAATTTGGCCTGACTGTATGTTCAAAATTAGTTCCATCACCGAACCCAAATTCCAAAATACTAGCGTTCGTCGGACAATTTATTAAATGTCTGTATTTTTTAAATAAAATTAAAGTCTGTTTACGCACAACTGGATTATATTCAGCATATAATCCCGGGAAACAAAAACTGGTGGTCATTTTTATAAGTTTACACTAACTTTTTGACAAATAAAGATTTTAAACCTTAAGTTAATATTTACTTAGGAATTGCATCTAAAGTGCATGCAATGTAATAGTTATTTAACCTTAACAGTCCAGTTAATCTAAGCCAACTTAAAGATAACGAAATAGCCAGGAACCAAACATTCCGAAATCTTGGGAAAGTCGCCATATTTTTTAATAATTTAAAACAAATGCAACCAAAGTATAATTTCAAGGCCCATAGAATATTCAACACTGATGAGACAGTTTAGACGCCAGGGAAAATTTTAGCCAAGAGGGGGCTAAAACAAGTTGGGTTTGCCATAAGCTGGGAAAGAGGCCGAAATATCACAGTCATCAATTTATATACCACCAATGTTTATTTATGCGCGAAAAAGAATGAAACTGCAACTCCAAAAGGGGGGTCCAGCAGGGGCTCTCTATACTTGTTCGGGCAAAGGGTGGATCACAGAAGTCCTGTTCCTGCAGTATTTAGAACATTTCCAAAAATTTGTCAAAGCGAGTCCGGATGATCCAATTCTCCTGTTAATGGATAACCATTCCACTCACTCTACCCTACAAGCTTATACATTTTGCAAAGCCAACGGTGTAGTTCTTTTGTCCATCCCTCCGCACCCGTCACATTAGATCCAGCCACTTGATGTCATGTTTTACGTCCCGCTAGAAACAGCTTTCAATTCCGAATGCTGTTGGTATTTAAGAAATCACCCGCATGAAAAAATAATCCCTTTTGAAGTTGCAGAGCTTTTCAATAATGCATATATTAGGGTAGCTACTCCAGAGAAAGCTATAAAAGGGTTCAAAGCTACAGGAATATGTTCCTATAATCCACACGTCTTTACTGAGGAAGACTATGAGCCAGCTGCATTTCAAAGAATCAACAGCACTGATGGTTGTGATGGTCTTATCAACGACGTTCCTGTTATTCATGAACGTCAGGAAACCCCCTAAAGACAGATAGTTCCATCTTCTCAGTCGGGTCAAGCATACGAGAAACCTTTGGAAGTAGCAGAGCCATCAGAAACCCCAATATTCAGACATTGAAAAGTCATTCCACGAAATTTTACCGTTACCAGGACCATCAAAATCCAAAACTAGTGGAAGTAGGAGAGCGACCGCAAAACATCATTCCCAAATAATTACGTCCACCCCAAACAAAGACGTTCTCCAAGAAAAGGCTGACAAAAAATTATTAGCACAACAAAAACATGGAAAACCCAGTGCGAAACAGGTCTATAAAAGAAAAGTTTTTTCCTATGACGCTACTGATGACCACAAAGAAAACCCTATCGTTGAGAAGAGAATAAAGTTTCCTAGAGGAGAGAAAAAGAAAACTTACAGGGAAATAAGTTCAGAAGATGAAGACAATGATGACGAATACAAGGACAAAGATGCGAATGGGACTCATGAGGCTCATGAGGCTCATGAGGCATGTACCGATACCGAAAAAAATATATACATATGCGATTATTGTGCTTAGAAAACTTTTATCTGTTAATTGGGGTAATCGTGGCCGTATGGCACCATTACCCCAACTAGTTGGGGTAATGATAGCCATGTAGGGTATTCCTTTTTTACTGCAAAACAAGTTTTATTATTTTTTTTACTTTTGAATAAAGATTTAAGTAAAAGATGATCTATTTTAATGGTTCCCTTGTTTTAATGGTATTTAGAAAAAATATTAATAAAGAAAAATAGCGTAATTTAATAGATTTTTTTTTAAATAAATTTGAAGATTTAGAACTAAAATATGGGACTATTTGGCGTATAATTCCACTAAAATAACACTACTTTGATTTGGAACTTGTTGCTCGGTCTGTTACAAAACGTGTCATCATATTTTTTAGGGTCACTTAGTTTTGATAAACTATTTGTTTACGAAATTAATGCACTTGATTATTATTATCACACTTACTAAATTTTCTTAAACTAAGATAAACCATATAATAACAAAAATTTACTATCTATCGGTATCACATTATCTTCATTTATTATTGTTTATACAATTTTCTATATATCAAATTCATAATATATTTCCAGAATTAAAAGAAGAATGTAGTTTCTATGTGAGGAAATAATTATTTCTTTTTTTTTTATTTTATTCTTTTAAAACTATAAAATAATAATATTTAAGATCCTCGCAACAAGCTCTTTCATTTGATATGTCACACAGTACAATTTCCAATACTTTTCTAATTTGTCCCCATATTCAAAATTCATTTATTTGCGCTTATCGTCCGAGTGACAGACACACGAATGGTCCTATGATAATAATAGTATAGCCCGAAATAAACAGTTCTGAACTTGTAATTCTTTTATTGTTTTAAGAAATACATATTATTGACACTTTATTACATGTTCTAAATGTGCTCCTCCTCGCTCTTGACAGACTTCATACAAAGTTTCTCGTCATGTTATGGAATAAAGGTTGTCTCAGGCTCTAACGGCATCCTTTAATTCATCGATGGTTTGTGGTGCCCGTCTAAAAACGGTAATTTTAGCCATGGCCCAAATGTATGCGTCTGAAGATGTGAGGTCTGGAGAATGTGAAGGATAAGGGAAGTCAGTGAATCGTGAAATGAATCTGCTTGGAAAATGTTCCTGAAGAAATTGACGAACTGCGGCAACCCGATAATGCCCAATAAAATGGACGGCAAAATAATTCAAGTACCTGATTTCTGAAAAGGATCCTTGAAGATTCCCATGACTAATTACCGTTTATAACTCTTTTCTTTTCGTATCGTTTGCTATATTTTCAGTGGATTGGTCCAAATATGTGACAATCATGTAATTCGCCCTTCTCCTTCTTGAAAACTATTAAAAACTTTGTAATGCACATTAAGTGATTCAAGAAGAGGTAAGAAATTTATCGTACGTCGATGATACAGTCGAGGCGCAGCACGTCGCATTTGCATGTCGGTGACGCGAACCTATAATTTTTGCCCCTACCAAAGTTCGCTAAACGTGGGTAAAGTTTTCAGTTCAAAAAACGAAGTTATTAATTTTTTAAATCTGTTTTTCTTTGTTAGGCCGCCGCATAATTATTAAGCTACATAATGACCAAAAAAAGAATGTAACTTCCTATAAAAAAATATAATTCAATCGTGGGTGTAGTTACAATTGTTGGCAAAACCACATGTGAATACAAATACTCACTAAAAGAAGATTAAAATCAAAATAACATTCATACAGTCAGTTATGGGTTAAGCCAGTACATATTATTATTATTTTCAAGGACTGACAATCAGAAAACATCTAAAAAGTGTCCTTAATGACCAATTTAGTTTGAATAACTGTTAATTCTGCAGCTTTGTTGACTAATATTATTGTTTAGTCTCTATAGTTCTTTCGCCATGTATGCAATCTACAGCAGCGGTGGCCCAAAAAAAAATCAGTATATTTGCAAATTTTTACCAAAAAGCACTAACAAATTTCTTTTAGTTTAGCGGTGCCGACCAGTATTCCTGATATAACAATAAACGACCCTTTTGTAATCGCCGAGAAACTGGTCAATAATCCTTGCATAAGCGTGGTTCTGGGTTTAATAAAAGGGGTAAGATAAAACTACGTTTTTAAGTAGTTATATGTATATTGACAAATTACTTTATTTGGCATAATCAAACCAACAGATTTTAATGGCTAAAAAAGTTATCGATAGTGACATCAAATTAACCTGAATATTTTAGAAAGTTTAGAATATTTTTATAACAAAAAAATTATGTTTTCACCAAACTTCAAGTAAAAATATTAGTTTTAGTCAAAATGAAAAATAATTTATTACAACCTCTTAAATTTATTTATGTGATTACAAAATCTTTAAAACGGTTACTCACACATACTTTCATAGCTATCGGAACTACTATTGTTAACAACAAATATTACAGCTGTTACGTCTGTAAATAGGGGTTGTCCATCTAATGTCACTTGTAGAATATTTTCCATTTCCCTCATTTTCTTTTCTTCTTCTACTACACGCTTAATACATTTTCCCAATTGTCAGCCGGTGAGAACAGGAAAATTTCCAAATTATTGTAATTTCTTGGTAAAATGCAGGTACAATTGAAAAATATTGCAATGTTAAAGTTACTTCAGTTTAAAATGACAATGACATTTTGCATATAATCCAAGTTCAACATCTTTTAAATAACTTAAAGTTATGGGGTCTAAAGTAAATATTTATAGACTATCATTATAAATATAATTCTATAAATGTTCGCCCATGGTTTAATGGTTTCCGATAATTTTAATACTCTCTCCTGATGGCGAAACAACTATAGTATCTGAAGAAGATGGCTTAGTTATCGAAACGTGTATTAATGTTGGTCTAAACTATGCTGTATCAGGTATGATCACTGAAATTTCTTTTGTCGCAGCAAAACTGAGAATCTCAATAGATAAAAACAAGGAACTAACACATAAACGATTCAAAATCAGCAAATACTGTGAAATACAAAATCACAAATTATCCAGGCCGACATGTCAAATGATGTTTACAAAAGCGTGACGTCACAAGCTTCTAAGAAGGCGGATTGTTATCTTTTTAGGCCGAGAAATATAGACCGAAAATGACCATTTCGTGTTTTACGATTTCGAACGGCTGATTTTTTGTGTACAGGTAGTATAAACGATATACAAGACGATATTATGCTTCCGAAGCGTCAAATCGAAGCTCACATTGTTTAACAACATTTTATGGATATTTTACGTTTTTCTCTTATATTTTTTGCCCCGGATTTTACAAAAAAAAAGTTATATACTTTCTAATTCGCCTTCAAAAGTCCTACAAAACTAGGCTTTGTACGAAAAAAAAAATTAATTAGGTCCAAAGTTATCGATAAAAAATCATCGTGTCTCGGCGTTTCGTGAAATCATTCGTCCTTACTCACAGACAATATGTACCAAAGCTGGAATCTGTAAGTGAAATAGTTAACAAGTTACAGCAAATTGAACCAACAAAAAAGTCGACCATGGGCGTAGATATTTATAATTTATAATAATATATATATATATATATAGGAGACGATTTATTTGGGGATGTGGCAATAAAATACCAGAGAGTACTCTTTTTAAAATATATTCCAAGCTTTCGAATATAACATATTCATTCTCAAGGAATTATTTAAACGAGGATGTCGGTATAATTGTAAAAATAGATAAAAATTAAATTTTATAATTGACATAAACGTTCATTACATATTAAACTCAAAAAACAAAAAAAAAAAAAAAAAAAAAAAAAAAAAAATTGTTTTTTGAGTTTAATATGTAATGAACGTTTATGTCAATTATAAAATTTAATTTTTATCTATTTTTACAATTATACCGACATCCTCGTTTAAATAATTCCTTGAGAATGAATATGTTATATTCGAAAGCTTGGAATATATTTTAAAAAGAGTACTCTCTGGTATTTTATTGCCACATCCCCAAATAAATCGTCTCCGTTACTGAGTTGGCAAATATTTCTAGTAATTTATATATATATATATATAAAAAAGAAGCAGTAGGGTAGTTACGGCTGACTAGTTGAAAAATAAACTATAAAATTTTTCTATGGGGCACAGCCAAAATGATGATGTTGATTAGTAAAAAAGAGTCTTCTTTACCATCAACAAATCATTTTGGCTGTGCCCCATAAAAAAAATTTTATAGTTTATATATATATATATATATATAATCGAAAACCTTAATGTACCCGAAGGTGTTAAGGTGGTATAATTTAACTATATACAAATTTTGCCCACTCTTTCTTGTTTTGTGCTAATCTTCTCGCTACTGTCCAACTTTTGTTTCTCTTCTTTAAGTTTTCAGCTATGGCGTCATTCCAAGTTTTCTTACGTCTACCTCTGGTCCTCTTTTGAGACGCTTTTGCTTGCCATATTCTTTTGGTTTGTCTGCTACTTTCCATTCTAACTAGGTGTCCGAACCATCGCAGTTGTTGTCTTTCTAAGTGTGTTATTAATGGCTCGACTTCTAATTCTTGCCTCACTGCGTCGTTTCTTATTTTGTCTTTCCTAGTGATGTTTTTGACCGCTCTAAGGTATTTCATTTCGGCCGCTTGGAGCTTACCCTTTTGCTGTTTTGTGAGCGTCCAGCTTTCGCTTCCATAGGTCAATATCGGTCGGTATATTGTCTTATATACTGTCATTTTTGTCTTTTTGGATACTTCTTTTTTCCTAATAAGTGCGTTGTTTAAGGAGTAATACAATTTGGTTGCACTTTCTAATCTGTCGTTTATTTCTGCTTCGTTTTTTCCATCATTTTGTAGCGTGACGCCCAAATATTTGAAATGGTCTGTTTGTTTAAGGACGTAGTCGTTTAATGTTACTGTTACTTTCTGCTCATTTTTCCCTAGTACCATTATTTCTGTTTTGTCTAAATTTATTTTTAGATTTCTTTTATCGAGTGCTATATTCCATGCTTCTAAGTTTTGTTGTAAATATTTCAAGTTTTTAGCACATATCATCAGATCGTCTGCGAAGGCACACTCTGATAGGTATATAGGTACCATATTTCTGTATCCCACTTGTAGTTTTTTGGTGTTAAGTTTTACTTCTTTAATCACATCATCAAGTACTACGTTAAAGAGCGTTGGGCTAAGTACTCCTCCTTGTCTTAATCCTTCATGGGTGTTGAATTCTTCGGAGTGCTCATTGTTTGTTCTTATATAGTTTACCGTGCATTTGTAGATACTTTCTATATTTTTCTTTAGTACAGTACTAACTCCTCTTTGTTTCAGGCTATTCCAAATTGTTTTCCTTGGCACGCTATCGAATGCCTTTTGCAGGTCTATGAAGGCTACGTATATGTTGTTAACGTAATTCTTTTCAATCATTTGTTTTATAGTAAATATATGGTCTTGTATACCTCTTCCTCTCCTAAAACCACTTTGCGACTCTTCCATTTGGGGTTCTATTATTATTTTTAATCTATTCTAGTAATCTTTCGTACACTTTAGAAACAATACTTAACAACGTGATCCCTCTATAATTATTGCAAACACGGTTATTACCCTTTTTATATATCGGCAGTATTATCCCTATTTCCCAGTCTTTTGGTATACAGCATTCCTTTGAAATTTTGTTAATTAGTTTTGTTACTGTCTCAATACCCTTGCTACCCAAGTTCTGTAACATTTCCGAAGTTATCCCGTCGTGCCCTGCAGTTTTTCCTCTTTTTAACAGTTTTATTGCTTCCTTTACTTCATCTGCTCTGAATTCTTCTTGCTCGTTCCGAGCGTCTTCTGTTTCTCTAACTTCTTCTTCCATAACCTTGGCCCCTGTTTGATGTGTGTTCAATGTGTACTCAAAATGTTCTCTCCATCTTGATAGTATATCTCTACTTTCTGTTAATAGTTTGTCTTCTTTAGATAACAAATGCATTCCCTGGCTTTTTTTACCTTTTCTAAGTGTTTTCAATGTTCTATAAAATAGTTTCTGGTTTCCGAATCTGTCTTGTTCTATTTTCTCTCCGAACTCTACCCATGATTTTTGTTTTGCCTTTTCTACCATTTCTTTAACCTTCGTTCTTTGAGTTTTATATGCTGCATAATTCTCAGTGCTCCTATTTTGCAGTTATTTTTTCCATTTATTCTTTTTTACTTTAATTTCGATTTTTTTTTCATCATTCCACCAATTTGTTTTCTTTTTCTTTTATTAACAATGGTTATTCCGCATGTTGTTCTGGCTACTTTTATTATTGCTTCTTTAAATAATTGCCACAGCTATAATAATACAAACACTTATACAAATTGTATATATTGTTTGCCGCTTCTCGCTTGTCTATATACAGTGGGAACCAATTGTAGAGATAAAACCAAGTTACTAAAAGCCACTAACGTCATCGTTTCGGAGAGTTCCATCTCAATTCAATATTGCCCTGCTCTAGTTACACGCGCCCTTTTACCAGAATATGAAATGAGATAGACATAAATCAAGTCTTGCTAGTCTGTCTTTGTCTGTTTAACTATTACTACTACCGTATTTATGTTTATTTTATGGCGGAAATAACATATAGATTATTGTTTACTAAATCTAACTTCCTATTCTCATCTTTAATTATGATAGTCTTTTGAATTTCGTTAAAATAATCTTCTTTATATTCCGCTACATCTTCAACTGGAATATTTGATATTATAGGGTTGGTAGAATGGAATAAACCTAAAAATATAGAAGTTAAAAACATTCAGTCACAAGCAAGACACATAATATGTACAACGCTTGGTAGACAAGAGTGTATTGGGTACGAAGCGTAGCACAAAGAGAAGATAAAGATAAAAGGAAACACTAGGCTTATTCGTAGTGCAATCACAAAGTGTAAGAAACTGGACGACTCATGCGCAGTGTTTAATCATCGTTCCCAGAAACTCTCTACGCATGAGTCGTGCGATTTCCAACCGTTTGTGATTGCACTACGAACAAACCTGCTGTTTATCTGTATTCTAAATCATCCTATCGTCGTCTAAATCCTATAGATGTTATTTTTATTATATTTGAAAAAAAACAGTTCAATTTTACATTAATTGATATTCGATGAATATCAATTAAATGAAATATGGTCATTGGAAAATGAAAATATGCACACCTCTCCATTCTTCTGCTCGATCAAATTCGTAAGTATATGGCTCAATTTTCAACTGGCAATTTTCAAAACCTCCATGTTTAATATCATTTTCCATACCTTCCTTCGGACTATGAAAATAGTAATAGGGGGAAATAATTTTTTCGTGGCCGTACTTAGCCCACCTGCGATTTTTGGACATATTGAAGAAAATTATATCTAAAGGGCTTCGTTCTAAGGTTATTTGAAATGTCTGTCCTCCTTGCTTAAGCATACTATGGATGTTTTTGAACATTTGTCTGAAAAAGGAAAATCTAAATTTATATATTTTTGATTTCTTCTACTGAAATCAACAACTTTGGTAAGTATGGCTTCTAGTTTCTCACTACCAAAATACATCGCGATGATCCGCAAAGTTCACTGTTAATGATATCCAGCTTAGAGATTTCAAAATAAATTAATTTTAAAATAGGGACGAGTTAAGAGAGTCCAAATAAATTAATTTTAAAGTAGGGACTATTCTCTTTAAATTTCGTGATATTTTAAGTAACTTACTTGGGATTTTGTATTAAATGGTTTGTGAAGAAACTTAAAATAAGATCAAATCTATCCCTAAATTCATCTGGAATAGTCGGTGAATCGATAGCAAGTTCTTGAAAATCCATATTTGGCCCAACTATCGTACTTCTAGAAAAATCCATCATTTTCTTCGAAATATCTGTTGCAATATATTCCTTATAATCAGATGGTAAATTTGGCCTGACAGAATGTTCAAAATTAGTTCCATCACCGAACCCAAATTCCAAAATATTGGCATTCGTCGGACAATTTATTGAATGTCTGTATTTTTTTAATAAAATTAAAGTCTGCTTAAGCACAACTTGATTATATTTAGCATATAATCCCGGTAAACAAAAACTGGTGGTCATTTTTTAAAGTTTACTCTAGCTTTTTGACGAATAAAGATTTTAAACCTTATTAAGTTAATATTTACCTAGGAATTGCATATAAATTGCATGTAATGTAATAGTTATTTAACCTTGATAGTCCAGTTAATCTAAGCCAACTTAAAGATAACTAAATAGCCAGGAACCAAATATTCCGAAATCTTGGGAAAACCGCAAGTATCTTTCAAGCGGAAATTCACGCAATACGAAAGTGTGCTTAGTTCAATATTGATAAAGGATATAGAAGGCAAAGGATTATCATCAAGCAGCCATTAAAGCACCGAGTTCTTGTGTAATCAGTTCCAAAATGGTATAGGAATGCCTAGACAAACTCAACGTACTAGGCGAGAACAATATCGTCACCTTACTGAGGACACACTGGAATAGAAGGAAATGAAATAGCAGATGAACTAGCAAAGAGGGGGACTGAAACACCCTGTTGGGGGGCCGGATCCCTTATGGAAGAAATAGGCAAAGCAGAAAAAATAGAAGATCTGACCATTGGAAAGATCTAGTAGGGCTTAGACAATCAAAGATACTTCTGGGTGACCACAACCTGTTGAGAACAAGTGAATGTCTAAGTCAGACTAAAACTGCACTGAGAGTTTTAACAGGGATCCTAACGGGATCGCCTGAATGGGTACCTGAAAAAGCTCAAAATAGTGGAGGAAGAAGAATGAAAATTCTGTGGCATGGAAGAGGAAACCTTGCGGTTTGCACAGCAATTCAGAATCCTAGGGCACAACACATAGGAGACTACTGGATAGAAGAAGGACCTGCAGACTTCCTAAAATTCCTTCGGCAAAGGAGCTACTAGTTTCTGAAACTTTCCTCAGGAACTAAGTAGAAGTAAGGGGGCACATTAGATCTTCTAGATCTTAGTGAATGTCACCCCAATATACAACAACTAAATATCTTATAAATTGTTGCAATTTAACAAATAATTGAAACTGAGACTTATAATCCTCTACTTCTTTGTTTATTTAATATTTGCCCTCGGCACCCCCTTTCCTGTGTTCAACAAGCATTTCAATCCTAATTTTCATAAGCGCGCTGCTTCATCCCACAGCTAAAAGCCGCTTTACAAAAAAATTGTTTTTATCCGATTATGTCGAAAAAGGGCGTTTTATGGTTTAGATATTTGGACGAAAAGGTAACCTTTTCAGTAAGGTATTGAATAATTCATTGTTACCTAGGCAAAACTTTTCGTCCTAGGCCAAAATAGTTATTTGTTTAACTAGGCAGTGAAGTAACAGATTTACTGCCGCGGCTACCATTTCATGTCGAGGCGAAGCCGAGGCAATGAAACTAGCCAAGGCAGTAAATCTGATTCTCTGCCGTGTGATACATATAATTTTTTCTCCGATTGTTTGTACAGTGTGTTTAGAAAGATCAAATTAAAATGAAAACTTTTTTATAACGGATATAACTCACAATTTTTAATATTTTTTGTTATCGTATGTTTTAGGTAATAATTAAATCGTATTTTTAAATATTATTGTCGATTAGACCTTAAATTGTATACATAATAATATCTACCGAAAGATAATAAATATAATGTTAAATATCGACAATAATAGTGTGCACAGTGAAGTTAGCCTATGTATGTGTGACGTGGAAGTGATTCTTTGATTCCATGGGCCTGCTTAACTCACATTATAATTGCCGTTGCTATGTAAAGTCTGGGATATTTAAAAAAAAAGAAGAAATAGTTATTTGTGTATTTAGAGCGTAAAGTAACAGATTGCCGCTTGAGAAAGAATGTAGCCGCGCGACGCGGAGCGGAGCGCGGCGATCTTTCGAAAGCGGCAATCTTACCTTACGCTCGAAAAACACACATAATTTTTTCTACGGTCGCCCTTTTAAAAATGAAAACAGTTTTTTATATTATCTTAGGTTATAATAGGAGTGCTAGAATAATCGTCATTTTCGCTATTCATCATGATTAACCTTAAAAAGATCTACTGACTAGGGATGTTAAAAAATGATCGATTTTTATATTAAACCATTTTTCAAAATTATTGTCCATTTTTGTCAGTTTTTGACAATTTTTGATAGTTTTTGACAATTATTGCCCATTTTTGATAGTTTTCACAATTATCGACCATTTTTCAAAATTTTAACAATTTCTGATAATTACTGACCAATTTTGACAATAATTGTCCATTTTTGACAGTTTTTAAAAATAATTGACAATTATTGTCCATTTTTGACAGTTTTCAAAAATAATTGACAGTTATTGACCATTTTTGATAATTATTGAGAATTGTTGACAATTATGGACCATTTTTCCAAATTTTTGACTATTTTCGACAATTATCAACTATTTTTCAAAATTTTGACAATTTTTAACAGTAATTGTCTATTTTTGATAGTTTTTGACAATTTTTCAAAAATTTTAACAATTTTTCAAAACTTTTGACTATTTTTCAAAATTATTGACCATTTTTGATAGTTTTTGACAATTATCGACCATTTTTCAAAATTTTAACAATTTTTGACAATTAATGAACCAATTTTGACAGTTTTTGACAATTTTTGACCATTTTTGACAATTATCGACCATTTTTGACAATTATTGACAATTTTTGACAATTATTGACAATTTTTCAAAAATTTTAACAATTTTTCAAAAATTTTGACCATTTTCCAAAACTAATTTTTGACAATTATCGACTATTTTTGACAATTATTGATAATTTTTAAAAAAATTTGACAATTTTTCAAAATTATTGACCATTTTTGATAGTTTTGGACAATTATCGACCATTTTTCAAAATTTTAACAATTTCTGATAATTACTGACCAATTTTGACAATAATTGTCCATTTTTGACAATTTTTGATAGTTTTTGACAATTATTGACCATTTTTGACCATTTTTCAAAAAAAATTCAAAATTTTTGACAATTGACCATTTTTGAAAATGTTTGACCCTTCTTGAAATTTTTTTTAAAGTATTTGACAATTATCGACCATTTTTGACAATTATTGACCATTTTTGACATTTTATAACAAAAATTGTCGATTTTTAACAGTTTTTGACAATAATTGACAATTTTTGACAGTTATTGACCATTTTTGGTCATTTTTGACCATTTTTGACCAAATTTCAAAACTTTTGACAATTTTCATATAATTTTGTTTAATTTTTAATCTGATAAATTGTTAATTATTCACCAATTGAGTTAATTCGGAGGGCGTGGTTTGATTAAATAAGCGAGCGAAAAAGATTCCTTTTTTGCGCTAGAGCGTAAAGTAACAATCCTCGGCATTTATCAACTTTACGATTTCATTTGAATATAGTAATTAGTCTTTTTACGCGCGACTGTAGAAATAAATGATTTCTTTAATGCCTAGGCAGTAAAAGTGTTACTTCTATGATCGATAAATGTCACTAAAACTGACGTTTAATGTCAATCGGAGAAAAAATATTTTTCGGACGCTATTAACTGTTTATTTTAATCTTATTTATTTACAATATTTATATTAAATGTGCAATTAGAACAATTTTGAACAAGACTGTATATTTTTTTCTTGTCGATAGTCTATAAATTTTATATTAAGCTCTTCCATATATTTCTTTAGATTTTTGCGGCAAAAAATGTAACATTACTTCATTGGTAGCTTCACTATCACTTTCTAATTCCATTTTGGAGTTTTTCCGATTTGAAAACTCTCGTCTTATTGATTATTTGTTATATCCATAGATACGCAAATGAGGTGACAAGTTTCATTTATTTTTCCGTGCAAAATTAATTGTAAAAAACAAACGGATAAAAAATATCGTATGTAATATGGACGAAAAATGTTTTATCGGACTATGTGGGTAATCCCCACATCATCCGAAAAACTTCATTTTTTGTCCTTATAACATAATATACTATTTCGTGTTCATCTGCCGCTATGGCCTACGTAGCAACAACATAACTAAAAGGAAGAAGATTCAAAGTACCCAATCACCATCCTCCCCTAAATTTGAAGATAATAATAATAATTTTATTGCTTCTGAAACAATGTTACAGCAAGGTACAAATATAAATTTATAAAAAAAAATTTTAAACTATTAAAAAGGATAAATGTATCTTAAATACTACAAACAAAACATTATTCTTTTAAGACAAAAGAGCGTAATTTAATATATTTTTTTAATGATAAATTTGAAGATAAAGTATTTAGAACCAAAATATGGGACTATTTGCCGTTCCACTAAAATAACAATTCTTTGATTTAGAACTTGTTGCTCGGTCTGTTACAAAACGTGTCTTCATATTTTTTAGGGTCACTTAGTTTTGATAAACTATTTGTTAATGAAATTAATGCTCTTGATTATTATTATCACACTTACTAAATTTTCTTAAACTAAACCATATAATAACAAAAATTTGTTATCTATCGGTATCACATTATCTTCATTTACTATTGTTTATACAATTTTCTATATATTAATTCCATAATATATTTCCAGAATTAAAAGAAGAATGTAGTTTCTATGTGAGGAAATAATTATTTCTTTTTTTTTTTAATTTTATTCTTTTAAAACTATAAAATAATAATATTTAAGATCCTCGCAACCAGCTCTTTCATTTGATATGTCACACCGTACAATTTCCAATACTTTTTTTTTTATTTTCTAATTTGTCCCCATATCCAAAATTCATTTATTTGCGCTAATCGTCCTAGTGACAGACACACGAATAATCCTATGATAATAATAATATAATTTATTCACAATCACAATATAATTGGAGATTTATCCACACTTATGAAGCATATAAAATACCACTTTATCCACTAGTGGAATAATGAGAAATACAATCTTAAAACGAAACTAAATAGCAACCATTCAACACCTCCTAAAAATTTTTTTAATTAATTTCATTAATTTTTGACGTTACAGCTGCTGTCAGAGCGAATTGTCAAAACACTTTTTGATGAAATCTGATTCTAAATGACTGCGATTGTGGATAAAACGTTGTATCGCACTCGTGTTTAGTTATACAATAAATAACTATTATTTACTTAAAAATATAAAAACAATAAATATAAAATGTAAGTTGGGAATTCTGGAACCGTTGGCGATACTTGACACTGAACACTGTTTACACTACCACTACACCAACACTAACACTTTACACTATCTTACGCGCGTTTCGAGATAACCAAGTTATCTTCTTCAGAGACTGAAGGTAAACTAACACTAGGGTGCTTCGTCATCCATATATACTAATCTCTAAGTCTCTGAAGAAGATAACTTGGTTATCGAAACGCGCGTAAGATAGTGTAAAGTGTTAGTGTTGGTGTAGTGGTAGTGTAAACAGTTTCAGTGTCAAATATAAAATGGATAAAATAGAAATAGTGCATAAATTAACCCGAAAGCATCCGATGGGGACTTAGCTGCAAGAATGTTGAGAGCTTCTGAGCAAATTTCCTTCACAGTGTGTTCTCAACATTAAAATGATTCTTTCTATTAACTTGTCTTCCCGTTTTCCATACGGAAAAATAAACCGAGACAACCAAAAACCAACCGTTGATCATAAAATAATTTCGGTCATAAACATTTTGCTTGTTTTCTGACATATTGGCGAATGCGTGTGGGAAAGTAGTCCTATAACAATAACAAGAGCATCCTGATAATGCAATTGCTACTCATTCTGTTTCTCATCGCGTAAATTTGTTTTATATTCAATTTAAACATTTAAAGTCCAATGGCCTTTGGCTCTTTTATTAGACGGTTTATTTACAGATCTTGAATCACGTTAATAAAATTAAAAGTCGAGCTGGTTTTAATGGGTCGAAACATATTTAGGTCGTTTGTGTAATGACACACGTAAATAAATACCAATTTTTTTTGAGTATTAACACTGTACACGGCAATGCTCTTCGAGCAATGAACATCTTCTAGTGAGTTGAAACTATAAACAAACACGCAGCATGGACGTTTCTATCCGTCTTTGATTATTCTATAAAGTATAACAATTCAGAGATCAAAATCATTCCATGATATTTTTTGGGTTATGCAGCTCTGAAGATTTCATAAGGTGTTTCTACTTAATATCTTTCAATAACCGTAAAGTTTGTCCAAAATCAATTGCAGAAACACCAGTTTAAATGCGCGTTCTCATGAGTCAAGTTTAGTTGATCAACATTACAAATAATGTTGATCAACTAAAGTTGAATACAACTTGAATCGGTTTTTGTTCTCACCATGCAATATAAACTGATCAGTAGTTTTATTTTAAAAATGTCGGCGAATGAAATTGTGCGTGAATGTCTACAAATGGTTTTGTTAGCAGAAGAACTGAAAATAATTTTTTCTACAGTCGCGCGTAAAATAACTAATTACTATATTCAAATGAAATCGTAAAGTAGACAAATGCCGAGGAATGTTACTTTACGCTCTAGCGCAAAAAAAGGAATCTTTTTCGCTCGCTAATTTAATCAAACCACGCCCTCCGAATTAACTCAATTGGTGAATAATTAACAATTTATCAGATTAAAAATTAAATAAAATTATATGAAAATTGTCAAAAATTTTTATATATGGTCAAAAATGGTCAATAATTGTGAATTATTGTCAAAAACTGTTAAAAATGGACAATTTTTGTCAAAAACTGTCAAACATGGTCAATAATTGTCAAAAATGGTCCATAATTGTCAAAAATGGTCGATAATTGTCAAAAATGGTCAAAAATTGTCAAAAACTGTCAAAAATGGACAATTATTGTCAAAATTGGTCAATAATTGTCGATTATTTTTAAAAACTGTCAAAAATGGACAATAATTATCAATTATTTTTAAAAACTGTCAAAAATGGACAATTATTGTCAAAATTGGTCAGTAATTGTTAAAATTTTGAAAAATGGTCGATAATTGTAAAAACTATCAAAAATGGCCAATAATTGTCAAAAACTATCAAAAACTATCAAAAATTGTCAAAAATGGACAATTATTGTTAAAAATTGTCAAAATTTTGCAAAATAGTTTGAAGAATTGTCAAAAATTTTGAAATATGGTCAAAAATGGTCAATAATTGTCAAAAATGGTCAAAAATGGACAATTATTGTCAAAATTGGTCAATAATTGTAAAAAATTGTTAAAATGTTGAAAAATGGTCGATAATTGTCAAAAACTATCAAAAATGGTCAATAATTTCGAAAAATGGTCAAAAATTGTCAAAAATGGACAAAAGGGATGATGACAGTCACTAAGAATAACTGAAATAATGATTTGAATTAATTGTATAGATTACAAAGATTCTATAGCAATCACTCATTTTTACATTACAATTCTGATTATATTTATTTTAGTAAAAATATAAATAGAAAATATGACAATCCGCCATCTTAGCTAAAACACCGATCACAAACGTGTGACGTCAACCTTTTGTGTATCGTTCGAACTTTTATCGTATTTTCTGGTTTTACATCGTTTAAATGATATTTACTCGTTATATAATTCATGATTATCACACAAAATAATTCAAATTAGTAATCAAATAAATTTTTAATTTGCAAACTGTGAAATATTTTTGAAGTATTTACAGATGTGTGATGTCATAGAGACGCCATTACTATTCTGACGTTTTGGCGCGAAATTTCAATTGTATTTTAAAAACGTGAATTTCTCCTTTAAAACCCCTATTTTTTCAAAAAACAAAATTTATTTGGATGAAGCTTATGCGTGCAAACATCGTGGAGCAGTTTTTCAAAATAAGTCATCATGCCTATTATTGCTAAAAATTGTCAAAATTTTGAAAAATAGTTGATAATTGTCAAAAATTGTTAAAGTTTTTGAAATATGGTGAAAAATGGTCAATAATTGTCAAAAATGGTCAAAAATTTGGAAAAATCGTCCATAATTGTCAACAATCGTCAATAATTATCAAAAATGGTCGATAATTGTCAATTATTTTTAAAAACTGTCAAAAATGGACAATTATTGTCAAAATTGGTCAATAATTGTTAAATATTGTTAAAATTTTGAAAAATGATCGATCATTGTCAAAAACAATAAAAATGGTCAAAAATTTTGGAAAATGGTCAGAATTTTTGAAAAAGTGTTAAATTTTTTGAAAAATTGTCAAAAATTCTGAATTGAATTGTCAATAATTGTCAAAAATGGTCGATAATTGTCAACTACTTGAAAAAATAATTGAAAAATGGTCAAACATTTTCAAAAATGGTTAAACATTTTCAAAAATGGTCAATTATCAAAAATTTTCGAAAATGGTCAATAATTGTCAAAAACTATCAAAAATGGTAAAAAATTTTCAAAAACTGTCAAAAATGGACAATTATTTTCAAAATTGGTCGATAATTGTCAAAAACTATCAAAAATGATCAATAATTTTGAAAAATGGTCAAAAATTTTGAAAAATGAACAATTATTGTTAAAAATTGTCAAAATTTTAAAAATAGTTGATAATTGCCAATTGAAATATGGTCAAAAATTGTCAAAAATCGGGAAAAATGGGCCATAATTGTCAATAATTATCAAAAATGGTAAATAATTGTCAATTATTTTTAAAAACTGTCAAAAATGGACAATAATTGTCAAAATTGATCAATAATTGTTAAAATTTTGAAAAATGGTCGATGATTGTCAAAAAATTATCAAAAATGGTCAATAATTTTGAAAAATGGTCAAAAATTTTGAAAAATTGTCAAAAATTTCGAAAAATGGTCGGTAATTGTCAAAAAAGAATTGAAAAATGGTCAAACATTTTCAAAAATTGTCAAAATTGGTCCATAATTGTCAACAATTGTCAAAAATGGTCAATAATTTTGGAAAATGGTATAATATAAAAATCGATTATTTTTTAACATCCCTAGTCAGTAGATCTTTTTAAGGTTAATCATGATGAATAGCGAAAATGACGATTTTTTTAGCACTCCTATTATAACCTAAGATAATATAAAAAACTGTTTACTTTATTAAAAGGGCGACTGTAGAAAAAATTATGTGTGTTTTTCGAGCTTAAAGTAAAATTGCCGCTTTCGAAAGATTCTTTCTCAAGCGGCAATCTGTTACTTTACGCTCTAAATACACAAATAACTATTACATAACGTGAACAAAATTCGTAAAAAACGTCGTTTTTGGGTTTTAAGAAGAAATAAATTGGGAGCATCAGAAACCTTGCTGAAGGAGCTAGCATTAGAAGATAAAGAAATATATAGAAATCATTTTAAAATGGCTGAAGAAAACTTGACGAACTGTTGTCGAACCTCTAAAACTTAACACAAAAATTATTCAGACAATGCCAAACGCAAACAGAATTGGAGGACAAATAATGATACGCCTCTGTACAGAGCATTTATATGTCCTGAAAGAGCTGTACTGGGAGGTAACATTGAAAATGAGTTTGTGCGCATGGAGGCGGGCTCGCCATCACGTTTGGCGCCTGCTGTACTATCCTTTAATCTCGCCCTTGTATCAGTGATTGGATTTGGTAGTTTCGCTACGATGTCTTCTTTAAGAACGAAAGCTTTCTCATCTGTTTTTGAGAAACGGCTCGAAGTGAATAGCCTCCTGAAGAACTCTACTTCACATCCTTTCTGGGCAGTATTGCAAACCCTTGCCACAAAATTTCTACCGTTTTTTGTTTTGCTACGATATGAATTCCATCTTCTATTTCATCACTTCCATTCAATTCTTCTAAATCAAGTTCATCACTGCTCTAATACTACTTCAGTTTCACTTTCAGATGAGGAATCTAAAACTCTTCTACTTGCTATATCTTCACTGCTGGCTAGGCAACTTTTTTAATTTTTTGTGCAAGAAAGCTCGTCTTTTTCTGTCAGCTGTCAGTTATTGATTTTTGTTCTTCCTACCTTTTCTGGTTTCTTTTCGTGGACCAGCCTTTGGATAAGGTCGAAGATCCTCAGGAGAAACGTAATCTGAATTATTGATCGCAAGTGCTAGGTTTGGTGTCACAGGTTCAGGAATTTAGATATTAAGGTCCTTATAGGACGGACCTGCAATATTTGATTTTACATCAACATTCGGTGACCTATTCTCGTTATTTATTGGCCGATCGGTGACAAAAAATCTTAATGCCAGATTCCTGTGCAGCGAAAAACAGATTTGACCATTTGTAAAGACTGGTTCAATTCTAAACATAGTACTTAAGTGGAATCTTATTAGATATAATTTCACCTATTATTAAGTACGACTGGCGGAAAAAAGTCCTACAGCAACTAGGTACTGCAATATCAAATATATTAATTAACGTTATTATATTATAGATTATGGGTAATGAGTTCCGTTCAGTTTTGCTTCAGTTGCGACTGCGTGTTACCGCTTGTTTTACAGTTATTTACAATAATCAAATATTTCATTCTCCATCAAACAGAACAATCGTAAAATTATGATTAACCGAAATACGTGCAAGTATGAAAAAAAAATCTAGTGTCTACGGACTATAATCTTCGAAATTAGATATTAGGAGTATTTACATTTCTTCTTGAGAATGTTAAAATATATGCAGTTGACTGTTTTTTCTATGCAGGGCTGGAATAAATTACATCTGCATGCATCTGATAACATTTTTTATTATTACTTTCTATAAATAACTTTAATAAGTTTTAATGGAAATGTAGATATATGAAACCAACAAAAATAGAATCTTTTTTTCTCACAGCTAAGGTCATTTTGCCCTATTCAGTTGTATTTTTTTTGTCATTCATTTTATATTATTTGCATAAGATTGGATTGGATGGTTTGGTAATTTAAAAGTCTATTGAGGGCAGGGTGGTAATTTAGCAGTACAGTAGGACACAAACACCTGAGAGTTTGAAAACGTTCAAGCCCACGATGCGCATTCGTCGTGCGGACAGACGGTCCAGGAGCAGTCAGTTGCTGTGAGAAATTCAGCGAGTAAACATCTACGTACAGTCTCGGAAACATTATTAATAAAATAATGGAGTTTCAATCAAGTCTCAAAGGCAAAATGTATGTCTTTTATTTCTGTTGGTAGCCCTAGTCTATTTCGAAGTTGAGTGAAAAGGTCACATGGTTACAAGTGGGTCTTTGTGAACCTTCTAGTAGATACAAACGGTTGATATTAGTATGTCCTATTCTCATTCTGCAGAGTACAACTTGTTCCCTTCTCTTGAGTTGTTTTGGATAATACCATGGCATTTAGTAACGAGTCGTTTCGATTTTTTCAGTATGCCATCTTAGTTATCATATTGGTTTTGCCATTCTTGGTAGATATTATTTTTAATGGCTAATTTGAGGTCACCACGGGATGTGGGAATCCCAACATCCAGCATCCAACATTGGCTTCTGAATCAGATTCTCAACTATTTTTCAAAATTTTGACAATTTTTAACAGTTTTTGACCATTTTTGATAGTTTTTGACAATTATTGGCTATTTTTCAAAATTTTAACAATTTTTCACCAATTTTGACAATAATTGTCCATTTTTGACATTTTTTAAAAATTATTGACAATTTTCAACCATTTTTGATAGTTGTTGACCATTTTTGACAATTTTTCAAAATTTTCGAAAGTTTTTCAAAATTATTGACCATTTTTGATAGTTTTTGACAATTATCGACGATTTTTCAAAATTTTGACAATTTTTGACAATTATTGACCAATTTTGACAATAATTGTCCATTTTTGACAGTTTTTAAAAATAATTGACAATTTTTGATAGTTTTTGACCATTTTTGACAATTTTTCAAAAGTTTAGACGATTTTTCAAAATTATTGACCATTTTTGATAATTATTGACAATTGTTGGCAATTATGGACCATTTTTCTAAATTTTTGACCATTTTTGACAATTATTGACCATTTTTGACCATATTTCAAAAACTTTGACAATTATCAACTATTTTTCAAAATTTTGACAATTTTTAACAATAACTGTCCTTTTTTGACAATTTTTCAAACTCTTTCACCATTTTTGATAGTTTTTGACAATTATCGAACATTTCCAAAGTTTTAAAAATTTTTGACAATTATTGACCAATTTCGACAATAATTGTCCATTTTTGACAGTTGTTGACCATTTTTGACAATATTTGAAAATTTTTGACCATTTTTCAAAAAAAATTTAAAATTTCTGACAGTTTTTAAAAATAATTGAGAATTTTTAACCATTTTTGATAGTTCTTGACCATTTTTGACAATTTTTCAAAATTTTAGACCATTTTTGATAATTATTGACAATTGTTGGCGATTATGGACCATTTTTCCAAATTTTTGACCATTTTTGACAATTATTGACCATTTTTGACCATTTTTGACCATATTTCGAAAACTTTAACAATTTCTGACAATTATCAACTACTTTTAAAAATTTTGACAATTTTTAACAATAATTGTCCTTTTTTGACAATTTTTTAAAAATTTTCACCATTTTTGATAGTTTTTGACAATTATCGACCATTTTCAAAATTTTAAAAAATTTTGACAATTATTGACCAATTTCGACAATAATTGTCCATTTTTGACAGTTGTTGACCATTTTTGACAATCTTTGAAAATTTTTGACCATTTTTCAAAAAAAATTTAAAATTTTTGACAGTTTTTAAAAATAATTGACAATTTTTAACCATTTTTGATAGTTTTTGACCATTTTTCAAAATTTTAGACCATTTTTCAAAATTATTGACAATTGTTGACAATTATGGACCATTTTTGACAATTATTGACCATTTTTGACAATTTTTCAAAATTTTAGACCATTTTTCAAAATTATTGACAATTGTTGACAATTATGGACCATTTTTCAAAATTTTGACAATTATTGACCAATTTCGACAATAATTGTCCGTTTTTGACCATTTTTGACAATATTTGAAAATTTTTGACCATTTTTCAAAAAAAATTTAAATATTTGACAATTGACCATTTTTGACACTTTTTTAAAATGTTTGACCATTTTTCACAATTTTTTGACAAATATCGACGATTTTTCAAAATTTTTTGACAATTATCGACCATTTTTGACAATTATTGACCATTTTTGACAATTTTTGACAATTATTGACCATTTTTGACAGTTTTTGATAAAAATTGTCCATTTTTAACAGTTTTTGATAAAAATTGTCCATTTTTAACAGTTTTTGATAAAAATTGTCCATTTTTAAAAGTTTTTGACAATTTTTGACAATTATTGACCATTTTTGACCATATTTCAAAATTTTTGACAATTTTCATATAATTTTATTTGATTTTTAATCTGATAAATTGTTAATTATTCACCAATTGAGTTAATTCGGAAGGCGTGGTTTGATTAAATAAGCGAGTGAAGAAGATTCCTTTTTGCGCTAGAGCGTAAAATAACAATCCTCGGCATTTGTCGACTTTACGATTTCATTTGAACATAGTAATTAGTCATTTTACGCGCGACTGTAGAAAAAATTTATTTCTATGTTGCTGAAGTAAGTGCTTTGCATCCTTATTTGATGGTCCAATACATGAAGAGAATTTTACCCAGTAATAAATTTTCTGGTCCAAGTGGTGAATAATTTCGAATTGATATTGATGATGTTTTACTTAAACTTGCACCACCACGTCAAACGGGATTGTCGGAAAGACAGAAAGGCTTTCATATTTTTGATTTAGATTTCGAAAAATACAATGTCGAATACCAGTTTTTACAAATGTTTGATAATTATTGTTATATGTGTCTCAAGGTACAAGACTACTTAGTCCAAGGCACACTACAAGTCTGTACGTTGGACCATATTTTTGTAATAATACACAAAATTAAACAATTTTTGTTTTGTTTTATTACATTAATGGTTTACTATATGATTATACTCTCTATAGGCCATTGGCTAGTAAAAAACATTTAGCTTACAATTTAAAATCATGGGAAAAAATGAAGTCTCAAAAAAATCCGACTCAAGGTAGAAGCTTCTCCCCTACATTGAGCAACTTAACATTAAAAATTAATAATATTTTCTTTGTCAAATACCGTCCTGTAAAGTAATTTCCACGGTCGGCTAACACAAACTACAAAATATAATTGTCTGATACAGTAAGTTTAATTAAATAAATTATAGTAATAGACACCACATAAACTACAATTTATCAGTGGTATATTAGTAAATGGATAACTGTTACTTTTCTTGTTATTATCTGATTAATTATCTACAATTGTTTGTTCTTCGAACGACAGTTGCATTTAATGGAAAACATGGAAAAGGAATATAATACGGTCGTGATGAACAATTTGAATTTAACTTTAAAAAAAAAAATTTATTTACAACAACATAGGTAGAAGTAACCTAGTTTTCAAATTTACTACGCTGGCCTGGTTCTCAGAAGTTGAATTTCCAATAAAGCCTTTACACATATAAATGATATGCTAAGTGCTGCTTTGAATACTAGAACCGCCTTTTAATTTTGTACAAAAAGTCTATAGATGGCGCTATTTGTGAAGAAAGCTTAAAAATCGTCGTGTAGGCACAGTTGCAAAATATAACTTAAATTAATAAAAATTGAACTTAAATTTCAGTGCTACAGATATTCAGATATTGGCATCAAACAAAATGTATGATAGGATCATTTGTTTATTGAATAATCGAATATTGAAACAACAATTACTAGATAAGGTAGTAATAAACTGTTTTAATCTTTACTTTAAGAAATAAAACAAAATTATATCACCCTCTGTGAGAAAACGCTCTAGTAGATTCAAACGGTGTACTAAGTACACATAGTAATTAAAAAGTGATTTGCGTGAAAGAATTTATTACTTGCAAATTATTTCCTGAATTGTAGGTGAAACTCCCTTCGTTTACTTTTCGAATACTTTTGTAGTTTCCGCTCTTTTAGCGGATTACGGAAATTGTGTTCATCGGCGTACTACGTTGAATTGTTAATTGTTTAATTAATAGATCATTAATAAATTTTATATACTTACTAATAGTGGTGAAAGTGAAAGTTTAAAATAATTTATTGAAGCATATGATTCTTAATTGTGTAATTTCCAAAATAAAAGTTTATTCAAATTTATACGTTATTTGTAGTACCATTTAGTTGAACAAATAGAATTTTAAATGATATTTCATGAAATAATTCACATTAATCTGTAATTTACAAGGCAGGACCAAGGATAGTAACAGTTGATTACACCAGCAACAGTGGGGAGCTTCTTGTGGATTTTTTGTCAAAAATAATGAATGATACGACACTGGCAGTCTTCGTTTTCGGAGTTTATTGTTGACATGTATGTATGTATGTAAATTGGGGTGTCATTCACTGATACCTAAAAAATCTATTGTGTTGACATGTAAAATTATGTTTATGATTACCACTTAAAAATTGTACTAATTTTATAGTATCTGATCATTCTCCAAATACAACTTAAATGAATAAACAAAGTTTTTTCAGTAGAAAAGTATTCAAATTACTATACAAATTGGGAATATAATATTGACTGACGAACTTATTTCCCTGAAAGTTACCCGAAATAAAAATAGAGGGCGCAATAGTATATTGTGTAACGAGAGTGGAAAATGAGCTTTAGCAGTAGATGCTCGAGCGAGCGTAGCGAAGCGAAGGCAGTTGATAGTTAAGGGCTGCTAAAGCGTTTCCTGTGTGACACACAACTGTATTAGCCTACCGAATTAACCAAAAAATCAGAAAATATAACCAAAAAATTTGACATTCACTGACGTTTAATTAAAAAATGAACATTAAACGTCAAAGTACTCAAGTGACAGATGATGTAATACTTTAAAAACCGTGGAGTTAAGAATTTTCCGCCCTTGGGCTGCTAAACAATACTTTTCGCCCTATTTTTGGTGTTCATATAATAGGTTTTCCGATAAGGTAGTCGAAAAAAATTATAGACAAGATGTGAACAATGAGAAGGCTTAACGTTTTTTCCTATTAATTATTGTTGTAAAAGATGAATTCTAAGCTATAATAATTATAGGAAACAAGCAGATTTCGGAGAAATTACTTAGAACCCTAAGTATCAACCGAACAACCAGTGGCGGCGCTAGTATATACACTGAACGTCTTTTGATAGCAATACTGTGGTTAAAATTTTGATAAAGACTAAATTTGATAATATACGGGGTGCATAAAAGCGAAGACGTTTTTTGCCTGAAATTTGAAACATCCTGTAAGGTGCAGCAATTGTAACAGGCGGTATGAACTGGTGTCAAAATATATCACCTGGTTTTATGAACATTTTGGGTTTTTATTCACGTTATTACCTAGATTATTAAACAAGATTTATTGGATTTACGGTGTAAAAGGAACTAAAAATAATATTAAAACGTACGTTTAATCCCCTAAAAATCTGATAAAACATTGAAACAAGAAAGACTCTCTGCATTATCAGTTCTGTCAATTGACTATGACATAATCTAAAGTGATACTAAAAGCCGAAAAATTCATTTTTCTGCAGCCGTCCCGAAAATAAAACTTTCGGTATGATTTATTAAATCGAAAGTGAAAATTTACACAAATCGTACCGAAAGTAGCTATTTTCGGAATGTATTTTTTACTTTCGGGACGATTTTTTTACTTTCGGAATAATTGTCAATATCTATATAGGCGGCCTTAGCAATGACATTTACGGAATTTTTATTATGACATCGCTTGTCAAAATAAATTTGTTGATAGTTCCACTGTATTTTCAATTTTCCGATCCAGAAATGGAAATCGACAACGAAAGTGACGAGGAAATAATTACATGACATCAGTGAAGCTGATAAGCCGCTACTTATGAGTTGTTGACGATAAAGTCAAGAGAGAGGTATGAAATGGTCTATAATTTGTCGACGAATGAGGCAGAAGAATTCCTAGAAAATTCTTTAAGAAACAAACTTGACATAGCCTCAAAATGGCCGTAACGAAATTAATATCTCGAAAGCTAGTACAAGTACTGCAACGTCTAATACTAATTTCAACACAGCCACTTCTGATAATATTCCTAATACTATTAGTATAAGTAATTGTTATAATTGTACAATTAATGTTCATAAGTAATATTTATAGTATCTATACCTATTATTTTTTAATATTTTATCTAATAAACGGCTGCAGAAAAAATATTGTACGTAACAAGTCCCGAAAGTGATATTTTACGGGTTGAGTAGGCAGTAGGCCGTAGGCTCGTCCTGGAAGCCTGCGAGTCTATTATTTTAATTTGTTATTTTTTCTGACTAGCTTCGCAAGCCTGATGTAGCCAACTAGCGTTGCCAGGCGTCCGGATAAAGCCGGAAATAGTTAGGCTTTTTGATTGCGTGTCCGGCTTTTGTTAGGCCTTTTACATTTCGCGCCGAGCGTGGACGAGCGCAGGCGAGTCGACTGTCAGTCGCGCCTGCACCAACTCCCCTCCCTGTCCCCAGCCAACCAAAAATATGAATAATTATTTTGATTGTTTAACATAAACATAAGAAGTTTTGTTTTGTTTATTTATTTTGTTTTGCTTTGGGAAGTAATAGCAGGTAAATAAGACTTATTATAAGTACCAAACGTGATGGCGAGCGATCGTGCAGGTATAGACTCTCCCAACTAAATTACTATTGGATTACGATAAGCCCATTGCCTGTCATTGGAGGACAACTAATGATACGCCTCTGTACAGAGCATTTATATGTCTTGCAAGAGCTGTACTGGGAGGTAACATTGAAAATGAGTTTGTGCGCATGGGGGCGGGCTCGCCATCACGTTTGGCGCTTACTGCAGATTGACTTGGCATTCGATTTTATTTATATTTCATTACAATTTAACAAGATTTATGGTAATAATCAAAATAGCTTCATTTCACAACTATTTTTCAATAATGTAGGGTGTCCGGCATTTTTATCCAAATGTCCGGCCAAACTGGCTGGTCTGTCCGGCTATTAGGTTTGGCGACCTGGCAACCCTATAGCCAACGTCTACATTTGATCTATCACCACTATTGCGAACAACGAAGTCTTTCCTCATCATGTTTTATTTACTAAATATTAATTATAAGTTTATTTCAGAAAGGTATAGGGTAATAAAACCTCATTAGGTATGCAAAGGAAGCACAGAGTGACCCAACGAATATTTAAGCCACTTTCATAGTTTGGCATTGATTTCATTGTAAAATTCTTTCTTTTTATCAAGTGCAGGTAGTACCACCCGGGTTGGGGTCAATATATGGGTTTAACCTATTGTTATCCATTCACAAACACTAAAAATAGTGTGCCAAAGGCGTGCCGGTAGGATACTCGTAAAAAGGAAAGACTTTTATTTTAACAGAATAAAAATTAGACAGTATGTACATAGTATTAGGTACACTTATTTTTTATTGAACATTATACAAAAAATACATTATACAGAAATTAAATTATAAAAAATCATAATATTCTGCGTCATCTGAGAAACTGTCATCTCCTCTTGACGTTATAATTAACGGGTCGACGGTCCGATCGATCAAGTAGTCAAGATCCCACATTTTCTCCTCTTCTTTAATGACATGCTGGACTGCTTTTCGCCAGTTCTCTTGTGTCACCTCCTTAATGGCTTGATCAAACAGTAGCTTAACGTCTTTCATTTTGAATGTCGTGTTGTGTCTTGCTACAAATCCTTTCACTTGCGCCCATATAAGTTCTATAGGATTTAGTTCGCAATGATATGGCGGTGTGCGCAGCACAGTTACACTAAGTTTTTCTGCTATATCTTCCACGGCGAATTTCATAAAACGATGTTTGTGTAAATTTGCTATAGCTAATAGTTCTTTTTTTTATCAAATTATCTTCAAATTCAATACTTTTGGTGGTTAACCAGTCAATAATTTCTTGTTTTCTCCAAGATGAAGTTGGAGTCTTCTCTATGCGTCGAGAATGATAACTCGCGTTATCCATAACTACTACTGAATCAGCCGGAAGATATTTTATCATTTCACCAAAATAGTCTTCAAAAACATCCGAATCCATGTCCTCGTGGTAATCTCCCGTATGGCACGACTGAAAGGTTAGCAAACCTTCTTTTAAAAATCCCTCTTCGCTTCCAATATGGACGATTATTAGTCTTTTCCCTTTACCTGAAGGCACCTTAATACCCGTTGACAGGCCTTCCATGAAAGCTTGGCGAGCTCTGGTTATATTTTTGTATTGCCACATTTTTGGTACTGTATAACCTTCATTGATCCACGTCTCATCAAGATAAAAGATTTCCTTCTGCTCTGTTCTGTACTGCTTTATACTTCTTAATTATTTTCGTCGCCAGCAAACAATTTCATCGCTTTCAAGTAAAAGTGCTTTACGGTTATGCTTTTCCCAGGCAAAATCCATATTTCTCAAAGTGGTCCATAAAAGTTTTCTAGTTATCAACGAAATACTGTCATCCTGGCCAAGCTCCATTAAAATCTTATCTAGGGTGGGTATTTCTTTTTTAAAATAAAAAGAGTGAACTTTTCTTCGAATTACACTTTTGGTGTCTTCATCAAGGACTTTTACTGGTCTGCCTGGACTTTTCTTGGGAGGCTCCACTTGGCCTGCTATCTTTCTCCCCCGCAATAATTTAAAAACGGTGGACTTTCCAACTCCAGTCATTCGGGAACATCGGTCGACAGTTTCTTGTACAGTAAATTTCGGGTAATCGTATTTTATGCAATCGTGTACATTTAAAATAATAAGTTTTTCATTCACTGATAGTGGAGATCTTTTCGTTAGTGTAAATGTCGCCATTTTATTACTAATCTTATAATACTGATACGGCTTAACAGCAAATACTGAGGCGTTAAACTAAACAAATATACTTATAAAGGTCTAAAAATTTTGGGTAAGGCACCTTGCGGCGCATGGTTGAGCCGAATCTGAAACAGGGTTGGAATTAGGCAGAGGCACTAATAGAAGGTTAAACGGTACCTGTTAAACGCAAAACGTAACTGTATAATCTACTACCTAAGTAATCCCTAGACAATATTTCGATATTGACACTTCAGGCCAGAAAACATACTTTTCCTAATTCTCTTACGCAATTACTTGAAATTTTAATATTACAAACAATACTATTTCAAGTCCTACGCCTATGGCCGACACCGAAATTGAGCCGAACTGGACGGAATTCCCCATTTTATTACTCTATACCTTTCTGAAATAGACTTTAAATTTTTTGAAAATGATAAAAACTATCGTTTTTTCAGTATTTTTATCCACTTTACGTTAAAATCATGCTTTTTTGTGAATTCTAATCTTCTATGTTTTCAAATGTGTTAAGAAATCAAAAACGAATATTTAAATTTTCATTTTTAATTGTAGGTGTACTAATTAGAATATAAAGACGTGAAGATTCCATACAAGTGATGTGAGCAATTATCGCCGGAATGTAGGCGACTTTATAATTGGAAAATCAGATTCATTTATTTATTATTATTTTAAATCAACCTCTTTTGACGAATGTTTATCATTTGTCATTCGCGTATTATGTAATAATTTTGAAAGGTGCGTAGGATGATGTTATTGTTTGTGCAAATCACGTGTGTTTCGCAAAGATATTTCAATTGCAAATATCTCAGGTATCCGGGTTATGCATGATTAGTGCGATCTGAAGTTGAATAGGTCATTTGTAAAGGGCATTAACTACGCTCGGCGTTTACTGAGAAATTTGATTCTTGATGAAGGACAAACATTTGCGGTATTATTAGATGATATACTAAGAGAAGAAACATGTCATTCTCAAATAATTATGTTTCTTCAAAACCCTATAAAATTAAATAAAATTCAAGTTTTTTATTTTGTAGTAAATTTCTTTGTTTGAATTTTTGAACTAAGTTCGAAATTGCGATGACAATCTTAGTGACGTTTACGGTATAGGTTCCAAGTAACTGTCAATTTCGATAAATAATTTTTAAATTATCATTTTTCTTCAACAAAGAATATATTTTGTATAATTCTATGGTATTGAGATGTTTCGTACAGGTTTGCAATTCAACGCAGACTGGACAACGCGGAATGAATTCAGCCATAAAACATGAAAATTCCATAAGGGAAAATCCCAAGTTGAGTTTACAAAAAAACCTCCGACAAAAAATATTCAAGCTAACCGAAATTCATCCATTCAGACCGAAGTTTATTCACACCTCACCCTTACAAGATTGTGATTATGACACAACTTTTGCGCAAACATTGAATGACTGATTTTTCACTACAATATTTTATTTTCTGATGAATCGACGTTCACGAAAAATGGAATTGTTTCATTACAAAACTGTCGATAAGGGGCTAAAGGAAATCCTTATTATAAGGATTATACAGGATTCGACATCAAATGTTTGGTGAGCTGTTTTACAAGTTCGAATAATCGGAGGAATATATGACAATTTTTACAGGAAACTGTAAATAAGTGAATATTTGGATTTGATGGGCAATTTTTTAATTCCTGAACTAGATGACCTTTTCTTGGAGCAAAGGCGACATTGCTGATAAAAGATAAGAAATTTGTCTCTCTGACGAAAAATTCGTTAACTAGAAAATATTTTGAAGTCAAGACTGCAAAAAATTGTTGTTAAATTCTTAAAATTAAGAAATTAATCCAATTATAATCTACAATCCAAATGAGTACCACATAATTAGACATATTTATTAAATTATCATCGAAAATTTATTTTAGTTGCATTCCCTTTCAGAATCATTAAATACAAGCACAGTTCTAAGCAAAAAAATCAATTTTTGTTCAATTATCAACGATTATCTTATAATTTATAATGTAACTTAAATATTGTTTTATTTTCCCATTATTCGAAATTTTCTTAGCTTCTTTTATGGCGGACGACGAATCGTCACTGAATTGTGACAATATTTTTTAGGACGTATCCATGCACAAATTTTGTACATTTTTAACTGACAGCAGAAAATGTAATATAAACTATTTTGTATCCCCTCCTTGTTCAAGCCACTTTCAATAATGTCCAACAGAAAACCCAGAAACATTTCTTTACCAAGAATCGTATCAGAAGTTCACCGCCAACCTCATCAGTGGTTTATTGCCTACCTATTGGTATTCAAAAATCTTAAGCAAACATTCTTGGAAGTAAATACCTGTCCATCAAATGTTTGCTTTTATTAAGGCACCTGAAGCTTCAAACCGGCATTTATCGCAAACATAAAATATGCAGTTTTAACCATTGACTTTACAAATTTTACCTTGAAATTTAATAAAAAGACACTAAAGGCAGAAAATCAATTAAAAGGGTAAAAAAGGCAGAAAATCAATGAAAAAAACCAAAAAACCCAATTTGTCTAAAATCCGGGCTCTAATTAAAAAATAAATAAATTTAAAAAAGGAAAGAAATAAAAATAAATAAATTAAAAAAAAGATAAAACAAATGGATACTGATAAATAAGTAATAAACAAAAAAAATAATAATTTAAAAAAAATGACCGAAAAAAAATTTAAAAAAAAAATTTAACTAAATTAAAAAAATTATAATAATATAGATATTCAGGTAATTTACTAACGATAGTATAATGAAAGTACAAAAGAAAAAAGCCAATATAGGAAAAACATTTGCCTGGCCTTTTGGTTTTATCCAGTGCCATCTAATAATGGAAAAAAAATAATCAATAATATTTAAGAATTTTCATTATTTTTTCATTAAATAGTGGAATTAATTAAAAACAGTTAGTTTTTTTTTAAGTAATATGAGTAGATTCCACAAGAAAGGGATCCAAACAGTAAATTCAATTTAAACGATTATTAATTAATATTTCAATTGAACAGTCAGTATTGCTGAGTCAATCTCTGTACTTACACCTACTTCGATTAACTAAATATAAAACCGCAATTTCTTACGCTTGAAGGAGAAACGCGTACTAGATGGACATGCTCCAAATAATAAAAAATACTAATTCTCCAATGGGCAGTCTTCATTAACACATTAAAAATTACAAAGTTATTAGCACACTTAATTTCTTTTTTTTTTTAAATTGTTAATATTCAATATAATATTAGTATATTTGGCACAAATTGATATTAAAATAAATTAAGTAAATTCTTTAAGATTTTATTTGAGCGTAATGCTATTAGATGGAAATATAAAGGAAGCGAAAAAAAATAATGGAATCGTTTCAATAATTAAACTTAAGGTGGATTCATGCAACATCAACTAAAAGATTAAATTTAAACTAAGAATATTCAGCTGTTCATGCAACATAAATTGAGAAATTAATAAACCGACCGGACATGCGCACTCTTTTCAATCATTTGTCAAAACTTCCAATAGTGATCGAGCTGTCAGAACTGAAGATATATTAAACTTAATCCAACCTCTTTTACGAAAAATAAAGTTGTAAATTGTAAAAAAAATTAAACATGTAACACAAGCTCATATAAACAATAACTTAACACAAATCACCAGTAGGTGATCTGTGGTTAGGGCTTGACGCATGCGTTGCGTCGAGTTCATGGAAGAAATTAATTTCTCAGTTGAAAGCTGGCCATCTTTCTTAGTTTTAATTTAAATCTTAATTTCTTGCATTGTTCTAAGTTCTTAGTTTTAGTTTTAAATTAATCTGTTTCAATTTTTGCTTCCATGAATCCACCTTCAGTGTTGTCGCGAGACGAGACGAGACGTGAGAAGGCCTTTTCTCGTCTCGTATCAGACGAAATAAGACGAGAGAACACGCTCCTCTCGTCTCATCTCGCTTTTCTCTTGATTAAAACCGAATAATAGATATGAAAAAGGTAAAAACACAACGATCTTCAGGGCTTTTCACGACGAGCGGCCAATTCTCTGTACTAAAATCTAGAATGTAACCAAGAATGTACAGTGTGACCCACGTGAATACAGGGACGTTCAAACATCAAAAAAACAATTTTTGACAACGTACATCTTAGACACCGGTGAAGTTCCATTACTCAAAATTTATTTTAGGTGTTTCAAGGGATACTCTTTACAGTGTGGTAACCAAAAAACCAATAAAAATCGCTCAATTTTTTTTAAATCGACGTTTTGAATCCTCCTAAAAATGTACGCTACTGACATATATCAAATGTTAATAAGTAAAAATAGTCCCTTTGCCGACGTTTTTAAACCACCAAAATTTGAAGTTCACCAAATGTCAATGGGGTGTTAAACCGATATCCGGCATTTGGAATTTTATTATTAGTATTATTACTTTGTAACAATTAATTGAAAATTTTTGTAAACCGAATATTTTAGGAGAAAACGGAAAATCAAGAGTTCCTAAATGTTTGCAAGTTTCACTACAGATACGTCACATACTTAAAGATGAAGTTAGCCACTTTCTGATTTAGATGTTTTATGAACTAATAGCCAGTTACAAAAAGGCCATTCGAATTTGAAGTTTGAAGAACTGTGAAAGTCTATAATATATATGAGCTTTTGTCTACTGTTTATATGAGCTTGACGTTTCAGTATTATAAAAAAATAAAAGCATTGTGTTAATATTTTTTTAGGTAAGTTTTTCTCCACAATTTTTCAAGTTGAAATAATGTCAATATCATATAAATCTTGTTTTGTATCATACTGTACGAACACAACAGTTACAACGCCTCGTAAAAAGTTTGTAACTGTGCCTGCAGTAGAATTTAGAAGAAAATTGTGGTTTGAGGCTGCTAGAAGAAAATATAAACAGACTACAACTAGATACTATTGATGTGAAGATCATTTTGATGTAATTATATATGTGTGTAAATTTAAACAAATCCTAAGTCATTCACTATAAAAGCAATATAACATAAGCATAACCTACACTTCATCACGATTTTAAAAAAGAAGACGACATAATTGTGTCAACCCTCATGTAGCTAACTTCTCTTTTAGGTAATGTACGTCACAGCATAAATGGCGAACTATTTGAATTATCCAAAAGTGGAATTTTCAAATCGACATAAAAACCTTGTGAGAATAAAAACATTATAGTTTATTTCAGAAAGGTATAGAGTAATAAAACCTCATTAGGTATGCAAAGGGAGCACAGAGTGACCCAAAGAATATTTAAGCCACTTTCATAGTTTGGCATTGATTTCATTGTAAAATTCTTTCTTTTTATCAAGTGCAGGTAGTACCACCCGGGTTGGGGTCAATATATGGGTTTAGCCTATTGTTATCCATTCACAAACACTGAAAATAGTGTGCCAAAGGCGTGCCGGTAGGATACTCGTAAAAAGGAAAGAATTTTATTTTAACAGAATAAAAATTAGGCATTATGTACATAGTATTAGGTACACTTATTTTTTATTGAACATTATACAAAAAATACATTATACAGAAATTAAATTATAAAAAATCATAATATTCTTCGTCATCTGAGGAACTGTCATCTCCTCTTGACGTTATAATTATTGGGTCGACGGTCCGATCGATCAAGTAGTCAAGATCCCACATTTTCTCCTCTTCTTTAATGACGTGCTGGACTGCTTTTCGCCAGTTCTCTGGTGTCACCTCCTTAATGGCTTGATCAAACAGTAGCTTAACGTCTTTCATTTTGAATGTCGTGTTTTTTCCCCATTATGATTTTCTCCACCACTAACTATTAACATTGAGAAAACATCATATATTTGTTAAGTTTAACACCCCATTTAAGCTATAACTGGGTGTTGCGATCTTAAGTGGGTTACGCTGTATATTCCAAGAATAAAATGAGTTTATAGGAAGCAATAAAAAAAAGTGTTGCGTAACAAATTATTTTCATTAATTTATTCAAAAATCTGACAATTATTCTGATTGCTCACCTAATATATCATCCGAGTCGACAGTTTTAGAACAGTATACTGTCCACAGACGTAGTAAGCGGTTTACCTACTTATAAAAAATCGCAACTCGTGACTCGAATGCATCAAGTACTTACTATAATAAGGCCATAAGCAGACCTGCATTAAAAAAAACATTGACTTACGGTATTATGTACGGTGGCTTATGATTTCTAAGAAATCGGGTGTGTTCCTTTCAGTAACTACCTATAAAACTCGTAGGTGGTTAGAATAATTAAATGTTTTTATTTTTATTTTTGTTATGACTTTTCAATGTCATTGTTATAATTAACTATAACAAATTAAAATTCAATATTTAAAAACAAAGTGAAAAAAGAACATTTCAATATCAAAGTTTAATTTGAATATAGGAAGGGGAGACTAGGGAGGGTTGATACGGCTAATCCTTGACCTAGGAAATTGACATAAGTTTTCATTCAATGAAATCGGTTTGTGCGGCCTTTTATAGCCAACTAAGTTACAATTAATTGTGAGCAGTTAAAACATGTCAGTTTAGATTATGGTAGGAGATACCTGGTATTTTTTTTTAAACTGTAAAGTGTATCAACCCTCCCATGGTAAGGGAGCTTTGATACGGTGTAAAGGAGGTTTGATACAAAATAGATAAATCATAAAATACGCCAAACCATAAAATTTATTAGACCTAAAAGTACTCATTATTAATTGACATTGTAAAATTTATTAAATTTGTCGGCAAATGATCATTTTCTTGTGGATCTGGCAGTCCCACCTACAAAATTTGGTGTCGGTAGCTTCATAACATCTTCTTCAGAAACTAGTCCTTGGTCTTCCACATCAGGGTATACGAAATGGTATCCAGGCTTCTTCCGCCGCATAAAGTTTATTAAATATTCATCTCCCACTTTTTCTATAACTTGTCCAACATAGTGCTTTATTGTCTTTTTTGTTGTAAATCTTACTAGAACATAGTCCTTCAAGTTTACTACTCCTCTAACAAAATAATCTTCTTCTTTCTCATTTTCTATTTGGTCTTCTATATCAGTTATTTCATCCGATGATGATGGATCGAATACAGAATTATCAGATTCAGATTCCTCTTCAATTGCTTTTTGTTTCTTCACTTTAACAACATTGTTAGTGCCCATAAAGTTTCTTTTGAATTTACCCTTGTTTCTCCGTTCTTGCCTTTTTTCATAGTCTGCGGCAATGGATTTATTTCTTCGGGAGTCTTGTATGAGCAGGAAGATTCAGGCTTCGGCCTAGGAATAGATTCTGGGGTATGTTCTCTGCCGACAGGTAATGCCAGCGTATCATTAACTCTAGCACTTTGTGACTGATGAGGATCAGGCCGGTCAGTAACCTTTGCAGTGAGGAAGTCGTGATCACTAAATTGGTGGGAATTGTATGGGTAGATACCAGTTTTAGAAAACCCTTTGCTAATATTCAGTGGAGTAAAAGCTCGCTGATATGCAGTACCAACAAGCGCGGCAATATCTTTCAAACAAATAGTTTGGCCAGGATTTCTCACCATTAAGTCATCACAAGCTTCATTGAAGTACGTTTTGAACGGACCGTATACTGCAAGTGGTTGCAAGCGGTGACTTGTGTGTGGCGGTATCTTTAATAAAACGATGCCATTTTGCTTGCATATATCTAGACCACCAAGGGATATGTGGCTGTTGTGATTATCCAAAATAAGTAAGGATTTTTTAACTTTGCTACATTTTGCGAATTTCATGAAATGTGACAGATATAATTCGAAATTTTCAGATGTCATCCAACCGCTTGGATGAGTAGCAGCTTTGGATCCTGGTGGTGCACCAATGGTCATATATTCCTGTTCACGAACACGCGGGAAAACAAAAAAAGGGGGAATAGAATTCCCTATGGCACTTATGGTACACAGGACTGTAACTGTCTGGCCTCGTTCTCCTGAAGTAACTTTTGATACTTGTTTTGAAATGATTTTGCTAGGTTTGTGGACAGTCTGGACGCCAGTCTCGTCACAGTTGTATATTGAATCTGGTTCAAATTGATCTCGGCGTAGTACTTCGCCAAGTAAATTGTAAAATTCTCCTACAGTGTGCTGGTTAAAAGCTGATCCACGAGAAAGGCTCGTTGGTTCTGGTTTTCGAAGCGATAGTTCATTGTTTCTCTCCATAAACCCTCTAAGCCACTCATAGGAAGCCATTTCATTTTTTAGCCAATTTGAAGGGACGTTTTTTTTATTTTCCAAAGCATACAAATATGCAAATTTTCTCGTCTCTTTCATTTTAGCCGCAGTTAGCAAATATTTAGCTAAACTTTTTTCTTCTTCGGAATTAAATATTTGAGAAGTCGCAAAATTTGGAAGATACTTCGTTTCTTTTCCCTTTTCCTTGTATTTGGCAACATATCTTCTTAGTGTCATTTTGTTTAAGAGATATTTATTAGTCAATTTACCTCCGTCTATAACTTCCTGGACGGCTTTCTCCATCCGTTCAGGTGAAGCCGGTGTTCTATTAGTTTTTTTCTCCCATTTGAAAGGCATCCTGTAATTAAAAAGAACATTTTATGTAGGTACAACCTAGAATTCTAGGAGAGTGGGAGGTTTGATACATGTATCAAGTCTCCCCGAAATGGAATGTATTAATCCTCCCGTACGTGACCTATTCTATAAAATTTGAAATATTTGTGAACAGAATCCACATTCAGGCATCTACTTAGTACCAAATTGTGTCTAAAACACCGGATTATATCATAAAAAACTTATAAATAGGTTAATCTCAACCAGTTTTTACACTTACCTTCCGAAACTTTGTAATTTATACAGTAAAAACAAATTTTCTGCGCTGATTTCTTAAAACCGACTCCTAATACAGCAAACAGGCATCAAATGTGCTGATCACATGGAGACGTTCCACTGTTGCCAAATCTACCAAGCAACAAGTGCTTTAAGCGGCAAATTTGAAAGCGTATCATCCCTCCCATAGTATCAACCCTACCTAGTCTCCCCACTCGCAGAATTATTCTCTGATTCAGTTAGACATTATTTGTTGAGAGCTAATTTTTTAACTGCAACTACACAAAATATATCCTAAAAATGTCTTCACTGGTTACTTTAACCACCGTACATAAACAATTAATAGTAGGTTCACTCTAAGCTCCGCCCAGAGCAATATCTATCTCACTCGGTCTCCGATGCTACTCTTTTTCGGAATTTTTAAGTTCCAACCGAGTGTCTTTTGTAGTTACGTACGAGCGGAGTTAATAATATACAGGCTGAACTGTCTTTGCTGTGAACTATTTAATTATTATTACGGAATATTTATTAAGAATAAAATACCGCAAATGGAAACATAACGAAAGACGGCTTGATTCCTAAAAATCGGGAAGGCTTGAAGTATGTCTAATATTTCATGTGTTCTAGTGATCTATCTATTTAATATACTTTGCTGAAACTAAATGTTTATCAAAAATAGTTAATATTTTATATTTTTCTATGCTTTTTCAGAAATACAATGGCATCGCGAATAAACTTTGCTCGCAATAGAAACAGCTGGGGCCCTATTTCAGTAGCATCTCCAGGGTTTTATAGAACACCAGACGATGACGATGATGATGATGATGAAATAAAAAGTATTCAGGCCAAACAGCTAGATCCACTCAAAGAGGATCTAGCTGATTGGCTAAATAAATCTTTGGGTAAGTTTTCAAACATTTTTTTTTCACTGACATGTTAAATGTTCGCGCAACTTATCATCCCTCTTTTTTCGGTAAGCTTAGTAACTATTTGTTAAGAATAATTGGTTATATATCAATGATAATAAATTAACGAAAACATATAACTTCTTAACACACTGGTGAAACAATGAAATTAATAAGTTCATCAAAGGTAAGTAATATAATCTTCAACATTGGCACAGAGCAGCTGATTTTCTTGCCTAATGTATAAATCGGACCTGTCGGTAGGGATGCGCGATACTATCCGATATTCCAATGTATCGATACTTTTACTTCCGATACTCGATATTTTGTATCGATACTATGCTTTTCGATGCATTCCAAGTATCGATAAATTTGTAGTGTATCGATACCTTGCGATACGGGATTTTTAGTGGTAGCGGCAAGTGGCGTTATCTATAGTGATGAGCGATATCGTGATTTTTTATTCACGTTCTGAAATGATGTCGTGCTTTTTTTAACGAAACTAAAAATAAAAAACGAAAAATGTGAAGTTTTTTGCGTTTTTCGAGCTAATTTTGAGGTTATGTGAAAAAGTTACTGATAAAAAAGTTGTAGATTTTCACAAGATCTACAACTTTTATAATCAACTTTTTATACTAAGAACTCAACTTTGGCCGGAAATCGCAATAATGTCTTTTTCTACCCCCCCAAAAAAGTGTTTTACCGAAAAAACGTTATAACTCGAAAAATTTCCAATATTTCAATTTGAAATTTTTTTTCATGGTTTGTGACTATCAAAGCTACCTTCTACTAAATTTTCATCAAAATCGAACATTTTTTAACGAAACCAAAAATAAAAAACGAAAAATGCAGTTTTTTGCGTTTTTCGAGCTAATTTTGAGGTTATGTAAAAAAGTCACTTATTATAAAGTTGTAGATTTTTACAAGATCTACAACTTTTATAATCAACTTTTATTCTAGGAACTCAACTTTGGCCGGAAATCGCAATAATGTCTTTTTCAACCCCCCCAAAAAAGTGTTTTTTACCGAAAAAACGTCATAACTCAAAAAATTTCCAATATTTCAATTTGAAATTTTTTTTCATGGTTTGTGACTATCAAAGCTACCTTCTACTAAATTTTCATCAAAATCGAACATTTTTTAACGAAACCAAAAATAAAAAACGAAAAATGCAGTTTTTTGCGTTTTTCGAGCTAATTTTGAGGTTATGTAAAAAAGTCACTTATTATAAAGTTGTATATTTTTACAAGATCTACAACTTTTATAATCAACTTTTATTCTAGGAACTCAACTTTGACCGGAAATCGCAATAATGTCTTTTTCCACCCCCCCAAAAAAGTGTTTTTTACCGAAAAAACGTCATAACTCAAAAAATTTCCAATATTTCAATTTGAAATTTTTTTTCATGGTTTGTGACTATCAAAGCTACCTTCTACTAAATTTTCATCAAAATCGAACATTTTTTAACGAAACCAAAAATAAAAAACGAAAAATGCAGTTTTTTGCGTTTTTCGAGCTAATTTTGAGGTTATGTAAAAGAGTCACTTATTATAAAGTTGTAGATTTTTACAAGATCTACAACTTTTATAATCAACTTTTATTCTAGGAACTCAACTTTGGCCGGAAATCGCAATAATGTCTTTTTCCACCCCCCCCAAAAAAGTGTTTTTTACCGAAAAAACGTCATAACTCAAAAAATTTCCAATATTTCAATTTGAAATTTTTTTTCATGGTTTGTAACTATCAAAGCTACCTTCTACTAAATTTTCATCAAAATCGAACATTTTTTAACGAAACCAAAAATAAAAAACGAAAAATGCAGTTTTTTGCGTTTTTCGAGCTAATTTTGAGGTTATGTAAAAAAGTCACTTATTATAAAGTTGTAGATTTTTACAAGATCTACAACTTTTATAATCAACTTTTATTCTAGGAACTCAACTTTGGCCGGAAATCGCAATAATGTCTTTTTCCACCCCCCCCAAAAAAGTGTTTTTTACCGAAAAAACGTTATAACTCGAAAAATTTCCAATATTTCAATTTGAAATTTTTTTTCATGGTTTGTGACTATCAAAGCTACCTTCTACTAAATTTTCATCAAAATCGAACATTTTTTAACGAAACCAAAAATAAAAAACGAAAAATGCAGTTTTTTGCGTTTTTCGAGCTAATTTTGAGGTTATGTAAAAAAGTCACTTATTATAAAGTTGTAGATTTTTACAAGATCTACAACTTTTATAATCAACTTTTATTCTAGGAACTCAACTTTGGCCGGAAATCGCAATAATGTCTTTTTCCACCCCCCCAAAAAAGTGTTTTTTACCGAAAAAACGTCATAACTCAAAAAATTTCCAATATTTCAATTTGAAATTTTTTTTCATGGTTTGTGACTATCAAAGCTACCTTCTACTAAATTTTCATCAAAATCGAACATTTTTTAACGAAACCAAAAATAAAAAACGAAAAATGCAGTTTTTTGCGTTTTTCGAGCTAATTTTGAGGTTATGTAAAAAAGTCACTTATTATAAAGTTGTAGATTTTTACAAGATCTACAACTTTTATAATCAACTTTTATTCTAGGAACTCAACTTTGGCCGGAAATCGCAATAATGTCTTTTTCCACCCCCCCCAAAAAAGTGTTTTTTACCGAAAAAACGTTATAACTCGAAAAATTTCCAATATTTCAATTTGAAATTTTTTTTCATGGTTTGTGACTATCAAAGCTACCTTCTACTAAATTTTCATCAAAATCGAACATTTTTTAACGAAACCAAAAATAAAAAACGAAAAATGCAGTTTTTTGCGTTTTTCGAGCTAATTTTGAGGTTATGTAAAAAAGTCACTTATTATAAAGTTGTAGATTTTTACAAGATCTACAACTTTTATAATCAACTTTTATTCTAGGAACTCAACTTTGGCCGGAAATCGCAATAATGTCTTTTTCCACCCCCCCAAAAAAGTGTTTTTTACCGAAAAAACGTCGTAACTCAAAAAATTTCCAATATTTCAATTTGAAATTTTTTTTCATGGTTTGTGACTATCAAAGCTACCTTCTACTAAATTTTCATCAAAATCGAACATTTTTTAACGAAACCAAAAATAAAAAACGAAAAATGCAGTTTTTTGCGTTTTTCGAGCTAATTTTGAGGTTATGTAAAAAAGTCACTTATTATAAAGTTGTAGATTTTTACAAGATCTACAACTTTTATAATCAACTTTTATTCTAGGAACTCAACTTTGGCCGGAAATCGCAATAATGTCTTTTTCCACCCCCCCAAAAAAGTGTTTTTTACCGAAAAAACGTCATAACTCAAAAAATTTCCAATATTTCAATTTGAAATTTTTTTTCATGGTTTGTGACTATCAAAGCTACCTTCTACTAAATTTTCATCAAAATCGAACATTTTTTAACGAAACCAAAAATAAAAAACGAAAAATGCAGTTTTTTGCGTTTTTCGAGCTAATTTTGAGGTTATGTAAAAAAGTCACTTATTATAAAGTTGTATATTTTTACAAGATCTACAACTTTTATAATCAACTTTTATTCTAGGAACTCAACTTTGGCCGGAAATCGCAATAATGTCTTTTTCCACCCCCCCAAAAAAGTGTTTTTTACCGAAAAAACGTCATAACTCAAAAAATTTCCAATATTTCAATTTGAAATTTTTTTTCATGGTTTGTGACTATCAAAGCTACCTTCTACTAAATTTTCATCAAAATCGAACATTTTTTAACGAAACCAAAAATAAAAAACGAAAAATGCAGTTTTTTGCGTTTTTCGAGCTAATTTTGAGGTTATGTAAAAGAGTCACTTATTATAAAGTTGTAGATTTTTACAAGATCTACAACTTTTATAATCAACTTTTATTCTAGGAACTCAACTTTGGCCGGAAATCGCAATAATGTCTTTTTCCACCCCCCCCAAAAAAGTGTTTTTTACCGAAAAAACGTCATAACTCAAAAAATTTCCAATATTTCAATTTGAAATTTTTTTTCATGGTTTGTAACTATCAAAGCTACCTTCTACTAAATTTTCATCAAAATCGAACATTTTTTAACGAAACCAAAAATAAAAAACGAAAAATGCAGTTTTTTGCGTTTTTCGAGCTAATTTTGAGGTTATGTAAAAAAGTCACTTATTATAAAGTTGTAGATTTTTACAAGATCTACAACTTTTATAATCAACTTTTATTCTAGGAACTCAACTTTGGCCGGAAATCGCAATAATGTCTTTTTCCACCCCCCCCAAAAAAGTGTTTTTTACCGAAAAAACGTTATAACTCGAAAAATTTCCAATATTTCAATTTGAAATTTTTTTTCATGGTTTGTGACTATCAAAGCTACCTTCTACTAAATTTTCATCAAAATCGAACATTTTTTAACGAAACCAAAAATAAAAAACGAAAAATGCAGTTTTTTGCGTTTTTCGAGCTAATTTTGAGGTTATGTAAAAAAGTCACTTATTATAAAGTTGTAGATTTTTACAAGATCTACAACTTTTATAATCAACTTTTATTCTAGGAACTCAACTTTGGCCGGAAATCGCAATAATGTCTTTTTCCACCCCCCCAAAAAAGTGTTTTTTACCGAAAAAACGTCATAACTCAAAAAATTTCCAATATTTCAATTTGAAATTTTTTTTCATGGTTTGTGACTATCAAAGCTACCTTCTACTAAATTTTCATCAAAATCGAACATTTTTTAACGAAACCAAAAATAAAAAACGAAAAATGCAGTTTTTTGCGTTTTTCGAGCTAATTTTGAGGTTATGTAAAAAAGTCACTTATTATAAAGTTGTAGATTTTTACAAGATCTACAACTTTTATAATCAACTTTTATTCTAGGAACTCAACTTTGGCCGGAAATCGCAATAATGTCTTTTTCCACCCCCCCCAAAAAAGTGTTTTTTACCGAAAAAACGTTATAACTCGAAAAATTTCCAATATTTCAATTTGAAATTTTTTTTCATGGTTTGTGACTATCAAAGCTACCTTCTACTAAATTTTCATCAAAATCGAACATTTTTTAACGAAACCAAAAATAAAAAACGAAAAATGCAGTTTTTTGCGTTTTTCGAGCTAATTTTGAGGTTATGTAAAAAAGTCACTTATTATAAAGTTGTAGATTTTTACAAGATCTACAACTTTTATAATCAACTTTTATTCTAGGAACTCAACTTTGGCCGGAAATCGCAATAATGTCTTTTTCCACCCCCCCAAAAAAGTGTTTTTTACCGAAAAAACGTCGTAACTCAAAAAATTTCCAATATTTCAATTTGAAATTTTTTTTCATGGTTTGTGACTATCAAAGCTACCTTCTACTAAATTTTCATCAAAATCGAACATTTTTTAACGAAACCAAAAATAAAAAACGAAAAATGCAGTTTTTTGCGTTTTTCGAGCTAATTTTGAGGTTATGTAAAAAAGTCACTTATTATAAAGTTGTAGATTTTTACAAGATCTACAACTTTTATAATCAACTTTTATTCTAGGAACTCAACTTTGGCCGGAAATCGCAATAATGTCTTTTTCCACCCCCCCAAAAAAGTGTTTTTTACCGAAAAAACGTCATAACTCAAAAAATTTCCAATATTTCAATTTGAAATTTTTTTTCATGGTTTGTGACTATCAAAGCTACCTTCTACTAAATTTTCATCAAAATCGAACATTTTTTAACGAAACCAAAAATAAAAAACGAAAAATGCAGTTTTTTGCGTTTTTCGAGCTAATTTTGAGGTTATGTAAAAAAGTCACTTATTATAAAGTTGTAGATTTTTACAAGATCTACAACTTTTATAATCAACTTTTATTCTAGGAACTCAACTTTGGCCGGAAATCGCAATAATGTCTTTTTCCACCCCCCCCAAAAAAGTGTTTTTTACCGAAAAAACGTTATAACTCGAAAAATTTCCAATATTTCAATTTGAAATTTTTTTTCATGGTTTGTGACTATCAAAGCTACCTTCTACTAAATTTTCATCAAAATCGAACATTTTTTAACGAAACCAAAAATAAAAAACGAAAAATGCAGTTTTTTGCGTTTTTCGAGCTAATTTTGAGGTTATGTAAAAAAGTCACTTATTATAAAGTTGTAGATTTTTACAAGATCTACAACTTTTATAATCAACTTTTATTCTAGGAACTCAACTTTGGCCGGAAATCGCAATAATGTCTTTTTCCACCCCCCCAAAAAAGTGTTTTTTACCGAAAAAACGTCATAACTCAAAAAATTTCCAATATTTCAATTTGAAATTTTTTTTCATGGTTTGTGACTATCAAAGCTACCTTCTACTAAATTTTCATCAAAATCGAACATTTTTTAACGAAACCAAAAATAAAAAACGAAAAATGCAGTTTTTTGCGTTTTTCGAGCTAGATTTGAAGTTATGTGAAAAAGTCACCAATTAAAAAGTTGTAGATTTTCTCAAGATCTACAACTATTATACCCAACTTTTTTCTCTAGAACCTCAACTTTGGTCGGATATAGCAATAATGTCTTTTTCCACCCCCCAAAAAGGTGATTTTTACGGAAAAAACGTCAAAATTAGGAAAATCTCGGATCGTTAACGTATCGATACTTCGAGTATCGATAAATTAATATTCGATATTCTACTGTATCGATACTTTACGTTCCGATCCGTATCGATACCTAATATCGATACTTTCTAGTGTATCGCGCAACCTTACCTGTCGGTAGATCAGCATAACTCATAATTCCCTACAATTATTCAATTTTAATCACACAAAAATATGTAATTAATTCTAGGTCAAACTTTGGCAAAATTTAAAACCAAAAAGAATGGCACGACATGATGTTACTCTATCGGTAATCGAGGTAATTACCAAAAAAATTATAGAGGTTGTATCACGAAACTTTCATTATATCTATTCGTAAAATGGGACGCAGTACCACGAGGTGCCTCTATCGGAATTTTCGATATAAATTCATTCCGTGCCTTTTACTGAGAACATTTTAGATAATTGACATGAAATCGAAATTTTTTCAATGAAAACGTTGTTTATTGGATCATGATTTGAGGATGAGTGATCGTGTATTCGTGCTTACGTAACTTTTTATTATCCTGGATTATTTACTAGGGATATCGTTTAGATAACAAGGAAATGTTTCAGGACATAAATTAAAAATGTATTTCCAACTTCATTCGTATACATACAGGGAACTACTTCAATTACATTTTTAGCCAAGACAATTTTGTTATGGGTGAGTTTTCAAAAGAATCTAAGTACAAAAAGAAGCGGAACTCACTTATTTACTGTCAGGTCAGGGTCTGTAAATCTATTGTTACGTCGGACCTGTACTGAGGATATGTAGAGGTCCATGAAGAAAAAGAAGAAGACATAAATCTAGAACTGTCATCGAAAAGTCGAGAACTGTCTGGAACAGGTGAAAAGTATAAAAAGCGTGACGATTGACATTAGTTAGTTTAGTTTTAAAGTATTAGAAATTTGGGTTCTGTGTTCTGTTTCAAGTTGTAGAAATAAAGAAAGTTTAAGAAAGTATAAGGAGTAACATTTGCGACAGCGGTGGGATCTGAGAAATATTTGTATCTGCTTATGGTAAATACTAGAACCACCGTATACGACACAGAAACATGGATACTTTCGGACCCCCAGCAAGGTTTTTAATGATGGAAGAAGAGAAAGAAATATGTAGAAAGGAGGAAAAAGCAGAGAAGGAAAGACGTGAGGAAGAGAAGGAGAGAGTAGAAAGGTGGAAGAAAAGGACAAGGAGAGACGTAGAAAGGAGAGGAAAATGAGGAGAAGCTTAGACAAGCTAATGTAGAAATTATGAATGGTCTAACAAAAATTCAGGAAACATTAAAGCCAGAGGTTGGACAGCTTAATAATAGAGTAGACCAATTAGAAAACAACAAGAAAATTTAAAATCTAATTTGGAACAACAAGAAAATTTAAGATTTAATTTAGTACCTCAGTACAGGTCCGACGTAACATTGCTCCCTCTTTTCTAGTTATTCGTCCCGAATAATCTGACTCCTGGGGTCTGGTTGATTCAACAGGGGGGATCGGGCCCGCAGTAAGGGGCTAACCTCTCGATATGGATCACCTTGGGCATACTCCTCGCTGATTTTTGGATGCGGTAGACTAGGTCATTGATTTTATTGAGAACCGTGTAGGGGCCTTCCTAGTTTCGTTGCAGTTTTTGGCACAAACTTTTTCTGCATCCTATCGTTGCAGAGCTTCAAACGTTCACGAGCAAAATTGAGGACCCTTTCCAATTTTTCTTTCAAGCTTTATGTTACTCCCTATACTTTCTTCAACTTTCTTTATTTCTACTACTTTAACTTTCACAATTCAATACAAATAACGTCTCACTATCAGAACACAGAACTCAAATTTCTAATAATTCAAAACTAAAAATCCTAATTGTCCCGCTTTTTATACTTTTCACCTGTTTCAGACAGTTCCAAGACATTTCTAGACTTTTTAATGACAGTTCTAGATGTGTGTCTTCTTCTTTTTCTTCATGGACCTCTATATACATATCCTCCGTACAGGTCCTACGTAACACTGTGTTCGTGAGGGTTGGATTGGACTTCTATTATTGTGTGTAGCATAGTTTTAAATAATTTCGATTGTTAATTCATTGGGATATTTATTACCGGATTTTTAGCGGCATCCTACTAACTTGTTGTTTAATTGTCACCAAGAAACCAAAGAAAGGCAGGATGACGGGCTTGGTGGAAAGAGCTAGGGAGGGCAGCTGGAGGAACAAGAAATTGTCCCTACTCGTGTTCTTCGACGTCGGGAACGCGTTCAACAGTGTCAGCTGAGGCTTGGAGTTGGGCAGGGGTTGGTCAACCTGGTGGAGGACTACCTGACGAGGCGTGTGATAGTAGACTCTAGAGGGAGGAGGTATGAGATGGAGGCTGGAGTGCCCCAGGGCTCGGTTCTTGGACCGACTATGTGTTTGATAAGGTTGTGAAGAGGGATGTGAGATTACGGTTTATGCGGACGATATGTGTCTGGTATAAATGGCAAAGGGAGAGGCGGAGAGAATATGTAGGAAGATTGTGGGGAAGATAGAGCGGTGCGGACTGAAAGTGGCGGAAGATAAGACGGTTGGGTTGCTAGTGAAGGGACGGAGCAAGACGAGGGACGAGGGAAGTGGGGGTGATGGTGAAGGGAAGGAGAATTCGTATGGAGGAGTCTGTGAAATACCTAGGGGAGTCGTTGGATAGCCAATTATCCTCCAAAACTCATATGTTAAAGGTGGCAGAGAAGGGGAAAGTGAGGGCAGCGTGGCTGGGGAGATTGATGTATAATGTGAAAGGGCCGGGAGAGTGGAAGAGGAGGGTAATTGGTAGGACGGTAGAGCAGAATATGCTGTACGGTTTGGAAATGTGGGGTGAAAGAGCGGTGGTGAATGCGAGGGTTTGGCCACTCCTGCGGGTGCAGAGAGGGATACTGCTGAGGGTGGTGCAGGGGTACAGCACAGTGGGTGGACTGGCAGCAGTGGTGCTGGCAAGGTCCTACCCATTGGATGTGATGGCTAGAGCCAGGAACAAACGCTGGAGGGGTGCGACCAGAGAGGAAGTACAGGAATGGATGGAGGAGGAAATGGAGAGAAGGTGGAAGGAGTAAGAGGGCACGCTAAAAAGAGCGATTGGGAATAGGAGAAATTGGATGGACCGGAAATTCGGGGACGTAAACTACTTCTCGACACAGGTGTTCACTGGACATGGGTCGAGAGTAGGGTACCTCCACAAGATTGGGAAAAGAGAGACTGGAGTGTGCGAGAGGTGTGAAGTGGAGGATGATGTGGGGCATGTATTTAGATGCTGGAGGAACGAGGAAGTGCTGGAGACGAAACTATGGGAGGCGGTGTACTGGGAGAACATGGTGGAGATAATGTTGAGGGGGGAGAGGAATGGATGGAGGTGAGTGGCGTAGTAGGGAGCAAGGTTAGGGTGAGAGAAGGACTCGATATGGCATGCGAAGTAGGAGTGATAGTAGGGAGAAGGCGACGGTGTGAGCAGAGAGTGTGCGAGGGATCGCCGCCCGTCTCGAACTATGCTAGGGTAGTAATTCCGAGGCGGGGGTAACGGCGAGTTTGAGGTGGATTTGGTTGGTAGGCATCCCCTTGGGGATGAGTCCAACACTGTTTGGGACCTGGACCCATTCGAACATGAGTTTCCCATCTCGACCCGAAAAAAAAATAAACCAAAGAAGTCTGCTCTTTTTAAAAAGTAACTGTTCCATCTCTAACTCAAAAATAAACTACAATAGCATGATAACAACTGGGACAATCATTACTACGGATTTGATGTAAAATATAACCGAGTTTTATCTAAGAGTATAAGTAAGCTCTCAATTTCCTTATACAAAAGCGGTAATGACTGCTTTCTATTGCTTTGAATATCCTTTATTTTTATTTACTTTAAAGTTAACCTAGTATTTAGAACAACTAGGAACATTGTTCATTTGGAGTAGTTTGTGTTTTCTCTTTTAACATTTAAACTTTGATGTGTATATTAGAAAAATGATTAAAAATCTTTTATTAACATTTTGCTTTACGCTTACCTACATTTAATATTTTTATACATGGGTATGGATAATACAATAAAAAAAAATTGTAACAATGTTGACTTTCTAAACTTACTGTGCCAAAACTAATTAGATTTTTACCATCATTCATATTTTTACTAATATCACTTTTTAAATCGATAATATTTTGACTGTTGTTGGATTTGTTTATTTAGAAAAATACGTTCGGTGCGCAGATTAGTTCTGATGGTTACTTTGTATTTAGTTTAAAAATAAACTTATGCATACCTTTGTTTATGATTATTATTATATTAAGTAATTTTATAGGAATCGAATATATCAAGAAAGACAACTTTCTTGAAGAATTGGATAATGGTGTAGTACTCTGTCATTTGGCCCAAATAATTACTGAAGGCGTGAAAAAGGCGATGGAAAAAGGATTGGTAAAAGGGGTGAGTAAAAAGTTATCGTAAAACCCTCACAAGAAGGAAATTAAAATAATGAACAAAATCCCTATAATAATAATAGTTTCTATAGTTATAACCGCTGATTAATAAAATATATTTATTGTATTCAATTTTGTAGCCACTGCCTAAAATTCGAGGAAAATGTTTCGAAAAAGCCGCAAGAGGAAGTTTTTTCTCCAGAGATAATATGGAGAATTTCATTCGATTCTGCAGGTCACTTGGAGTTCATGAAAATTTGCTGTTCGAAAGCGAAGACTTGGGTAAGTATACTTACTTCTTTATTAAAATCAAGAAAATGTAAAATAAGTTATATAAGAATTATCATTTAAAAAGTAGGCACATTTAGTCAGCTCCGGATCTTCAATTTTTTTTAGGCGGGGCAAAAACTAAAAATTGCCGCCCCCGTCCACTTATATTTATTTTTAGCTTTATCATCTTTATAATTTCGGCTCTATAGCAGAATAGCGTCAGTCAAAATAGCGCTAGGTTAAAATAGCCTCAGTCAAAATAGCGCAGCACAAAAATAACGCAAAACAAAAACAGCGGCAGACAAAATAGCTTATTCCCTTCCTCTTTTTGCAAACTTCATGTGGAATACAAGGGCATGCGCCCCGGCTTGACACCCCCAACATCCGGGGCTGCATTTAGTAAGGGAAGTCTTCGGAATTTACGCTAACGAAGTGCTACTAATAAAATGTTACTTTTAACTCTTGTATAATAAATAACTATTATTATTTCTTTCTGATTTTTCAGTTTTACATAATCAACCACGAAATGTAATTCTTTGTCTGCTGGAAGTCGCTCGAATAGCTTCAAAATTCGGAATAGAACCTCCTGGACTGGTGCAATTAGAAAAACAAATTGCAGAAGAAGAAAGAGATTCGTTCGATTCAAGACTCAACTCGCTATTGTCCTGGCAATTTCCAAATGTTACGGTAAGTTTTATCAATTAAATGAGGTACAGAAAACTGGAATGTTAACTAAAAGAATAAGTTTGTGCACTGATCATTTGGTCAGATATCTATTCTTTCTTATGCCGTTTTGGTCGGAATCCGTCAAGTTACCGTTACGTTATTCAACTCAGATAGCTTATAGATAAAAATATTTATCACCTTCTTAGGTACCTTTTTTGTCACCTTATACATTGTAATAGGAGCAAGTATACCGGATGCCGGCACACGAGGGGATTGCAGGTAATAAAATGGCGGACCAGTTAGCTAATGAAGGCTCTAAAGGAGACTTCATAGATCCGGAAACGTTTTGTGGAATCACAAAAGATTGCATAAGAGGGGAAATCGGGAACTGGCTAGATAGGGAACACCAACTCAAATGGAGGTTGACACAAGGGCACACCTCCTACAAAGAGTTTACTGATCAAGGTAGAGACAAGGAACTTTCAACAAGGCAACTGGGTGGGAGACATTTGAAGACAGTTACCGACATGGTGACTGGACACTGCACCCTGAGAAAACATCTGCTCAAAATGGGCAAAGTTAGTGAACCTATGTGCAGAATATGTGATATTGATGATGAAACACCTACTCACATAATCTGCTTCTGCGAGAACTTACAAGTACTTAGACGGAAGCACTTCGGAGAGGCATTGATACAACCATTACAACTACTAAAAATACCTCCAGTCAAACTAGTGGCCTTTATAGAAGACACGAAGATTCTGGAATATAAGTAGATAACATGGGAAATGGTACAAAGATTCAGTTCAATTGCCTGGGCTGTTGAGCACAACCCAAACGAATGAATGAAGGATACCTTACAAATGAAACTTAGTACCTAAAAATATATATTATTCATTTTAAAAAATTTGCGTGGTAAACCAAAACTACTTGAATCTTGAATATCACAATTGGTCCTTAATTTTGTCTCAATAAATCTATTATGTTATAGGATACTACTCCAAATTACTCAAAAATGAAACAGAGTCATTCAGCTGGCGCGATATCGTCTGTATTAGATAGATGGAATACACATCACGTTGTTTTAGTAGATCAGACAGATGATTTGGCTTCTTTGCCGGTGGTCAATAATACTAGTGGTGCAAGTGACGGCGTTCCAAGCGATAACACCGAAGACGAAGAGTGGTCACGAGGTAAGTCAAAATTGTTCACAACTCAATCTTTAAAATATGAAAAGTATTATTATTCAACAAAGAATGATGATCTGCTAGGATAGGTAAGGTACAAAGTTGTATGTTTTTTCTTTTCTGATGATTAGGTAGTGGCGAAGATCCAGACCTAGATGTGACCCCTCCAACTAGACCTTCTTCGGGTGATAGTGAAGGTGCTGACACGCCAAGTCCAACTCCAACTAATGAACTGGATAGGAAGGTGCAATTAGCTGCTAGACTGATGCAGAAGAACTGCAATTGTGCTAGTGGAAGATGTGACAAATTAAGAATTAGGAAAGTAGGAGAAGGAAAATATAACATAGCTGGAAAAAATGTGTTTGTCAGGGTGAGTTTATATTGCATATTCATGGTTTATATATTTACTGCATAATATATATATAGAGATGATATTCTGTACACAATTATTAGGTACTTTTGGCGGCTACGTTTACAGAGCTATAGATCAAAGTTACTAAATCCTAATATGCAGATTGAGTTTATTTGTTGTATAAAGTCTTTCAAAATAAAATGCGTATTTAATTTGAAATTTATTTTAATGTTGAAGTGTGCCAATGGAATAAAAAGATATGAGGTAAACATTATTTGGCTTCAATTACACATTGTTTTTTTTTAGTTGTTGAGCTTAAAATATCACTGGTATTTTTTTTTAGTTGACATATGCCACGTATTTTTACCAACTTACACAAGCTAAAGCATACTCCGAAAAACGGGACACATGTTACATCTATGGTAACCTGTAAACAGGGGTACTTACCCGAAAGTGAAGAGTAAAGATTTTCGAAAAATTGAACTTTTAACCTTAGACTTTGAAAAATGTTTAGAGGAAATTCGTAGAGAGGTAGAGACAATAATAATAGGAATTTACACGATTTGCTTTAAAAGTAAATGCACATTTAATTTGTTTGTAAGTAGTTTCTGGAAGACTGTTACATATTGGATTATGAAAAAAAGTCTACAATTGGTGCAAAGTTTATTTCATAGGATCTAGTAATAAAAAGCATTGAAAGAATAGGATAAATATAAAATACAAAAGTTTTTGTGTATTTAGAAACTAAGTATAATTCTAATTTTTAAGTTTGTATATTATTTTGTTGCAGTTACTCAAAGGTCGTCACATGATGGTAAGAGTTGGAGGAGGGTGGGATACTCTTGATCATTTTCTTCTACGCCACGATCCATGTCAAGTAAAAGTCGTCTCCAGAGAATCCCCAGATCGACCTACTAGTGCTTCCAAATATTTACATATCCGAGCCAAATACAGGAGTCCACCTCCTAGGGAATCTATTACTCGTTAATAATTTTTGCACTTTCAAAACTACAGAAACATTTACTTAGTAAAAATGTTGTTTTCCTATTGAAAATCCTCTATAGGTTAATTAAACCAATAAACACGATTTGCTGTTGTTTTTATTCCTTGAATTAGAAACAGGGGAAATGCAGATTAAATAAATGTATAGTTTTATTTTATTTATTAAAAATTAGAGACGAGCTTCCAATTACTAAAGAGTGCAAGGTGAGTTTATCTCCATTGCATTGATCAAAATGGGGAAGATCAAAAGTTAGTTTTGCATTTATATAGGGTTTGTGTAATCTAGTAATGATGTGAAAGATGTAGATATTGATGTAAGTCTTATGAATTGAAGAGAATTTTTTTTATTATTGACAAATACGTAAAATTGTTGATTATTTATGTAACGGTCTCACATTAAAATGTAATTGTGGAATAAACACGTTCTTTACTAAGTAAGTAATTCTGTAGTGATGTTCGAAAAGAAATTGTTTATTTTTTGTTGTAATTTTTTGTTAATATTCGCCGTTAATGTGTAAATATTATTTATAAGCGTCAAACAGACGGGAGCACAATGTTATGTCAAGAATATAGTTTCCCTTTTAATGAATTCACATGTTACCCATTCGTTTCGGGGAACAAAATAATTTTTTTTACATAACGTTGTCGTGACTATCTGCGTTTAAAATAGTTCGCAAAAACGGGGATAAGTACTTGCCATTTATCTATTACTTAATATTTATAATTATTATGTAATCTTTTTGTAGTAAAAAGTTAGCTCGACTGAACTTATATTATCAAAACTAATACTACAAAACTTGCAATAAACAATCACGTATTTTCATTATGCCAATAGTGCAATTACTTAATCTGATCAATATTTAAGTAACATAGTGATAATTATGTGCATATTCACCTGTGTATCGTATAAAAGTAAAGGCAAAGATGTGTATCAAAGCATTCCAATTGAAATTTTTTGAATTTATTTAACAAACTCTGAACATACTTTGATTGCAAAAAAGGAAGATAGGTAATTTGTACTTTTTAATGCCCAAGGGTGGATGTAGAACGTTCAAAATTCCCCATTTCAAAGTTCAGGATATCTTAATCTTCCTGCTGTTTATGTAAAGCATAGGTATAACTTTTTTCGCAACTTTGTACGGCATATTTTGAGTCAAATTGAAAATTTTTTAAAACTGCCAATGACCCTAAAAGTCCTAATGATTATGGAAATTTTTGAGTGAAATACTCGTTCGTTGACTCCTTACAACAAATTACCGAAGATTTTTTATTTTTTAAAAGAATAACAATTTTTAGTTCCTCATTGATTATTCAATTTTTTGGTTTATTTTTTCTTATAACTGTAATTTTAATAACATTTTATTTAAAATAATTAAAAGTTTATAGATAAAAATGTTCATTATTAGTTGAAAACAATTTTTTTTAAATAAATTTGATTTCAATACAACGTGTCTAAAATTCGCACGGTTTAACGATATTTATTGAATATGGATAAAGTTAGTGCAGATTATTTGAATATACCAAACAACATATAGACTAAAAAATACATAGCACTCAACAATCCCATTCTCTGCCTTTACAATTAATTTAACCATTTACTATTGTGTAACTTTCACTATCATAATCATAGCGCACCTGTGATTGACACTTCAATATTTTTAATACCAAGAGTAAAGTATTTTGCCTATTAATAATTGTAGTGTATAAACGTAGAATAATCATTAGTTTAGCCGTTTTATACCAATTTCAATCTCAAGTTCAAATTAGATACTAAGATCTATTATTATATTAGCGAATATTTGTATTATATTTATACAAAATAAAGTACGATATCCACATTATTAATATTCTATTAATATTTCAGTCGCCTAGATCCACATAAATAGAAATCACATCAATAAAAATATTGTAGAAACGTCACCTGCATATTATTAAAAATAAATTGAATAAATAATCAAAAAACTAAATGAAAACAAATTTGTCAACATAATTTTGCACCACCACGATCCTAAACAAGAGCAAAAGCAATACTGCCCGTCCCTCCCAGGATGCATCTCGGGGAGGACTTCCACCAACCACCCATCTCATCCGATGGGTCCTCATCGTCGACATTCGGGTTTTCCGCGTCCCTAGCCAAATGGATGCTGGCTGTGTAACCGCGGTGGTTATTTCTTCAGCGGTCTTCACGTTGTTCCTCGTCTTCTGTTGTCTGTGTTTTTTCGCTGCCTCTGTGAGGGGCAAATCCTTAGTCGACGAGTGGATCCACTTGTTATAGTTGTCCCCAGTTGAAATCCCGACTCATCTTTCTATGAATGTGTCGGGCCTTCTCCTGGGTGGGTCTTCTCGAGATTTTCTATAAGTGACTTTAGGCCATTAGCTGAGCTAACAGTCTTGTCACCTGTACGAGATTCTGTTGTTTTGTCGGTGTAGGCGTCGTCGTCTAAATCAAAACCACTTCGATTCATTTTCTTCTACAGTCTTTTATGAAGAAGTCGGATGTGAGATAAACATTACTTCTCAATGCAAGAAATATCGAAGAATACTGGACAAAGGTGGATCTTAGATCCGTTTTTAATTGCAGCTATAAATGAGGCAAATTTGGCAACCAAGCTCAAAGAAAATCTGAAGGATTTATCTGCCGATGGGATGCTGCAATTGGAATTTAAGTCTGTCAATTTGGATACCTACCTTTTGGTTAAAAAGGAAATCAGAATACCCAAAATTAACAATAGAGGCTTTGAAGTGTTTGATATCATTTGCCACCTCGTACTTGAGCGAGTTGACATTTTCAACAATGGCCCAAATAAAAAGTAAGGAAAGAAATCGCTTAAATTTGGAGAACGATTTAATTCTCAATGTAGCAAAAACGGATCCACGATGGGAGAAATTGGTTAATGAAAAACAAGCGTAACCTTCGAATTAAGAGTTCTCATAATTTTTTTTTTATTTTTTGTTAATTTGATACAAAGTTTAAGATGGAAGAGATCTCATGTGAGAAGGAATTAAATAAAAGGAAAGATAGATGATATTAAAATGTATATTAGGTAAAATTAAATATGCGTTAAAATAATACAACTCGCATTTCTTACAAACACAAAATAATATAATAAATAAGTAATAGTTTTAACTATTCATCTTAATGACTAATTTACTAACTTTGGTACTTACATTTATTTTAAATATATTATATGCATAGAGATTAAACGAAACATTTAAAATTATAAATTAAACGATATTATAATGGATGTACATGGCACTACAATCGTAACTTTTCTATTTATTCCATATAAATGGTATCTTCATAAAAATTTATTATGCAGTCCTAGAAAATAAAGAATATACAATTCAGTATTAGTACCTTACAGAACGTACTACCAAAGTATTTATAGCACCAAATATTTAATACATATTCTAATTTTATTTTTAGCACTTTCTATATAAAAAAAAGGTTGACATTTATATGCAATAAACAATAAAAATTGTACCAATCAATAAATTATTTCAGAAAAATTTAAAAAATGGCAGTGGATAATTAGGAAAGTGATCAATAGCAACCTATTTACTTGAATTCCTCAATTCCTATCCGATCCATGTATCAAGCTTGTTTTAAACTGTCTCGTGAACCATTGTCCGTATAGAAAGTTTTAGAATATCTAAACATTCTGTAAGTCCATTCCAAATTAAATTCACTCCTCATAATAAACGGAGATTCAATTTAAGAAGTATTTAGTGCAATGTCTGAAAAATTTGGTACTTTTTCATATCAATTTTTACAATGTTTTTTTTGGACCTTTATAATAACCGACATATCGCTAGAGGAAATTTGTATTTGCCCACCCAGTAGTATCAGACATATCGCCAGAGGTAGTCGACAAACATGGCCACTATGTATTATTTTTGAATCAAGCCAGACTGTGTGAATAATTTGCTTCCAATTTGACAGAAATAATAATATGATTTGCAGGTTAGAATTATTTAGATTTAGTGTTCCAGACTGCATAATTTTTTTTATTTCCAAAATATTTCAAAGATAAATAAAAATTACATTGAAATCTAAGGTGATAAATCACTATTCATAACCTACATGTAATAATAGACCATTCCAGGAAGACGTCACTTACAGGTCGGCCATATTGTTCTGAAGGGCCCATATTCTATTTAGTTTTCATTGTCTACTGGTAAACAACGGATGATAGTTAGACAATTCATTCTTAAAATTATCTAAAATGCCATCGTTTTGTAGTGTTAAGTATAGAATGCGGGAAGCAAGAGATAAGGTATATTTTTTCGATTTCTGGCTGTTTTAACCAATCGAGGTGACTACTTACTTGATCCCTCTGTGCAGCGGCGCGATGCTTGGATTAGTGCTTTAAAACGGGGCCCCCTCAGTGAATCACAACTTAAAACTTTGGTGTGTGTTCTCGACATTTTATTGAAGGTTAGTTGGTTTACCTATTTCAGTCAATTTTTGTTTATAAATAAGATCGAAAATAATTTTGGGAAAACCCAGTGCCTTAGAGGAAAACATGCATCCTGACTGGATTCCAACCCAAAATATGGGCTATACCACTTGTTTCCCATTTAAATGAACTATTAGCAAACACGTGGCAACAGCGCGCGACGGTCGTATCAGTGAGTCAAAGAAGGAGGAGGAAGGTACCTATAGGGTGATTTGTTTTGGTTTTTTCTTTCATGTTTTTTTGCCGGCATACTTTTGTTTCAGTTGTATAATTATCAATTCGTCGGTAAAACACCACTAGTGGGAAACCAGATGACTCTGCAGCTTCAAGATATGAGAGATTTGAAAGAAGAAAACGGAAAAAAGTTGCAGTAGAAGTAGGTATTATATTTAAAAATAAAAAATAAGGGCTTGCACCTGAATCAACTGCCCTCGTCTTTCGTTCACTGCTTCTTTCGTCGCCTGACATTTCAATTATTATTTAATTCAATTCAGAAACAGTTTACTGACTGCGCCATCTGTTATTTGTTAAGTTTTTACTTACAGCACATGTCAAAACCCTTCAACTCGAACTGCTCGGTGGTACTCCAGAACAATATGGTCGACCTGTCAAAGTCAGGTGTTCTGTATTGGTATATACGTACTTTTGTAAATGGAACGTTTTTTCAGTGAAAAATATCGTAACAACTTGCATTTAACGCAGAAAATGCAATCAGGGACACTATTAAATTAGCAAATTAAACACAAGACACAAAAAGCATTAAAATTATATCTAGTATTTATTAATATTTGGATAAACAGCCAGATTTATCAAAATGTTCAACATATCCACATACAGGTTGTCCCACAGCTTTCTACTCCAAAGCGGTCGGAAATGATTCTGTGAAATTCAATATACAATAATGGGACGGATGGTTAAGCCATGTGGACAGGATGGATGACGAAATGTGTGTAAAGAAGATTCTTCTAGGATGAACGAAGTAAGAAAAAAAGTGGAAAACTTGGGAAGAAATGGATGAATGTTGTTTAAGAAAATTTGAGACAGATAGGAATAGGAATGCAAAAAATTAAATAAAATAGAGAAAAATTACCAAAAAGTAGAAGCTGTGGAACGCTGTTTATATATAAAGGATGTAACACGAAAAAAAAAAAGGATAAAAACACCAACCAGGTGTACATCCGACTTTCAACTTAGAATTAGGACCTAACTAAGGATTTCAAGAGATTTTAATCAGAACGAGCTTCCAACTGTGAAACATTTGTATGTTGACAAATCTGGCTTTCATATACAAATATCGTTCATAATCTCACAAAATACTGCAATGACTGTGTTGGACAAACGCTAATTTTAATATTACATACACTGAGTTTTATTTCTCAAGTCAATAATAATCATACAATACTTTGTGAAATATAAAACGATGTTTTAAAAAAAAAGTGAAACTTTTGTTTTTAAGCAGTTACTTTTTTTCAAAGTATGTATGCTTGTAAAATGATGTAAGTTACTTTGTACAATACAGTAAACTGTAATAAAGTGAATGAATTCGTTTTTTTAATATATACTAAAAATTCAGTTAAGTAATTTCCTATTCCAAGTCTTTAACACTAAACATTAATGAAAGGAGAGAATTTTTAAGTTTCACAAAAAGTACAATTTTATTTTCATATTTTTGAAATAAAACTTACATCATTTGCAAATTTTGGGGATAAATCGCAAAAACTTATTCATCAAGCTATCTAAAAACTTCTAGAGCAGCTCTCCGGATTAAATTTATAATTTACCAGTATATTTTAGTATTTAAATGCAAAGTTTTAGTAGATACTGATAAATATACACAGAGAATTGTTCTAAAAAAACATAAAATAATAAAAGTATAAAAGTACAAAACATACAGCACTGGCATTTTATTTTTTCTTACTTTTGCCGAGCGTAAGGGTGTGATGACTTTGTCCCATTTGCTGGTATTGAGATTTTCGTCTGTTGAATTCTACAATTTCATCTTCCAACTTTTTGCGCGATTCTTCGATTTTCTTCTTTTCTTCAGTATGATCTTTCTTAAGTTTGTCAAACTTTGCATGAAGCTAAAATGGAAATAAGGCATTTTAGAGTATCTCCAAAGTTAAAATTATTACGTAGATGAGATAAAAGTTATTTTCGAATGAAAAATAACAAAATCCTACTGTAGTAAGCAATTTATATAAAACAATGATTTGATATAACGAACTTACATCTTTCTCGGCATCTTTTAGTTCAGCTTCCTTTTCCTTAACTCTTACAACAAACATTTGTCTCATCTCATCTTCCTTCTGTTGTAATTCTTGTAAGTGTGTCGATCGTTTAGCCTCGAAAGTTTGTTGAAAACTAACAGGTTTGTTATCTTCGTCTACATCGCTGAGACCCATTTGTTCCAAGCGTTTTTTCCTGTACAATTCATAGTGTCTGCAGTGGGTTTTTTCGCGCATATCTTCCATATTGGTACGAATCAGCATTTCACGAAGTTTTACGAAATCACAATGAGATTCATTCTGGAACAAATATTTTATATCTAGCGGCAAAGGAATTATAGGAAAAATCTTTCCATTTCACAAAAGATTAAAAAATAACTTACCTCTACTTGTACAGTGCCCCATGGATACTGTCTAGCTCTGACCATCTTATTTCCCACTTTAATTAAGTCAGTACTACCGATTACAGCAAAAGGTATGTGTGAGTTCATGGTGGAGTTGATATCAGAAACGGATTCATCATCGACTGGAAATTCGTAGATGGAGACACCATTGTTTTGTAATTCAGCAATTATTTTTGATTTGAACTTTTGTAATTCTGTTTTAGAAATCGTGTCAGCTTTTGCAATTATCGGAATAACATTAACCTAAGAATAAAAGGTCTTTATTTCAATGAAACTTTAAAAACTTTTTATTTAGTTTACCTTTTGGTCAAGCTGTTTCATACACACCAAATCGATCGATTTTAGTCCATGTCCAGTCGGGCATATGAAATACAAACAAGCGTGGATACGGGTATCGTGGAAAGTAGAAAGAGATCTTTTTATTTTCAATTCTTCTTGTAAATAATTTTCAAACTGCGCATCTATGTAATCTACTATAGCCTTAAAACTGTTTTCTTTATTTATTTGATCTCCATAACCGACGGTATCCACTATTGTTAACTATAATAGAAGTTAAAATTTTACATTGATTAGTTTTCATAAACATTTTTATTCACAAAATGGTTCTAGTATATGTAGATTACCTTGAGTCTTACATTACTCTCCTGTAGTTCATAGGTGTGGGCTTTTAATTTGACAGTAGGTAGAGAATGAGGGCTTGGCGATGATTCAAAATTTGTATTAAAAAGTGAATTCATCAAAGTCGATTTTCCCAAACCAGTTTCTCCTGAAATGTCAAAAAAAAAATTAGATATTAGGTGTTTTGTAATATGTATTCTTATTATTTTTAACTTACCAATACACATAATGTTGAAAATAAAACCATTTTGAACACTCTTTGATACCAATTGATCCGGAAGAGAGTCGAAACCAACATGTCCAGAGAGCATTAAGTTTCTTATTTGAGCTTCAATCTGGAACAAATTTATGGATACATACAGTCTTAAGACCAGCCTAAAAGGATTTTTTTGGTCAGGGGAACGGGTTATCCTTGTATATGAATGATAAAGACAAATATTTTTAAAATTCTTCATCAAAGTTTATATTAAGGTAAGTGCTTCCCAATACATTGAATAATCTTATCTTATAACTAGCATGTATGAAATTTTTTAAAAAGATAAAGCACATAAGAATAACATTTCAACAAAGAGTGTAAAGAACTAGTTCATTGATAAACAATAAAGTTTATATAAGGATTTATAGTAATAAATTGATATTGTTTTGTAATGTGTTTTATTATATGAAATCACACTTTGTTTAGACAATATAGTCATCAACAAAACAGAATGAATACCTTCAATTCAATTCACACAACAGTTTTTAACATGTTTTCAAAAATTATTTTTAACAACATCACATTAAAATAAATGAAAAACCCAAAACAAATTGCAAATTACATCATTTGCATAATTACTTATTATAGACATGTAAATAGAGGTTCAAAAACTTTGGGTACTTAGTCTTAGTACAATTTAGTAAAATTTTACTGAAGTAAACAAGAAATATATAATAAATGATAATGTATTCATAGCTTTATGTATTGCTGAAAAAATGACTGTCAGTTTATTAAAAGTTGCAGAATATTTATAACTTTTGTTCATTTCATTTTATTATATAGCAGAACAATCAACCAGGCTGTTGACACAAAATAATTATGACATAATAATGTACATGCAAGTGTAAAAGGTCATAAAATACAACTTTCCTTACTACTTCACAGCATAAATATAAAGTGAAACTTTTTATAGAAAATGTTAATATTATATGAACAGTATTACAATGATTCTTTGATCAGAAATAATTAATATTGGCAAAGATTTAACTCATTCAACTTATGTTCAAATCCTTTACAAAATTATTACTTAAATAAGGTGGTTTAATTACATGTGACCTATTGGCTGCAATGAATACTAAAATAGACCCACATTATCCATATAAAAATGTAGATAAGTGGGTAGGTCAACAGCTTACATGTAAACAATGTATATGTAAGATGTAAGTTCAAAGGAAATTGTGTAGGGAGAACCTTACACCCACAACCTAATAGCAACACATTTTATTTATTAAGCTATTAAAAAAATGTCTATTTCAATGTTATTACAACATAAGCCTAAATAATATAATTCAGGATCTTTTAATTTTATTGTGCGAAAACGATAAAGGAAACACCCTACATTTGTTTATAGTGAATCATATTGCAGATTACAATATCCTTAGAATACTTACAGGAGCTGCATCTACATCAACAGGAGCCATGATTCTTTAACAACACTCGGAACCAGAATGATAAGTTTTAAACTATTTAACTTTCTATTTTTGGAATAAATAAGTTTACCGTTCGTTTCCGTTAACAAGCACAAAGTATGCAAACAAATTCTCAACCTACAAAAGTCACAAGTCAAAATATTGACACAACTACGAAGTCACATTGCAAAATATGACAGTGCTGCCAACTGCAACCGAAATGTGTTGGGTACACCGAGGTTGTCTATGGTTTACACCATAGATAAATAAATATATGTTCTCTATGGTTCTCTATAGTATTTTCTCCACATGATGCATAAGCGGTTTAATCCCCCCTGTGTTTACATTTACTAGCAGTTCTCATAGCAATTTGAGCCCGACAGCCGGGAGCCACTAATAATCTATGGATGTTTCTTATAGCCTCAATATTTCATAAGTTTGAGTCAAATGGTTAGTGCGTCCAATGATCGATATTTTGTGGTTCTACGAGTTGTTTTCACCCACAGAAGTAAACAAAAATTTTATTCATTTCTGTGGTCTCGACCAATACCAAGATGCGCTCGAACATCTGCAAGAGTGCACTCTCGATATTAATCTTTAGTCTATGGTGTGACTTAGACGAATGACATTTTATGTTGACACTTGACTTTGACCTTTGACACAAGTTTTCAGAAGTGGGACTCTGCACACCACGGAGCAGAGATTAAGCAAATTTAAAACCTTTTATAATCATTTATATAAAAAAAGTTCGTCTATACAATGACCAGAAAGTATTTATCAAAAAAAGTTCTGAGCAAATTTAAAATATAATAAGCAATTCTAAAATACTTCGTTTATATATTAAAAACCAATTGTTTATTGTAATAAAATTGTTCGTATGTAAGTAAAATGGAAACTTACCGTAAATGTACCAGATTGTAATCCAAGTAATCCATAGAAGCACCATTCACTACACTACACGATACACTAGCACGTTACCGAAAATAAATTTCGAACGCATGCCGAACTTTCCTATTCAAAAGTCAAATCGCTACTGAATATAAATCGACAAAATTTAATCTTTAGTCACACCCCGTTAAATAAGTAAAGTTGTTTATCATATCTACGATTAATATTAATATATACTGGCTCTCCTAGAAGTGATTAGAGAGATATCGGTAAAATGAATAGCGCCTGTGAACGTAATTAACGTCCTGCGGTATTGGGTTTACGTGAAGCGGTATTTCAATTTTATTTAACAGTTATCGGAGGCGACCTTTTACCCGCTCCCCGCGTTATTCGAAAGTGTGACTTAACCTAGCTTTATTGTTATTGTGTCTTGTTTTTAATTAAATTTGTGTGTTTGCCTTAGCCACATCCAGTATTATTATTGTTCAAATAAAAGTCGAACATTTATTTTTTGAGGTACCTTATAGTGTATCTATAGATTCATTTTATCCTACAATTATTTTTTCTCAACTTCCACTAGAATCTCTACAATGGATAAAGATCTTGAAGCGATAATTATTGGTAGTGGAAATGATCAATACATTGAAGCCGCTATTTTGATGAATAACTTTAACATGGAAAAACTCTGCGCATGCCCGGCATGTTAATTATTAAGCGCTATTTCAAATACCGCCAGTCGTTAGGCTCCGTAAATTACGCTTGGCGGTAACGTTATTTAGGGACGTTGTTTTAAGAATCGACTCGCGCATAGGTTAAATGTCAAAATAACATATGCGTTAATACGGCCTGACGCTATTTGGGTTACCGATATCTCTCTAATATAAATATATGTATATTATTTTGAAAACCTTATTTTTTAGTCTTTTTGAGTATTTTAATGGAAAAAAAATTTAAAAGGTACAAAAGGATATAAATAAAATTGTATTCATGTTTCCAGGATGTTCGAAGAATTTTGAAGAAAATTTCCAATGTTAATTAAGAAATAATATTTCTCACAGTATGAACAAGAATGGAATTTTTCTACAACTGCTTAAAAAGTGACGTAAATTCTAAAATGACGTTCCGGGTTTGACCATACAAAATTGTACGAATTTCTCCATCAACTATAATTTTAAATAAAATTTTTTTCAGTTTTATTTGATTTTCTGTCCCAGAAAAAAAATTTTTAGGGGTGGATGGAGGTGATAGACCTATTTTTGGGATTTTTGGTGAATTTTTACTTCTATTTGATTTTTTTGTTTCAGAAAGCTTTCCAATATTCCACATCATCATGGGCCTTGTAGAGGATTATTATCTTTGCTGGTAAAGGTGGTGGTGGTAATTTTTTGTATTGTTGTTGCCTAGCATGGGATTATTATATTTGCCGAAGGTGGTAGTGGTATTTTTTTGGTAATAATGTTGCCTTGTAGAGTGGTTTCACCCAACCGAGAGGGACATTATCCAGCCTAAAGAGAATTTTCCAACCGAGATGGGTATCAGTCTGCTTAGAGGGCATCTTCCAACCGAGAGGGATATCACCCAACCAAGAGGAACCTCACCGAGTCTAGAGGGCATCTTCCAACCGAAAGGGATATCATCCAGTAGAGGGATGCGAGGTATCGTCCCATCAAGAGGTACAACTACCAACCGAGAGAGACATCATCCATCCGAGAGGGTCATCATCCATCCGAGAGGGTCATCATCCATCGAAGAGGGTCATCATCTTTCCGAGAGGGCCATCATACATTCGAGAGGATCATCTTCCAGCCAGGAGGATCGTCTTCCACCGGTGAGAAACATTTTTTTACCGCTATTTTTTACCGGTTCGGGATATCTTCCAACCGCGAGGAACATATTTCAACCGCAAATGCTTTTCTCCAACTGCAATTATATTTTTCCATATGTATTGAATTTGTCGAGTTGTTTCATTGTTCGTTTTTGTTTGTATTTAATTTTACTTTCATCCACAGCAAGTCTAACTATGTTCCATTTACAGCTTCCAGCAGCGAGGGACACGTTCCAACCAAGAGGGGGATCCACCAGCCGAGAAGATGGTGCTCCGCCGCTGGGGGACATCACTTACCGGTTGGATATATGTTTTATCTGTAGTGACATCCTTCACCGGTTGGGGACATCTTTCAACATCTTTCAGGTGCAAGAGTGCACTTTCGATACTAATCTTTAGCCTATGGTGTGACTTAGACAGATGACATTTTATGTTGACACTTGACTTTGACCTTTGACACACTTTTCGGTTCTTGGTAAGTGCGTACCTATACCTTATTCTATGGTAAGTGTAGTGCAGACTGCACCCTAAATTTAGGGAGAAAAAATCTATATAGGGAGTTTTTTAGGGGGAAGAATTTTTTGGGGGTATATTTAGGGATAAAATTTTAATTGTGTTTTTTTAATTGAACTACTCTCCATACTCCATAATTGCATTCAATAAAAGTATATAAAAAACATTGTCATTGTTGGTTACTAGATGGTGCTGATGCATATGTCTATATACCAGTCATAGATTAACAACACTAAAAATTAAAATACTAGTCCTAGTCGTAACAGCTGACAAATAAATTTATAATTGTTAATCAAGCTTAAAATAATTGTTTCAAATAATGTAAACGTTAGACCAATAAAAGTTCTCGTTAATTGTTTGTTACTTTTACGTATAATTACATTGCCAAAGGGTTATTCTCAAAAATATATTAATAAGTGGGAAAGAGCTTAAAGGTATGTATGAATAGATGTTTCTATAATTACAAGATACTTACCCTTATAAGTAATTGCCTATCTCTTTAAAATAATGAAATAAATATAATTACAGAATAAAATGTTTCTAATTTAGGGGTTTTTGTTTGGAGCTTTAGGAGGAAAATTTTTTTAGAATTGGTCACACTGATGAATTGATTATATTTGTCGCTGTGGTGCAGTTCTGCAGTTGGGTGCAGTAAGTATTAAATTTGTTTTTCTTATCCCCAAAATTTTAAAAATGTCAGAATATTGTTTATTACGTTATAAGGGTAGATTTATTAAAAAAATATTGCCAGATAAACGACTTCTTGAATCAGTAAAAGAAGGACGTCTTAATAAAATGGAAAAGTTGTCATCCTAAAATAAAATTAAAAATGATTTTAACCTTCAAGTAAGACGTACTATTATTGACGTAAATGAAATTTAACTTGTAGATAAAATGGAAACATTGAAACATTCTGCATTGAAACAAGAACCTACCAATTGTGATATAAATGATTGTACAACTAATTATCATACATCTTCAACTTTCCATAAAATAGAACAAAATCAAGACCAGAATGATCATTTGGAGGAATTGGAAGACATTGAATATTTAAATTACGATCATCTACAAATTGAAATAGATAACTCCAATCAAGTTTCAACTGAAACCTTTGAAGAAACAAGTAATGTACTTAACATGAAGAATAAAATAAACTTAATAAGAGAAAGAATTACAAGAAGTAAAAAGTATCAATGCCTAATATGTGGTAAAAGTGAGTTTTTAATATATTATATTGTATTGAAAAATTGCAGTTTCCAAAAACAATTATTGCAACTCCAAGAAATATTCTTTTTTTTTAGAATATTCTTCCTATAGCTCCAGAAAAAGTCACTTCAGTTGTCATTTCAAGAAAGGCTACAAAACATGTTTATGTGGAAGATCATTTATAGATGAAAATATATATTTGACCCATTATTTCAAACACTTCGTAAAGAAGAAATTGATATGTCATGTTTGTAACAGAAGAGTTAATGGCAAATCCAAATTAGTAAATCATTTATTTTATCATCTTATTAGTAAAACATACAAATGTATCAGTTGTTTGCAGCAGTTTCCATCAATATCTAAATGGTCACTTCATAAAATTAAATATCATGGAAAAAGGGTCAAGAAAGGACTGTTTACCTGCAAAGAATGTGATGTGACATTTCCAAATAGACTTCCATTGGTTCGTCACATGAAGATTCACAAATTACCAAAATACTTCAAAAATGTAGTTTTCTTACAATTGAATATTTCCACTTTAAGAGAGTATATGAAGGATATGAGCTGTCCCTTATGTTTACACACTTTTATACATAGAAAACATTTTGATGATCATTTTTTGGCTCATTTTAAACCTAAAAGTAGAAATCAGATACACTTTTTTAAATGCAATGTATGTTTATTGAGTTTCTCTAAACATGAAATATTCGAAGAGCATCTACTTAGTCATAACACTAACAAGCAGCAACGGGAAACATATGCATGTAAAATATGTTTGGTGCAATTTAAGCTGAAAAATATCTTTGACAATCATATACGTATAAATACTCTAAAAGAACCATACAAATGTGGATCTTGTCAAAAAGAGTTTTCTCTTAAATGTCATTTGTTTACCTCTTGTGTGAAAAATATTGTACAGTGTAAATTGTGCTTAGAGAAATTTTCTTCTGCCAATTTACTATGGGATCACATGAAATCCCATGCTCAGTATAACCAGTTTGCGTGTAACATTTGTTCTCAATTCTTTGAAATAAATTTAGATTATTATGTAGTAGCAAATGTTTTCAATCACACTTGTACGATTTGTTATCAACGAATTTTACAAAAAGAAAAGCTTCTCACTCACGTTAAAAGACACATCTCAGATGTGCGGTTTAGTTGTCAATCATGTTGCAAAAAACTAAAAACTAATTCAAATATAAAAGAACTCAAAACTATCAAATTATTTATATGAAATAGGAGTTTTATTAAAATTTGTTAGTCAGCATCGTGAGCTCTAAATGTTAGGAGACTGTGGGACAGAAAATAATGGAAGTGAACAGAGGAAAGGGGACAACAAGAAGAAAATTGATGGACAAAATTGAGAAATATATGTATAGGTACAAGAAAGTCAATAGATTTTTAGGTTACCCATTATCAGCTAAGTGTTAATGAAAATAGCAATCTAGTGGTTGGCTTATGGACATTTGAAATACATTAGTAAAATGTGAGTTGCAGATTAGGTTGAAAAAAAAAGTTGGCCGTCACGGGATGCCCGGCAGATGTAAAACATAAAATTATTATTATTATTGCCAAGATTTTTGCCGCATTTAAATTAATGAAAATTGTATTTTATTTAATTGAAACTAGGTGTAATACAATTTTTTATATTTGTTCAATTTGGGGGGAGAGCGGAGACAATAGACTTAAAACTAAAATATGAGATGTATACTTTTGTGATTCCAAAGTATTTAAAAAATAGATGTCGAAGAATAAAAATATATTATTCTACGCTTCACAACTAGTTTTGAAAAATATTTTTCAAAAACAGTGACCGTTCAACAAAGAAGAAACCTTGTACTGATGAGGCGCAATACGCCGAAACCGGTCTACAAGTTGTGTTATCCCTTCTAGTTGCAAACCAGAATGGTTGGTTTAAATCTTGTAGATTTACCAACCCCGTTTGACTTAGAAGTGTAATTCAATATCTGTCGGGGCATGTAGCCCGGGAAGTAGTTGTTTCTTCTTTGTTGAACGGTCACTGTTTTTGAAAAATATTTTTCAAAACTAGTTGTGAAGCGTAGAATAATATATTTTTATTCTTCGACATCTGTTGTTAAAACGCTTTACTAAATACGACAATTTTACAGGAAACTGTATTAATTCATTTTTGTCTCGAATCCACGTGATTTGTTGTCTCGTTCGAATTTTGGTTTGTGACTTAGAGGTGAGATGTCGCTATTTTCGCAACAAAAATATTTCCGTAACTGGACAATATGTACCGTTGTTGATTATAGTCACATTTCAGTCCGAGATTAACTCTCGGACGATAACATATACCTTGTACTGATGAGGCGCAATACGCCGAAACCGGTCTACAAGTTGTGTTATCCCTTCTAGTTGCAAACCAGAATGGTTGGTTTAAATCTTGTAGATTTACCAACCCCGTTTGACTTAGAAGTGTAATTCAATATCTGTCGGGGCATGTAGCCCGGGAAGTAGTTGTTTCTTCTTTGTTGAACGGTCACTGTTTTTGAAAAATATTTTTCAAAACTAGTTGTGAAGCGTAGAATAATATATTTTTATTCTTCGACATCTGTTGTTAAAACGCTTTACTAAATACGACAATTTTACAGGAAACTGTATTAATTCATTTTTGTCTCGAATCCACGTGATTTGTTGTCTCGTTCGAATTTTGGTTTGTGACTTAGAGGTGAGATGTCGCTATTTTCGCAACAAAAATATTTCCGTAACTGGACAATATGTACCGTTGTTGATTATAGTCACATTTCAGTCCGAGATTAACTCTCGGACGATAACATATACCTTGTACTGATGAGGCGCAATACGCCGAAACCGGTCTACAAGTTGTGTTATCCCTTCTAGTTGCAAACCAGAATGGTTGGTTTAAATCTTGTAGATTTACCAACCCCGTTTGACTTAGAAGTGTAATTCAATATCTGTCGGGGCATGTAGCCCGGGAAGTAGTTGTTTCTTCTTTGTTGAACGGTCACTGTTTTTGAAAAATATTTTTCAAAACTAGTTGTGAAGCGTAGAATAATATATTTTTATTCTTCGACATCTGTTGTTAAAACGCTTTACTAAATACGACAATTTTACAGGAAACTGTATTAATTCATATTTAAAAAATGTTGAAAAACTCCGTCAATAACAGAACCACTGTTAGTTGTTGAAATATTTCGATCCGTGTTCATTTCGAGCTTGAGTTTATCATTTAAAAAAAATACGGAATATTCTCCAAACTTCCTTAGTTCGACAGTCGATGTCGTGGATTTGGGATTAGAATAATATCCCAAATTAGACTATGCAGCTCCAAAACTCTAAAAATCGAGGTATAAAATACTCAGTAAATATTACTGTAACTTGCATGAGATCGAAACATTAGTGCACTTATTTATAGAATGTCCAATATATAATGAACTTAGAGGAGATTGCATGCTCAGAATTGAAGACATAGTTGACGAATTAATACGTATTCTTAACACCAATGACTTCATTAAATTAACTAAAGTTGTGAATTATCTTCTCAATATTTTGAAGCTGATTGCGTTTGTACTAGAAAAATGAGATATTTATTGTTTCCACTTTTTTCTTGTTAAATTAAGTATGTTTTAATTAGTTTTTTCCTACGACCACTTTCCAAAACACTATTTTGCACATTGGTTATAATACGCAAAATTAACAATTTCCCATAGCAACAAAAGTTTTGGGAAAAGTGGCATAAGGCATAGCCAAAGTGACATTAGGCATACCCAAAATAAATACCTACAGCAAATTGTCATTCAGCTTGACTGTGGTAGGTATGTAAAGAATAAACCCGCAAAACAGACCGCCTTTCTCGAAAAATAATGCATTCAGTGCAATCAACTATAGTAGCGTCGATGAAACATTACAGAAATTTGATTCTGTTCATGTTCCCTCAACATCTGCTAAAAATAATGACTTATTAACAATAACCGAAAACTTGTCGGAAACACCAACACTAGGGATAAAGATCCAGAACTGTTCCCATTTTACAATTCATTATAATTTTAAGTGAAAAATCCCGTACAAGGAACGTAAATTTGTTGCCTACTGCGATTTTTAATAAATCTTTAGAAATTTATTTAAATGAAATGCAGTGTAACATTGGGGATTTGGGGTGGATAAGCCTCTTTAATTGGTGGTATTCCTGGCACTCGGAGGGTGATCTTATTTTAATAAAACTATGATTTCTGGCTCTGGGATAAGTTCTATTTATTAACATACTTTACTATTACACATTATAACTACTTAATTTATATAAGTATATATCCTTATAGCATACTTACAGTTTAACTGAATAGCATAATGACTACAACTAAATTCGAATGAATATTGATTACATTATGAATATATCTCAATGTCAACTCTATATTTTACATTACGGTACAAGTTCGATGATATTTAATATTTACTGTCAAATGTTTATTTACGTGATGAACTTGACTCGGTACCTGCCGACCTCGATAGTTATTATGTAATATTCCAACGTTTAATGATTTATTGAAAATAGTTCCAAGGGAATTTATTTCTTATTTTATTATTATATTATGCCAAAAGGCATCATAGCAGAAATTGTACTAATCACCGCCATAAGCTATGTCATGTTAGAAAAAGTACCGTGTGCAACACAGTCGTTTGTTTGTGTGATTTCTTGATGGTGGTTGTAGGAAAAATACAGCTTGCAACACGTGCGCAAATGCTAATTTCTCACTCGTGTGAATTAGGCACTCGACTTCGTCTCGCAACTTTCACACTCGTGAGAAATTAGCACTTTTGCGCACTTGTTACACAATATACTATTTCCTACTTTATTATTGTTGTTTCGTTTTCGCATTTTGGTATGTAAAGACCGAACTATATTCTTTTTAATGCAATAAATTTATCTGTCTGTCTATCTAAATGGCCATTTTCGTGTATTAAACCACTTTTTGGGTGGGGGTAGTTTTTAGGGGCAGGGTTGTCCCCCCTCCCCGATTCCTTAGTGATCTTTTATGTTTCCCTTTAAAAATGTCGAAAACTTGTAAACATTTTTCATTCGGGACTTGAATACTATATTTCATTAGGAGTCTGGAAATAAGGATTTTTCCGTGCGCGCGTGACAAATTCTCGTGTGAGGCGAAACCGAACACGGGAAATCATGCAAGCACGGAAAAATCCATTTCCGGACGTGTAATGAACGATACTTTTAATTATACTTATCTGAAAACTACGCAAAAAAGGATAAGAAATAAATTTAGAACATTTTATTTTCAAAATAATCATAAATAAACTTCTACAATAATACAAATTGTACAATAAATGTTACTATTAATACCAACGATTCCTAAATATACTAATTATGCTGTTTTCAGAAAAGTGTTATAAATAGATAATTGTTTTTTCTTATAATTAATTTCAATTGTATTTTTTTATTTAGCGCACGGAAAAAAATCGGAGATCGGGAAAAAATTTCCGTGCGCTGTTCTGAAAATGCCACCCTTACATCTTCGTAAAGACAGATGAAAAAAAGGTGTTTTCAGATAAGTATAATATAAATAATTTTGTGGCATCAGATGGTCATGGCATCAGATGGTCATGATGTTTGCCGTGACGGCAAACCAACCGATTTTACTGCCAAGGCGCACATCTAAAAGTATCAGATATACCCTACTCGCCTCATCAATATAGGGCTTTAATCAGACTAAAACAACATGGTGGGGCGTTGTATAATCTGAGTAACAGGAAGGTGGTGAAATTGCAATTATTAGATTTAACCCACACTTGATACAAACAAATTAAACCGTTTAATAATCAAAGCAAAATACACATTTAATATAGAAGCAAAAACATCATAATTGAATATTAAGTACTACATTCAGCAATAGTATTGCATTTTTTAAGCATAGGTGCTAGCTAAAACCTTCACTTTGGCTATGTATTGTTCTTTTGCAGTGCTTTGTGCAACTCCTTTTTTGGTACACCAAGCTTCCCATATTTTTATATCTTCAAGATTTGAAGGTTTGGCTAAAAGAAATTTTAAATATAGATTTGTCAAACTATATGACAGAAAATTATATGAAAGTTGAAGAAACAGCACTGAATTTTGATGTTGATTTATACCTATAAGCATTGAACAATAATTTACCGAATTTAACCCTGGAGTTCTAATTTTCGTACTGCTCTATTTCTAAGCCAGTAATTCCACTCCTTCTTTTGCCCCCACCCCAAACTTGAGCAGTGCTTCGAGCGATCTATCGTCATTTTTAACACGCAACGTTAGTCTGCATAAAATTTTTTGGCGCGCTGTTATAACTACTCGATCTTTTAAAAGCCAACGTTTGACAGTTACCTATTGTCAAAATGCAAAAAACCCCTTTTCCTTATATGCGGCCGAAAGTACGTAGTTACTGCTTCGACAGTGAGGCAGAAAGTCTAACATTTATGCATTGGTAGGGGCGCGCTTGAGAATTGAGATTCCTGAACTGCTCGCAATGATGCCCGAGGCGAAGCTTAGACTTTCTGCCTCACGGTCGAAGCAGAAACTACGTACATATAAAAAAAAAAGTATACACTACACTGCCCTTGTAGTGTAATATATTATTGTGGGGAACATCAGGTTACAATATATGAAGAATGTTTGTAGTTACTTGTTAAGGTATTTTTCTTCGTATTTTTAATGCCCAAATGAAGAGTTTTTCGTAAAAGTTTTTCAATTTCTTTTGAAGCCTGTATTTTTTTATGCGCCTGGCTACTAGCAATAGTATTCCAGGGTTAAAGTTGTAATAATTTTTTACATAAATGTACCTACATAGGTTTACATGTGTTTTACTTACCGATATTAACATTTCCTATAGTAGCTTGCTTATAGAGAGAATATAATTCTAAAAGGTCCTTGTCTGGAGGCCTCTTTGAAAATTTTCTCGCCTGTTCACAGGACGCTTTAAATTTCTGAAAATAATATGGGAAAAGATGACGCTTTAATTCATTAATATATAAACGAATCTACCCATTATATATGTATCCTATTTCCTATAATTTTATGCCAATTTAACCTCTAAACTCCCCTTTTCTCCAACCTCTAAACTCCCCTTTTCTCCATAATTCTACTGTCATGGGAATCAATAATGGAAAAAGTCACCGTTAAACCATTAAAAATGTTACTCCACGATTGCAGTAGTAAAAGTCAATAAGCTACTAGACTAACTAGACAAAACGTAAGAAATGCATATAGCGGATAACATTAAAAAGATTTCCTATGTCAATACCCATTACATTTTTCCATTTATTCAGATAAACAGAATTGGTCGTAGTTTAGAAAAAAATGTATTATTGAACTTCTGTTCAAAATATCGTAGGAACGAAACATGCGTAGTAATAAGCAGAAAAGTACTTATTAAAATTTGAATAACAAATAGGTATATAGCCAATGCAGCCGGAAAAGTATCAGACAAAGAAATATATGGTATACAGTTATTCGTTAATACGTACATTTTCCATTTCATTTTTGTAGTATATATTTAGAAATAACATCTATTATTAAAATTTAAGCACGATTAAGATTTTCCACAGAACTAAGGAGTAAATTACACGTAAACTGGTAAAATCTGTTTCAGTATTTAGGAACGAGCGCTGTCTATTTTTGATCTATTATAAGAATTTTTAATTGTTGGTATTTACTCCCTCCAACAACATTTTTTTTTAAGCAGTGAAGTAATTGGATTGAGTTTTAAACATCAAATGTAGTTGTATAGACCAGTGAAGCGAAGAACAAAATGTAATTGAAATTAGTAATTTTTTAAGGATTCAACTCATTCAATTCATTTCCCACATGCCAATTATTCTGTGGTTCACAAAAGTAGTTTTTCAAACAATATAATCGTTGAACTGATCACTTTTTAACTATTCTATCAGATTACTATCATCACATGTAATTTCACTCTAGACGGCACAAGCGCGTCTAACAATAAAAAGGGAACAGAACACATTTTTTAAAGCAGTGAAGTAATTGGATTGAGTTTTAAATATCAAATAGTTGTACAGACCAGTGAAGCGATGAACAAAATGTAATTGAAATTAGTATTTTTTTAAGGATTCAACACATTCAATTCATTTCCCATACGCCAATTGTTCTGTGGTTCACAAAAGTAAGTAGTTTTTCAAAGAATATAATAGTTCGTTGAACTGATCACTTTTTAACTATCAGATTACTATCATCATATGTAATTTCACTCTAGACCATAGAGAAATAATATATTTGTCTATGCTCTAGACGGCACAAGCTACAAAGACTCAAAGCGCGTCTACCGAACAATAAAAAGGGAACGGAAAATAATTATTTTATTCACCCTTTTTGTGTAAAATATCCAATAGTCATCTTTGTTTTGTTATCTATATGTATCCAATACTTTGTAACTTTTCGGTTAGAGTACAGAAGTTGCGCGCGCTTTTGTTGAGCCTTAAGCCATATTTTTGCGATCTAGCGTCTTTAAGCGGATTAACAGTGTAGCTTAAGCGTGACGTCATAACGGTGACGTTACGCTTAACCTCGCAAAAATGGAAATATCTAGCGATATTCTGACATATCACAACGACATTTCTCTCACGACACATACATACTTTACTCTGTTTATTTTTTTCTTTCTGAGATTCTGAATCTGTAGTAAGCAAAATAATATTAATATACCTAAATAAAATAATATTGCTTTTGTTAAAATTTGTGATCTTAGAATTTAGAATGAAAAGGAGGAGAGTCTTAATGGTATTGCTCAGTGAGGATACAGCTTTTTCGGTGGTCCTACTATTAGCCGCTCCTCACCATTGGTCCACTCTCTATTAATTTATTCAGTGAATGCTGTCAATTGAATGACGCACAACAGATGAACCGCTTCAAAAGCCATATTTTTGCGATCTAGCGTCTTTAAGCGGATTAAAGCGATTCATTTTCGAGAATAAGTAATGACGTCACGCTTAAAAACGCTTGAAGCGGAATCTGGCGTGGTCGAGAGTGCGCCAGAAAACTTTGAAGCGGTTCAGCTGTTGTGCGTCATTCAATTGACAGCATTGACAGAATAAATTAATAGAGAGTGCACCAATGGTGAGGAGCGGCTAATTGTAGAACCACCGAAAAAGCTGTATCCTCACTGAGCAACACCATTAAGTATCTCCTCCTTTTCATTCTAAATTCTAAGATCACAAATTTTAACAAGAGCAATATTATTTTATTTAGGTATATTAATATTATTTTGCTTACTACAGATTCAGAATCTCAGAAAAAAAAAATTAAACAAAGTAAAGTATGTAATATGTGTCGTGAGAGAAATGTCAGAATATCGCTAGATTTTTCCATTTTTGCGAGGTTAAGCGCGACGTCACCGTTATGACGTCACGCTTAAACTACACTGTTAATCCGCTTAAAGACGCTAGATCGCAAAAATATGGCTTTAGTTGTTGAATTGTCAAACTATTAACAAACTGTCGTAGTTCTATCTTTTTGTTGATAGGAGACAAAATTTATTATAAAGTTGCTGTGGTAATAGTTATTTTATATAGTGCTTAATATTGTGACGACTTATGACTTTTTAAACGGTTTAGTTGCCGCTTTTTTATTCCATTTGCAAAGAAGTCTTTGACTTTGTATCCATGCAACAAAATCAAGAAAAACATTTGGTATGCCCTATAGGCCCAAATCAAGTTTTTACTAACGCAGGAGAGGTAGAAATTCATAAATTAAGACATGAAAATCCAGAATCTTACAAAAACAATTCATGTGAAGAATATTTAACACAACCTAAATGTATACACCTTACATCAGATTCTGATATATCAACAAAGAAGGATGAACAATCCTTGGAACTAAATATGTTAAGTAACAAAACAAATAAACAGCAAGTAAGTCCTGCAATTCAATCAGAAATTATACAGAGGTTAATTATAAAAAAAATTGTTACTGTCCAATGGAATTGTAAGTTATGTAAATTACTCAAGTATTATAATCGACAAGGAGCAGAGGCACATGTACTTCAGAACCATTATAATATAACAGAAAATGACTATATTAAATTTATTGAAACTATCCAAATAAGAGAGTCTGCTAAAGTTAAAAAAAGATTTAAATGGACCTGTCTGATATGTGATATTGTATGTTCTAAAGAAAAGAAACTTGCACGATGTAAATTAAATCACCAAACTTTATTTAATAGTGCAAATCCGCAATTAAAATCCAAGATGTTGACTTTAGACTTGGTATATTCAAAATATGCATGTATTCTTTGCAATGAAACTGTAGGAGACGTCAATGATGTGCAAATTCATATATCACAAAAGCATGTTGATATTTTTAATGAATACTTTTGTAATTTTGAAGTTCCTCGACCTACAGAAAACCAAACTGAAAATGCGGAAATAGTAATTGATGATGATAAGCTTGTAGTAAAAAATTTATTGGAACAAGTTGGAATTACAATTTGTAGTAAAACAACACGTTTTCAGAGATGTGGAAAAAAACAGGTAAGTTAACTATTTAGATAAGAGTTTATAATTATTCAACTTGATTACAAAGGTACAAAAAATAGGTGACAACTATCGAAATTATCTTGTCAAAAACTCACTGACATATCCTAGTTAGTAGTAGTCTACAACATCTTCCCCCTTATTTAGGTAGGTTATTTTATTTTCCTAGGTAAGATCGTAATCTGTAAGTCTTTGAGGCATTTTTCTACTATGTATAGGTCTACTGGAGATTGGTTGACTTCCACCTTGAAGAGACTGTGTTTCTTCAGATAGATCTGGATGTGAACCAATGCCATCTTCATGTGGTACATGACCATTAGTTTTGGAAGAGTGAATGAGACTGAACGTATCTAGCATTTTATGGGGTGGTAAATTTGTTTCAAGTCTGTTTTTCTCTTCTTTATTGTCGTCGTATCTTGATTTTAATTGATTGGTATGAACTCTAATTAACTTGTGAGGTTGACTAAGTAATACATTGTACTGATGAAATAAAACAAATTAATTTGTTTAAATCTTCATTATTTATTTTGAACCAACGTTCAAATTAAAATTAGTGACGCGTTTCGCTACACAGTAGCTTTTTCAAACTAGTGAAGCTACAATGAAAAACTTTTAATTTATATAGTGCCTTAATACGGAATTATAAGATATTGACAAAAGTATTAAAAATGGGGATAAGTACAAAAAGTGCCTAAATACGGAATTCTAAGAAAGTTACAAAGGTATTGAAAAAGAGTACCTGGGAAATTTATCAACAACTATCACATTTTCTAGGTAAAAAGGTTTAATAAGGGAGAATGATTGATATCTATTTGGTCATTAAGCAGATTACCTGAATATTTGTTTTTGTTAATCTCCAATGCTTCTAAAAGATTTAATTTAAAGGATTTGGGTTCTACATGCAAAATTTCAAAATTTGAGTCGAAAGTGTGTTGGTTTGTTAATAGATGATTTGAATAGTTGGAATCTAATTTGTTATTGTCATAGCTGCGTTTGTGTTCTGAAATTCTAGTTTTAAAGTTCCTAAAAGTTCTACCGATATAAATTTTGTCACAGTTGTCGTTACCACATTTTAATTTATAAACACCTGATTTGTTTAATTTTGATCATTTAGATTTGTTATTTTTAATGAATTTAGATAGATTGTAGTCGGTTTTAAAGCAAATATTCATATTTAAAGATTCTAAAAATGATTTGATTTTTAAGGATGGTGTTCCAAAGTATGTTAAGCTTTTAAATTGATTATTTTTATTTTTATCTGAAGGATATAGGTACTTGTTCTAAAGTGCGTTTCTTTATCTTTTTATTTATGATATTGTCAATTAAGTTTGGATCGTAATTATTATTAACTGCTATTTGTTTAAGGATATTTAGTTCTTTGTTGAAATTATTATTGTTTAATGGGACTGTTAAAAGTCTGTGAATCATACTATTGAAAGCTGCTAATTTATGACTGAATGGGTGGACCGAACTATTATGAATTGTAATGTCTGTATGTGATGGTTTGCGAAATATAGAAAAATCATGTTTATTGTTTATATTTGAAATTGTAAGGTCTAAAAAGTTTATAGACTTATTTTCTTCATGTTCTACGGTAAATTTTATATTGCTATGAATTGAGTTAATATAAGTAATGAAGCTATCTAGTTGTCTAGTAGTGCCAGTGAAGCTCGCTAAAATGTCATCTACATAACGGTGCCAGTACATAAATTTTTTACTAAGGGGGTGTTTATGAATTATTTTTTCTATATTATCCATGAAAATTTCTGCTAATAGGGTACTGAGGGGGTTGCCCATAATCAAACCATCTTTACTACTATAAATCTCCATTGAAATGAAAATAATTTTGATTTAAGCACATTTTTAATAAATTTATTATGTCAGAATGAATTATAGGGTTAACATTATTATACGTGAGCAAATTATCAACAAGAGTTAAAGTTTCTTTAGGAGGTATACTAGGGAATAGATTAGTTACATTGAACGATATGAATTTAGAATTGAGAGGTAATTTTATATCTTGAATATTATTAATTAATTCCGTTGAGTTTTTAATAGAAAATCGAGGTTTGAAAGAAAAATATTTAGAAATTATATCTATGAGAATATTTGAAACTTTAAATGAAGGTGCTGTGAAAAAAGAAATGACCGGTCTAATAGGGTACCCCTCTTTACGGAGTTTCATTAAAGAATAAAGTTCAGGGTGTTGAGGATTGGGTAAAATTAATTTATATTTTTCTTTGTCGCTAATTATTGATTTCGCGTTATCTACTGCTAATTTTATTTCTTTCTGAAATTTACTAGTTGGGTCTTTTTTAAGAATCTCAAAATTGCCTGTCTGTATAAAATTGTTAGTTTTTAATATATAATCATCTTTATGTAATGCTATTACTGTATTTCCTTTATCTGCTTTAGTAAAAATAAGACTATTTGACTTTGATTTTTGTTGAATAGATTTCGCGACTGATAATTCAAAGTTTGGTTTGTTAAAATTGACGAATCATTTTTTAATAATATCGGAAGCTTTATGTTTTAGATTGGAATTATTTGGAAAATTGTATAAGTTAATTTCTGTTTCTATACCTAGTTTGTTGAAGTTATCAAATGAACATGTGGGTTGAATATTATGTTTAAAACCTTTTTGCAATAATTGAATTTCTTTATCTGAAAAAACTGTATTTGAAAGATTAACGAATCTATGAAAAAATGTATGTTCTGAAAATTTGGTTTGTGGGTTTTTTAATTTTGATTTATTATCTAATAATGACTTTAGTTTACGTTTTTGAACTAGGTACTTTTTATGAATTATTGATCTAATTTTATTTCTTATCTCACGATCTAAAATGTCAAACTCTATGGGGTGTAGTAAATGTGATAGCTGTGAATGAATTACCTTAACATAAATACTAAAAATGTATCTCTTACTATACTGAGTTCTTTTCTTCTTTTAACCATTTTTCTTTGCCATGGATACTTGCTTTGATGGCTGAACTACTATTGTTGTCAGTTTTCAATTTCATGTATTTCGGGAATACATGATTTCTGGAACACTGCCCGAGGAACCACAAATTTTGGTTGATAATTTGCTCACGTATAATAATTCATTCTGGCATAATAAATTTATTAAAAGTGTGCTTAAATCAAAATTATTTTCATTTCAATGGAGAGATTTATAGTAGTAAAGATGGTTTGATTATGGGCAACCCCCTCAGTCCCCTATTAGCAGAAATTTTCATGGATAATATAGAAAAAATAATTCATAAACACCCCCTTAGTAAAAAATTTATGTACTGGCACCATTATGTAGATTACATTTTAGCGAGCTTTACTGGCACTACTAGACAACTAGATATCTTCATTACTAATATTAACTCAATTCATAGCAATATAAAATTTACCGTAGAACATGAAGAAAATAAGTCTATAAACTTTTTAGACCTTACAATTTCAAATATAAACAAAAAACATGATTTTTCTATATTTCGCAAACCATCACATACAGACATTACAATTCATAATAGTTCGGTCCACCCATTTAGTCATAAATTAGCAGCTTTCAATAGTATGATTCACAGACTTTTAACAGTCCCATTAAACAATAATAATTTCAACAAAGAACTAAATATCATTAAACAAATAGCAGTTAATAATAATTACGATCCAAACTTAATTGACAATATCATAAATAAAAAGATAAAGAAACGCACTTTAGAACAAGTACCTATATCCTTCAGATAAAAATAAAAATAATCAATTTAGAAGCTTAACATACTTTGGAACACCATCCTTAAAAATCAAATCATTTTTAGAATCTTTAAATATGAATATTTGCTTTAAAACCGACTACAATCTATCTAAATTCATTAAAAATAACAAATCTAAATCCTCAAAATTAAACAAATCAGGTGTTTATAAATTAAAATGTAGTAACGACAACTGTGACAAAATTTATATCGGTAGAACTTTTAGGAATTTTAAAACTAGAATTTCAGAACACAAACGCAGCTATGACAATAACAAATTAGATTCCAACTATTCAAATCATCTATTAACAAACCAACACACTTTCGACTCAAATTTTGAAATTTTGCATGTAGAACCCAAATCCTTTAAATTAAATCTTTAAGAAGCCCTCCAGACTAACAAAAACAAATATTCAGGTAATCTGCTTAACAACCAAATAGATATCAATCATTCTCCCTTATTAAACCTTTTTAACTAGAAAATGTGATAGTTGTTGATAAATTTCCCAGGTACTCTTTTTCAATACCTTTCTAACTTTCTTAGAATTCCGTATTTAGACACTTTTTGTACTTATCCCTATTTAAATTTATTATAATACTTTTGTCAATATCTTAGAATTCCGTATTTAGGCACTTTTTGTACTTATCCCCATTTTTAATACTTTTGTCAATATCTTAGAATTCCGTATTAAGGTACTATATAAATTAAAAGTTTTTCATTGTAGCTTCACTAGTTTGAAAAAGCTACTGTGTAGCGAAACGCGTCACTAATTTTAATTTGAACGTTAGTTCAAAATAAATAATGAAGATTTAAACAAATTACTTTGTTTTATTTCATCAGTAGTATGGATCTTCATCAAGTAAAAGCCTCATCTACTCAATTAATACATTGTACATCACTTTGCCAATGTTTTCAATTACCTTTTCTTCTGTCCAATCCTTTGAGTGGCTCATTTTTACATAGACCGCTTGTCATGGTTGAAAACGTCGAATTTTCGCACCGTTTTTTTTTTGTTAAATTGTTCTTCCATTTTCGTGTGTTATAATTTTATAATTCCTCTGTGATTGTCCGATGGAAGTAGTAGGTCTAATAAAATTCTTTGGTATTCATCCAATAGTGTTTGTAAAGATAAGTTCTTCGTTAATTTTAGACAGTAACCTTGTAGTAATATCGGAATAACGTGATCATTTTAGACCTATTATAAATATGAGGCATTTAAATTGATTCTCGCTCAGCCTTTTCAAATCAAAAGCTTCACAATGTTTGTATACATAACCTGCGTAAGTCAAAAAATCGCCGGTAATATTTTTCTCCGTCTGCAAGCATTTATAGCGCATGCTGAAAATAGATGCTGGTCTTCCAATATTTATGGTAGTCTCAAAATTGTTATCTCGTGGATGTTTTGGAAGAATAAAATTTGTGTACCTTTCGTGTACTTGTATATTCAATTTTCTAATAATGAGTCTGACCTTAGCTGCATCATATAGTCTTGAAGCGTCTTTGAGGAATAAGTCTTCATATCTGTTGTACCAAGATTCAAATGTTATGATGTTATCTGGGTCTGGTACGAATTCTGTAAGGTCCTTCCCAACGATTCAATAAGTAATTCGGTGTTGTTTGTGTCCGAATCACGATTTGCACCCGAGCTAGAAGAGCTAGAGCTAGAAGATCTGCTGCTCCAGCATTTTTTGTAACAGTTCTGGTCGTCGCCAAACGGTTAACTACTGTAGAATAGTTAAATAACAAAATACTTGAGCTATTTGTAATGAAGTTTTTAATTAGTCCACAATGTTTTATCCACATGCACAGTCATTTTAGAATCAGATTTCATCAAAAAGTGATTTGACATTTCGCTCTGAAGCAGCTGTAATGTCAAAAATTATTGAAATTAATTTTTAAAAAATTTGGGATATGTTGAATTGTTGCTATTTAGTTATTTTTTCATTATTCCAATAGTGGATAAAGTGGTACTTTATATGATTCATATGTGTGGATAAAACTCCAATTATAAAATGTGATTGTGGATAAATATAATTTTATGTATCATCTATTTTTTTTAGCTATCAATGCAGGAGGTGTACAGTTGTGCTTTATGTCCACATACAATAATTTTTAAACAAACACAGATACCTAAGCATATGTTGTTGAAACATACACTTGAAAGGAATTATGAAAAATTAGTAGCTTCTATTCCTATGGAAGTTATAATGGATGGTTCAGATACTGTTATTAACTGTCCCTGCCAGTACACATCTTTTAGTAGAGAAATATTGTCAATGTCTGCAATTAATGTTTTATACAATAAAATGGCAATTAATTCTACAGATGACAATATTGATGCAGAAATAAAGTTGATGAGGATCTATAAATCTCAGTTTATGCATCATAATACATATAGATTATTCATAAAACGTAAGGCAAAGAAACAAGTTGAAAGAGTATCCAAAAATACTGGATTCAATAAAAAACCAGCAAAAATAAAGTATCCTCAATATACGAAGGATAAAAGTAACCCTGAAGTCTACAATAAAAAAACTGACAATCAAGAAGTTATAGAAATATATAATCCAAATGAAATATCTGATATTCAACCAAATAATAATGAAATAATTGATGATAATAATTTTATTATAAGCAATGTAATGTTTGAAGATGTAGAAAAGGGTGAGAATTCTAGTGACGTAAATGAAAATGAGATTGTGGATAAGTTTAAATTGACAGAGGAAGATGATATTACTCTAGGGCAAAATGATGATGAAGAATTGAAAATGGTAATATCTTTTGATGAACTAAACGATATTTATAATACTTCTGATGATGATGTACTTGTTATGAGAAAATTTTTGCAGAAGAGTGGTATCAATGTTGAAAGGTCATTTATGCAGTTACGCAGGGTACAAAAGGTAACATTGAAAACTTCTTTAGTCACATTGAGTGTTTTTGGATTTTAGATTTTGTTTTGTAATTCAGATATAGCAAATACACTTTTAATTTTTCAGGTGCCAAAGGAAGTGTACAGTTGTTTGTTGTGTCCGCATTTAACAATATTTTCTTCAGATGACTTGAAATTCCACATGAATATTGAACATAAATTAACAGAAGATTATTCTAAATTAATATCTGTAATTGCAGTAGAATCTATAATAGAAAGTAGATCTTTGAATGGGGATGATATTGTACTTGTTTTATCTTGTATATGCAAATATGCATCATTTACCAAAGGAGGACTGTCAATGCAGGTAATTGACAGAACTTACAAAGAAATGATAGGGAACGCAGAACTTGAAATTACTAATTCAGAAACGAAACTCATGAAAATATATCAACATCAATTTAAAGGCCACTACAAACAAAAGTTGATAGTAGTTACTGATAATGAAGAGAAGAAACGAAAATTAGATTTATAATGCTATACTGAAAAAAGTAATTCATATTTAATTTCTAATTCTGAATTAATGGGAACTAAGATACTCCAATATTGTTTGAAATAATAAAATTTCGTGAAAAAATTAGATGATCATTTTCCCTTCTACTTCCCTTTATCTTGTTAATATATTTGCCAGGATGGAACTATTTTACAGGCTTAATTAAACTTAGACGTTAACTAAAAGTTTTTTGATCCATAAAACATTTTAAGGCTTCCATTAACTCCATTATAAAAAAACTGGATATGTCTATGATATGTTTTTTACTACTCTTAACATAAACAAAACCATCATGAAAATAAAATGTCAATGCACCAATATGTTGATATGAAACTCAAACGTCAGTCATAGTCTTATAAACAACTTTGCTCTGGCCATAGAGAAATAAAAAGCCAAAAAATCGACTGGCACAATCAGTTTTGTGATAAAATCATTATTTCGCCTTCAAATAGAGTCATGAAATTTTCGAAAATCCACTTTTCAAAACAAAAAATACTCATAACTCGACTAATAGGAAAGATAGAACGTTCTAGTCTTCACCAATCGATAGAGGGGACAACTTTACATATTCTCGTGAATTTTGAGTCCACATTTCCAAGGATTATGGGAGTTAGAAAAAAGCAATTTGATTCGCAAAATATTTCCATACCTACCCCCTTTGTTCTAAATTTTCGACAAAAAAATTATAAAAAATGCTAAAAATTCGTAAAGAGGGGTTTTTTTGGCCAAAAAATCGACTGGCACAATCAGTTTTGTGATAAAATCATTATTTCGCCTTCAAATAGAGTCACGAAATTTTCGAAAATCCACTTTTCCAAACAAAAAATACTCATAACTCGACAAACAGGAAAGATAGAACGTTCTAGTCTTCACCAATCGATAGAGGGGACAATTTTACATATTTTAGTAAATTTTGAGTCTATATTTCCAAGGATTAAGGGAGTTAGAAAAAATCAATTTGTATCGCAAAATATTTCCATAGCTACCCCCTTTGTTCTAAATTTTCGACAAAAAAATTATAAAAAATGCTAAAAATTCGTAAAGAGGGGTTTTTTTGGCCAAAAAATCGACTAGCACAATCAGTTTTGTGATAAAATCATTATTTCGCCTTCAAATGGAGTCATGAAATTTTCGAAAATCCACTTTTCAAAACAAAAAATACTCATAACTCGGCTAATAGGAAAGATAGAACGTTCTAGTCTTCACCAATCGATAGAGGGGACAATTTTACATATTTTAGTGAATTTTGAGTCTATATGTCCAAGGATTATGGGAGTTAGAAAAAATCAATTTGTATCTCAAAATATTTCCATACCTACCCCCTTTGCTCTAAATTTTCGACAAAAAAATTATAAAAAATGCTAAAAATTCGTAAAGAGGGGTTTTTTTGGCCAAAAAATCGACTGGCACAATCAGTTTTGTGATAAAATCATTATTTCGCATTCAAATGGTGTCATGAAATTTTCGAAAATCCACTTTTCAAAACAAAAAATACTCATAACTCGACTAATAGGAAAGATAGAACGTTCTAGTCTTCACCAATCGATAGAGGGGAAAATTTTACATATTTTGGTGAATTTTGAGTCGATATTGCCAAGGATTAAGGGAATTAGAAAAAAGCAATTTGATTCGCAAAATATTTCCATACCTACCCCTTTGTTCTAAATTTTCGACAAAAAATTTAAAAAAATGCTTAAAATTCGTAAAGAGGGTTTTTTTGGACCGGAAAATCGACTGGCACAATCAGTTTTGTGATAAAATCATTATTTCGCCTTCAAATAGAGTCATGAAATTTTCGAAAATCCACTTTTCAAAACAAAAAATACTCATAACTCGACAAATAAGAAAGATTGAACGTTCTAGTTTTCACCAATCGATAGAGGGGACAATTTTACATATTTTAGTGAATTTTGAGTCTATATTTCCAAGGATTATGGGAGTTAGAAAAAATCAATTTGCATCGCAAAATATTTCCATAGCTACCCCCTTTGTTCTAAATTTTCGACAAAAAAATTATAAAAAATGCTAAAAATTCGTAAAGAGGGGTTTCTTTGGCCAAAAAATCGACTGGCACAATCAGTTTTGTGATAAAATCATTATTTCGCCTTCAAATAGAGTCATGAAATTTTCGAAAATCCACTTTTCAAAACAAAAAATACTCATAACTCAACAAATAGGAAAGATAGAACGTTCTAGTCTCCACCTATCGATAGAGGGGACAATTTTACATATTTTAGTGAATTTTGAGTCTATACTTCCAAGGATTATGCGAGTTAGAAAAAATCAATTTGTATCGCAAAATTTTCGACAAAAAAATTATAAAAAATGCTAAAAATTCGTGAAGAGGGTTTTTTTTGGCCAAAAAATTGACTGGCACAATCAGTTTTGTGATAAAATCATTATTTCGCCTTCAAATGGAGTCATGAAATTTTCGAAAATCCACTTTTCAAGACAAAAAATACTCATAACTCGACTAATAGGAAAGATAGAACGTTCTAGTCTTCACCAATCGATAGAGGGGACAATTTTACATATTTTAGTGAATTTTGAGTCCATATTTCCAAGGATTACGGGAGTTGGAAAAAATCAATTTGTATCGCAAAATATTTCCATAGCTACCCCCTTTGTTCTAAATTTTCGACAAAAAATTTTAAAAAATGCTAAAAATTCGTAAAGAGGGGTTTCTTTGGCCAAAAAATCGACTGGCACAATCAGTTTTGTGATAAAATCATTATTTCGCCTTCAAATGGAGTCATGAAAATTTCGAAAATCCACTTTTCAAAACAAAAAATTCTCATAACTCGACTAATAGGAAAGATAGAACGTTCTAGTCTTCACCAATCGATAGAGGGGACAATTTTACATCTTTTAGTGAATTTGGAGTCCATATTTCCAAGGATTAAGGGAGTTAGAAAAAATCAATTTGTATCGCAAAATATTTCCATAGCTACCCCCTTTGTTCTAAATTTAGACAAAAAAATTATAAAAAATGCTAAAAATTCGTAAAGAGGGGTTTTTTTGGCAAAAAAATCGACTGGCACAATCAGTTTTGTGATAAAATCATTATTTCGCCTTCAAATAGAGTCATGAAATTTTCGAAAATCCACTTTTCAAAACAAAAAATACTCATAACTCAACAAATAGGAAAGATAGAACGTTCTAGTCTTCACCAATCGATAGAGGGGACAATTTTACATATTTTAGTGAATTTTGAGTCCATATTACCAAGGATTATGCGAGTTAGAAAAAATCAATTTGTATCGCAAAATTTTCGACAAAAAAATTATAAAAAATGCTAAAAATTCGTGAAGAGGGGTTTTTTTGGCCAAAAAATTGACTGGCACAATCAGTTTTGTGATAAAATCATTATTTCGCCTTCAAATGGAGTCATGAAAATTTCGAAAATCCACTTTTCAAAACAAAAAATACTCATAACTCGACAAATAGGAAAGATAGAACGTTCTAGTCTTTACCAATCGATAGAGGGGACAATTTTACATATTTTAGTGAATTTTGAGTCCATATTTCCAAGGATTATGGGAGTTGGAAAAAATCAATTTGTATCGCAAAATATTTCCATAGCTACCCCCTTTGTTCTAAATTTTCGACAAAAAATTTTAAAAAATGCTAAAAATTCGTAAAGAGGGGTTTCTTTGGCCAAAAAATCGACTGGCACAATCAGTTTTGTGATAAAATCATTATTTCGCCTTCAAATGGAGTCATGAAATTTTCGAAAATCCACTTTTCAAGACAAAAAATACTCATAACTCGACTAATAGGAAAGATAGAACGTTCTAGTCTTCACCAATCGATAGAGAGGACAATTTTACATCTTTTGGTGAATTTTGAGTCCATATTTCCAAGGATTAAGGGAGTTAGAAAAAATCAATTTGTATCGCTAAATATTTCCATAGCTACCCCCTTTGTTCTAAATTTTCGACAAAAAAATTATAAAAAATGCTAAAAATTCGTAAAGAGGGGTTTTTTTGGCCAAAAAATCGACTGGCACAATCAGTTTTGTGATAAAGTCATTATTTCGCCTTCAAATAGAGTCATGAAATTTTCGAAAATCCACTTTTCAAAACAAAAAATACTCATAACTCAACAAATAGGAATGATAGAACGTTCTAGTCTCCACCAATCGATAGAGGGGACAATTTTACATATTTTAGTGAATTTTGAGTCTATACTTCCAAGGATTATGCGAGTTAGAAAAAGTCAATTTGTATCGCAAAATTTTCGACAAAAAAATTATAAAAAATGCTAAAAATTCGTGAAGAGGGGTTTTTTTGGCCAAAAAATTGACTGGCACAATCAGTTTTGTGATAAAATCATTATTTCGCCTTCAAATGGAGTCATGAAAATTTCGAAAATCCACTTTTCAAAGCAAAAAATTCTCATAACTCGACTAATAGGAAAGATAGAACGTTCTAGTCTTCACCAATCGATAGAGGGGACAATTTTACATCTTTTAGTGAATTTGGAGTCCATATTTCCAAGGATTAAGGGAGTTAGAAAAAATCAATTTGTATCGCAAAATATTTCCATAGCTACCCCCTTTGTTCTAAATTTCGACAAAAAAATTATAAAAAATGCTAAAAATTCGTAAAGAGGGGTTTTTTTGGCAAAAAAATCGACTGACACAATCAGTTTTGTGATAAAATCATTATTTCGCCTTCAAATAGAGTCATGAAATTTTCGAAAATCCACTTTTCAAAACAAAAAATACTCATAACTCAACAAATAGGAAAGATAGAACGTTCTAGTCTTCACCAATCGATAGAGGGGACAATTTTACATATTTTAGTGAATTTTGAGTCCATATTACCAAGGATTATGCGAGTTAGAAAAAATCAATTTGTATCGCAAAATTTTCGACAAAAAAATTATAAAAAATGCTAAAAATTCGTGAAGAGGGGTTTTTTTGGCCAAAAAATTGACTGGCACAATCAGTTTTGTGATAAAATCATTATTTCGCCTTCAAATGGAGTCATGAAAATTTCGAAAATCCACTTTTCAAAACAAAAAATACTCATAACTCGACAAATAGGAAAGATAGAACGTTCTAGTCTTGACCAATCGATAGAGGGGACAATTTTACATATTTTAGTGAATTTTGAGTCCATATTTCCAAGGATTATGGGAGTTGGAAAAAATCAATTTGTATCGCAAAATATTTCCATAGCTACCCCCTTTGTTCTAAATTTTCGACAAAAAATTTAAAAAAATGCTAAAAATTCGTAAAGAGGGGTTTCTTTGGCCAAAAAATCGACTGGCACAATCAGTTTTGTGATAAAATCATTATTTCGCCTTCAAATGGAGTCATGAAATTTTCGAAAATCCACTTTTCAAGACAAAAAATACTCATAACTCGACTAATAGGAAAGATAGAACGTTCTAGTCTTCACCAATCGATAGAAGGGACAATTTTACATCTTTTGGTGAATTTTGAGTCCATATTTCCAAGGATTAAGGGAGTTAGAAAAAATCAATTTGTATCGCTGAATATTTCCATAGCTACCCCCTTTGTTCTAAATTTTCGACAAAAAAATTATAAAAAATGCTAAAAATTCGTAAAGAGGGGTTTCTTTGGCCAAAAAATCGACTGGCACAATCAGTTTTGTGATAAAATCATTATTTCGCCTTCAAATAGAGTCATGAAATTTTCGAAAATCCACTTTTCAAAACAAAAAATACTCATAACTCAACAAATAGGAAAGATAGAACGTTCTAGTCTCCACCAATCGATAGAGGGGACAATTTTACATATTTTAGTGAATTTTGAGTCAATACTTCCAAGGATTATGCGAGTTAGAAAAAATCAATTTGTATCGCAAAATTTTCGACAAAAAAATTATAAAAAATGCTAAAAATTCGTGAAGAGGGGTTTCTTTGGCCTAAAAATCGACTGGCACAATCAGTTTTGTGATAAAATGATTATTTCGCCTTCAAATAGAGTCATGAAATTTTCGAAAATCCACTTTTCAAAACAAAAAATACTCATAACTCGACAAATAGGAAAGATAGAACGTTCTAGTCTTGACCAATCGATAGAGGGGACAATTTTACATATTTAAGTGAAATTTGAGTCCATATTTCCAAGGATTATGGGAGTTAGAAAAAATCAATTTGTATCGCAAAATATTTCCCCCTTTGTTCTAAATTTTCGACAAAAAAATTATAAAAAATGCTAAAAATTCGTAAAGAGGGGTTTCTTTGGCTAAAAAATCGACTGGCACAATCAGTTTTGTGATAAAATCATTATTTCGCCTTCAAATAGAGTCATGAAATTTTCGAAAATCCACTTTTTAAAACAAAAAATACTCATAACTCTACAAATAGGAAAGATAGAACGTTCTAGTCTTCACCAATCGATAGAGGGGACAATTTTACATATTTTAGTGAATTTTGAGTCTATACTTCCAAGGATTATGGGAGTTAGAAAAAATCAATTTGTATCGCAAAATATTTCTATAGCTACCCCCTTTGTTCTAAATTTTCGACAAAAAAATTATAAAAAATGCTAAAAATTCGTAAAGAAGGGTTTCTTTGGCCTAAAAATCGACTGGCACAATCAGTTTTGTGATAAAATCATTATTTCGCCTTCAAATGGAGTCATGAAAGCTTCGAAAATCCACTTTTCAAAACAAAAAATACTCATAACTCGACTAATAGGAAAGATAGAACGTTCTAGTCTTCACCAATCGATAGAGGGGACAATTTTACATATTTTAGTGAATTTTGAGTCCATATTTCCAAGGATTAAGGGAGTTAGAAAAAATCAACTTGTATCGCAAAATATTTCCATAGCTACCCCCTTTGTTCTAAATTTTCGACAAAAAAATTATAAAAAATGCTAAAAATTCGTAAAGAGGGGTTTCTTTGGCCTAAAAATCGACTGGCACAATCAGTTTTGTGATAAATCATTATTTCGCCTTCAAATGGAGTCATGAAAATTTCGAAAATCCACTTTTCAAAACAAAAAATACTCATAACTCTACAAATAGGAAAGATAGAACGTTCTAGTCTTCACCAATCGATAGAGGGGACAATTTTACATATTTTAGTGAATTTTGAGTCTATACTTCCAAGGATTATGGGAGTTAGAAAAAATCAATTTGTATCGCAAAATATTTCCATAGCTACCCCCTTTGTTCTAAATTTTCGACAAAAAAATTATAAAAAATGCTAAAAATTCGTAAAGAGGGGTTTCTTTGGCCTAAAAATCGACTGGCACAATCAGTTTTGTGATAAAATCATTATTTCGCCTTCAAATGGAGTCATGAAAGCTTCGAAAATCCACTTTTCAAAACAAAAAATACTCATAACTCGACTAATAGGAAAGATAAAACGTTCTAGTCTTCACCAATCGATAGAGGGGACAATTTTACATATTTTAGTGAATTTTGAGTCCATATTTCCAAGGATTAAGGGAGTTAGAAAAAATTAATTTGTATCGCAAAATATTTCCCCCTTTGTTCTAAATTTTCGACAAAAAAATTATAAAAAATGCTAAAAATTCGTAAAGAGCGGTTTCTTTGGCTAAAAAATCGACTGGCACAATCAGTTTTGTGATAAAATCATTATTTCGCCTTCAAATAGAGTCATGAAATTTTCGAAAATCCACTTTTAAAACAAAAAATACTCATAACTCTACAAATAGGAAAGATAGAACGTTCTAGTCTTCACCAATCGATAGAGGGGACAATTTTACATATTTTAGTGAATTTTGAGTCTATACTTCCAAGGATTATGGGAGTTAGAAAAAATCAATTTGTATCGCAAAATATTTCCATAGCTACCCCCTTTGTTCTAAATTTTCGACAAAAAAATTATAAAAAATGCTACAAATTCGTAAAGAAGGGTTTCTTTGGCCTAAAAATCGACTGGCACAATCAGTTTTGTGATAAAATCATTATTTCGCCTTCAAATGGAGTCATGAAAGCTTCGAAAATCCACTTTTCAAAACAAAAAATACAATTCGTAAAGAGGGGTTTCTTTGGCCTAAAAATCGACTGGCACAATCAGTTTTGTGATAAAATCATTATTTCGCCTTCAAATGGAGTCATGAAAGCTTCGAAAATCCACTTTTCAAAACAAAAAATACTCATAACTCGACTAATAGGAAAGATAGAACGTTCTAGTCTTCACCAATCGATAGAGGGGACAATTTTACATATTTTAGTGAATTTTGAGTCCATATTTCCAAGGATTAAGGGAGTTAGAAAAAATCAACTTGTATCGCAAAATATTTCCATAGCTACCCCCTTTGTTCTAAATTTTCGACAAAAAAATTATAAAAAATGCTAAAAATTCGTAAAGAGGGGTTTCTTTGGCCTAAAAATCGACTGGCACAATCAGTTTTGTGATAAATCATTATTTCGCCTTCAAATGGAGTCATGAAAATTTCGAAAATCCACTTTTCAAAAGAAAAAATACTCATAACTCGACTAATAGGAAAGATAGAACGTTCTAGTCTTCACCAATCGATAGAGGGGACAATTTTACATATTTTAGTGAATTTTGAGTCCATATTTCCAAGGATTAAGGGAGTTAGAAAAAATCAATTTGTATCGCAAAATATTTCCAAATTTTCCTATCCTAAATTTTCGACAAAAAAATTATAAAAAATGCTAAAAATTCGTAAAGAGGGGTTTTTTTGGCCAAAAAATCGACTGGCACAATCAGTTTTGTGATAAAATGATTATTTCGCCTTCAAATAGAGTCATGAAATTTTCGAAAATCCACTTTTCAAAACAAAAAATACTCATAACTCGACTAATAGGAAAGATAGAACGTTCTAGTCTTGACCAATCGATAGAGGGGACAATTTTACATATTTTAGTGAATTTTGAGTCCATATTTCCAAGGATTATGGGAGTTAGAAAAAATCAATTTGTATCGCAAAATATTTCCATAGCTACCCCCTTTGTTCTAAATTTTCGACAAAAAAATTATAAAAAATGCTAAAAATTCGTAAAGAGGGGTTTCTTTGGCTAAAAAATCGACTGGCACAATCAGTTTTGTGATAAAATCATTATTTCGCCTTCAAATAGAGTCATGAAATTTTCGAAAATCCACTTTTTAAAACAAAAAATACTCATAACTCTACAAATAGGAAAGATAGAACGTTCTAGTCTTCACCAATCGATAGAGGGGACAATTTTACATATTTTAGTGAATTTTGAGTCTATACTTCCAAGGATTATGGGAGTTAGAAAAAATCAATTTGTATCGCAAAATATTTCCATAGCTACCCCCTTTGTTCTAAATTTTCGACAAAAAAATTATAAAAAATGCTAAAAATTCGTAAAGAGGGGTTTCTTTGGCCTAAAAATCGACTGGCACAATCAGTTTTGTGATAAAATCATTATTTCGCCTTCAAATGGAGTCATGAAAGCTTCGAAAATCCACTTTTCAAAACAAAAAATACTCATAACTCGACTAATAGGAAAGATAGAACGTTCTAGTCTTCACCAATCGATAGAGGGGACAATTTTACATATTTTAGTGAATTTTGAGTCCATATTTCCAAGGATTAAGGGAGTTAGAAAAAATCAACTTGTATCGCAAAATATTTCCATAGCTACCCCCTTTGTTCTAAATTTTCGACAAAAAAATTATAAAAAATGCTAAAAATTCGTAAAGAGGGGTTTTTTTGGCCAAAAAATCGACTGGCACAATCAGTTTTGTGATAAAATGATTATTTCGCCTTCAAATAGAGTCATGAAATTTTCGAAAATCCACTTTTCAAAACAAAAAATACTCATAACTCGACTAATAGGAAAGATAGAACGTTCTAGTCTTGACCAATCGATAGAGGGGACAATTTTACATATTTTAGTGAATTTTGAGTCCATATTTCCAAGGATTATGGGAGTTAGAAAAAATCAATTTGTATCGCAAAATATTTCCATAGCTACCCCCTTTGTTCTAAATTTTCGACAAAAAAATTATAAAAAATGCTAAAAATTCGTAAAGAGGGGTTTTTTTGGCCAAAAAATCGACTGGCACAATCAGTTTTGTGATAAAGTCATTATTTCGCCTTCAAATAGAGTCATGAAATTTTCGAAAATCCACTTTTCAAAACAAAAAATACTCATAACTCGACAAATAGGAAAGATAGAACGTTCTAGTCTTGACCAATCGATAGAGGGGACAATTTTACATATTTAAGTGAAATTTGAGTCCATATTTCCAAGGATTATGGGAGTTAGAAAAAATCAATTTGTATCGCAAAATATTTCCCCCTTTGTTCTAAATTTTCGACAAAAAAATTATAAAAAATGCTAAAAATTCGTAAAGAGGGGTTTCTTTGGCTAAAAAATCGACTGGCACAATCAGTTTTGTGATAAAATCATTATTTCGCCTTCAAATAGAGTCATGAAATTTTCGAAAATCCACTTTTTAAAACAAAAAATACTCATAACTCTACAAATAGGAAAGATAGAACGTTCTAGTCTTCACCAATCGATAGAGGGGACAATTTTACATATTTTAGTGAATTTTGAGTCTATACTTCCAAGGATTATGGGAGTTAGAAAAAATCAATTTGTATCGCAAAATATTTCCATAGCTACCCCCTTTGTTCTAAATTTTCGACAAAAAAATTATAAAAAATGCTAAAAATTCGTAAAGAAGGGTTTCTTTGGCCTAAAAATCGACTGGCACAATCAGTTTTGTGATAAAATCATTATTTCGCCTTCAAATGGAGTCATGAAAGCTTCGAAAATCCACTTTTCAAAACAAAAAATACTCATAACTCGACTAATAGGAAAGATAGAACGTTCTAGTCTTCACCAATCGATAGAGGGGACAATTTTACATATTTTAGTGAATTTTGAGTCCATATTTCCAAGGATTAAGGGAGTTAGAAAAAATCAATTTGTATCGCAAAATATTTCCAAATTTTCCTATCCTAAATTTTCGACAAAAAAATTATAAAAAATGCTAAAAATTCGTAAAGAGGGGTTTTTTTGGCCAAAAAATCGACTGGCACAATCAGTTTTGTGATAAAATGATTATTTCGCCTTCAAATAGAGTCATGAAATTTTCGAAAATCCACTTTTCAAAACAAAAAATACTCATAACTCGACTAATAGGAAGATAGAACGTTCTAGTCTTCACCAATCGATAGAGGGGACAATTTTACATCTTTTAGTGAATTTTGAGTCCATATTTCCAAGGATTAAGGGAGTTAGAAAAAATCAATTTGTATCGCAAAATATTTCCATAGCTACCCCCTTTGTTCTAAATTTTCGACAAAAAAATTATAAAAAATGCTAAAAATTCGTAAAGAGGGGTTTTTTTGGCCAAAAAATCGACTGGCACAATCAGTTTTGTGATAAAATCATTATTTCGCCTTCAAATAGAGTCATGAAATTTTCGAAAATCCACTTTTCAAAACAAAAAATACTCATAACTCGACTAATAGGAAAGATAGAACGTTCTAGTCTTCACCAATCGATAGAGGGGACAATTTTACATATTTAAGTGAATTTTGAGTCCATATTTCCAAGGATTATGGGAGTTAGAAAAAATTAATTTGTATCGCAAAATATTTCCCCCTTTGTTCTAAATTTTCGACAAAAAAATTATAAAAAATGCTAAAAATTCGTAAAGAGGGGTTTCTTTGGCTAAAAAATCGACTGGCACAATCAGTTTTGTGATAAAATCATTATTTCGCCTTCAAATAGAGTCATGAAATTTTCGAAAATCCACTTTTCAAAACAAAAAATACTCATAACTCAACAAATAGGAAAGATAGAACGTTCTAGTGTTGACCAATCGATAGAGGGGACAATTTTACATCTTTTAGTGTATTTTGAGTCCATATTTCCAAGGATTAAGGGAGTTAGAAAAAATCAATTTGTATCGCAAAATATTTCCATAGCTACCCCCTTTGTTCTAAATTTTCGACAAAAAAATTATAAAAAATGCTAAAAATTCGTAAAGAGGGGTTTTTTGGCCAAAAAATCGACTGGCACAATCAGTTTTGTGATAAAATCATTATTTCGCCTTCAATAGAGTCATGAAATTTTCGAATCTCCACTTTTCAAAACAAAAAATACTCATAACTCAACAAATAGGAAAGATAGAACGTTCTAGTCTTGACCAATCGATAGAGGGGACAATTTTACATCTTTTAGTGTATTTTGAGTCCATATTTCCAAGGATTAAGGGAGTTAGAAAAAATCAGTTTGTATCGCAAAATATTTCCCCTTTGTTCTAAATTTTCGACAAAAAAATTATAAAAAATGCTAAAAATTCGTAAAGAGGGGTTTCTTTGGCCTAAAAATCGACTGGCACAATCAGTTTTGTGATAAAATCATTATTTCGCCTTCAAATGGAGTCATGAAAATTTCGAAAATCCAGTTTTCAAAACAAAAAATACTCATAACTCGACTAATAGGAAAGATAGAACGTTCTAGTCTTGACCAATCGATAGAGGGGACAATTTCACATATTTCAGTGAATTTTGAGTCCATATTTCCAAGGATTAAGGGAGTTAGAAAAAATCAATTTGTATCGCAAAATATTTCCATAGCTACCCCCTTTGTTCTAAATTTTCGACAAAAAAATTATAAAAAATGCTAAAAATTCGTAAAGAGGGGTTTTTTTGGCTAAAAAATCGACTGGCACAATCAGTTTTGTGATAAAATCATTATTTCGCCTTCAAATGGAGTCATGAAAATTTCGAAAATCCACTTTTCAAAACAAAAAATACTCATAACTCAACAAATAGGAAAGATAGAACGTTCTAGTCTTGACCAATCGATAGAGGGGACAATTTTACATCTTTCAGTGTATTTTGAGTCCATATTTCCAAGGATTAAGGAGTTAGAAAAAATCAATTTGTATCGCAAAATATTTCCATAGCTACCCCTTTGTTCTAAATTTTCGACAAAAAAATTATAAAAAATGCTAAAAATTCGTAAAGAGGGGTTTTTTTTGGCCAAAAAATCGACTGGCACAATCAGTTTTGTGATAAAATCATTATTTCGCCTTCAAATAGTCATGAAATTTTCGAAAATCCACTTTTCAAAACAAAAAATACTCATAACTCGACTAATAGGAAAGATAGAACGTTCTAGTCTTCACCAATCGATAGAGGGGACAATTTTACATATTTAAGTGAATTTTGAGTCCATATTTCCAAGGATTATGGGAGTTAGAAATTTTCCTATCCTAAATTTTCGACAAAAAAATTATAAAAAATGCTAAAAATTCGTAAAGAGGGGTTTTTTTGGCCAAAAAATCGACTGGCACAATCAGTTTTGTGATAAAATCATTATTTCGCCTTCAAATAGAGTCATGAAATTTTCGAAAATCCACTTTTCAAAACAAAAAATACTCATAACTCGACTAATAGGAAAGATAGAACGTTCTAGTCTTCACCAATCGATAGAGGGGACAATTTTACATCTTTTAGTGAATTTTGAGTCTATATTTCCAAGGATTAAGGGAGTTAGAAAAAATCAATTTGTATCGCAAAATATTTCCATAGCTACCCCTTTGTTCTAAATTTTCGACAAAAAAATTATAAAAAATGCTAAAAATTCGTAAAGAGGGGTTTTTTTGGCCAAAAAATCGACTGGCACAATCAGTTTTGTGATAAAATCATTATTTCGCCTTCAAATAGAGTCATGAAATTTTCGAAAATCCACTTTTCAAAACAAAAAATACTCATAACTCGACTAATAGGAAAGATAGAACGTTCTAGTCTTCACCAATCGATAGAGGGGACAATTTTACGTATTTAAGTGAATTTTGAGTCCATATTTCCAAGGATTATGGGAGTTAGAAAAAATTAATTTGTATCGCAAAATATTTCCCCCTTTGTTCTAAATTTTCGACAAAAAAATTATAAAAAATGCTAAAAATTCGTAAAGAGGGGTTTCTTTGGCTAAAAAATCGACTGGCACAATCAGTTTTGTGATAAAATCATTATTTCGCCTTCAAATAGAGTCATGAAATTTTCGAAAATCCACTTTTCAAAACAAAAAATACTCATAACTCGACAAATAGGAAAGATAGAACGTTCTAGTCTTGACCAATCGATAGAGGAGACAATTTTACATATTTTAGTGAATTTTGAGTCCATATTTCCAAGGATTATGGGAGTTAGAAAAAATCAATTTGTATCGCAAAATATTTCCATAGCTACCCCCTTTGTTCTAAATTTTCGACAAAAAAATTATAAAAAATGCTAAAAATTCGTAAAGAGGGGTTTTTTTTGGCCAAAAAATCGACTGGCACAATCAGTTTTGTGATAAAGTCATTATTTCGCCTTCAAATAGAGTCATGAAATTTTCGAAAATCCACTTTTCAAAACAAAATACTCATAACTCGACAAATAGGAAAGATAGAACGTTCTAGTCTTGACCAATCGATAGAGGGGACAATTTTACATATTTTAGTGAATTTTGAGTCCATATTTCCAAGGATTAAGGGAGTTAGAAAAAATCAATTTGTATCGCAAAATATTCCCCTTTGTTCTAAATTTTCGACAAAAAAATTATAAAAAATGCTTAAAAATTCGTAAAGAGGGGTTTTTTTTGGCCAAAAATCGACTGGCACAATCAGTTTTGTGATAAAGTCATTATTTCGCCTTCAAATAGAGTCATGAAATTTTCGAAAATCCACTTTTCAAAACAAAAAATACTCATAACTCGACAAATAGGAAAGATAGAACGTTCTAGTCTTGACCAATCGATAGAGGGGACAATTTTACATATTTTAGTGAATTTTGAGTCCATATTTCCAAGGATTATGGGAGTTAGAAAAAATCAATTGTATCGCAAAATATTTCCATAGCTACCCCCTTTGTTCTAAATTTTCGACAAAAAAATTATAAAAAATGCTAAAAATTCGTAAAGAGGGGTTTTTTTTGGCCAAAAAATCGACTGGCACAATCAGTTTTGTGATAAAGTCATTATTTCGCCTTCAAATAGAGTCATGAAATTTTCGAAAATCCACTTTTCAAACAAAAATACTCATAACTCGACAAATAGGAAAGATAGAACGTTCTAGTCTTGACCAATCAATTTGTATCGCAAAATATTTCCAAATTTCCTATCCTAAATTTTCGACAAAAAAATTATAAAAAATGCTAAAAATTCGTAAGAGGGGTTTTTTTGGCTAAAAAATCGACTGGCACAATCAGTTTTGTGATAAAATCATTATTTCGCCTTCAAATAGAGTCATGAAATTTTCGAAAATCCACTTTTCAAAACAAAAAATACTCATAACTCAACAAATAGGAAAGATAGAACGTTCTAGTCTTGACCAATCGATAGAGGGGACAATTTTACATCTTTTAGTGTATTTTGAGTCCATATTTCCAAGGATTAAGGGAGTTAGAAAAAATCAATTTGTATCGCAAAATATTTCAATAGCTACCCCCTTTGTTCTAAATTTTCGACAAAAAAATTATAAAAAATGCTAAAAATTCGTAAAGAGGGGTTTTTTTTGGCCAAAAAATCGACTGGCACAATCAGTTTTGTGATAAAGTCATTATTTCGCCTTCAAATAGAGTCATGAAATTTTCGAAAATCCACTTTTCAAAACAAGAAATACTCATAACTCGACAAATAGGAAGAGATAGAACGTTCTAGTCTTGACCAATCAATTTGTATCGCAAAATATTTCCAAATTTTCCTATCCTAAATTTTCGACAAAAAAATTATAAAAAATGCTAAAAATTCGTAAAGAGGTTTTTTTTGGCTAAAAAATCGACTGGCACAATCAGTTTTGTGATAAAATCATTATTTCGCCTTCAAATAGAGTCATGAAATTTTCGAAAATCCACTTTTCAAACAAAAAATACTCATAACTCAACAAATAGGAAAGATAGAACGTTCTAGTCTTGACCAATCGATAGAGGGGACAATTTTACATCTTTTAGTGTATTTTGAGTCCATATTTCCAAGGATTAAGGGAGTTAGAAAAAATCAATTTGTATCGCAAAATATTTCCATAGCTACCCCCTTTGTTCAAAATTTCGACAAAAAAATTATAAAAAATGCTAAAAATTCGTAAGAGGGGTTTTTTTGGCCAAAAAATCGACTGGCACAATCAGTTTTGTGATAAAATCATTATTTCGCCTTCAAATAGAGTCATGAAATTTTCGAAAATCCACTTTTCAAAACAAAAAATACTCATAACTCAACAAATAGGAAAGATAGAACGTTCTAGTCTTGACCAATCGATAGAGGGGACAATTTTACATCTTTTAGTGTATTTTGAGTCCATATTTCCAAGGATTAAGGGAGTTAGAAAAATCAATTTGTATCGCAAAATATTTCCATACCCCTTTGTTCTAAATTTTCGACAAAAAAATTTAAAAAATGCTAAAAATTCGTAAAGAGGGGTTTTTTTGGCTAAAAAATCGACTGGCACAATCAGTTTTGTGATAAAATCATTATTTCGCCTTCAAATAGAGTCATGAAATTTTCGAAAATCCACTTTTCAAAACAAAAAATACTCATAACTCAACAAATAGGAAGATAGAACGTTCTAGTCTTGACCAATCGATAGAGGGGACAATTTTACATATTTTAGTGAATTTTGAGTCCATATTTCCAAGGATTAAGGGAGTTAGAAAAAATCAATTTGTATCGCAAAATATTTCCATAGCTACCCCCTTTGTTCTAAATTTTCGACAAAAAAATTATAAAAAATGCTAAAAATTCGTAAAGAGGGGTTTTTTTTGGCCAAAAAATCGACTGGCACAATCAGTTTTGTGATAAAGTCATTATTTCGCCTTCAAATAGAGTCATGAAATTTTCGAAAATCCACTTTTCAAAACAAAAAATACTCATAACTCGACAAATAGGAAAGATAGAACGTTCTAGTCTTGACCAATCAATTTGTATCGCAAAATATTTCCAAATTTTCCTATCCTAAATTTTCGACAAAAAAATTATAAAAAATGCTAAAAATTCGTAAAGAGGGGTTTTTTTGGCTAAAAAATCGACTGGCACAATCAGTTTTGTGATAAAATCATTATTTCGCCTTCAAATAGAGTCATGAAATTTTCGAAAATCCACTTTTCAAAACAAAAAATACTCATAACTCAACAAATAGGAAAGATAGAACGTTCTAGTCTTGACCAATCGATAGAGGGGACAATTTTACATCTTTTAGTGTATTTTGAGTCCATATTTCCAAGGATTAAGGGAGTTAGAAAAAATCAATTTGTATCGCAAAATATTTCAATAGCTACCCCCTTTGTTCTAAATTTTCGACAAAAAAATTATAAAAAATGCTAAAAATTCGTAAAGAGGGGTTTTTTTGGCCAAAAAATCGACTGGCACAATCAGTTTTGTGATAAAGTCATTATTTCGCCTTCAAATAGAGTCATGAAATTTTCGAAAATCCACTTTTCAAAACAAAAAATACTCATAACTCGACAAATAGGAAAGATAGAACGTTCTAGTCTTGACCAATCAATTTGTATCGCAAAATATTTCCAAATTTTCCTATCCTAAATTTTCGACAAAAAAATTATAAAAAATGCTAAAAATTCGTAAAGAGGGGTTTTTTTGGCTAAAAAATCGACTGGCACAATCAGTTTTGTGATAAAATCATTATTTCGCCTTCAAATAGAGTCATGAAATTTTCGAAAATCCACTTTTCAAAACAAAAAATACTCATAACTCAACAAATAGGAAAGATAGAACGTTCTAGTCTTGACCAATCGATAGAGGGGACAATTTTACATCTTTTAGTGTATTTTGAGTCCATATTTCCAAGGATTAAGGGAGTTAGAAAAAATCAATTTGTATCGCAAAATATTTCCATAGCTACCCCCTTTGTTCAAAATTTTCGACAAAAAAATTATAAAAAATGCTAAAAATTCGTAAAGAGGGGTTTTTTTGGCCAAAAAATCGACTGGCACAATCAGTTTTGTGATAAAATCATTATTTCGCCTTCAAATAGAGTCATGAAATTTTCGAAAATCCACTTTTCAAAACAAAAAATACTCATAACTCGACAAATAGGAAAGATAGAACGTTCTAGTCTTCACCAATCGATAGAGGGGACAATTTTACATATTTTAGTGAATTTTGAGTCGATATTGCCAAGGATTAAGGGAGTAAGAAAAAAGCAATTTGTTTCGCAAAATATTTCCATACCCCTTTGTTCTAAATTTTCGACAAAAAAATTATAAAAAATGCTAAAAATTCGTAAAGAGGGGTTTCTTTGGCCTGAAAATCGACTGGCACAATCAGTTTTGTGATAAAATCATTATTTCGCCTTCAAATGGAGTCATGAAAATTTCGAAAATCCACTTTTCAAAAAAAAAATACTCATAACTCGACTAATAGGAAAGATAGAACGTTCTAGTCTTCACCAATCGATAGAGGGGACAATTTTACATATTTTAGTAAATTTTGAGTCCATATTTCCAAGAATTAAGGGAGTTAGAAAAAATCAATTTGTATCGCAAAATATTTCCAAATTTTCCTATCCTAAATTTTCGACAAAAAAATTATAAAAAATGCTAAAAATTCGTAAAGAGGGGTTTTTTTGGCCAAAAAATCGACTGGCACAATCAGTTTTGTGATAAAGTCATTATTTCGCCTTCAAATAGAGTCATGAAATTTTCGAAAATCCACTTTTCAAAACAAAAAATACTCATAACTCGACAAATAGGAAAGATAGAACGTTCTAGTCTTGACCAATCGATAGAGGGCACAATTTTACATATTTTAGTGAATTTTGAGTCCATATTTCCAAGGATTATGGGAGTTAGAAAAAATCAATTTGTATCGCAAAATATTTCCATAGCTACCCCCTTTGTTCAAAATTTTCGACAAAAAAATTATAAAAAATGCTAAAAATTCGTAAAGAGGGTTTTTTTTGGCCAAAAAATCGACTGGCACAATCAGTTTTGTGATAAAATCATTATTTCGCCTTCAAATAGAGTCATGAAATTTTCGAAAATCCACTTTTCAAAACAAAAAATACTCATAACTCGACAAATAGGAAAGATAGAACGTTCTAGTCTTCACCAATCGATAGAGGGGACAATTTTACATATTTCAGTGAATTTTGAGTCCATATTTCCAAGGATTAAGGGAGTTAGAAAAAATCAATTTGTATCGCAAAATATTTCCATAGCTACCCCCTTTGTTCTAAATATTCGACAAAAAAATTATAAAAAATGCTAAAAATTCGTAAAGAGGGGTTTCTTTGGCCTAAAAATCGACTGGCACAATCAGTTTTGTGATAAAATCATTATTTCGCCTTCAAATGGAGTCATGAAAATTTCGAAAATCCACTTTTCAAAACAAAAAATACTCATAACTCGACTAATAGGAAAGATAGAACGTTCTAGTCTTCACCAATCGATAGAGGGGACAATTTTACATATTTTAGTAAATTTTGAGTCCATATTTCCAAGGATTAAGGGAGTTAGAAAAAATCAATTTGTATCGCAAAATATTTCCAAATTTTCCTATCCTAAATTTTCGACAAAAAAATTATAAAAAATGCTAAAAATTCGTAAAGAGGGGTTTTTTTGGCTAAAAAATCGACTGGCACAATCAGTTTTGTGATAAAATCATTATTTCGCCTTCAAATAGAGTCATGAAATTTTCGAAAATCCACTTTTCAAAACAAAAAATACTCATAACTCAACAAATAGGAAAGATAGAACGTTCTAGTCTTGACCAATCGATAGAGGGGACAATTTTACATCTTTTAGTGTATTTTGAGTCCATATTTCCAAGGATTAAGGGAGTTAGAAAAAATCAATTTGTATCGCAAAATATTTCCATAGCCTACCCCCTTTGTTCTAAATTTTCGACAAAAAAATTATAAAAAATGCTAAAAATTCGTAAAGAGGGGTTTTTTTGGCCAAAAAATCGACTGGCACAATCAGTTTTGTGATAAAGTCATTATTTCGCCTTCAAATAGAGTCATGAAATTTTCGAAAATCCACTTTTCAAAACAAAAAATACTCATAACTCGACAAATAGGAAAGATAGAACGTTCTAGTCTTGACCAATCGATAGAGGGGACAATTTTACATATTTTAGTGAATTTTGAGTCCATATTTCCAAGGATTATGGGAGTTAGAAAAAATCAATTTGTATCGCAAAATATTTCCATAGCTACCCCCTTTGTTCAAAATTTTCGACAAAAAAATTATAAAAAATGCTAAAAATTCGTAAAGAGGGGTTTTTTTGGCCAAAAAATCGACTGGCACAATCAGTTTTGTGATAAAATCATTATTTCGCCTTCAAATAGAGTCATGAAATTTTCGAAAATCCACTTTTCAAAACAAAAAATACTCATAACTCGACAAATAGGAAAGATAGAACGTTCTAGTCTTCACCAATCGATAGAGGGGACAATTTTACATATTTTAGTGAATTTTGAGTCGATATTGCCAAGGATTAAGGGAGTAAGAAAAAATCAATTTGTATCGCAAAATATTTCCATAGCTACCCCCTTTGTTCTAAATTTTCGACAAAAAATTTTAAAAAATGCTAAAAATTCGTAAAGAGGGGTTTTTTGGACCGGAAAATCGACTGGCAAATCTTGACAATTTTTTTAAGTCTTAAACTTCAAAATATTTTCGTAAGTTCCAAATTGTCAATCTTTTTAAAGGCGTGAGTTAGGGAAAAAATTAGTTAAATATAATAGTTCTTGATCACGATGTTTGTTGAAACTCTATTTTTAAAGTTTCGGTAGCGGTCCAGCTGCCGTTATCAAGAATAATGAAAAATAATAAATTTTCGAATCATCGAAAATTGATTATTTTCGATTAATCGATTATTTTCGATTAATCGATTATTTTAAATTAATCGAATATTCTAGATTAATCGATGATTTTCGATTAATCAATTATTTTCGATTAATCGATTATTTTCGATTAATCGATTTTTTCCGATTAATCGATTCTTTTCGATTAATCGATTTTTTTCGATTAATCGATTTTTTTCGATTAATCGATTCTTTTCGATTAATCGATTTTTTTCGATTAATCGATTTTTTTCGATTAATCGATTTTTTCCGATTAATCGATTCTTTTCGATTAATCGATTTTTTCCGATTAATCGATTCTTTTCGATTAATCGATTCTTTTCGATTAATCGATTTTTTTCGATTAATCGATTATTTTCGATTAATCGATTTTTTCCGATTAATCGATTCTTTTCGATTAATCGATTTTTTTCGATTAATCGATTCTTTTCGATTAATCGATTATATTCGATTAATCGATTTTTCTCGATTAATCGATTTTTTTCGATTAATCGATTTTTCTCGATTAATCGATTTTTTTCGATTAATCGATTTTTTTCGATTAATCGATTTTTTTCGATTAATCGATTTTTTTCGATTAATCGATTTTTTTCGATTAATCGATTTTTTTCGATTAATCGATTTTTTTCGATTATTTTATATAATCGATAATCGATTATGTTTTTTGATAATCGCCCAGCCCTAATTTTGAGTCGATATTGCCAAGGATTAAGGGAGTTAGAAAAAATCAATTTGTAACGCAAAATATTTCCATAGCTACCCCCTTTGTTCTAAATTTTCGACAAAAAAATTATAAAAAATGCTAAAAATTCGTAAAGAGGGGTTTTTTTGGCCAAAAAATCGACTGGCACAATCAGTTTTGTGATAAAATCATTATTTCGCCTTCAAATAGAGTCATGAAATTTTCGAAAATCCACTTTTCAAAACAAAAAATACTCATAACTCGACTAATAGGAAAGATAGAACGTTCTAGTCTTCACCAATCGATAGAGGGGACAATTTTACATCTTTTAGTGAATTTTGAGTCCATATTTCCAAGGATTAAGGGAGTTAGAAAAAATCAATTTGTATCGCAAAATATTTCCCCCTTTGTTCTAAATTTTCGACAAAAAAATTATAAAAAATGCTAAAAATTCGTAAAGAGGGGTTTCTTTGGCTAAAAAATCGACTGGCACAATCAGTTTTGTGATAAAATCATTATTTCGCCTTCAAATAGAGTCATGAAATTTTCGAAAATCCACTTTTCAAAACAAAAAATACTCATAACTCGACTAATAGGAGAGATAGAACGTTCTAGTCTTCACCAATCGATAGAGGGGACAATTTTACATCTTTTAGTGAATTTTGAGTCCATATTTCCAAGGATTAAGGGAGTTAGAAAAAATCAATTTGTATCGCAAAATATTTCCATAGCTACCCCCTTTGTTCTAAATTTTCGACAAAAAAATTATAAAAAATGCTAAAAATTCGTAAAGAGGGGTTTTTTTGGCCAAAAAATCGACTGGCACAATCAGTTTTGTGATAAAATCATTATTTCGCCTTCAAATAGAGTCATGAAATTTTCGAAAATCCACTTTTCAAAACAAAAAATACTCATAACTCGACTAATAGGAAAGATAGAACGTTCTAGTCTTCACCAATCGATAGAGGGGACAATTTTACATCTTTTAGTGAATTTTGAGTCCATATTTCCAAGGATTAAGGGAGTTAGAAAAAATCAATTTGTATCGCAAAATATTTCCATAGCTACCCCCTTTGTTCTAAATTTTCGACAAAAAAATTATAAAAAATGCTAAAAATTCGTAAAGAGGGGTTTTTTTGGCCAAAAAATCGACTGGCACAATCAGTTTTGTGATAAAATCATTATTTCGCCTTCAAATAGAGTCATGAAATTTTCGAAAATCCACTTTTCAAAACAAAAAATACTCATAACTCGACTAATAGGAAAGATAGAACGTTCTAGTCTTCACCAATCGATAGAGGGGACAATTTTACATATTTAAGTGAATTTTGAGTCCATATTTCCAAAGGATTATGGGAGTTAGAAAAAATTAATTTGTATCGCAAAATATTTCCCCCTTTGTTCTAAATTTTCGACAAAAAAATTATAAAAAATGCTAAAAATTCGTAAAGAGGGGTTTCTTTGGCTGAAAAATCGACTGGCACGATCAGTTTTGTGATAAAATCATTATTTCGCCTTCAAATAGAGTCATGAAATTTTCGAAAATCCACTTTTCAAAACAAAAAATACTCATAACTCTACAAATAGGAAAGATAGAACGTTCTAGTCTTCACCAATCGATAGAGGGGACAATTTTACATATTTTAGTGAATTTTGAGTCCATATTTCCAAGGATTATGGGAGTTAGAAAAAATCAATTTGTATCGCAAAATATTTCCATAGCTACCCCCTTTGTTCTAAATTTTCGACAAAAAAATTATAAAAAATGCTAAAAATTCGTAAAGAGGGGTTTTTTTGGCCAAAAAATCGACTGGCACAATCAGTTTTGTGATAAAATCATTATTTCGCCTTCAAATAGAGTCATGAAATTTTCGAAAATCCACTTTTCAAAACAAAAAATACTCATAACTCGACTAATAGGAAAGATAGAACGTTCTAGTCTTCACCAATCGATAGAGGGGACAATTTTACATCTTTTAGTGAATTTTGAGTCCATATTTCCAAGGATTATGGGAGTTAGAAAAAATTAATTTGTATCGCAAAATATTTCCCCCTTTGTTCTAAATTTTCGACAAAAAAATTATAAAAAATGCTAAAAATTCGTAAAGAGGGGTTTCTTTGGCTAAAAAATCGACTGGCACAATCAGTTTTGTGATAAAATCATTATTTCGCCTTCAAATAGAGTCATGAAATTTTCGAAAATCCACTTTTCAAAACAAAAAATACTCATAACTCTACCAATAGGAAAGATAGAACGTTCTAGTCTTCACCAATCGATAGAGGGGACAATTTTACATATTTTAGTGAATTTTGAGTCCATATTTCCAAGGATTATGGGAGTTAGAAAAAATCAATTTGTATCGCAAAATATTTCCATAGCTACCCCCTTTGTTCTAAATTTTCGACAAAAAAATTATGAAAAATGCTAAAAATTCGTAAAGAGGGGTTTCTTTGGCCTAAAAATCGACTGGCACAATCAGTTTTGTGATAAAATCATTATTTCGCCTTCAAATGGAGTCATGAAAATTTCGAAAATCCACTTTTCAAAACAAAAAATACTCATAACTCGACTAATAGGAAAGATAGAACGTTCTAGTCTTCACCAATCGATAGAGGGGACAATTTTACATATTTTAGTAAATTTTGAGTCCATATTTCCAAGGATTAAGGGAGTTAGAAAACATCAATTTGTATCGCAAAATATTTCCAAATTTTCCTATCCTAAATTTTCGACAAAAAAATTATAAAAAATGCTAAAAATTCGTAAAGAGGGGTTTTTTTGGCCAAAAAATCGACTGGCGCAATCAGTTTTGTGATAAAATCATTATTTCGCCTTCAAATAGAGTCATGAAATTTTCGAAAATCCACTTTTCAAAACAAAAAATACTCATAACTCGACTAATAGGAAAGATAGAACGTTCTAGTCTTCACCAATCGATAGAGGGGACAATTTTACATCTTTTAGTGAATTTTGAGTCCATATTTTCAAGGATTAAGGGAGTTAGAAAAAATCAATTTGTATCGCACCCCCTTTGTTCTAAATTTTCGACAAAAAAATTATAAAAAATGCTAAAAATTCGTAAAGAGGGGTTTTTTTGGCCAAAAAATCGACTGGCACAATCAGTTTTGTGATAAAATCATTATTTCGCCTTCAAATAGAGTCATGAAATTTTCGAAAATCCACTTTTCAAAACAAAAAATACTCATAACTCTACAAATAGGAAAGATAGAACGTTCTAGTCTTCACCAATCGATAGAGGGGACAATTTTACATATTTTAGTGAATTTTGAGTCTATACTTCCAAGGATTATGGGAGTTAGAAAAAATCAATTTGTATCGCAAAATATTTCCATAGCTACCCCCTTTGTTCTAAATTTTCGACAAAAAAATTATCAAAAATGCTAAAAATTCGTAAAGAGGGGTTTCTTTGGCCTAAAAATCGACTGGCACAATCAGTTTTGTGATAAAATCATTATTTCGCCTTCAAATGGAGTCATGAAAATTTCGAAAATCCACTTTTCAAAACAAAAAATACTCATAACTCGACTAATAGGAAAGATAGAACGTTCTAGTCTTCACCAATCGATAGAGGGGACAATTTTACATATTTCAGTGAATTTTGAGTCCATATTTCCAAGGATTAAGGGAGTTAGAAAAAATCAATTTGTATCGCAAAATATTTCCATAGCTACCCCCTTTGTTCTAAATTTTCGACAAAAAAATTATAAAAAATGCTAAAAATTCGTAAAGAGGGTTTTTTTTGGCCAAAAAATCGACTGGCACAATCAGTTTTGTGATAAAATCATTATTTCGCCTTCAAATAGAGTCATGAAATTTTCGAAAATCCACTTTTCAAAACAAAAAATACTCATAACTCGACAAATAGGAAAGATAGAACGTTCTAGTCTTCACCAATCGATAGAGGGGACAATTTTACATATTTCAGTGAATTTTGAGTCCATATTTCCAAGGATTAAGGGAGTTAGAAAAAATCAATTTGTATCGCAAAATATTTCCATAGCTACCCCCTTTGTTCTAAATATTCGACAAAAAAATTATAAAAAATGCTAAAAATTCGTAAAGAGGGGTTTCTTTGGCCTAAAAATCGACTGGCACAATCAGTTTTGTGATAAAATCATTATTTCGCCTTCAAATGGAGTCATGAAAATTTCGAAAATCCACTTTTCAAAACAAAAAATACTCATAACTCGACTAATAGGAAAGATAGAACGTTCTAGTCTTCACCAATCGATAGAGGGGACAATTTTACATATTTTAGTAAATTTTGAGTCCATATTTCCAAGGATTAAGGGAGTTAGAAAAAATCAATTTGTATCGCAAAATATTTCCAAATTTTCCTATCCTAAATTTTCGACAAAAAAATTATAAAAAATGCTAAAAATTCGTAAAGAGGGGTTTTTTTGGCTAAAAAATCGACTGGCACAATCAGTTTTGTGATAAAATCATTATTTCGCCTTCAAATAGAGTCATGAAATTTTCGAAAATCCACTTTTCAAAACAAAAAATACTCATAACTCAACAAATAGGAAAGATAGAACGTTCTAGTCTTGACCAATCGATAGAGGGGACAATTTTACATCTTTTAGTGTATTTTGAGTCCATATTTCCAAGGATTAAGGGAGTTAGAAAAAATCAATTTGTATCGCAAAATATTTCCATAGCTACCCCCTTTGTTCTAAATTTTCGACAAAAAAATTATAAAAAATGCTAAAAATTCGTAAAGAGGGGTTTTTTTGGCCAAAAAATCGACTGGCACAATCAGTTTTGTGATAAAGTCATTATTTCGCCTTCAAATAGAGTCATGAAATTTTCGAAAATCCACTTTTCAAAACAAAAAATACTCATAACTCGACAAATAGGAAAGATAGAACGTTCTAGTCTTGACCAATCGATAGAGGGGACAATTTTACATATTTTAGTGAATTTTGAGTCCATATTTCCAAGGATTATGGGAGTTAGAAAAAATCAATTTGTATCGCAAAATATTTCCATAGCTACCCCCTTTGTTCAAAATTTTCGACAAAAAAATTATAAAAAATGCTAAAAATTCGTAAAGAGGGGTTTTTTTGGCCAAAAAATCGACTGGCACAATCAGTTTTGTGATAAAATCATTATTTCGCCTTCAAATAGAGTCATGAAATTTTCGAAAATCCACTTTTCAAAACAAAAAATACTCATAACTCGACAAATAGGAAAGATAGAACGTTCTAGTCTTCACCAATCGATAGAGGGGACAATTTTACATATTTTAGTGAATTTTGAGTCGATATTGCCAAGGATTAAGGGAGTAAGAAAAAAGCAATTTGTTTCGCAAAATATTTCCATACCCCTTTGTTCTAAATTTTCGACAAAAAATTTTAAAAAATGCTAAAAATTCGTAAAGAGGGGTTTTTTGGACCGGAAAATCGACTGGCAAATCTTGACAATTTTTTTAAGTCTTAAACTTCAAAATATTTTCGTAAGTTCCAAATTGTCAATCTTTTTAAAGGCGTGAGTTAGGGAAAAAATTAGTTAAATATAATAGTTCTTGATCACGATGTTTGTTGAAACTCTATTTTTAAAGTTTCGGTAGCGGTCCAGCTGCCGTTATCAAGAATAATGAAAAATAATAAATTTTCGAATAATCGAAAATTGATTATTTTCGATTAATCGATTATTTTCGATTAATCGATCATTTTCGATTAATCGATTATTTTAGATTAATCGATGATTTTCGATTAATCAATTATTTTCGATTAATCGATTATTTTCGATTAATCGATTTTTTTCGATCAATCGATTTTTTCCGATTAATCGATTCTTTTCGATTAATCGATTTTTTTTCGATTAATCGATTTTTTTCGATTAATCGATTCTTTTCGATTAATCGATTATTTTCGATTAATCGATTTTTTTCGATTAATCGATCTTTTTCGATTAATCGATTTTTTCCGATTAATCGATTCTTTTCGATTAATCGATTTTTTTCGATTAATCGATTCTTTTCGATTAATCGATTATTTTCGATTAATCGATTTTTTCCGATTAATCGATTTTTTCCGATTAATCGATTTTTTTCGATTAATCGATTTTTTTCGATTAATCGATTTTTTTGGATTAATTGATTATTTTCGATTAATCGATTTTTTCCGATTAATCGATTATTTTCGATTAATCGATTTTTTCCTATTAATCGATTATATTCGATTAATCGATTATATTTGATTAATCGATTTTTCTCGATTAATCGATTTTTTTCGATTAATCGATTTTTTTCGATTAAACGATTATTTTCGATTAATCGATTTTTTTCGATTATTTTATATAATCGATAATCGATTATGTTTTTTGATAATCGCCCAGCCCTAATTTTGAGTCCATATTTCCAAGGATTAAGGGAGTTAGAAAAAATCAATTTGTATCGCAAAATATTTCCATAGCTACCCCCTTTGTTCTAAATTTTCGACAAAAAATTTTAAAAAATGCTAAAAATTCGTAAAGAGGGGTTTTTTGGACCGGAAAATCGACTGGCAAATCTTGACAATTTTTTTAAGTCTTAAACTTCAAAATATTTTCGTAAGTTCCAAATTGTCAATCTTTTTAAAGGCGTGAGTTAGGGAAAAAATTAGTTAAATATAATAGTTCTTGATCACGATGTTTGTTGAAACTCTATTTTTAAAGTTTCGGTAGCGGTCCAGCTGCCGTTATCAAGAATAATGAAAAATAATAAATTTTCGAATCATCGAAAATTGATTATTTTCGATTAATCGATTATTTTCGATTAATCGATTATTTTAAATTAATCGAATATTCTAGATTAATCGATGATTTTCGATTAATCAATTATTTTCGATTAATCGATTATTTTCGATTAATCGATTTTTTTCGATTAATCGATTTTTTCCGATTAATCGATTTTTTTCGATTAATCGATTCTTTTCGATTAATCGATTTTTTTCGATTAATCGATTTTTTTCGATTAATCGATTTTTTCCGATTAATCGATTCTTTTCGATTAATCGATTTTTTCCGATTAATCGATTCTTTTCGATTAATCGATTCTTTTCGATTAATCGATTCTTTTCGATTAATCGATTTTTTTCGATTAATCGATTATTTTCGATTAATCGATTTTTTCCGATTAATCGATTCTTTTCGATTAATCGATTTTTTTCGATTAATCGATTCTTTTCGATTAATCGATGATATTCGATTAATCGATTTTTCTCGATTAATCGATTTTTTTCGATTAATCGATTTTTCTCGATTAATCGATTTTTTTCGATTAATCGATTTTTTTCGATTAATCGATTTTTTTCGATTAATCGATTTTTTTCGATTAATCGATTTTTTTCGATTAATCGATTTTTTTCGATTAATCGATTTTTTTCGATTAATCGATTTTTTTCGATTAATCGATTTTTTTCGATTAATCGATTTTTTTCGATTATTTTATATAATCGATAATCGATTATGTTTTTTGATAATCGCCCAGCCCTAATTTTGAGTCGATATTGCCAAGGATTAAGGGAGTTAGAAAAAATCAATTTGTAACGCAAAATATTTCCATAGCTACCCCCTTTGTTCTAAATTTTCGACAAAAAAATTATAAAAAATGCTAAAAATTCGTAAAGAGGGGTTTTTTTGGCCAAAAAATCGACTGGCACAATCAGTTTTGTGATAAAATCATTATTTCGCCTTCAAATAGAGTCATGAAATTTTCGAAAATCCACTTTTCAAAACAAAAAATACTCATAACTCGACTAATAGGAAAGATAGAACGTTCTAGTCTTCACCAATCGATAGAGGGGACAATTTTACATCTTTTAGTGAATTTTGAGTCCATATTTCCAAGGATTAAGGGAGTTAGAAAAAATCAATTTGTATCGCAAAATATTTCCCCCTTTGTTCTAAATTTTCGACAAAAAAATTATAAAAAATGCTAAAAATTCGTAAAGAGGGGTTTCTTTGGCTAAAAAATCGACTGGCACAATCAGTTTTGTGATAAAATCATTATTTCGCCTTCAAATAGAGTCATGAAATTTTCGAAAATCCACTTTTCAAAACAAAAAATACTCATAACTCGACTAATAGGAGAGATAGAACGTTCTAGTCTTCACCAATCGATAGAGGGGACAATTTTACATCTTTTAGTGAATTTTGAGTCCATATTTCCAAGGATTAAGGGAGTTAGAAAAAATCAATTTGTATCGCAAAATATTTCCATAGCTACCCCCTTTGTTCTAAATTTTCGACAAAAAAATTATAAAAAATGCTAAAAATTCGTAAAGAGGGGTTTTTTTGGCCAAAAAATCGACTGGCACAATCAGTTTTGTGATAAAATCATTATTTCGCCTTCAAATAGAGTCATGAAATTTTCGAAAATCCACTTTTCAAAACAAAAAATACTCATAACTCGACTAATAGGAAAGATAGAACGTTCTAGTCTTCACCAATCGATAGAGGGGACAATTTTACATCTTTTAGTGAATTTTGAGTCCATATTTCCAAGGATTAAGGGAGTTAGAAAAAATCAATTTGTATCGCAAAATATTTCCATAGCTACCCCCTTTGTTCTAAATTTTCGACAAAAAAATTATAAAAAATGCTAAAAATTCGTAAAGAGGGGTTTTTTTGGCCAAAAAATCGACTGGCACAATCAGTTTTGTGATAAAATCATTATTTCGCCTTCAAATAGAGTCATGAAATTTTCGAAAATCCACTTTTCAAAACAAAAAATACTCATAACTCGACTAATAGGAAAGATAGAACGTTCTAGTCTTCACCAATCGATAGAGGGGACAATTTTACATATTTAAGTGAATTTTGAGTCCATATTTCCAAAGGATTATGGGAGTTACAAAAAATTAATTTGTATCGCAAAATATTTCCCCCTTTGTTCTAAATTTTCGACAAAAAAATTATAAAAAATGCTAAAAATTCGTAAAGAGGGGTTTCTTTGGCTGAAAAATCGACTGGCACGATCAGTTTTGTGATAAAATCATTATTTCGCCTTCAAATAGAGTCATGAAATTTTCGAAAATCCACTTTTCAAAACAAAAAATACTCATAACTCTACAAATAGGAAAGATAGAACGTTCTAGTCTTCACCAATCGATAGAGGGGACAATTTTACATATTTTAGTGAATTTTGAGTCCATATTTCCAAGGATTATGGGAGTTAGAAAAAATCAATTTGTATCGCAAAATATTTCCATAGCTACCCCCTTTGTTCTAAATTTTCGACAAAAAAATTATAAAAAATGTTAAAAATTCGTAAAGAGGGGTTTTTTTGGCCAAAAAATCGACTGGCACAATCAGTTTTGTGATAAAATCATTATTTCGCCTTCAAATAGAGTCACGAAATTTTCGAAAATCCACTTTTCAAAACAAAAAATACTCATAACTCGACTAATAGGAGAGATAGAACGTTCTAGTCTTCACCAATCGATAGAGGGGACAATTTTACATCTTTTAGTGAATTTTGAGTCCATATTTCCAAGGATTAAGGGAGTTAGAAAAAATCAATTTGTATCGCAAAATATTTCCCCCTTTGTTCTAAATTTTCGACAAAAAAATTATAAAAAATGCTAAAAATTCGTAAAGAGGGGTTTTTTTGGCCAAAAAATCGACTGGCACAATCAGTTTTGTGATAAAATCATTATTTCGCCTTCAAATAGAGTCATGAAATTTTCGAAAATCCACTTTTCAAAACAAAAAATACTCATAACTCGACTAATAGGAAAGATAGAACGTTCTAGTCTTCACCAATCGATAGAGGGGACAATTTTACATCTTTTAGTGAATTTTGAGTCCATATTTCCAAGGATTATGGGAGTTAGAAAAAATTAATTTGTATCGCAAAATATTTCCCCCTTTGTTCTAAATTTTCGACAAAAAAATTATAAAAAATGCTAAAAATTCGTAAAGAGGGGTTTCTTTGGCTAAAAAATCGACTGGCACAATCAGTTTTGTGATAAAATCATTATTTCGCCTTCAAATAGAGTCATGAAATTTTCGAAAATCCACTTTTCAAAACAAAAAATACTCATAACTCTACCAATAGGAAAGATAGAACGTTCTAGTCTTCACCAATCGATAGAGGGGACAATTTTACATATTTTAGTGAATTTTGAGTCCATATTTCCAAGGATTATGGGAGTTAGAAAAAATCAATTTGTATCGCAAAATATTTCCATAGCTACCCCCTTTGTTCTAAATTTTCGACAAAAAAATTATGAAAAATGCTAAAAATTCGTAAAGAGGGGTTTCTTTGGCCTAAAAATCGACTGGCACAATCAGTTTTGTGATAAAATCATTATTTCGCCTTCAAATGGAGTCATGAAAATTTCGAAAATCCACTTTTCAAAACAAAAAATACTCATAACTCGACTAATAGGAAAGATAGAACGTTCTAGTCTTCACCAATCGATAGAGGGGACAATTTTACATATTTTAGTAAATTTTGAGTCCATATTTCCAAGGATTAAGGGAGTTAGAAAACATCAATTTGTATCGCAAAATATTTCCAAATTTTCCTATCCTAAATTTTCGACAAAAAAATTATAAAAAATGCTAAAAATTCGTAAAGAGGGGTTTTTTTGGCCAAAAAATCGACTGGCGCAATCAGTTTTGTGATAAAATCATTATTTCGCCTTCAAATAGAGTCATGAAATTTTCGAAAATCCACTTTTCAAAACAAAAAATACTCATAACTCGACTAATAGGAAAGATAGAACGTTCTAGTCTTCACCAATCGATAGAGGGGACAATTTTACATCTTTTAGTGAATTTTGAGTCCATATTTTCAAGGATTAAGGGAGTTAGAAAAAATCAATTTGTATCGCACCCCCTTTGTTCTAAATTTTCGACAAAAAAATTATAAAAAATGCTAAAAATTCGTAAAGAGGGGTTTTTTTGGCCAAAAAATCGACTGGCACAATCAGTTTTGTGATAAAATCATTATTTCGCCTTCAAATAGAGTCATGAAATTTTCGAAAATCCACTTTTCAAAACAAAAAATACTCATAACTCTACAAATAGGAAAGATAGAACGTTCTAGTCTTCACCAATCGATAGAGGGGACAATTTTACATATTTTAGTGAATTTTGAGTCTATACTTCCAAGGATTATGGGAGTTAGAAAAAATCAATTTGTATCGCAAAATATTTCCATAGCTACCCCCTTTGTTCTAAATTTTCGACAAAAAAATTATCAAAAATGCTAAAAATTCGTAAAGAGGGGTTTCTTTGGCCTAAAAATCGACTGGCACAATCAGTTTTGTGATAAAATCATTATTTCGCCTTCAAATGGAGTCATGAAAATTTCGAAAATCCACTTTTCAAAACAAAAAATACTCATAACTCGACTAATAGGAAAGATAGAACGTTCTAGTCTTCACCAATCGATAGAGGGGACAATTTTACATATTTCAGTGAATTTTGAGTCCATATTTCCAAGGATTAAGGGAGTTAGAAAAAATCAATTTGTATCGCAAAATATTTCCATAGCTACCCCCTTTGTTCTAAATTTTCGACAAAAAAATTATAAAAAATGCTAAAAATTCGTAAAGAGGGGTTTCTTTGGCCTAAAAATCGACTGGCACAATCAGTTTTGTGATAAAATCATTATTTCGCCTTCAAATGGAGTCATGAAAATTTCGAAAATCTACTTTTCAAAACAAAAAATACTCATAACTCGACTAATAGGAAAGATAGAACGTTCTAGTCTTCACCAATCGATAGAGGGGACAATTTTACATATTTTAGTGAATTTTGAGTTCATATTTCCAAGGATTAAGGGAGTTAGAAAAAATCAATTTGTATCGCAAAATATTTCCAAATTTTCCTATCCTAAATTTTCGACAAAAAAATTATAAAAAATGCTAAAAATTCGTAAAGAGGGGTTTTTTTGGCCAAAAAATCGACTGGCACAATCAGTTTTGTGATAAAGTCATTATTTCGCCTTCAAATAGAGTCATGAAATTTTCGAAAATCCACTTTTCAAAACAAAAAATACTCATAACTCAACAAATAGGAAAGATAGAACGTTCTAGTCTTGACCAATCGATAGAGGGGACAATTTTACATCTTTTAGTGTATTTTGAGTCCATATTTCCAAGGATTAAGGGAGTTAGAAAAATCAATTTGTATCGCAAAATATTTCCCCTTTGTTCTAAATTTTCGACAAAAAAATTATAAAAAATGCTAAAAATTCGTAAAGAGGGGTTTTTTTTGGCCAAAAAATCGACTGGCACAATCAGTTTTGTGATAAAGTCATTATTTCGCCTTCAAATAGAGTCATGAAATTTTCGAAAATCCACCTTTCAAAACAAAAAATACTCATAACTCGACAAATAGGAAAGATAGAACGTTCTAGTCTTCACCAATCGATAGAGGGGACAATTTTACATATTTCAGTGAATTTTGAGTCCATATTTCCAAGGATTAGGGAGTTAGAAAAAATCAATTTGTATCGCAAAATATTTCCATAGCTACCCCCTTTGTTCTAAATATTCGACAAAAAAATTATAAAAAATGCTAAAAATTCGTAAAGAGGGGTTTCTTTGGCCTAAAATCGACTGGCACAATCAGTTTTGTGATAAAATCATTATTTCGCCTTCAAATGGAGTCATGAAAATTTCGAAAATCCACTTTTCAAAACAAAAATACTCATAACTCGACTAATAGGAAAGATAGAACGTTCTAGTCTTCACCAATCGATAGAGGGGACAATTTTACATATTTCAGTGAATTTTGAGTCCATATTTCCAAGATTAAGGGAGTTAGAAAAAATCAATTTGTATCGCAAAATATTTCCATAGCTACCCCCTTTGTTCTAAATTTTCGACAAAAAAATTATAAAAAATGCTAAAAATTCGTAAAGAGGGGTTTCTTTGGCCTAAAATCGACTGGCACATCAGTTTTGTGATAAAATCATTATTTCGCCTTCAAATGGAGTCATGAAATTTCGAAAATCCACTTTTCAAAACAAAAAATACTCATAACTCGACTAATAGGAAAGATAGAACGTTCTAGTCTTCACCAATCGATAGAGGGGACAATTTTACATATTTTAGTGAATTTTGAGTCCATATTCCAAGGATTAAGGGAGTTAGAAAAAATCAATTTGTATCGCAAAATATTTCCAAATTTTCCTATCCTAAATTTTCGACAAAAAAATTATAAAAAATGCTAAAAATTCGTAAAGAGGGGTTTTTTTGGCCAAAAAATCGACTGGCACAATCAGTTTTGTGATAAAATCATTATTTCGCCTTCAAATAGAGTCATGAAATTTTCGAAAATCCACTTTTCAAAACAAAAAATACTCATAACTCAACAAATAGGAAAGATAGAACGTTCTAGTCTTGACCAATCGATAGAGGGGACAATTTTACATCTTTTAGTGTATTTTGAGTCCATATTTCCAAGGATTAAGGGAGTTAGAAAAAATCAATTTGTATCGCAAAATATTTCCATAGCTACCCCCTTTGTTCTAAATTTTCGACAAAAAAATTATAAAAAATGCTAAAAATTCGTAAAGAGGGTTTTTTTGGCCAAAAAATCGACTGGCACAATCAGTTTTGTGATAAAGTCATTATTTCGCCTTCAAATAGAGTCATGAAATTTTCGAAAATCCACTTTTCAAAACAAAAAATACTCATAACTCGACAAACAGGAAAGATAGAACGTTCTAGTCTTGACCAATCGATAGAGGGGACAATTTTACATATTTTAGTGAATTTTGAGTCCATATTTCCAAGGATTATGGGAGTTAGAAAAAATCAATTTGTATCGCAAAATATTTCCATAGCTACCCCCTTTGTTCAAAATTTTCGACAAAAAAATTATAAAAAATGCTAAAAATTCGTAAAGAGGGGTTTTTTTGGCCAAAAACTCGACTGGCACAATCAGTTTTGTGATAAAATCATTATTTCGCCTTCAAATAGAGTCATGAAATTTTCGAAAATCCACTTTTCAAAACAAAAAATACTCATAACTCGACAAATAGGAAAGATAGAACGTTCTAGTCTTCACCAATCGATAGAGGGGACAATTTTACATATTTTAGTGAATTTTGAGTCGATATTGCCAAGGATTAAGGGAGTAAGAAAAAAGCAATTTGTTTCGCAAAATATTTCCATACCCCTTTGTTCTAAATTTTCGACAAAAAATTTTAAAAAATGCTAAAAATTCGTAAAGAGGGGTTTTTTGGACCGGAAAATCGACTGGCAAATCTTGACAATTTTTTTAAGTCTTAAACTTCAAAATATTTTCGTAAGTTCCAAATTGTCAATCTTTTTAAAGGCGTGAGTTAGGGAAAAAATTAGTTAAATATAATAGTTCTTGATCACGATGTTTGTTGAAACTCTATTTTTAAAGTTTCGGTAGCGGTCCAGCTGCCGTTATCAAGAATAATGAAAAATAATAAATTTTCGAATCATCGAAAATTGATTATTTTCGATTAATCGATTATTTTCGATTAATCGATTATTTTAAATTAATCGAATATTCTAGATTAATCGATGATTTTCGATTAATCAATTATTTTCGATTAATCGATTATTTTCGATTAATCGATTTTTTTCGATTAATCGATTTTTTTCGATTAATCGATTTTTTCCGATTAATCGATTTTTTTCGATTAATCGATTTTTTTCGATTAATCGATTCTTTTCGATTAATCGATTTTTTTCGATTAATCGATTTTTTTCGATTAATCGATTTTTTCCGATTAATCGATTCTTTTCGATTAATCGATTCTTTTCGATTAATCGATTTTTTTCGATTAATCGATTTTTTTCGATTAATCGATTTTTTCCGATTAATCGATTTTTTCCGATTAATCGATTTTTTCCGATTAATCGATTCTTTTCGATTAATCGATTTTTTTCGATTAATCGATTCTTTTCGATTAATCGATTTTTTCCGATTAATCGATTATATTCGATTAATCGATTTTTCTCGATTAATCGATTTTTTTCGATTAATCGATTTTTTTCGATTAATCGATTTTTTTCGATTAATCGATTTTTTTCGATTAATCGATTTTTTTCGATTATTTTATATAATCGATAATCGATTATGTTTTTTGATAATCGCCCAGCCCTAATTTTGAGTCGATATTGCCAAGGATTAAGGGAGTTAGAAAAAATCAATTTGTAACGCAAAATATTTCCATAGCTACCCCCTTTGTTCTAAATTTTCGACAAAAAAATTATAAAAAATGCTAAAAATTCGTAAAGAGGGGTTTTTTTGGCCAAAAAATCGACTGGCACAATCAGTTTTGTGATAAAATCATTATTTCGCCTTCAAATAGAGTCATGAAATTTTCGAAAATCCACTTTTCAAAACAAAAAATACTCATAACTCGACTAATAGGAAAGATAGAACGTTCTAGTCTTCACCAATCGATAGAGGGGACAATTTTACATATTTCAGTGAATTTTGAGTCCATATTTCCAAGGATTAAGGGAGTTAGAAAAAATCAATTTGTATCGCAAAATATTTCCATAGCTACCCCCTTTGTTCTAAATATTCGACAAAAAAATTATAAAAAATGCTAAAAATTCGTAAAGAGGGGTTTCTTTGGCCTAAAAATCGACTGGCACAATCAGTTTTGTGATAAAATCATTATTTCGCCTTCAAATGGAGTCATGAAAATTTCGAAAATCCACTTTTCAAAACAAAAAATACTCATAACTCGACTAATAGGAAAGATAGAACGTTCTAGTCTTCACCAATCGATAGAGGGGACAATTTTACATATTTTAGTAAATTTTGAGTCCATATTTCCAAGGATTAAGGGAGTTAGAAAAAATCAATTTGTATCGCAAAATATTTCCAAATTTTCCTATCCTAAATTTTCGACAAAAAAATTATAAAAAATGCTAAAAATTCGTAAAGAGGGGTTTTTTTGGCTAAAAAATCGACTGGCACAATCAGTTTTGTGATAAAATCATTATTTCGCCTTCAAATAGAGTCATGAAATTTTCGAAAATCCACTTTCAAAACAAAAAATACTCATAACTCAACAAATAGGAAAGATAGAACGTTCTAGTCTTGACCAATCGATAGAGGGGACAATTTTACATCTTTTAGTGTATTTTGAGTCCATATTTCCAAGGATTAAGGGAGTTAGAAAAAATCAATTTGTATCGCAAAATATTTCCATAGCTACCCCCTTTGTTCTAAATTTTCGACAAAAAAATTATAAAAAATGCTAAAAATTCGTAAAGAGGGGTTTTTTTGGCCAAAAAATCGACTGGCGCAATCAGTTTTGTGATAAAATCATTATTTCGCCTTCAAATAGAGTCATGAAATTTTCGAAAATCCACTTTTCAAAACAAAAAATACTCATAACTCTACAAATAGGAAAGATAGAACGTTCTAGTCTTCACCAATCGATAGAGGGGACAATTTTACATATTTTAGTGAATTTTGAGTCTATACTTCCAAGGATTATGGGAGTTAGAAAAAATCAATTTGTATCGCAAAATATTTCCATAGCTACCCCCTTTGTTCTAAATATTCGACAAAAAAATTATAAAAAATGCTAAAAATTCGTAAAGAGGGGTTTCTTTGGCCTAAAAATCGACTGGCACAATCAGTTTTGTGATAAAATCATTATTTCGCCTTCAAATGGAGTCATGAAAATTTCGAAAATCCACTTTTCAAAACAAAAAATACTCATAACTCGACTAATAGGAAAGATAGAACGTTCTAGTCTTCACCAATCGATAGAGGGGACAATTTTACATATTTCAGTGAATTTTGAGTCCATATTTCCAAGGATTAAGGGAGTTAGAAAAAATCAATTTGTATCGCAAAATATTTCCATAGCTACCCCCTTTGTTCTAAATTTTCGACAAAAAAATTATAAAAAATGCTAAAAATTCGTAAAGAGGGGTTTCTTTGGCCTAAAAATCGACTGGCACAATCAGTTTTGTGATAAAATCATTATTTCGCCTTCAAATGGAGTCATGAAAATTTCGAAAATCCACTTTTCAAAACAAAAAATACTCATAACTCGACTAATAGGAAAGATAGAACGTTCTAGTCTTCACCAATCGATAGAGGGGACAATTTTACATATTTTAGTGAATTTTGAGTCCATATTTCCAAGGATTAAGGGAGTTAGAAAAAATCAATTTGTATCGCAAAATATTTCCAAATTTTCCTATCCTAAATTTTCGACAAAAAAATTATAAAAAATGCTAAAAATTCGTAAAGAGGGTTTTTTTTGGCCAAAAAATCGACTGGCACAATCAGTTTTGTGATAAAATCATTATTTCGCCTTCAAATAGAGTCATGAAATTTTCGAAAATCCACTTTTCAAAACAAAAAATACTCATAACTCAACAAATAGGAAAGATAGAACGTTCTAGTCTTGACCAATCGATAGAGGGGACAATTTTACATCTTTTAGTGTATTTTGAGTCCATATTTCCAAGGATTAAGGGAGTTAGAAAAAATCAATTTGTATCGCAAAATATTTCCCCTTTGTTCTAAATTTTCGACAAAAAAATTATAAAAAATGCTAAAAATTCGTAAAGAGGGGTTTTTTTGGCCAAAAAATCGACTGGCACAATCAGTTTTGTGATAAAGTCATTATTTCGCCTTCAAATAGAGTCATGAAATTTTCGAAAATCCACTTTTCAAAACAAAAAATACTCATAACTCGACAAATAGGAAAGATAGAACGTTCTAGTCTTGACCAATCGATAGAGGGGACAATTTTACATATTTTAGTGAATTTTGAGTCCATATTTCCAAGGATTATGGGAGTTAGAAAAAATCAATTTGTATCGCAAAATATTTCCATAGCTACCCCCTTTGTTCTAAATTTTCGACAAAAACATTATAAAAAATGCTAAAAATTCGTGAAGAGGGGTTTTTTTTGGCCAAAAAATCGACTGGCACAATCAGTTTTGTGATAAAGTCATTATTTCGCCTTCAAATAGAGTCATGAAATTTTCGAAAATCCACCTTTCAAAACAAAAAATACTCATAACTCGACAAATAGGAAAGATAGAACGTTCTAGTCTTCACCAATCGATAGAGGGGACAATTTTACATATTTCAGTGAATTTTGAGTCCATATTTCCAAGGATTAAGGGAGTTAGAAAAAATCAATTTGTATCGCAAAATATTTCCATAGCTACCCCCTTTGTTCTAAATATTCGACAAAAAAATTATAAAAAATGCTAAAAATTCGTAAAGAGGGGTTTCTTTGGCCTAAAAATCGACTGGCACAATCAGTTTTGTGATAAAATCATTATTTCGCCTTCAAATGGAGTCATGAAAATTTCGAAAATCCACTTTTCAAAACAAAAAATACTCATAACTCGACTAATAGGAAAGATAGAACGTTCTAGTCTTCACCAATCGATAGAGGGGACAATTTTACATATTTTAGTAAATTTTGAGTCCATATTTCCAAGGATTAAGGGAGTTAGAAAAAATCAATTTGTATCGCAAAATATTTCCAAATTTTCCTATCCTAAATTTTCGACAAAAAAATTATAAAAAATGCTAAAAATTCGTAAAGAGGGGTTTTTTTGGCTAAAAAATCGACTGGCACAATCAGTTTTGTGATAAAATCATTATTTCGCCTTCAAATAGAGTCATGAAATTTTCGAAAATCCACTTTTCAAAACAAAAAATACTCATAACTCAACAAATAGGAAAGATAGAACGTTCTAGTCTTGACCAATCGATAGAGGGGACAATTTTACATCTTTTAGTGTATTTTGAGTCCATATTTCCAAGGATTAAGGGAGTTAGAAAAAATCAATTTGTATCGCAAAATATTTCCATAGCTACCCCCTTTGTTCTAAATTTTCGACAAAAAAATTATAAAAAATGCTAAAAATTCGTAAAGAGGGGTTTTTTTGGCCAAAAAATCGACTGGCACAATCAGTTTTGTGATAAAGTCATTATTTCGCCTTCAAATAGAGTCATGAAATTTTCGAAAATCCACTTTTCAAAACAAAAAATACTCATAACTCGACAAATAGGAAAGATAGAACGTTCTAGTCTTGACCAATCGATAGAGGGGACAATTTTACATATTTTAGTGAATTTTGAGTCCATATTTCCAAGGATTATGGGAGTTAGAAAAAATCAATTTGTATCGCAAAATATTTCCATAGCTACCCCCTTTGTTCAAAATTTTCGACAAAAAAATTATAAAAAATGCTAAAAATTCGTAAAGAGGGGTTTTTTTGGCCAAAAAATCGACTGGCACAATCAGTTTTGTGATAAAATCATTATTTCGCCTTCAAATAGAGTCATGAAATTTTCGAAAATCCACTTTTCAAAACAAAAAATACTCATAACTCGACAAATAGGAAAGATAGAACGTTCTAGTCTTCACCAATCGATAGAGGGGACAATTTTACATATTTTAGTGAATTTTGAGTCGATATTGCCAAGGATTAAGGGAGTAAGAAAAAAGCAATTTGTTTCGCAAAATATTTCCATACCCCTTTGTTCTAAATTTTCGACAAAAAATTTTAAAAAATGCTAAAAATTCGTAAAGAGGGGTTTTTTGGACCGGAAAATCGACTGGCAAATCTTGACAATTTTTTTAAGTCTTAAACTTCAAAATATTTTCGTAAGTTCCAAATTGTCAATCTTTTTAAAGGCGTGAGTTAGGGAAAAAATTAGTTAAATATAATAGTTCTTGATCACGATGTTTGTTGAAACTCTATTTTTAAAGTTTCGGTAGCGGTCCAGCTGCCGTTATCAAGAATAATGAAAAATAATAAATTTTCGAATCATCGAAAATTGATTATTTTCGATTAATCGATTATTTTCGATTAATCGATTATTTTAAATTAATCGAATATTCTAGATTAATCGATGATTTTCGATTAATCAATTATTTTCGATTAATCGATTATTTTCGATTAATCGATTTTTTTCGATTAATCGATTTTTTCCGATTAATCGATTTTTTTCGATTAATCGATTTTTTTCGATTAATCGATTCTTTTCGATTAATCGATTTTTTTCGATTAATCGATTTTTTTCGATTAATCGATTTTTTCCGATTAATCGATTCTTTTCGATTAATCGATTCTTTTCGATTAATCGATTTTTTTCGATTAATCGATTTTTTTCGATTAATCGATTATTTTCGATTAATCGATTTTTTCCGATTAATCGATTTTTTCCGATTAATCGATTCTTTTCGATTAATCGATTTTTTTCGATTAATCGATTCTTTTCGATTAATCGATTTTTTCCGAT